>LR990280.1:52374565-53624565 GCA_905147355.2 Apotomis turbidana | reverse complement strand
ATACGTCAAATATTTGCATTATCAAACATCAGTAGCGTTTTGTCATTAACCAAATTCAAAACATTGTTTACCGGAATGATGCTCAATCCTTCGTTTTTCTTGTGAATATAACTTGAAGAAGTAATTTTAAGAAGTTAATTCGGATTAAAACATTATGAATATTATGATGGCCGAACCCGCTTTTTAATACCGCTCTTTAAAGCAACCTTGGTGCATGTCGGTGCCAGCTTCAAGGCGGGCCTTCTCACACAAATTCTTCACATAAATTCTGAAGTTTAAATCTCTTTCTGAGCCTGCAGGCATAGATACCTCGTACGCATGTTTTTAAGAGTTAATATCATTCTCTTCATGAATATTGATACAGAGGTGATATTATATAAATAAAACATTATACGCTTTCCACTAGATTGCAGGTGGGTATCGAACCTCTATTTATCTGGAGTAGTGCTCTGATCCTGAGCTACCGCGACATTACGAATATGAATGCCACTTTATTATAAAATACCTACGTTATTTTCACAGAAATGTCCTTTAAAAACCAGCGCCAGCGGAGTGGAATCGAAATTGGGTCACTTGTTTTCTCAAACTACAATCGATAGTGCTATTCTAAGTCGCTATAACGATTCTTTTCTCCAATGGCAAAAAAAAAACAAAATGGACATCAATTTGTGAAAACGCCGCGACCTTCAAGATATCCCTTACAAAGATAACTAGGTACTGTCCCAAAGCCATGAGATCACAGCGTGGCCGCCTCTAATAAAAAAAAATCTAAGTATACTTTTCTTCAAGTTCACTGCTTCATTTTCGGGTTCGCTCGTTATATTCGCACTGATATTGTATCGCTCGGATAACGAGCACTCGAGAACACGACATAAATTCACGCCACGACATATCGTTCTATCTGCTCCCAAAAAGAAGCGGTAGAGAAGGACAGCAATCGTGCATCTGTTGGTTTGCATTCACACACCTAGAGCCCACCCTCGCTCAAATGATACTTATTACGACACGTCGGCTTTTACCTCACTCGAAATGATATCATCACTGCGTTCGTTTATTACAATTCTTTCGGTGTTTACTTTTGAGCGCGACTTATTATTCAAATTGAATCTCATTGCGATTTCTTGCGAAGTACCATCGCTTAGTATAAAACAAACGTATAAGATTACATACCATAGACAACATTTCATATTTAGAACAGATGAAATAAATATAGAAATCGAGAGAGCTTAGCGTCGTGTACACGCTAAAATAAAATAACCGAAATCTATGACAACTATGACTGTATTTAGTTATGGTGTTCGACCTATCCACCGAAAAAAAAGGCTGTCTACATTGTCAAACAAAACGTCATTCGTTTCTAGACATCAGACTACGGCTTCCGGTTCGTGACTCAAGATGACCGCATGCGTTTAAGTTTCGTTGTTCATAATTTATTCATTTTTGTTGTTCAATGTGTAGTATTGTGCAGTGATCTTACGTATGAGTGAATAGCTAATGAAGAATTCAACTTGAAGCGTTCATAGCCCTTCCTGGGTCAAGGCCCGATAGTCCGTGTGGATTTTCTCAACTCACCGTACAACGTGGTATCAATCCTCTATCTAGTCGTCTAGTGTGATTGGCAACGAGACATTGGCAGTAATGGTCGTGTAGCTACGCATCATCATGCCGTCTGCATAGCTGAAATACATTAATATACGGCAACAGCTGATGCCGTGAGGCCCGATGCACGCGGTGTACGGCAGCCGCGCCGCGCCAGCGCCAATGCGAGACTAACTGGAAATATAGCTATTATTCGCCGAACAACACGTGCACCTCGAACGATATCGACTAGCTCCGCCCACATCGCTTCATCCCTGTCATCTGTACGCGCACTGTACGGGACAGAAGACTGATTCAATGAAGACATCGCGTGATGCGGCGCGGATTCCGTAGAAATCACCCGAGTGCCAGCATTTCCTAGTTTTAAGAAATAAATCAAAATTTGTGTATAAAAGGCTGTGTATTTGTAAATAAAATTCATTCCGACTTTGCATCTCGACTTATCAATATATAGGGAGAATCCCTGCTCGACAACCCATCGACCATACACTCCCTAAAGTCGCTTAACTGTGACCGGTTGCCATTTTTAAAAAAATAGAATAGAATAGAATAGACATCAGACTAAAGTACCCTACATTACGTCATAGTTTTGGAGTTACTACATTTTAGAATGAGTATGAATGAATAATAAAATAATTAGTAAACTCATCAAAAATACACAAACTGTGATTACATCCTCTTTCTAAGCGGAATTCGGAAAATTAATAAAACTGTAGTCTTAAAAATATGAAATGTTGTCGATTCATGCAGTTACTTCAAGATTAGAACTGGTTTTCTTTTAAGGCTAAATTTGACCTTTTCCTGAAGCTTTTATTCCGAGAACAACACTTTTACCTATAGTAGGTAATGTCAACTACGAGTACTTATAGTAATGTCAAACTATTATCGGATTTGGACATTATTATCCGGGAGTAGAGAGTAAGCGTTCTTCTTGGAATAAAAGTCTGGTCAAATCTCGCGAACCGCGACATCCTCCATGCCTTCCCAAGCAAACACACCTGCGTGCAGATTCGTACCCATCTTCTACCTCGCTTCCCCTTTCTTAAGCAATTTATAACTCGAGCAATTTTTTCTTCAGCATTCGACTGCCAACCCCCTCTCGGATGACAGAACCCCAGGACAGACCTCCTCGCGGGGTATTTGCTCACTCGCGTGCAACATTGCCACAAATTTTACACCTCCCGTTGCCTGTGGAAACACAGCAAATTTTACACTCGAGCACGGATTTTCCAGCGTTTTCCACTACCGACCCCCTCTGATGACAAAAGCACAAACAGTTCACCTCCTCGATATCGATACATCTATTCTGGCATCACTACCAACAAAACATTGACACATGGGCTTGTATATTTTTGAAAACGACTTAAAAGACAAATATATTGTCATCTCGTTTTTTCTTGCGGAAACTTGACGCGCTTTACAGAGATAGCAATATAATCGTAGGTTTCTACTAAGTAACACAAGCTGTAGTGACTTTTCCTTACTCTAAGAGTTGAATCCCGTTGTAGACGAGGCTACACGCGCCGCCCGATCCACTCGTTCACGAGACACGTGCTGGGAGCACGTGCTAGGGCGCACAGAGTGCAATTGTTGTAGCTTACGGCCCAAGGCTATATTGTAGCAGATTTGTAATAAAGCGTGACCGGACGGATTTGCGTCATTATACACGGTGTTCTGTATTTAATAGAATGATCTAGAAAATAGGCTCCTTTTTAGGGATCCGTGCCCAAAGGGTAAATAAGGGTTCCTAGTTGACTACGGAACCCTAAAAACGGGACCCTATTACTAAGACTCCGCTGTCCGTCCGTCTGCCTGTCTGTCCGTCTGCCCGTCTGTCACCAGGCTGTATCTCATGAACCGTGATAGTTACAGTTGGAATTATCACGGATGATGTATTTCTGTTGCGTTTATAACAACAAATACTAAAAAACAGGAAGAAATAAATATTAAAGGGGGTTCCCATACAACAAACGTAATCGGTTGCGTTAACATTGCACCTCATTTGTATCCGGCGCCATACCTACATACCAGGTGCAATCTTAACCCGGCCAGTTAGGATGGGATAAGTATTTGTACGGAACCCTCGGTTCGCGAGTCCGACTCGCAAATGACCGGGTTTTTTTTTACTTTTATCAAAAGTCCTCTATGGTTATTGAGATGATTTCGTGTTTAACACGATTAAACCCAAGATTCGATTGAGTTATTCATGTTCTACTATCGGAAGTCGAAATAATCCCAAAGCAATCTCATGTTATAAATATTTATGGGGCTATAGGCATAATCGTACATACTTCAGTGGAGAAGGAACATTATTCCATCAAAGGGATCTTCCGATAGAAGAAGATCGACACGTTTCGGCACTAAAAGGAATCAAGTCGTAGTTTCATATGTTTGAATCCTTTTAATGTCGGTTTTTTTATGGTTATTGGAATAAGCGATAGGCAATTTCTCACATTTCATTGGCATAGGTTTCCTTAATGTTTGTATTTAGAACGCTTCGTGTATGGGACATGTCCTCGAGAACGTTCTTTCCCCACCATCACCTTGCGGGGTGAGGTAGCTCAATTCGGTGCGGGGGTGTGCGTGTCCATTCTGTAAGTATGTAATACTCTTAAGTAAGCTGAGGCATTGTTAATCATTAAAACACCGGTCAAGTGCGAGTCGGACTCGCGCACCGAGGGGTCCGTACAAACCGTGGTTAAGTTAAGTTTGCACTTGGTATGTATAGCGCTCCATACAAATGAGGTGCAAAGTTAACGCAACCAATCCCGTTTGTTGTATGGGAGCCCCCCTTAAATATTTATTTTATTTTGTTTTTAGTATATTTTGTTATAGCGGCAATAGAAATACATCATCTGTGAAAATTTCAACTGCCTAGCTATCACCGTTCTTGAGATACAGCCTGGTGACAGACGGACGGACGGACAGCGAAGTCCCGTTTTTACCCTTTGGGTACGGAACCCCAAAAACGTACTGACCCAGAGTGGTGGTAGATCTACCTATTTTTCATTTCAAATTCTACCAGTTTCTTCTAATTTCCACATCCTGTTCTACCATTTTGCTAAAATTGTATGTGACAACACCACAACACTGAGCACAACTGTGACACGCGACTCTTTCTCGCGCCAGACATTTTACCTTACTCTTTCTTCGCTGTACTATGAGAGAGAGACGGGACAAGAGTTGCGGAGCATAGTTGTGCTACACGGGTAGTTTTGATTTTGTTTTGATTAGCCACGGGCAAGTTTCGTTTGTGTGCGCATCACAACGTCAATGTCACAAGCAAAACGTCTTTATGATTAGCTTAAGAATTGACTGAATAGGAAGTGGACAGCTTAGGAATGAACTAAATAAGAAGTGGACGAATACGGAACATAAAAAGGGACATTTTAGGAAAAGGACCTTGTAGGAGTGGACACATTAGGAAGTGGACAATTTTGGAAATGGACGAAATAGGAAGTGGTCAGAGTCGACCGGAGGGATTAGTTCGTATACACGTAAAACCAAAAGCGGCTTCATCTTTCGCAAATCTGCTGTATGAAGACTCGCGATTCTAAGATTACTGGCCATTGCTACCATTTAGTAATACAGTGAAAAAAATACCAAATTTTGTTAGGATAAGATATATTTCTGCCGTGTTAGAAGCGCCATCACCGCAAGCCTGAATAAACAAAGTTGATATCTCGGCATTTAAGCTGTTCAGATGGCAACAAATTAAGCTTTTTACCAAATATAATATATTATTAAGACGACTATCTAAACGATAATAATAATTTATGCATAAAGAAGTTATACTACTGCTCTTTGTCACTGCGCACATACCTACACTGTAACTATAAGTCAAAGTAGTAATTTAAGAGGTTACTTTGTTTAAACGGTCTTCCTGAACGTAGCACACCTTTATATACGACATATGATTATTGAAACTACAGCTAATCTTGAATCAAAAGGGAGTCATGTTCATTTATTGCTACTTACTTGGATAAAAGATAGATCTAAACAACGTTATTTGTGTTATTTTTAATTCCGTCAGGTCACTATCAAATTTATCAGAGCCAAACAGGCGCTAAAATATATCTGAAAACGACTCTCTCTTATTGTCAGGGCGTTTAAATATGTGTTCAGATATTTGTGAGCACCTTGTGCGCTCCGATATATCTGGTAGCGACTGTACTTTGGCAGACTTATCCTCTGCACTGATTTGTTTTTTTTTCTACGGTAATGAGGGATTGAAGTTATAAATAAAAAAATATTCTAACAAACATGCTAGTAAATCAAAAACCGTTATGAATTCAGGTAAGATTCCGGGTTAGCAGCATCCATTTCGGACTGGTACAGGTACTCCTGGTTGGACCTGGCTGCCAGCTCGGCGGCGTAGTAAAGAGTATCGCCGTCCCTCACTGGCTCCAGGCGGGCCAGGCTCAGGGGCCCGCGTCCACGCATCGCCGATAGCTGCCCCAACTGCTCCATCACCCCCGCCTGGCACTCGTCAGCGTGTGACCTCATATGGAAATTCAAGTGGCTACTCTGCTTGAAACGCCTCCCGCACACCGAGCACACGAACGGTTGGATGTTCGTGTGGGTACGCATATGCTGACGCAAATGCACCGACTGCGAGAAGCACTTGTTACAGATAACGCATTTAAAGGGTTTGACTTTGGTATGCGTTCGCAAATGTTGGTCTAAACCGGCTCGTTGGGTGAATGCCTTCGGGCAGAAAGTGCAGGCAAATGGTCGAATCCCGGTATGCATTCTCATATGTTGCTGCAGGCCTCCTTGTTGCGTAAAGCGTTTGGCGCAGATAGAGCATTGGTGGGGCTTGATTTTAGCGTGAACAGTACGATTGTGCTCATCGTATTCCATGCTATCGAGGAAGGTCTTGTTGCACATGCGGCAGGAGAACGTCAAACGGGGGCGTATCTGATGAACAAAGGTGGGACCGAAGTACAAGTCGCTGTCGAGTCGTTTCTCGCAGATCTGGCAGCGCAACGCTGCCTTGCGACGTCTGGTGTGCTCCTCTCGGTAGTGCAGTGAATACTCGCAGCAGTTGAAGAACACTTGACGGCACTGCAGGCCCGGCTGCAGCGGTGACGGCAGCGTGCATGTGAAGGGGCCCCTGCTTGATGAGAAATAATGTGTCGATGAGAGCTACAACTACTACAGTGTCTCAATATTCAAGTTTACAAGTACCTACCTCAAGTCCACGGTCTGGGTCGCCGGTTTCATCCGCGCCCGTTTGACCACGCCCTCGAGCCTGCGTCTCTTGGCGTCATCGACTCCAATGAAACCTTCTACTTTGACAATGAGGAAGGTGGTGTCCTCGGTATACGTTCTGGTGGTTATACCTTCTTCTTGTTTGACTATTTCGCTGATATCATTGGCTCTTTTAAGCGGGATGAACT
Organism: Apotomis turbidana; assembly: GCA_905147355.2. Lineage (NCBI taxonomy): Eukaryota > Metazoa > Arthropoda > Insecta > Lepidoptera > Tortricidae > Apotomis > Apotomis turbidana. Next base: position 53,617,564 of record LR990280.1, on the reverse strand, counting down.
TGTAGCCATAAATGCCGTTGGCACTCTGTAATGTCAATGATATAGATTATTTTTTATATCCTTACATTCTGCAGACGGACGTGGCAGGGTTTTTTTCAGATGGGGATATTGTAAAAATATACATTAGGTACACAAGTAACCACAATTTATAGTCACAATTGGCCAATACTCTTTTCCGCGGAATAGCGAATAAAACGTATATTGAGACCATGAAGATTTCAGAGGCCCTTCTTGTATAAATTTTTGCGGCATCATTTCTAATATGGATTTCTCTAAAAGGACACATTACTATTCCGTACGAATAGTGCCTTCGTTAAGTTAATTACCTTTATCAGTCAGTAATTTAAGCATTAGACTCACTTGAGACACGGCCGTCTGGAAATCGCCCTCACTACCCGAGCCCTCCGCGTCGTCGTGCTCCATATTCTTTGTTTTAAAGCGCGTCGAAAGTGTATAAAATGTCTTGCTAGACTTGTCTGGCTATGGACCTAAAGCGCGGCCGACTGGAAGTCGCCCTCTCTACCAGAACTATCAGCGTTGAGCATATTCTTGTGGTTATGCAACGCGTCGGCATTTTAGAATGACTTCTTGCACTGATACTACGTACGAAAGTAAACTGAGGATTAGACTTGCCTGGCTCTGGGCTTGAAGCGCGGCCGACTGGAAGTCGCCCTCGCTACCAGAACTATCAGCGTCATACTGCATATTCTTGTGATTTTGCAACGTGATTACATTGCAAAATGGATTCTTGCACTGATACAAGTAAACTAAGGATTAGACTTGCCTGGCTCTGGGCTTGAAGCGCGGCCGAGTGGAAGTCGCCCTCGCTACCAGAGCTATCAGCGTCATGCTGCATATTCTTGTGGTTTTGCAACGCGACGGCATTGTAAAATGTCTTCTTACAAATACTGCACTCATACTTGGCCGCGAGCTCCTCTTCCCATGACAGATAATTCTGAAATAATTATTCTTTTGTTAAAGCAGTAACGTCTGCTAGCCACGATGCCACTCTAAGGCATGCAAGAAGCAACTGGTTGAAAATATTCAGTGGTCCTATTGGTAGGACGCCCGTGTTAGCCCGGGAAGCCGTTGGGAATGCAGGTTCGAAGCCTGTCTGTACCATATTATTTTTATTTTTTCGCTTAATTATCTCGCTCAAGGATCTTGGAACATGTCAGGCCGTTCCTGGCAATTTTGCGTGAGAGTAAACTGTGTATTTAAAATTATTAGAGATGTCTCACGAAATGTATGATACAACTAATGTTTTTTTTTTTTATTTCTATCATTTTTTTTGGTTAATCTTACTCAAAATCGTAAGTACATTCAATCCTCGTTCAAGAAAAAAGGTGTCCCAGAATTTTATGATTTACAAATTACAAATGAATAATTTGAGCCATGAGTACTATCAGTTATGGATATTATTTTAGAAAACACGACATTATTATATGGACGTGATTTACATATCGTCTCCTGACAACCGAAACTCACTATTATATTATTTATTTATTATATTGAGTTTAAAATTAATGAGATCCTAAAAAGGATCCAAATGTTAAATTTTCGAAGATAACAATTTAATAAAAAAAAATTTGTACAGTTACAATTATTATATATTTGGAACTTCCAAGTAGTATTGAATCTGAAATGATGAAAAAACGCGTATTTTTAAAGGCATGTATTTAACGCGGCGACAAATTAATCTGATTTAGGGATTTATAAAAAATTAAAGGGGGTAGCAAAAATAATAAGTTGGCGACTAATTGCGGAGACTAGTATAAAGTAAAAAGTAGCAGCTAAGTAATCAATTTTCGGCTTTGTTTCAATATAAACTAGCATCGAGTTTTGGCGACTGAATTAACTAATTAAGCGGAAACATGACAGCGGATAAAAAGTTGAAAATGGCCTACTCTAATTGTTCAATGGAGATTGCATATAAAATAAATCAAGGTCATAAAAAAAATAAAAGGAGCACTTTTTAGGAATATAAAAAAAAAACCAACCTAACCTAACCCGGCCGAGTCGGATCTTCTGCTAATATTAGTCGCCAAGTCATTATTTATAGTACCTCGCCTATGATTTCAGTAATCTTGTTTATTATTTCTGCTACCTTAAAGTAGCTGCCATTATTTGAATTTTAAAATATCCTTAGTTTAAAGCTCATTTAATATAAATGATTGCTAAAATATTGAATCGCTGACAAGTTATTATTTTAGTTGCAAATAGTTTGCTGCTCTTTAATTTCTTCTGTCGCCGCGAAAATAATAAGCCTTTTTTAAAGGGGCACAATGTCGGCTTCGTTGACTTATATAACTATTTGGATAGAAATATATAGCCGTTTCATTTCCTAAAAGTGAAATGGCAGGTTAATATTAAATCCGCAAACCTTTTGCGATGGTAAAAGTCTGGCATCTTTCATACAAAATACACGAAGATATGATTGATTTTTGCCCATTACTGTACAAATATTAGTACCTATACACAGATAACGCTGGAATGACGAAATGCAGGAAGATTTGTACGCCCTCACCAAGTGGTGCTAAACAAAGAAGAATGGCGTTATCTTGTGTAGAACCCAAAGATCCTCTTTGGGTCTCTGAGCCAGCGTAAAAACTCGGTACTCAATCACGCGTAAACCGTGAGGCAGATTTTGATGAAACTGAACAGAGATAGATCAGGCCGTGGTTTGAAACATAAAATACTTACTTTCAAGTACAAATATTTTCCGAACACGAGAAGTTTCAATATTTATCATAGTTTGTTTTAGTATTAGCTATAAGCATATTAACATACAAAAGTACATAGAAATAAAGCCCGTATATGCCTCGATTTAGCACCGATATAAGAGACTAAAAAAAAAGATTATTCCATCATGAATTGTATGCAACAGAAACTAAATTCCAGACATAAGCTGGCAATAATATTGGGTCGATAAATTGGCATTCATGCAACTCTACGACCTTATGAAATATATAAAATATTGCAAATGTAATACCTGCATAGTTGAAATACCATTTGAGTCGGTCAAATCCGAAGCGTGGAAAGAATTCGAATTCATGTATCTTCGTTCTGTTTCCATTAGTAATAGAAAATCCACACACAACTAAATTAATTAAATAATCAAGTTTTGAAAATACCACCATTACATGACAGCTTTTGTCTATACCATAGACAAGTTTCCTTTGATTTTATAATGACGTAGTGCACAGATAACTAATGGAAGAAAATGTGCCATATAAATAAAATGGTTTTTAATTTATAATATTATGAACAATGTGTATTTATTTGGGGAATAATTCCACATGATATTGATTGCATTATTTATTTATATAGATGTAAAACTGACGCCTTTAAGAGGGCGCCGAGCGTTAGCCGTTAACGCGCCTATAACCATAGAGCGCGGGGAATGCGTATTGAGATCGGCGCGCGGCCGCCATAGTAAAAATGTATGGAGAATTAAAAGCACTTTTTGATAAATCTGGAGCTTTAATACCAAACAATGATTGAAATATTTGATGCGGACAAATTGTAATGTAAACATTCATCTTTTTTTTGAACTGAAAATCAAAATAGATTTCCATTGTTAAAGTATAAAAAAACACTTAACGCCTGCTTACGATTTTACAATTTTCATCCAACTTTACTCAGTTTTCTAGGGTAAAATATTAATAATCTTATAATTTTTCCACGGAGAAGTTGTTAACACAATCTTCGAAATGCTAAATATATAGTTTAGAAGTGGATTAAACAACTAGTGTTTACGTTGTCTACTTAACGGCAACTGCCTATTTTTCACATTTTGCTCGGTGCAGTCTTAAGCTCGCGCCATTTTCAACGCGCTGTAAAGTAGGTATACTGTTTATTTTTTAACGTTGACGAAAGTGCCGATCCTGAGCCATTCAGCCAATGCATTATTAATGGAGTCCAAAACGTTTTTAATGTTTTAATGTTGTCAGCTCATGGACCAAGAGCTACTCAAGCTACGTTTCGTTTCGCACTCGTCAGGATGATAATCATGACTTAAAACACAAGGTGCCATTATATAGTATCAAAATAAATACTTTATTATTGGAGTGATTTATTATCTACGGATTTATTCCGTCGCTCACACATTTTTTTTTATTTCATTATATCTCTTTGACTAAATATTTAACTATTCCTTACTCTAAGCAAAATATCAAAGGCCTGACACGCTTGGATAGAAAAAAGATATCCTTATTGCGATTCCTGTAAGAGGAAATAGAAAGAAGTGTAACATTTTGTCCCTATCACCGACCGAGCATTTTTTCACGGTCAGATTATAATGTACACTTCAAGTAAGCACAACAATTATACTGCGATTTCTAATTCAAGACCAAAAAGACTACCACAAGGTTGCCACTACAATAAATAATTTTTACAATAGTAAAATCCTTTTTCTTTTTTAAACACACTAAGATAAATTATTTATTGGTAACTTTAACTCTATGTTTTAACAAAATAATTAGATAAATTTATTATTACATAAATACGAGAGGAGATAATAAAAACTTAAACATCGGAGATTTTTGGTACAAAATCTGGTATTGTACTTGTAACACTTCAGGTATTCAAAACATTTGGTGCAATCATTTCCAAACCTTTACTTTTAAACCTTCTAGGGTCGATTTAACCAACATCGAATATAGTTTATTTCCACAATAAAAGTAATTTTCTCACTTAATCTCCAAATAATAGTCTTGAATAGTAAAACTTGACTGGTGATAAATTTAGGTCAAAACCTTTAAAGAGCCGAACTTAAAAGACTAGTCTAGAACTACTACATGCCAAAATAACGCATCCGTATTTCGTTTTATAAAAAACATGAGTGTTGTGTTGTGAAACACTCGGTTGGAACGAAGTTTTATTGACATATATACGACATGGCCTCATAGCAACGTTCGTTTATTTCGATTTGCTGTCGAAAAATCTTACACTTTTATTCGCCTAGCCTCCATCCGCCAATTCCATGTCATGCGATATCTTCGTTCCAAAAATATTTTTTTTGACACAAACAATATATCAATGATGTTGGCCTATTTGCAATATGTTTCTTTATATTTAAAGAGGCGACATATTATTAAAAGGTTGGCGAAACCTGGAAAATGAACTTGACAGTGACATGAGTGACTTTGTCAATTTTGACAGTGACGTATCTGTCGTAGTTTTTTTAGTCTTGAATTAGAAATCCGAGTATAGGTGGTTTTTAAAAGTGCCAAATAAATAAAATTTGCGAGAAAAGTAATAATTAATAGCACATAATCGACAAATTGATAGATCCGTAGTGTTTGTATGTAGTCTAAAGGCTGCAAAAGCAACAGTTAACAAAAATAAGCGCATGTTAGATGAAACATTTCTTTCTAACCACATTTTGGGGTATTTATTGCGACCATGGCAACCCCATATTCCGACGTCATTATATGTCTTCCTCTTACGCCCGGTCGCTCGGTGGCAAATCTATAACTGCTTATAATATGATAGGTAGACTTCCGGTTTGTGACTTAAGATGGCCGCATGCGTTTAAGTTGCGTTGTTCATTATTTATTCATTTTTGTTGTTCAATGTGTAGTATTGATAGCGTATTGTGCAGTGATCTAACGTATGAGTGAATAGCTAATGAAGAATTCAACTTGAAGCGTTCATAGCCCTTCCTGGGTCAAGGCCCGATAGTCCGCGTGGTTTTTTGTAAATCGCTATCACTTTACAAAAAGCAAAACCTCACCGAACAACGGCATGCTCTACGAGCAAACTTGAAATTGGCGAAATCATCATTAACCTGATGGAAGCCATATTTTAAAATTAGAATTATGATAGGTACCTATATCTATCCAAAATATATTTTTCATGCATTTCAATTACAAACACCACATTTATTTTATTCTGTTTTTAGTATTTGTTATTTAGTAGACAGATGGGACAGTGGAGTCTTAGTAATACGGTCCCGTTTTTACCCTTTGGGTACGGAACCCTTAAAACCAAGTAGATACCATAACCTACCTACCAACAAGCAAATGTCATAAAAAGATATAAAGGAAAAAAGCCTTACCTAACCCTTTCCAAAATAGAATCCATTTGCCATTTTCCAATCGAAGTAATTAAACGAATTTCCAATTCACATCAATGTGTTAAAAAACATTCCCAAGACATTCGATTCGACTGATAGGGGTCTGAACGCGGGCCAATACGACATTTTACATTAGCATCGGCAAATGTATTGGTTAAGTGATTGTTTTTCCTTTACGTGTGCGCTTCGTTGTTAAATTACAAATGCAAAATACCGAAAAAAATAACATATAGGTAAATGCTAATGATAAGCCTGGCTGGAGACGTTCGGGATTCCGGTCTGGTTTCCGAACGGAATGACGTCAGCAAGCGAGAGATCACCATATGATAGACAGAGACAGAGGCACTTTCTGACTTCATTCCCTACGGAACCCGAACGAAAATTCCGAACGTCGGCGGCCAGGTCAAGTGCCGACAAATGTATAAGAAGTGTTATTTATTACTTATTAGTTATTACATTATAAGTTTAACTTGTGGCGATATGGCGATTTTCTAAGCAGTGTCGGTGGTATATCTTAAGATCTTACTAGTTAGTCTTTAAAAGGCGCAACCTTTTTTATAAAGAAAATAACCTACAAATTTTACACGGACTGCCTTTTGGCCTTTCATTTGCCCAATTAAATAAGACTCGGTCTAACGAAGCCCGAGTCTAATGGATGCAGCACGCGATCAATCAGCAATCTTGGCTTGCCGTCGCCATACCACCTTGATATTGTACCTACAAACTCCGATGTTCGAAATTCAAATTTCGTCCCGCTCACACAAATTTAGTTTGACACAAGATCGCGAGGGATGAGGATGACAAACGAACGATACGAACTTGGAACTTCGATGTTGGAAGTAGCATGGAAGTACGAGTAGCTGATGTGAATGAACTTTTTTCTGCCACAAAATACCGATGTACGTACTGGTTAGCTTTTTATCGATTTAGGCGATTACGCTAAAGCAAAAAATCCGGTTACGATTTCCCACCCAACTTACTTTTTGTTTTATTCTTTTTTTTATATTATGACCAACATATTAATAATTTCAACCAACTTTTTAATGTGAATAATTATTTTCCCTGAATTCTCGAATGTAGCATAGCTTTTTCATGCTTTCATTGCGTGCGGTCAAAAATAAGTTGAAAAATACAGTTTTCTGTGTGAATTTTGACAATTTCTATTTCATGCTTTCAATGCGTGCGTTCAAATACAAGTTGAAAAAAAAACAGATTTCTGTGTGAATTTTGTCAATTTAGAGTGGTTTTTGAAAAAAAAACGATGAAAATTACAAACTGTAGGTTACAAATATATACCAATAAATCTCAATAGCCCTGGTCAAAGTAGTAACATTAATTGTTAGAAATGTGTTAAATCATAGAGAAAAATGTTTCAAACAATCAGAATTTCTGAACGGATAAGGAGCCAGTAGCCAGCACCTTCAGATATATTATACTTACCTATACCTATGTCTATCTGGACGTTTCATTTGTAATTTCTCCTGAACTTCCTCAAAGCAACGCTTGATCCGGAATGGATGTTTGTGGCGACAATGGCTGAATGGGAGCCATTACTGACAGACTCTCACATAATTTCTCGTCGGGTCAAAGCATTGTTCTCGATGTTTCTACGAGAATTGAGCCTTGCACTGTGTGGCTATCCCCAATAAATTAGAGTACATATTTTCTGATTCACAAGAAAGTTGAAAATGAATGAAAAAGAAAATGAAAAAGTTGAAAACTCGCTATATCATGACGTAGATGTCGGCCGTCAGAAAGTAGGTACTTATATGTTTCTCAACGGTGACAAATTGATCATTGTTTTCGTGTACAGTCTGACCAAAAAGAGTAGAAATTAAAAAGTGGCAATACTGTAGTGTCGTCCCCGTATTCTTAGATTGATTAGAAAGGGACGACACTACAGTATTGCCACTTTTTAATTTCTACTCTTTTTGGTCAGACTGCAAGCTAAGTAAATAATAATAATAAATATCAAACGACCTTACACAAATAAATCCCAATAGTAGTAACATCAATAATATGTGACGTTTTCAATGAAAAGGGCCCACTTTGTCGCTTACCATAAGGACGTGTTTGACGGGTTATTGGTATAAAGATGCAAACAAATTTCGTTCTTATGGTAAGCGACACAGTGGGCCCTTTTCATTGAAAACGTCACATATGTTAAGAAACATGTTTAATCGTAGAGAAAAATGTGTAAAACAATCAGCATTTTAAAAATAATAGGCCTCTTAAAATAATTTAGTAATCTTAGAAAAAAATACAAAATCAGGGATAGGATAACGTCCTCGTCCTAAGCGGAATAAAGAAAAGTCATCAAAAGTCTTAAAATTTATGAAATCTTGTCAGTTACGCGGTTGAAAGATGGCGTTAGTGCTATAAAACTTTTCGATATTTTTATCCCGTGTGACCTGACTGACCTTACAGCTGCTATACTATAAGGATAGTAATCAGGCAATATAAATCTTTAATCCATTCTCAAATTGTACCCAGTGGAGTTCTAAAGATCGAACGAAGTACATTAAGTCTAATCATCAAAAAAGAGATAACTCGCAAAGGATTAATTAATTGCAAGTTTATTTTGATTTGATTTTGTCTATTTTGGACGTGCTAGGATGATTAAAAATACTTGATGCCCAACTACTTACGGTTAAGCGAAACAGTATGAATATGACTTTCATCTCCTTTGACTGCAAAGGAGATGTAAGTCATATTCAAGACATTCGAAAATACTCGTAACTACTGAGTTACGAGTATTTTCGAATGTCTTTTGTTGTAGCTTCACATCTTTGAGAAAATGCCGCTGTCACTTTGATTAACGACAACGCCTCCCGGATGATCCCAGTTATAATCTATTTAAGTTTTTGTCACCATTTGTACTTCCATCCTGCACAAGCTTGAAACATTAGTTATTAGAAACTAAAGCTTCCTATCCCGTTATTATTTATATGGAAAACCCCGGGAATCCGGGATATGATAGAATTCCGATATTGGAAGCCCTATTAGAGACACGCAGCTTAAACTATGACCACAGTATCTTTCTACACGAATGCACAAAAATAAATAAGTAAATAAAAAATCGTGATATCGCGTAACAACCATACAAAAAAATACAAACGTGATACAAACGAATAGAGCACCTAAGTTTTCTTTTTTTTTTAATCGGTTGAAAACAACGACTCGCCTCACGGCCGGGAACGTGATTTCTGTCTTCATCCCTCCGGCACCTTGAGGTGGTGACCTTTGTCAATGGCCTCTGTTGCCCCAATCTATTCATAGTAACAAAATTACCTTTGCGATCTGGAAAATACGTAATTTGAATCCCCTGCGGTTTCCGAAATTCATGATATACTATCGTAATTTTAGGTATACAAAATTGTTTCGAGGCAACGAATATGGCTTGAGAAACGAACGACAAATTGGGTTGAATCGGAAATACTTCACCCCAAATTTTTCATTAAATTTATAATAGTTTAATTAGATACTATATTTCATCCGTTTGCCATTTAAATTACTTTTCACTCGGATGCGCAACAGCAATTTTTTTTTATCTGATTTGATCAGATCGGACGTCGGTGTCTGGAAGCCTTTTAAAAACATGTATTCGCATGTACAAACAATTGACAAGATTTCATATTTATAACAGGTGGAAATTAATATAGAGATCGAAAGGGCTTTATGTCGTGTACCTTAAACAAAAATCTTTGAATTTATTCTTCTGTATTTAAAGAAATATAAGAAAATACATAAAATAACTGCAATCTAAGACAATACGGTCTGAATAGGGTTGTTGTCTAAACCAGAGCGAAAAAAATTTCTATTTTTTATTTGACGTTGACAGATGCATACCGAGTTTTATTAAGTTTTTTTTTTATAAGAAAGCCGGCTAAAGTAACCGTTCCATTAAGTTCTGGTTTTGGTGTCGCCACATTTTAAAATTAGTATGTTTTTATAAATTAATAATAAAATAAATAATCATCTACGAAAATAAATAAAAACAGAGATTACTTCATCTTTTTAAGCAGAATTCAGAAAAGTAATAAAATGATAGTCTTAAAAATATGAAATGTTGTCAATTATAACTAATATATTATATTTATTATTGATTTCATTGTTCGATGTCTTATTTTTATTTGTATAGCGTTGCATAGTAGAATAGCACTATACATACCTCGGCGTGATAAAGGATTACCTGTCTCGTATTCGTAGCCGGACTATACCTTCCCGGCAGGCAACCATCTTCCCGGCCTCTTTAGTAATAACTAATATACTATTCCTGCAGAACAAATGATGTATTTAATATCAAATGACACCGCCGAGTGTCGCTTGTGAACCCTTACCATGAGTTTAAAATGACTATTCGCTATAGCGACTGCGTAAACGATTTGTATGGATTGCAGTTCTACATAGTGACTGCTAGGGGCGCTGTTCTATTCTCCATACAATTTGTATACGCTTTCGCTAGCGAGTACCGTCACGTTAACTCGTGGTAACGGTGTGTTCACTTCTCCGATAACGTGGAGGGTACGGTCCCGAGCGCCTTAAGGGCCTCCGAGCGCTTACAGCGCTCTCTTCAATTGAATAGTCGAGACTCTCCGAATTCTGTCAAGGTTAGCTGACTTAAGCGAAGTGCTTCGATTTTTATATGAGACTGGGCTCGATTTTTTCAATGGCACCTGCGTTCTTATTGAAGATTAAATTGAGGGCCTTAGGGACTCACTTTGCGCACGGATTTTGTAATAACGGTTTAAGTTTTCATTTTCTAAAAAATCATTCTCTTTCACAAAAATTTCATAAATGCATTCAATCAGATGCTAAATATTTTTTATCACTACTCTATTTACCCTATTGTAGCACATTCCGGGTAATTTCCACTTTTAGGTCCATAGTATACAATTCCATGACGCATGTTTTTCACATTACCATTACATCAAATTCCGGTTGAATCTCACAACGTCGGCAACGCAATGTGCCACAACATTACGACATAACATTTAATTGTGTTTATATAATTAGAAGGCTTTTAATGGCCTGAGTTTTGATCTCTTTACTGTCCCTTATACATACAATGTTTCTCATCGCATGTGTGAGTAAAATAGGATGAATAGGTTTTAAATCATAAATATTTGTGCGATCTGGTCGATCCCATCAAGGATGTATTTGCTCGCCAAAATATATTTATATCACCTTAAAAAAAAAAACATGCGCCCAGAACTCAGCGCTTGAAAGTGAAGCCAGTTTAGAAACTAAACGTCACAAAGTAATCCCATCGTGTTCGTTTAAAAACCTTCTAATGTATTTGAGCCGCATTTATCTTATATATATGCAAAGGCTCTATATCTTATCGCTCACAAATCTCAGGTTGACCCTTTTGTATCGCTATTTCTTTTGTTGCCGGTTCCATCCTGTTAAAGCCGGGACTGTGCGCCGGTCGACCGATTTTCGGTACCATGCCGCGGGGAAGCAATTTTAATCTTTGCTTTTCCTTTTTTTGTGTTGAAATAAATTAATTTTACTTGGCATAAAAAAGTTAAATAACTGATTCATATATAAATGTACCAGTTAAACATAATCTAGTCTAAATAAACAGAAAAAGGGAATACTTAGTTTTTTATTTATTAATTGGCTAAAATACGATTAATGTTACTGTTACATGTTTTTAATTTATTTGGAACTAACCTGCAGGTATCTACGTTCATTTCGGTTTAAGCACTTCATAACTACTATTGTGATAGTTACAGCCCACGGTCCTTTTTTAATTCAATAATATTAGCTGAAAATTTGGCAAAATTAAAGGACAACTTTTATCTATCAGGATATGTAGGTTATAGAGCCAAGTTTAATTTTATTTACTCGCCCCCCCTCTCAGGGGTGAGCGTAACCCCCCCGCGCCCTCGAATGTGTCTCGGAGCGCGGTATTTTCCACTTTTAAAGGTAACCGTGTACGGTACATACAAAGTGTATAGGAATGAAATAATCCTGAATAAATTTACTATAAACCTTCTATACATACAAAAGCGATAGCACTTATACAATCAGCGCAATCTGTTATCAAATACTAACGTTTTTAATTATTGATCTTTTTTTTCTGCTAAAAGGTTAGTTATCTCAGAAACTTCACACTTCTCGCCCAAAATATGTATGACAAAAGTAAAGAACAAAAAATTTTCTTTCTAAAAATGTATAATTTATTTCTGTTACTCTTTCATTTACCGTTGCAATGCTATTTTTAAAATTTAAGTCATTTGGCCATTATGCGAAATATAAATATTCGTACTAGTTAAACGGTGTTACTTGCAATACCAAAGACTTCTTATATATTTTTCTGTAATCTACAAGTATTGAACTATATCCTGTATTTTTTTTTTTTTTTAGACTTACTATTTTAGGAAATACCTAAGGGATGTGTGGGGAAATCGTCAAGTTTTGCTCATTTTCGTAAATAACTTCAAAACCGTTTAATTTAGAATTGTATAATACATATAATTGAGATGTTCATAATGTACCCTTTCATTTGATATGTCACACGATATACTATGCCATTTTTTTCTATTTTGCCTCCTAAAACTGGCCCTCATGTCCAAATTTATTTATTTGCGTTACGTTACGTTACACGTCCATGTTTGGGTTATCAATTTATATACGTGTACCAAATTTCAACTCAATCGGTCCAGTAGCTTCGGAGCAAATTGGTTATGACAGACGGACGGACTAACACAGACACACGAGGGATCCTACTATAATCATAGCGAATTTTCTCCGAAACTACTGGACCGATTGAGTTGAAATTTGGTACACGTATGTAAATTGATGACCCAAACATGGAAATGTAACGTAACGTAAAGTAAATCAAGTAATTTAAAACATGGGGGCCAGATTTGAGGGTTAAATTAGACAAAAAAATAGCAAAGTAGTTATATCGTTTGACATATCAAGTGAAAGGGTACATTATGAACATCTCAAATATATGTATTTCATAATTCTAAATTAAACGGTTTTGAAGTTATTTACGAAAATGAGCAATACTTGACGATTTCCACACACATCCCTTCTTTCCTAAAATAGTAGGTCTAAAAAAAAAAACATGATATAGTTCAATATTTGTAAATGACAGAAAAACATATAAGAAGTCTATGGTATTGCAAGTAACACCGTTTAACTAGTACGAATATTTATATTTCGCATAATGGCCAAATGACTTAAATTTTAAAAATAGCATTGCAACGGTAAATTAAAGAGTAACAGAAATAAATTATACATTTTTAGAAAGAACATTTTTCATTCTTTACTTTTGTCATACATATTTTGGCTGAGAAGTGAAGTTTTTGAGATAACTAACCTTTTAGCAGAAAAAAAAGATCAATAATTAAAAACGTTAGTATTTGGTAACAGATTGCGCTGATTGCATAACTGCTATCGCTTTTGTATGTACGAAAGGTTTATAGTAAATTTATTCAGGATTATTTGGTTCTTAAAACATTTTGTATGTATCGTACACGGTTTTCTTTTAAAGTGGAAAATACCGCGCTTCGGGACACATTCGAGGTCGCGGGGGGGTGACGCTCACCCCTGAGAGGGGGGGAGAGTAGATAAAATTAAACTTGGCTCTATAACCTACATATCCTGATAGATAAAAGTTGTCCTTTAATTTTGCCAAATTTTCCACATATTGCAATCTAATTTTCTTGGATTATTTGCTCTGCACACATTGCAGTGTGTGTAGTCTAGATGTAGGTATGACTGTTGAGTTTCTTTTTGAACTTCATTGCATCATGTTTTTCTTATTTCTTTACTAATAGTAATGATAACTTTCTGACCGCATTTTTTTTTCTTGTTTACAGAAATAATTTTATTAGCAGCAATGGCAAAGCGCCGCACGCCAACTGCGATAATCGTCAAATCCTTGTTTAGTAAGTTTTGTTTCGTTTCAATTATTTCAATAGTTTGTGTTACGTTTTTGGTTTTTTTTTATTATTTCATATTTAGTTGCTACTTTAACATAATTGTACCTATTTATACATGACAAACAACTTTTTTTTAATTTAGTATTTTTTTTTTATGTTGATGATTCGACCTTACACATAGATTATTTAGGCTGTTATCACTCTGTCGCCGCACCCCGCTGCGAAGTGCGGACGAGAATATAAAATATTCCGCACGGAGATTCGAAGTCACTGTGGTGTATTGTACCATGCGGTTTAGTATAGAAATCAAGTTTCTATAGTCCAAAAAAAAACGCTCGCGTTAATACGGGGTACTTTAGGAAAATTTGGGGGGGCTACTTTGATAGATTTAAAATGGTTATAAAAACGCAAATATTCATAGTGCGATTGTGCAAATGAAGTAGGGTAGAAGGTTAGGTCATTGTTGAAGGTAGATATTGCATTGCCACAGATATTAAAAAAAATAAGGATATGGCGTGAAAATACTTTTTCAAAGTAGCCCCTGCATTTTAAAGTAACCTCGTTTTACGGCATCGCATTTCGCAGCGGGGGATGTGGCGGCAGTGTGAGAACCGCCTTATATTATTTCCAGTATTTACGTTTGATAGGTTTTTAAACGGTCATACATGTACAATGAGCTACAGAATTGCATGGCCCATTTATGAATGAATTCATTCATAAATGGGCCATGCATTTTTGCAGCCCATAGTACATTATTAACTATTAACACTTCCGTTAGAATTTGATCACTATAAACATATTGACACAAAGGTCAATTATGAAATATTTTTTTTATGCAATCCAAGCAGGACTCGAACCTGCGGCTCTATGTTTCCGGTGTAGTGCTCTCCGAACTGAGAACGAAATAAATGAATGAATATGAGTATGAGTATTGTATTTTAATATTAATATCGGCACCACAGCTCTCTTAAATCCTTCTGTGTTATCAGAAGTCCGATGCCTAGTAATAATATAGTATTAACTGACAACCGAGAAGCACAAAAGGGTTATGGATTTTTCTTCAACGCGGCCGAACTTTGTGGGAAACCTACTGTAACAAATGTTACCATTAGGTACCCTAAGTATATACCCATGTATATAAGTACTACAGTTACCACTCGCTGGTTCTCACTAAAAACACATTTTGAATTAGGAAGCGATAAATTAAACAATAGGCCCTAATATTTTTGGAAAGTTTGACGGACAAAAGAAATTAGAAACGATTACAAACGTTTACTTAAATGTTTAGGTTCGGATTTATGAGTCTCGAATTCATTGTGCTTTGCGTAGAAATAACTTGCACATGTTGCACACAGCACGGCGGCGTGGATTTAAGACAATAGGCAAACAAGATAATTTTTCAACTGAATAGCTATAGTCTTACACGTGCAGCCCTGTGTCGGCAGAATTTCGGTACCATAAAGCAATTTAATAAACGAGCAATAGAACAAAAGGACTTAGTCGTGAGAATTTTTAGAGGCAATGAAATCTGGGATTTTGGGAACTGCATACCAGTGGGGATAAGGGGATGACGGACAGTCAAGGTTTGATTTCCGAAGGAAACGGTAACTCCGAACTGACCTCGTTATAATATCGGCCCGCGTACGTACAGTGTGATCGCTCTAAGTTCAGTATTACAGAATATAACTCGAAATTAAATTCAGTGAAGCGATAAGCTTATATATGGGCAATTTGTGAATTGAGTGGTGAATATATAAAGGAACTTTAACTTCAGTGCAGCGTTTACAATTTAAGCGAAGGACACCTCATAGACTGTGTAGTTTTATTTACGTTAAGTGTGATTAAGTTAAGTACTAATTTTAGTTTTCTTAATGTAACGGAGTGAGGGCGTAAAGTAGTTCACCTATGTCGTTGTTATTCCTGCAATTTTAGCTGGGGCTGTACGAGAGATGCAGAAAGGAGGTTTCGGTGGCAGTCATCATCCTATCTACGTTTTTCCTTGTGAGTTCTGCACAATAGAGGCTGAGATCGTACGAGACACTACAGTGAATTATTAGGAGAATGTATAGCATTGACCGTGGATCTGAATGAGTGGATATACTTTGGCGTTACTTATAAACTCAATAATAATCATTCTTCTATCGTCACTATATCCTGAACTACCTAGAGTTTGATGCTGCAGCTTCTATCACGTCTCACTTACATAATTGACTCCTGTATAAATCCCGGGCACCACGCACAATCAGACCTACGTCTGACGCCGTCTTGGATAACAGCAGCCAGTGTTTGTAAGTCGACTATTATTTTGTCACATAGTTGCCTCCTTGCAGAATCTTCGACGATAGCACAATCAAGCCACGTTTTGACGCTACGTCAGGATAAACGGGAGCTGCTATTGCAGACAGCCTTCTTCTTATCACGCTATTACTTTACTTATTAGTAACAAATCAGAATCAAACACTAGTCTTGCTTGAGTAGGTATATTGCAAGCTAAATAAGTCATCACACCAGATAGCGACGTATCAAGGGGAACTCCGGAATTGAATAGATCTCCTTCGGCCGGCCGCTCGGTGTTTCCATTCAGCGGAGCGAGGAACCGGGAGACGGAGGCCACAGGCCATCTCACGACCTATCTTTCTTCTTGTTATTGTGCGCAGACTCGGGTGGACTCAACTTAGATTGCAATATTATTAGGGCATAGCGTAGAAGAGCAAGCGTAGTATTTGAGCATATGCGTAAATTCATTATATCCCAGAGGAATGAATGAACTACAATAGGATGTGTGTTGAGTGACCGTTTTAAACATAGATCAATTAACTTTGTTCTTTATATGCAGGATTTGTCGTACGCCTTGTCTAGGTAGGAGGCCTTTTCCTCACAGGTATGCGGGGTCCAAAGTAAGGCGAGTTTTGAGAGTTCTGCGTTTTTCTCCTTTTTTGTATCTGTTAGATAGTTCCCATCTAGACTCAATCTAGACAGATTGTTAGCTTAGATACGTTTATTAATAGTCGTAATATAATTGTAATAGTGTTAAATATAATTGATGAAAAAATGACTTACTGTTGAGTTTCTTTCGGCTTTCTTCTCAACAGCGGTCTCCTCTTGGGAAACGCCGGTAGAATCATTTTCAAACAAATAGCAGAATAAACGCTTTTAATTAGACTTTGATTTTTCTTGTTCTGCCCCCCATTGAGTCGATCTTCCGGGTTTCTTATATTGGGTAAAGAAGTGAGTGGCAAGTCATAAAGTCACGTTAGTATTGATAGGGCTAATCATAAGTTACCGTAATAAAAGTAAGCGTTAGGAAGTGAGCTTAGTGCGCTACGAACCGGACTATTGCGAGAGAAAGTTCGAGAGACTGAGCAACGTCGTGATCCTGACGCTGCGGTCGCGCTCGCTGAAGCGCCACGCCGAGCCGCATCGCAGGCGCTGGAGCGCTGTACTTCGTACGAGTTGACGCCGAGACCGTCGCTTACGAGTTAAGTGACCATGATACAAGATGAATCGGTGAGTGATAATATGAGATATTGAAATTAGACGATCACACAAACGTTATTCTGGCCACTATTATTTAGAGGAAATACACACAACGTATGGGGTCCTTTATATCAGCTAATTTAGGTCGTATACAAGATAGTGTTAGGTAGGTTACATAATATATACATAGATAGCATAGGCTCTAGATAGAGATAGGTATAGCTATAGTTAGGCAGGTAAGAGACGTTTAATTACAGTTGGTGCGCGTGACTGCAGGATATCAAGTCATTAAAAATTGAATTCAATTCATTGTTTCAATTACTTGATTTAAGAATCTGAGTTATTTGGTAGAGATAGTTTGCTAATAGTCATACGTTTTTATTAGTTACTTAAGACGTAGTTTAGTTACAATAGTTACAACGATTTAGAGTATGATAAGAAATTAGTTAACGTAGCTTAATTATTTAAGTACATAGGTAGGTATTATCATCGTCATCATCATAATTATATTTGCTAGCCAATTGAATTGATGTGTTTAAAGCATAATTATTTAAATATAATAAGTGTTTAAGGTTGTAGAGGTTGGTTCTACCGAAATATATAAAAATACATCGTAGTGTGTATTCGTTATAATACGGACATTATTTATTTAAAGAACTTGTAATTATGTGTGTCTGTTTTAGAATATTTTAATTAACGAAAAAATACTTTATTACATATCGACACTTAAGAACGCATACTACGTCCGTCTGTCTCAGGATACTTTGGTTGATGAAAATATCTTAGCCTCATGTTTCATGCTGAAACAAAGGGAACTAGAGTCTGTCTGTCTGTCCAAGATATATAAACGAAATAAATTCGATACTATTAGTTATTACTGAAATAAAGTTAATGCATATATTGTATGCAATAGCAAGTATGTATGTATTGTTTTTGTGTCATATTACTGGTAATTAGGCTTATTTAATAGGGTTAGCCATCTTAGTTATAAGAGAGGTAGGATACATTATTTAAGAAATTTGTTATAATAAGATAAATAAGTTTTCTTGTAGTTTGGGTGGGTTCGACTCCCGCCAAATGTACATTAGAATAATATAAGCGTTAAATACAATTGAATACAGAAAACCAAGGTCAAACCTTGTTGACATATTTCACCGTATTTTTTTAGTCTTAGTTAAATTTAAATTTTACGAGCATGAGCATATTTAGTAAATTTCTGCACGGCTGCAGGTTCAATCCCTGTGTAAATTAATTGTATAGGGGTTCTAAGTTCAGTTCAGTTCAACGCAGGTTCGATCCCTGAGTATTTTTTTTATCTGTTACTACTTAAGTGTTTGATGACATACAAGTCTTAGGAAAGTAAAGGTGCAGGTTCAATCCCTGTGTGAATTAATTGTATAGAGGTTTTAAGTTCTTAAAGTCGCGAAAATGCAGGTTCGATCCCTGAGTAACTTTTTTGTCGGTTTACTAAGTATTATATGACATACAAGTTGTAGGACTGTGAAGGCGCAGGTTCAATCCCTGTGTAGTTAAATCAATGTGTTATTTCTGATAACCGCTTAAAGAGTGCGAGGGCGCAGACTCCATTCTTACTAAAGGTTATACAACGAACGAACGACATACTGGGTTCGATTCCCACTTTCTTTTTATGAAATTGTCAAATTTTTGCTTCGGGTTTCGTTGGCTTATACGTACAAGTTCGACTCTTGTGTACCATTTTATTTATGATTAAGTATGAATTTGAGAAATAACGACGCTCAATTTGAGACAGTCATGTCTATTATAAGACAGGTTGTGGTGACTTCTGCGTTAGCATTGCATGTACAGTGTATTGAGGAATCAGAAGAGGGTAATCAATCATCATCTATACAGAAAAGATGTAGCATAGGTTTTACGGCGGTTTCCTGTGAAAACATGCGGGGTCGACATAATGTGGAAACCTCTTCCATTTCGGTGTTAGCATTGGCAAAACCTGTATTTGATGGTAGTAATATGCACCCAATCATATTCTTAGAAGAGTTAGAGAAATACAGGAATAACACTAAGTCTTTGCCTACTGATTTAAGAACTGCGTTTGACTGCTTGACGGGTGATGCTAAGCGCTGGTCTTGGATTTTTATGTCGAAATGGAATAATTATAACGATTTCAAAACTGCTTTTCTTGGAAACTACTGGAACGGAAATTTACAACATAAGGCGCTGCGCAAAATTTTAAATGAAAAATGGTCATCTGATCATAAAGGTAAAAATATGTCAGTAATTTTTTGTGAAAAATTTAGTGAAGCAAGCCTTATTACCACGTATTTTAACACTGAAGATAGCATTGTAAACACAATTACGACACACTACCCAAAACAAATAAGGTTATTATGGCTTGCTAAAGGTTTAAGCGATGCGAAGTCAGCACTAAATTTTTTGCGAGGAGTAGACGCTATCTATGACAACGACATGGACATTGAAGTTCCCATAACAGAAACCAACCGTGCTTATCCCATATTGGGAACACATAATATAAATGTGTCGCGTAAATCAAGAAAAAGGCAACGTCAACGTCAGAATAAAAATAATAGAAAAGGAAAGCCAAGTACCTAATAAATAATCATTCTTAGATAGAATTACGACATCGATTTAGTTTACGTGAGACAGCATTTAAACATAGTTCAATAGATATATTATATTTAGTTGTCAAAAGGTTATGCATAGTTTAATATTTTAAGTTAGATTCTATTTAGGAGATATCCTCAAAATTTTGTACTCTTCGTTAGCAAAATGTATCGTCTATCTGAGGGCGTCTGTAACAAATGTTACCATTAGGTACCCTAAGTATATACCCATGTATATAAGTACTACAGTTACCACTCGCTGGTTCTCACTAAAAACACATTTTGAATTAGGAAGCGATAAATTAAACAATAGGCCCTAATATTTTTGGAAAGTTTGACGGACAAAAGAAATTAGAAACGATTACAAACGTTTACTTAAATGTTTAGGTTCGGATTTATGAGTCTCGAATTCATTGTGCTTTGCGTAGAAATAACTTGCACATGTTGCACACAGCACGGCGGCGTGGATTTAAGACAATAGGCAAACAAGATAATTTTTCAACTGAATAGCTATAGTCTTACACGTGCAGCCCTGTGTCGGCAGAATTTCGGTACCATAAAGCAATTTAATAAACGAGCAATAGAACAAAAGGACTTAGTCGTGAGAATTTTTAGAGGCAATGAAATCTGGGATTTTGGGAACTGCATACCAGTGGGGATAAGGGGATGACGGACAGTCAAGGTTTGATTTCCGAAGGAAACGGTAACTCCGAACTGACCTCGTTATAATATCGGCCCGCGTACGTACAGTGTGATCGCTCTAAGTTCAGTATTACAGAATATAACTCGAAATTAAATTCAGTGAAGCGATAAGCTTATATATGGGCAATTTGTGAATTGAGTGGTGAATATATAAAGGAACTTTAACTTCAGTGCAGCGTTTACAATTTAAGCGAAGGACACCTCATAGACTGTGTAGTTTTATTTACGTTAAGTGTGATTAAGTTAAGTACTAATTTTAGTTTTCTTAATGTAACGGAGTGAGGGCGTAAAGTAGTTCACCTATGTCGTTGTTATTCCTGCAATTTTAGCTGGGGCTGTACGAGAGATGCAGAAAGGAGGTTTCGGTGGCAGTCATCATCCTATCTACGTTTTTCCTTGTGAGTTCTGCACAATAGAGGCTGAGATCGTACGAGACACTACAGTGAATTATTAGGAGAATGTATAGCATTGACCGTGGATCTGAATGAGTGGATATACTTTGGCGTTACTTATAAACTCAATAATAATCATTCTTCTATCGTCACTATATCCTGAACTACCTAGAGTTTGATGCTGCAGCTTCTATCACGTCTCACTTACATAATTGACTCCTGTATAAATCCCGGGCACCACGCACAATCAGACCTACGTCTGACGCCGTCTTGGATAACAGCAGCCAGTGTTTGTAAGTCGACTATTATTTTGTCACATAGTTGCCTCCTTGCAGAATCTTCGACGATAGCACAATCAAGCCACGTTTTGACGCTACGTCAGGATAAACGGGAGCTGCTATTGCAGACAGCCTTCTTCTTATCACGCTATTACTTTACTTATTAGTAACAAATCAGAATCAAACACTAGTCTTGCTTGAGTAGGTATATTGCAAGCTAAATAAGTCATCACACCAGATAGCGACGTATCAAGGGGAACTCCGGAATTGAATAGATCTCCTTCGGCCGGCCGCTCGGTGTTTCCATTCAGCGGAGCGAGGAACCGGGAGACGGAGGCCACAGGCCATCTCACGACCTATCTTTCTTCTTGTTATTGTGCGCAGACTCGGGTGGACTCAACTTAGATTGCAATATTATTAGGGCATAGCGTAGAAGAGCAAGCGTAGTATTTGAGCATATGCGTAAATTCATTATATCCCAGAGGAATGAATGAACGACAATAGGATGTGTGTTGAGTGACCGTTTTAAACATAGATCAATTAACTTTGTTCTTTATATGCAGGATTTGTCGTACGCCTTGTCTAGGTAGGAGGCCTTTTCCTCACAGGTATGCGGGGTCCAAAGTAAGGCGAGTTTTGAGAGTTCTGCGTTTTTCTCCTTTTTTGTATCTGTTAGATAGTTCCCATCTAGACTCAATCTAGACAGATTGTTAGCTTAGATACGTTTATTAATAGTCGTAATATAATTGTAATAGTGTTAAATATAATTGATGAAAAAATGACTTACTGTTGAGTTTCTTTCGGCTTTCTTCTCAACAGCGGTCTCCTCTTGGGAAACGCCGGTAGAATCATTTTCAAACAAATAGCAGAATAAACGCTTTTAATTAGACTTTGATTTTTCTTGTTCTGCCCCCCATTGAGTCGATCTTCCGGGTTTCTTATATTGGGTAAAGAAGTGAGTGGCAAGTCATAAAGTCACGTTAGTATTGATAGGGCTAATCATAAGTTACCGTAATAAAAGTAAGCGTTAGGAAGTGAGCTTAGTGCGCTACGAACCGGACTATTGCGAGAGAAAGTTCGAGAGACTGAGCAACGTCGTGATCCTGACGCTGCGGTCGCGCTCGCTGAAGCGCCACGCCGAGCCGCATCGCAGGCGCTGGAGCGCTGTACTTCGTACGAGTTGACGCCGAGACCGTCGCTTACGAGTTAAGTGACCATGATACAAGATGAATCGGTGAGTGATAATATGAGATATTGAAATTAGACGATCACACAAACGTTATTCTGGCCACTATTATTTAGAGGAAATACACACAACGTATGGGGTCCTTTATATCAGCTAATTTAGGTCGTATACAAGATAGTGTTAGGTAGGTTACATAATATATACATAGATAGCATAGGCTCTAGATAGAGATAGGTATAGCTATAGTTAGGCAGGTAAGAGACATTTATTACACTACGTAGGTGTATAATATAGAGCCAATAACAGGTGCGCGCCATTTTGTAATACAATAGCAGGTATTTAATATCGTATCGTACGTACCTAAACTTTTACTAGTGTTCCTAGTCGTAAACAATAAAAGCGCAATACGCCGCGCTAAAGCACGTCAGAAATTTCCACCCGTCAGTAAATTGCTTTCACAGTTTCACTTAGTTACAATAACGGCCGGCCCCGACTTTGGGCGGTGAGCGGTGGGCATAGGAGTGAGCGAGACATAGTGTTCGGACCTCCCGCTCCTACCTATGCAATGGCCGTCGCTCCTACCTCCGCTGGTCGCGCGAAGCTGTGTCTGGGCCATAACGTTACTCGGTTAAATTCCTTGTTTCTCAACATAAACGTTTTACCACACACGCCACCATGATGTTCAGTCAAAGTTGGAGTGCATTGTGGAGTGGAGTATAAGGTGAGTTAATTTCAGTATCGCAACTTGACATTTTGCCGATATTAGGTCTTAGCACTTAGTACTGGGTACTGGCAAGTGCTAAATGTGGTTACCTATCTGATACACTAATTTTTGTTTCCCGTTTGTAACGTTTGACAATCAAAAAAGTTAATTTTTCAGCATATTATAAAACAAACCTAACCTAATGGGTTTCTTTAAAACGATGTTTATAAAATCCTGATATTATGGGTTTCAGGAAAAAATACTTTCGGCCAAATGACATTTTGGCGGAACATTACAGAGGTGAAAACAAAAAAAAAAAAAAATTTAATCTGTTTATTTCAGTACTATCTTTTGCCGGCGACTACGTCCGCGTGGAACTTGGAAGTATGGAAGCAACCTCGTACAACACGATAAATATCCATATCCACCTTGATTAATAAAAGGGATTATTAAAAGCGCCTGAGCAAATGTAAGAGCAATTGTGCTTTTGGTCTAATAATTACATTTCGTACAGGGTCATCAATGTCATCATGAATTACTTACTCTCTTTTCAATCTTTTTAGGGATAATTTCCAGGATGAAAACTATCCTATGTCCTTCCTCGGGTCTTAAACTATCTCCATGCCAAATTGCATCAAAATCGATTCAGTGGTTTAAGCGTGAAGAGGTAACAGACAGACAGACACACTTTCGCATTTATAATATTAGTATGGATTAGTATGGATAAGTCTACTACAAACTTCTGCTTAGACTCTAATCTTAGATTTAAAGATTTTATCGAATCTAATTATAACAATGTTTCGTAGTTGTGATAGGTAACCGTATGGCGTATACCAGGTGGGTCCTGTAACAGGGGCAAAAAATTAAAACATAGATTTTACTCGTCAAACTGAACAACATTTATTAAACAACTTTTGCCCACTGTATATTACTATGTACAAGATTCATTAGGTGCATTCTATTCGTCTAGAGCATCTTGAAAAAGATATTAAAAGGCCGCAGGCACCGTAAAATTACCCAAAAATAGTCCAATCATCCAACTATGGTCCAAAACAAAACTCGTTTATTATTATCAAAATCCATATAGGTACGTTTTTATTTAAGTTTGTTTAATTATGTTGTTCACTTTAGAGTTTATTCGTTATAATTGTCATATATTAACGAGTAATTTTCGGATTAAATTGGACCATAGTTGTGTGGACTGGACTATAGTTGGATAATTTTACATGTAAAGAAATTTTACATTGGAATGTATGTACATTGGGCGTTTATGCCTTATGGTTTTACTTATTTGGGCTTGGGCCTCACGAGGTTATGAACACTTGACACAAGAACACTCGTATTTGCCCACAAAGCGACCAGCTAATCGTGTGGTAATTAAGGGCATTTTGGCCGGAAAATAGCAAAACCCGCAATTTTCAAGTTTTCAGGGTTTATTTATTAGCGTAAATCACAGGCGAACAATAATTTAACGAACATAAATATTCGAATAAATGTATATTTATGTATACAATAGTACAATGCGTACGCACGGACGTATTTCCGACTGTTCTAATTCATTATGAAAAACATTGAATTGCTTCGTTCTACATGGGTCTAGTTAAACTGATGGTGATGGTTTATATGTCTGCTAGTTTTTTATTTTTATAAGACAGGTGTCAAAGTCTCGATTGGTATGTAAAATTCATAATGCCACGGCTCTTCTCTTTCCGCACAGTCTACACATTTACGCTTATGTGTCTCATGGGACAGCGGTTTGGCAGACATCCCCCAACTAAACACTTGCATACAGAAGTAGGAGCAAAATTCGACATATACATGAGATATCGCCATAACCTTCCTGCTATAGTTTGTCCAGCGGCGGTGACTATAGCGGCGACTGTGGTGGGGGCCCGGGCCGCTGGCTCCTAAAGGACGTTTTACAAGCAGGACTAGTCACACAATAAATGACTCTTCAAGGGTCTTGATTCTATCGGAAGTAATGTTCTTATATTGAAGCAAAAAAAAAAAGAAAATATACGCTTTGAGCGGGATTTCTCTCCATCGGCTTTCCGGGCCAGACGGGTAAACTACCAATTGTTCTATCAAAGCCACTAGCTAAAACATCGATTTTATCAACCAGTCTTTTCATTTCTTATCTATACAGTAAATATTCTGATTTTCATGGCACCATCAGTTAAATGTGATATACCTGAGACGCTCATTTGGGGATATCTCAAAGTACACTCGAATTAGCACCCAGGGCAGAGGTAGCTGAGTTATAATTATAATCATAACACACTATTAGTTATGCATTCCATGTATTACCAAAATTGACTATGCACCGCGCAATCCCAAGATTAATTTAGTTAGGACAGGGCAGTGTTCATCAAATTATGCAACTTCGTGAATCTTCGGTTCGTTGCGCAAAACGCAAAAGACTGCGACATTTTGGGACAACATGTAAACATGTTTTCACTGCGTAACGTTCATATCTAACACATTTAAATATAATAAATTATACTAAGCAAACGACTACCACCTACCTGCCTATTAATTATGTTACCAATATTTTATTTATTTTGCTGAAGCAGATAAGAAGACGGATTATTCAAAACGCCTCCAGTAGCAAAGCAACTATCTCATTAAACTATCTCATTAAATAAAGAGATTCTGTCTAAAACGTAACTCATAATTTATTCCCAAGTGGAGTAAATTTAATATCTGCAATTTGTAAAGTCTGACGCTACACGGCCACAAAATGTCACAAAGGCCATGCCAGGATAAGCTAAGTGAATCTGCCCCCAGCGAGTTTTGGCTTGTAATTTTTAATATTGATTTGTCTTTTTATTAGTGTCGTTTATGCCAAATTACAGCTCCCCAAACCTTACTGTTTTTCTTAAAAAAAAAAAAACTAAATCTGATCTTTCTTCGATATTTTTTTTTCTAGCCGGCCGATTTTGACGTGAGTCACGTATATTGTGCTTATAATAAAGACAATTATATGGTAGGTATTAATTTTAATACATATTGCCATACAAAAACTTGAAAAAAAAAAAATAATTTATTTTTAATTTTTTTTTTTGCATTATCTCCATAGCGACACCTCCAGATTTTTCACCAAAACTAGCCTCTTTAATAAGCTACAAAATGGATGTATTAACTTAATTTTATTTGTGGTATAACGGGTTGTTTTTTTTTATTGAATTCATCACCATACATTTTCTTTACCCGCTCATTATTAAAATTAATCGATTAAAAATTGTTTAAAGAAACGTGTATGTTTATAATGAACACTGGCCACTTACAAAAAAAAAAGTATTGATTCCTTCGTATTGAAAAAGTATTGTAAAAAGATCCGATCTGGCAACGCCTACGCCGCCCCTGTCGGTTTGGCGCCCCGGGCTATAGCCCGGTTGGCCCTAGGGTAAATACGTCCCTGCACAGACTCCATTGCTATATTGTATAGCTTTTTAACGTTTTTTTTAAAGCACTTCTTTATTATTTTCCTGCAATCCATTTTTAACTAAAAGTTTTTCCGATAAATATTCGAAGTTTATGTGAATAACCGGCGCCGAAGGAATCAATACTTTTTTTTTTGTAAGTGGACAGTGTTTATTATAAACATACACGTTTCTTTAAACAGTTTTTAATCGATTAATTTTAATAATGAGCAGTTAAAGAAAATGTATGGTGATGAATTCAATTAAAAAAAACAACCCGTTATACCACAAATAAAATTAAGTTAATACATTTATTTTGTAGCTTATTAAAGAGGCTAGTTTTGGTGAAAAATCTGGAGGTGTCGCTATCGAGATAATGCTAAAAAAAAAATATTAAAAATAAATTATAATTTTTTTTTCAAGTTTTTGTATGGAAATATGTATTAAAATTAATACCATATAATTGTCTTTATTATAGGCACAATATACGTGACTCACGTCTAAATCGGCCGGCTAGAAAAAAAAATATCGAAGAAAGATCAGATTTAGTTTTTTTTTTTTTAAAGAAAAACGGTAAGGTTTGGGGAGCTGTAACTTGGCATAAACGACACTAATAAAAAGACAAATCAATAAAAAAAAATACAAGCCAAAACTCGCTGGGGGCAGATTCACTTAGCTTATCCTGGCATGGCCTTTGCACTGGAAAAGTCCGGGACTTCTATTTTCAACGTGGCAATTTATAAGGTTATTACTTCACAAACAGAAAATTTTCCGTAAGCATATTTCTGCTCAGGGATAAGTGGAGAGTGGAGTGCAAACAGCAACGTAGCACTTTGAATACTTTCTTTTGAAACATTTCCTTATAAAGGTGACAGGATTCGCACCCTGCTTACTTTTATAGGAAGGGAATTAGGAAGGAAAACGGCCATTGTCTTTTTTCGTGAATGGGTGTCATGCTCCCGGAATACAATTAAGGTGTTATTCAAATTCAATATGCCTTTTCAGCAGGTAATTTACATTTATTTCCAGTCAAGGACTACGTTTTTGGTTCTCCTTGTTTCAAAATATTCAGTAGGTACTTACCTAAGTTGCTTATGCATAAATATTTTCCCGGTTCCGAATTTTTGTTTTTGTAGTAATACACTTCCTACAACAACACTAGCATTTAGCCCAATCTGAGACTAAACTATATATTTAAGAAGCCTTTTATTTATTTATTTTACCTTAGCTCTTAATCCCAGAAATAAACCTATACGAACTCAACCATTTCGATTCATAATGAGCGAGTAAATCACATAAGTAAATTAAAATAATTATCCTACGACACCACTAAAAAGGCACTACAAAATTGAATAATCACCGCAGTACACTCCATCAAAAGTAGCTCATAATTTAGGTATGCAATTTGACAGTAGATTTAACAGTGCTTAAATTGAAATCACAAGTCAAAAAATCATTCAAACCGGTGATGTAGGTCTACCTCTCGCACTACGTGTACGAACTTATACCCGGGTCGGCGAATGATCTCCGAGACTGGAATAAATGTCTAACAACATTGCTTGAATGCAAAGTATTTATACGAAAAAAATAGTTATATGTGTGGCAGTAAAATGGTAAAATCAGGGGGGTAGGTCGACCGTGGATTCCTTAGGGATTAGACCAATGTCTAATCCCTAAGGAATCCACGGTCGACGACAAAACTGCAACCGAGTTTTGTTATCTCACTAAACAAATCCAGGGACTTAATTTTGTATTGCCATTTTACTGGACAATTTCAGGGATTTGATCAAATCGCCAGCCATTTCACTGCGTCATATGTATTTATTAGTTTTCTTAAAATTTTATGTCACATAGGCACCATTACAAGGTACATTTTTGATGTCATTATTATGAAGGGTATAGAAAAACGAATAAGTAAAAACTTCAGTATAAAACCATTGATACAAAAAATAAAGCTCAAAGAAAAATTGAAGAGTGACCTGGTGGAAGAGACTGGGAATTGAACCCGGTACCTCTGGATTGCCGGTCCAGCGCATTAACCTTTCCGCCACCCTAACTCCCAAGCAACCTTTGGAATTTTTCCTTATGCTGTGTGTCGATCTTTGCATTGTTTATTTTAAAGGCTTTACACCTTAGAAACCACCTTATTTGAGTCTCGAACAAACTGAATCATAAGTCTAAGTAAAGTAGGAACCGGGACGGGTATCAGGTACTTTCCGGACTCCGTGTCCGGAGATTAAAGTGGCTCTTTGGGATATATATATATATTTTTTTTTTTTTTTTTTTTTATTAGGATCACAAAACTGAGCGTTACACAGGCAAGCTTAAATGGTAATATAATAAACAATATCAATAGTGTACGCCCTACTTGATGTGAACACAACATGCATAAAAATAACTACCTACTTAACAAAATAAATTGCTACCAATAACAATTGCATTCAAGGTTAACAATTGAGAATAGAAAAAATAAATACATTAATAATACATTAAAAATTTAAAATTTATGCAAAGACTGCAAACGTGCCTTTGCTGAGACCACAGAACCATGAAACATATCAAACTTAGCTCTCATATCATTGCATCGGGAGCATATTCTGTCCAACGGAGAGTGCCTGCCAGCTACTGTTCTTCTGAGAGGTAAGGCAAAAGTCTTGCGATTTTGTAGTCGGCTGCTCTGGCGAGGGACTGATAGTCTTAAGTTATTCAAGAAATCTGGAGCCTCCAATATCCCGTGCAACAGCTTAAACAAGAATACGGTGTCGCTCGTCGCCCTTCGAGTCTCATTTTCAACCCCCAATGAAAAAAGAGGGGTGTTATAAGTTTAACATGTGTATCCGTGTATCTGTGTGTCTGTCTGTAACATCATAGCTATCAAAATGGATGGCCCAACATGAGTGCTTTTTTATCGATAGACTTGTCCGTCGAGATGGTTCTTAGCATGTTTGGTGGAAAAAGGGCCAAGTAGTTTCCAAAGTATTCCGTTTTAATTAGAACAAATGACAAGATCTGAGCGTGATCTGAGCTAATATTGAAGCTTAGAATTCCAAATTTGGTATTTATGTTCAGTTTCAAGATTTTTTTATGAATGAATGAATGGGAACCTTTTTATTTCGGACATAATAGAATCCATAGGATATTAGTAGGGTCTTAATCTAATGTACTTACAATATCACTCTTTGAATGAGGGTCTCATGATGACCAGCTGCTTGTGTCGGGGGTGTTAATTTTGTTTTATTTAGTTTATTAAGCATCATTAAGCATTGTTTTTGTTCACAGCTCGACGGCCAGTGAGCTGATCACGCGGCGCGGAGTATTCTCCCGCCGGCAGTATGGATCCGTAGAACAAGTCACTAATGTAAGTACGCATTTCCATATTTTATGGACACCGTTGGTTTCTTGTCAGTTGTAAATCCGCCTTAGTGGGCCTAATTCGAGAATGCCGTTTGAGAGATCGCAAAACGTCAAAACTCTATTAGATAACAGTGATATCGCCTTTGGACCGTCATTAAAATGCGATGAGCTTCAAGTGACATATCTCATCTCAATTTTGGAAATACGAAGGCGATAATGATTGTCAAAAATTCTATTCATGCATATGAATTTCTGTGTTGAACGAAACGTAACTGACTAATTTCACGCACTACACGGTCAAGTTAAAGTATGCGCCTGGGATTTATGCAGTCACATACAAAGGAAACGCAAATTAAGCTCCACCGGATTGACGAAGTTGCAATGTTCTAGGTATATCGCCACTTGTCAAGTAGGCACACGTCAAAAGTGAAGGATGGTGACGAAATGGAGAGATCTCCATTATCTCTCTAAAATTGGTCGAATTGCCCCCGGTCTTGTCAGTTGTAAATCCGCCTTCATCCGACTGTATAATTTATGTGCTGCTACTTGTCGCCTACCTACGCTCTTTTAGAACGAGGAACTTTTAAATGGATTTTTTTCATAATTTGGAATATTTTCGACAATGTACCTAAATGTGGTTATATGTAATTTTTTATACTCTATTTGATTAAGTATATCGGAAAAGCCTGGTTAAAAAAAACAATGTTGTGAATTACAACGCGATGACACATGGAGAATAATTACAGCTTTCCAGTAAAGAAATACCAAATAATCATGAACTAAAGCAAAAAATTGACTTTGTTAAAAGTTGTCTTATTTAGCCGCCCCCAATATGAAATCCGCTTCTGATCTCGTCATCCACCCTACCACCTCAGCAAAATTATAATCTTATTCCCAAAACACCACGTTATATTAAAGCGATCACTAGCCACTACAACTGTGTACCTACCTATACTCAACTGAGTTTGTCAACTGTTACGAAATCAATTAACCTTAGGTAAATACCTTAAATTGTTAAATTGGCTCAAAGAGATACGTTCGCTTTGTGAGTGTTGTCACAGATTCACGCCGTAATTAAAAGTGATTTTCTCAATTATGCAACGATATATCGTCATAACCTGCAGTTATGGCAGGCTTCGAAGTATGACGTTTCGGGCGTAACGACTCGAGGGGTAAAGGAATTTCATACATAATTGTTTTTTTTTTAAAAATGTGTTCTTGAACAGGCTGAACAGCCGAGGTATATTTTATTTCGAGTGTTGTACTTTTTTAATTCGTTGCATATGTTTGAGAAAAGCACTATAAATGCCTAGCCGTGAAAATGGCTTGCTGGCTTCGTATCTTCGCTTCCGCAAGCCAATCTTTCCCGGCGTGTGCAGTAATGTACTACTATTCTAACAAATATTGGGACCCAATGGGTATTCTAGGCATTATGAAATGCAGCCACAAACAGCACTGATGACTCCTTTCTTTTAAAAGTAGCAGTATGTAGCCACAGTTTATAATATAATACATACAATAGCCATTGGGTAATTAGAACAAAGTTGCCTCAAAATATGGATAACTTTAAGATATGCTGACATAGTTAGATTATCTCGAGAGAGTCCTAGAATACTCTTGATAGCTTAAAATTCCACTTCGAATTTCTGCACCTGAATACAACTTTATTTATTTTAACTTTAAAGCCAGGGAAAAATAGGAATCCTATTTTCTACGCTCACAATTTCTAATCTATTATGTACCTTCGGGATGGATTTCAACTATTATTAGCACACGAGTGTACCTAGGTATGTATGTATACCTAGTATACTCATAGGATACCTTACAAGGGGAAGAAAACGTGGGTAATGACTTGTTTTTAGGGTTCCGTACCTCAATCGGAAAAAACGGAACCCTTATAGGATCACTCTGTTGTCCGTCCGTCTGTCTGTCTGTCAAGACCCTTTATCTCGAGAACGCGAAGAGATATCGAGTTGGAATTTAAACCATATACTTAAATCTATGGTCCCTTGAAGCTGTGAAAAAATCAAACTTTTACATTAATGTGAAAAAAATGCCGCGAAAAACGTACATTTCGACACTCTCAAGGGAATCAAAATGAACCTAGGGTACTTCCCGATGACCTAGAACTAAGAAATTCGGCAAGTAATATCGTCACATACCTACTATAAATACTTATAAAAATCAGAAACTATACATTTGTAATAAAATCATAAAAAATATAGTCCTTTTCAAACATCATATTTGGAGAACTCGGGTGGCGTTAAGTTTGCACCTCGTTTGTATTCGGCGCCATACATTTCAGGTGCAAACTTAACTCAACCAGACCAATTAAGATGGGATAAGTGAAAGTTTGTACGGAACCCTCGGTGCGCAAGACAGACTCGCATTTGGCCAGTTTTTTATCCACTCAGACGATAGCGTGGGTGCCTTCTAGTACTAAACCTGCGAGCTAAGACTAAATAAAAACCTGCAAGCTAAGAGAATTCAACCGTAACGACTTTTATCCGTAGCTAAGTCATATAACTTTTATGAATTTGCATAAACTGTTGATGAGCAGCCCTGCTTCGCGGCCAAAAGGAGTAGAAATTAAAAAGTGGCAATAACTACTGTAGTATCGTCCTTGTTTTCTTATATTGATTAGAAAGGGAGGACACTACTATTGCCACTTTTTAATTTGTACTCTTTTTGGTCGGACTGTATATTAGGACTAGCTGCGGCTCGCGGTGATACCCGTTACCCAAGTCCCGCGGTGTCAATTATGCCCTATTCGCTGATGACACTGCCCTGTACGTAACCCATCCCCGCAGTCGGTGGGTGACCCACCTCCTACAGGCGGCACTGAATCACCTAGGTGAGTGGTGCCGTAAGTGGAGGATCGAGGTTAACCCCGACAAGAGTGCGGCTATTATTTTTTCCCGAAGGTCCAATTATTCTGCGTACATCCGAATCTGTGCTCAGCTGTGCCTTTTTAATAGGCCCATACCGTGGGTACATGAGACGCGCTATTTAGGCGTCATCCTTGACCGGAGCCTTAACTTTGGCAGGCACATTAAAACAGTAAGAGACCGCTCAGCTTTCTATCTGAGTAGGCTACATTTCATGCTGAATAGAAGCAGTAAACTTTCTAGGAGAAACAAGCTAACTATATACAAGACTTGCATACGACCTGTTTTCTCCTACGCGAGCCCAACTTTTGCCCATGCCTCGTCTGCAAAGATTCAATCCTTGCAAGTACTACAGAACAAGTTCTTAAGGTCGGCGGTCGGAGCGCCGCCTTACATCAGAAATACCGATCTTCATAGAGATCTCCACTTAGAACCGGTCCAGGCCTGGTTAAAGCGGTGCTCCGAGCGCTTTTACGAAAAGGCCTCAACATCAAAGAACCCTCTGATTCAAAAAGCCATTGATTATACCCCACCAGCAAATGTGCCTGCCAGACGTCGACGCCCCAGACACGTACTGACCGACAGACCGAAGAAGCTTTCCCTTGAATTTGCCACCAACCCCCCACAAATTATGCGCCGCATCCGTTACTGGACGGATGAGGAATCAGACTATGCCACAGACGACTCGAACTCGAGTTCGCAATCCAGCACGCATAAAACACCAACTCACACACAATCAGCTACACACAACCACAGAGACACGCACGCACGTGCTCCACACACCACCACCACCACCACCATCAACGCTGCCAGGGACTCCATCAGGAAACACACCAGGTGGAAGCCCCTGTCGCGCCAGAAACCCGGCGCCCCCGTGTTCAACGTGGCGAGGGCGCATTACCATTCAAGGGCCCCCCATTGGGAGGTAAAACGTAAGAATAATCCAGGTGACTCGGACGAGGTCATCGCAGCCGCGGCTGCAGCCCGACAAGGGCATCCACATGCCCACCATCAACCGAAACCTCAACCAAAGGTCCCTATGGTTCAGGTAAGTAGTTTAGGTTAGCTTGTAATTTAGGTTAAGTGTCTTCTCGGCGTCTTGACCGGAAGGACGAGGCGCGCCAGCGCCAAGACAAGCAAAGGGCCCCCATGGACCCGCAGTCAAAACACGTACAAAAAAAAAAAAAAAAGGTGATACCCGCTTATCCGTAGGGCCGTATTTACCCCTAGGTCCACAAGACCCGGGCCTAGGTTCCCAGCCAGTCTAGGGCTTGTCCCAGAAGTAGGACTTGCACCATGCTTATGTTCTCCTTATTTATCAATGAAAATACTACTACCTACTTATTTTTATTAAAGCGTTAGCGGGTCAATTTCAACAAGACGCATTTTTTGTATCATTTCGGTGTGATTCTTTATTTTTGATTATTTTTGAGTTTTTTAAATGTGAAGAGATACTTTAGACTATATTATTAAACATATGTAAAAGGGACCCTGAAATCTGAAATAGTTTTCGAGATATTTGAGATCGAACATGAAACACACAACGGAATGATAAATGTACACCAGGATGATAAAATAAGTGCACCGCAATGAGATTTCATACACCGGAATGAAAGAAAAGTGGCAAATTATGAAAGTAATTTTACGTTTTATATTCGTAATATATATTATATTGGCATTACATAATCATATAAAAATAAACTTTAGTCTGGTATTAAAAACAAAATAATAAAAAAATACGATTTCAACAATATCTATGAGAAGTGAAGCTACTTTTGATGTCATTCCGGTGTTTTCCTCATTTTGGTGGGGTTTAAAGTCATTTTACTACACCGGAAACACCGGAATGAGAATGGTGGAATGAGAAACACGACATATTTTTATTTCTTAAAAAAAGAGTAAGCCCTATATTCTAAAACTAATTCAACTCTTGAAATCACGAGTAAACTTTACCTGATATATATTAATTTCAAACCACACAGTTAAAAAATAAAGAAGCTATAACAAACTCCGGAATGACATTTTTTTTGTCCCCGGTCCACCGCGATGATATATTCACGTTTATACAAGCCAACGTATTGCCACTATACACAACCGGCTTCGTCGAGCGCCGCAGCTTGACTAATTCTTTAAAGTGCGCGGGAGACGGGGGGCGCAATTGATCAAGTTTGGGAAATAAATCGGGTCCAAACATTGTCGGCGGTAATGAGAAGTTTTCTCGGGACAAATTTATATGCACTTATTCAAGGGTATACAAAGGAGATATAAAACGAGTAATGTGCTTTTTTCGTTACCTATTTAAATGGTAATAAAATAAAGGTACCAGATTTTCTTTGTCATGCATAGTATTTGACTTACCCGGCATTTTACAAACAAAACCGGCTCGGGGACAACCCACCTTGATGAGAAATTTGGCCTAAATATATTTTTTTAAATTATTATATATATTAATATTTTAATTTTAGCTGTTGCCCGAGGTAGACAATGGCGGGCTGTTTCCGACAAAAAATGGTACTTTATTATTAAACCTTTCTGCACCTGCGTTTTCAGT
Organism: Apotomis turbidana; assembly: GCA_905147355.2. Lineage (NCBI taxonomy): Eukaryota > Metazoa > Arthropoda > Insecta > Lepidoptera > Tortricidae > Apotomis > Apotomis turbidana. Next base: position 53,582,025 of record LR990280.1, on the reverse strand, counting down.
CTTGCCATCAAAAAATACTGCTTGGGAAATTGACCCTAGCGTCTGATGCTAACGTAAACCAAATGTTTACAATGAAGCGAAACATTTAAAAATTGGTTTGGGTTACGTTAGCAGACGTTACTGCTTTAATAAAAATAATTAATTCGGGTGTAGCACATCGTTACTATCGATTCTCAACAAATTTGAGACGATGGTGCCGACTATAAAGTCTGAATCTTTACGGTAGATGGCGCTACGATGCCACCCTAAGGCATTTTGAAGCAACTGCTTGAAAGATTCAATGGCTCTGACATCTGGTTCGGTGGTTCATTTGGTAGGAAGTCCGTGTTGGCCCGGAAAGCCGTTGAAAACGCAGGTTCGAATCCTGTCTGAACCATTAAATTTTTCAATTTTTCGCTTCATTGTAAAAACTACTACCTATTATTTAATTTGCTGAAAAGCGTTTTGAGATAGGGGAGGGGGGCCCAAATGCCAAATGCCAAATGCCTAGGGGGCCAAGTCCGATGCTGGTTATCCGACGGGAACATTTTGCGCGACTAAAAGTAGGCTATGTGTTCATCCAAGTACCAAACCATACCATATTTTATAAAATTTGGTTCAGCCGTTTGGGCGTGAAGAAGTAACAAACATACACACACACTCAAACTTTCGCCTTTGTAATATTAGTGTGATAAAGTTCCACAGAAATGTTTTACCAAACGTCGGGTTTTGAATAGTGTAAGTATCGCGTAGATAATGCCAATAAAACAGTTGCCCTTCCTGTTGCAAAACACCCACAACAGGACAAAATAAAATAAAAACTTTGAATTTTTGTGTATATACCTTTTTTTTGTTATTTTCTTATACTCGGTAGCACATCTTTAGCGATATCGGTTACAAGTACGTTTAAATCGGTTATTATTTGTGGATAAAAGTGATTTTTTGTTATACGTATTCTACATACTGTGGTGTATGCCACGGGTATATTAAGTAAAGTCTCTCACTTTGACTCAAGTCTTTATCCAAAAAAAGAAGCGCGTTGTCGGTAAAAATCCCTTCATGATTACCTGTTTTCCTTTATTATACAGAATTATGGCGCTCGGTTCCGCTATGAGCCCTTAATGAAAGCGGGATAAATGCGGAGAGAGACTCATTGGCCGCGCACTTGCCCCTATCTCTCGTTTAATATATTTCGTCTTTTAAGATACTTTTAAACTTTTTTGTGATGTTTTTCTTTTTATTTTGGTTAATTTTTACATCTAGGTTGAAAGCCGAAAAGCCGCTTTTCTTGTGGTGAAAACCTAGTTTGTACACTATTAATATAAGTTATTTTTTATTCGCATAGAATAGGAAGGACGCGAACCGAAATTTGTGTATTGATCGATCGGATGTGGTGGAATCAAATAACATTTTATGTAGATGTAGGCGTTCATAGATACGCTACATGCCATAATCCAAAGATACATCTCAAGATTTCAATTTTCGCATCACCATTCTATTTTATGGTTTAGTTATAAGTAGGTCATCTCCTAAACTTTCGCTCACCTACTTATATGTTACTTCACAATTTCGTGTCGTGGAATCCTGCCCTACCCCACGTCACGTTACATTGCAAAGTTGCACCGTAGGTAAACACTAAAGGTCCTAACCGACGGGTTTCGTCCATCAAATTAAGACATTTTTCTGTATTTAGTTCCGCTCGGAAATGCAATAAAGCACATGGCTGTCAAACTTTGACTCGTGCTCAAAGCATAAGTATTTCGAACAATGTATGGACTCCACACAGTTTGAAGCAGTGCTCGCTCAAAGAATGCAATATTGGGTATGAGCTGTAGTATCAAAATGTAACTTAGGTCTGAGGGGTTAGGGGTCCGTTAAATCAAATACAGTTTAACGAAAGAAATACAGAAAATAGTTCTATATCTATAGATTACAGGAAAACATACAAGAAGTCTATGGTATTTATTAGAAGTAATTCGTACCATTTTTTAACCAGTACGAATATTTATATTTCACTCAATGGGCAAATTAATTAAATTTATAAAAGCAGCAACAGTAAATGAAAGAGTATAGATATAAGTTATATTTACCTTTTTAGAAAGAACATATTCTATTCTTTACTTTTGTCATACATATTTTGGCGGTAAAGTGTGAAGTTATTGAGAGAACTCACCATTTAGCAGAAAAAAAAGATTAATTATTAAAAACGTTAGTATTTGGTAACAGATTGCTATGAATTCATAAGAGATATCGCTTTTGTATGTATGAAAGATTTATGGAAAAATTTTTTTTTTTGTTTCTACACACTTTATATGTATCGTTCACGGTTTTCTTTTGAAATGGAAAATACTGCGCTCCGGTACACATTAGCCACTCAATTGCTTCGAATTTTGAGTTTGGACTCTATTTATATAATAAAACTAGCGGCCGCCCGCGACTTCGTCCGCGTACATTTTTGATGATGACAAAGATATTAAAATAGGCAAATGAATTTTATTCTTAGTTAAAATGGTCTAGACAATGCCATTGTTAAAGAATTTTTGAAGATTTTCCAATTAGATTACGGAAATTGTTTGCAGGATGCTTAATATTTATTCCGTCAGTTACCTGATGCTTTTAATCTTTGGCAAAAATGACTGCAAGATATAGAGCGACGCATGGATTTGGAGTTAGAGAATGGGGATCTTAGTTATTATGAGTGAGATTAAAAAAAAATGTTAAATATCATAAGGCTGTTAAAACAATCTTAAACTCAGCACTGGAAATCGAGAGATGGAGGCAGTTTAATGAAGAGTATCTCTTTTAATAATAATATATAATAAACTTTATTTCAAAACAATAATAAATAATGACCTCTTTTCATAAGAAGGCAGCACTGGTATTTGGTATGGTATTTGTATTTGTACACGCCAGCCTGGCTATTAAACGAAAAGAGTGGTGTGGCGGAGTTCCCGAGGGTGGCCAAAATGTTTCTAAACGGTCTAGCAGGTACCCCAGTTATTAAAAAGGCTAGTGTTTAAAGATAATGCTGAAATGTGACCATTAAAAACTAAATGCACATAAGCGAATTTAATGATGCGATTACTATTTTGGTCTACAGGCTAGTAGTATTGCTTGAAGAGTGATTCAATATATTCTGATGATATAGTTCTCTATATCTCTCAAGAAGCTAAATAAAGTAAGAATAGGTATATAAAGTATAAATTATTCATGTTCTGATAGACAACTCACTAAATATAGGAACACATAAAGTTTGGAACACAATAAATAAGAGACAGCACTAAGAAAATATTGTTGACATTCAACCATAGAAAAGGGGGTGCAAGTTCGTTTTAAAAAAGGACGTAGTCACTGGGTAGTAGACAGGAAATAAAAAATATATATCTAAACTGATAACGTTAGCGTAACACTTCTTTATAAACAACATTAGCGGTGTTCCCCATACAAACTTTGCACCTCTTTTTAACCCCCTTAGAGGTGAAATTTTCCAAAACGCTGAAATTACTTTTTTTTTATTTGATTAAGTAAGTTATCTATAAAGTTTCAAGTCTCTAGTTCAAAAAATAAAGTTTCTCCCATATAAACATTGCACCCTTTTTTAACCCCCTTAGGGGTGAAATTTTCTAAAACGCTGAAAGTACTTTTTATGTTTTTGAATAAGTAATTATTCTACAAAGTTTCAAGTTCCTAGATTAAAAAAAAAACTTGTACCCCATACAAACTTTGCACCCCTATTTAAACCTCTTAGGGGGGTATTTCCAAAAATCCCTTCTTATCCCTAGCCCACGTTATAAAAGTAACCTACTGTGCAAAAATCAACTCTCTAACATTGGTAGTTTAGGCTGTGCGTTGATGAGTCAGTCAGGACTTCTTCTTTTATATATATAGATACAGACAGACAACAACATAATTACTTCGTACAAAATAACTCTTTATTCAAACGTTTAAGTGTCAAATTGGCTTACGTACTTATTGCCACAAATATTTTTCGTGTAAATTAACTTTTTTAGCGTATTCTGACTCATGTCTCTTGTCAAACTTGGAACATGGCACGAATGGAGCAGATTTTAATAGTTTTACATACTAAAAATATTTTCATTATTGTTTTATTTAGGTATTAAAATATATTTGTTGTTTGAACTAAATAAAATGAGAGTGAGGAAAGTGCAAAAAATTAACATTTTTAACCCTTTAAAGTTTGATGGCGTGGCGTGAGAGTCGGTGGCGTAGTATGCACGGCAGCACACATTGTCTTTAGGTGTTCTTGGCGTTTAAAGGTTTAAACTGACAGTGTGTAGACTCTGAGACAAAATAAAACAATGACAACAGAGCAATTTTTTATTAATTTATTAATGTAACCTGTAGGATCTGCTTGTAAAAGCCATATGTTCATAACACTGGCTCACTCGCCGCCGCACACATAGCCTCGGCTCGCGTGTAACTAAGCGCAGCATCCTATGCGACGTGCGCCTGAGACAGTGTATATCTATTTATGTATAGATACCTACTACCACAACTACGCCCACCCACTTAACATAAGTTGAAGTAACCTAGTGCGAGGCCGAAGGCCGAGCTCCGCGTAGCACCGAAGTTGCGGAGCGTCCCAAAGAAGCCGCACCCACTTAATATAAGTTGAAGTAACTTAATGCGAGGCCGCAGGCCGAACTCCGCGTAGCATCGAAGGTGCGGAGCGTCCCAAGGAAGCCGCCTATTAAGCTACTTAAACATATGCTAAGTGGGTTGGCGGCTTCCCTGGGACGCTCGTGGAACTCGGCCTACGGCCTCGCATTAAATTACTAAGGGTTTATAAAGTAACTTAGCACCGAACGTGCGGATCGTCCCAGGGAAGACGCCCACCCACTTAAAATATGTTCAAATAACTTAATGCGAGGCCGCCCACCCACTTAATATAAGTTGAAGTGTGTGAGCGGCTTCCCTGGGACGCTCTGCACCTTCGGTGCTACGTGAAGCTCGGCCTACGGCCTCGCGTTAAGTTACTACTTATATTAGTGGGTTGGCGCCTTCCCTAGGACGCTCCGCACCTTCGGTGCTACGCTTGTGAACATGATCTTGGTTTAATTAAGATGGGTCAAGATTTAGGTATGTTTAAAAGATTGTTTTTAATATTTATTGTCTATTGTAGATTTAAAAAACTTAATGCGAGGCCGCCCACACACTTAATATAAGCTTAAATGTGTGAGCGGCATCCCTGGGACGCTCTGCACCTTCGGTGCTTCGTAGAGCTCGGCCTACGGCCTCGCATTAAGTTATTTCTTAATTTAGTGGGTGGGCGACTACTCTAGATCGCTCCGCACCTTCGGTGCTACCATTGTGAACATCATCTTGGTTTAGTTTAAATTGAGGCTAGACTTATGTTTATATATCGTTTAGAATATTTATTGTTTATTGTAGATAACTATTCAAAGCACCTTGAAAAATAATTAGCTCATAGTCCTACCTACATCTATTAAGATGACAATAAATTATTTTCGTCTACAATGGTACTAATACTAATATAATAATAATATGACCTGTCATAATAATGTCCTAAGTAACGCCATAAGATTCAGGTGCCAACTTAACTCAATCGAGCGTACGTCAATAATGGCGACAGCACCACTGAACGGATACGTGATGGCCTCACTGTTTTGTTATCCGTGGTATAATGAATAAGGAAGCAAAGGAAAATGCATGAGATAACACGGTTATTATTTCAGTAGTTCCTGGGTTCAAATCCCGGCTAGGTGAAATCCTTTCTACATTGTAAATTTCATAATTTTGTCTTGTCTTGAATCATGGTTGTTTTTCATATAAAATGCATACATTGTCGAGCAGCAACTCTCAATACCTGATACACTGCTGCTTATTAGGTATGCGATCAATATTCAACAACTTCGGTAGTAATTCTCGAAGTCCAGGTTAACCCATCACAGCTGGACCCTAGCTTGTGCCGAATCGTGGTCAAAGGCACGCAACGACGTGCGTGAATCCTGGCCTTGGTGTCGAGGAGACCCATCAATGGCTCCAAAACCTTACATGTATGGAGCTGGTGTTATTAACTCAGGAAAAATCTTAACAGCGCGATGCAGCCGCTAGTATGGAGATTTTGTCAAAGTAACAACGCCATCTAGCGGAAAATTGGTCATTGAGAACAAAATCTCAACACACCGTTAAAAATAAAGAACTACTGATATTTAATGCTTTGAATAAATTTGATTTATTAAAAAAACTACATAGATGCAAAATTGTGGCTAAATATATCGTATATTTATCGTTTATTATACATTTCGCTACCTTATTAATAAGTTAGGCCAAACACAAACAATACCAAAATTTGGCGCCTAATGTTCTAAATGTTGGTTGGTAAAACATAATTATTTAAAAATGTATTTAATTTACTTAAATTGATTCGAAATACTTTTATTTCAATTACACTCGATAAAATGGCATTAAAAATCTGTTTTATTCATTAACATTTTTTATTGCGTCTCCGAGCTTTTTTATGGTCAATACTTACAATCTACAGAAGAATATAATTGCATATTCAATAAAAGAGCATTAATTAGTTCCTATTGTCGCAAATTGTGTTTTTAAAGAAATGTATGTTTTTTTTAGCATGAGCCAATTTACAACGAACATTGCACTCATATTTTCGTCTGTGTTGGTCTCAGACCAATCATCTATAGACTTGACGTCAGCGTACACCCGTAAGGGACAGACATAGAATACGTCATATATTCGGGGTGGCCATGTTGATTCAACTTTCCCCATAATTTTATATTACTGACATGCCATTTTTCAATCATGGTGGCTCCATATAATACTTAGCTTTTGGAACATCTTATCACTAAAAATGAGGATGGGGTTTAAGGTTAGATGAGAAATCAGAAATGAAACACATTCAGATAATGTTACCGATATTTTAATTTTTATATACAAATAATACTACTGAGCGGGCGGTCCTGGGTTGAAATCCCGGCCAGGGCAAATATTTGTGCGACAAACTCGAATATATGTTCCTGGGTCGTCATGGATGCTATCGATATATGTATATATTATGATATTATGTATATATTATGTCATCTAGTACCCATAGTAAAAGCTTGATTTGTGTAACATACCTTAATGTTTATTTATTAACTAGCGACCCGCCCCGGCTTCGCACGGGTGCAATGCTGATAAATTATGCATTTATTATACATATAAACATTCCTCTTGAATCACTATCTATTAAAAAAAACCGCATCAAAATCCGTTGCGTAGTTTTAAAGATTTAAGCATACAAAGGGACATAGGGACAGAGAAAGCGACTTTGTTTTATACTATGTAGTGATACATATTAGATTAAATTATTTCCGTTGGCGATTCTAAGCCGTGGAACCGACATCCTCATTTAATCTTCACAATATTTGTTTGTTTTTTGTTATTAGAATAGAAGTATGATTTAATACCCCTAAATTTATGATATTTTCATCTGGTATCCCTAACATGATTGTTATGCAGGTAAATTAAGAACACATTTAAATATGACTGACAGCTTATCATAAACAACCTACGTAATTTGGGCGGACATGTCACGTACTTATTTGTTTGCCACAAACTCGATTGTGGCAGCGGTGGAAAAGTGAAACTATGAAAAAGACAAAAAATAATATACTTCTCTCTGTCACTCTTGTTATAATTTGTATATGATCATCTCCTTCTGTAGTGGTATTATTATTTGGTTGTCAAGTCTATAGATGATTGGTCTGAGGTGTTGGTCGATAATTGGCGCCATCTTTTCTATCTAACTAAGACGGTTTCCGTAACTCAACGCCTCAAACAACCTTAACCTTATTGTTAATACCGGTGGGCCGCGAGGAGGTATTATGTCGAATTCATACTTTTTAGTTTTTGTACACGTAAGAGCCACGCGGGGGTCGCGTCGTTCTAAATTCAAAATCACAAACGCTGTCATTATAAGGTTACACATTGTAAGGAAAATATTTCATGGAATTTATGTTTTCAGAGATAAATATTAATCATAATAAAAAGTATCCTATAACCATCTTTGGATGTTCAGCTATTCCTGTACCAAAATTGGTAACTTTTTATCCAGCCGTTTCGGCGTGATGCGAGGACAACGGTTTTTTTGAAAACAGATGGCGCCAGGTTGGCACGGCGAAGCGTGTCCATACAAAACAACTATCCGGCTGCATCACGCTATCGAGATTTTTCCTGAAATCATGACCTCCCCCCATAGAACATTTATTTTCAATACAAATTTAGGATTTTATAATAGTATAGAAGATAAATTATAAAAAAAAACGAACATTTTTTTTCCATATAAAATAAATCAGCAAGCAATGTACTTGTTTGTTGTTGTTTGTTGACACATAACATTCGTGATGTCACAACTGTCACTAGTAATAACTACGCCATACATTGCTGCTCAGAAAATTTTCAGAAATTAATTACGATGGCAGTTAACGCTAAGTTAATAATTGTTATAAATATCAGATTATAGCCCTAAAATCTCCGTCGGGCTACAATTTGCGGTTGTATCAAATATACACGCTGTATAGCCTACATATACAGATAGATAAAAGTTGTCCTTTAATTTTGCCAAATTTTCAGCTAATTTTATTGAACTACATGTACATGTGATATGTCAAATCGAGGTTTCGAATAATGATATCAAAAGACAACTTAAACGACATAAAAATAAAAATATCGTAGATTCTGAAGGGAAAAAATATGATATGTTTGTGTATGTTTACCTCTCAAAAAGTTAATGTTCCCAATTTATTCACGGTAAAGTAGGGAGAGTCGCAAATAATTGCTAGTTATTTATTATAAGCAGGCAATCTGTCCGATTTTTTGTAGAGATCAAATGTTTATACACTCGTATAGAACCAGGAGCAATTAGGGTGCTTTTAATAAATCAGAAATATTCAATAGAGAAAATTCGACATTCCTTCTACTACTAATATTTCGCCCCTGTTCTTGGTGTCATGGCGTGCGTTGTGTAGATTGGTATCCAATTATGAGCGGATTTTGTCAGACCATCTCAGCGGTGATCGGCCCACGGAATAGAAAAAAAACTGTGGAAGTGGCATACGCCTTAATTTCTAAGAGACTCGTTGTAGCCAAACATACACATTGAAATGTTTATTAACTACAGAGATATCTTAAACGTGATTCGCTGTAGCATTCCATGTTATTTTTTCTGCTCTGTGCCTAGGACGCTTCCCATCAACCTTGCCAGTAACCATGAGCTGTTCTTCATTGTGTTCTTCCTTTCTGCTGCCATATTGCTGGCCGATTCATCCATTACTCTTCGCAAACGTATGGTGGAAAGATGGGCTTTTATGGTGAGTCCACGAAGATTTGCGAAATGCTGTCCACAGAAACTTGTACTTGTAACAAGATTCAACGTTAAAATACAGTATACCACGATTCGATGTCATATTTTTTAATAATGTTTTGGCCATACATGACGGCGAATAGGCAGGAATTTGAATAGGCGTGTAGAAATTTTTGAATGAGGATTTCAATCGATTCAATTTTTTAATGGGATCAAATGTCTATAATATATGGGACTAGCTACACTCAGACTGCTCTAAAAGTCAGAAATAACCGTCAAAGTTCAACATGCCTACGGACCGCTGAAAACGCTCGGTACAAATGGCCACTTACATGTGACGTCATGTGTTTGTGTGGGTACCAAAATTTATACGGGGCAATAAGTAATTTGCTATTTTCACCGTGAAATAGTGCGCAAAAGTTCATGCTTGTTACACAAATACTGTTTTGTTAAATTATGAGGATTCTGAAAACAATTTCATAATTTCTATTGGATTTAAAAAAAAACATATTCGTACCTTTTAAATCACATATTAAAAAAAAATAGTGTTTTTCTTCGTTTGAGCTAGTTTTAGTCATATAACTACAGTATGTTGTAGTTATAATTCAACATCAGTCTACACCCCTATCGTTTTTAGCCCCCACATGTTCTGGTGCGCGCAATACGTCAAATTTATTGATCTTGACATCTCAGGCTTCGTCCTGGAGAATTACTATTCAGTTTCTTAACGGCGAACATGCCAAACTTTGATCGATGGATGAAGAGCGACAGTCTTCAAAAGGAATTCAATAACGCCCTCTGAAATTATTCTTAGAGTAATAAAAAACCAGAAGCGCTTCCGCCGCTCGTAGGTACTCTTTCGTTGCAAAATGTAGATGAATATATACAAAAAAACCGGCCAGGTGCGAGTGACTCGCGCACGGAGGGTTCCGTACAAACTTTCACTTATCCATCTTAATTGATCTGGTTGAGTTAAGTTTGCACCTGAAATGTATGACACCGCATACAAACGAGGTGCAAACTTAACGCAACCGATTTTCTTTATTAAATTATTTCATTTCATTTCATGTCAATTTTCATTGTTCTAGGTCATCGGGAAGTACCCTATTATTATGATTCCCTTGAGAGTATCGAAATGTACGTTTTTTGCAACATAAACGGCCGTATCTGTTTTTCACGTTAACATTTTTATTTTTTTCACAGCTTCAAGGGACTGTAGACATATATATATACTCGTATATATGGTTTAAATTTCAACTTGTTACCTCCACGCGTTCTCGATATAAAGGGTCTTGACAGACAGACATACAGACGGCCGGACAACAAAGTGATCCTATAAGGGTTCCGTTTTTTCCGATTGAGGTACGGAACCCTAAAAAACGACCAATTGTGAGTCGGACTCGCGCACCGAGGTTTCCGTACAAGCACTTATTTCATCTTAACTGTCCAGGTTAAGTTAAGCTTGCACCTGGCATGTATGGGGCCGGATACAAATGAGGTGCAAAGTTAACGCAACCGACTACATTTGTATGGGAGCCCCTTTAAATATTTATTTTATTATGTTTTTTGTAATATATAATTTTTGTTATATATATTAATACATCATCTGTGAAAATTTCAACTGTCACGGTTCAAGACCTTATGAGATACAGCCTGGTGACAGACGGACGGCCCTGGATCCGCTTTGTTACCGTTTGGGTACGGAACTCTAAAAAATTAAGCGTTTATTCAGAGCTCTGAAATTAGATAAAAACGAAGAATGAATGAACGAATGCCTACATAACTAGTTTTAAAAACTTTATACGCACCAGAAAGGATGTTACGAATTTCTCACTTAAGAGGCCTTATTCCTTTTATAATCTATTTTTTTTTTCATATTATGAAAAATATACTTACTGATAAATTGTAACCAAATTTTTGAAGTGAATAATGCTTTACTCCGAATTCTAGGTAGTAACATAGCTATTTCATGCTTTCATTGCGTGCAGTCGAAAATAAGTTGAAAAAACTAATTTTCCGCGTCATTTAAATAAAAATTAAAAAAATTATCAATGAAAACTTCAAACTGTAGGTTTCAAATATATATCAATAAATCCCAATAGCCCTGTTCTAGGTAGTAACATCAATAATATGTTAAGAAACATGTTTGATCATGGAGAAAATGTCTAAAGCAATCACCATTTTCAAAGGAATAAGGCCTCTTAATTACGATATTTGATGACAGCTCAAATCAGCTACTCCAAAGCTACTCTTTAGGGAATGTCAAAAACGATCCGTTAGAGTATGAAGCTTCTATGATGATACAGGTATGTGACGTCATAAAAAGCAGTAGTCAAAACACGTCTTCTTATTAGTTATTGTACAATTAAAAATTGTATAATGTCCAAAAGTTACTAAAAGCTTATTTTGTTACGCGTATTTTTTTATGTGCGTTTAGTGGTTTTAATGCCACAATTTATATTCACTAAAGTCAAACACCGTACGCACTTATTACTTAAGACTGCGCAGAGCGAAATGTGAAAAAATAGGCAGTTGCCGTTAAGTAGATAACGTCAACACTAGTTGTTTAATCCATTTCTACACTATATATTTAGCACTTCGAAGAATGAGTTAACAACTTCTCCGTGAAAAAAATATAAGATTATTAATATTTTGCCCTAGAAAACTAAGTAAAGTTGGACGAAAATTGTAAAATCGTAAGTAGGCGTAAAAAAATTTTTTAACACTAACAATGGATCTCTATTCTGATTTTCAGTTAAAAAAAAAGATCAATGTTTACATTACAATTTGTCCGCATCAAATATTTCAATTATTGTTTGGTATTAAAGGTCCAGTTTTTATCAAAAAGTGCTTTTAATTCTCCATACATTTTCACTATGGCGGCCGCGCGCCGATCTAAATACGCATTCCCCGCGCTCTATGTTTCAGTTCAGTCGCTAACGCTCGGCTCTTAATACTCCCACTGTTTATCTTATTAAAACTTTCGTAAGACATATTCAACTATTGTGAGGCCTTATTCCTTTTAACTTTATTTTTTTCATATTATGACAAATAGATCGATAATTTTTGAAGTTTTTGATGTGAATAATACTTTTCCCTTAGCTCTAGAAAGTAACATAGCTATTGCATGCTTTAATTGCTTGCAGTCGTTAATAAGTTGGAAAAAAAAACCGTTTTCTACGTAAATTTTGTCAATTTCGAGTAGTTTTTGAGACAAAAATTACCAATAAATCGCAATAGCCCGGTTCTAACTAAGTAATATCATTGTTAGTATGTCTAGAAACATGTTTGATCATGATCATACAGAAAAATGTCTAAAATAATTAGCATTTTTTAACGCATAAGGAGCTTTAAGGGGTCAACGATATGTCGGGCCGTTCTTGACAATTTCACGAGAGTGTAAACCGCTTAATACAATAACCCACTTTTTTTTGTTCCAATGCACCATAAGTACAAAGTAATATAATTTATCTAGAGTTGCTTGCGCGAAAGTTCGACTTGTTCCAAGCTGTTATCTCCTTGCGACAGGATATTGTTAAGAAAACATTTAAGTTCACGTATGACCCAGTTCGGGACGGAACAGGTTGGTTACGTAAAATACTCGTAGTACAGAATTAATAGCGGGAATGTCTTTAGGAACGATTCTTTGGAAAACTGCCGAGATTTGGTATTAAGAGGCCTTATCACGACATAGTACGTATAAAACAAAGTCGCTTCGTGCTGTCTGTCTGTCTGTCCCTATGTATGCTTAGATCTTTAAAACTACGCAACGGATTTTGTTGTGCTTTTTTTAATAGATAGAGTGTTTAAAGAGGTAGGTTTATACGTATAACACATGCAGGGCGCTAGTTCCTTATAAAATTATTTTTTTCATACTGTGACAAATATATTCTAGAAAGTTACATAGCAATTTCATGCTTTCAATGCTTTGTCGAAAATAAGTAAAAAGAAGCAGTTTTCTGTGTAAATTTTGCTAATTTTGATTTAATTTTCAATTGAAACAAAAATTATAAATTAAAAATTCAAACTGTAGTTTTCAAATATATAACAATACATCGCAGTGGCCCCGTTCGCGTTCTATAATTATTAACTTAAAGTATTCTAAAACAATCAGCATTTTGAAGGGATAGGGAGCCTTAAATGGGTGATTTGGCCTAATTAAGCGTTTAGACCGTTTCATTAATGTGTCAATCATTTTTAAACCCCGACGAAAAAATAAATAAAAGACCCCTGACATGACAATCGTTAAAAATAAAAAAAATAATCTACGAAATGTGCCTTTAAAGTGAACAGTAGAAAAATAATCCAAGCTTCGTTGTGTCGGGGGACCGCTCCTGGGTACTGGAAAAGCTCTCGCACTTACCATGTCGCGTTTTCTAACTGCATCTCCATCCATAAAAAAAACATTCGTCGGGAATGTCAAACGATAATGAAACCAAAGTTGCAAACGCTCGTGAACTATCGCTATACCGTATACCTTGGAGTGCTGTAGCCTTACCATAAGATTACAGTGACTGTATTTACTCTGGAGGAAGCGTAAACGATTTACATATATGGAGATTAGTACAGCGCTCCTAATACTTTGTAGAACTACAAATTGTCCATGAGAGATTCTCCGAGAGAGAGAGTAGTCGAAATTCCTCAAAAGGAACTTTTTAATGCCATGTAGGAACAGTCAGCCAATAAAGTTTTCGATCTTATTACTCGTGAAATGTGGTCAAAAAGTAGAATACCAATTTTGGCTGACTGTACATACATTGGTTGGGACAATATTTGCGTAAAATATTAAAGTAGGTAACTAACCTACACCTTTCTCAGAGGATAGTATAAGAAACAATAAGTTTTATTTTATCACAATAATCGATTTAAAACACTCACGATTTTATGAGATTCATACAGATAACAAGGGAATCTTCGTACCAGGGGAAGTATTACGATGCACCACTGGCAAGTGGCAACACAGAAACAGATCGACAGAACCAACCCACCAATCATAGCGCGGTGACCTCAAAAGTCTCACCTGCCATTGCGGAGTGGCATACCTTATTTTCTTATAACATGTCTCAGACCTGAAATGTTCTATGCTTACACTTTCTTGAATTTAACCGGTGTTTCTTGTTGCAGATGCCCGGCCCGAGCGATGGGCCGGACCTAGTAATCAGGCGTTATCGCCTTGAAAACGGCAACTCGCTTGGTGAGAAAGATGAGGTAAGCTTACTTCAGAGGGGATATACTCTTATGATGGTTGCACTTATCACGTGATAAATAAATGATACAGTGTCCGTCCCTCACACTCGCATACTTTTTTTTAACATGACTTGAACTGCATCAGGGCTGCCCTCTTCCTTTACCCCTCACTACCAGTGAGTCGGACATTGTGTGGGACTACATACTTGTCTAAACGTGGTATAGGGCGGGAATTGTGAGGATGCGATTCGCGTGTTATACCTGTCTCGTTCGCTCTTACGCGATCCAGATAAGAACCTCTTAATTTTAACCTAAACCTGAATCGCAATCTTAGAGCTCACGGACTGTAAACGCAACAATCAGAAGTCCTTCGTAAGTCCGCGAAGTTACGTTAAGTAAGTACTAATTTTTTCGACAAATGAGGTGAACTGAGTGATATGTTTGATTAATTATCAATGTCATAATTTTAATTACTTTATCTGTTCATTTTTACTATCACTATATTTGCTTAGGAAGCAAGAAACCGGACTATGTGACGAAAACAATTTCTTGTGCTATTCTAGCATCGGTCTACAATCTATGTAGGTACTCATCAAATACCAATCACAAATGAACTACTTATGAAAATTTGCTATTTATTTTATTTTATTTTTTGTATAATAAAATCAAATCATACACTAACGTAATTTGAAATGGTTTCGGTTTTATATAACACTTGTAAAATAACTTATTGTGGTCTTGGTTGTCTAAATTATTTTGGTAAATACCTAGATAAAACCTAACATAAATAAAATAATGGCTTGTTAAAATACGGACTAGTCCTCTGACACACGAAAAGTCGAATAAAAGAAGCAAATGTTTGTTACGTAAACAAATGACGCCTGAAGCGAGTTCCGTTAAAAGGAAATAAACATAATCTCGAAGATTCGATCAAATCACGACTGGGGCTAGATTGGACGTTACTAGGTCACGATTACCCCACATTAATTTTGCTACTATGAAAACAAATTACTTAACATATTTTTGCTTTAGAAACGCAACAATTTCGAAATTTCGATGAAATCACTACTGTTAGTTACGCTTTTGTCAGTCGAGACAATTGCATCTTTGAAGGATATATTTTTTTTATTCTAATCAGGCCAAATTTTCTGCTATGTTAGTAAACGTATGCAGTTTAAAGTAAAATTAAATACCTTACATGAAATCTTTAAGTGAAATAGGAGCAAGTAAAGCAATTTTGAACGGCCGTTCCTTGTTGAGTTTCTTGGCAACACCGGAGGGCTACTCTGAAGCTCGAATTTCTATTCCTCTCCCTCTCTCCTGTCAAATATTTAATGAAGCTCGAATTCGGAGAACTTGCGATTGCGGTCTAACAGACAAATATCTTGCAGACACTTCCATTCACTAAATTTAAGAGGCCTTATTCCTTTTAAAATTTATTTTTTCATATTATGACAAATATATTGATAATTTCAACCTGTTTTTTGAAGTGAATAATACTATTACTCGAGTTCTAGGTAGTAACATAGCTATTGCACGCTTTCATTGCGTGCAGTCGACGTTGAAAAAACGAACTTTCCGCGTCATATTTGTCGATTTCGAGTCGTTTTAAGAAACAAAAATTATCAATGAAAAATTCAAACTGTAAGTTACAAATATATACCAATAAATCCCAATAGCCCTGTTCTAGATAGTAACATCAATCCTTTGTTAAGAAACATGTTCGAACATAGAGAAAAATCTATAAAACAATCAGCATTTTAAAAGGCCTCTTAACGAGTTTCTAATCTATACAATAAGCCATTGATTGACACAGAGATCTCTAGCTTGAGACTGAGTTTTATTTTTATTTCCATCCTGTTTTGTGTGAACTATAAAACCACATTTGTCCGAGAATGTGTTAATATTTTTGCATAGGGGCTGGCAACCCCCGTAGTACACTTTTTTTTTTTCTAAACTTGAGATGACGGAAGCCTTATGCGGCTGCATCCGCTAGTCAATAAAGTGCGGGGGGCGGGGCTAGCCGCCGGCCCCGCGTGTAAGTCGTAGCACACATGCTTCATAAGACCTTATATAGCCCTTATACGGCTTATTTCGGCTGTGTAAGGGCTGAATAAGCTCTTAAACAGCATGTATGCTACTTGGGAAGCTAGCTCACAAGGAATAACTCCAAAATAAACATTGATTTTCCTTTAATCAGTTTGCTCAGCTGATTGGGCTTGATATATCCAATAATTGAGCTTCAAACGACAATTTTATTTTAAGTGCGGAATTAGCGAGACCCGTTTCGTTTCAAATATTTGTCGTCTTGATTTTAGTCACAGCTCGCTAGGTACCGGTCCGTGTCGAAAAGACATTCAATAACTGCTCTAAATTTTTTCTAGAGATAAACATTTTTTTCATTTTATACATACCTAATTTTTTTTATCATATTTTATTATTTCTAAACTGTATGTCCGTTTTCAGCTATTCGGGCCGCATAACGCGCCCGTCGTGGAAAACCCGGAGTTCCATTCCCGTTGGTACTTCAAGTACTTCCTGGGCAAATGTGAGTATTTCTTGTCTGTATCTCTCTATTATTTCTTTCCCTCTATTATACTTAATTCATAGTTTTTATTTGTTTGTTTGTCACTATTTATGTAATTATCTCGCCAAGTCGTGCTATGTTTTGTTCCCGAATAAATGTTTTTCTTTCGTTCTTGTGAACTCAACTCGTTATGTTCATTGGGTTCCGTACTAATAAGAAGCATATGACCATATGAGCCTAGCCTAGTTATATTACACAGGATATCCAACAGTCCGATTTCATACTTTTTCCAATGCTGAATGAAGGGAGACCGGGTATGGAAGTCACATTTTATTTCTTTTGCATTTTAAGTACTATTAGTTGGGGATGATAAAAGATAATTTAATGGATAGTGTATTTATTTGAGTTTAAAAATATATCAATACTTTTTCACTAACATTATGTACGGAGGAAATATTTTTATTTTTATGAAAAAAGAGAAATGTGACTTTTAACCCCGTGTCAGGGATGGTTGTCACAGGTGCTGGGGTACGTAATCACATAGTAAAATAAGAGGGATATACAATAATACACACATTTATATCAAACAAACTTTTTTCTTGTTGAAGATAAAAACGTTTTATGTAAGTTACTGTAACGGAAAATAACGAAATATTCGTAATTAATAAAAAAAACTCAAAAACTTTTTTTTTTCAGCTAGTAACTTATATAAACTTAAATGATGTATGTAAGTCACTGTGACCAGGAAAGTAACGAAATACGTATTCATAATTAATGAAAACACCCAAAAACTAAATTCGCTTTCAGCTAATAAGGTAGTCACACGTGACTACCAGCCCCCGTCGACCTGAGACAACCTGCCCCAAAACACGTTTTAGAAAATAATCTTACAATATAAATTCAAATGAATGTTTCCACTAAAAACCTTATATTAATATGATTATACACAAGTTCAACTTGAACAATACACGAAGAAGCATATTAATATGCAAAATAAAAGTGTACCTACGAGATTTAACACAGATACTTTTACTGGCGGAAAAAAATAAACGAATGTGGCTCCGTCACAACATACCGGAGCCGACTGAGGTAAAGTACGGAGGGGGGTTTAGCTCTCGCGATCCTTGGACACCGGTCGGTAAACTGATTCGTGCCTTTAGTTGTCAGTTATGGCCGCTGTGACAACCAACCCGTGTGACTTCCATACCCGGTCTCCCCTACTTGCGTTCATAGCAATTAGCTAATTAACACCATTCCAATTTTCAAGTTTTCAAATAGTATTCAAACTAATATCATTGATTTATTATCGCAGAAACCAAAATTATTATTTTCATTTGATTATAAAGAATATTTTTTTTAATATTAGCAACGTAATCTAAAAATTGGCCCTCTACATAACGTCACCTTGTGAAAAATTGAACACTCACTCACTCACACACAAAGTAAAGAGCAGTGGAACAATTTCCATACTAAATCCGCCTTAGTAATAATCCGACTGTATGATTTTCTGTGCTGTGACCAATTAGGTAAGTACCGGTCGCCTTACGTTCTTTTAGAATGAGGAACTTTTCAAATCATCTCTTTAATCACAAATTGTGATATTTTCGAAAATGTAAAAATGTGATATTTTTTTTTTATTGGATAATATCATTAAAAATCCTGGATAAAAACAATTAAATGTTCTCAATTAAGAACTACTTACATACAATTTTAAGAACTTAAAATCAAAAGAACGTAAATAGCAAGGATAGCACACGTATTTACACACAATTAAATCTTTCTTAATCCTGAATTTACGTATACTTATTTTTTGGGTTTTGGATCAGTCAACATGCAAAGCGCTCCAGGGCAGGCGATGTATGATCAAACCTACGCGGAAATGTGGACATGCTACACTTGACCTTTAACTTTATTTATATAAACATTTATACAATAACCTTTTCTCAAACATGCAATGAAGTGTCGTTATAACGTGCGTTATAACAGGCTCGAAGCATCACGTTTCGGGCTGAACAGTCGAGAGAACTGTAAAGAAATTTCTTACAAAATTGAAGGGTTAAGCCGGGAAGATTTTTTTTAAACATGGCTTCTGTGTATGTGAACAGGCTAAACAACAGCGACTCCATGGATTCTAAATTGGATGGACCAAATGTCCTAACCCTACTTGTAACATTATACAAGTTGATATCCTTTAAAATAAATTAAACACATTTTGTGGCACATGCCAATCCTAAACCCGAAGTTAATAATGGCAATCCAGAACAATAAATACAATACGAGATGAAACAGAAATGATTACAAACGGATGAAAGCTTTTTTCGTCACGAATCATTCCACTCGAGAGGTCGGCTCAAAGGCGGTGTTCGGATTCATAGGATTTTTCACTCGATCGAAATGGATAGGAAATTTCCACGACGCGATAAGAAGAACTCTTGGCCCTAATTCCATATACATTTATCTGATATCTAGGAGATGGTCTAGGAGGCGATTTACAACCAACACTTCGCCAACCCGGTCGCATTAATGCGCCTCACTTATGTGTGGCGCATTAATGTTGTAGTTTTTGTGAAATGTGACGTCATTTGTGACGTCATGTGAGTCATTCTTAGACGCCCCTGCTTTCACCTTATTTTTTAATATTTTCAAAACTAGTCCGTATAACCAAATAAAAATAATAGTTTTGGGTTATGTCATAATAAAGTAATGAAATTAGTTTCTATGTAACACTATTTGGAAATTTGAAATATTGTCAATTAGAAAGAAAGATCGTTGGGAAACCATATCTGACGTTAGAAATATGTGTGAAAATCGTCAGGATTAAAAAAAACACTGTATTCTATTATGAGGAATTAACTAGTAATATCGGACGTTAGAAATATGTGTGAAAATCGTCAGGATTAAAAAAAAACACTGTATTCTATTATGAGGAATTAACTAGTAATATCGGACGTTAGAAATCTGTGTACAAATCGTCACGCTCCAAAAAAACACTGTATTCTGTTATAAGAAATTACTTAACTATGTCTGACGTTAGAAATCTGTGTGAAAATCGTCACGATCCAGAAAACAATGTATTCTATTACCAAACTTACCTACTTTATATTCTGGGCCATGTCCCTCGCAGATGGGCAGACTAATGGAACAGGCAACGGTTTAAGCACCAAATTTGCGTCGTCACTTGTTTTTGACACTTCCTTTGTCCCCCGCCAACGGTGTTGTGTTGACGACAATAGATGTAGTCCCTTTTCGGTATGAATATAATACCTATTATTGGAATTATCCTTATATTATTTGTTTATCTGATTCCGAGCAGTAAATTTAATCTTCTTTAGCGTGGCAATTAACTATTGAAACATTTTTCATCATTATGTGCAAGAAACGTTTGAGTACCCTGTACCAGCTACCATTTTATTATGGGGATTACTAAAAGAACACAACAATTGGTAAATAGAAATGCATTTTTTTTAACATTATCGTCTGCCACAAATTAATGATAATTTTAATTTGTAGGTTTTTTGTACCATTGATATAAAGATAAATAATAATTGATAAATAAATAAATATCGGACAACCTCACACAAATCGATCTAGTCCCAAATTAAGCTCAAGAAGGCTTGTGTTATGGGTACTATAGACAACGATATACGAAGATCAAAGCACAAAGTTAAAATGAATTATGCGTAAATGCGTGTATCAATGGTACAATATAAAAACCGGCCAAGAGCATGTCGGGCCACGCTCAGTGTAGGGTTCCGTAGTTGCCCATCCTTCACAATAGACGAAAATTAGGTACGAGGAAGATTTCAAGCTCTATAAAAAGGTCGTAAACGCCAAAGTAACAGTAACTACTTATTACCTTCTGGAAGTTATCGATTATACGCGCCAGATTGAGTGAAATGTTTTAATACAGTATGGCACTTAACTAATATGTGTAACGTTCGAAGTATAAGGAAACCGCGCGGCACTTAGGAACGACTTTTAAAGAAAATTATGAGTTTTCGCGATAACTAAAAACGGCTCGACCGATTTTATTCAATTAGTTTTCATTGACCCGTGGTTGAAAAGTTAAGGGGGGGGACGCAATTTTTTTTATTTTCGGAGCGAATATTTACAAAACTGCTGACTTTATCAAAAATATTGTTAGGAGACCCCAATTATTTTTAAAAAACCTATTCAACGACAACCCACACTAGTGTTGGAACGAAAAAAAAATCACCCCCACTTTAGGTGTACGGGAGGTGCCCGAATAAAAGTTTTTTTCGTTTTTATTTTACCGTTTTATCGGCGTGATACATACACATTACACATACCTACTCATACCAAATTTCAGCTTTCTAGTACTTATGATCACGGAGCTAAGCCGTGGACGGACATGGCGAAACTATAAGGGTTCCTAGTTGACTACGGAACCCTAAAAAGTGGGTTAAATATAATGAGAAATGGAATGTTTCATAAATTTGTAGGTTTTTTTTTATGATAACTTGCGGTTGCTATTTTTTTTTTATCAAGAAGTATCACGTTTCGATCGAAAGCACTCGAGAGAACTGTAAAGGAATCTCATTTTTTTAGTGGTGTATTTTTTATTTCATTAAGTACATATGTTTGAGAAAAGCACCATACATGCCTAGCCGTGAAAAGGGCTTGCTGGCTTCGTATCACTATCCTCTCTTCTCCTTCATACCTACTCGCACGGCAAGCCCTTCGTTCCCGGCGTCTGCAATAATGTACTATTCTTTGTCACACTCTGTAGAATGATCTTGAATAGAAACTATTTTGGCGACGCGTTTGGCGCAGTTTGTAGACACCAATGAACCGGCGGTCCTGGGTTCGAATCCCGGCCGGACAAATAATTGTGTGATGAACTCAAAAATTTGTTCCTGGGTCATGTCATACTTATATATTGTGTATATCGTCGTCTAGGACCCATAGCCCATAGTATAAGCTTTGCTTAGTTTGGGACTAGGTCGATTTGTGTATGATTGTCCCCTTAATATTTATTTATTTATTTATATTTGTTTCTGTCCAGTGCACTACAACTACGTCGGAATGGACAACAACCGAGAGCCGTTCATGCTGAGCGTGGTCCAGGAGAACGTGGCTGGTCTCCTGCGAGCCATACTCTTCAACAAAAACGTAAGCGTTGTTCTATGTATTTAAGTATATTATATTTATCTATATAAGTATGTATATCGTCGTCTAGTACCCATCACAAGCCTTCTTGAGCTTAATTTGGGACTAGATCGATTTTTGTGAGGTTGTCTGATATATATTTATTTATAGGTAAGCGTAAAACGTAATGCGTGCGTTCAGGAGATCGGCTAATGCGCTTAGCATTTTAAAAATAGAAAACATAGAGGGCGCTTTAAAAAAATCGGAATAAGAAGTCATTATCTCACGCTATCCGTGTAGCGGTGAGAGCAGTGCGGTCAAAGCAGAGGTCGTGGGTTCGATATTCCCGCACCTCAGTATTGCGTAAAATGTTGGCTTCTTATTTATCCTTTGTATTTATATGTAAATGAGTCAATCAACTATTTTCTGCCACTCGTTGCCATGGCGATGTCCCCTTGGTCACTTTTTAAAACTACGATTTTCCGTGGTTATATTGAGCTAAAGCTTTGTAATTTAAGCAGTTATAAGCCCATTCTTAGGTATATAAACTATCTCCTGGCAATACCAGTAATATAAATTATCAACACTTTTCTTAGAAGTTTAATCACTATTGTCCCCTGGGTCACGGGACAGAATAACTGCATGAAAAAGTTGTTCCACCCAAATAAGAAATTTGGTATCACCACATAAAATAGAATCAAAATTGATTCTGTTCAATATACATAAGCGTTTTACAAACAATTGTGTAAAGGAGCGACCACACTGCTGCGCTGCTCAAAGAACGTTGACGCAGTGAGACACGAGGCCTATGAAAAAGACGCGACTCTAATGACGCGCGTCGCGTAATTGTTACGCGACAAACTATGGTGTAGTCGATCCTGATATTGTTTTTAGAAAAAGATCAATTTTTTTAATCGATTCGTGTCGTATCGCAGTCCTAAAAATATACTGGAAAATATCAATACTTACACTCTTTTTAAAGCGCCCACGGACGTATCCACTGTGTATTTTTACTTTTTTAGTGTCCAATATAACTGGTTTGGCATGATTTCCAATGGATATATAAGCTTCCCTTGCAGAAATTGCATTTGACATAATTAGTGATTTTCCTAATTGTAGGTCGTTTGGTTAATCGTAGTAACGATAATAAGCCTAGGTACTGATTGCATGAGAATCTATTGCGAGCCAACCATACTTACCTAAATAAATAGATCGATATTGGCCATAAACATGAAGAAACAACTCTCAAAAGATGCCCTAGTTCCAGTCCCGAACAAAAAAATAACTCAAATTTTCCTCAACAGCAGTATTTTAAGTAACAATAACAATTCGTCGATGACTTCAAACGAATTCGAAAACCGATCCGATCCGCTCACGGAACTGATGTAAACGTTACAGATTGGATTGGATTAATTACTTCACAATATTAACATATTAGCAGTTACATTAATTTTTAATTGTCTACATGGTACTACTATAATAGAAGACTTTTATTTAATCGTATGGCGTGTACAAAAAAATAGGCAATTTGTTAAAATTACAATGTCACAAAATTAGTGAGCATAGGATACACTGAATTGAAAACATTTGTTTTTTATGGTAGTCGTTTATTTAGTCCTATTATTACTATGCACCACCTACTAATTTCAAACATTATTTTTTCACATACTCCGCTACCTAAAGGTTGTCTGGAAGAGATCGCTATATAGCGATAAGACCGCCTGTTGTTTACCTCTGCCTATTATTTTAATGTATCTCATGTTGTGTTGTATAGTCCTTGATGTTGGAGGTGTGCAATAAAGAGTATTTGTATTTGTATTTGTAAAACATCTGTAACAAGTAAATATTGTCCCCAGGGTACACAGAAGATATACATTCCGCCGAGCTCATGGACAACAGATCCGAGGACGGATATGCGTTGCCGGCCCTCGGTGAAACACATCCTAGGCCAATTCCCAGCCTTAGAGCGAATCGACAAAGTGCCCAGAGAAGTGAGTGTCGATCCACTCAAGCAAGTCATCGTGCATTTCCCGTGTCTGGAGCGCATCGACAAGCTTCCCAAAGAAGTGAGTCTTGGGCCTCGATCAAGGACCAACAAAGTGATGCGTGAGGCGCTGGGCATCACGAAACAAATCAAACAAATAACGTTTATAGAACCGTCGCCTCACGCATTACCGCCGGTCCCTGGACGAGGCGTTGCTTCGATCACATAGACCCTTCGCCTAGTTTCCGGAGTCCTGGATCGTCTCGACAAAAAAGACCCAGAGAAGTGAGCCTTATATATCTACTGAACTTCCCGGATCCTGAACTCAGCGATAGAATACTCAGAAGTAGGTCCTACGTCAGTCCAGCATAGTTTCCGGGCTTGGAGCGTGATGTGATAGCCAGAGAGGTGAGTCCTACATATTTCAAACATTCTTTCGCTCAGTCCTCGCCATGAAACGCAACGTCACAATACCTGCCCAGGCAAGTATGTAAATCTTACCCCGCTCAAGCACATCTTTGCTAAGTTCTTGACCATCAAACGTGACAGTCAGAGTAAGTCTTATATAAAGAAAATTTTAACTACTAGTTAGTATATCCATAGTTATGGATGAAATAAAACATTACACAACGGAAACTGCAAAGTTATAACTAGATGTCGCTCCAGAACTAACATTAACGATGTTGCAAACAAAAAAAGCAAAGCGAACAAATAAACGCAGTAATTAGTTCGTAAACCGCCGCACGTTGACAGAGTTGCAATAATAAAACCATTTTCCTATGTTTATATACAGACAATTAAATATACTTATCAAGAGTCTCTTTTTCGAACCGATTGTTAGTTATTGTTTCATTTCAACCATTTACTACATTGCCCATCTGAATCGAAACTTTCACTTGTTTATACACTCCTGTAGCGCGGAGATAATCCCATAAGCGGGTTATACTATCCACAAAGTCCTACTCACTAATAGTGAGGGCTAAACAGCCCTGATTCAGTCCACGTAATGTAAAAAAAAAAATTATAAATTGTAATCATTGGTTAAAAAAAGAAGGGAGTTAAGATGACATTAGTTCGAATCATGCGGTCAACTGAATTCAGTCAAATAAATCTTCCCGAACCGTTTTTCGCTTTAAATGGAAATAACTCGGTGTTCTGCGTTAAGGTAATCAAAGCCCGTTTTCTGTACTCTTACCAAGAGTTTAGAGTGTACTCGCTAGCAACTGCGTAAACGATTTGTATGGTGAATTGTAGTTCTACAAAGTAACCGCAAGAATACAAATCATTTGCGCAGTAGCTAGGGAAATCACGCATCACGTCAACTCATGTTAAAGGTACTGATGGTGATGCCAGCACCAAATCTCAATATGATGTTAGGCACATTCTCCGGTCCCTAAAACAGCAGACAGATGTCAGTTATGACGTTACCGAAATACGTTTTACTCTACCTTATTAAGACTGACACGTAGTTTGATCGACTGCCATTCAATCGAATGTAAAACCGGCCATTAACGTCTATATTTAGTACCAACGATGTTTGATCACACACAATAACCCATTTAAATATCTACACCACCTTTTACAGTCGCAATAAATGCAAACACAGATAGTCACGTTCACACACAGACTTCAGCACCTATATCGCAACCGTGGTACGTGACTCTTTCTCGCGCGAGAAATCTCTTTCTTCGCTGTACTGTGAGAGAGTGACGGGCGATGCTATCGCGCGACATAGCGCTACCCGTCACTTTCTCACATTACTGCACAGAAAGAGACGGGTAATTATCTCGCGCGAGAAATAGTGGCGTATGACATTTATGCTAGAGGTGGGTCAGCAGGGCTAGCATATTTTGGCGCGGCTTCGCTTGTCGCGCGACTCCGCATCGTCTGTCATGTTCGCACGGTATTGAAAGGATAGTGACAGGAAGTACCTATTTATTTGTCGCGCGACAAAGAGTCGCGTGTTACAGTTAAGCTAGAGGTCCAGTTAATGTATTATTAATAAGTGTGTGAATCTCTTCGTATAAAGCCCGGATTGTTGGTTTACCAAACTTACGGACTTTATGCTTATTATACTTTACTTTGCTTTATTCTCATTTTTACCATGTTGCGTTTATCTGCTAAGTGTCATCGGGTAATATCCGATGCCATTTCTGGATGTCATTTAGCTCGTGAAAATAGGGAACATCAATGAAGTTGGAATTACAGTTTCGCTACAAACGCTAAATGAACTCACTAAATATATATTACAATAAATGCTAAAGTCTAATTCAAAAATCGAAACGACTAAAACATGTACCCATTCTTTAAAAAAAAAATAGTTTAATTAAATTTTGGAATTAAAATACATTATTAAATTCAAATGCATGTTTTTCCATACAATTTAGTGCCCCAAAACTGCGTCATTTTTTTTTAGCGTAATTACCGTTCAGTCGAGGTCCAATTTAGACGTCACACTCTCATTTCTGAAGTTTTGTGTCTTAATCAGTCAGTAGGACAGTATTGGACAAATTATTCGTAATAAAATTTTATTTAATTGGTACAATGTATTTTTTATTACATGTTTACTTTTTTGCCCTCATTCCCAATTCCCTCGCCGTCGCCAAATAAAATACCTGCAAAACATTCAAATTCATTAAATATGCGCAATCAAAATAAAATAAATACGTTTTTGACTTAAATGTTCAAATGAAATTTTTGTGAAAAGCTTTTATCGCTGACTGTATTTTTCTTTGAACATCCGCTAACTAACTCACAGAGTTCTAAAGCCCAAACTTGGTAGGATAAGATTGCATCATCTTATTACACCGTTTCTATGACCACCTTTTGGCTCCATCATCAGCTTCATGGTGTCATATTATTGTATTGTCAACAACGTTACGTATAGTTACTCCACTGCTCAATCGGTCACCGGGAAGCGGTTCAAATCTTACTTAATCGGACACTGGGACAGGTGATAGTAAAAAGCTTGTAAAATGGCCAAAACTGTGCCATGCACATCAAGTACATGTGCCACTGCTTTTCTAAACATGCGATGCCGTGCCGCTGTTTGTAAGCACCCGCCCTGAAAGCGCCATATAGAGCAAACGAACGACACTCGACAGTTACCCAAGTGGACAGCCAACGTGTCAAATGCAAATTATGCTTGCACTACACAAACCTGTGTTCTATTCAAAGGGTCGGGCGCGAGCGTCGCTGTTTGATGTGTGCCTGTGGCGTCTTCTATATATAATAGTTATGGTGGTTAGGAAGTGCATATATATTATGAGGCAACTCCGCCACTGTGCCTAAGAACAAGTGCTACGGATTGTGTACTTCGCATTGTGCCAATCTATCTTGCAGTATGGTATAACTGTTTGGGGTAGTGCCCCAAAAAGCACTATGCTGCTGCTGGAGAGGGCTCAACGCGCGGTAATAAAAGTAATGCTCCGAAAACCTATGCTTTTCCCAACGGAAGTTCTATATCGGGACTCTAACCTTTTGAGTGTAAGGCGGTTATATATAGTAAAAGCGGCTGCTCGAGCGCACGTCGTAGTCATCCACTTACCCAACTTCTCGCAACTCCTAGCCAAACGTTTGTTTAGAGTTGCCCTACCTGGTTACAGATCAACCTTTGCTATGCGATCACCAGCTTATATGCATGTACGTATATATAAATGACTGGCTAATAGAGAAAAGTTTTTACTCAGTCACGGAATACTTGAATTATGTATTTGATTAACTATTTAATTAAAATATCTCTTATTATTAAGTGTCAAATGTAAGTGCAAACTGTAAATACAGTAGAACATGTTATGTACTGGAACCAAAGTTGTAATACTATTTAAGACCACATATGTATTTATGTAATAACTCATGTTCAGCACCAAATAAATTTCATTTTATTTCATTTCATTCATTTCATCTGCAAAGTACACGATATCCAACTGTGCACAGTTGGTAAAGTCCAAGCAATTGTGAAGAAGTGGCTTCTGTCACTATCATATTGACGATGCAGAGGCTTTAATTCTGGCTAGTTAATTTTTTCCCCTGCTACACACACGCACACACACATGTTCATATAGCACCACCTGATGACGTTTGACGTGTTGGTTTAAAATATTCCAGTCCTTGTTATATAGTAGTACCTAGTTTAATTTATGATTGTCTTTGTCACTAAACTTAACTGTTTCCCAAATAGCACTCCTGGACCCCAAGATACAGGCTCAGCCTAGTTTGGGATCCGCTAGGCATATCATGTTATGTACTTGCGTTTTTGTTTAGCAAATAAATTATTTTGTATTTTTTTTTGTATTTTGTATAAATTAGAAGCAAAATACAAAGCAAGCGGTCCTAATGATGCTTTTAACTACTAGGTACTGTAGAATGAAGAGGTCTCTGCCGCGGACTGGCAAGTGAATAATGTCGAGAAAAATTAAATATTTGTACATTGGAATTATTATTATTATTATTTTTCCGAATCGATTTTTACATGATCTGTAAACGTTTTGGCGAATAATCGAGCTGCGCCATCAGTCGCCATCAGTCATCATCATCAGTACCTACCCTTACCACGAGTTCGGACTAAGGGCGCGGTTGCGTGATCGCAGGCTCGTGACCCGAAGAGTGAGTTATCATCAGGGGTCGTAAAATACGAGAAAATCGATCGAATTGACGTATGACAACTAGTGACACTTCAAGGAATTTTGCTCGCATACGAACCCTGCTGGCCTGGGACCTAATTCGAGAATACCGTTTGAGAGATCGCAAAACGTCAAAACTCTATTAGATAACAGTGATATCGCCTTTGAACTGTCATTAAAATGCGATGAGCTTCATGTGACATATTTCATCTCAATTTTGGAAATACGAAGGCGATAATGATTGCCATAAATGCTATTCATGCATATGAATTTCTGTTTTGAACGAAACGTAACTGACTAATTTCACGCACTACACGGTCAAGTTAAAGTATTTGCCTGTTATTTATGCCGTCACATACAAAGGAAACTCAAATTAAGCGCGACCGGATTGACGAAGTTGCGATGCTTTAGGGATATCGCCACTTGTCAAGTAGAGACACGTCAAAAGTGACAGATGGCGATGAAATGGAGAGATCTTCATCATCTGTCTAAAATTGGTTGAATTACCCCGCTGGTTTTACTCACGGACACGTTTTTACGAATGTGAGTGAGAGATGCTCTGTCACTTATTTATCACGTGATAAACGTGCAACTATCATCAGGCCCCCTGATCGTCATTTAACATGTTAGCTACTACTGTGCGGTTTGAATAAACCGTTATAAAGACATTTTAGGGTTCCGTAGCCAAATGGCAAAAAACGGAACCCTTATAGATTCGTCATGTCTGTCTGTCCGTCCGTCTGTCCGTCCGTATGTCACAGCCATTTTTTTCCGAAACTATAAGAGCTATACTGTTGAAACTTGGTAGGTAGATGTATTCTGTGAACCGCATTAAGATTTTGATGCAAAAATAAAAAAAATAATAATACGAGGGGAGGTCCAAAAGTTCGCGGAATGGCGGACTTATTAATCGAATACAAAGACGTTACTATTTTTCTTTTTCGATATAGTCCCCCTTAAGGTTAATACATTTGTTCGATCGAGAAAGTAACTTTTCTAAACCTACAAAATAATATTTTTTGTTTTAGATGTCGAAATGAGCCAATTTTGCGTCCTTTACTTCATTATCGGTGTGAAATTTCTTTCCCCGCAACTCTGTCTTCAAATTTGGGAATAAATATAATCACTGGAGGCCAGGACCGGGCTGTAGGGGGGAGGGTCTAATTCTTAGAAGCCACATTTGCCCAGGACAGCTGTCGCAATACAGCTCTTGTGAACTGGAGAATTGTCATGAAGCAACAGCACACCCTTGGTTAACTTTCCTCACCTTTTTTCTTTAATACATTGCCGCAATTGCTCCAATAATGTTGCGTAGTACGTTTCTGTTATAGTGACGCCCTTGCTTTTGTAGTCAATCATTAATACACCTTGACAATCCCAGAATATCGTAGCCATTATCTTTCCAGCCGATTCTGACACCTTGAATTTCTTAGGTGGTGTGGTAACCTTCTTGTGCCATTGCACTGACTCCTGTTTAGACTCAGGTTCAAAATAATGAACCCAAGTCTCAATTCCAGTAACAATCCGCTTCAAAACCGACGCAATTTCTTCGCCACACCGTTCCAAAAAGCTGCTTGACGCGTCGATTCGTTGTTGTCTCTGATGCGGCGTAAGCATTCGTGGCACCCATCTTGCACTAACTTTAGTCATGCCGAGATGTTCATGTAGGATCCTCAAAATGGTGGTTTCTGATACTCCAACTAATGTGGAAAGCTGTTTCTTCTTCAGCCGGGCATCTTCCGATAGTAATTTCTCAAACTTTTCGATAATGTTTAATGTGGTGGCCTCAGCGGGCCGCCCCGAGCAAGGGTCGTCTTCAATTGACTCTCTACTAAATTTAAAGAGACTATGCAATTTGTAAACCATTGTTTTTCCAGGCCAATGATCAGCGCAAACTGCTGACATCTCAATCAGGGTGGTCTGAGGAGATTTTCCTTGCTTGGTTAGGAACTTGATGACGGCTCGATACTCATTTTGCTCCATACTTGCAGAATTCTTCCGGATTGACTTGCTTGCTCGATGATAACTTTTAAAGTAATGACCTAATTAGTCTGAAATATGGTATATTTACTCTTGATGAGTTTGCAATTAGTGCTGTATTAAAAATGATGGTCACCCATCGTCCCATCCCCTCCATTCCGCGAACTTTTGGACCTCCCCTCGTACATATTGGGGGCTCCCCATACTTAGAACTGAAACTCAAAATTTTTTTTTTCATCAAACACATACGTGTATAGATACCCCACACGTACGTGTTTGATGAAAAAAAAATTTTTTCAACATATCTCACAACCATTTGACACCTTATGTGTTATACAGTCTGCAGAGCGAGCATATCAATAAAATATACATATTATACACACTATACAATAACTATACAATATATACACTATAATATAAGTAGTACAAAGTTATAGTATCTTTCCTACTGCCGGAGTTCAATAAAATCTTCCAATACCTACTCGTACTTGTGTATGAGCGATAGTCATTAATTTGGCGAAGGTTACCATGATTATACAAATTATTACAAAAAAAGCCTCGATTTTTAGGGCAATTAGTCCGAGAGAACAATTATTCCCAATTTTCATAATTCCCGCTATTTCCCGCTTAACCTGAGTTAATTTTGCTGTAGATGATATTACAAAATTAAACTAATTAGGATTAGATAAAAGTAAGAATCTTATTCTAAATTTAGATTGTGTAATAACGGAAAAAATATCCTTTGGACAAATTGAACTTCCCAATGAGGTCATTCGTCTATTGATAAAAATTGGTCATCACCTTTATAATACTTGCACTTATTTTCAAAGATCTGTTGCGCCGAGGTGCAAAAGGACGTGCTGCTTCTAGAAGAGCAAGAAGGGACTGTCAGCTTCAAGATTGGAGTTATGTTCATGCGGCCCGGCCAGCAGACCGACGACGAAATGCTCTCTAATGGTTAGTATCCTTAACTTACATCCCATATATTCAGAGCCTTAGCACACTGGCGATTCGTGGGCGAGTTGAAAGCGAGGCGAGTTCGCCGCGAGACGCCTACAGCCATCCCTGAAATGACGGCCCAAAGAGCAGACACGTCGTCGCGTGACTGCGACCCCCATTACGCACTCGTGAGCCCAGTAGTAGCCTGGCAGAGCTCTTCAAACTCCGGCGAAGCCATGGCGGCTAGCTGGCTAGTTTTGAGGATCACTCGTCGGAAGGCGCCATTTCATTACCACGTGGTACCGCAGCGAACTCGCTGCGCGCTCGTCTCGAGCATGATAATAGTCTGTGAGTGGTACACCAAAAAAGGTTGGGAAACCCTGCCCAAATCGTTAGTACGCAACACTTGGATTCTATTTAAATATTCAACGATCTGTTTAATAACTAAATTTGTGGCACACCATGCCAATCACTATGGAATCAACTGCTTGATACTCAATGGAGAACGTACAGTCAGCGAAAAATGTTGTGTACCGCTTTTTGACTCTTTCCGTCCAAAGTGGTAGACCACTTTCTTGGTTGACTGTACTTGCACCGAGCTTACAGAGTAACTATTTGCTGAAATACATTTAACATTTTTTTTATCCGAGCAACCAAAATATTCAGGAATTGAATCACAACCGTTGCGCATAAAAGTAGGTATTTCCCTTGTGTTGCTCGCACTTCAGTGTATAGGTGTGAATAGCGTACGGAAAATTAACTTTTACGGGCTTTTACCGAATATCAGAAATGTGACAAGTCCTGTTACGTTGGAGCAAAAAATGCTAAATTCTCGGTATAAAGGCGAGGTAAAAGCGCAACAATTTTACGTTTTCTAACTGAATACATATTGACTTTAATTTTTAGACTGGCTCTATAGCTGTTGCGCAAAAAAATCAAATGTTTCATTAAAATCACAAAGTATTATATGAAATTGTTCTTTTAAATTGACCAATCTAGGAGAACAATTCATCCGTTTGCCAATTTGATACGTTTCATTGTTTATCTCCATAGCAAGTATTTTGTGGTGGCGTCACTGTTGACTTGTACCTACTGCAAAACGGCAAGAGCAGACAGTGAAAGCCGAATTTTTGTGTAACAATTACTTTTCACTGGTATCGTAGTGTCGCAATCTAATTGTTTATTGTTGTATAAGATATTGCCAGATTTTTGAATAACATAGGATAAGATAAGAAATCATTTAATCAAGTAGGATTCGTTGAAACAGCTTGGCATCTGAAATTGAAAAAAACTATAGTTATTTAGTTTAATACTAAATTAAATCAATTTAGTTTAGTGTCAGTTAGTTTGATGCAATGCCTATTATCGTAGAAATATATTTAGGATGAAGAAAAGACGCACAGGCGAAGAACATTGACACTATATCCCGATTTGATGGTTCGTTTTGTTTTAGAATTTGGCGATGCACAATTCGAGCGGTTCATTGCGCTGCTGGGCGACAAAATCCGACTGAAGGGTTGGAATCGGTTCCGTGGTGGCCTCGATGTCAAAGGTAATGCTTTTAAAACTTCCACTGGTATTACTTTGAGAGACCAACTTATCTGTGAAACGGCGGAATTAGGAACTACGAATATCATGCTGAAATTTCATACGATTGTCAGTGTATCTCAGCGTTCGAGTGCTCTATGTGTGAAGAATCTGGCGACACCCTTCAGTTCACTGTAAAGTTGGTCGCACTATAAATTGATACAGCACGACGTCTGTTGACAGTGACTTTAATCTTTGCACAGCCCACTCCGTATACAGCGGAACATTCCTCATAGTGTCCAGTGCCCAAGGAGCACACAGGCTGCACCTTTATACAGATCAAATTAGAGTTATAATGGCTGTATAAACTATTATACAGTCTTTTTACGAAGTAGGTGTAAATTGTTCAAAAAAATCCCTCACAAGTCGCGCTTAATATTTGGCTTTAACAATAATATCTGGAGTAATATTACTGATCCTCATTTTGCTGCAGCAAATAAGCAGTACATATGCGACATGCGTCCTCATTCATTCTCCATAATCATGTGCTGATCTCCTGCAAGCTGTCCCTACAAAGGGCCAAATAATAATCACGTTTTCACAAAAAATAACCAACTTCAATAAGCGAAATGGACATATATTTTGTTTTTTGTTTATTTTCTCGAAAACCGCTAAATCAATTTTGAATTAATATTGGACCCCCTTTGAAATATGATGTAAATAACAAAAAAAATATCGTTAAAATTGATTTATGATTGGCGGAATAATCGCGTACAGGCGTGGTCCGAAGTGTGGAGGGCAACAGTGGAAAATCGTACACATCAAATAAAAATCCTTCTAATAAAAAGCAATTTTGTGACCCCGACCACAGAATAAAGACACAACCACGACCAAAAGTTTCAAACCGTTGTTTGATACAGGCGATATGACCGGGCTCTACTCCGTGTACACGATGCACCACGGACACGAAATCATGTTTCACGTGTCCACTCTTCTGCCGCACTCAAAGGGAAACAAACAGCAGGTCAGTGCTTTGGTGGATGTTGTCCACGACCAGACATGACCCTTACCATGAATTTACAGTAACCATACACGTTAGCGACTACGTACAAGGTTCGTATGGAGAATTGTAGTTCTACAATATAACCGCTGGGGGCGTTGTACTATTCTCCATAGAAATCATTTACGCTGTCGCTAGTGAGTACGCTCACGTTAACTCATGGTAAGCGTACCTACAGATTTTTGGGAGTGACAGGTAGTTGTATCGATAATCTTACTTATCGATGCTTTTCCTCGATGGTAATGTCCACCCAGCTGTATAATTGTGATTTTGACACTACAATAGTAAGGGCCTTTGATACCAGAAATCAATAAAATTTAGTTGAATTGAATGAATGAATAAAATTATGTATTATTTGTGACAGTTGGAGCGTAAGCGTCACATCGGCAACGATATCGTGAACATCATCTACGTGGACGAAGAGGCCCATGACACCTTCAACCCGCAGTACATCAAGAGCCACTTCACGCGTATCCTTTGAATAGTAGGATTCCTTTTTGGGGCCGAATCCACTTCGCTTTGTAACAAATAGGACTCAATGGGTATTGTGTGTAATATGACTTGCAGCCACAAACTGTTACTTTGAAATGAAAGTTCATAATCACGATGCGATGCATGATCCATAATTATTCCAACTTTATAAACGCTTAGCTATAAGATGGCGTTAGTAGAATGAAATTTGTGCTTAAAGATTATTTTTATGGTAAGTATAAGTAGGGTAGGGTGGTCTAAGACTGCGCACTTAACGTACGAAGGACTATAAAAAGAAAACAAACCATAAAATAGAAACAAACGTTAGTTTTCTTTATTCGTTAACAAATTAATCAACATTTCTTTTAAAGATTTTTTTCATGAGATCAGTGAATCTTGAGATATTAGACAATAATGGAAAAATGGGAAACACGCATTCTTACCCTACTAGCTGTGTAAGATTGCGCAGTGAAATAGGTAAGACTGCGTGGGTAGTATAAGACTGCGCAGTTCTTGCGAATAGCTATAATTATTCACATAAATCGCACGTGAATTCTCCTGTACATTGTTCATGCCATCACTCCTTACAAGCAGTGCATGCGATCAGTCTTCAGTTATTGGTTCCTTATAATTCTCCCCACAACCTGGGCATTACCAAATTTTCTTGGTATTAGGAGGTTTTCGTACTGATTTCTTGGAAATTTGTTTTGCTACCTTTGGCTTTGGTTTAGCCACATTTTTACGATTGGTTTTTGCAGTTGGTTTGAAAAAGTAGTATCGTATCTCCCAAGACTGCTTACTGAATGAGCTCTATTTAATCTCGTAAAGTAGATTCTGCCATGCCAAGTTCTTTTGCAACCGATCTTTTACTTACTCCTTCTGCAATGCGTTTACGAGCCACATCTATTATTTCTTGAGAACTAAGAGACCTGTCTGATGTACTCTTCCTTCTTGATGACATGTTGTTGATAAAAATACCCGTAAATATAATTAGACTTGCAAAATATTAAAACCAAAATCATAAACTTCAAATCGGCGTGTAAGACTGCGCGCGCCGTCTTACATAGTCGTACCTTGCGCAGTCTTACACCAAAGCCTAATTTCACTTATTCATACAGTATCGCCGTCTATCTAAGCCGTAAGACCCAAACTAACGTCGCCGGCTCAAAAACGTTACTACGCGCACTCGGCAAACTCAAGGTTGTAACGTTTGATTTATTTCAAATTACTAAGTAATAACACAATCAACATATAGAAAAATAAGATGAAAATGCGATAAAAACTTTAAACTCACCTGGAATATAATATTTTCATAGTAAACCAAATAAACTTCGGGAGCAATAACAGGCCCCACGACACTTCAAAATAGTACTGAAGTTAGCTACAAACTTCACTTTGCTTTCCAGTTACGACGTGTGCGCAGTCTTATCGACAGCGCATTCTTAGACCACCCTACAGCGCATATTTCGTATTTTTTGAGTTCGGAATCTAAGGGGTAAAAACGGGACCCTTTTACTAAGACTCCACTGTCCGTCTGTCTACCAGCAGGCCGGTCTCTAGAACCGTGATAACTAGAAAGTTGAAATTTTGACACATTATGTATTTCTGTTGCCGCTATAACAACAAATACTAAAAACAGTATAAAAAAAATTGGGCTCCCATACAACAACTTTAATTGGTTGCATTAACCCTGCACCTCATTTGTATCCGGGGCCATACCAGGTGCAAACTTAACTTAACCCGGCCAGTTAAGATGGGAAGTGATTGTACGGAACCCTTGGTGCGCGAGTCAGACTCGCACTTGTCCGGTTTTTTATTTTCATTTGCGCAATAGCTTTCCTAACACAAAACAGACATATTTGCGATCGTGTCGGAGGTGTTTGA
The DNA here is from genome assembly GCA_905147355.2 of Apotomis turbidana. Taxonomy (NCBI): domain Eukaryota; kingdom Metazoa; phylum Arthropoda; class Insecta; order Lepidoptera; family Tortricidae; genus Apotomis; species Apotomis turbidana. The sequence goes on along the minus strand of LR990280.1, from coordinate 53,545,410 downwards.
GGGCTACAAGCTGAGCATCTTCACGGACGACTTGGTCCCCCCGTTCGGGCCCTCGCTGCCGTGCCCGCCCATCTTCCTAGACCCTTACCTGTTCAGGGATTACCTCTTAGTAAGTCTCTATCTATAAGTACTCTGCTAACAAAATGAATTGCATACGTGTCCCTGGCCTCTGGACAAAAATGAAAGGTACGTGTTCATTAGGGTATTGCTAACTGATGTACGAGTACCTACAAAATCCGGCGCAGTATTTACGGATAAATACCTAACTGATTTACGATTTATTACTTCGGAACAGCTTGTATGTAAATACATTGCAGTTCATATGTCACTTTAATCTCAGCGTTATTGATGGCAAAGCAACTGATACAGTATGTTACTGTTTATTGTTGATTTGCTTTAATAAAAAATGTTTTTTTTTTCTTTTTATCTAATCGAATAATAATAATATATATTATTAGAGCCCTCTCTGTGTCAAGACATACCTATCTACTCGGAATTTCGGTCTTTGCCCAGAAGCCGAGAACGTGTTGTATAGAGAATCCCTTAAGTAATTATTGCATTAAGCGGTTTACTGCGCCGCTGTAGGGTAGGGCAGCAGTCCCCGATGAAGAGCTCCATACGAGTTTGAAACATGTCGGACCGTTTCTGACAATTTCACATCAGTGTAAACCGCTTAATACAATAATTAAATATGTTTCACGGAAGTTTTAATAAGATTACGGTTAATCATGTTAGGCACTTAGATTCCATTGTCTGAGCCTAATCTTAGATTTAAACGTTGCACTATTTCCTATCAGCAATTCGCCGCTCTAGGTAGCCAGTACGCTTTATATACTACTTCGACTATTGTTCCAGGGCTGCCACAAAGTACTTCCTATGATTTCGATGAATGTATACGTACGTACGGTGCTATGAGAACTTAGCTACTTTTCATCTCATTTTTTGGTCTACCAGCAGAATATCTACCATATCGGTGTATTTTCCATCACTAAAGATCTTAGAACAAAATATTAACCTTTTAACAAATAAAAAAAAATATGTGACAGATTTTACAGCCGCTACTGTAAGTATTCATATCTACGAGCTGATACAAGATCTGTTATTTAAATCGGCAAAACAAAAAAGCTGTTAATAATGTTAGTATATAGCAGGCTATTAGTTTGGAGTCAAACATAAACGTGTTCGAGAGAGCGAATTAAGTACACTCAACACTACAAAACAGTTGACCTAGTTACTGCCAACATACGAACATACTCGTAGCAACATTACTGCCTGCAAACGTCTAGATATCGCGGTAGCTTGATGTGGCAGCCCTAGATTAAAAGCCATTCTGCACTGTCGACCGTTATGTGCAGTGTAATTGAGAGCGCATAGGAGATTGAGTTGAACATCAAGCGGCGCCTGCAACTTGTCGACGTCATTCGATGCAGTGCATATGTAATGCCATGTTAGTACCATGCAACTAATAGTCTAACACAATAGTACATTACTGCAGGCGCCGGGAAAGAAGGGCTTGCTGGATGAGTAGGTATAGTCAGCCAACCGTAGGGAGACCGGATAGTGATACGAAGCCGGCAAGCACTTTTCACGGCTAAGGCATGTATAGTGCTTTTCTCAAACATATGCAATGAAATAAAAAAATACATCATTAAAAAAAAAACAGTTGTTAAGCCTGTTCATGAACACAGACGCCTTGTTTAAAAATAATTTACATTCCGGCTTGTATGAAATTCATTAACAGTGCTCTCGAGTTGTTCCGCCCGAAACGTGATACTTCGAAGCCACGAGAAGTTATAACACTTATAACGCACGGTATGACGGCATTTCATTGCTTGTTTGAGAAAAAGCTATTTAAGAGCCCATAGGTTCTTGAATTGAACACCAACCGGCACCAGCAACTTATCGCGTCATTCGATGCGGTGAATTCGTGCATTATTATTACCAGGCGTCGGAATTTTAGTAGCACGATAGGTCACGTCGGTTAAATAAATTATAATTATGATTTTTTATGACCGGTAATCCAGAGGACCCGGGTTCGATTCCCGTCTCTTCCACTAGCTTACGCATTTCAATTTTTCTTTGTGCTCTGATCTTTGTTTCAATAATTCATTTAACTCATAAATCTATATTTTTATAATTGTAAAACAACAATAACAGCCTCGGAGCTTGTAGAAAAATACAACGGAATCCACTGAACAAATGGGTGGGTGAACAAAAACAGCAAACTTAATACATAATAATCCTTTACACAGGTTACCTAGTTATGTAGGTATCCTTTGTTGTAGCCGAAGTGAATTCGGCCTCAAAAAAGGATTTCTACGGTACATTTATTCTCGAGAGTTGGCCCAGATTAGATAAATGAGTTGTTGCATGATAGGTACGCTAATAATAATCAATTGGAGCATAAATAGTCCACAGCTAATTAATGTCACCGTGCTGTTCTCAATCCGGACTGACCTAATTACAATTAAATCTGATTAGAATTGAGCTGTATTCGTTTGTGAACCTTTGATTCGTTTGTGAAACTTTGTGAATGACCTCAATTTATAAAAAGAAGTTTTATAAGACCCAAAGTTTCATAAAGATCTAAGACAACTTGAGTTTGCTTTGTTCTCACTTCGAAGGTCTCAACTAGAACACAGGTCGATTAAAATTACTGACTTTTATGTTATTTTTCTTAATAGGTAATAAAACTCTGACGTCCAAACGCAGATCTTTTCTAAATGCGATAAAGTTAAAAGCAGTCTAATCTGTATATATTTATTTATATATACTTTTCTCTCAGGTGAAGCTGATGAATGGCGAGAAGGCTGCCTTCCATTCCCCGACGTTCACGCAGAAGCGCCAGCGCACCCTGGAGTCGCTCATCAGGGACATTTACACCGAGCACTGCTCTGAGCATAAAGTAGTGAGTAACAATAATACGGCACCTAATCCCAATGGCCTTGTATCTACTTGTATCGGGGAATAAAAAGGTTCATGACATTTGGACTCTATGTGACTATTTCAAAAGTAACGAATCTCATTCACTGATGTTCACGAATATGCTCCAACGAAACCTTGGTGAGGAGTATTTCCTCAAGGGCATTTACAAGGAACTGATGTTCCTTCCGGCCAAAACTGCATACATAGGCAAAAATGCCTAGTATGACTTCAGGTTTGCGTAGCAAAAGTAACATTGCCTGATAGTTAATTGCCTATTAATAAATATTTAGAACGTAATTCCAGGGCCGCTGTTAAGAATGTCATATCTGACATATGTATTTTTTTTTTTTTTTTTTTTAATATTTATTGCCACCAAAACAACAAAAATACATGAAGAATTATAATGTAATACAAGTACTACATTGTCGAAGACACTGATAACTGTACCTACATTTGTAAACGAATAGAAACCTTATTTCAACGTGTTAATCTATGGTAGTACAGTTGCCAGTGTCCTCGTTTGTACCATCTCGCTCGGCAAGTGGCAAAAGGCTCAGGCTCAGCGTATGCTGTGAGCTGGGTAGGCTGCACAGCGCTGTTTTTCAGCCTGCACCTTATGCTCGGTTACAGTATCTTAGCTGATCACGGGGGACACATTCACTTTTTTTAACTTTTTTAAAGCCCTAAATAATTAGTAATTTTGCCCCCAGCCAATGTTATCCCGGCGCGCGCTGTCGGACGTGTGGTCGGGGAACAGCCAGAGTGCAGGCGTAGCGCGCTTAGAGCGCTTCCTGCACATGGGGCAGGCCATTAAGCTGGACGCCGTCCTCCGCGGCGATGCCCCCACCAGCCTGCTGTCGTCGGGACAGAGACGTGAGTGATACCCTCAGTCTAGATCATCAAACTGCGGCACACCCACCAGGCTGTTGTCGTCATGTAAATGACACCCATGTCCAGAAGTCGTGACACATATTGTCGAGCACGGTGTGCGAACTGTGCTGAACTAATCTGTTGTCACACGATCGAGTAAGTTCGATGCGCCAGGCGCAGAACGCATTAAGTGCTTTCTACACATCAGGAAAACCATCAGGTTGGACCTCATGGACATCCCGACCAGTCTGTAGTCGTGACACCTTATGGACATATACAGTTGTTACACGTGTGACTGGGCACCAGCCGAGAACGCAGGCGTGGTGCGCACCAAGCGCTTCCAGTTTGTCCAGAAGACCTTTAAGCTGTTACGCTGTAACACTGTTATTCGACCCACAACCAGAAAAGAACGAGAGCACGGGACATCCGATTTGACAATCTGGTCAGATTGGAGTGGTCGGATATGCGGTCACGCAACTTTCTCCGTAAGTTCTTATTACTTACATAAACTAAATGAAATTATTGGCGGGATTTTTAGTTAACTTGTAACCTATAGTCACGTAGCCTAACCAAACAAATTAGTTACTTGAGATTTATTTGATTTTTACGTATCATTATGCTACATGTTTAATTAAGTTATTTTCCTGTACACCTCTTCATTATTAATCAGTAAGAATCTAATCCCAGATTGTTTTCCCAGGAACGAGAAAATAAGTTTATTCTAGTTAGCTGTCTAGTATACAAATTAACGGTATTAAACTTTGTGTACATAATGTGTGGTGCCAAACTCGCGGTCAGTTCTGCAAGTTAATTAAAATCCTGTAAAAGGTCAGTCGGAGTATGAAAATCATCGGGGAAATCTAGTGTTAACTCAAGTACGAGTACTCTCATACATACATACTAGCTAGCCCCGCTAAACACCGTTTTAAAATAATGTATTCCCAAATTGTGTTGTTATAAATGTTGTGAAATAGGAAACAGAAAATGCTTTAATTCTCCAATATATGGAGGGTGGAATATACTCCAATATCTACAGAAATGACAAACTTTCTTCATTGACAGCTTGTTACGGTGGCGCCTCTTTCTAGTGGTAGAAATATGTGCTTTTGCTTCCCTTATACAATAAATAGGTACACTATGTTTCACTTTCCTCACTTGTCGACCTAGCAAGCTCTTCTGTCTTAAATTTTAATCGAAAATTAATTAACAAACTTTAAATTACTATCGTGCTCAAATTGTTATGCCACTATGAAATACCTAACTTCATCTTAAGACCAAAATTTATTTTAGTACACTTGTCTAGCCTACATACCGACTTAGGTCAGACAGAGCAGCTTTGTCTAAGAAAGCCATGTGCCTTTAAAATAGGTACCCTACTTTGAAGCGTGACATTATAGTTCGATCAATACTGTACAATTTGAAACGTCATCCATTATCGTTCAAACAAGTATACTATTATAAAATATATTTGGCATTAAATCCACCATTTTGCACTGCCCAATATTTTATGGGTAAATTTTAAATTAATAAAAATAAAAACATCACAATTATAAAAAATATATTCCTAAAAAATAATTAAAATTTTAAAGTAGGTATAAGCGAATTTAAGATAATAATTTCATCCCATTGCCAATTTGCGATGGCTTCACGATCGACTTGACAACAAAACCTTGCCGTCAAGTAAAATTTCATATTCTAAATTCAATATGAATAACTTTTCACAGTTGTCAAATTTTCACATTCTGATTGCATCATAATAAATTTTAACATAATAATAGCTCCATGTGTGAATCAAAAGTAGCTGACAATTTTAGTATATTTTTTCATGGTATAAGAAAATAAGTTACGCCACTCCGGTATGACAGGCTAGACTTTTGACGTAGGTACTTTTGATTGCGGTCTGTACCTTCAATAATCGACGTCCTTGGTGTACCTTGATATAAGTACCTACAATATGTTTGCTGAGCACTGTTTGGTTACATCTCAACAGTCTATGGCCGTCGTGATTTTTGGTTTTCGGGCCAACACACACTCACAATCATCTCCCCAGATACAGCGACCGAATTGCATGACCTACGCAACAATCCCAAAATAGCATTTCATCTCACTGTTTCATTTGCATGGTTATCGAATGCGTATAATATTGTCCTATGAGATGACGTACGATGATATTGTCTCTAGATAATTTAGGGAATCAGCTAGGCTTATAGCAGGAATCCTTTTTTGAGGCCGAATTGACTTCACTTTGTTCTAACGAACAATGGGACCAAATGGGTATGACGGTCACAAACTGCTACTTTGAAATTAAAGGTGGCATAAGTATAAATTAATAATGCATACAACACTAATCACAATCTCCATTACGAATATCAATTAGTTGTAACATAAACGTAATAGTTAGTTATAAGTATGTTTTACGAATAAATTACTTAGTGTCATGTTTCTTTCGGCCTTCTTCTCAACAGCGGTCTCCTCTTCTGATATACCGGTAGGTTCAGATTGACACATGTGCTCTTGAGGTCCAATTGTACTTTATATTATTACAAACCAAATTTAAATGGGAATAAGGAGTATTTTCATTTATTATTTAATTTTTTCGCCAATTCTCAGCCAAGTTATACATATGATATATACACGATGATTTTTAATCGGTGATCAGGTACCAACTTTTCTAACGCAGTAATTGATGGCAGTCACGTTGAAGTCGTAATTACATGAAAACAAACTTTTATTTTTCTATGATAATTTTTATTATGAAACCAATTTTGTCTTAAATTCCTTGTCACCGAACTAATCTGTATCGGTGTGCTTACAACCTCTTTAATAATTTAAAGGGAATGACAATTTATGAGTAAGAACTTGTCATTGTCATTGTCATCAGCACATAAACAAATTCGTAGAAAATTTCGTAAAATTTCCCGCCTAAGCGATGACACTTGACGTAGGTATGGTACTTTAATAATTCATGTAGGATGACCATGTATCTAGAGGTTATTAGTTTTAATTATGTTTTAAATTTTAATTAATTTAACAGTGAGGTAATTACGCGGGACCTCGCGTATTAAGTTTAATTTTAGCTAAATATTAATATTTTTCTACTCCTGATCACCGATTAAAAATCATCGTGTACTGCTGATCTCGCAGGTAAAATCCTAAAAGCCACAACGGCTACAAACTGCGAGATTGCATGCTTGGATGAAGCCTTGAATACCTGGGAAGCTGGACCGAACCCAAATTTACCTTCTAAACCGAAGTCAAAGGGCCTGGGACACCATAGCCTCCGTCATCACTACAAATTCATTAATTGCCACATCTTCAGGTAAGGACCGGGCACGACTACTCGCAGTGTCAAGACCCGAGGCCGGACAATGGCTCCATACCTACCCTTCACCTACCACTGGCACATTCATTGACCCCTGCACGCTTCGCATAGCTGTCGGTCTCCGGGTTGGGGCTGATGTGTGTGTAGAACACAGCTGCGCCTCTTGTGGGGCCCCAGTAGATCGTCTTGGCCACCACGGACTCTCCTGCTCCTCGGGCGCCGGCCGTCTCTCCCGACATGCTGCGATCAACGACATCCTCAGAAGAGCGCTCGTCAGCGCCAACGTGCCCGCAGCACTGGAGCCCCAGATCGTGCGGGACGATGGCAAGCGCCCCGACGGGATGTCGTTGATCCCCTGGAGAATGGGCCGCGCGTTGGTGTGGGACGCCACTTGCGCTGATACGCTGGCGGCGTCCTACCTCGCAGCAACTTCTAAAGCGGCCGGGGCGGCGGCTGACGCTCGGGAGAGTTTTAAATTCAATAAATATAAGTGTCTCGGCGCCCAGTACGAGTTTATCCCTTTTGGCGTCGAGACACTAGGTCCGTGGGGTAGGGCTGCGCGTGGGCTCCACAAGGCGCTAAGCAAACGCCTAATGGAGGCAACGGGTGACCCTCGCGCAGGCAGCTTTCTCGCGCAAAGAATTGCCATCGCAATACAACGCGGGAATGCTGCCTGTGTGATGGGCACGCTGCCAAATGGACCATGTTTTTATAATTCTTTATAATAGTTTTAGCCACCTTTTAGTATAAGTTTATTTGTTTTTTTTTTTTTAATGTTTTCTTGTAAATAAATACTTTCCATCGTGTATATATCTTTCTTTAAGTTTGTTGTTAGTGATATTCATTAATAAGTTGTCTAGTGCATTAATGCAGTAACAACAAACTACCATTATATCACTAGCATAATTGCTATATTTTAAATACTTATATTAAATGCAACAGGAGACAAAAATGATCCAAATCGTCGTTAGTAGAGTACGGTACGAGTAATTTCTTGTAAAAGTAACGATTTAAATTGCTAAACATATATTATTATTTTATTGTTACTCTACACGACATGCTTCATTTTTTCCCTTCATTAAATTTTAAGGATAACTTACGCAAGCTTGTAACCTTAGAATTTTTAGAAATTCATACTTTAGCGCGGTTGTCTCCAATGTACTATCGGCTGCAAAATTGCATGGACCCCCTTGAGGCGATAATGGCTTGGACGGCTGTAGGCAAGGTTTGCAGTTAACAAACTAGATGGCGTCTTTGTGTCCAAAGCTGTCGATTTTAATGGCATAATTGAATATAATAGGCTTATAGTCAATAAAAATCTTCTACTATTTAATAATCTAACCGGACAAATTAAAATATACATTTATCATCAAATTGAAAATAGCTTACACCGAAACCGTCCGTCCACCCGTCTTTTTAACTGGCAACCCAGTTCGTTTAACTATGTTGCCCTTCTAAAACCGCTCGCGTTATTTCAAAGAAACCCATCGTTACAGATTCTTTTGACGCCATTTTATACAAAGTAAGTTCGTAATTATAAAATTACGAATGTTTTTATCCACGGTTTCACGGTTTTATAAACATATGCCAAAAAATTATCAGGAATGAATATGAAGTTTACGTAGTTTATACACAAGAGGTGTGATTTAATAAAACTTCAATTAAATCACAGAAAATTAAATGTAAAGGAAATTTAATTATTTAGGCAATATGCGGGGTTATCGTAAGAGTAAGTCATGTTTATCATTACTCTTGTCTTAAAAAAAGACACGACATGAGTAATAGACACTAATTCGTGTCATTTATTTGTATAAAGCTTTCAAACCAAATAATACCTACCAATTTCATGGTTATGAGGTTTTTATCAAAAAGAAAACATAGGCTCTCAAATTAAACATATACCTAGGTAATTTATGTTTGTGCTTAAGATGTTTGGAACACTACAATTGGAATAATACAAATGTGGAAATCAAAATGTTATGTTACATCATCATTTTTAATATAAAAACATAACACGATATTTATGCAGATATTCGTATGAAAATATTGAGTGTTAAATCAGTTAGGATTCTACAATCAACAATTTAAAACATGACCTGAATTCATAGGTATAGGGATCAATCTAATTGTATAATATAGCCTTAAACTCATGTCAAACTCTAAACAGTTAAACAAACTTTTTAATCACTGGGGTTTATAGTCGCAAAGTCAAAATAATTTATTTCAGACAGTGGTCCATAATATGTTAGTTACATTTACAGAAAACCCCACCAGAACGGGCGCGATTTTTGTTACTATAAAATTAACTAAACAGGACTAATAGATCTACAATAATAAAACAACTAAAAATCATAGTTTCTTTATTACTTACACAGCATGTTTTTTGTTTCATGTAATTCAAGGGAAAAACAATACCACTACTTAACGTTTTGTTGAAGGTAAAAAGCTTAATTATTCGTTTCTGAAATCAGAAAGAGGATTGAAGCTTCACCTTAATCAAAACAACATGTTTATTTTATTAGTGAATCAATTTTAAAGACAAAACTGAGACCGGGTTATATAAATAGTTATATTTCGATTTTAGTGTTTTAAACGCTTTTGCTTGTCATTTATCAATTAGCTATAGAAAATTCTCGTGATGTAAAAATATTGTAATAAACTCAATACCTATCACAAAATGGTGTAAAAATATTAAACATGGTTTTTCACTCTTTTTGTTATATTAGAAGCAATTATCATGTTCATGTTCATAATAAATACTAAAAATATATATATATATATATATATATATATTTTTCGATTTCAAACAATAATGAATAATGTAGCATGTTGCAGAATTAAAAAAATATTGTTTTATTTACTAATGTAACCCGGTCTCCGCTAATTGCCATCTTTTGCATTAATAACTAGTATAGCCACCATTTTTGTCTATAACGGCTTGCAAGCGGGAAGGCATCGATTCTATTAAATGTTCACACAGTCCCGAACCACGAATACTATCCCATATTGTAGCACAGTGCGTCTCCAATATTTCTGAGGTTCGCTCATTTCGGTTATCCCAACGTTGAACGATAACACCCCATAAATTTTCTATGGGATTTAAATCAGGTGATCTAGCGGGCCACGACACGACATTTATATCTTTGTGCTGGCGAAACCACTCACGCACATTTTGCGAACGATGTATAGGACAGTTATCTTGAACAAACGTAATTAGTGGTAATTCTCCTTCTGGATAGACATTCCTAACAGTTGGTAACATGATTTCTTCCAGCACATTTAAATAGTCACCACTTTTCGCCCTACTCGGCACTCGGACCAATTCTCCCGGATCAGCCGCACTCATCCAACCCCACATGTTCACAGTTATACGACCTGATTCCATATTAGGCACTACGTGGTCAGCGTCATACCGAGTGTTGTCGCGACGCCATAAGCTTAGACGTCCATGTTGACTCGATTTAAATGTTTTTTCATCGGTAAAGATGACATTGCTCCAATCATCATTTAAGTGCTCCCGGGCGAACTTTAATCTCTCTTCTTTGTGATGTGGGGTTAGCAAAGGTTTGACTGCATGCCTACGATGATGCAATCCTTCACTATGAAGGACACGACGAATAGTATCCACACTTGAGTCACATAAACGGGCGTAATGTCTTATTGGTTGAAAGCCGTTTGCTTCATACTCCCGTACTAACATTTCACGCTGCTGTGCATCAATCAGCCGTGGTCGACCACTTCTTTGGCGGTGCAATAATGACCCTTCTTCTCCGAATCTCCGCACCCATAAAGCTACCGTTTTTTTCTGCAACAAAATTTAGGAATATATTATAATAATTGATAAAATATAAAACAGATATCGTTCAAATATAATTATTATGTTTGTATTATATATAAAAATATACTTCGAACCTTAAAACAACTACTTACATTTACACCGGTTTCTCTGGCAATTTCTGCCATATTTTTGCCTTCATTATGCAAGGCAATGATCTGTGACCTTTTCACTAAATCGATATTGCAATGAGAACTCATTTTAATATTCGATAAGTAATAAAAAGCAATAATAAAAGACAATCAAATCAACGGAACTAGCTACTGTTAGCGGACGAACTGTTTTGTAATAAAAACTGGAACGGTATATATTTGATGTTCTAAATCTACCCTCTAAGTAACTATGAGTGTAAGTATGCCAATAGATAATAGTTGCCCATTTCAACAAGAATACCAAATGAATTTACTTACTATTCATTTAATTTGTATTTGTTTAAAATTGCAATTATTTTTTGATAACACTAAAAAATAGATAAGATTTCTTTATCTATTGTTTGTTTTAAGTCTTAGTTTTTAATTTTTACTTTAAGGCTTTATTTAAGCTTTTCCTTTGCTATTACAAATTGTTATTTACATTAAAAAAGTATTAGTACTAAACAAAATTCTTGTTTTTCTTGTAAACTAAAGTTATTCTGAGTATGGTAATGAATTTCGTCAGCTTTCATTAAGTCTCGCTGGCTTGGAGGTTGAATACATCTGTCTCGATGTCGGAGGGTCCATGTTCAAATCTTCGCAATAATTATGAAGAAATACAATGTTTTTGGATGTTGTGTGAATCTTCGTTGGTAGATTAAAATATGATTTGTATTTATTCATCCTTACAAAATAACATAAATGGCCGAAGTATAGCATTCTATAATTTCTGGATGTTGGACAAGAAAGAACGACCATAATACTAATATCATGTCAGTTAAATATTGGATTTGCGGGAGAAAACATATTTTATTTTATATTTGGTTTTTATCAGTGCCATCTAGTGGGATCTTATTAAACTAATGAAGTACGTGACATAGCTCAACCGTCTTGACTGGCTTCAAAGCATTCGCGTTTAAAAAGGGGTATGCACTTTTGCTGCCGATAGTACCTACTCTGGCGATATTATATATAAATAGTATGAATCCTTTTATGGGCCGAATTTACTTCGCTTTGTTCTGTCTAACAAACAATGGGACTCAACGGGCATTGTGTGCATTCTGAACTGCGGACACAAACAGCCACTTTGAAATGAAATGTGTCAAGTGTAATTTGTGACCGCAGTTATTATGCGCACAATAACAATACCCATTGGATCCCAGTGAATTCGGCCTCAAAAAAGGATTCCCACTTATACTATTTGATATTCTGTAGAAAAAGCGTGATAATTAATAAACCAAATACTAAACTACACATCATATCAATGCGGATTTTTGTTTTACAGGAAATAGTTTTTGAGGAATAATATTAAAAACACAGCACTATCATAGTTTCGTCGAAACTGTTTATACATATTTTTAAATGTAATTCCAAATGTTGTTGTGAACAAAGTGTTTAGGTTTATTAACCCCTCGTATGCTTAGAAACGGATCCGTGCGGGACATTTGAACCTGATGTTAAATGGCAGTTAATTTCAATTTGATTAGCAAATTTTTGACGCCGCATACGAGGGGTTAATCACGCTTTTTCGAGGTATCAAAGAAATGCCATAATATAAATGGACCATTAGGTCGTTGGTGATTTGACCGCCTTACCTCAATGACGGAATGTTTCTTTTGCAGTGGCGCCGTAAAATAAGGTCCGAGCTTGCAAAAGTTATGCCTAATGTGACGGAAGCGAAGGAGACGGCTTTGCGTGGAGACTCTCGGGGCGCCCGACTCTAGCGTAGGTAAATAGGCGTGCGAGTCAGCTAAAGCGAAATGGTTGAAAACCAAAAAGTTCACCAAAATAATTCACTTAAATTTTTTATGAAATTTGCCGCTGTGTGACGACAATTAACCATTGGAAAAGGTACCTCCAGGTTCTATTAAGGTTCCTTGTTGGATCATTAATTTTTGTCGCACAACCGTTACTTTTCCAACGTTGTTTTTTGTTTCATGTTAGTTATCCAAGACCAGAAACATGGTGTCATGGTCCAACTTTTTGGTGATCCCTACCCAAATAATGACATTACATGGGCAGGATGCAAGATTGAATCCGAAGACACTAAATGAAATAGTGAACAGTGTTATACCAATTATATACGACCCTTGCTTGTTAATTCAGCTCCCTTACCATGAGTTAACGTGACCATACTCGCTAGCGGCAGCGTAAACGACTTGTATGGAGAATAGCGCGCCTAGCGGTTACGTGGTAGAACTACAATTATCCATACAAATCGTTAGCGAATGCGTAAATGGGTCACTATAAACTCATGGTAAGGGTACAGAAACCATTTCTAGGAATAGGGCTCTTAACTATACTGCAATAAAGAATTAAATTGTGACAATATGGCATCTGTGAAACGTTAAATATGAAAAAAAACGACTTTCACTGTGTCCTCGCCGTTTTGCATTCCAAGTTAATAGTGAATCCTTAAAAGTATCCGAGCACTTTTGTAGTCCGAGTACTGAAAGGGTCAAGCTACTTTCTATTCTCTTATAACTACTTAGGCATCGGACTTCTTCGGATAGCACGGTAGGACTATAGAGAGCTATGGAGTCGATAATAATATTTATATATAGGTAACATATTGACGACGCGTTTGGCGCAGTTTGTAGACACCTGCCTACTGAGCCGGCGGTCCCGGGTTCGAATATTGTTGTGCTTGGGTCATGGCTGTTCTATGTATTTAAGTTTATATTTATCTATATAAGTACGTATATCGTCGTCTAGTACCCATAACACTTATTTATTTATTTATTTATTTATTTCATTTATATACTAATCCTCATACTCATAAGAGCATTTAATTAGTAATTTTTATTTTATAGTCACGGACAGAAGAATATACAACGACTTAATTTTTTCGTCATCATAAAATACGTAAATATTTGAGACTTTATCCATGACTTTGTGTTAATATCCACAATTTATTTTATTTATTATATTAGTCATGTAATGGAATGAATATGAGTATTCGTATGAATTGTGTTAATCTTAATATCGGCTCCATATCAGTCTAAAGTCCTACTTTAGCTTCACTTATCAATTTAATTTCGTGTCACCTTTTATTCGTTAGTCTGGAAAAATTAAACTGGATATTTTAGAGGAAAATTCCAATATTCTGACAGTAAGTGGGCCATCCGACCAGTTATAAGTTATTAGGACCAGACTCTGACCCACATTTTGCAGCAGTTTCAATTCTAATTTAGCATCAAAATATTGTTTATGAAAAGTTCTTCATTCTCTTAAATTAATATCAAGTTTCTTGCGTCATTATGTACTTTAGTAGAGTAATGTTTTTTATACATAGATCCTTATTTAACTATAATTACGAGTGATTAGTTGTTTTTAGAGCTAAAATTAGTTATATTATAACACTATATGATAATGCTTCCTGACATTCGGTAAATATAGTATTTCGTAAGTATATAGAAATATTTTCATAATTTACAATGCAATGCGCCTTGCTAGCTTGGATGTATACGTTACGGTAAAGTTTTTTTTTATCAAAATACTTTAATTTACCTACTAATCTATCACCGACCATATATTATATTTTTGACCAACCTGTTCTTACATAAACGTCTGTTGACAACAAAAACTCACAAAGTAAAAAATACTTAAAATAAAACTCGTATCTCAGTATCAATATACAAACTAGATACGAGGTTTTGAAGATTAGTGATACTGACAGAAATTTTAGTGAGTGTGATTGTCATCAGGCGAATATATATATTATATACCTTGTGATTCAATCTTGCAACTGCTACTGCTGTCTCTATACGCCTATTTGCCAATGCGAGTTACAAATGTTTTCACCTACCTATATTGGACACACTCCGAAGACGTAATGCAATCAAACGCGATTGATATCAATATTACTACTTCTTAAGAGATGTGTGTAATGGTCGCCAATTTTACATGAAAAAAACAAACATTGAACACTTGATCATTATATGAATCGTTCCGTTGTAACTATTTAATGTTTGTTACCGGTACGCACGTGCGAACAAAAAGTTCGTCGGTAACTTAACCCAACCTGAGCCTTACTTTCAAAACTTGTAAATTTAATTATTTTAGAATCATGGTTATGATTAAATGTGTAGTGAATGATGTATTGACAGTTGGAGTTCAAACCATTAACTTAACATTTTCGCAACCAAGGATTTTGTAGCGCTACGCTAAAATCTGGTTGGCGTCACCATTTTAATTATAAATGATTTAAGTTAATGGTAGTTTATCCGAGCTAAGCAGTGTACATACAGACAGAAATAATTTGACTATGGAACGCCAAACCAAAAACAAATGAAGCACATTATTAAAATGTTGCGCTAACCACTATTTTAAGTCCCTTAATGATGCGTTGCATAAGTAACGCGAGTTATTCAAGCAAATTAAAGTTAAATCCATTTAATGAACGTTCGGTTCGGAATATTCGGATATGCAGGAGGAATTGTGTAAGTACCTATATCTAAGTACATAAATGGATGATGTCCAACTCAAAGCTTTAGCAAACTCAATTTAGACCATATATCAGCTATATAGAGACTCATACCTGCAGACAAACAGTACTCAAACCGTTTTGCAGGAAATTGTATATGTTTTTAGCTTTACACTTTAATTAATAAATAAATCTATCTATCTACAAGCGACGGGATACTTGGAATTCAGTTAGGAAACTGGGATTTTAGAGTATTATCGAGTTACGAGTTCGCATATCTACACTAAACTATTTTAAAATTCTAGATTTTTATTGAGAATTTCTCTTTTTTGTATTGTATTGTTTGCTATCGCTGCGCGTGTAGACAATAACATGGCAAAATGTGTTGTGTATGTAGTGAAAACTCTATTGAATACAGAGCCCGCGTAATGAGTTCTTAATAATGAAAGACTCTTTCATTTCAATTTGTATTGAATAATACAAAATGTGATACTATATAATAATACAAAATCGCAATAGAAATAAATCTTAAAATAGCGTACTCTCACCCGAAAGCCTGGCAACGCACTTGTGACTCCTCTGGTGTTGCAGACATCTATGTGCGACGATAATCGTTTTCCATTAGGCGATGCTTTTCCTATTTTGCCCCCTATGATATTATTTAAAAAAATGAGGATATTGTATACCCTATTTTTTAAGTAGATGTTTTATTTGCGACAGGCGGTCGCCGTGCGCCTTGGGAAGGGCGCGTATGGCGCTCTACGCCGCTACCTGGCGCTCCGGTGTGCGCCGAACAGATCTCAGAGGGCAAACTGCTGTTGTCCACCAATGCGAATACTTACATCCTGGAAGGTGAGCGGGACAAAGCCGTAGAATGATGTACCTTGAGAAACTTATTGGTAGATGGCAGTGGAGATGGAGGTGCGGAGTAAGAAAAGTATGAGACAGGCGGGTCGTAGGTTTCTACCATGTAACACGAGCTCTATTGATTTTTCCTGACTCTGGGGGAAGACTGTCACAGCTCAATAACTAAAAATAGACAATAAACTATGTTAGTCATACCCCACCTTACCTTACAGTTCTTACAGATAAAGATAAAACACCGTCAGTCACCACACCTAAGTAATCATATAATTTTTGTAGCGAATTTTTGCTTTGTGTTCGATATTTGTTATGTGATTTACAACAACAACAACAACAACAAATCCACTTTATTGCACACCTCAAATACACAGGGATAATAAACATGAGAGATATATATAGAGTAAAAAAATTGACAGAGGTTAACAACAGGCGGTCTTATCGCTAAATACTTATTTACTTAGGTATTATAACAATTTAATCCTAAGCAGAGAGCGGCACAACCCGCGTAGTCCTCCGCTGGGAGGGCTGCGTGCGCTCCGCGCGGCTCACTGAGCGCGCCGGCCTCTTCCGCGTAGGCCCCCGCCCCAACGCCACGGGCTCACACAATGTTGGGACCTCGGGAATGTACGCGATCCCGTTGACCGAGCTGTATGCTGGGGCCTGGGCTGGGAGGCCGCTGAGCGACTGCAAACAGGCGCGGCTCTCGCGCACTAAAACTGCGCACTTCTTCGACTTGGTCGACCATGGTAAGTGATACAATTGACCATTTGAAAATATGCATAGACTCACTGCCCAGCAACACATTTTGACTCGTACGTGGGTCAATCAACTTTTTTCTGTTGCTCGTCGCCACAGTGATGTGCCCTGGGCCACTCTTTAAAAACTACATCGTATATATATACGTCGGTTGGTATATTATATTCTTATCGCATACTTTAATGAATGGGCAAACTTTATTTTTTTAAGATGTCAATCGATTCTATTTTTACTACACTTACACAGACTAACTACACGTAGACTGCTCTAAAAGTCAGAAATGACCGTCAAAGTTCAACATTCCTACGGAGCGCTAAAACGCTCCATACTACATGGCCACCTACATGTGACGTCATTTGTCGGTTGGGTACCAATATTTGTATGGAGGCAATAAGTAATTTGCCTATTATCACCGTGATAACGTGCGTTTAATATCATGGTTGTCATATAGTTAAGTATTGTTTTGTTAAATTATGAGGATTCTGAAAAAAATTTGCAACATTTTAGATTTATCCAAAGACCATATAATTTACGTATACCCTTGAAGACACATAAAAAAAAACTTATACCATGACAACATATTGAGCCAAATTTTATTCATAAACTTCAGTATGCTGTAGAGTTTAATATCAGTCGTCATCCGTATTGATTGTCACAGGTGGAAGGATCACCATCGCCGTGGCTGTGGGCCGGCGAGTGCTGATCATGGCTGAGAAGCCGCGGGACAACAGCAGAGGCTTCGACTACGTACATATCCAGGTAGGGGCGTAGCTGCAAGCCAACAATGGTCAGATTTCTCCCAGTAAATACTGATGTATACCGTCGGCCGTAGGTTCAAGTAGGGTAAGGGACAAATACGCTAAATGAGTTCAATATACAGTTTTGTTCAGAATTTTCCGCTCTATCGAATGGTATATTATACTACTTTTTGGAAGATCGATGGAAAAAAGCGCTACGCTGTTAATGTATCGATACTGTCAATTATTTCATTTCATTTCAAAACGTAGTGATTATCTTTGGTTTCTCATACGCATTTCACTTTTTGACACGTATAAAGTACCTATCTATAGATGTGCGATGTTTTCAGGACAGACAGTCACGAGAATGAGAATGTTTCGTGTAAACCTTAGGTACCAAGTATTCAATTTGAAATATGTCTCCCCTTGCCTCTATTCCACCGCGTAGCTGCCCGTAGATAAATAAATGTATGTGTCAACATGCCTCCACACTGAAAATCCACTCAGGAGCTCCGGAAAATCAGACACTTATTTTAATTGCGTTGCGCAGCGCAGCGCGCCGAACGGATGCTATGTGCTTCCCATTAATGAGAATCAGTGCAATATATTGACTCCTTGCGCCTATTATATATACCCCAGGGACCTATGATGGTTGCTTTTATCTCGGGATAAATAAGTTGCAAAGCATCTGTCACTCACACTCGCATTTTGTCAAAACATGTCGGATGGTTTGTCACTTATTTATCACATGATAAAAGTAACCATCATATGCCTGCTGATCATAGTAATCGTACTTACTTACTAAGCTGGCTCGGTGACCCAAAGAGAATCTTGGCCTCTGACACGAGCGAACGCCACTCTTCCCTTTTCTGCGCCACTTCACGCCACTGGGGTACTCCAAGGGCGGTCATATCTTTGAGGGCTTCGTCGCTCCAGCGGTATCTGGGTCGGCCCACCGGGCGTTTTCCGCTGGGCCGGCTCACATACGCTCTCTTCACTGCACGATCGTCTCCCATCCTCTCCAAATGACCGAGCCATCGAAGTCGTGTTGCTTTGACTTCGCCAATTATGTTCGGCATCTTCACCAAGTCCTCCAGCTCCCTGTTCTTTCTCCGCCTCCAACTCCCGTCTTCATTCCAGATTGGTCCCAGAATCTTCCGCCAGATTTTCCTCTCTGTCACTAAGAGCTTGCTCTCTTCTTTCTGAGTCAGTGTCCAAGCTTCACACCCATACATCAAGATTGGCCTGATTACAGTTTTGTAGACACGCATCTTGGTCGGTCTACTGATCAGCTTGGACACCAGGACCCGATGGAGCGCTGCAGAGCATCTTAGGGTATTTTGGACTCGACGGTCAATCTCCTCTTCACGTCGGTTGGTATCAGTTACTGTGCAACCCAGGTACTTGAAGTGATCTACGCCCTTGTACATTACAGTTCCGGCTTTGAGATCTTCCCTTCTCGCTTTCGTATCTTTGTACCTCTGCATTAGGAGATATTCCGTTTTTCCGTGGTTGATTCTGAGACCAATTTTTCCTCCTTCCTGATCCACAATACTCGCCATGACTCCTAGTGCTGTCCTGTTCTGCGCCAGTAGTCCTAGGTCATCAGCATAGCCAATGACTTTGTGCTTGCCGTTCAACTCAACGCCCCCATCATAATCAAGCATTTTACGAATGACGTATTCGAGCGCCAAGTTGAAAAGCATTGGCGAAAGCGAGTCTCCCTGTTTCAGCCCAGTGACAACATCAAACTCATCAGTTAGCCCTCCACACGCTCTAACTCTCATTTTACTTACTTTAGTAGCGACAATTACCATTCTGACAAGTTTATCTGGTACTCCAAAGTGTTTTATAATATTTTATACAGCGTCTCTCTCTCAACACTGTCATAAGCTTTGGCAAAGTCGACGAAAAGTGAGTGGGTGCTTTGTGAATACTCCCATTTCTTTTCCATTAATTGTTTGAGGAGGAATATTTGATCAACCGTGCTGCGATTCTGTCGAAATCCACACTGATAGTCGCCCAAGATGTCCTCGGCATACGGCTGCAATTGACCCAGTAAGACATATGAGAGGACTTTGTACGCCGTGGGTAGCAGCGCAATCCCCCTGTAGTTGCTACACTTTTTCCTTGAGCCTTTCTTGTGAATCGGGCATATCACACCGATGTTCCACTCGTCGGGTTGTTGTTCTTCCTTCCAGATCTTACTTATAATTTCATACAATCTGGACTGCACTGCACCCCCGCCATACTTCCATATCTCTCCATATATACCGTCTATTCTCGGGGCTTTGTTGTTTTTTAGTCTCATAGTAATCGTACTTGGTTAAAAATCCGTCCAGCCGTTTTAGCGTGATGACCGGACAATAGTTGTTATTTGTTATGCAAGGTTGAAACGTTGTTATTTTGCGCGAGTGTTGAAATTGAAAGCTGAGGTTGGTGACAAATATATTTACTAACAATACATATAGCGCTGTACGGCTAAAGCTGTACGAATTTTAGAATAGTATAGAAAAGGTTGCCTTTATAGTTTCTCGTTGAACGTCACGACAATACAATACCGTCATATGCAGCCACTTTTACACTTCTATTCACGATATAAAAATCGATGCATATAATTATACAATTCCTTTACTTTCTTATTTGTTACTGATCTTTACAGGGTCGGGTCATTCAGCGACAAATTATAAAAGCGACATTGTCAAATGTAAACTTTCATTTATTATTTAATCAGTCGTTTAAATACGAATACGACAATTGAAGGGCACATTAAAATTTGGCAAACCTATTTTAATATGCCCACAGAAACATAAGTATCTACCTACCAATTACCAAAAGCCAATCACTAATTAAAAAAAAGAGATTACTCTAAACGTAATTCGGTTGATCCCTCTCGTTTATAAATTGTAAAACCTAATTAAAAGAGTGTCCTTGTTTTAATTAGTAAAGTCGGAATGGCCCAAACAAATCCGATTAAGTAAGCAGTGTCCGTCAACTAGTCCTCATTTATATAACACCCGACGGGCCGTAATAGACTTACAAAGTTTCTATAAAAGTGTACCAGCAGCAGTGGGCACTCTTGGGACTAAACGCCCTATGTAAGCCGAATTATCTAGTCACTTACGCTCTTTTATGCTCGAGGATGAGTGTTTTGAGCGCTGAAAGCGTCCCAATGTCGTTAGTACAAAATCTTTTATTTAATTGGACCGTTCGTGAGTCATTAACTGAGAAGTCTCACGCAATGCGATTCGCAATTGTTCTTGATGTTCTCTATTTCAGGAAAATGGCCTAATCAAGTGGGCCTCGCATAAAACAGTTGTATTTTGAAGCGTAAAGTAAACGTTATTTCAAGAATACGATAATTATTATACGATATCGGTTTCGTGGATCTCACTAGGCGGGACCTGTACAGAACCCTCACCTTGAGTTAACGTGACCGTACCTTCTCGCTACCGGCAGCGCAAATGATTAGTATGGAGAATATTACAGCGCCCCTATCGCCCCTAGCCTAGCGGTTACTTTGTATAACCACAATACTCTCTATACGAATCGTTTACGCTAGCGAGTACAGTCACTGTAAACTCATGGCGAGGGTACTGTCATGTTAACACCACACGGTCGTTTAAATAATATGATCACATACCAAAATGTGCAGTAGATAAAACAATAAAAAGCCGGCCAAGAGCATGTCGGGCCACGCTCAGTGTAGGGTTCCGTAGTTGCACATCCTTCACAATGGACGGGCTTAAAACATCCGTTTCAAGCCCGAGGTTTAAATTACGAGAAAGATTTCAAGCTCTATAAAAAGGTCGTAAACGCCGAAGTAACTGTAATGACTTATTAAGTTCTGGAAGTTATCGAAAATACGCGCCCGATTGAGCGGAATGTTTTAATGCAGTATGGCACTTAACTAATATTTGTGTAACGTTCAAAGTATAAGGACATCGCGCAGCACTTACGTCATTTTAAAGAAAATTATGAAATTTTGCGATAACTCAAAAACGGGTCGACCGATTTTATTCAATATAGTTTTCATTTAAAGTACTTATAAGGCCTCATTTTCATGACTTTTTTCATAATTTTATGACCTTTGGTTGAACAGTTAGAGGGGGGGGGGGGGCGCTATTTTTTGGATTTCCGGAGCGAATATTTACAAAACTGCTGACTTTATCAAAAAATAATGTTTGGAGACCCCTATTTTACCCAACACACTAGAGTTGGAACGAAAAAAAAATCGCCCCACTTTAGGTGTACGAGTGGTACGTACCCGAAAAAAGTTTTTCTTTTAGTTTTTATTTTACAGTTTTGGTCGGCGTGATTCATACACATACTCATTCCAAATTTCAGCTTTCTAGTACTAATGATCACGGAGCTAAGCCGCGGACGGACAGACGGACAGTCGGACATGGCAAAACTATAAGAGTTCCTAGTTGACTACGGAACCCTAAAAAAGGTTTCCATCATGATCACCTTTTGATCCATTTCCACGTCACATTCCACTTTGTCGGAACTATCGCCCGTTATCGTACCATGTGACATCATGGAGCCCTGAATATTTACAATGTATGCTCATTGCTCTGCCGCTGTTTGGTTGATATTACGAAAATAACTGTATTTGACTTGTCATCAGGACATCCTTCTGGGCGAGGTGCCATCGCTGATCAAGTACATGGACTACGGCGCGGGAGTCGTCGTGGCTGGATACAAGCACCACTGGGACATCATTGACTGCGCTAATGGCCAGGTGGGTTTTCTCTCTTTATATCATTCTGAGATATTCTGACATCACACACATCCCAAACAGAGAGTGTGGGGAAGCCATGACATGGCAGAGCCAGAGCCCTTTTTGGCAGCGGTTACCTACTCCGTCCGCGACTATGTACGTATAGGATGTCTTATTCTGAGACTGTCTGACTATTACTAAATATGTCTGTGGGCTTCGTACAGGTCGTGTCAGTCTGACGGGGAGCGTTTTCTTCTTCCTCTTCTTGGTAGCCTCAGCTGCAGATGAGCACGGTGGCCTGTCTGTGGCGTTGCGAATTCGTTGGCCTTTCTGCGGCTTTGTGGATACCTGGAGTACTTCCAGGGGACGCGACAGAGCTCTGCCTTCCCTCTGGTGGAGGAGCGTGGAGAGGTGCGATGACTTCCAGGGAGGGGACCCCGGAGTTGTCCGCACGGCGAAGCATGGCTCCTGCCAGCTACAGATGAGGGTGTCCAGCCGTTGCAATTTCAGGTCTCTGTGAAACGTCTCTTTCCGCATGTAGCGCGGAGCAGAGACGATCGTGACGGGATACATGCACCACTGGGACAATCATTGACTGCGCAAATGGCCAGGTTGTTTGCTATCCTTGTAACGTTATCTTTTAGCGCTAGTCTTAGCCATACAGACGCCCAGTACGTCTAGCATAACTGTGACACGACTCTTTGTCGTGCGACAAATACCACCTGGCACTTTCACACGACACACACTCTCACACTCTGTCTACGTGAGTTATTCATTTGATTGGTTTGGCGTGAGGGCGTCCAAGGTGCCCTAGTCTTGATTAAAAATGCCCTTTAAGTCAAAGAAGCCCTTTTAATCAAATCGAGCTCAAAGTTACAGCACTATGCTTAAAGTAACTGCTACATAAAAACGTTTTCAAAGAAGGCGCTTTAAAAACATCTATAGCCATATTTTATTATTCAAACAATCGAGAGATCCAAATTCCAAGAATTCCGCCAAGAATTTGTTCCACTTTTTATATAGTTACGTACATACGGTGGAACGGATTCTACGGAATAAATTTAAATACTTCATTAACATGAAACTTACAATAAATACGCCTACGTTAATACAACAGATCTGCGACAAATGAAGCAGCTTTTCATTTTATGACTTTGTGCGTTCTACGGCACAATACAGTATGTTGCTAGCGGAAAGACATTTTCTCCAAATTGGGGGAAAGGTTTCGGTCTCGCAATATCTTAACAGTGACGTGCTAAATTTGTATTTAAATTAGACGAAGCTGTTTCCCTCGTACTGAAAACACTAAAAAAATAAAGAAGGAAGTATTAAAAGCTATTTTCCGTGTTATTTCTTAACAAACACGTGTTATGTTAGTGCTTCAAACGCGCGGACAACTCCGAACAACGCCGAGGCACCCTCGTGAACGCAATCCGCATCGGCGACGACCGCGACTGCCAGCTCGTGCTGTGCTACAATCGTAAGTAACCACACAGCACACATACACCAGACACACAATCATACTGTGGACATCTGCATGGTATAAGAATAGTACATTACTGCAGACGCCGGGAAATAAGGACTTGCCGTCCGAGTAGGTATAGACGGCCGACCGTAGGGAGGCCGGATAGTGATACGAAGCCGGCAAGCCCTTTTCACGGCTAAGGCATGCATAGTGCATTTCTCAAATATATGTAATGAAATAATAAACACCACTCAAAAAAACATTATTCAGCTGTTAAGGCCGTCCATGAACACAGACGCCATGAATACAAAGATCAAAGCTTAAAGAAAAATTGAAAAAGGAGCTACCTGGTGGAAGGGCCGGGAATCGAAACCGGTACCTCTGGATTACCGGTCCAGCGCGTTAGCCACTTCGCTACGCTCGCTCCACGTAGACCTGACGAATTTTTCCTTATGATTTGTGTGTCGATCTCTGCATTGTTTATTTGAAAGTTTTTTACACCTTAGCGACCTCTATGTGAATACGTTAATATTCACATCTTACCGCACCACTTCACAGCGGTGAACGAGCAAGCGAGAGAGGGCGCTGTTAGGTTTATAAATTTATGAAACATGTAATGAGCCGGAACTGTTCGCTCCCGAGCTCACCTACACAGAGCCAATGTGCATGTACATCTACTCACACAAACATGGCTCACCCGCGCTCGTGAGATAAAAGTACCGTACCTACACAGCACACAGACACCAAGACACACAGCCTTATGCTCTAACTATAAGCATTTTTGTTATATGTATATTTTGCTGTTGACGTTCCAATAAATAAAATAAAAAATAACTTCAGCGACGTTATCGCGGGTGCAAAAAATTTACAGCTCTCATAGATTATGCAATAACAGAAGAGAGACTCCTAACGTGAGGCGTTTAGTTTGTACCTACCGACGACGAGCAATCACTTACTGAGCTACAGTGAATATTTTCTGCACGACGCCGCAAATTAACCGCAGAAAAATTGGAAAATTATCAGTTTGGCTATTTTAACTATCGGCTAATTTATCACTCGTCAAGTGAAAATTGGTAATTATGAAGTATATAAGTAAGTTTAAATCAATACATTCCACAGATACTTGTCACTTCGAACGGCTGACCAGCCACGGGCTGGAGAGTGACGCCGAATACGACTTCCACTGGACCACAGTGCCGCAAGCTGTCGGTAAGAACAAGAACACAATACCTTTTAACTACGACGAAAAAAGACGCTTTTTAGTTGCCTCATATAGCTTACTTAAGGCTTTGTCGGAAGAAAAGGACATTTCTACTTTTTTATTTAAAAAAGGCGACAATTTAAAAATTCAGTTTTGACATATAAAGAGGCTTATAAAACTTATCTATCTATAGTATTATAAGTTTAGCATGTGTATTTGTGTATCTGTGTGTTGAATTGAAACAAGTGACAAGATATATGAGCTAATATTAAGGCTAATAATTCAAAAATTTGTAGTTATGTTCAGTTTTAGTAGCATTTTCTACGACTCGTGTCTCATCTCAGATGATCAGTTGTGTCGGGGGTTTTTTTTTTTTTATTGTTGGTTACTTTATTGACTCTAAGAAATATCAATAACGATCCGTTAGTATGAAAATACTGGCTTGCGTCGACATAGAAATCAGTCAAAACCAGTCATATTTTTAGTTTTCGTCCAGTGAAAAATAGTAAAATTTCCAAGAAAGCGGTGGTTTATTCCCGCGTATTTTTTAATTTGAGTTTAAAGGTTTCAGTTTACTTTCACTACTTAAAATACCATACTACCTCCCCGGTTGATGGTGCCTCCTGAATACAGCTGCCGGCAAACTTTTTGAGCATAACCTTGTCTGCGCAGTAGCCGATTTACGTACAAATGTACATGCGCAGATCCGCCATTTTTGTTCAAAAAGTTTGCCGGCGACTTTACCCGGCCTATGCGAGTTAACTTTGTCCCTAGCGAGTAAGGTCACGTTAACTCATGAGTTAACGTTTGCCATGGCAAATGTACTGAATTATACTATTCGCCTGCAGTAAATGCATTCCCGTACTTCATGGCGTTCGCCGAGGACCTGCTAGAGATCCGACTCACCGCCAACGGCTCGCTGGTCCACGCGGCCTGCATCCCTGGACTCAAGCTGTTGTGCGGGCGACGCGTTCGAGGTCTCAAGGTATAATAATAGTATTCTCTCAAACATGCGACGAAATGTCATAACGTGTGTTATAATTATAACAGACTTCGAAGGTCGAAGTATCACGTTTCGGGCGGACAACTCGAGAGAACTGTAAAGGAATTTCGTACAAAATTGAAGGCGGGAAGTTTTCTTTTTTAAACATGGCGTCTGTGTTCACGAACAGGCTAAACAGTTCAATTATATATTTTTTTAAGTGGTGTATTTTTTTAATTCGTTGCATATACCTAGATTTAGATTTATTTATTTCATAATATAAAATGACAATATAAATTACACTAAGTCAATTTACATGCACTTATACTATGATCGTCACATATATTAAAACTAACAGATAAAATATGATGACATCGATAATAATAACAGCGGAATCAATAATAAGTCAGATTAAATAATTACATGTTAAAATTTTAAACAAACAGATAAAAATGTCAAAGAAGCTCACAAATGGATTGTCAAAATACAGGAATTAACACGGTAAAAATAACACTGAAAATTAAAAAGTCAAATAAGGCAATAATTAGAAATAAGGTCAAAAGTAACAGGTAATTGTCAATATATAATGTAATTAATGTTATATAATGTCATAATTAACAAAACTGGAGTAGAAATAAAAACAATGTCAATTACAATATAAATATAAATTACATTTCCATATACTCATTTACTGAGTATAATGGATTATCCAATAAAAAGTTTCTCAATTGTCGTTTAAAACTGTCGTCAGATGGCTCGGTTCGTAATTCCGCGGGTAGGCGTTCATAGAACGTGGGACCGATAACGCGCGGGTTTTTACAGGCAAGCGCCAGGCGACGCGGAACTGTCCTAAGTCTTCCTGTGGATCTAATTTGTTTGCCCGATACCACAACCCGCGCAAACATTGGCAAATTATTTCTCACGTACATTAAAACCTCAAACACGTAAAGTGAGTAGTGCGTCATGATGCGGTACTTGACAAAGAGATCTCTGCAAGAATGTCTGGGTTCCACTCCAGCCAGTATCCGAAGTGCTCGTTTTTGGATTATAAGAACGCGTTTGGCGTCGGTGGAATTACCCCAGATAATTGAACCAAAAGACATTATTGAGTGGAAGTGCGCAAAATATACGGTTTTTAATGCATTATTCGATATTAATGGTTTCAATTTTCTTAACGCAAAGACGGCACTACCCAACCTATCACAGAGTTGGTCGACATGACACTTCCAGCTTAGGTTTGAGTCTATCATGAAGCAGAGAAACCTACATTCAGTGCATAATGGCATCGGGACGCTGGTAACACATGGGGGCACTGCGATGTGGCGGCCCGAGAAAACCATGACATTGGACTTCGTTACGTTTAAGAGTAAACCGTTCGACGAGAACCACTTTTGGAGTTGCCCGCAAGCATCATGGATTTTATTGGCTAGCTGTTCGTACGTTTTTGCACTAACTATGACTGTGGTGTCATCCGCGAAGAGCACCGACAGACCAGTCGTGATTGCCGTTGGTAGGTCATTGACAAATATAGTGAACAAAACATTCCCGAGGGCGGATCCTTGAGGGATGCCTAGACGTACGCAACCAGCATCCGATGTCACCGTTTTGCCATTATGAGACATTTTTACCACCTGCTTCCGGTTGGATAAAAAAGACGTCAACAATTGGTGAGCGGAATTGTCAAAACCATACAGACTTAACTTATTTAATAGTAACCTATGACTAATAACATCGAACGCCTTGGAAAGATCACACAAAATTGCTGCCATTTTGTGTCTGTCATCCAGCCCAGTCGTTATGCAGTCGGTGATTTTATGGGCAGCCGCAGTGGTGGACCTATTCTGTCTATAGGCATACTGGTTTTCTGTAATGAGGTCATTTGATTCTAAGTGTCTCATTAGACAGGAAGAGATGATACATTCGATTAATTTTGAGATAGTGGGTACAATTGTGATAGGTCTGTAATTATTAACATCAGTCATGTCCCCTTTCCCTTTATAGACAGGGCATACCCTGGTACTCTTCAACACATTCGGGTATATACCAGTTTTAAACATATCGTTAATGAGGACCACCAGGATATCAGAGACAATTGGCCAGACACTTAATATTATATTTAATGATATTTCGTATACGTCTATAGTTGTACGTGTTTTTAACAATGACTGTATGGTCTTGTCTAAGAGCTCGCGTGTTACAGTAGGAAGGCTGAACATGGGCATATCGCAGCTACCGAGGTGACTACGAACGTAGTGTGTGGATAATGATTCGTCGCTTTGTATCGTGAGGTTTGATGCTATGTTTATAAAGTGAGTATTAAAGGCGTTGGGGACTTCGTCGTGAGATAAGTAGGAATTTGACTCATGATTTTGTAGACAAATATTATGAACATTTGATTTTTTACCTATCTCATCATTAACATATCCTTGGACGGATTCTTACTTTCCGCTAGCTTCGTCTCAATGTAGGCCTGCCGAGCTCGAAGCGTTTCTGACTTAATGAGCTGATAGTACCTAATGGTCGATACATTCGGATATGAGAGGATTGTTCGGATATTGACGCCTTATTTCTTGTAGGTCATTATGTTTTTGCATATATCCACACAGCTCATCCGTGAGCCACGGGACGGATGATTTCTTTTGTACCTTTACCTGTTTTAAAGGAAAATGTAAGTCCATGTAATATTTAAATAATGTTAAATAATTTACTAAATTTAAAATCAATGTCTAATGTGTTATCATAAATAAAATTAAAATTATAATTTGAAAAGTCAGAATAAAATAAATAAATCGATTCGCTATTGAATAACCTGCGTTCAATTAAATCATTATGTGATGTCACAGGGAGGGTGCCCTCTATCGTGAGTACATAGCGCTGTGCGTTGTGATCGCTAATGGCAGTATTCACCGCTGTAACAGCGAGACAGCCGCGAACGTGATTCGCTATCCCGCAGTCGATGCATGATTCAGAATCCTCAGTTACGCGAGTGGAAAAGGTCACCGTGTTTGCGCAGCCATAGCTATTAAGTACGTCATCAACCCTCCGTCTCATAATATTACCGCATAGGTAATCAACATTTTGATCACCAACAATGAGAAACTTTTTATTTTCGTCAGTTAACTTACTTAATAATAATTCTAAATTCTCTAAGTATATGTCAAAATTACCATTTCCGGTTCTATATAATACGATAATAATTAATTTGAAAGAAATAATCTCAATGGCTGCAAATTCGAAATGATATTGAATAGCATAGATAAGCAGGTCCGCGCGCTGTTTATACTGCATACCTTCAAGTATGTATAGCGCGGTGCCCCCGTGAGGTATGCGCACTCGACAGTAGCAGCTCGCTAACGCGTACCCACTTAACCTTACTCGTTGTATTTCCCTATTTTTACACCATATTTCGCTCAATCCTAGCACATGAGGTTTCTCATTTTTACATAGTACATTTAATAGTGATGTTTTGCCACAAATTGAGCGAACATTTTGGTGAACAACAACTAACTGACTGTTTTTTATGTCGGTATTTGCTTGCCGCCGCGTACCGTGGAGTTTTTTGAACGCATAACGTTGAACATTCGTACTTCTGCACCAGCTGGCCAATTCTGGGGGTTCCTGGCAATCTTCAGCTTGTCTGCAGGCACTTCCAAACGAAAAGATGTGTAACGGCCCCGCATGACAACAAGTTGTTCACATACCGGCGCGTGAATATTCATCTCAGTCTGGACATGCTGAATTACATCGTCGACGGTGGTGTCCTCGCTGAGATTAAATACATGCAGGCTGACGACACGGGGAGCAGCCGCACGAAGACCCGACTGATGTGGTGGTGGTGTTGAAGGAGTATCATTCACGGCCCCCCGGGGCGGGGATGGTGTCGGACACAGCATTTCACTGTGTTTCGCATTGCTGGCATTCAGTTCTTGGGCATGAGCCTGCGAGCGACTCCTGACGACGCTGGCCTAACACGTGTTAAAATAACTATAAGTTTGAGAAAAGCGATATAAATGCCTAGCCGTGAAAAGAGCTTGCCGCGTCTTCGTATCACTATCCGTCTAGTCTATAGGTACCTACTCACCCGACAAGCCCTTCTTTCCCGGGGTCTCAGTAATGTACTATTCGTACAATCATTGCACGTTACGTACACAACGGCGGCCCGGCAACTTAGCAACACGTGTTAAAATAACTTTACTTGTTAAGCTTCACTTTAACCTCAGGCTGTGAGAAGTGGTTGAATAACCGTCTTTAATTTAAATGTTCCCCGGTGCATATGTACATCAGTGCCCACGTACACAGCACGTATCGATTAGACACCTCTCTAATTACTTACTCCACGTGTTGCCAACCTTGCCATTGTAATGCCTTCGAGATTAACGGGTGTGTAATGATCGATATAAAAATAAATGGTATAAGTATGTTTGATATAACAACATTTGGTATAACAACATTTGGTATAATGACTCATTTGATATAATAAACGTTTGGTATAATTTCAAAATATCTATTTTTATTTCGTATATAACGGATAATTAGTGTAAACGTTATAGATAGGTTAGTTAGTTAGTAAGGAATTAATGAAATTCAGATTGAACTGTACAAATGTTTAATAAAAGTAAAATAAAGTAAAAAATAGGTAGATCCGGCTAGGTCGTGGGTAATTTAGATTGTTAATCCGAGCTGAGTACACTTTAGAGGAGACAAGTCCTTGTTAGGAGCCACTTCCCTGCACACGTCGTCTTCGTCGCAGCAGGCTAGGTTCGAGCTAGGTTAGCTCTAGCCGTCCTGTAGTCTGGGTAGGGCAGACTAGCTCCAGACTGATGAACTCGATGTAGTCCTGGGCAAGCCCCAGGCTTAGTCTTGGTAGCGTCAGGATCAGAAGCCGGGATCGCGGCTCTAGGTTAGGTTTTCCGGCCCCGGGGTAGGTTCGGTGGCCCTAGGGTTGCTCCCTGGAAATCCCGTAATCATTAGGTGAAGTTCGGCATGTGACTGCGACATCTAGATTTCCAACGAGTTTCGTAGGTTGGTTAAGTGAACTCCTAAGCATTTATTAGTCATCAATGATGTGGCAGTCACAAGCACAATAACATTAAAGCAAAAAAATACACTTAGAAAATAGTTCATATATTATTTAGAGTAGACCGAAACGAAATCAAATAAGAAATATTTTTTACAGATAAAAAAAATATGTAGTACTCGTAGTACTAGTATGAAGTTGTTACCATTTAATTACATTAAAACATTAAATAAATTATATTAACGACAAGACAAGATATCTATCGTTATCAAGAAACTTAACCTATGTAAAATATAATTTTCGCAACACTCACCCGTATTGGGGAAAACCACAGGGGAAAACACAGCAACTTATTTACACATGTACAGACATAATAGGAAAACTGTACATAAAAGAATTAGTTGTAATATGTTAACGTAGTAGCAATACATTTTTAGAATTATAAAGATACTAGCTTTTGCCCGCGGCTTCGCACGCGTAAACACAATATCATACGTTCACTACACTTATTGCGAGGCCAAAGGCCGAGCTCCGCGTAGTACCGAAGCTGCGGAGCGTCCTAAAGAAGCCGCCCACCCACTTAATATAAGTCGAAGTAACTTAATCCGAGGCCGAAGGCCGAGCTCCACGTAGCACCGTAGGTGCGGAGCGTCCCAAGAAAGCCGCCCACCCACTTAATATAAGTTGAAGTAACTTAATGCGAGGCCGCAGGCCGAGCTCCGCGTAGCACCGTAGGTGCGGAGCGTCGCAAAGAAGCCGCCCACCCACTTCATATAAGTTGAAGTAACTTAATGCGAGGCCGGAGGCCGAGCTCCGCGTAGCACCGCAGGTGCGGAGCGTCCCAAGGAAGCCACCCACCCACTTAATATAAGTTGAAGTAACTTAATGCGAGGCCGAAGGCCGAGCTCCGCGTAACACCGTAGGTGCGGAGCGTCCCAAGGAAGCCGCCCATCCACTTAATATAAGTTGAAGTAACTTAATGCGAGGCCGAAGGCCGAGCTCCGCGTAGCACCGTAGGTGCGGAGCGTCCCAAGAAAGCCGCCCACCCACTTAATATAAGTTGAAGTAACTTAATGCGAGGCCGCAGGCCGAGCTCCGCGTAGCACCGTAGGTGCGGAGCGTCGCAAAGAAGCCGCCCACCCACTTAATATAAGTTGAAGTAACTTAATGCGAGGCCGGAGGCCGAGCTCCGCGTAGCACCGCAGGTGCGGAGCGTTCCAAGGAAGCCACCCACCCACTTAATATAAGTATGAGTAACTTAATGCGAGGCCGAAGGTCGAGCTCCGCGTAGCACCGTAGGTGCGGAGCGTCCCACGAAAGCCGCCCACCCACTTAATATAAGTTGAAGTTACTTAATGCGAGGCCGCAGGCCGAGCTCCGCGTAGCACCGAAGGTGCGGAGCGTCCCAAGGAAGCCGCCCACCCACTTAATATAAGTTGAAGTAACTTAATGCGAGGCCGAAGGCCGAGCTCCGCGTAGCACCGTAGGTGCGGAGCGACCCAAGAAAGCCGCCCACCCACTTAATAAAAATCGAAGTAACTTAATGCGAGGCCGAAGGCCGAGCTCCGCGTAGCACCGTAGGTGCGGAGCGTCCCAAGAAAGCCGCCCACCCACTTAATATAAGTTGAAGTAACTTAATGCGAGGCCGCAGGCCGAGCTCCGCGTAGCACTGAAGGTGCGGAGCGTCGCAAAGAAGCCGCCCACCCACTTAATATAAGTTGAAGTAACTTAATGCGAGGCCGCAGGCCGAGCTCCGCGTAGCACCGAAGGTGCGGAGCATCGCAAAGAAGCCGCCCACCCACTTAATATAAGTTAAAGTAACTTAATGCGGGACCGAACGCCGAGCTACGCGTAGCACCGTAGGTGCGGAGCGTCCCAAGGAAGCCGCCCACCCACTTAATATAAGTCGAAGTAACTTAATGCGAGGCCGAAGGCCGAGCTCCGCTTAGCACCGAAGGTGCGGAGCGTCCCAAGGAAGCCGCCTATTAAGTAACTTAAACATATGTTAAGTGGGTTGGCGGCTTCCCTGAGACGCTAGTGGAACTCGGCCTACGGCCTCGCATTAAATTACTGAGGGTTTATAAAGTAACTTAGCACCGAAGGTGCGGAGGGTCCCAGGGAAGATGCCCACCCACTTAAAATATGTTCAAATAACTTTATGCGAGGCCGCCCACCCACTTAATATAAGTTTAAATGTATGAGCGGCTTTCCTGCGATGCTCTGAACCTTCGGTGCTATGTGAAGCTCGGCCTACGGCCTCGCATTAAGTTACTGCTTATATTAGTGGGTGGGTGCCTTCCCTAGGACGCTCCGCACCTGCGGTGCTACGCTTGTGAACATGATCTTGATTTAATTAAAATTGAGGCAAGACTTACTCGTATGTTTAAAAAATTGTTTTGAATATTTATTGTCTATTGTAGATTTAAATAACTTAATGCGAGGCCGCCCACCTACTTAATATAAATTGAAGTGTGTGAGTGGCTTCCCTGGGACGCTCTGCACCTTCGGTGCTACGTGGAGCTCGGCCTACGGCCTCGCATTAAGTTACTACTTATATTAGTGGGTGAGCGACTTCCCTAGAACGCTCCGCACCTTCGGTGCTTCGCTTGTGAACATCATCTTGGTTTAATTAAGATTGCGTCAAGACTTAGGTATGTTTAAAAGATCGTTTTTAATATTTATTGTTTATTGTAGATAACTATTCAAAGCACCTTGAAAAATAATTAGCTCATAGTCCTACCTGAACATATATATATTAATGACATCTATTATGATGTCAATACATTATTTTCGTCTACAATGACAATGGTACTAATATAATAATATGACCTGTCATAATAATTTCCTAAGTAACGCCATAAGATTCAGGTACCAACTTAACTCAATCGAGCGTACGTCAATAATGGCGACAGCACCACTGAACGGATACGTGATGGCCTCACTGTTTTGTTATCCGTGGTATAATGAATAAGGAAGCAAAGGAAAATGCATGAGATGACACGCTTATTATTTCAGTAGGTTCTGGGTTCAAATCCCGGCTAGGTGAAATCCTTTCTACATTGTAAATTTAATAATTTTGTCTTGTCTCGAATAATGGTTGTTTTTCATACAAAATGCATACATTGTCGAGCAGCAAGCAAACTCAATAACTGATACACTGCTGCTTATATTAGGTATGCGATCAATATTCAACAACTTCGGTAGTAATTCTCGAAGTCCAGGTTAACCCATCACAACCTAGCTTGTGCCGAATCGTGGTCACAGGCACGCAACGACGTGCGTGAATCCTTGGCCTCGGTGTCGAGGAGACCCATCAATGGCTCCAAAACTTTACATGTATGGAGCTGGTGTTATTAACTTAGGAAAAATCTTAACAGCGCGATGCAGCCGCTAGTATGGAGATTTTGTCAAGGAAACAACGCCATCTAGCGGAAAATTGGGTCATTGAGAACAAAATCTCAACACACCGTTAAAAACAAAAAAATAATGATATATTTTATTACTTTGAAAAAATTTTATATATTAAAAAACTGCATAGATGCAAAATTGTGGCTAAATATATCGTATATTTATCGTTTATCGGCCAAACACAAACAATACAAAAAAAATCGCCTAATGGTCTATATGTTGGTTGGTAAAACATATTTAAAAATGTATTTAATTTACTTAAATTGATTCGAGATACTTTTATTTCAATTACACTCGATAAAATGGCATTAAAAAATCTGCTTTATTCATTAACATTTTTTATTGCTTCTCCGGGCTCTTTTATGGTCAATACTTACAAACTACAGAAGAATATAATTGCATATTCAATAAAAGAGCATTAATTAGTTCCTATTGTAGCAAATTGTGTTTTTAAAGAAATGCATGTTTGGTTTTTTTTTTAGCATGAGCCAATTTACAACGAACATTGCACTCATATTTTCGTCTGTGTTGGTCGACAATTGGCGCCATCTTTTCTATCTATCTAACTAACACGGTTTCCGTAACTCAACACCTCAAACAACCTTAACCTTATTGTTAATACCGGTGAGCCGCGCAGAGGTATTATGTCGAATTCATACTTTTTAGTTTTTGTTCACGTAAGAGCCAGCCGGGGGTCGCGTCGTTCTAAATTCAAAATCACAAACGCTGTCAATATAAGGTTACACATTGTAAGGAAAATATTTCATGGAATTCATGTTTTCAGAGATAAATATTAATCATAATAAAAAGTATCCTATAACCATCTTTGGATGTTCAGCTATTCCTGTACCAAAATTGGTAACTTTTTATCCAGCCGTTTCAGCGTGATGCGAGGACAACGGTTTTTTTTTAAAACAGATGGCGCCGGGCTGGCATGGCATCGCGCGCCCATACGAAACAAATGACGATCCTGCATCACGCTATCGAGATTTTTCCTGAAATCATGACCTCCCTCCATAGAAAATTAATTTTCAATACAAATTAAGGATTTTATAATAGTATAGATGTACAGTATATACAATCAAATAATTAAGTATTTACATTTTAACTCGCACCCTCAGCGACATGCCAGCGCAAGCCGTGTTCCTTTTTTCACGATCGTCTATTGTTATATATTCTTTCTTCAATGAGTTCTTTTTCGGCCAGTACGTAGCTATTCAGCCAGTGCCGAATAAAGAGGTTTGATTTATAAAAAATTAAATAGTTTTTAATTTGTAAACGATTAGATTTAAGTTTTTAATTAGGTTAGTGTTTGTAGATAATAATATTAGTTATTAAGACTTATTTAATTAGAAGTTTAAAATAGAACCGTTACACGTATACTTATCATTTGGTATAAAACTTATTTCCTATAATAGTAGAGGATCCCTTTAAGAACGACCTTCACCGAGATGTTTATTTGATGAAATGTATTTTATATTTAATTTAATATGTCAATAAATATATTGCATATGGGTTGCCTAACAAATTTTAGTCCAGGGTATGTTTAATTAATGATTAAAAAAAATATTTTTTTAAACATTTGATTATTATATAAATTCTATACCAATCGAAAGTATGAGGCCCATAGAATATGCAAACGTTAGGTTGCCTATTCTTTTCCCGTCGCAACTATCGGGTAGCCAGGTTTAAACTGGTAAATCTATACTAGCATTTTGCAACGGTCTGATTATTGAATTGAAATTAAATAACATTAAAGATTATTTTATTATGAACACGGTGGTATAGGGTTGCCTGCGAAAAATCAGTCCAGAATTCCGGTTGTCGAATTTTGAAAAGTAAAATATTGCATCGAGTGAATGTGTGCGACTGAGAGGTCCCAACCAAAACCATCCCATACGATAGAAGAGGACACAGCATAGCAGGTGTTTGAAGTCCGCCCATTTAAAAAAAGAGAGTGCGCATGCTATTTGTGCTTGAAAATGAAAAGGATAGCGATAGACTCGTATATGCTGTGCATTATTTTGGAGTAGATTGTCGCTATAGATACAATAAAATGCATGGTATAATAATATACTCCGCCTGGTACTCTCTTCCGAGACTCGCGAACCACGTGACTGACACAAACCTACGTCATCATGGTGTTCAGAGATTCTCATACTTTTAAATGTTGGAGAATTTTAACCAACGGTGAAAAGTGTTTAAACGGCATTAATTTTAAGTGATTCAAGTAGAAACATAGGTAGTAGAATAAAACAAATGTAATGTATCTAATCTTTCGGAGTTTCTTCTCAACAGTGGTCACCCTTTTGTGAAATGTCGATAGACTCAGACATGTAAAAGTGCCCTTGTGGCCTACTTGCAGAATAAAGTTCATTATTTCATTAATTAATTGATTAAAAAAAAAGTTAAATAACTATAAAATAATGTACAGCATATACGAGTCTATCGCTATGCTTTTCATTTTCAAGCAAAAATAGCATGCGCACTCTCTTTTTTTAAATGGGCGGACTTCAAACAGCTGCTATGCTGTGTCCTCTTCTATCGTATGGGATGGTTTTGGTTGGGACCTCTCAGTCGCACACATTCACTCGCTGCAATATTTTACTTTTCAAAATTCGACAACCGGAATTCTGGACTGATTTTTCGCAGGCAACCCTATACCACCGTGTTCATAATAAAATAATCTTTAATGTTATTTAATTTCAATTCAATAATCAGACCGTTGCAAAATGCTAGTATAGATTTACCAGTTTAAACCTGGCTACCCGATAGTTGTGACGGGAAAAGAATAGGCAACCTAACGTTTGCATATTCTATGGGCTTCATACTTTCGATTGGTATAGAATTTATCTAATAATCAAATGTTTAAAAAAAAAAATTTTTTAATCATTAATTAAACATACCCTGGACTAAAATTTGTTAGGCAACCCATATGCAATATATTTATTGACATATTAAATTAAATATAAAATACATTTCATCAAATAAACATCTCGGTGAAGGTCGTTCTTAAAGGGATCTTAGACTATAACCATCATATGGTATAACAACATTTGGTATAACAACATTTGGTATAACAACATTTGGTATAACAACATTTGGTATAATTTCATATGGTATAACAACATTTGGTATAACAACATTTGGTATAACAACATTTGGTATAATTTCGCTCGTCGTCGTACCTAACCATGACTATTACAATTTAACTTTCATGTTTGAGCAGTTTGAGCGGGTATTGAGCCTTTAATTTTTTTATTATTTTTTTTTTTTTTGCCACTTTTTTTTTTTCTATCCTAACCTAACCTAACCTACGTTTCTCTTGAACTTTCGGTTTGTTTTTTTTTTATGCGGGGGGCGAACCGCCCCCCTATTTCTCTATACCCTATACGTTATGCCATTTGGACGTTAGATAAAATAAACGTTATACCATAAATTCATTAGACGAAATATGCATTATACTAAAAGAATGTTATATTAAATGTTATTCGATAAAATGATCAGTATATGAAACAATAATTATATCAAATGTTGATATATTAAGTGTTGTTATATCATTCAATCATTATATCAAATGAGCGTTATACCGACTGAAATTATATCAAAAGTTGTTATAGCCATCGTTACGCACCCGAGATTAACATGTGTTGCGGGTTGGTTCGCGCGGAAGAAAGTCGTAGCCCCCTTTTTTGATCCTAGTAATTGGATGAAAAGTGATCGAGGTATACCCAGATAATGAACATAAAAATCGGAACAGCCGTTTAGGGTTGCTACTGCAGCATTTTTTTTTCGATTAGGGTTTAGCTATTGACGTGTAATAATACAAATATATGACGTATCCACATTATTGCCATATGAAAGCTGTTTGTAGCGCCACTGTCCCTAGGCCGGACCGACACTTGTTATATACATACTGATATTAAAGTTTTCGCAGGACATATTCTACGTGGCCTGCTCGCCGGACTACGTTCCACTGCTCGACGACGAAGAGGCGGACCTAGGCCTGCCGCCAGAGAGCATGGAACAGATCCGACTGCGGCAACAGCCATATCAGACCTACTCGTCTCCTATGGGCATCACGGGCAACGACGACCACGGCGAGGGGTTAGTGTTAGTGTCCGACCTACGCTAGCTTATCTACCATTTCTTCCATTGGTGGTAATAATAACAGTGTACTTTATTCTGTAAGTAGGCCACAAGGGCACTTTTACATGTCTGAGTCTACCGGCATTTCACAAGAGGAGACCATTGTTGAGAAGAAAACATCGATGTTAAAGATGAAACATCGTGCCCCTTATCGGGTTAGAGTCAAGCGGAGCAGGTGTACGCAGTGTTCCATTTATTTCAGTCCGAAATAGGATAGTCGACTCATGTTAAATTGTATAAAAACTAGTTATTTATTTGATTTCGTATTTGACATAGGAAACCTAAATATGTATTTTTCAGTATAAAAGGAGAAGATGGCTAAACAAATTGAAATTGAAAATATGATTTTTGTTCTGTATTTTGAAATGCTTAAAACGCTCTCCGCCATGTTCAACCATCATAGTGGCTTTACCAATCCAGTAAAAAAAACTTAAAACTAGAAACGTCATTCGCATCGTAAATAAGAGTATATTACTGGTCTTTATTTACGGGATGGCATACGTCACGCCACAGACAAGCTAAAGAAACAATGGCGCTTTCTAGCTCAATAAATACAATTATTTTTTTTAGTGCTAGTATACAGTATTATACTCGTAACTGAAGTTATTAAACATTTCAAATATATTAAAAAAAATGGTCAAGTATGTAATCGGTCAAGTAAGTTAATGGGTTTAAGCACACTTACCCACCTGTGCATCCAGTGAGTCATAAATACTGTAAGGTCGGGGTACGTTGACCCTACAAGGTTACTTTGTCCACCCATAGAAAACCACGACTTTATTTGACTAATCTACCATTGTACGGAACCCTCGGTCGGTCGAGTCAACTCGCACTTGGTCGGTTTTTTTTTAATTTATGGACTATAAAATGCATGCATTTTTATGGATAGACAAAGTAACCTTGTAGGGTCAAAGTACCCCGACATTACGGTAACTTTTCTTTTTAGCACCACAGGAACTTGCGCGATTGGCGGGATAGCGCGTTCACTCGACGACGCGTCAGCATCGACATCCAGCCGTAGCAGCTCCATGTCTTCGTCGGAGCACGAGAGCATCCGCCCGCCCCTGGTGCGCATGGCACCTGTATCGCCACCCAGCTCGCCTCAAGGTAACCGTAAAACTCACTGATTAACAAATTCCTACTTGAAACAGCTCGCATCTCAGTATCAATCTACAAACTAGATACGAGGTTTTAAAGAGTAAAAACGTTAGTTCAGTCTTTGAAATTATCACCAGGCGATATGGTATTTTGCAACAGGCAATAATCTATGAATAATGACACAAAGGTAAATTAAGAAAGCAATAATTGAATGCGATCCACTACAATCTAAGCAGGACTCGAACCTGCGATCTCTGCGTTTCCGGCGCATTGCTCTCCCATCTGAGCTATTAGATCGCTACGTCAATCACACCAAATCCTTAATTCCATAACTCTTACGCTACTGGAGCGCCCTCTGCGTCATATGTGTTTGAAATGCTTATACACATCAGCCATACCCTAGGATTACACTGCTTAGATTGTAGTGGATTAATTGCATTCAATTTTTCTTTCTTAATTTACCTTTGTGTCATGTATTTATTTACATATAAAAAAAAATTAATCAATAAAAACGATTCTATAAAAATATTTAGGCGATAATCTGTTCCCTTGACGCAGCGACAGCATCCGTATCCAGCCGCAGCAGCGCCATGCTTGTCTGGCGCCATCTGCTGGAAATAATTTGTTTATCCTCTCATCACGGCTAAACGCCTTTACGAATTTTGGTACAGGGGTTATAAGACAATTTTTACACGGACGAGGTCACGGGCATAGCGTATATCTATCACTATTATAAAATTCTAGATTTGTATTGAAAAACAGTTTTCTAAGGAGAGGGATCATGATTTCAGCGTGATGCAGGATTGTCATTGTTTTGTTTCGGCGTGCGGCGCCATGCCAGCCTACCACCACCCGTGTGCGAAACGGCTGGACACATTTTAACCAACAGGGCTAGCTGGACATCCAAAGATGGTTAAAGGATACTTCTTACCAGACTAAGGTATAAAAAATACGTGTACAAAGTTGCCCCACCATCTAGTAATAAAACAAAATTGTGTATGATTGCAGTGATGGCGTCGACATCCTCTGCATCGGCGAGCCTCGACCACGGTATGACGGCCCCGTCGACTACCACCACCACGGCAACTGTGACGTCCACGACCACAGCAACGACAACGGCGCCGACTTCATCCCGGTGAGTGCATTTTTTTTTCTTTTTTTAGACATGACTTGAACTGTATCTGGGCTGATTAGCCCTCACTACCAGTAGTCGGACTTTGTGTGGGAATTTAACCCGCTAAATGGATTATCTCCACGCCACAGGAGTAATTTGGAGAGGACGAAGACGCGGGCGCGTTGGTCGCATGGACTGCGTCGTGAATAGACTGACGACTCTCTAACGTTCGACCGTGCTATGAAAAGTCCGAGGCCTGGTGATTGGTCAAACTCAAACCACAGTCCCTGGAAGTTTCATAAAATAGTTAAGGCCTAGGCCGGGTAGAACATTCTTTTTCTTGTCTTCTGTGTCTTGAACAGATCTTTTTTTAGTGGTGGTGTATTTCTTTTTTATTTCATTTCATTGCATTTTTGAGAATAGCACTATCGGTAGGTACATGCCAAAGTCGTACAAAGGGCTTGCCGGCTTTATATCAGACGTCTATACCTACTCACCCGGCAAGCCCATCTTTCCCGACATCTGCAGTAATGTACTATTTTCCCAGCCCCAACAGCCTGCGGTTCCAGCTAGCTGAGCTGCGATTCACCTACAGGCAGAATTCGGCGAGCAGTAACAGTAGCACTAGCAGCAAGGACAAGACCCCATAAACGACCCGCAACCGTCTACTCCGGAAAACTGAGCACATGCACACAAAGAAACTTTAGTCTATTTACAAATTATACTCTATTATTGATATCTTTGAAGTATACCGAAAATTAGATTAAGTAAGCAAATATTTTGATCGTAGTTCTACTGTTAAAGTAATTTTATTTGGAGCATTACGCCGAGTTTGTTATCCGGTGCTTGTGTACTTAAAACTCCACGTTTCCCTTTTGATGGGTGCAAGTCTTTCAGCCGAGAACCCTCCAAGAATACAAACAGATGAAACTAATTCTTGACCACCTTACAGCTTGAAGACATAGTGGGATTACCCTGTACCTGACTGGGTTACCCTGTACCTGTCTGGATTACCCCGTACCTATCTGTCTTATTCTAATTCTTCTCCCGGATAACTCGCGCGGCAGTATCTCCTCTGTGTATTTAGTAATAGGTTTATTGGAAAAGATGTGATAAAAATTCGTATGAAGGGGTAGTGTGGGACTGCATAATGTATAATACGTAGTAGGAAATACTACTACAGCTGTAATCACAATAAAATTGTATAAAATCCACTAATTTGTGGACGGTAACACTCTAACGTTACCATTAATATAAAGTAGAGACTTAAATTTGATAATTATGATATTAGATAACATCGTTCTTTCATAATTGAGTTAGCTAATGCATTATTCTTTGCAAATTTCCATTATTTCATAGAAAAAAACATAATTTCGTAAAGCTACAAATTAAG
Organism: Apotomis turbidana; assembly: GCA_905147355.2. Lineage (NCBI taxonomy): Eukaryota > Metazoa > Arthropoda > Insecta > Lepidoptera > Tortricidae > Apotomis > Apotomis turbidana. The sequence continues at coordinate 53,502,994 of LR990280.1, read as the reverse complement.
AACTGAATTTGACTTTTTGGTAATTTGGTTAGATTTCGATGCACAAAATAATGCTCAAATTATTAGAAAGGCGGTTTTACCCTTTTATCGAAGACATTTAAATTCTGTGCATTTACATTGTACAGGTACGTATTAAACGTTTCGAAAGAAACATTTTAAATAGGTATATTAAATAAAAAATTAAATGTACGATATAAAAGAAGAATCTTTTAAACTAAGAGAAACAAGTCAAGGAAATTAAAACACGTACCTACCTTTTTAAAGCGCTTAAAGGTACACGTTTCAGTTCCTTTAGTGTACAGTGAAGGAAACTGAAACGCGTACCTTTTTGAACCCTATTGTCATTGTGACAAGAGCGAAAAAGGTACTTGTTTTAATTTCCTTGACTGTACATGACTGTGTAGATTTACATTTATAATTATTAACTATAAATGACAATCTGCGCATATACATACCAGGGCGATGAGTGGATTTCATTTGGTATTTTTTTTAATCTTACTAGTTTTTTTTATTGATCGTCTTTTGGCATTAACATTAATCACAAACTCGAATATGTAAGTATTTTCATTAGGCGTCCCGATAGGAATAAGTAAGCACTTGTGCTAATTCACTAAGAATTATTTGGAACATTTGTATACTATTCTAAATTTGTGATTGAAAATCATTTTTCTATAGAGAGGAGAGAAATCATATTTCAGGATAAATGTCAACAGCACGATGTAGGATCAGCGCTGTTGTTACAAATTTCTTTGTCTTCTTTTGCATCACGCCGAAACGGCTGGACGAATTTTAACCAATTGTAATAGAATACCAAAAGAAAAAAGAAAAAAAGGTTAACGCGAACGATGTTGCAGCCACCTACCAGTTTCCACATTCAATCATCTAAATAACAGTGAAAGGGGACATCACAATAGTGCGTTATATATATTTATATATTTTTCAGTTCATAAAAAATGGCTGAAAAAATAATAATTAAAATATGGTTTTTGTTCCGTATTTTGAAATGCTTAAAACGCTGTCCGCCATTTTCCCATGATAATGAGGTCACCTATCCCGTAAAGAACTGAAGGGCTACTCCGACAACTCTGAAGACTCCTGTCAATTTATATTTAAGTGCTGGCATCAATGAAATCTACTCATCGCCGAACCAACCACGTACTTATAATAGGTAAGATTATCAATTCAAGATCTAGTCAAATCGATTTTAATGAAGTGAGGATATCAAAGGATATTGATAACATGTATATCTCTCACTAATGTAGCTAGAAATCATGGAACAATCAGGAAAACAAGAAAAAGGTTTGTGCCTATAAATTTCTTATTAGTACGTTTAGCACCATACCGCTATCTATTTAGTACCATCTCACTAGATGGCGCTGAGGTCTAAACGCTATGTGAAATGTACGGGACAGATACCTCCACTAAAGGTTATCGCACACCTCATAGCTCGGCACCGGAACGACACTATTGCATCTATATATATACATAATTATGTATATGAAATTTTATATTGCTACGTACACCTATCAACTCCTTAACGGCATGGGCGGCCCGCGGGCGCTTATGGTATCAACTAATAAATATTTTGACGCCTGGTTGACAATTAACTAAAGTAGTGCCGTTATGATGCCGAGCGGTGAGGTGTGCGATAACCTTAACATAGCACCGGCAGCAGATCGATTGAACGCGATTGTATGAGTATTGGCAGTGTCTAGAATAATTATCCATGTTAGAATTTTGTTAGAATGTTAGACGCCAGAAAAAAAGTGCCATCCAATTTATTTTATCTTTATAGATTTAATTAAACTTACCTATGCGATGCAGGTGAATTGACTACTCGTACAATACAGTATTTACCCGGCTGCGCGAAAGCGGTTACCGGGTTATTAATTAAGTATAACAACTATCTTTACACAGATGGAATTATAGTAGTAATTAATTTCAATGATCTTAAATCTTGATATTTCAGGGAGTATAGTAAGTAATGCGCCGCTGGGCGGGGAGAGGCCCCCGGCTACCAAAGAAAGAACCAAACTGATAGGAACCTAAGATCTCTATAGAATAAGAAATGAATTTAAACACTAGTATGAAATGTTAAATCTATTTATATATCTGTACACTTTGAATAGGTATTTCTGAAAGTTATATATAAATTATATAATATATACCTGAAGCCGAATGGCACATACTCAACTATCTTCATGCCATTAGAAGAAATATAATACTCATGCAATAAAATTGCATGTTAAGGTTTAATTTGTTTACGACACGAGGCCTATCGTTCTGACAGATTTCCTTGTTTCCACATTCATAACGTAGTGCTAGCGAAATTGTCGTGGTCATTAATTTACACTTTAGAATGCTGCCTCTTCTACGAATAGACAATCTGATATCAGATAGAGTAAATTAAGGAGGCCTTTTCGTGAGATGTTGATCAATTTGATGGTTGGGATTGCTGGTACTGCGCCCTGGGCGGCGGTTCGTGCTAATCTATCAATGTTAATCATAACTTACTAATTGTTATTGGTAGTCACTACTGTTATTTGGAAAGTATATTGAAATCATTTTTATGTGATATATATACTTATTACTTATAAAAAAAGAGAAAAATCTAAAAAATATAAATGTTATCTATACAATGTAGGGAGGATAGGGGTTGTATCTAAACTGAGCAGACGGCCAGGACTGAAGCATATGTTCTCATTGACTATACCGGATCGGTTGCACCATACCTGACTCGGTAGCTGACGTTTGTAAAGGGAAATGTTTGATGTTGCCTCCATAGTTAAATAAGAGATTCATGTATTCGAGATTTTGTGTAAATGTTACCCACCCCGTGAATTAACGTCATATAGATCAATATTTATCTCAAGTAGCGATATAAATGTCTGTATTTTAAGTAGCGTTTGATCCCCAGCCAGCAGGAGATTGAGATACATTTTTAGGATGTCGAGCAGAGAATAAAATTGTCTCTTAAACATAATCAGATACTATTTATCCTTTACTTTCATTGAGGAAGAAACGATTAATATATCAACAACAATAAAAGCTGGATTTAACAGACCGAGCACACAGCTACACTAACAAAATAGTATCTGAGTCTAAACCCTTTGAAACAAATCTCTGAAATACCATATGAACGGAAATCGCTCAAAAACTGCAAGACATGGCTACCTCAATCGACAACCCTAAACAAATGGGACGTTGAAACCCGTCTTGCAACCGAAACCGAAACCGCATCCTAAGCCTGCCCTGGGGACAATCGATTAATCAGTGACTAACCGAACATTGTCGTACATTTAAATAAAACCATAGGTCACCAGAGCGGGGTACGTGTTTACGATATAGTAGTTAAGTTAGTTTAGCCACATCGAAGTTTTGTCAGGGGATTAAGATTGTTACACGGAAAAATACATGGCTAAATTGTGATTGGTTTGGATCCCTCACAAGATTTCGAGGGTAAGCGCCGTGTATCCGATTTGTATACAATTTGTAAAGCATTCGACTCTCGCGATCACTGCAACGCAAACGTGTCCTATACCTAGACACATCTCAGTATTGGCTTGTATGGTGAATACAGAGACGGTTTTATAGTTGGTAGGTTTTATTTGTGTACGATCCAATTAAAGCATACACTGCCATTCTGTCTATTGTATTGTTCTTGTCTAACAGCTAAAATTGCTTAAATTGAAATGTGACTTTAGACCGTATTATGTTTTTTTTTATATAACAAATGCGAACTCTTGGCAAATACCCTGGAGTTGATAATCCGCTGCATGAAATCTTTATCTACGCAGGTAGCTTCTTTTGTGTGCTACATCGTACATGAGTAAATCCTACCAACCATACAAGTCGCACTGGGTTGGGCAGGTCGTGTGCACTAAATCGGACGCTCGCGTGTTGCCAGGGTCTTTCCAATAAATCTCGTCTACGCTTGAATTTTAAACTAATAAATGTGTCACAGTAGATTAATGTCTATTTATGTAGAAATGCTGCATTGGTGTCTCTTCGGATTATCTGTCATGTTCCTACACCGGAAAGACCCAAAACCCGCTCAGGTGGCATTATAAAATAGTAGTTGATACAGATTTGAGGTAAAAGAGAACTATTTTATGTCTAGAGGGTAAAGGATCCAAAAATGTATAGGTAACAGATTTTATCGAAAAGTTAAATTGCGTTGCCTGAGAGAGGAAAATAATAATTTCTGTTGCTTACTAGTACATTCAGATATGCTGATTTGAAATTGCATAAAGTTTATGTTATCAGGGGGAAAATCCCCCATTATTATACGTCGTTACTTGAAATCTTAACTTTATTATTATATACTAAAATAGAGACGTTTTCCGTACACGTTCTGACACTAAACTCTGATCAATAAGATACCAAAATCAGTTTAAGAAAGTATGTATGAAATTCTGACATCCTACATATGATTTTTTAATTAAATTTGTGAGGAGCATAAAGACGTGGCCAAATCATAATAATTAATGACGCAAGCTAGCACCTTACCTCCGTAACGCATTCACTGCCAGCAACGCATATATGCGTTCACCGTGATACAAGTTGTTCATACGCCACGCCCCCTTGTAGTGAATGCGTTAACTAAACAATGTAGTAGGTACTTTAACATTTTGTAATGTATAAGTACTTTAACATTTTGTAATGTATAATGTACCTCCGTAACGCATTCACTGCCAGCAACGCATATATGCGTTCACCGTGATACAAGTTGTTCATACGCCACGCCCCCTTGTAGTGAACACCTTACCTCCGTAACGCATTCACTGCCAGCAACGCATATATGCGTTCACCGTGATACAAGTTGTTCATACGCCACGCCCCCTTGTAGTGAATGCGTTAACTAAACAATGTAGTAGGTACTTTAACATTTTGTAATGTATAAGTACTTTAACATTTTGTAATGTATAATGTACCTCCGTAACGCATTCACTGCCAGAAACGCATATATGCGTTCACCGTGATACAAGTTGTTCATACGCCACGCCCCCTTGTAGTGAACACCTTACCTCCGTAACGCATTCACTGCCAGCAACGCATATATGCGTTCACCGTGATACAAGTTGTTCATACGCCACGCCCCCTTGTAGTGAACACCTTACCTCCGTAACGCATTCACTGCCAGCAACGCATATATGCGTTCACCGTGATACAAGTTGTTCATACGCCACGCCCCCTTGTAGTGAACACCTTACCTCCGTAACGCATTCACTGCCAGCAACGCATATATGCGTTCACCGTGATACAAGTTGTTCATACGCCACGCCCCTTGTAGTGAATGCGTTAACTAAACAATGTAGTAGGTACTTTAACATTTTGTAATGTAAAATGTTTTTGGATAACGTAATTCAGTGGCTTACAAATTAAATGTGACTTTTAATATATTTTCTTCTCTCGACGCACTTTACGATATCAAATTTTAACCCTGTTATTTTTATCTGGAGTTTATCAAAAGAAATAAATGTCGGTTCAATGAGAATTCGTGTTGTTTTATTTATATAATTACTTAGCAAATACAATTAAAGTATCACTTGTCGTAAAATATAGTCATTATAATATACAGTAAATCTATAACAATATGCTATAACAACTTAGGTTGTTGTTTTAAAGTGGTAATGTCCAAAAACCGGGGTATCTCACCTTGTAGTCCGCGTCTCGACGACGAGCTTTGTCCTGAAATAAAAGAAAATATGAACATTAGAAGTCCTTCTGTTTATGACAATTATAATTTCACAGACAAAATCACAAAAACGCACTTTTTAAACGTGTGCCATAATTCTATACTCTATGGTACCTGCTACTGAATTTTAATATTCATAAGCATACCTGTGCTAACTCGGGCACGGGTGCAAAAGTGGTGTACCAATTTTTTAGGGTTCCGTACCCAAAGGGTAAAAACGGGACCCTATTACTGAGACTTCGCTGTCCGTTCGTCCGTCACCAGGCTGCATCTCAAGAACGGTGAAAGGTGAAATTTTCACAGATGATGTATTTCTATTGCCGCTATAACAACAAATACTAAAAATAAAATAAATATTTAAGGGGGGCTCCCATACAACAAACTTGTTATAGATTATGGTACGGAACCCTTCATGCGCGAGTCGGACTCGCACTTGCCCGATTTTTTTATCGTCATAAAATATATCGATGTTACTGTCAACATCTAGATGTTATTCAGCGTAAATAAATATTATTTAATTTCTCTTCATTTTAAAATAAAATCAATAAACTATGTATAGCCTTTTTTCAGCTAAAATGTGTTGTTTAAGCGCTTAAGGGTGTCCGTTACGGCAGCTCATTTTGTTCTGCTGGGCGGCTTAAGTTTTTGGACAGTAAGAGGCGTCATTGTGTCATGGCCCAAAGGAAACAAAAACTACGCGAATGCTATAGCATCGCGTTAATTCGTGGGCTGGTGTCGGTGCCGGAAAGCTGTTGGCTTCACTGGCTGACGTCCTTATAATAATCTATCAAGTACCTTGTATAATCTTGTGCCTCTCCATGTAGTTCCTAGTGGCGAAGCTCATTTCGTTCTGCCGGGGCGCCTGGCTGGCCGCAGGCGTCTTCAGGTATTTGGCTGCGAGCGGGTTAATTCGCAGACTGATTTCGGTACCGGAAAGCTGGCGGCTTCACTGTCTGACCTCTCTATAATAATTTATCAAGTACCTTGTATAATCTTGTGCTTCTCCATGTAGTTCCTAGTGGCGAAGCTCATTTCGTTCTGCCGGGGCGCCTGGCTGGCCGCAGGCGTCTTCAGGTATTTGGCTGCGAGCGGGTTAATTCGCAGACTGATTTCGGTACCGGAAAGCTGGCGGCTTCACTGTCTGACCTCTCTATAATAATTTATCAAGTACCTTGTATAATCTTGTGCCTCTCCATGTAGTTCCTAGTGGCGAAGCTCATTTCGTTCTGCCGGGGCGCCTGGCCGGCCGCAGGCGTCTTCAGGTATTTGGATGCGAGCGGGTTAATTCGCAGACTGATTTCGGTACCGGAAAGCTGGCGGCTTCACTGTCTGACCTCTCTATAATAATTTATCAAGTACCTTGTATAATCTTGTGTCTCTCCATATAGTTCCTAGTGGCGAAGCTCATTTCGTTCTGCCGGGGCGCCTGGCTGGCCGCAGGCGTCTTCAGGTATTTGGCTGCGAGCGGGTTCATTCGCAGACTGATTTCGGTACCGGAAAGCTGGCGGCTTCACTGTCTGACCTCTCTATAATAATTTATCAAGTACCTTGTATAATCTTGTGCCTCTCCATATAGTTCCTAGTGGCGAAGCTCATTTCGTTCTGCCGGGGCGCCTGGCTGGCCGCAGGCGTCTTCAGGTATTTGGCTGCGAGCGGGTTAATTCGCAGACTGATTTCGGTACCGGAAAAATGGCGGCTTCACTGTCTGACCTCTCTATAATAATTTATCAAGTACCTTGTATAATCTTGTGCCTCTCCATGTAGTTCCTAGTGGCGAAGCTCATTTCGTTCTGCCGGGGCGCCTCGCCGGCCGCAGGCGTCTTCAGGTATTTGGCTGCGAGCTGGTTCATTCGCAGACTGGTGTCGGTGCCCGAGGACAGATGGGGTGGCGGCGGTTCGTCACCAAACGTCACTCTGTAATAAAAATAATGTTTCATACGCACTTCTTTTTGTTGATATCGTCCCTGTAAATTACAACATTAATGATTTAAAAAGCGGTTTAAACTGAAAAAGCAGTGGGTCGTTAGTAGCGTAGCAGCATGAATAGCTGTCCCTGATAAAGAGCTCCACACGAGTTCGGACCATGTGAGCAGGCCTTACAATTTTTAGAGTCCATGAGCTCTCAGATTTCGATTTTGGTTCGGGTGAAAAGAGATCGAGACAGGCATATTTAAAACAATTTGCATTTTTACGTGAGTTAAACCATTCATAATTATTAAAGGGTCGATTGCAAAGAATTGTACATAGTTAAGGGCTTTAAATAAAACAAAACTAATCCTTTGTATGACGAAAGTTACCCATACATTTTGTATGACTAATTTACGTCACACAAAGGAAGCGATCGTGATTTTTTGTAAGCTTTTAATTATGTACATTTTTTTTGCAATCGACCCCAAAGATGTCTCACGATAGTTTTAATCAAGTTTAAATTAAATTTTAATAATATTAATTAGAACAATCTCAATTTTTACTATCTTTTTGTTGCTGTTTGTTTAATTTTTATACATTAAATAAAACGTTATTCTTACAAACAAAACTTGAAGCGTATACCAAGCGTATACAACAATACAATACGATATATGTACTTTTTATTGCTCACCTCATAAAACATATAGGAGAAATACAACGCAAGAAATTACAATTAGAGGCTTACAACAGGCGGGCTTATCGCTAAAAGCGATCTCTTCCAGGCAACCTTTGGGTGGTGGAGAATTTGAAAAATTTATTTAGTTATTAGGCGGTGCTCTCGTAAGTGTGTAGATGTCAATGAACTCGACTGTACATGGGAAAAGCATCGATATTTGAATTTATCGATATAGGCGATCCCTAGCTGGATAGGAGCTACGAGAAATTTGCCCTGCATATTCCAAGGCCTGGTCACGATCCTCAACATTGAGGGACTGATTGAGGAGGCATACCTCTTTGTGACCGATATGTTGGTCTTGTCGATCTGCATCTGCACGCACTGCCGTGTGTTCCTGTACAGCGCGCTCGCGGACGACGGCATGTCGGAGTCTTGCAGCATCCCGTTCACATGAGTCTATACACAAACAGTTCTTTTATCAATTGACAACATTTCATATTTTTAATACTACAACTTTATTGCTTATCTGTATTCCACTTAAAAAGAGGACTTAACCACTGTTTTTATATTTTTCCTGAAGTTACTGATTATTTTATTATTAATTTACTAATTCTAAAAAGTTGTAATTCAAAAACTATGACACAATGTATAGGTTACTTTAGTCTGGGACTAATTAAAAAAAAACTAATGACGTTGAGCTTGACATTATTGACAGCTTATTTTTTTACGGATAGGTCGAAGACTACAACTCTATGCAGGCATAGTTGTCGTAGATTTGGGTTATTTTATGTATATTCTTATATTTCTTTACATACAGAAAAATAAATTCAAATATTTTTTTAGGATGTACACGACGCAAAGCTCTATATTAATTTCCACCTTCTATATTAATTTTCGTAGATTTGGGTTATTTTATATATATTCTTATATTTCTTTACATACAGAAAAATAAATTCAAATATTTTTTTAGGATGTACACGACGCAAAGCTCTATATTAATTTCCACCTTTTGGAAATATGAAATGTTGTCAATTGTAAATGTATTTTTTTTATATACCTATATATACGTAACTGGGAGTCCGACATGTACTCGTAAAAGAGCTCTTGTACCCTACTTGCAGAATAGTTTTGAATTTGAATTTAGTCAGAATAAGCTACAAGTTATAGCAATAGATTGTACCTATTGTATGTAAGGAATGGATGGATGTTATTTATTAAATTTTTTTTGTTTATAAGTAGGAAATTAAGAATGACATTTACACATTTATAGCTTAAAAAATAAAAAGATTATTTTTATTTTCCCTTTTGGCATCCTAGCCTCCTAAGACCCAATCTATTTTTAGGACATTTGTAATAGCGACCCAGTGACCTAATTTTAGGTTTTTAGTCTGTGTCATAATTCTAGGACCTTGGGTGGATATTTGATTAATTCATACATGTCATTGGACCACAATGAGTACGATCTCTGGTCTTTAAAATAGGCCGTTGGGTCTTAGGAGGCTAGGAAACCTAACCCAAGTGTTATTTTTTTCAACCTGGCAGGGGCGCTTGTAGATACCTATTTAGGATTTTTTTAGAGGAAAATTATATGAACAGTTAAATTAGCTTAGTAAAGCCTGACCAGAAATATATGAGGATTGTCAAGAGGGCGCAATTTACAAGACTTATATGGCAATAATTTTGCAACCAATCGCAACACACTATAATGACCTCCGTTTAAATACCTGTCAGTTCCTATGGTAACCTCGTAATATTATTTTAATGGAATGCACTCTTTTGCCGACTGTTTTTTGTGTAGTAGACACGTGTACACTTTATTTAATCTACTGGGGATCCTGAACAGGGTGCGACGGTTCTTCACGCCGGACCAGCTTTGCCTTCTTTATAAGACTCAAGTTCGGTCGTGCGTTGAGTACTGCTCGCATCTTTGGGATGGCTCCGCCCAATATCTACTCGATGCGCTTGACAGATTGCAGCGTCGGGCGGTCCGCATCATAGGTGACGAGAAAAGTACCAGATTCCTCGAACTCCTTCAATTACGTAGGGACATTGGGTCGCTGAGCGTTTTCTATCGCCTATACCATGGCGAGTGTTCTGAAGAGTTATTTTCTCTTATCCCACCCTCCCCTTTCCGTCATAGAACCACACGTGCCAGCTTGCGATGTCATCGTCTCACCGTGGAGAATATTCCGAACTACGAGGGGCGTCTGAAAAGTTCTAAGCCTAAGGTATTTCGAGGTTATATATGCGTTTATGATACTGGCCACTAGAAAGGCCATTTAAAAACAAATTATTAAAAAATAACATGTCACGTTTTTATTATTCTGTTTCGAGATATTCAACGGAAAAGTACATCATGTGTGAATTACCAACGAATATTACGAAAATTGAGCACCGTGCTGTAAATTAATTCCTTACAAAAAGTGACAAATCACCGCAGTGTATTTTTGAGGAAATGGCTATTATTTACGGTGATTCTGGGCCTTCTTATGCCACAGTCAAAAAGTGGAGTCGCTTATTTAAACTCGGACGGGAATCGATCGAAGACGACCCCCGCTCAGGGCGGCCAATATCGGTAGTGACCGAAGAAAACGTAGCAAAAGTCAAAAAGCTGGTATTAGAAGATAGAAGAATTAAGGTTTGGCAAATAGCTGAGGTCTTAGGTATTAGTAAAGAAAGAGTCGGAGAAATTTTACATGAACATTTATACATGAGTAAAGTCAGTGCTCGTTGGGTACCGAAAATGCTAACGGCCTTCGATAAAGTACGTCGTGTGGAAACTTCTCGGGCGTTTTTAGAATTGTGCGAAGATGATTTAGATGAAGTTTGTTCCCGAATAGTAACTGTTGATGAAACATGGATCAGACAGTATGATCCGGAGTGTAAGTCTGAGTCGATGCAGTGGATTGAAAAGGGTGAAAGGCCGCCGAAGAAATTTAAAGTGCAAAAGTCGGCCTCTAAGTTAATGGCTACGGTATTTTGGGATTGTGATGGCATTCTTTTAATCGATTATTTAGAAAAAGGCTCTACGATAAACGGAACTTATTATGCAAATCTAATAAGACAGGTGCGACAAGCCATAGTTGAGAAAAGGCGGGGTAAACTAAGGAAAGGCATTTTGTTTTTGCAAGACAACGCACCCGTTCACACCGCTAATGTTGCGAGGCGTGCTCTGAAGGAAGTTGGTTTTGACGAAATTGACCACCCACCCTACAGCCCAGATCTAGCCCCAAGCGATTATTTTCTATTCAATAATTTGAAGAAAGAGTTGAGGGGAAAGCGATTTAGAAGTGACGAAGAGATGAAGGCGGCTGTACAGGAGCATTTTGAAGGGCAAAATGAAGATTATTTTTTTAATGGCCTAAAAGCACTGTATAAAAAATGTAAAAAATGCATTGATTTAGGAGGAGACTATATTGAAAAATAAACACGAGTTCATTTGTGTAAATTGTTTTTTTCTATCTTAGGCTTAGAACTTTTCAGACGCTCCTCGTATTAAAGTATGGAACTGCTTGCCGGCTCATGTGTTTCCTCCTTCTTATAACTTGGGACCCTTCAAACGAAGTGTGAAGAAGCATCTCTCGGGCCAGCATGGCAGTGTCAACTGACTTGGCACCGTTGGTTTCTCGTCAGTTGCCATTGCGACTTAGGCTCCCCTTTTTGCTTACCATCAGGCGAAGTGGAGCCACTATGTTGTGCCGTTATAAAAAAAAAAAAAAAAAATATTATATCACGTTCATGACTGTGAATGGTTTTCGGCATTTTCTTTGGGTATTTTTCAATACTTGTCTTTTAAAGAAACCAGCACGAATGACATTGACATTGTTGACAACCATCATAAAATCATTGCCAGTGTAAGAAATTAGTTCCAGTGAAATTCCGCAATATGGCGCATCCTCATATATTTCTGGTCAGGCTTTAAATGCAATCTATATTATCTAGGAGTAGGTTCATATACAGAGCATTAATAGTTAATTCCAGGGACAGTTGCTGGGCATGATTACTACTTATAAAAAAGCTTGCACGTGGCCATCCTACACTGCGCTTGCCGGTACGTGGTCTCCACTCAAGAACCTTTCTGCCCAACAGCCATCGGTCCTTTGAGCTACATGCCCCGCCAATTGCCACTTCAGGTTTGCTATGTCGATAACCTCGGTTCGTCTACGAATCTCCTCATTTCTGATTCGATATCGTAGACAAATCCCGAGCATAGCTCTTTCCATAGCTCGCTGAGTGACACTGAGCTTCCTTAAAAGGGCCATAGTTAGAGACCACATCTCTTACTATAATTATTTATTATATCCATCTAAAAATGCTTCAAATAGTTACCATAACTTTATTGTAGTATGTCCATCCAACATTAGAGTGGTCACTGCCTGAATCTGACCTGAAATGGAGTAATACAAAAAATTAATTATAATAAAATGAAGAATTTTTTTTTTATAGATATATGGCATGTCTGGTACAATGGTAGTGCAGCTGTCAACTGAGCCAATGGTCCTGGGCTGGAATCTATTTGTTCCTGTGTCATGAATGTAACTAACGGGTGCTGTCATAAATATCAAAGCAATGGGACATTAGATGCTTAAAATTAGATCAATTACGGTAAGAAGTATGGTTACAGTGTATCATTGCATGAAAATTTGCAGCTTGGTGTAGCACATACTTTCAATATTTCTGGCAGCGGACTGACAGCGGTTGAAATGCCTGTAGAATTACACTAACATGTATTTACATATGTATATTGTTGACAAGTGTACTGTAGACTATATTATATATAAATAAACTAGCTTTTGCCCGCGACTACGTCCGCGTGGAACTTGGAAGTATGGAAGTATGGATGGATGTGTAAGACCAGAATTTAAGTAATCTGGGGGCCTATGATGGTTGCTTTTATCACGCGATAAATAAGTGACAAAGCATCCGACACGTTGTGACAAAATGCGAGTGTGAGTGACAGATGCTTTGTCACTTATGTAACACGGAAAGAAAACAGCTCAAACGATACCCAAAAATATTGATTTAATAAATAGGTATCATACCTAACTCCTAACCTAATAATAAAAATAAGCAAGTAGATTTTTTCCTACGTACAGACAGACCTAAGGGCCTTATCACACTTGCGATCTGCGAGCGTATTTTCTATACAAATAAGCGACGCGGCGTACACGCTGCGCGATCGCCTTCATACAAAATACGCTCGCAAATCGCAAGTGTGATAAGGCTCTAACGCTTTACTAAAAACCCTAAAAGATGAAAGTTATCAGTGAATAACTTTTTAAGTCTATTTGAAAACAGTTCAAACGACACCCAACAATATTTAATTAATAAATAGGCAGCATAACTTAACCTAATAACAAAAATAAGCAAGTAGATTTTTTCCCTACGTACAGACAAACCTATTGACGTTTTCCTTAAAAATATTAAAGTACAGAGCACCAAGCAAGGAATGATTCCCTAATCGAAAGCGCAAAATATTAGATATCACATACCTACGTCCGACAAAGTCGTCTGCCCTCATGTGTTTGCCCGTTCGGGTAAGCGTAGTTAGCAATCTAAACTCCCCCCTCTGCGCCGCGCCGCCCGTTTTTAGGGTTCCGTACCCAAAGGGTAAAAACGGGACCCTATTACTGAGACTTCGCTGTCCGTCCGTCTGTCCGTCCGTCCGTCTGTCACCAGGCTGTATCTCAAGAACGGTGATAGCTAGACAGTTGTAATTTTCACAGATGATGTATTTCTATTGCCGCTATAACAACAAATACTAAAAATAAAATAAATACGAGTATTTAAGGGGGGCTCCCATACAACAAACGGGTTGGTTGCGTTAACTTTGCACCTCATTTGTATGGGCCGCTATACATACCAGGTGCAAACTTAACTTGACCACTTAAGGATGAAAAGTGTTTGTACGGAACCCTCGGTGCGCGAGTCCGACTCGCACTTGCCCAATTTTATTTAGATGCCTCTGCTGTGCGTAGGTACACTTATTATGAGACCGCAATTAATTTGGGAACTGAATACCTATCTGTCAATTCATGGATTTTGACGTAAGTATAAGGTAAATAAACATAAATAAAACCCTTAGTAGTAACCATTTTGAATAAATACCTATTACATAGGTATTTCAAATGTGTAACAGAAACAAAACAAAGACCTATTTGAACCGCCTCCAACTACATGTAAATTTCTCGCCTATAAAACTGCAGTAACATTCTTTGTCCTTCTCGGGGTCTATAACTACCTCCATATCAAATTTCATCTATACAGGGTCAGAAGTTTAAGTGTAAAAAGGTAACAGAAAGACAGGCAGACAGAGAGATAGTTATAACTTCCGTATTTATTATTAGCAACAACCTCGTACAACACGATAGATATCCACCTAATCACCTTAATTCATAAAAGGGATTATTAAGAGCGCCTACGCAAATGTAAGAGCAATTGTGCTCTTGGTCTAATAGTTACAATTTCTACAGGGTCATCAATGTCACTACTATACTGTTCACTCACTTTTCAATCTTTTTAGGGATAATTTCCAGGATGAAAACTATCCTATGTCCTTCCTCGGATCTTAAAGTATCTCCATGCCAAATTTCATCAAAATCGATTCAGCGGTTTAAGCGTGAAGAGGTAACAGACAGACAGACAGACAGACAGACAGACACACTTTCGCATTTATAATATTAGTATGGATATGGATAATGCATGTATGATACATATAAGCCCTCCTCTTGAATCACTCTACCTATTGAAAAAAAACCGCATCAGAATCCATTATGTAGTTTAAAAGATCTAAGACAGCAGGAAGCGACTATGTTTCATACTATGTAGTGATATATATATTTTTAGCTAAGCCAGTAATGCTTACCCACTGTAATCCCTAACATCCAAATATAGGCTTTGATCAGGAGACATGAGAGGGGTGGTCGCATTGTCAATCTGTACATTGTACAAACTCTGTTCATTTAAAGTTTTTTCGTCATTGTAATTTGACATATGCTGCGCATTAGGACTTTCTTGCAAATCTGTTCCTGAAGAAGTACCTACTGGTAATATGCCGTCAAGGAAATTTAAATTCACCGGTTTATTGACAACCTCTTTGATGCTAATTTCAGATCGGTTGCACTGTATTTGTGCATTGTCATGGGTTTTCGTCACTAGCTCTTTGTTTATGATAGTAGAGGTTCGCACCATTTCTAAACTTGTCATCACACCTATGGATATCTTGTGCTGATCTCGGTCAATAGTTTCCATGGCTACATGCTCGGTCACATAATTTTTGACCGGTATTTGAGGTACAGATCTAGTTGATATTAATTTATCTACTTTCTCTTGTAGCAGCTGTAGCTGCTCATTCTGTAGCTTGATAATCTTTAATAGATCACCAACTGTTGGTTCTCGTTTTTCTTTACTGACACTAGTTTGTTTCTCGACATCCATGCATTGGTTTTTCGCTTCCTCATACCTTTCTATCATCCAGGCCTTCTTGTCAACACCATTCTGATGCTTTGGGGTAGCAGGCTTGTTGGTGCAGTGCATTGTCATTTGTTTATTTTGCGTACACATGCATTGATGACATGTTGGTTGTACTGGAGTGTGTCCTATAAAATTAGGATAATTATCTCTTGGGAATTGTCCATAGTTCATACCAGGTGTGGAAGTATTGAAGTTGGATAGTGTTTGGACTTTAGAACAGTGATGACATCTACAGCTGGCATCCAAGTCATTATTTCTTGGACTTGATTGTATAGGAAGAGGGACTCTGTTCACAGCATTTGGACTGTTCTCCTTGCCCACGGACATCTTATTCATTTGAACTTGTACTGTATCCGGCATCTGAAACCTACTTAATCCTCCACGAGTTATAAAAAAGTTATCATCTCTGTGAAGCACATTGGGAGGAGTCACCGTTTTCACATTTTCAATAGGTGAGAGCACTTTCACAAATGGTTCAGGTGTTACATGAAACTTCTTGGCATTGCATATAGTTTCTTGACTAAGAACATTAAGTACAGGAGTAAAGCATACCGGTTTCCTAGGCTGCTGGTTTGACGAATCAAGCATGCTCAGTTCCAGGTCATTGCACGGCGACCAACGGTTGCCTGTGTCAGATGCAGAGATCACATCGGTCTTATTTACTGTTGGGTAAGGCGCGGCATCACTGTACTCGTACCTCTTTACCGGGTCTGGACTATACAATACGTCTTGTGGAAAAACACGTGGTAGCTCCGGCTCCTGGCTATCTATATTCCTTTGCACAAAAGGCCGCGGCGATTGGCAATCCGACTCGTTCATTGTGATCAGGTTCTCTGTCCTCGGAGGCGTGAGAAACCGCACTCTCTTCATGGGGATAAATATTGAAGTTATTTCAGACACACATTCACTAATTGATATGAAACTTATATATAGTGACTAAAGTAGAATAATATGAAGACATTGTATTAAATAAAACACTGTATAAACTAAATTTTGTAAGAAACACTAACATTCGTAATATACAAACTCAACACATTCAACACAACAAAACAACTTTGAATTCTGACAGTTATATAGAGTATAAACTATACATATTTTTGACATCGATTCCTAGTGAATCAATATCGGTTATCAAGTTAGCCAACGCAAGTACACTGGAATACTTATTTAACGCCGGTGCCACACTATCGCGAAGTTGACCGAGGCCATGTTAGACTTATCTGTGACCAGTATAAATAAAAAAAAAAGTGTGTTGTGGGTTTTGGTTCGATTAGGTTAGGATTGCGAAATATTCATAATTTTTATTTAATATTAGTGAGTCCCAACGATTACAATGAATAAACAGTTGCTAAAGGTGTGCAGCCCTTTGGCTACATTCTCAAGAACAAGAGGCCATGCTCCTCACCCCGGCGGAATCAAATATCCCGGTGGAATTACTTATTACCCGAGGTAAGACACGAGTACTGTAATAATCTAATAATATTATCCGAAGAATTCATGATTAATATTTCCCATTGTATTTTAAGGCGTCCAGATCACAAGGATCCGGAGATAACTCCTTCAAAGCTGTTTAGAGTGGAACGCATAAAGACCCTGAAACATCAACCATGGTACCTGAAAGAAGTCATGAGGCAACTGAAGATTGATGAAGAGGTACCCATTATTGTGATATCCTAATTGGTTATAGTGTCCGACCGAAACACGTTTTTCTGCCGAAACCGAAACCGAAGGTTCGGTTCTAATTACAGTTTCGGCCGAAACCGAAACCGAACCTTTTATAAACGTGATTAAAACGTTGTATAAAATGTCAGCGGGCCGTTCTTTCTAAATCTAATAATGAATAAGTGAAAAAATCCCCTGACCGATAGAGCTGTGTTTCAGTTTGGTCCAAAATTGTTTTATATGTATGTTCTCGCCTGGAGGTAGTATTTCTTAACCGATGCTTACGAAATTTTGTGAGTAGGTTTGATAAGTATATAATTCGATTCTTTTTGTTCATTAGAAAATTAAAAAAAATTGAATTTGGATATAGAGTGAGTTAGGGGTAGACAAAGTAAAAAAATTACAAATTTCAGCAATTACACAATAAACTCACGTTTCACTTTTGTTGAATTGATATTTTAATATTGACACTTGACTAAATTAAATTACCGAAAAGTGAAAAGCATTAGCATCTGTAATACTGTTCTGAGGCAGCAATCTGTTAATTGTAGATGCTATAAAATGAAACAAGTTTAAAAACCTAACAACAAAATAAAGGATTGAGTTTTAATTTTTATAATTGCAATCAGGCAGCCTAATAACGCTAATTCAACTCATTTTATTACATACACGCAACAATGACGAATCGTCATAGTCGTTTTATGAGATAAGTAAACCTAACTTTTATCCTAAATAACCAATATCGCCGTCAATTTGTTTGTAAATAAAAAAATTGCGTTAAAAATTACACTATGAGTTGATAAATTCATAACAAAAACTAAATTAAGTAAATTTTTAACTGCCAATCTCCGCTATTTTGAAAATTTCGAAAAACTGAATGGACGAAAAAATACTATAATACTTATCGAACATACTCACAAAATTTCATGAGAATCGGTTGAGAAATGCGACATTAAAGCAAGGCAACAGCCGGTAAGCGCATGGACATCCAAACACCCGGGCATACGAAAGAATTTTAGGCCACGCTGAAACAGAAATGCTTTGCTCGCTCGGTATACTTAACATTATTCGGGGAACGTCACCTCACTGAGCAAACTGATTCAGCGGCCGGCGGAGTCAGGCGAGCGACGCCATATATTGCCAGCCGTGCCGACTGCCGAGCGCACCCGACGTTAGCCGAACGCGATCCGACAGTACGATGTTGTAAGTTTCGGCGCGGCTGAAAGGTTCGGCTGTTTTTTGGCCGAAACCGAACCTTTGGCCGAAACATGATTTTTTGGCCGAAACTGAAATCGAAACTTCGGTTGGTCACTAGTTATAGATGAACTGATTCCTATCATTGCTGTCAATTTTATGAACCAATTGGATTCCATAAAGATTGTTTCAAATAACAAGTTATTGGATTTTGTTAGAATATTATAATATACTTACCCCTATTTAAGGCAAGGCAATCAAATGAAAATAAAACATATTTATCTAGTTTTTTTTTTTTTTCAGTCAAGAGTTACCATCATAAAGAACATCCCTGAAATGAATGCAAGGCTCTGGAAAGTAAAACATTTGATTAAAGTCACTCCAATTACCTTTCCCTATGGAGAACCATCAGCGGAAGACATCAAACACACAATCCTGAAAGAGAATGGGCAGTGCATAGTCACAAAAACACTTGCACCTAACCCGGAACAGATTGAGGCATTAGAAAACTTTGATAACAACAAAAAGAAAATGGACTCTACAACTATCAAGAGAGATTCTAGATACAAATGGAATGAGCCATTCAGTGGTGGATTTTAGATAAAATAACATGTAGATTAATAGTTGTAATAAAATAATAGTGTTATGTATTTATTTCCTTTCATTCCTGTCCTTCAGAATTGTATTTGTATATTGATGTGATACCTTAGAGCACAATCATACTAACTTTTGAGAAAAAGTAGTTGTTATAAGGATCTTAGTGCACAACTCTGTGGTTTAAAATATCTTTGGCAAAATAATTGTAATTAGTAAGAGTGTGAACTAAGGTATTGACATGTGGATAGTTTCCATTGGAATATTAATATTTGTGTAGCTTAGTGGTGTGTTTGTTCATTGAACTTGATTCCTAAAGTCACACGTTTGTTCCTAGGCCATGTCCTCTGACAGGAAATATACTGTTTTGAAAGAAAATTAGGCCATCTGCCCAACTTTACCAAGAACACATACTGCTGGTGGCTGTAACCAGTGTTCCACCCCCTAACTGACATCAACCCCTAATATGTAATGTCAAAAATTTGCTAGTCAAATTGAAACCAACTGAAATTTTAACGTAAATTTGAAATGTCCCGCGCACGGATCAAGATGTATTTACACATTACTGAAATAACACAAGTCAAAATCTGAATATTGTCAATAAAGACATCAAGATTGTCCCGAAATCTCAAACTGATGTGAATTTCATTGCTGTCATTACAGAAATAAAGCTAGTATAATTGTATGCATTTAAGGGTTAAGCTTAAGAGGCCTTATTCCTTTTAAAAATTTTTTTTTTCATATTATGACGAATATATTGATAATTTCAACCAACTTTTTGACGTGAATAATACTTTTTCCCGAGTTCTAGGTAGTAACGTAGCTATTTCATGCTTTTATTGCGTGCAATCGAAAATAATTTGAAAAAACTAATTTTCCACGTGAATTTTGTCAATTTCGAGTAGTTTTTCAAACAAAAATTATCAATGAAAAATTCAAACTGTAGGTTTCAAATATATACCAATAAATCCCAATAGCCCTGTTCTAGGTAGTAACATCAATAATATGTTAAGAAACATGTTTGATCATAGAGAAAAATGTCTAAACAATCAGCATTTTAAAAGGAATAAGGCCTCTTAATTTTATTTTTTTTTCACCATAGAACAACCTGGTTATGCCTCCGTGTGAAAGTCTCATTTACTTATGCTTTTATTCAGAATTGCATAATGTCTTGATGAAAAAACTGGCCAAGTGCGAGTCGGACTCGCGCACGAAGGGTTGCGTACCAATATTGAACAAAAATCACGTTCTTTGTATGGGGTCCTCCTTTAATTTTTACTAATTTTTTATTTTTATTATTTGTTGTTATAGCAGTAACAAAAATATACATTCTGTGAAAATTTCAACTGTCTACCTATAACGGTTCATGAGAAAATGCCCGTTGAACGAAATATCATGCAAAAAGCCCTATTTTTGTATGGGATCCCCCCTTAATTATTATTGTTTTATCATGAATAGTATTTGTTGCTATAGCGGCAACAGAAATACATCGTCTGAAAATTTCAACTGTCTAGCTATCACCGTTCTTGAGATACAGCCTGGTGACAGACGGACGGACGGACAGACAGCGAAGTCTCAGTAATAGGGTGCCGTTTTTACCCTTCGGGTACGGAACCCTAAAAAAAGGTAAACTGCTTAAATTCTAAATAATTTAGCACTACACAGTGGAACATTTTGATTCGAACCTTCCAGACCATAAGTTCAAGAAAGTGATTAAATTTATATTAACTCAGAAATCGTACTATAGAGTGTCGTACATAACAGATAAAAATATTTGGAAACAATGTAATATTAATATTGATAATGTAATGAACAATAATTAATTTTCACGTATTTAATGAACATTAATTAATTTTCAAGTATTTATTTGATGTACATATTGACGAACATAAGTGTATCATTGTATACCTACATGAGAAATAAACAAAAATAACATAACAAATAACATTGCTTGTTACCTTAAGCACATTGATTTGTAACAGTCAATAAAGTAAATATAGAATTCTAAGAATCCCTGAATGTCCCAGTGTCCAAAAAGAAAAAAAAATGAATTTTGTGTTGAAAATTGAATGATGTTTAGTGATCTATATTTATTTTAACAGCTATAGCTTAAAAACAAGGAATACATCAAAATAATTAACATACAAAAGCTATATTCTAATCTGACTATAGATTTAGACCTGTTGCGACCCATAGGCTTCAAACTTACATATACAGTACTAGCTTTTGCCCGCGACTACGTCCGCATGGAACTTGGAAGTATAGAAGCAACCTCGTACAACACGATAGACATCCACCTTAATTAATAAAAGGGATTATTAAAAGCCCCTAAGCAAATGTAAGAGCAATTGTGCTTTTGGTCTAATCATTACATTTCCTACAGGGTCATCAATGTCATCATGAATTACTTACTCACGTTTCAATCTTTTTAGGGATAATTTCCAGGATGAAAACTATCCTATGTCCTTCCCCGAGGAAGGACATAGGATAGTTTTCATCCTGGAAATGGATCTTAAACTATCTCCATGCCAAATTTCGTCAAAATCGATTCAGCGGTTTAAGCGTGAAGAGGTAACAGACAGACAGACACACTTTCGCATTTATAATATTAGTATGGAGTATGGATATTGCAGTGGGGATTAAAAATAGTCAACACATTTTTTTACTGCTACTTTATTTTAAATTAATTTACAGTATTTTAAATGCTTGAAATTGTGACTACTCATCAACCTCATCAGGTCTGTTCCGTTTATTTTTCAACAATAAGTAATTGAAATGTTCTGGCGTCTTAAAATAGTCTTCTAATAGGATACCGTGTTTATTGCCTAAGTCAAATCTAGAATCACCCCAGGAGACGAATATAGTGGGTCTTAACTTTTTAAATTCCTTCAATTGGAACTGATGTTTATTGATGGTATTGAACATATGCCCTCTAAACACGGCAATATAATTGTCTCCGTCCTGGTATAGACGCAGCACATATTTATTCAGCAGTATCTTGAGAGCTACATGTAGACCAATGAATGCACCGAGATAAACAAGACATTCCATTGGACTATTGGCTATTACGACATCTGATCCGAGGATTACAGGTCTATCCAATGTGGTCTTATCGAAGACCGCTGCATAGTAAATACCGCCAGCGGACGCGGCAACAGTGGATAGGGTGAGGTAAGATGATACATATTTTAATTGTGTATCCATGGGAGCTTTATATATCAATTGCCAACGCTTCGATATACCATCTTTCTCCTGCCATTTGCTCTGTGTTTCCAAAAACTTCACAGGGTACTCCTGCTGGGAGGCATATTTCATGGAAGATAACTTGAAAATGTTTCTATGGCCAGCATTCAGCAATCTCACGCAATTCATATTTGGTTGTGGTTCAAACTATAAGTTTTAAAAAGGTAGGTTTGCTTTCATGTTACGATAAGTATCGTAAGAAAGTACTATATTTTCGATACTATTTTAGCTATTTTGAGGTTATTCTATCTGCCATAACGAAACGTCAATTTTGACATTTGTAAATAAAGTCTGTTACATACATGCCGATTCGTATGACAGGTCTGAAGTCGGCCGCGGAAGTACGGTACTAACGAGAGAATAAGATCATAGATAAGTGTATTAATAAGATTGCCAATTGTATTGGCTTCTTAAACTGATCCATCTACACAACCCAATCGTATTGCCAAATTCTTACTTTTAAATGTGTCAAGTGACTAGCCAATTATGAACTTCTTTACATGTTCTTTACTCATACTTCCTCGAGCTTTTCTCAGTGGCCGCGGATGGCGCTTCCCACACTTCACTCCCCAGATTTGTTTAGGGACATCGGGTGATCACTAGAATAACTAGAAAAAAAAAACATAAACATATGGCCTTACCCGCTGATGATGAATGAACCGGCGAGCGGTGGATATAGGAAAGAGTGACACTGACACCACTCTCAGGCTCTTTACTCCTACTTATGGCCGTCGCTGTCAGCTGGGCTTTGCGGCCGATGTCGGCACTGGGCGATAATTTATGGATTTATTATTTATTTATTTAAATTTTCATACAGGGATGATGATGAAGGACAGAATTTTTTTTTTTAATAAAAGTTTATCTATTATTTTACAATACCTTTTTATTTCGATCTCGATGAAGGTAATATGAACAAACATTTAAAAATAATATACAACGTTATAAACAAGAACTTATTGTAATTTTACAATTTTTTTTTATTCTGCTCTATAACTATATATTTTTACAATACGTCTTTGAGAATTATAAGAAAATAAAATAAGTAGGTAAATAAAATTTAACGTATCATATATTTTGGTAACGTGTTATATTCATAAATAAAATTTGTGCACATAAAATACTAAAACATGTAAAAATAAATGCAATAAATGAAATGTGTTATATAGAATAAAATTTCACGCCCTTGCATGCTACACTAGCCATACGACTCAATCAAATTAATTTACTCTTCCAGTAGGTGAGGCTATTTGGAACCAAAAGGACTATTTGGTAAGCCCATTAGGCCTTACATGCCCCTATCGCAATAGTTGGAATCAATGTCTTATACTGGAAAACATGTATGTTCCTAATAATTCTGTAAAAATAAATATTGCCAAATAACCCTTTGGGTTCCATATAGCGTCACTTTATGGTACCTACAGTAAAAACCAAAAATAATTACTCTTATAAGAATATAGGCCACATAATAAAAAATCATTATTATAATAACAAATAGGATAATTTTCTTTTTATATTTAATAATAATTTTAAAATATTTTCGGATGTGAGAAGAAGGCGGCTTTTAGGGCTATAAGACCAATCTTCGTAAAATAAAACATAATTTACCGAGTAACTATTTATAAGTATGTATTATAATTATTACGTAAAACGCAGTAGTAGGTAATCTTATCAACCCTTAAATGCATAATACACTAATTTTATTTCTGAAATGACGTAATTAGCAATGTTTACCACGTCAGTTTGAGATTTCGAGACAATCTTGACAGTCTATTGACAATATTCAGATTTTGACTTATGTCATTTCAGAAACGTGTAAATACATCATCGTGCATTTAAGGATTAAAACTTTCAGACATATTTAATACAAAAGTGATAATCAACTTTTTCAGGTCTAACAGTTGTCGAAGTTCTGAAAGCAAAAAAAAAAATCATACCTAGTTTTATCCCCACAATTATAACGTTACACACTATTCTAAATCCTGCGTCTTAACATTATCTACGTTACTATCAACCTGCTTTGTACCACTTTTGGTTTCTTCGTACTTTGTCAACAAATATTGTGCGAAGAAATCATCCTTGCTTATGTCTACGTTAGCCTTATCACGTTTCTTGTTTACTGGATAGTTGGACGTGTTACCGACGTTATGTATTATATCTGACAGATTCGGCATTCTTTTATACATTTGTTCGCTTTCGGGGCCGATGGCGGGTTTTACCTGGTCAGTCTTTTTTCGGAGGCTCTCGGGCAGGGCTTCGGATTTCAGTTTCACTAAGGTTGTGTTCACTACGGAGCAGTCGATCTGCATTAGCGTGACGTGGTCGTTCATAGATGAATCTGGAATGGGGACAATGGTGATTATTTTTAACCAGGCTCCGACAGGAGCACTACATTTTTTTCGGAATAATGAGTTTGTGAAAATGTTGACAGAAACTTATCTTTAAACATTCATCACTGAAATGATTGTAAAGACCACAAACTCGGTAGGATTGTTTTACATATTACAGAGTTTCTAGTACCTTGGCTTAAAACCTATATAGAGTCACGGTTAGGTACAACGACGAGCGAAGCGAGGAGGTAGGTTATCTCGCGAATATAAACGTTACATCAAATGTATTTTTTAAATACCAATTGAAATTATATCCAATTAAATTATGCAACTAAGTTTAACAATGTGCACCAAATATGTTTAATATAGTGTATCAAATAAAAAAAAAGTATCAAATGTTGTTATATCCAGTGAAATACATGAAACATTATATCCATCATTACCAGGGATCGGAAATTCTTGTGGATATTTACCTAAAGTTGACAAAATCCTATTGCTATCTCACTCATACCTCAAACAAAGCCGCCTATATCTCCAACTGAACAACAAAGCCGCCGCCAAAGTTTATTTACTAACTTCCGAACCCTGATCATTACACACCCCTTTTATCTAGCGATGGAACTATAAAAAAAAAACACTTACCATTCCCCGTCCTAGCGGGTAATATCAGCGCCATCTTCGGGGGCCTAGTGACGTTATGCGAAACGGCCGGCAGGAGCAAATGCTCTCCCTTTCCCACTCCTACTACATAGAACGTGTCGTCTCTCCTATGCAGCGCTTGCAATAGCGCGTTCCACTCCCCAAAGTCTCCATAGTCAGGCTTTATCTTCGGGTAGAGTGTGTCGTAGTCGATGACGGCGGTGCCAGGGATGTCCAGGTCCTTACTTCGTCGCATGCGACGGAGACGAGGCTTCACGTCGAAATTGGAGTCTAGGTTCAGCTTGTTGTACAGCCTGTATGAACCGAAGAGACCTGTGCACGAATGGTCAAAGAAGAATATCAAAATTTGATTTTTACCTCACATTATGTTGCGTTAACAACTGAATAAGTAAGGTAAAACATTTTTTTAGATACGCCTTATAGATTCTGAAATATTAAGTGAGGCACAGGTATGTGACGTCACTCAATGTATGAAGATATGAGTATGAGTCTGATGACGTCACACTAGCAGGGGCCCCAAAATAACTTCATAAGTACTCGCTTGAGTTAAATGAAACAAAAACTAGTTTATTGCTAAGCAAATAGGCAATAGATGCGTTGTGTAGCGCAGAAGCCTGTAACCATTGCTGCCAATGCTAAACAATTTTCCAAATCGTGTCTAACTTAACAAAAAATAAATGTAATATATTTTGTGACATGATTCTCATATTATTTAAATGGAACATTAGATATTAATATTGACTAAGCGTTAAAGATCTGAGAGCACGAGGGCTGTAAAATTTTGCTCCTCACCATTAATCTTATCATCGGCGAAGTATCGACTAGGCCTCTTCCTTGGCTCGTTGTTCGTCCAGTTGAGGGTCTTCCCCCTGCCTATCCACCGCTTCAGCTCGCCTGCGAGTCTTATGCTCTCGTTCTGATTAATGTTGCCCAGGTCCACTTTCGATGCGTTTTGACAGTCTGGTGAATAGGTGCTCTTGTTGGCCGCTCCAAACGCTAAGTGAAAATAGGAATGGTTTCAGTGAGTTACAAAACAATACGGCTGTGATCATTTTTACATCACGCTAGGCCGTAAGTTGGATTTTCCGCTCGCTACGCGGGGAGAAATTTATAATATGTTAGACGTCCACTGCTGGACAAAGGCCTCCCCACAGTTCTCCACAACGATCGATCATGCGCCGCCCTCATCCAATTTCTACCCGCGATCTTAACCAGGTCGTCGGTCCACCTTGTTGGAGGCCTTCCAACGCTGCGTCTTCCGGTCCGCGGTCGCCACTCAAGAACCTTTCTGCCCCAACGGCCATCGATTCTACGAGCAATGTGCCCCGCCCACTGCCACTTAAGTTTGGCGACTGTCTGAGCTATATCTACAACCTTAGTTCTCTTGCGTATCTCATCATTTCGAATTCGATCCCGCAAGGAAATTCCGAGCATAGCTCGCTCCATTGCCCTTTGAGTAACTGTGAGCCTTCTTATGAGGCCCATTGTAAGCGACCACGTTTCAGTGCCGTATGTCATCACTGGCAACACACATTGGTTAAAAACCTTCGTCTTAAGACACTGCGGTATTTGGGACGAGAAGACATTCCGCAGCTTCCCGAACGCTGCCCATCCGAGTTGGATTCGACGAGTGACCTCTTTTTCGAAATTCGACCTACCCAACTAGATCGTTTGTCCAAGGTAGATATAGTCGTCTACAGTTTCGAGCGCAGTCTCCAACTTTAAGTGGAGTGGGTGCCACATGGGAGTTAACCCACTTGTTGAGAGACCCTACTGAGGTCGTTGAGCATTTTGCCGAGGTCTTCCAGGGTCTCAGCCATGACCACGATATTATCAGCAAAGCGGAGGTTGGTGATGTATTCGCCGTTTATGTTGATGCCAAGTCCGTCCCAATCCAGAAGCTTGAATACGTCTTCCAATGCAGCTGTGAACAATTTAGGAGATATAACATCTCCTTGCCTCACACCACGCTGCAATTGGATAGGTTTCGAGTCTTGGTTTTGGACGCGGACTGACATAGTGGCATTCTCATACAAACACCTTAGTACCTCAATATACCTGCAGTCAATTTGGCACCGCTGGAGAGACTGCAGCACTGCCCAGGTCTCGACTGAATCGAAAGCCTTCTCATAGTCCACAAACGCTAAGCATAATGGCTGGTTATACTCTTCGGTCTTCTGTATAACCTGCCGCAGCGTATGGATGTGGTCTATGGTACTAAAAACTTTACGGAAGCCGGCTTGTTCGGGAGGCTGGAAGTCGTCAAACCTGCGTGCGAGGCGGTTCGTGATGACTCTCGAAAACAGCTTATAAACATGACTCAGAAGCGAGATGGGCCTGTAGTTCTTTAAAAGGGTCTTATCGCCTTTCTTAAAGAACAGTACCACTACGCTTCTGTGCCATGCCTGTGGCGTTTTCCCCTCGAGTATGACAGAGTTAAATAACTTTTGCAAGGCTTTTAAGACCGGTTTTCACCTGCTTTTAGAAGCTCTGAGGTAACTCCGTCATCACCCGCCGCCTTATTATTATTAAGCTGTTTGAGAGCCATACTAATCTCGTACAGGCTGACGTCCGGGATTTCTTCTGTGTAGTGTCGGGTCAACCTAGCTCTTGGATCTTTGGCTAGGTTCATGACAGGTGTCCGCGTTGTCGTGTATAACTGTCGTAGAACGCCTCGACCTCCCCCAGGAGCTCAGGCCTAGACGACACGATTCTACCATCCCCTGTCTTCAGCTTTGTCAGCTGGCTCTGTCCCATAGACAAATCTCGTGCGAACACTTGGAGCCTTTGTTCCGCTCAATAGCCTCTTCAATACAATTTGTATTGAATTGGCGCAGGTCGCGAGTCAGAGACTTTGAGATTTGTTTGTTGAGCCTTCGGTACTGAGAAGCGTCATCAGGGGAATGCAGAACCATAGCGCGCCTCTCCTTCATGAGCTCGAGAGTGTGATCAGAAATCTTTTTGGTTCTTTTTGAACGGTGGGTCTTAAAGAACTTAGATCCCACCGTTAGGACAGTTTCCACAAGCCTGTCGTTAAATTCGTCCACGTCTTCGCAATCACCCAGGCATTCGAAGCGATTCTGCAATTCCAGTTGAAAGGGTTCGGGGTTTTGGATTTGTATCGGTGTTGGCCAGAGCATAGACTTCATAAGCCGATAACGTTCAAGCTGAACATTAATGTTTAATGTGCCTCTTACCATCCGGTGATCGCTCCCGGTTGTAACGGCATTAATCACAGAGACATCATTAAACACTTCCCTCCTAGTCGACATTATGAAGTCTATCTCGTTCTTTGTGACACCATAGGGACTAATCCAGGTCCATTTGCGGTGAAGGCGCTTCTTGAAGAAGGAGTTCATCATATAGAGTCCCTCCTTCTCCATAAAGTCCGCAAGCGTTTGACCCCGTGCGTTCCGATTCCCAAATCCAAAAGGTCCCACTTTCAGCTCACCATCGCTTCGTCTGCCCAGTTTTGCGTCATCATTCCCCCATGACAACGGTGTAGAGAGTTTTGGAGGTATGTATGTATGGCTTTAGAGATATCCTCATACATAACCTCCACCTCATCGTCAGGGTGTGTCGATGTTGGCGCGTATACCTGTATGACCTTCAGCGAATACCGTTTGGTGATTCTGAGTATCAGGTACGCTACCCTTGTGGACACACTCTCGATCTTGACAACGTTGTTCACGAGGGACCTGTGGACGATAAACCCGACACCACCTTGGGACTGCTGGTCGCCCTCCCGGAAATAAAGCAGGTTGCCGGATTTCAAGATTATTGAGTCCTCTCCCTCTCTTCGGACTTCGGATAATCCGACGATATGCCACCGCAACCTACTTAATTCTTCCTCGAGTGCAGTGATCTTCTCGTCAGTACGCAGTGTGCGCGTATTGTATGTTGCCAGGGCCTGAGGTCGTCGGTGGTGGTAGCCAGATCTTTGCCGGAGATTCTTCGCACCCCTGACCCCGCCAGTACCCTGACTGCTACCGTCGCCGGGGCACTGGGGGTCGCCGGAACTCGGGGCCGTGGCTCTATTTTGTTTATTCATATTGGGGGGTTTGACATAATCGCCACGCTTGGCATGCGGGTTGGCGATCGCAGTAATGTCCACCGTACGAAAACAAGGATGCTGCTGCCCATCCTACGGTGGTCTTGGGCGTAGTTTTAGGACATACCCGGGTCCTTTTAGGACATACCCCGGAAAACTTCACGTTTCCTTAATTATGAATGAAGACAATCAGACCAGTCGTTGGCATACCATCAGCTTTTAGGCAGTATCAAATGATGGTATTATTATCTTTGGCTACTTTACATATGTATATTCGTTACCGTAACTATTTTAAAACCATTTAATAACACTGGCAAACAACCAACTGCGTGTAAAACTACAAACTTTTGAAAAACTGCAATTTTAGATACAATTGGTTTTTAAATGACAGTACGTTCCATAATAATACAAACGGTTTACTCACGTAAAAATTGTCAGGAACGGCCCGACATTTATCAATAATGTTGATACATCCTATCGTTGTAAAACGCCCCAGATTACGCTATATTCAGAATAACCACCGATAGCAACCTCTATAAATATAACTTCCCATATTTGTCTTCAACAGTTGGGTAAATCAGCGGTCTCCATATTAAGAAATTAATACGTACTAGGTTCAGGTACTTCTTTGCTGTCCTCTGACCACAACAGGTGCCGCGCGCCTACGTGGGAGGCCGCCGGCTCCACCAGCGGTTTAGAGTTCCACCTGAGACCAAAATAACACTTTACGTCACCCTAGGCTGCAAGTGGGATTTTCTGCCCGCTACGCTTTAATCTCACTTCCTGGCCAAGGCAAGACGTAAAACTTTAGAGAAACCACGGGCCGTAATTCGTAAAGCTCCAGATTGCATATTTATGGCCCTCACCTTCGGTTCGGGTCACAAACACCTGCGATCTGGGACATTCACGAATTCACTACCCTAGGTGTGTAATGTAGTATTTTGAGGCTGCGTTGCTGAGACTTACTTAATTTACTCCAACTCTCCGTTTTCAATTTAACGTAAAAATACTGGTTGTAGAATGAAAGCATTTGACAAAATTTAAAATTTAAATAGTGTTAAGTTTAAACGAATTTCCTTACTTTATTATCACAGAACCAAAAACTATTATTTTTATTTGGTTATACGGACTAGTTTTGAAAACATGAAAAAAAGGAGCAGCGTCGTCAAAAAATCAGCAATCAAAAGACGTCACCTTGTGGAAGAAATGACAGTCGCAACGCGTATTTCACATTTCTAACAGGTAGAAATTAATATAGGTTACTTTTCTTATGTAAATTATTACTTCCTCTTTCCTCAAAGCGACATACGGAAAAGTAGTCTTGAAAATATAAAATGTTATCAATTGGGATACTTTAGGAAAATATTACTTGATTACTAGCGACCCTTTACTTACTTTGCACCGGTGCAATGCTGATAACTATGCTAACTCTATCTATTAAAAGAAACCGCATCAACGTCCGTTGCGTAGTTTTAAAGATCTAAGCATACATAGGGACAGACAGACTGGAGGCGACTTTATTATATACTATGTAGTGGTGATAGAAAAAGGCCTAATTAAAAACAAATGGTGTTGTCAATTACAACTCACCCTAGAATGTTAAAGTTGAGCGACACCATGAACACCATAGCGCACAACAGCGCAATATTCTTCTTGGGTATCAGCACCCTGGACGGGTCGAGCCGCGGGATCTGTATACACAAACACAATGGCCATCGTGAGACAACAATTAGACACATACACGAAATAGTGCATCACTGCTGAAACCGGCAATGCCTGTTCGCCTTTCTCAAGCATGCAAAGAAATGACGTCATAACAGGCTTCTAAGTATCACGTTTCGGGCGGAACTCATACAAAGTCGAAGGCCTAGGCCGGAAAATAGTTATTTTTTGAACATGGCGTCTGTGTCCATGAACAGGCTAAACAGCTGAATTATATTTTTATGAGTGGTGTATTTTTTTTATTTAATTTCATTTCATCTTATTTCATTCATTCAAGTCAAAATAAGCTTACAGTTTACACCAAATCACTTACTTGTAATTTTAATTTAACATTATACAGAGCAAAATAATAATAATAAAAACAATACAAAAAAAAAACAACAAAAGAACACACATTGCACATGTTTGAGAAAAGCACTATACATGCGTGAGCCGTAAAAAAGGCTTGCCGGCTTCGTATAACCATCCAGCCTCCCTACGGTCCGCCGTCTATGCCTACTCACCCAGCAAGCCCTTCTTTCCCGGCGTTTGCAGTGATGTACAATAACATTTTATACCTAAATTAATTTTCTGGCCTAGGCCGGTAATGCAATATGATATGATGATATGATAATGTATATTCTCGCCTGAAACGCGACGGGCATATATATAAACATATCACATACATCTCGTATAAAATTAAACAGATACTACTCTAACCTTGCGACCCCTCGGGTCGGACAGCGCCAGCTGGCTCCGAAGTTCCGTATTTTCTCGCCGGAGCTGAGCGATCTCGTTGTGGGCCTCCATTAGCTGATGCTGCAGTGATAACACATAATCCTTCTTCTTTTGGCGCGACTGGCACGCTGACTCACTGTAACATACCAAAGTAAATATTATAATTGACTTATAGAGCCTCATGATGTATACCTAGCTACTGCTATAGAACCTGTGTTGTTGCACATTTCCATGACGGATGATGAATACACCCTCTCAGCTACGAAGGTGTGC
Organism: Apotomis turbidana; assembly: GCA_905147355.2. NCBI lineage: Eukaryota > Metazoa > Arthropoda > Insecta > Lepidoptera > Tortricidae > Apotomis > Apotomis turbidana. The sequence continues at coordinate 53,470,796 of LR990280.1, read as the reverse complement.
TCGGAACGCTCAAAAACACTCGGCGATGTGGCGATTGGAAGCGGATTACGTCCATCGGTGAACTTACATAATTCTAGTAAGTATTGTGTATATGTCGAGTGGCAACCCCAGCGAGCGAACTGATAATAATGACCAAAAGTTGGCACAACTACGCTTCGCGAGACAAAGCATCGCCCGTCACTCTCTCTTACATTACAGCAAAGAATGAGATAGTTGACATTTTCTCCTGTCCAGAAAATTCCACTTAGAGCCTAGGGTAACATTAGTACATTACCTAACAATGGTGGTAAACGAGGAATTACAAACGAGTGTCTATTAGGCTTTACTGACACGAGTTTGGAATTCCTTTACCACCAGCGTCACGTACGACGTTTTTCATCACACTTGTGGGGAAATAAAATTGTTTATATGTCGAGTGGCAACCCCAGCGAGCGAACTGATAATAATGACCAAAAGTTGGCACAACTACGCTTCGCGAGACAAAGCATCGCCCGTCACTCTCTCTTACATTACAGCAAAGAATGAGATAGTTGACATTTTCTCCTGTCCAGAAAATTCCACTTAGAGCCTAGGGTAACATTAGTACATTACCTAACAATGGTGGTAAACGAGGAATTACAAACGAGTGTCTATTAGGCTTTACTGACACGAGTTTGGAATTCCTTTACCACCAGAGTCACGTACGACGTTTTTCATCACACTTGTGGGGAAATAAAATTGTGTATATGTCGAGTGGCAACCCCAGCGAGCGAACTGATAATAATGAGCAAAAGTTGGCACAACTACGCTTCGCGACTCTTGTCGCGAGACAAAGCATCGCCCGTCACTCTCTTACATTACAGCAAAGAATGAGATAGTTGACATTTTCTCCTGTCCAGAAAATTCCACTTAGAGCCTAGGGTAACATTAGTACATTACCTAACAATGGTGGTAAACGAGGAATTACAAACGAGTGTCTATTAGGCTTTACTGACACGAGTTTGGAATTCCTTTACCACCAGAGTCACGTACGACGTTTTTCATCACACTTGTGGGGAAATAAAACAAAACTAATAAATAGTAGTCAATACCAAAATTACTTAGGGCGGCCTAGGGCGTCATTTACGACTTACCGCCCGCTTTTCTAGCATGTAAACCCTTGAAGTGTGATAAAAATTACTTACCGCCCGGTTTTCTAGCATGTAAACCCTTGTTTACGAGCAAGTGTGATGAAAAAATATATACCTCATAATTATGATTATAATATGGACTAATATTTACCGATTCTTTATCATCCTTTGCTGCTTCTTCAACGCTTTGATTTCGTCTTCACTTAAATGGGACAGGTCTATTGAGCTAAGGGAATTATCGTCTGGCGGGGTTTGTACTATCCCATTCGGGCTTCTGGTCGCTGCGGGCAGCAATACTACATTGTTGGGTGGTGACAGCTGAAATATTATTTAAACATAATATTAAAGTGAAATAAACCTATTATTTTATTGTAAGTGTACAAATAATGTTATAGTAAATCACAAGAGTATCAACAGTCGCCCATTTCGAGCATACAATTTCAGTTCCTATAACTACTGTGTAGATAATCTATTAACGTACATTTATTTATAACATTTCAATTAACTAAAACATAGTGGAGTGTTATCTCTCTCTTTACTTTTCTTTATCAATTAATTAATTAATTAATATAATATGAAGTAAGGGTCCATACGGGAGAGGGGTTCGTAAAATCTGTACGTGCCGTATCTGGCGATTCATAAATGTATTAGAATGTTCTTGTTCTTACATGGCGATAGGAGGGGGTCAAACATGGCCAAAATTGTCTTACGTAATTAACGAACGGCCCCTTAGCTCTAACAAACGTAACGAGTACAAATTAAAATACCTACGTAACGTGTTTACTCACGTCGTAGACGTTGAATATTGCTCGACATGTTTTGAATCGGTTCGCGATTCAACATCAGGAACCTAATCGGCTCTCCTGATGATATATATAGAGACTCACCGTAGTTTCCTATGTAAAGTAACGAGTATATCTTATGACGAACGATATTTTATAAATTACCGGTCTAATATTCCGATTACTCTGTATGGGCATCTATTTGAAGTACATGAATACCTCGAAATGGAGACTGTCAAAGAGACTATAAGAAAAAGAAGGCTGAAATATAAAGAACGCCTCAATAGACATGTGAATGTGCTGGCACATGATCTCACTGATACCACAAGCAATACTAACCGCCTTAAGAGGGCGCACATCATGAACCTGGACAAAACACAATAAAAGTAAAAAAAAAAAAACCAATAATGGGCAGTATATCAGTGGATCTGCTTCCCTCCATGCATCATTACACATCCATAGTTCTGATTATGGTCTGTATGGCTGATTGCAGAAAGACAAATAAAAAAAAAATCTATTTCAAAATATTAAATTTTCAGTTGTAATTTGGAATGGTCATAGATGGCATTATACGAAATGACTTGTGACAAACGTGTTTTAATGCGTAATCTAACTTTGAACTTTACTGCATGCCATTACGTTATATTGTTCTAAGCGTAATAATTAACTAAAAATAATCAGCTTATCTTTACAGCTTACACCGACCAAACTATGCACACAATAGTTAGAAGGTTACGATACAATCGTGCAGTACAAACATGCATAATAAATTATTGTGACGGTACAGTCACGTGAAATTGTCAAGAACGGCCCGACATGTTTCGAACTCGTATGGAAACGTGATGCTTCGAAGCCTGTTATAACGCACGTGATGACATTTCATTGACTGTTTGAGAAAAATGATTTATATAAATGTATGACAGTCGCGGAAGCCGAAGAAAATATAACGAGTAAATTTTTCAAAGGTTATCTTCTAGTTTATAATAGTATTCTTACCTTTCTTTGGTAGTGGACTTTCTGGGGCAAGGGAGAGATGGCGATCTTCCCTCCCTTTCCGTCTCTAGGTACATTACATTTATCTACTAGCACCCTCTTCTGATCAACTACGAGTTTTATTTGTTTGTCTAGGAAATCCTGTCCTTGGACGATTGGTAAACTCTGTTCATTGACTACTTTGAAATAATTTGGAGTGTTCAGAAGGCGCCCGTTACCTGGAAATATTAAATTAAAATATTAAGGGACAATCTTACACAAATCGACCTACTCCACAACTAAGCAAAGCTTGTAGTATAGGTACTAGACGACAATATACATAATGATATAAATACATACATATATATATAGATGACATACATGACCCAGGAACAAATATTCGAGTTCATCACACCAATATTTGCCCTGGCCGGGATTCGAACCCAGGACCGCCGGCTCAGTAGGCAGGTGCTCTGCAGACTGCGCTACCCGCGTCATCAAAAATACAATTGCACATTTGACTTAGACGTGGACGGCTATATACCACATTTCATGCCGCGCTTTACACACTAGCGTGTTTAGGGCTCCGGACCAAAAGGATAAAAACGGGAACCAATTACTATAACACTCCTCTGTCCGTCCGTCCGTCTGGGCAGTCTAGTGACACAAGTCACCAGGCTGTATCTCATGAACGGTAACAGCTAGACAGTTGAAATTTACACAGATGATGTATTACCGTTGCCGGTATAACAACAAAAACCTAAAAACATAATAAAATATATATTAAAGTAAAATATAGTCCTTTTCAAAAATCATAAGTACTTGGAGAATCTGGTTGCGTTAACTTTGCACCTCATTTGTATCCGGCGCCATACACACCAGGTGCAAACTTAACATAAACCGGCCAGTTAAGATGAGATGCTCCCCACTCGCACTTGGTCGGTTTTTTTATTGGTACTAAATGAAGCTATGTTAAGGGTGGTATAAATCACATACTAAATGTATGAGACAGACCTCGCGAAGGTGGCACCGGCTAGAATGGGACGGCGGTACATTGGCAGTCGTTTTGAATTATTGGTAGCTTTGTCCTATACTACATTACTACAGTAGGTACAGTCAAGTAAATTGAAATACGTACCTTTTTCGCTCACGTCACGATGACAATCAGGGTCAAAAAGGTTATACAAGTATTACACTTTCCTTTACTGTACTTTGTAAACCAAGGAAGTGGGTCATTGTCAGTTCAAAAAACAAAATTCGTCCCTCCGGTGGTCAAAAGTTAAGAGCTTGTATGAATCTAGGTTATGTTGCTATTACATCGGATTATAGAAGAGGGAACCTTCTTTATTCTCACGGCCATTTTATCAGAAAATTAGGCCCTGGAATCCTTAATTTCGCAAATGTTTACTGGAAAGACTCGAACCTAAATCTGTCAATGACCAAAATAAGGTATAGGCATACATACCGATTTTTTCCACTGGCTGGGTTTTCAAAAAACTTTGATTGAAGGCTGGACTTTCTAGTTTGACTCCCTAAAACAAACGTATAAAATTATTGTTACATATTAACGCAGGACACATATAGTATAGGTATGAAAAGTATAAAAAATAAGTCCGTAATCCTAATGGGTTACTACCTCTTGAGGAGTCACGAAGTCTCTGTGAAAGTGACTCATCACTTATATGAAATCGAATTCGTGTATCATTCAAAAAGGGCTCTTTTAATGCACAATCTTACGATGGACTTCAGTGTCGCCTAATGATAAGTGACTATAGGGGTACAGGGACAATTCAGTAGGTAGGTAAAATATCTTGTTTACGTATTCGGTTTTGAGAAATGTTAAGTTATTCCTGACTAGCTGCGCCGCCCGGTAAATCGATCATCCCACGGGAACACTAAATTTGTCGGGATAAAAAGTAGCCCATGTGTTAATCTAGGGTGTCAGCTACCTTCATACTAAAATTTATCAAAATTGTTCCAGTCGTTTGAGCGCGAATAGTAACAAACATACACACAAACCACGCAAGCTAGGTGAATGGTACCGTGTTTGACGTTGGACTGACAATTTTTTTGTTGTTATTCTGTTCCGTGGCCCAGGGGACAACAGTGAATAATCTTCTTAGAAAAGTATTGATAATTTATATGATGGTATTGTTAGGAAACAGTCTACACAAGAATAGGCTTATAACTGAAGCAATTACCAAGTTTTTGGTAAATATAACCGCCAAAAACCGTAGTTTTAAAGTGACCCAGAAGATATCACCGCGACAACGGGCAACGGAAAAAAATATTGACGACGACGATCACAGGTCTCGAAATCTAGACTCGTGCACTGTAAGAGGTGCCAAAAACGCTCTAGTTTGCTCGTTCACTGCTGTAAAGTAGTCCGGTACGATGGGAACATTAACATATTCACATAGAGGTTTTGCTAAGGTGTAAAGCGTTTCAAATAAACAATGCAAAGATCGACACACAAAGCTTAAGGAAAAAATCGAAAGGTTATCTAGCGTTAGGGTGGTGCAGAGGTTAACACGCTAGACCGGTAATCCAGAGGTATAAGTACAAATTTTCTAAGCTAAGCTTATCCACTTAAGAACTGAATACCATTGAGTGGTAAACCACAAATTAAGATAGCGAGCTCGTAGTAAAAGCAGATTGTAACCACCTTAGAAGGTTAATATAGATTATCGACTCTATTTCCTTGGACATGAAACTACAAAATACACTAACAGAATAATGGTAATCATAACTTTTTTGGAATTTTACAACCGTCCGACTCTCCACAAGAACGTAGATACTTGAAAAAGGACTATGAACTCTCATCATCAACCATTTTAAACTTATTCCACAAGGAATAAGGTTGAAAATTCAATATCCAGGCAATGTAATTCTAACCTTTTTTTGTAAGTAACTGGTTGGCGCTTACGAGAACAAAAGCAAATAGGATTGTATTAGACACAATGCCATTGTGAATGCAGGTAAGTGGATGAGCTTAGTTTAAAAAAAATGTACTATACCTGGTTCGATTATCGATCTCTACCGACCGCCAGGCATACGCATTAAAAAAAAATATTTCTGCTATGCTATGACTATAATCTTTGTATCAATGGTTTACTCTAGAGTGGTTAATAAATGTTACCTCTATTTTAATGACTCCGTTTTCAATGGCGACAACTGGTCGCACAATACCATTCTTTTCGGGAGGCCTCGTATTAGGCGGGTGCTCAGTCAGGGATGGAATGCCGTTTGTGGGATCTGCGTCGTAATACATGTTCGGTTAATATTGGCGGAAAATATTTATTTTTATTTTCAATCATTATATTTCACAGTGTGTAAACCAAAGCACTGTGAAACTAATATTAAGCACATACAGATGTTATACAGTAACAACATGACAATATATTACAATTAGAAATCCACTCTAGGCCGGTCCGCAGAGCAAGCCGCCTCGCGAGGCAATTACCGCGCGAGGTATTCGGCGTACGCCTCGGGCATTGGATGAAATTACGCTCACCTAATGCCGCACGCAGCAAGCCCGAGCCGCAATTGCCTTGCGAGGCGGCTCGCTCTGTGTGGAAGCGGCTATGGAAAACGGCCGTTTTAGTATCCGAATATCTAACTGAATTCCCATCACAAATCACAACTATGGAAAATTTTATACATACCGCATTTTTGTAGGAATTGTTCAATATCTTCCAGCCTCAAGTGATTAGCGGGTGCATCGTCAAAACTGGGATACCAATCGAACGGAGAGACCGAGGAGTCTCTGGCGGAAGTGTTGGACGTGGAGCTGGTAATAATAAACAGATATTTAAAATACTGTACTATATTATTTATACTGTACTAAGGTTAAATAGTAGATTGTTTGACAAGGGCCAAATTTTTTTTTTTTTTACTTTATGCCTAGGGAGTACAATGAATACTTTAGCCCTGCATCACGAAGCTAAAATAACGTACTTTTTGAGCAAAAGTGAAATACATTTTGCTGCAGGCAATATGTTTCGTCGCAATCGCATAGTCTGTCCCTTTCACAAGTCCAACACATATGGTGGCTCTCAAACAATATCCACATAATGACAGTAGTACATTAATAATTACTACAGGAGTGTCTCCCTTTTGATTTATCAATAGCTACAGGAAAACTGTATTTTATATGTTGATTGTGTAAGGCCGTATCTTTAGGGTTTAATATTAAATTCAAGTTTTTTATTTTAGTTATATAACAATTACTTTGTTCTTACTTTTTAGAGTCATCATCACTGCTGGAGTCAGAATTGCTGCTCTCATTGGAAGACGACTTGATGCTCTGGACGGGAGATATCGGTGGGACCAGGAGAGGTGCTGCGTCAGCTAGTATCTCACTGGGAGATGCATCGGTTGCATCCAAAATAGATGACCATTGATAGTCCTTGGTCAGATGGTCAAGAAAATCATCACCTGGAAATCAAATAAATGAAATAAAGCTACCTTCAAATCAAGTGAGGCTTGTATGTTCTATAGACACTAGACACTTATTATCAGGGACATTAAAATGCAAGAAAAATCAACTGAAATAATGTACAATTAATGTACATTGACGGCACTTCAATGAGTTTTGCTCGCATTTCGCCTCATAGTTATACACTACTTGCTCTGTGTCAGCTGTAGACCCGGTTTTATGAAGTAGTTCAAATAAGACATTTTTTTGTGTTAACATAAGGCCATAGTCAGTTTTCCATAGTGAATCAGCCCTTACATTAAATGTAAATCCAGAGTCCAATCCGTTTGGCCTTTGAATCTACAAAATCTTCATGATCATTTTACTTGCTCACAAAACTTCATGAGGATCGATTGAACAATGAGAATTAAAGATGAGAAGAGCAAGACCTCTGAACATTCACACATACAATTTGGACATTTGAAACAATTTTAACCCAAGCTGAAATGAAGATGGTTCAATTGCTTGGCCAATAAGTACATATTAAACTTCCATGGCTAAAGGACAAATAACCAACATGCAAATTGGCTTGCAATTCAAGCCCAAAAGCTAAAGGTAATATTTTGAATAATTTGAGACAATCAAGTTCTTGTTTTTTTTAATTTATTACACTGGCTACAATAATACATGCAAATCGAATGCAAATCTAATAAGACATATGATAATAGTAAGAATCAGGCTTTTTACAAATTCATAAACATACTAATTTTTGCATACAGAATCATTTTCCGCCTGACCTTTCTAAATTAAATATTTTATGGTAGAATATGTAAAACTACATTTAAATATCAAATGTGTATTATTAAATTAGAAATAATCTAGTTAGTTAGGTACTCAAGATAATAAAGCAACAGAATGTTAGATATATTATCAAAATATTTCATAGACATTTATGTTTTACTGGTAATAAATACGTTGCTGGACAATGTAAACAGAAATCGTGTCCAAGGACGCAAATGCGTGGAAAACACGTACAGCGTAGATAATTAATAATGTAATAAATTAAACAGCAATAATATTTACTGGAATTATGCACGAAATGCTCTGTCTATTCTAGAATAGAGAGTTAGAACGTGTATTTATTCAAGCAACACGAAGTATAACAATAAAGCAAAGATAATGCGTTGTTATTCTTATAAATGAAACAAAGCCGGAAAAGTTTACATTGCAAAATGTGATATATTTACCATACAAATAATCTTTGTTATCGATCAAAATATCAACATCCATTGAAGTAGCCAAGTGTTGACTATTTGAACAAATACGTGTAATTAGTAAGATTGCATTGCAAATTCGTAACTAATTTAAGATAAAACACAACACGCTGCGAAGTGCTATGATATTGATAATGATGTGTGTGAGCAGTCAGTCAGTACGAAACGAACCGAACTAAACGCAAATGTCAAATAGTTCACAAACTTCACAGAGTATGAAAATGAAAAAGCATATTAAGCTACGTTTTCACATGCGGTGTTTATTTAAACCCGTTCCAGACCTTCCGATCCTACCCGATCCGATCCTACTTATCGGATAATGTGTAGCGTAGTGCAATAGTTAGGACCTAAAACACTACACATTATCCGATTTCCTCCGATAAATCGGATCGGATCGGAAGGTCTGGAGCGGGTTTTAGATGTAAATATTTTTTACGGAAATGGTCTCGAAAAATCTCTTATGACGGGTAGAAATTATTAAAAATTAAAATTTACAATGTTATTTTATCTAAATATAAACTAATTGTGGATTATGGATTCTATACAAACCAAAAACTACTATCTAGACTTAGACTTGCGCACGAAGATGACCTAATTGAAAAAGATAGTTGCAGCTTTGGTGTATAGCTTCCTCTGCACCTGCAATCAATACTTACTGCTGAGTGACCAGACATATATTATTCATCTGTGGACCAGACCATAAAATATTGTATTCACTTGTTTCAAGTTCAAGTTCTAAAGTTAAAAATCGATATTTGCGATAGTAAACAATCAAAGTATTGAATTTAATATGGATAGCCAACTGTTCAGTTAAATTGCAAAAAAAAAGTACAGTTCTTATTTTAATATTTTAAACAACTTCAGTTAATATTTTATATTTGACAAAGCGTTGCATCCTAATAAATCATGAACACTTTATTAATTACCTTGCATTTGAATTTCAAATTGTTTTTTTTTCTTACTAAATATGCTATACGTGACACACTTTACACTAGGGAGATTATCGAAACGCATCTGACAACCCTATAGGTGTGACAGCATTTAGTTATAGTTAGGCTTTATCGATTACCTAGGTACTAGACTAGTAGGTACTCTTCAGATTTTCACTAGAGTAGGTAAAGTACGTACCTTGTTTTGGTAGCTGGTGATATTTTAAAATCAGCGTGAATAATGTGACCATATTCCGCGGCAGTACTGGGGGGGGCATAATATAACTGTTGTTTATACTGTGCTGGTTCCGGTTGCAATCATAATATTACGATGTGAGATTCGGTTCAGAAGGACCGGTTGCGATAATGTCTGGCGCCGAGGACACGGATGATTTCATCTTTCGTCCCCAACAGCATTTCGATGCGAAATGGCTGAATCCCGACTTACAAGGATCAGTGCAGTGCCCACAGATACTGGCCAATCATTACAACACCATTATTCAGGATTGTGAAGTAATCCTCGACGCCAGCTCGGGATTGCTCAACAAAGCTGGTATCACTGCCAAGCTTGGAGACAACGGCAAATACTACTGTGGTTTGCGGGTGAGTACTAGTTTATTTTTTTAATTTTGTACCAGATATGGCCTGGAAATACTGCTTTAGTGTGCCAAGGTCACTTCAGAAAAGGTTGGTTTGTTCAGCAGAAGGTGTCATTAAGTGTTAGTCAGTTCTTAATGAAATATTAAAAGGATATTAATTGTAAGCTCATAAGAAATGCAACAGTTGGTAATCGGATCATTTGTTTGTAACCACAACAATTTTGTGTTATTGTTTTGCTTATAGAGGTGTTGGTGATGAACTAAAAATAATGGTTAGTCATTTAATGAGCAGTATTCTGTGAATTATCTGCATACTTTTTCATGACCTCATTGAAATTAGTAGTATTTTTGGTAGACAAATGCATAATTTTATACATTCCTGAGTACTAAAATTCAAACCATGGGTCACCAAGTGATCACCGCACTCCATATCTGGTCTGCCAAACTATTTTGTTTTGACCTTAAATATCTAAATAGTCAACATTTAAGTAAACGCTGTAGTCAAATTATTTCATAAATGGACCTTGGCTACCAATCATTTATTTCTTCAATATTTGTAATACATTTCACAAACAACAACAACCACTTTTGTTTGACAACTTCAACATTCACAAATTAGATGTTTCAAAAAACATAGTTTCACAAGCTTTTTATTTATTACACATTTCCTTGATAAATTAAAATAAAGCAAAATCAAATCAAAATTGATAAATTAAAGATATTTGGGTCAAATCATATTTTATATATCCCCGTTTCTCAAAGGTGACCTTTTTGTATGGAGTTCCATAGCAAAAGGTCGCCTTTTACCTTAGCACAGTAGCTTGATCAAGTCTGGTTCATTTACATTTTCCATTATCAGATTTTAACATGCACCTGCTGCGATGGACTATGCGGGCCACACTCTGGCTGTGCATGCGTACCCTGCTCAACACTCTCCGCAGAAGAGGATCTTCGCATCGCTATGCTGGGAAAGATGCCCAATCCGCAGGCCTCTCTTCAGATCATAGAAGAACTAAAATGGAAATTAGATCCAGGTATGATAGTAAAAGTAACATTTTAACGCTGCATCTAATTCTATTTTAAAGCTGGATGTATATCACCTGAACAGATTGCGGACTGACAAACCATGACAATGATTTACCATATCTATATAGTATCTTGGTTGATATTTATTTATTTATTTAATGCATAGGCAGCTTATAGCTGATATTAGAACCGTTGCTGTAATAGTAGGGGTTTCATTTAAATATCACGGAGTTTTCGGTGTACAGATGATTTAAGATTAAGCAGACAATAGGCGTCAAATCATACTTGCACCGAAAACCGCATGTTTATTAATAACCTTTTTTAGTGAGCCAGTCACTTGTTGGTTTGTTCTGTTGTAAAGTAGGCTTCATACAAGTAGTAGCAGTCAAAGAGGCCAGATGTATCAACACATCCTTCCATATAAAAATCTATTTTAATATATTTGCCACCTTTGCTCGCTATTAACTATATGACTGTAGCTGTAGGGTTATTCATGTCAACAAACGGTACACCCTGCCCACCCTGATGTTCAAATGAATATTACACATATTCTAAATATTCTGGTGGAAAAACTGCTCTCTCTATTAGTTGAGGGGTACCACGTGATTTAGTAACACTCGCTTTACACTACTCGCGATGTTGACCGAAGTTAGGCAGATATTATAGTGTGGAGAGACAGAGGATACTTCGGCCAACTCGGCGAGTAGTGTGGAGCCACAATAAGAATAGTATAGGAAGAGATTCGGTCTTAAGCGACAAGTCAAGACCTGTTGCCTACCCTTATCAAAATTATTGTGTCTGTGTTTAATTTGTAAACTTTTTTTGGTGTGCAATAAAGCAAATCTGGGGGCACGGTAGTGCCCCCGCCAAGACGAACAAAAAAAGGCGGGGCACTACCTACCTTTTCTCGAACCGTTTCGTCTCATTTTCAAACCCTCATAGTTTCGTCCCAGTTAACACCAGAGCGCCCAAATTCACAGGTTAAGATGCAGTAAGGGAGCATATGAAATGTACAAAATTTCATTGATCTAGCTTTTATACTTTAGGTTTTATTGGTACCTAAAATACGCCGATTTTGCCACTCACTTATACACTGACGTATCAAAACCTCTGGGGTACTTCCCGATGACCTAGAAAGCTGAAATTTGGTATGTAAGCTAGTATTAGTACACAAACAACAAAATAATTCTAAAACTTGGAACTTTTACCCCCCAACCCCTTAAACTAGGGGATGGAAGTTTGTATGAGAATTCTGCAAATTTTGATACTAGAGGTCTGGAAATTGGTATAGGGACTCCTTGTTATAAATAAAACACATAATATTCTAGGATTTTTAGAAAATCACCCCCCACCCTTTAAATAAGGGGATGTAAGTTTGTATGGGGTTCCCATAATAGGGGATAAAAGTGTATATATATATGGGGCTAAAAGTAGGTATTTCTTAAATACACAATTATTACTACTTCTGTATCTACACTGACTTCGTATTTTAAATATTTCTTTATAGACCTACCAAAATGCAATAATAAATGTAGCGCAATTAACACCCGGAATTTTATATTTTATATTGTTGAATCAATGATTTTTATATCCATCTTAAGCAGATTTAAGCGTAAGACGAATGCGTAAGAGGAAATGATATCAACAAGAATAATATGCAAAGATAGAGCTCTGAAGACTGATGCTCAAGAAACGCTACAGCCCAAAATAAATAAAAAAGCTAGGGCACCTTACAAAAAGAAATAAGATCCCACCAAAACATTTCATGTAAAATTGGCGGCCAAGACTCACATGCTCATAACGCTTTCGCTGTAAAAAGTTATCAGATCCCAGGAAAAGCCAAGCCCCTAAGCCCTGACTTTACTAACCCTACACCTTGGTTTCAAAAGTATGGCTTGGCCGGTTCATAGTACCGTAAATAAGTCCAACGGACCGTTTGGCCCATTACGGTTTATATATTTACGGTAACCTATGAAACAGCCAAGCCATACTTTTGAAACCAAGGTGTAGGGTTAGTAAAGTCAGGGCTTAGGGGCTTGGCTTTTCCTGGGATCTGATAACTTTTTACAGCAAAAGCGTTATGAGCATGTGAGTCTTGGCCGCCAATTTTACATGAAATGTTTTGGTGGGATTGTAGTGTATTGTATAGTAGCAGGTAGCAGTAACTGTCTCTATAGGCTTCTTTTTTCTTATTTTCAGGTCCCGAATGCCTAAAAAATCTCCTAGACTCGTTGATATGGGAGCAAAGACAGCGGGCCATACACACGGCCGTGACTGTTCCATACGTATCTCAAATACGCCGTTTGATCGTACTCTGCAAAAGGCATCTAGTAGCTGTAATAAGGTAAAGTATAGGTACAGGTTGGTCTTTCTCTACAGGGACGGACAGAGCCGGAAGGGTCCGCGTGGGTACACCCGAGGGCCCGAGATTGTATAATGATGGTATATCGCCTGGTGAAAACCGAAGGCCAAAACTCACTAAAAATGTCTGTCACTACTGTACAAAACCTCGTATCTAGTTTGTGTATTGATATGAGATACGATCTTTCACCACTTAGACAGTTGGGGTCCACAACTGTGCACTAACGCACGACTGCATTGTGGAACGAATTGTCGCTTGCTGTATTTCCGGACCGATACGACCTTCAAACCTCCAAGAAAAGATCGTCCTCCCATGTGAAAGGCCGGCAACGCACTTGTGACTCCTCTGGTGTTGCAGGTGTCTATGGGCGACGGTAATCGCTTTCTATCAGGCGATCCGATTTGTTTTAAGTAGGTATTTGTTACTTAGGGAGTTTTGGTTGTCAACAGACGATATGTGAGAGTGGCTGCCCCGACTCGTGCAGGTTAGGGCACAGCCAGCAAATGGGAGTCTGACTATACGGCCAATCCATAGAAACACAGTGCACTACACCCACAGTCGGATTTGAAAGTCTTTCATAACTCATTGAGACATCAGCAGTAATAGGTTGCTAACCTAGGCTCGGGCAAAGTTGACCTTATGGGAATTCCACGACCTCTGCCTATACCTACGACAATTACTTGAAAAAATCTTATGTACAATAATAGCTGTCGTCGTGATTTTATGTAAGTTAGCACATTACACATTCAGGAATGATTGTCAATTGATGGAGGTTGTTCGTCGATTTGTCTTTAATGATCTACCTGTTATAGTAGTCGTTATTACGATAACAGCAGTAACTCCGGTTAACTCCGGTCCGGTGTACTGTATCTTTAATGCTATAAAAGGTGCAAGTAACTTTCACCTTTTGACTGAAGACACGATGATGTTTTCGCTAGACCGGCAAAGTATTCGCCTCATACAAGGAGCAACCGGATTCGAGATCGATATCTTAAATACTAAGTAACTCAATGTAATTTGTATATGTTGAAATGTTTGTTTCCGGATGTGTAAATTTTTTATAAGGTAATGAACTAGAACTTTCAAAAATAGGCTCTTCCTTTAACGTCATATCAGATCATGTTAAGGAGTAAAGTAAATCAACCAGTGTGTCGATTTAAGAACAGTATCCTTACCATGAGTTTACAGTGACAGTACGCGCTAGCTACTGCGTACACGGTTTGTATGGAAAATTGCAGTTCTACAAAGGAACCGCTAGGAGCGCTCTACTATTCTCCATACAAATTGTTTCCGCTGTCGCTAGCGAGTACGGTCACGTCAACTCATGGTAGGGGAGCAGTGAAAGACAGTACAAGCTGTGACCTTCTACGGATCATGCGGTGACGGTTATGTGTAAAAACAAATGAAGACACCTACACTATGACCAGTAGCTACTTTGACTAAGTAAAGGGGTATTATCATCATCATCTTAAATGCTTTGTACTCACTACTCACTTGTATTTTATTATGAATAGGGTTCAGTATAGAAGAGTAAATTAATGACTACACACGTTTAATCAATTAATCATAATTACATCAATAACAAACAATGACCAATTCAAATACACCATGCTATCAACACAATATACCAATTTAGTTATATATACTCAGGCGTACAAATAATTAAATATACAAATAAATCTACAATAACACAATTAGCTAGAGACAGATATAACGTTAATAAAGAGATACACAATTGATATAGAACACACACTTGATTAAACGTTAGCATTTAAACATTTTTGAAATCTAACCCACACCAACAGATAATATAAGGAGGTAAAGATTAAATGCTTCTTATTCGTCTTTCTATGTCCTTTTATTTTACTTCACTAGCGATAAATGCAGTATATAATATTTGGTGGTATAAAAGTACTTACTGTAGCTATCGTTTGTGTGGTAGTAGGTACCTATAACCTTCAGCGTTTCAATGCTATGGTGGCAAACCGAACGGTGACAACAAGCCAAATCATTGAAATTTGTGCAGTGCGAATGTAAACTTTTGCAGTCTGTCAGAGTTCGTATATACGTCAAGTGTCATTTAGGTGTAATAAACTATGCTGTGCGAAATGCTAGTATTCTACCTTGTCAGCGATAACTTGGTAAATTGGTACCGTTACCGACCAACCAAGTCTTCCTACAGTGCTTGGATTGCTAGCGATAAATGCAATAAATATTATTACGTCATCAAACACAGTATTTACTGTAGTTATCGCTAGTGTTATTGTGTGTATTCCTAAGCTTTTCAATGCTATGGTTACCTCACGGTGTTCAACAAGCCATAACAGTGAAAAGTGTTCAGTGAGAATTTAGAGACTTTAAGGAATGTGCAGTGCTATTGACTCTATCGCGCGCCTAGTGCTGTGTTGGTACCGTTACCGACGAGCCAGGCCTGCGCCCAGTGCTATTTAAACTATCGCGCGCGCAATCTTGTGTTGGTACCGTTACCGACAAACCAAGCCTTCCATTAGTGCTTGGATCGCTAGCGATAAATGCAATAAATATTATTGAATTATCAAACCCAGTAGTTACTGTAGTTATCGCTAGTGTCAGTGTGTACAATCCTAAACTTTTCAATGCTATGGTGGTAACCTCACGGTGTTCAACAAGCCATAGCAGTGAAAAGTGTTCAGTGCAAATTTAAAGACTTTAAGGAAAGTGCAATGCTATTGACTCTATCGCGCGCCTAGTGCTGTGTTGGTACCGTTACCGACGAGCCAGGCCTGCGCCCAGTGCTATTTAAACTATCGCGCGCGCAATCTTGTGTTGGTACCGTTACCGACAAACCAAGCCTTCCATTAGTGCTTGGATTGCTAGCGATAAATGCAATAAATATTATTGAATTATCAAACCCAGTAGTTACTGTAGTTATCGCTAGTGTCAGTGTGTATAATCCTAAACTTTTCAATGCTATGGTGGTAACCTCACGGTGTTCAACAAGCCATAGCAGTGAAAAGTGTTCAGTGCAAATTTAAAGACTTTAAGGAAAGTGCAATGCTATTGACTCTATCGCGCGCCTAGTGCTGTGTTGGTACCGTTACCGACGAGCCAGGCCTGCGCCCAGTGCTATTTAAACTATCGCGCGCGTAATCTTGTGTTGGTACCGTTACCGACAAACCAAGCCTTCCCTTAGTGCTTGGATCGCTAGCGATAAATGCAATAAATATTATTGAATTATCAAACCCAGTAGTTATTGTAGTTATCGCTAGTGTCAGTGTGTATAATCCTAAACTTTTCAATGCTATGGTGGTAACCTCACGGTGTTCAACAAGCCATATCAGTGAAAAGTGTGCAGTGCGAATTTAAAGACTTTAAGGAAAGTGCAATGCTATTGACTCTATCGCGCGCCTATTGCTATGTTGGTACCGTTGCCGACGAACCAAGCCTTCGCGCGGTGCTTGGATTGCTAGCGATAAATGCAATAATTATTATTGAGTCGTCAAACACAGTACTTACTGTATTTATCGCTAGTATGATTGTGTATAATCCTAAGCTTTTCAATGCTATGGTGGTAACCTCACGGTGTTCAACAAGCCATAGCAGTGAAATGTGTTCAGTGCGAATTTAAAGACTTTAGAAAGTGCAGTGCTATTGACTCTATCGCGCGCCTAGTGCTGTGTTGGTACCGTTACCGACGAGCCAGGCCTGCGCTCAGTGCTATTTTAAACTATCGCGCGCGTAATCTTGTGTTGGTACCGTTACCGACAAACCAAGCCTTCCCTTAGTGCTTGGATCGCTAGCGATAAATGCAATAAATATTATTGAATTATCAAACCCAGTAGTTATTGTAGTTATCGCTAGTGTCAGTGTGTATAATCCTAAACATTTCAATGCTATGGTGGTAACCTCACGGTGTTCAACAAGCCATAGCAGTGAAAAGTGTTCAGTGCAAATTTAAAGACTTTAAGGAAAGTGCAATGCTATTGACTCTATCGCGCGCCTAGTGCTGTGTTGGTACCGTTACCGACAAACCAAGCCTTCCCGTAGTGCTTGGATCGCTAGCGATAAATGCAATAAATATTATTGAATTATCAAACACAGTAGTTATTGTAGTTATCGCTAGTGTTAGTGTGTAAATTCCTAAGCTTTTCAATGCTACGGTGGTAACCTCACGGTGTTCAACAAGCC
Source organism: Apotomis turbidana (assembly GCA_905147355.2). Classification (NCBI taxonomy): domain Eukaryota; kingdom Metazoa; phylum Arthropoda; class Insecta; order Lepidoptera; family Tortricidae; genus Apotomis; species Apotomis turbidana. Next base: position 53,453,159 of record LR990280.1, on the reverse strand, counting down.
GTAGTAGTGAAAAGTGTTCAGTGCAAATTTAAAGACTAAGGAAAGTGCAATTCTATTGACTCTATCGCGCGCCTAGTGCTGTGTTGGTACCGTTACCGATAACCTAGGCCTGCGCGCAGTGTTAGCCTTAAGAGAGCAAGAGGGCATTAAGTTTCAATGCGTTTTGGTTTAAAAAAAAACAAGACGCGCTGCAGTGCGAAGTGCTAGTTTTAAGTCAACATTGAAATTTATAATATTGCGAGATGTCAATAATTCCGAGACTGCGTTCAATGAGTTGGTTGTAACATTAAGAGTTACAAATTATGGCCCTAAATTTTTTGACGTTTTGGGGCTTTTATTTAACACAATGTCCCGTGAATAAACAGTTGACAATACAACACTCGAAAACACATAACAAAAAAATATATGGACAACAGATAATAAACTAATGTACCTATATCAATATATATTCATTAAAAATAGCTGGTATTAGTTGATACATGGTTAATAACACTGCGTATGTAATTCATTTTGTGATAACTACATACATACTTAGTATTGGTCGCAGGTAGGTATAACCTTTTCATCCTGCACAACGTTAATGTGTTTGTTTAATTTTGTGACGTAAGGATTTACATGCAGGTCATACATTTTTCTATACCATGGGTTTATAATAAGACAATGTCATTGGTATACACTGTATACCTCAAGAGTACAAAATCAGACATTAAAGTGATACTTTTAGAAGTCTGCCCACGAGGCAAACGGGGTGTTACAAAATCCAAACTCTGAGCTACATTTGACCGAACATATAACCTGTAAAGACTAGACTAAAAAATATTTAACCCGACATGTCCGTGAAAAAACAAAAATTTCCTAAATCCGGACACCTAGCGACCCTGAACGGAACTATCATATTTTAAATCCGCAGATCGGCTTTCGCCAGCCTTTCAGTCTGTCACCTTGGAGACTCGTACTCCTTAGGAAACGTACGAGTTCGAATATTATTTCTAATAGTATTGGATCTCTCTGTAATACGGAATCCACATTATCCGTCTGTCAGTTACTGTAAAACTGTAGGGATTCACAAGACTACAAATACTGTATACCTACTATTGCTGCTTCAAACATCTTCTAACACATCTCGACTAGAAAAACGATGGATATAGTATTGGAAATTATTCCTATCGGTTTTTCACCAGAACAAACCGTTCTCTAGGATTTCTTTACCAAAACAGCAGGGCTATCATATGTTGCCGCGATTTCGCTTTCCACGTGACTCACAATCACCTATCTCGTTCGCACGGTATTGAAAGGACAGTGACAGATAGTATTTGTCCCGCGCCAAGGAGTCTTGTGTCACAGTTATGCCAGACGTGCAAAGCTACTTATCCTTTATTAGCTTTTCTAGCTTGTATATCAATACTTCGGCCTTAAGGAAATGGCTTGTGGTGTCGGTTTAGACGGTTCGTCCGTCCGTCTGTCTATGTCTAGTGATAGTGCTCAAAGGGTAGCATTTCAACTCGGACCAAGGAATATACGGGGCTCATCCATATATTCAATCCTCAATCTGTACAGCGTGAAACTATTTACGACGGTCAGATGTCTATAGCACAAAACAGATAGGTACAGAAATCAATCTACATACAAGCGCGCTCGAGCAAACGCTCACATAGACATTGCTCACGGACACGATGTCTCGGACCAGTTCAGACCAGTGCGAGCGCGAGTGCCATCCGCTTGACGTGTCCGTGAGCAATGTCTATGTGTGCGTTTGCTCGAGCGCGCTTGTATGTAGATTGATTTCTGTACCTATCTATTTTGTGTCTATGGCTACAACTATCGGGTTCGATTCTCGATTTTTCTTATATGAAGTACTCCAACATCACACATGTCGACTCTGCCAGGAACAACAAACCACATTAATATGATGATGATTAGTAAGTATGTACCTAAATGGAACATTAACTTCCATTAAATGTATGGGTGTTTTAAATTTAAAATTCTAGGCACCTATTTTTGATCTACTGCGATATCGACTTACACCTAGCAACATGAGAAAAATTAAAGGTACATTTTGTGTTACAACAGATTGAAACGATCATTATGAGAAGCTATACTAACCTCACCAATCGGAACGCGTGTGTTTATGAAAGGAAACATGGCGGCTCCCTCTTTTTTCTGGGAATACTCTGAACTCGGGTCTGACTGATGTAAAAGTTACGGCCCCCGATTTGCATGCTGGATACTTTTGTAATATACTGTATGATTAAAAGTTATATATTTTCAGAGGATACTATTTCAATGGGAAATCAAACGGTGTCAAATTAGACAAAAAAACAGTGGCCGCCGCCGGCAACAGGGCGGTTGGTTCTTTGAATAACACTGTTGAGCTTGCCCCGCGTACTGAACATGAAGAGCTCGATCCCGAAGCTGAAAGGTAATTGAATATTAATAAGCTATCGATACTTTTAATATCATTTTCTATTACGAAATTAACGGCCATTTTACGAGCAGCTTGTTAATGTTAGTATCTCACAGTCAGAACTTTCGTTGTATTGTGAATACCCGTCGATAGTAATGCATTTTTGATTGGCGTTGATCTACGATCGATTGACAAGTTTTACCAACACCCTTAGACATTAAATGTTGCCCTACTCCTCCGTGCTCCCTAAGTATACGGTCCATGGTTTGAATTAATTTATCTCGTATATTGTTAACTTCGAAATCTAAGTCCTACCCAGCAACCCCGGTGATTGAAGTATTATTTGACTTGTCCATTTGTTTCCAGCGCGCTAGGCCTTGCCCGGGTTGGTGCGCGGGCGGCGCTCCGCCTCGCGCTTTCTCTGGTACGGCGCGCGTGGCGCTGCGGCGAAGACGCAGACGTCTGCTCAGCGCTTCTGAAAGACGCGCTAGAGGCGGTCCGGGCATTGCCCGATGCGGCGCTGTTCGTGGGCGCGGGCGTGGGCCCCTCGCAGCAGGTGCCGCGCTCGCAGAAGATCTGGGCCGAGGTGGTGGGCAGCGCCGCGGAGTTCCTGCACCAAGTGGTTATCAAGTGAGTTGTGTGTCTATTGCCTTTGTAGAGAAAACAGTGTGTTGAGGACGCGGACTTTGGCGCTCAGAGATGTGCACAAATCTTGTGTATGTTATCTTATTTTTATCAAGGGGTCCTTACGGATACACTTACCACACTTATCAACACAGTAGGATGTTTTGTGTAGCCCCTCGTCGCTCCTAATCAAAGGATTGATCCACCACCTACGTATATCGGATGATGAAACCCAGAGCAGGCAATGCTGGAAATTCCTTCATTCTAAGTCTGAAGAGGATATAACATCCATACAATATATACATATTGTATATGGTAGCCATTCGGCTTCATTGTATCCGGCTCCTCGCCACACATTCCACAATCTGTATTGTCAGAAAATACCTTTGACCCCGAAATGACCAGAAAACACCAAGTATCCCTGTTATTATTTTGAGCTGTCTTTTGCTGTAATTCCCTAGTTTCTGTTTATTTTCTTTCCATGAATAGGTGTGAATGTCTCAAGCCTGCCATTTTCTCCCAATCTTGCTGGTTTTAAGCATGACCCTTGAATATAACAACAGCTGTTATAGTTCCCACACAGTTCCGGTCGACAGGTAACTAACTCTTGAAACTCCTATATGAAAAAATTAAGTAAATCGTCTATGTATTTATACCCGCCAGATTTAGACGAGAGCGCATGACTGGGCGAAGAATCGGAGAGACAATTTCTTACACGAAACCATCATAATTATATCCTTGTAAAACAATCTACTCTTGTAACTCTGTCTAATATGATACGATGTATATTCGCAGCGCGGTGGGCTGCAACGCTCCACTCGGCGACTGGCGCACGTCTCTCTGCGTGTGGGTCGAGCTGTGCGCACGGCGCGCGGAGCTCCCAGCACTGCTGAAGGCTGCCGATGTGCTGGTGACGTTACCGCCGCAGCAGACCCGGCTGTCAGACAACAGGTACATATCGTCGGGGATAGTGCGATACCGCGTAACTAACAAGTGTAGATACATACGAATCAGTATTCAAACATATGCTAAGTATTTTATTGAAATGACAACTTTATCGACAGCTGTTATTTACGTGGTATTGCACTATCCCCGACGATATATGATATGAACGCAAGGCGAGTATATGCTAGTGATGCTACCGCTGCCAGACTACAGATACTCACAGTCTATTTAGGCAGGTGTCAAAAGCTTGGCAGGTCAGTGGCGTTGTCGCTATGATAGGTCAGGTGTGACGGGTGAATTCCGCTGATGCTTTGGTGACGTTGCTACCGCACCAGACCCGGCTGTCAGACAACATACTGACAGGATATCAAACGAGTAGTATGTGCTAGTGATGCTACCGCTGCCAGACAACAAAAACTCAAAAGTGTCAAAAACTTGGCACGTAACTGGTGTGATCGGAAGGATGGCTCAAGGTGTGACGGGTGAATTCCGCTGACGCTTGAATCGTGACGTTGCCGCCGCAGTAATCTCGGCTGTCGGATATCACTATCAGGCACACACAGATATCGAGACGGGTGTAACGCAACCGTTTGGCGACTAGTGCATGTGGCTTACACCACGGGATATAAGTTCGAGATATACCAAATGTAACTCCAACAGGTGTATGAATGCGAAACCCGCACTGGTATTATTGGCTATGGCTAAGTTGATTATTCATCAATCCGTTTATAGGTTAACAAGCTTGTTTTGGCACCGTGCATACTACGATATATATATGTAGTGGAGCCACAACATAGTGGCTCCACTACCAAGAAACCAACCGTGCCATGAAAGTTGACACTGCCATGCTGGCCCGAGAGATGCTGCTTCGCGCTTCGTTTAAAGGGCCCCATCAGTAAAGATAGAAGCTGTTGTTTTTCGTTAATGAGATTAGCTTTAAATAAAACAAATCAACTATAACATATTATTATCTTTGTTTCAGCGTAACGGTCGAGGAGTGCACGGCACCTCTTGGACCTTTCCTGAGGCGCATGGCGAAAGTCCCTGCTGCCAATCCCATGGTTCTAAATGAGCAACACGCCGAAGAGAATCCTACGGTTACGTTCCTAAGGCAAGTATTAAGAGACCGCATTCCTTTTAATATATTTTTTTTATATTGATAATTTCAACCAACTTTTTGAAGTGAATAATATTTTTCCCTGGTTTCTAGAAAGTAACATAGCTATTTCATGCTTGAAATGCGTACAGTCGAAAATAAGTAAAAAAAAAAACAATTTTGTCAAATTCGAATAGTCTGAAACAAAAATTATCGATGAAAAATTCAAACTGTAGGTTTCAAATGTATACTTACTAATAAATCTCAATGGCCCTGTTCCAAGTAGTAACATTGCTAATATGTTAAGAAACATGTTTGACCATGAAGAAATATGTCTAAAACAACCAGCATTTTTGAACGGTTAAGGATACTTAGATATCCGTAAGGTCTTAGATTGCGATTAGGATTTGAGTGAAAACTGAGAGATCTTATCTGGATAGCGTAGAAGCGAGCGAGACAGGTATACAACGGGAATCGCGTTCCGACAGTGTAGCATTCGTGTTCGCAAGTGTTAATATCTGTCAAATTTCGAGTACGATCGCAAATTATCATATTGTCCGTTTACATTTTACAGAGATCTATTCCTACCGAACGGAGATGGTTTAATGAGCGTCAGGAGAGCCGGCATAGCTCTTATGTGTCATTTGAATCGACTCGGAGAACCGCTTTTACCGCCGATCAAAGGCTTTGTCACGGTAAGTTCACTACTTACTATATACAGTTTAATACATTTTAAAATGTTTAGACATGGATATATAACCGTAACTTTACTGTTTCTTGACCATAATTACATTATATGGCCTATATATCAGAACAATTCAATAGGAATTACACTAAATAAGAAAAGTGAAATAGTGCATTTATTTTAGGTTATAAAATTTTAAAACAAAGGAAAAGCAAAGTTGTTTTCTCCAAAATCTTAAATTGTACAACGTTTATAGACTCGCACTTTTGAAATATATATCAATTACCTAGTTATAATTTATAATATAATTGTAATAGTTTTTAGTATAATTTACGGAAAAATGACTTTCTGTTGAGTTTTTTTCGGCTTTCTTCTCAACAGGCGGTTTCCTCTTGTGAAATACCAGTAGATTCAGATTTAGACATGTGAAAGTGCCCTTGTGGCCTACTTACAGAATAAATGTTTTGATTTTGATTTTGCAATTATCGTGATCTATTACAGTGCACAGAATCAGCCCAAGAGCTGTTCTCCATCGGCTACGGTCCGCTCAGCTTCGGCAGGCTAAGGTTCAGACAAATCGCTTGTGCGGAGAAGCTAGTGCTCATGTTAACTTGTGACGGCGACGTCTATACCATGTACTACGACGCCATGATACCACATTTAGTGCAAGGTAAGCTATCCTACCGACTACGCCTGTCAACCGTTTTGCATTACTATTCTGCAGTTTAAGTTTATGTGGAGAAGCTAGTGCTCATGTTAGCTTGTGACGGCGACGGTTATACCATGTACTACGACGCCATGATACCACATTTAGTGCAAGGTGAGCTATCCTACCGACTACGCCTGTCAACCGTTTTGCATTACTATTCTGCAGTTTAAGTTTATGTGGAGAAGCTAGTGCTCATGTTAGCTTGTGACGGCGACGGTTATACCATGTACTACGACGCCATGATACCACATTTAGTGCAAGGTGAGCTATCCTACCGAGTGCGCCTTTTACCCGCTTTGCATTTCTATGCTGCTGTTTAATACCTCGAACGAGATGTCAAAAATAATTACTAATCAAATTTAAAACATTTGAACCTTGCGTTAATAAATCAGTTTTATTAACGCAAGGTTCAAATGTTCCGGACGGATACGTACGAGTACCTAAGCGTGCGAGGGGTTAAATTGCTTATGTGGAGAATTTCACCTCTTATTTTAACATGCGACGGTAACATTCACGTACAGAAAATAAACGGTTCCTATACCTTTCGCCGAATGATTTTTCGTTGAAAGTTTCATTTCGCAGAAGTGTAATTTAGTAAAAAGCATTTTTCTCTGAAAACGTAAACTATTTGAGATTATAATAAAACAAACGTAACCTAACATAATCAGGACGACACATGTATAAAATTCTGCGATGTGAAAATTCGGTGAAATGATATATTCGACGAAAAATAAAAAGGCAGAATACGAAAATAAACTCATGTCCCCTGACATATGAGATTGTTCTTGTCCAAGCGCAAGTTCGCGCATTTTTTTCTTTTTCTAAGGCTGCATTTAAACAAACTTTTATTCCAAGAATAAAGCTTCCTCTCGGATAGTAATGTCAGAACCCCATACTAGTTTGACTTTACTATCCGAGAGTATAATGCGTTTAAGAAAAGCACTATACATGGCCTGCCGTGAAAAGGGTTTGCCGGCTTCATATCGTATCATGTCTATACTTACTAATAATACTTCCCAGCGTCTGCAGTAATTTATTTATTTATTTATTTAGATTAGAAGAAATGTAATGTACTATATCTACGCTTCGTCTTTCACAGGGTTCGAGAACAAAATCATAGTCCAAGTCGCGTGCCACCCGGCCGGCCGGCATTACCTCTGCGTATCGCAGGACGGGTGCGTCTGGTCGTGGGGCTCGGGGGAGGACGGCAGGCTGGGGCACGGGGACACGGCGCCGCGGGAGGTGCCCGCGCAGATCAACCATCTGTGCCACCATGAGGCCGTGAAGGTCGTCGCTGGGCCCACTTGCAGGTTGGTGAACTCGGGGTGTTCGACCGCTTTACACCACGCCTATCTGTATTAGGGTGGTCGCTAATATAATATTTGTAATAGCGATAATAGTGTCGGAAATGTTATCGATAATGGCACAACTCTACCCTCTTCTATTAATCACACTAATATTATAAAGGCGAAAGTTTGTGAATGTGTTTATTTGTATGTTTGTTACTTCTTCACGCTGAAACGACTGGACCAATTTTGATAAATTTCGGTATGACGATAGCTGACACTCTGAATTGTCACTAGGGATCGGAAATTCAGGTGCATATTTACCTAAAGTTGATAAAATCCTATTGCTATCTCACTCATATCTCAAACAAAGCCGCCTATACCTACAACTGAACCACAAAACCGCCGCCAAAGTTTAGGTATTAAAGCACCCGACTATCCTATTTATGCCTAATTATCACAGTTATTTTAACTCAGAACCTGTCAGCTGACAATTGAAAATTTTATTAAAATACTTAAAATACAGGTCACCATAACTTATTATAAATGAAGAATAATAACCAACATCAAAAATGTATTACACCACCAACACAAGTAGCTGGTCATTATGAGACCTTAATCCAATGAGAGATATAGAAACAGCTACTCAAACTGAACAAAACATAATTGGCTTCCCTGTTTTCTATTCTATTTAAGTCTACTCAAATTTGTAAAAGCTGTGGGTTCTCCTAAATAAATAAATACAAAATTAGGAATTCTTAGCTGCAATATCGGTTGAGACTTTGTCAGTTGTTCCAATCAAAGCTGAATATCTTGGAAACTGCTGGTCCTATTTTAACCAAAAATAGCCACCAAACAAATGTCATTCGATTAAAAAAAATCGCACGGAAATTGTTCCATCCGTCTGGGAGCTTCGATGCCACAGACAGACTAAACGTAAGATTATGAAGGCAAGTAAGATCGCGATGTACCCGTTACAATCTGTGTTAATTTTATGTGCAAACCGCGTATAAAGTGTCATATGGTAATCTTACTTCCGCAGTGCGGTGATAACGTCTCGCGGCGCTCTCTACACGTGGGGTCGGGCCAGCCACGGCCGACTGTGCCATGGAACACTCGAGAACTACCTCACACCACAGCCCGTCAGCTTCCACGCGCACAACATCGAGAGAGTCGTCGACATCGCGTTCGGTAAGTTCTAAAAATGCATTGAAAATTGGAGGGGCGAATGGAATTTGGAATATGCCTAGGTTATGCATTCCTAGTCACTGGAAATTCAGGCTTCTAGCTTTGTCCACACCAGAATACAGTGGGTTCGAAAATTCTGAATGACTTCGAGAAAAGGATGGTATGGCGTACCGGTGTGCGCGTTTGCTCGACTTGGCGGACACACTTTCTGTGACTTTTTCGGCTTTCTTCTTTTAGGGGAGGTTTTTCGCCGCTTTTTCGCGCTGACAATATCGCATAATATTAAATATAATGCCCCTTGTGGAACTATGTGCGGTTCTTCCCCGTTTTTACATTATTTTATACATAATCCTTTCGGTTTTAGTATACAAAATTTGCAATGAAATGACAAATGTTTGTTAACCCCTTGAACAAGAGCCACTAAAGTGGTCGTATGCTGCCGTGCACCACGCCAATGACCACTAAAGGGTAATGGCGGACGCTGTCCAAGCAATTTTCGTGCTGATAGATAAAGTGTATTTTATCTCTTTCTTTTTTGGCGTATATACCACATTTTGACGTGGGAGGAAAAGCGTTCTAAAGGTTAATTTTATATAAGACATATGTCTAAGGTTCAAGTGCCATGTAAAACTCATAATCAGTGTTCGGATTGGCTGTACAATTTGGGGTGTTTGACATTAAATGCTAAACCGAATATGGACACGCCTCGGGGATTCCAAATAACCCGTTTTGATGAAGTTATATAACATCGATTAGCAGTGCGTTTTGGGCAATAAGTAGACTATACACTTTTGCAAGGCTTTTGTAAGTATATCGTTATTAGAGCTGGTGACTATATAAATGACGGACACACAGGAGTAGAAAAACAATATGATTGATGCCTGTATAATAATAATTTAAGTATGTACCTTTTTTGTAACTGAGTAATATTTTGAAACGAAACACATTTTTTTTACAATATTATAATCCCGGGTTTAAGTCATACCCATAGTAACATTACTTTACGAAGTCCCGGGAAATTTGACATCCTAATCCGAACACCGCTCATAATGTTAGTTCCCATTTCTTCCACGACTTCTCTTTCCGCACAGACAGAGTAAAGTACCCTATTGTGAAATGTGTCATGTGAACATTTACCTTTGTCCAAAGGTTGGGGCGAGAGCTACACGCTATGCTGCACCATCGAGGGCACAATATTCATGTTCGGCGAGAACGACAATGGCGCGCCGCGCGCCATAACTATGTTCTCCACCATGAAGATCGCTCGCGTCTACACCGGGGAGAACTACTATGGCGTGATCACTGACCAGTTAGTTATTCATGTGATTTTATGGGTGGATCAACTTTTTCTTGGTGTTATTCTGTCGCGTCACCCAGGAGACAATGGTGATTAAACTTAGAAGTATTGATAATTTATAATATTAGTATTTTCAAGAGATATTCTGAATAAGAATGGGCTTATAACTGCTGTAGTTACAATATTTTTGTTGAATATTGCCGCTGAAAATCGTATTAAGAGAGAGTAACCCAGTGGACATTACCATGGCAACAAGCAACAGTAAAAAGTTGATTGACCCTTTTATTTCATATTATCATTTAGATCCAAGTGAATATTTTTGAAAAAATATGATTTCATGTATATATATTTGATACTTCTTAACGCTCAAACGGCTGGACCAATTTTCATAAATTTTAGTATGAAGGTAGCTAACAGCCTGGATTAACACATAAACTACTTTTTATCTCGAAAAAAAAAATGTTCCCATGGGACGAGCGGGTAACACCACGCGGTGCCGCTAGTGTAAAATAACCAAAATCGGTAGGTGTCGCCACCTCGGAACCATTAAAATAATAAGAACAATTAAAAGGTAAATATTTACCGTTTACAAAAATATTTGGGGTGTCATTTTTTTTGGAAATGAGTCTAAGGTAGTTTAGTCCAGTTACTTTATTTGATGGTACCACGGAACCCTTTTTGCGCGAGTTCGACTCGTACTTGGCCGGTTTTTTTATAAGGCCCTATGGAGTCAAAGCGATCAGCTTAATAAAATGATGGCCCGAAAAGCCGTTAGAGATGCGGGTTCGAACTCCGCCTGAACCATAAAATTTTTCGCTTCATTCTAAACATTTGTTTATGTATGTTATAAACATACTGTTTGAATAAAAATAATTATATTTAATTTGATTTATATTCATATTCATTTATTTATAATATTTTCAATATTACACGTCAATACATGAATTTAAATTATACATATAAATAACAGCGCCCTCTCTCGCTTGCTCGTTCCCTTCTGTAAAGTTGTGCAGTAAGATATGAATATTAACGTATTTACATAGAGGTCGCTAAGGTTTTTACACCTATATATTTCAAAGAAACAATACAAAGATCGACACACAAAGCATAATGAGAAAAAAATCGAAAGGTTATCTGGATGTTAGGGTGGTGAAAAGATCAACACGCTGGACTGGCAATCCAAAGGTACCGGGTTCGATACACGATCTCTTACACCAGATTACGCATTTAATTTTTTTTTGAGCTTTGATATCTGTATCAATGCTTGATTTATTTCTCTTATGGTCTACTCAAGAGTAAGCTATATCGTAATTTACAGAGGCGTGCTGTACACCTGGGGTAAAGGCGAAGGCTACCGGCTCGGTCATGGCACAGCAGATAATGTCAACTTTCCCAGACCTGTCGACGCCCTTAAAGGTAAAGACTGGTTAAGCATACACCTCTAGACTGTTGATTGAGTTATGAGACAACAAACTTGGTTTCAAAATCGGGATGGTACAGTTTTTGAAGGCTAGGAAATAATATTTTTTCCCGAAAGTGCTGTAGAAAAGAATCAACTCTTTAATAAACAAAAAAAAAATGTTTTTTATAAATAATTATTTTAACGCATTCACTGCCAGGGGGCGAAACAAACTTGTATGAAGGTGAACGCATATACATATGCGTTGCTGGCAGTGAATGTGTTAAGTTTTCGACATGACTAAATTTTCGGCTCTCTGCCTTTAAAACCTAATTTAAAAATAAATTGTCGGATGTTTGACAATTGACAGTGTAATAATTATAACTGTTCGACACTGAATTGTGTCAAAATATCATCAGTTCAACAATAACAAGTGCCGACTATCGCCTAGTATTTTTATCGAGTTTTCAGCCAAAAAAATCAAACTGTCATGTCGAACATAGAATGAGTTCGGAAAAATCATGGTAAGGTAAACCTAAAGAGCAGTTTGCAAGAACTATCGGCAAAAAATATAATTCAATTGTCTTGGAAAAATTTAACTACCCCATTGAACCTCATACTGATGAAAATGTTTTTTTTCTTCAGGCAAAAGGGTGATAGACGCGTCTCTAGGCGCGTCCTGTGCTATAGCCTTGCTGGCAGACGGGCAGCTGTACTCTTGGGGCACGCACGAAAGGGCCCACATGTTCTCCACGGGTCCCGTCCGAGTCAACGTTCTGAGCGCACCCTTCAGGGCTCATGGTAAGCTGATCCACCATATATCATATCATATCATATCATTTATTTTGCTAAACATACACAGGTGGTATAACAATGTACGCGTCAGTAGGATTAAGTTACATGAAGGCATGTTTCGTCATAATTCGGCATGCTAAATTTTAGTCTAACTTAAAAAATAATACTAAACCCTAATCATACATTTATTATAAAGTGGTCGAATAGGCAAGTAGGATTTTAACTTTCTAGAAAATTCATAAACATTGAATTGTCTTATGTCCTCACTAGCGACCCGCCTCGGCTTCGCACGGGTGCAATGCTGATAAATTATGCATGTATTAAACATATAAACCTTTGTCTTGAAACACTCTATCTACAAGAAAAAACCGCATCAAAATCCGTTGCGTAGTTTTAAAGATCTAAGCATAGGGACAGACAGCAGGAACCGACTTTGTTTTATACTATGTAGTGAAAAATAATGCAGTTTTTATTAATTCTAAAGTCGACTCATGCTTCCTAAGAAGAGATTTCCCTATCTCTTATAGTTGCAGACTTCTCCCTACTGACCTATTTGGATTGATCACCCGGTATACGAATCCCGAGTGCTAATAATGATCGAAATAGCCGCATTCTGCTCTCTAGCCTTCTCTATAGGCTGACGGATAGCTACTCGGCGCTCGCACGAGCGAGCCCACAGGTTCTGCTCAGCACTCAAAACAAAAGGCAGCCGTGCCATACGTTTCGGATAGTCAGCGGTAAATTAGCTACCAACTAACTATTAAAAAAAAAAAACAAGGCTGCTCAGTGTGGCCCTCCCGATCACCCCAATAACTCTTGACATATGAATCACCCTGTATACCTACAGTGCATCTGTATACGATTCGCGTTTTACACCTGTCTCGCTCGTTCTTGTGCGATTCAGATAAGAACCTCTCAGTTTTCACCGAAACCCGAATCGCATGTTTCATTTCACCGATTTTTATATTCCTCTGTACTCATAATTCTTGTAAATATCATCCTATTGATTAAGTTGGGTTAGAATTGTTTCATAACAACCTCAAATAAATTACGGTTGCAAAGAAAAATGCTTTCTAAGATCTTTTTCAGCGAAATTAAACATTCGACGATGAGTAATTCTACGAGTCAATATCGACACCTTAGTTCACACTCGTACTATTATTATTTTTTTGCCAATGATATTTAAACCACATAGAGTTGTAATTGCAATTATTATTTCCGAAGAGTTCGTGCTCTATATGGTATCGATATATACCCACTGTAACCGTTTGCGAAAAAACAAACACTCTTTTTAACCGTATTTTGAATGTCTTCAGGTGTCTCTGTGGGCCTGGTCAAAATGTTCGTATGGAGCGAGGAGACCGCTCGTGACTTGCCCGCTTCGCTGCCTTTCGTCATTGATCTGTCCGACAGTACGTTCGGGTAAGTCTAGACACATGCTACCTGTTACTTTCATTTCAATACGGTGTGAGCAAGACAAGTGATGCTGCGTCGCGCTTCTGCGATGTTAATCTAATTGTTACAGTCTTTTTTAATTTACATTTTGGACGGGCCGATTCGAGCTAACACCGCTATTGTTGAAATAATAATTTTATAAAGTACAGTCTGAAATTAAAAGCTTTTTCTACTTCACCATCACAAAAGTGACCAACTTTTGTATTCCCCGACCATTTTATCAGGGAACAGTCCTGCAACCCCACGTAATGTTCTATTGTTATCCACTGACATGACGACACGGATGGCGCAGTGTGTAGTGGAGTTGCCTACTGAGCCGACGGTGCTGGGTTCGAATCCCGGCAAGGACAAACATTTTTATTATTCTTGAGTGATGAACTCGAATATTTGTTCCTGGGTCGTCGATGTTATGTATATGTGAATTTATATATTATGTATATCGTCGTCTAGTACTCATAGTACAAGCATTGCTTAGCTTGGGACTCATATTTATTTATTTAATGGTTTTCCCACTTATTTTATAACCTATAATCGGAAAAATGTACTGAGATGACACGTGTCATAGGACTCATCGTTCGCCGCGCGGGGTATAGTATAGGCACGGATAGAGTTTATGCCAGTGGTTTTGTAAGATGATAAAATCGTGTACATTATTTTCCAGATTATTAGAAAAGCTGCTAAAGCTTGTTGTTGACCACTGCAGCGGTGCAGCGAGCAAGGAAACCATGACAGAGAACGAATGCCTTGCTGTCTCGTGTCTTAATCTGTTACGACTACAAGTAAGTATTCTATCCACAGAACAACTACAAAACTATCCACAGTGGTCAAAGGCAAGTTTTTCTCACTAGAATTCAATGTTTTCAATTTGTTTGATGACAAATCCTTGCCAAATTGCTACTGACGTTTTATATATAATACAAATATATGTCGTAGTTATGCACATTATCGCCATATTAAAGCCGTCAGTAGCGCCACTATCCCTGGCTCACGAAGATCGACACTTGTTAGGCTATACATAGTTACATTGCGAGTTAAATAAAGGCTTGTAATGGTACATTACATACCTAGGGCGGTGAAGTCATGAATGTCCTAGAAGGCATCAGGTGTTTGTGGCATAAATATGCGATCTGGGGCTTTACGAATTACCGCCTGTGGTTTATCTAAAGTTTACGTCTTGCCTTGGCCAGGAAGTGAGATTTTCTCCCCAGAAATCTCACTTACGGCCCAGGATTACGTAAAATACCTACTTAACTTTTCTTCTCAGGGTAACTTTAGGTGGTGGGTTTGGGATTTTTTTTATCTGTAGTAGGTTTTAGGTAAACGCGGGCTGGTTTTCCGCAACTCGACGTCTTACAAACCGCCTATTTTGCGTGAAGGGTTGCTGTTATCTGTAGCAACGTGTCATTGTATAATCCAGGTTCAAGCGTGGCAATGCACCCGCGGCCCGATATGCGATGACACCAACGAAGTCCGGCCGTGGTGCGCGGGGCTACACGGCGCGTTGGTCGCGCTGGTGGAGGGCCGAGCGGGCGGGGCCGCAGCGGCGGCAGCGAGACGCGCGCTCGCTGCTGCGTGGCCTCTCTTGCTGCCCACGCCGCAAGTGCGAGCGCAGCACCTTATAGAGCTGTTGCCAAAAGGTAGGTGTTGTGGAATATTGTACGGAGCTCAGGTCGCGATGGTACTGTTGGGAGAGGGTTGTGCAGGTGTGGCTGTAGCGGCGGCAGCGAGACGCGCGCTTGTGGCGGCTTGGCCTCTGTTACTGCCCACGCCGCAAGTGCGAGCACAGCACCTTATAGAGCTGTTGCCAAAAGGTAGGTGTTGTGGAATATTGTACGGAGCTCAGGTCGCGATGGTACTGTTGGGAGAGGGTTGAGCAGGCGTGGCTGCAGCGGCGGCAGCGAGACGCGCGCTTGTGGCGGCTTGGCCTCTGTTACTGCCCACGCCGCAAGTGCGAGCGCAGCACCTTATAGAGCTGTTGCCAAAAGGTAGGTGTTGTGGAATATTGTACGGAGCTCAGGTCGCGATGGTACTGTTGGGAGAGGGTTGAGCAGGCGTGGCTGCAGCGGCGGCAGCGAGACGCGCGCTTGTGGCGGCTTGGCCTCTGTTGCTGCCCACGCCGCAAGTGCGAGCGCAGCACCTTATAGAGCTGTTGCCAAAAGGTAGGTGTTGTGGAATATTGTACGGAGCTCAGGTCGCGATGGTACTGTTGGGAGAGGGTTGAGCAGGCGTGGCTGCAGCGGCGGCAGCGAGACGCGCGCTTGTGGCGGCTTGGCCTCTGTTGCTGCCCACGCCGCAAGTGCGAGCGCAGCACCTTATAGAGCTGTTGCCAAAAGGTAGGTGTTGTGGAATATTGTACGGAGCTCAGGTCGCGATGGTACTGTTGGGAGAGGGTTGAGCAGGCGTGGCTGCAGCGGCGGCAGCGAGACGCGCGCTTGTGGCGGCTTGGCCTCTGTTGCTGCCCACGCCGCAAGTGCGAGCGCAGCACCTTATAGAGCTGTTGCCAAAAGGTAGGTGTTGTGGAATATTGTACGGAGCTCAGGTCGCGATGGTACTGTTGGGAGAGGGTTGAGCAGGCGTGGCTGCAGCGGCGGCAGCGAGACGCGCGCTTGTGGCGGCTTGGCCTCTGTTGCTGCCCACGCCGCAAGTGCGAGCGCAGCACCTTATATAGCTGTTGCCAAAAGGTAGGTGTTGTGGAATATTGTACGGAGCTCAGGTCGCGATGGTACTGTTGGGAGAGGGTTGAGCAGGCGTGGCTGCAGCGGCGGCAGCGAGACGCGCGCTTGTGGCGGCTTGGCCTCTGTTACTGCCCACGCCGCAAGTGCGAACGCAGCACCTTATAGAGCTGTTGCCAAAAGGTAGGTGTTGTGGAATATTGTACGGAGCTCAGGTCGCGATGTTACTGTTGGGAGAGGGTTGAGCAGGCGTGGCTGCAGCGGCGGCAGCGAGACGCGCGCTTGTGGCGGCTTGGCCTCTGTTACTGCCCACGCCGCAAGTGCGAGCACAGCACCTTATAGAGCTGTTGCCAAAAGGTAGGTGTTGTGGAATATTGTACCGAGGTCAGGTCGCGATGGTATAGCTGCCGGCAAACTTTTAGAGCATAACCTCGACTGCGCAGTAACCGATTTACGTATACATGCGCAGACCCGCCATTTGCGTTCTAAAAGTTTGCCGGCATCTATACTGTTGGGAGAGGGTTGAGCAGGCGTGACTGCAGCGGCGGCAGCGTGGCTGTGTTGCGTAGGTATAGCAGCAAAGTGGATATTAGAGAGATCAAACTTTATATGGAGAAAAAAAGTGTTTCAATCGTGGTTCCACAAAGCAAATGATGTTATGTTATAAATAATTATAATAATAATAAATAAATATCGGACAACTTCACACAAATCAATCTACCACAGTAAGTTCTAGTAGGCTTGTGTTATGAAAACTAGACTATCTAGATAAATACATACTTTAATACAAATAACATAAATATTCGACTTCATCACACAAATAGTTGCACTAGCCAGGATTCGAACCCAGGACCGTCGCCTCAGTAAACAGTTGCATAACCACTGTACCGGCCGCGTTGTCGAGCGTCGTCGCCGCGTTAATAATAAGTAGGCATCGGACTTCTACATAACACGGCACGACGTTAGAGAGCTGTAGAGATAGATTTCACACCTTTGAAGATCTGATTGTCCATATTCATTTGCATCATCAGGTACAAGCGGAATCAGCGCCGGGGCCCATTTCATGACGGAGTTACTAGTGTGGTCGCTTCTCGGCGGCGGCGGGCTGAGTGACGCGCTGCGGTGCGTGTTACGGGAGCATAGCGTCGACGAGTACTCTCACCTCAAACTCGATGAGTGAGTATCACCAGGACTATAGGGGCTACCGTTTTTGAGCTATGTAGCAAACAGGCTTAATAAGAGTTTATACAGCCACTATGACTAATGTAAGCTGAATTAAGGCTGTATAAGTGCTTAGGCATCAGCCTGTGTGCTACATAGGCGTTGGCGCCCCTATTGAATAAGGTTCAGTAAAACAGGTCAACACTGCAGAATGAATGAATATTTTCAACAAATAAATGATTTTTAGAACAGTTTATCTAAAATGTTGAATATTAGAACGTGCTTGCATTTTCGTCTGTGTAAAACAGTTTTGCTTTAACGTAGTCGGGTAAAAAGAAGAGCTAAAATGGTCATAAACAATTTCTAGGTGTGTACCTATCCCTGCAGCAAAATTGGTTATAAGTAATGCCGTCTCGGCGTAACGAGCGGATAAAGATAAAAAAAATTGCCAGCAGATGCCGCCGTACGGCTGAAGCTGGTCATAGAAGTTCTGTAACAAGCTGTTAAGATTTTTCCTGAAATAATGACCCCTCTTTTACATTTCACCTCCGTTTCTCAATCTATATTTATAAGTATTGAACCGTTGACAATAATTGTGATGAAAAGTCCGTAAACTGCAGTGCGGCATTTGACATTTCTAAGGTCTCCAGTCTACGCTAACGCCGCTACAGCGAATTTAAGCTTGGTAACTCTCATTACCAAAACTTACTTTTTGTGTAACTCAATTATTATTGAGTGTTCATCTCAACCTTTGTTTGTGGGAGAGGAGTAGATATAACTGAAAATTCCTCAACTGTTTATTTTTCCTTGCAGCGGCTACGACCAAATTGACATAACAACGGGGCTCCGTCGCGACGGAGTGACGACGTGCCCAGACGACGGTGAGTACACTCTACACCGTTGAAATACCCTGCCGTGCTCATAAGTACGTATACTTGCCCCTTTATTAGTTTATTTTATACAATAGGGCGTGTTGAGGCTTAGGTTCGTATTAAATTAAACGGAGTCCGTTTAATATTAACTAGCGACCCGCCCTGGCTTCGCACGGGTGCAATGCTATATTTTGCGTGTATTTTACATATAAATCTTCCCCTTGAATCACTCTATCTATAAACAAAACGCATCAAAATCACCTCAAGCACCTCAATCGCATAAAGATCTAAGTATACAAAGGGAAAGACAGACAGACTCAGCCAGGAATTGCCTACTTCCCTCGCTTCGAAAATAATGTACTATTAAATCGCTGGATAATAAATCAGCGATTTATAAAAGGACGTCACTGGCACTGATTTCAAGCTCCGTGTTTAAAAAAATAGATGCAATTAACACTTATGTCGACGGGTAATACGAAACTAGCGTCCATTCTGTTTTTTTATTTCTTTCTAATCCGATAAATTTTCAGTAATTAAAAGAGACTAGGAAAGGAATTAGCGAAACACCTTTAATATATATGAAACAATTCTATACAATGTTCGCGCTTTCGTTTATTTCACAAAACTTAATAAAATAAAAAAAGATAATCTTAAAATAATCAGTAATTAAGTTACCGCGCTGCTGTACAGGTAACAGTCTCTGATAATGATACGAGTTCGAAACATGTCGGGCCGTTCCTGACAATTTCACGTGAGTGAAAACTTGTTCACATAACTTGTTGACGTCAAAGCGGTCACTGGTTTTGGGCCTGCTTTTTTTGGGACAATCTCAGATTTTGTGAGCAAATACTTATGATCGGTAGTGTTACTCTGTAACTATGTATATTATAGTGATCATACCGTATTTATTCTAGTATTTTCTTGTTTGCAGATGAATATCTGCCTCCGAAATCGGCCTTGGAAAGATCTGCGGCAGTCCCATTGATGCATCTGGTACGTACTGAATGAAAGTTCAAAACTAAAATATTTAACGAAATTGACAAGACCTTAGAACTCATTGAGTACAACCAATGTACATTGTGTAAATGATTTAATGTGTAAGGCTCAGGAGCGTTTCAATAGGTCGTTCCCTTGTGTTATGAAATTTAGACGAATATAATCTTATTTTAGGATTCCACCGCAATTCGTAACTAGCGCTCTGTTATGAGCTCACCAATTAACGCTTGTATTTGCAAAAATAATTTTATTTATTCGTGTAAACATAACATAAGTCAAGGAGTGTTCAAAATGCTCCGGAGCCTTATCCTAATAAAGTATTAATAAAAAGTAGGCACAAAAATTATGGTTTAAATATGAGATAGTATATAATGACATCGATACGATGTTTTTCTTCATACTTCGGATTTCTGGTCGTTATCATATTTCTTAAATGTGAAAAGAATTGACTAACTAAGAAAATTAAGTATAATTCACAATAACAGACTACAAAGCTGACTATATTGTCTGGCGTGAAATATTTCTAGTAGAAAAGCTGTTGATGTTACCGTTTTCGCATCGGAATCGTACATCGAAATCGGAACTATATTTACGTCAAAAAGGGTCTCAGTTGCCATTGCGACTTGGGCTCCCCTTTTTGCTTACCATCAGGCGAAGTGGAGCCACTATGTTGTGCCGTTATAAAAAAAAAAAAAGATTGGTCAAGTCACAGTCCGCTCCGCACAGCTCCACGTCTGTGGTAAGGATCCTTTGACCTAACATGACATTCATATTTCAAAGGTAAAACACCTAGTGCACAACACGAGCGCCCAAACTCAGATATACTTCAAAGCGCAATTGAGCGGCAACCCTGGTGAATCCACCCGTCAGGACACTGTGACCCCGAGTTGCGAGCTGCTGATTAGATTCCAGAGGTATGTAGGTTTTTTTTAAAGACGTAACTTGAACTGTATCAGGGCTGGTTAGTCCTCACTACCAGTAGTCGAACTTTGTGTGGGAGTATAACCCGCTAATGGGATTATCTCCGCGCCACAGAAGTAATGAGGTACGTAGGTGTTAGTTGTACCTCATTAGGTACGTAGGTGTTGGTTATATAAAGCATCTGGTCCACAATACAGACTCAGATTGAGCGATGACCCGGACGAATACATCCGTTAGGACACTGTGACCCCGAGTTGCGAGCTGCTAATTAGATTCCAGAGGTACGTAGATGTTGGTTGTAAAAAGGATCTTGTCATCGACACAGACTCATATATACTTGAAAGCCCAGTGTGACCCCGAGTTGCGAGATGCTAATTAGATTCCAGAGGTACGTAGGTGTTGGTTGTATAAAGCATCTGGTCAACGACACAGACTCAGATATACTTCAACGCCCAGTTGAGCGGCGAGCCGGACGTATCCACCGTCAGGACACTGTGACCCCGAGTTGCGAGCTGCTTATATAATATTATCCTGACATGCCCATTGAAACACATATATTATGTAGTAGCGCTAATTCTTTACGCCTATACCTACTGTGATTCCTAAGACTTCACGCGTCCTTCTAGGCTCCTCTTCTGCGAAGCAATGTGGATACGCGGCGGCAAGGGAAACCGCGGCGGCGTCCGTGCCATAGTCACGGAGTACATAGAGCTGCTGGCTGAACAAGTCCAGGCGACTCTCAGCGAGTTCACCAAAGCCGTCTACAGAGCCGACAGCGATCAGCTTGAGAAGCTGACGGAGTTGCTCTCTTCTGATATTGTCGGTAAGCTGGTTCAAAATCACTGAACGAAACTACCAACTCATAGGTCGCAAATTTGTCTATTTTAATACACTAAACCTTCGACGCTTATTATTTTTTTACTGAAGACTTGTAAAAAGTATATTATAACCATCTCTGTATGTCCAGCTATCCAAAGTATATTATAACCATCTCTGTATGTCCAGCTATCCCGGTACCAGAATTGGTTAAAATCTGTTAACCCGTCTCGACCTGACGGAACTGAAAATTTTACTAACTGATGATGTTCGTGTTCATTTATTTATTGATGTGGTCTTTGACTGAAGTTCAGAAGTCCACTCGGGGTTTGCCTATGTATGAGCTATGGAGCGCAGCATATTACGTGTAAAACTAATGGATCGAATCCGGAACACCACGCTGCGCTCACAACCAGGATAGGTGATGTAGCTCAGAAAGCGGCCAAGTTGAAATGGGACTGGGCTGGTCACGTCTGTCGGTCATCGGTGTCATGCCGGATTACTTGTGGGCCAAAAAACCATAGAGTGGAAGCCCCACAACTCGAAACGGAGACGCGGCAGACCTCGTAGGCCATGGCGGGATGACTTGGACTCATTTTTGAAGGACTGGCCAGATGCAGCTCAAAACCGCGAGAGATGGAAAAAGAGGGGAGGCCTTTGCCCAGCAGTAGATTCATAATAGGCTCATGATGATGATGTTGGTACGACTGGTGCCGCGCGCCCAAACAGGACCTGCATCGTGATGTTAAGATTTTTCCTGAAATAATGTCCCCTCTCCAATAGTTTTTTTATTTTATTTCACATAGTTTCAAAGTAGCCTTTCTTGTTAACAGGTCGCGTAATAAGCGAACTCGCAGTATGGGTGGTGACATGCGCCGAGCGCTCCCCCAACATCCTGGCGAAATGCTGCGATGCCTTAGTGCGTATTGCGCGGGCCTGTGATGATGCAGCCAAGATCCTGCCTTCAGCGGCTGCTCTAGATATGGACCAGCTGGGCTGGCCCGGACTCGTCACTAAAATCAACCAACAGCACAACAACGTCATACGCAAGTGAGTTGGTCATACTCATAAACATAATCAAAGTATTTCGGTGGGCTGCTCCGTAAGTTCATGCTAATAATGTTAATAGATTATCGTGCCGTTCGCTGGTTAAGTCCGCGTAGTACTCGATAGATGGCGTGGTGATACGGTAATGCACCATCGCCAGCTATTAGGTACGCTCAAATTCGTTAGATGGCGTTACCGTGATGCGATAGTGCACCATCGCTAGATGATGCTGAGCGTAATAGTTCGTTCAAATGTCGTTAGATGGCGTAACAGTGATATGAAGTTTAGCACCATCGCAAAGAGGTAATTCAGATTCTGGCAGATGGCGCTGACCGTGATAGTTCATTCAAATATCGGTAGGTGGCGTAACCGTGATACTATACTGTATTACCGCTAGGTGGCGTTGGCCGTAATAGTTCATGCAATCGTCGGTAGATGGGGTTAAACTGAATAGGCCGTGGAAAATGCGGTAGATGGCGCGCTTCTTTCTATTAATTCTACGAACGTTCAATAGATGGCGTTTTTATCATCACTCTAGTTCTAAAATCATTGAGTAGATGGAGCTAATTTCAAAACTAGCCTTTTTTAACAGACAGATGGCGTTGGAGAAATTAAAAGTATTGTGTGAATTAACGTATTAATCTGATTAAGAATCGCACTAAGTCTGCTTCGTGCAGATGAAGCGGAGGTGAGACCAATTAAAATAACTTTGGTGATCTTATTGTTTTTTATTGTATATGATAGTTATATGTATATTCGTATTATATTGACGCTTTTTTTAATATACTATGTTTATTCTAGGTGTGACCTCCAAAACCACACCAAAGAAGGTGGCTCCTGGATAATAGTCCGTGGTCTGGTGTACGACGTGGAAAACTTCGAGTGCGACAACCCTAGCACCAACGAATTGGTGCGAAAACTCCGCGGCTGCGACGCAACGGCAGCTCTCAGCGTTGAGCCGCATGCGCTGTACCTTTCTATGATCACTGAGAAATGCGTGGGCATGGACGCCGATCAGATCCACACGCACAAGCTAGTGGTAAGTCATGTTGTACTACAGCTTATCATTGAATGTTACAACCCTAGCACCAAGCAGTTGTCTACGACGTGAAGGCTCGCTGATCACCGAGAAATGCGTGGGCATGGACGCCGTTGAGATCCACACGCACACCATGAAATAGCTATATTACTACCTAGAACTCGGGGAAAAGTATTATTCACTTTAAAAAGTTGGTTAAAATTATCAATATATTTGTCATTATATGTTTTTTTTTATAGGAATAAGGCTTCTTAAATAGAGAATGTCACACCCTCATTTACTACTTCCGTTGAAAGTTAAAATTTTCGCATGATATTGCCAAAACTATATACAAACATGACCAGTCTTTTTTTTTATTATACTATTCAATGTTCCGGTAAACAATGTAATGAAATTACTTGTTGACATACCGTTATCGTTACTGTATGTGCATTATTTCCATATGAAAGGGGTTTTTAATGCCTACATTTAAACCCCACCTCGTTAAGCTATACATGGTGCAACTTTTGCTAATCAAGTCTGAACAACAGCGGCAGTTTTTGACAGATTGTCGTTTAAACCATTTATACAAAGATCAAAGCTTAAAGAAACATTGAAAAAGGAACTCACCTGGAAGGGACCGGGAATCGAACCCGTTACCTCTGGATTACCGGTCCAGCGCGTTAACCACTTCGCTACGAAGCGCAGCGCACGTTAACGCGCTGTATCGATAATCCAGAGGTACCGGGTTCGATTCCCGGTCTCTTCCACCTCTTTTTTCAATTTTTCTTTAATCTTTGATCTTTGTATTATTAATGGATTAAATAAAAAGTGTGGTGTAACCACATTAAAAAAAAATTAGACATTAACATGTTTCATTTATTTGAATGTGGATAGGTTGTCGTTTGTTTCGCCAACCACTGAAACACGCTAAAATTCGTACAGGAAAGCTCTTCGTCCCTCCGCATCCACCACGTGATGACGTCAGCGGCGTTCCACATTGCATTGAGCGTGGCCCAGTGCGGGGTTCAACTGGCGCGCTCACTGCCACAACAGCAGGCCGAAAAGGAGGCCGAGAGCTACGCTGCGGCCGTATTCTTGAGAGGAGGGTTACAGGTTAGTTCAAAAAGTTCCGTTAGAACACTTTTAGGTAATTTGCCTCAATACTCGTACTGCGATGACACGGGGTTGTAGTTGCCGATTAGCTCAGGGAGGTCAATAGGCTTCGTACAATTTTTGGAACACCATAAAGTATATTTTATTTGGATAGTCCTTGCAGGATCTATGAACTGTAGAGGGCTTTTAATGGCCTAAGTTTGTAATCCCTTACTGCCCATCATACACACAATGTTTTTAATCTCATTTGGAAGGAAATAAAAAATACTAATTTAGAAGGTTCTTAAAGTCCAGTACCGCGTTTAGGCCACGAGGCTTGATGAGAGGACGAATTAATTATGGCCACAACAGATGGCGCCAGACTGAAATGGCGCCGCGCGCCCATAAATAACAAAAGACGATCTTGCGTCAAGCTATTAAGATATTTCGTGATATCATGATCGGAAATGTTTTTTTCCAGACCGTTCTCAATAATAACGGATGAAGGGATCTTTGCTTTCGAAACCTAATTACCAAGCCTATTATCAATCAATAGACCTTCGATGTGAGTTACGAACTTTGAACACTACCGATTGAATACCAATTCTTGTGTTTACACGTCTAGGAATCCGAGCCACCGAATCCGTTCGAAGAAGAAAAAGCTGAGGCGCGTAGCGGTTCATCCACGGGTGGCAACAGTCCCGCGGGTGACGCCCCGCCTCCTTCCTACACTCCCCGCGCGCCCCGCTGTGGACCTGGGGCGGGGATCAAGGCGGACGCGCTACTGTTGGCTTTAGGCGAACCAAAACTGCATGTAAGTGGTTGATATCTATAGAACGATAGGGCTCGTCCACGTGGTGCCAAAAAACCTACAGGAGACGCTTCGCTATCTGGAGCTAACAGACCATCGAACGGTCCGGCGGACCGAGAGGGACGCTGCTATCTGTTAGAATGAGACAGTAATATACACCTCTCATTCTAACAGATAGCAGCGTCCCTCTCGATCGCCGGACCGTTCGATTGTCTGTTAGCTCCAATCTGCCTATACCCCCCATGCGCTGCGCTCTGAGACTTCTAAAACTCATTGAAGACAGAAACTCATTATTGCTCGCCAAGGCTGATGGGTTATTGGCGTCACTTTAGGACGCTTATATTTAGAAGGTTGCATAATGGAATAGTAAGAGTGACATTAAAACGGTTCAGACTACCTGCACCAAGGAATAGCTATTCTGAAACGTACAACATCACCTTGAGATGAAGCGTAAAGGGCCTGACCGTTTACCCGCCTACTTAAGGTTCTACCTGTCTGGTCCCTCAGTGCGTCTTTGTCTACGCTCTGGGTTTCGTTTATGAGAAAGTCTGACCACGGCTCTACTATCCAGAAGATGTGTTTCTGCAGCGAAGCCCTTCCACACTATCATATTCGCCCATACCTGGTCAACCTCGCGAGTAGTGTGAGCCGGGGTGTATTACTGTTGAGTTTCTTTCGGCTTTCTTCTCAACAGCGGTCTCCTCTTGCGAAATGCCGGTAGATTCATAATCTGATTTGTAAAAGTGCCCCTGTGGCCTACTTACTGAATAAATTATTCCATTTCATTTCAATTACAGTACTTTCATCTCACGAGCGCGGGTGAGCCATGTTTGTGTGAGTAGATGTACTGTGCTCGGCTGGGCCGGCTGAGCGCTCCCGAGCTCACCCACACAGAGCCAATGTGCATAGTACATCTACTCACACAAACATGGCTCACCCGCGCTCGTGAGATAAAAGTACTGTAACAACATTTTTCTCCAACATGCTTGGAAATGTTCCCATTAATGTAGTAAAACTGGACCGCGAAAGCGTTCGTTATATTTAGAAGGCGTTAATAAAAATTAAAAAAAATATATATTATTGGCCTTAGCCGGGAAATCAATATTATTTAAATAAGACGATTAAGTAAAAAACACACCTTCCGTTTATAACGTCTCATAAAAATGAGGGTAATTTTAATTTGGCCGGTTACTGCATTTTTACTTTTAATTTTTTCAAAGACTTTGATAATTCACCATACAGCCAATTGTCCACTAAATTAAAAAATAAAAACTATTATAAACTTTTTAATTGTTCTCTGCGTTTAGTTCTTGCACTGAAATTTTTTTTGCTCTGCTACTGTCAATGTATTTGAAATGTCGAGAAATTTCGAATAACGGACAAACAATTTAAATAATAATCTTATATGCGGTTAATTTATTTTCGTGATTCTTAGTTATTTATTAGAGATTTCTCACGAAAGTTTTAATTTCAATAATATGATGATATTTAATGAGTGAGTTGAAAATTAATAAGTGTACCAAACGTAAACAAATAAAAAATAAAACAGAAATGATTGTGTCCAAATCAATATAAAAGTTATTTTGAACTTATGAACTTCTCCGAATGATAAATATGGTATGGTTTCTAAAAAAACAGTGTGTTTAGAAGTTGTTAATTTAACTAAAATGTATAATTGCCTATGTGCATATTTTTTGTTATTGTGTTTTCATATATATTTAATTCTTATTCATATATTTTGTTTTAAATCAAACATATGATTGGGACCCGAAATTTCATTCCTATTCCTAAAAAAAATAAGTACCAAATAAACTTCATGATACTGATATATTAAATTAAAATGTAGATTGGTGATTATTTCCAAGCATATTTGGAGAAAAGCACTATACAAGCCTCGGCGGGAATGTCAGTTCGCAGATTCGTATTATTGAAGGACTCGGCTACGCCTCGTCCTTCAAAATCATACTCATCCACGAACTGACTTTTCCCGGCCTCGGCAGTAATATACTATTGTTTGTTTGTTGTCCAGGACCCCCTGGCGCTGCACCTATGGTGGGCATGCGAGCGCCGCGAGGGCGCCACGCCCCACTTCCCCGCAGACCACCCGTTGGAAGAGTTCCGTAGGACGTTACTGGCCGCGCTGCTATATCACGCCGGGCTGATGGACCATGCCCTCGCCATCGCCAGCACTGGTGAGTTCAATATCTATAACGTTAATGAAAGCTACTAAAATAAATATATAATCAGTAACTGTCGGTAAGGCCAAGGAAACTTAAACAGTTTTAGAAAAAAAGGTAAATTTGGAGGACGTAAACATAAACATACACTAGAAATAATTGCACATTTTTACTTACTTAAAGTATTTTTATGTGCGTTCTTTGCAACATTATGCTGAGTCAGCGCCTAATTCATGCCACGATACAGAATTCTCGAATTATCGCTTATTAAAAACACGAGTTAACATTATTTTCTTTAGTTTTTATTGTTTTTTTTTTTTACAAGGTAGCTCTGAATTTGTTTACGTTTAATGTCACTGTTGTTGTTGTGTTGAGGATGAGTTTAGTTTTTATCCGTCTATCTATCTTTGTCTATAATGTACTGCCCGAATTCCGGTCGCATCACACCATTCTCATAGACATTCTTACTCTTAAATCGGAAGATTTCGCATCATTATATTACTCTCTTCTAATGCAAAGGGATAGTGTCTGACAAAGTTAAATCTTCATAGAAATAGTTAATCATCTAAAGTTCTAAACTTACCCTGGCCGTCAAGACTGCTATGCATATAATATGCAGACACATATAAAGAAATGTCAAAAAATATGTGATCAGAAATACTCTCACGCAGCACCTTCCATCAAAATGCATGTTAAAATGAGATGTGACTTGTTTTATTAACCCCCGACGAAAAAGAGCGGTGTTATAAGTTTAACATGTGTATCTGTGTATTTGTGTATCTGTGTGTCTGTCTCTGGAATGTAGCCCCCAAACGTATGGACCAATTTGAGTGCGTTTTTTTAAATCGAAAGACTTGTCCGTCGCGATGGATCTTAGCTATGTTTGATGGAAATAGGACCAGTAGTTACCAAGATATTCAGGTTTAATTGGAACAAGCCAATATTGAAGCTAAGAATTCAAAATGTCGTATTTATGTTAAGTAGAATTTGTTTTAGTAGAACTTCCTATATCACTCATTGAATTAGGGTCTCATGATGACCAGCTACTTGTGTATTACGTTCAGACAACCTTTAACAACGGTATGTGTAAAGTAGTACGCGTCAGGGAGGCTCAAATAATTAATATACGCGATATAATCCGTTTAAAGTGTTTTATTTAAATGTGTGACAGTCGCAGAACCGAAGAAAATATAGTGTATTAAAATGTTTTATTAAGGTTATCGTTTGACAGAAATGGATAAAGGCGAAGTGAAGTTGTCGCCGGCGATGTCCGAAATAGTGAAAGCGGTTCAGCAGAGCAAATGGACCCTCATGAGAACAAAGCAGCAGCAATCCCGTAGCTACAAAGAGGTACGGCATTACAAATATTTTATTTGCAACTAGGAGATGCCCGAAACTTCGCGTATTTTTTCGTTACCCTAGACGGATAAAAAGTATCCTATAACCGTCTTTGGAGGTCCAGCTATCCGTGTACCGAAATTGGTTAAGATTTGTCCAGCCGTTTCGGCGTGATGTGAGGGCTAAGGTAATTATGAAAACAGATGGCGCCAGGTTGGCACGGCGCCGAGCGCCCATACAAAACAAAAGACTATCCTGCATCACGCTATGAAGATTTATTCCTGAATTTATGACCCTAGAAATCTAGAATTTTATAATTGTGAAACGCGACCTTTTGTTGCGCTATAAATACTGTCTATCTCTTTCCATAATACTGTGCGAGTGAGACGGGTGCTGAATGACGCGATTGTTTCGGCGAGTGGTCTTTATGTGGCAAAAGCCTCGATCAACATGTAAACAGGCTCAGCACCCGTATGTTTTGCATGCTGTGTTATCTTTACCTCTTAACTTATGTTTCTGTTCACAATGCATGTATCAGTATGTGAGTTGCACGTGGACGTGCGCTTTCAACTATATATTTTCATAAGGGCGTGTGTCCATTGAAAGAAATTTAAAACTAATAACTTCATTCGGACCATAGATAAGAGTTTATTACTGGTCTTTATTTACGGGATCGTCTACGCCACACCACAGACAAACTGAAGACAAAAATGGCGGACGGCGTTTTTGTGTGTTCATTAAATTTCAATTAAGAAAAATTTAGCTTTCTAGCTCAATAAACAAAACTCATTTTTTTCTGAAGTGCTAGTAAGATAATTATTAACCATCCACACTTCCATACTAATATTATAAATGCGAAAGTATGTCTGTCTGTTACCTCTTCACGCTTAAACCGCTGAATCGATTTTGATGAAATTTGACATGGAGACAGTTTAAGATCCGAGGAAGGACATAGGATAGTTTTCCTCCTGGAAATGATCCCTAAAAAGATTGAAAAGTGAGTAAGTAATTCATGATGACCATACCTCGAACAAATCATGCGGATGACGTAAAAATGACGTACCTAATTTTGCACACAGGATGATGTCTGTATTGCAACATCCGTATGACATATTGCACGAAGTAACAGATTAACCGCGTATAATTTCAAGAAATCTATATAGAATTATCTGAATGATAGGATGATGTACTTAGTGAATAAAATAAATGTTGCGAGATTTGTTTGTAATTGAAAAGATTGTAAAGATTTGAAGTTGTAAAGAATAATCTAAATAATTACGAAGTCACTTTATTGTTCAACTGAATGACAATGTCAGTCAGATGTTATGTACCTACTCTGCTCATGTCAAGTGGCGATATCGTTTATTAAAGAGGTTGATAATTGATAAGTAGTAATTGTTTATGAAAATACTTTTTGAAATCATCCTATGAGTGGTTTGACGTCATCCGCATGATTTGTTCGAGGTATGATGATGACATTGATGACCCTCTAGGAAATGTAATTATTACACCAAAAGCACAATTTCTTTTACATTTGCTTAGGCGCGTTTAATAATCCCTTTTATTAATTAAGGTAATTAGGTGGATACGGATATCTATCGTGTTGTACGAGGTTGCTTCCATACTTCCAAGTTCCACGCGGACGTAGTCGCGGGCAATAGCTAGTTTCTAATAAATTTTAAAAAGACGGGTGTTTTGATTACTCTCTATGTATGGTGCTTTGGTTAGGTATGCGCCGTACCACTCGAACGCGCCCGGTTCCTCCTCCACGACGTCCGAGCAGCGATATCGCCCGCCATCTCCGCGCTGCACAAGCGGCCGCCGACCCGCCGCCCGCCCACAGCCAAGCGGTTATTCCAGAAGGTTGTCCGGGTAGCCAAGACCGGGTCCTTCAACAAATGGTAACACTATTGTTATTAAAACTTTAATCAAGAGACCTTATTCCTTTAAAATGACAAATATATTTCAACCAACTTTTGAAAGTGATTAATACATTTCCCCGAGTTCTAGGGAGTAATGTAGCTATTTCACGCTTTCATTGCGCGCAGTCGAATAACCCGGAAAATAAGTAAAAAAAACTTATTTCCCGGGTGAATTTAGTCAATTTCGAGTAGATTTTGAAACAAA
This sequence comes from Apotomis turbidana, assembly GCA_905147355.2. Lineage (NCBI taxonomy): Eukaryota > Metazoa > Arthropoda > Insecta > Lepidoptera > Tortricidae > Apotomis > Apotomis turbidana. The sequence goes on along the minus strand of LR990280.1, from coordinate 53,422,225 downwards.
TTATCAATGAAAAATTCAAACTGTAGGTATCAAATATATACCAATAAATCCCAATAGCCCTGTTCTATGTAGTAACATTAATGATATATTAAGAAATACGTTTGATCATAGAGGGAAGGAATAAGGCGTCTTAAGGCTGCGTTTCCATAGCGTGATATTCGGAATAGCTTAATTTACTTATCCTCATTTAGCGCAGCTGATCCTATTGGTTAACACATCCCTCGCTACACATGTTTGGTGGAAACGCAGCCTAAGCCTGTGTTCGTCCCTGATGATGAGCTCTATACGAATTGGAAACATATCGGGCCATTACTGGCAATTTCACGTGAGTGTAAACCGCTTAATATAATAGTTAAATGGTAACACTTCCATTTTAGAGAACAATTTCTCCGATTAGACCGGAACTCGTGATTCTTAGTCGCAATAAAATATTTATAACAGCAAACAGACTGTATAAAGAGACTATACAGCCATTATAACTCTAATTTCAGCTGTATATAAGGTCTGCATAAGTGCTTTTGCAGCATGTGTGCTACTTGGGAGTCCGTGATCTCTCAGATTATGATTCGGATTTGGGTGAAAACTGAGATGTTCTTATCTGGATCGCGTGAGAGCGAGCGAGACAGGTATAAAACGCGAATCGCATTCTGACAGCTCACGCACATTAGGCTCAATTTTTCCTATTTAATTTAATTTATATTAAAATTTGTGCATACTTTGTTTTTTATAGTTAATTTAAATATACATCAGTATTAAGCGGTTTAAACTCGCGTAATATTGTCAGGAAACCGCAAAATACAATAATTAAATACGTCTCAAGAAAGTCTTAAGAAATATACATTGTTCATTTTTAGTTTCGAAACCACAAAAGACCTACGAAACAGACAGAACAGCCTGAGCAAAAGCATGCTCAAGGCCACGGGCAGTTTACTACAAGGGGACGCACTGATAATAAAGTCGTCCATAGCAAACGCTTCCAGCAAAACCCCTGACGACCTTACCCCAAGCATATTGGAGAACTCCAAATCATTTGAGAAAATCGAAAGCGCTAGCGACCCCAGTTCAAAAGAACTAGCGAATCAGCAAACAAAGACAAAGTCGAAGAAATCTCTAGATAAAGATGTGAAGAATGCATCTAATATTGATGGACAACGCACCGATAGGAGCGACTGCAAACTTTCGGAAAGGGAGGATGACGATAAAACACCGACTAACGAGATATCGATTAGTTCCATCAACGACACAGACAACTCGATTCTCAAAGAATCGATGGAGAGCGGCAAGCAAGTGCTGCTGCTAGCTGACGACTTGAAGAACGATCTTATTATGGCTGATGAAGAAAAGGACGACGACAATTCGGAGAGGAACAAGTTTGTGAATGCTTGGGTGGCGAAACTGGCATGCGAAGAAAAAGGTACACAAATTTACTAAGCTATACCCTAACATGTATCGGTCCTGCCCAGGGATAGTGGGGCTACATAAAGCTTTCATTTGGCAATAATGTGCATACATCATATATTTTAATTAAAAAACTTCAGTAGCTATTTGTCATCAACAAAATTCGAAACATTGTTTACCGGAATGCAGCTTAATCCGTTGCTCTTCTTCCGAAATAAATACTGAGCCCTATTGAAAAAAACTTGACTCATCACTGTGGATAGATTTGGGTTTATTATGTAAAAAATACTTGAAATTTGCGGAATATACATTCCTGTTTCCTCTTTGTTTACATCAGTGACATTCAACTTCTGTCACCAAAATTTTGGCGTCTCCACCACTAAAAATCCGCATTATGGCGTGGGTTGAAAAACACCGTGATTGGCTTTAGAAAATTAGGCTCATTTAAACTTTACACACTCTCCAAATTTGTAATTTTTGATATACAATCATCTAAATAATGAAAGGAATCATCAGAATAGTGAGTAAAATTTAGGTAATTTCAAGTCCCAACTTAAGTAAGGCAAAACATTCATTTGGGACTCCCAAGTGAATGTTTTGCCTTACTTAAGGCCATGGCATGATGTATTTAAGGAGTTTAAAATTAGGATCCAAAGGCACTATGTGTTAACTAAGTTTTATTCTACACAGATTTATACTGGATGCTGGAAGAAGTGTCTGCGGAACAGCAAACTATAACGACGGCTATAGTCGACTTCGTACTCTCGGAGACACCTTGTGACATCGATATTTTGAAGAGAGCGCTGTATTGCCAGGTAACTAGACAATCTGTCATCATAGGCCGTTTCGTCTAAGCATTTTTGATAGCTGAATAGTCCGACGCGGGAACGGCACCAGAATTTATCATTCCAGCACCTCTAGCACAACTTTGACACGCGACTCTTTCTCGCGCGAGAAATATTACCTATCTCTTTTTTCGTAGTACCGTGAGAGAGTGACGGGCGATGATATGTCGCGCGACAAGAGACGCGAAGCGCAGTTGTGATAGACGGGCAGATGCTCTAATACGGACGTCCTATTGGACGCCCCAAGTATCGTTGGAAGGATGGTGGAGACAGCTGGGAGAAAGTGGCACAGCATCGGGCTAGATGGCGTGCTTTTGTTTTGGAAGCCAAAACTCATTTTGGGTTGCTGTGCCAAAGGGGTGCCCTTCGCTTGGTCTAAAATTTTATGTTCTAAAATTGTTTGGCCGAAAATTTTTGGTCTAATATTTAATGGTATACTTATTCTTTAGCATACATATTGTTTGTCCTAAAACATGTTTGACCTAAAATTGTTTAGTATATTTTTTTTATAACTAAAAGGCTAAAAGTATAATATTGTTAGGTATAATTATTCTTTAGCCTAACATAAACCTCCTAAAAACCCATATGCTGAAGTGTAAGTCGCTCCCAGAACAATAGTTTAGGTTAGGTTAGATCTGCGTCCCCAACAAAAATAAGGCGCTCCCAGAACAGTAGGTTAGGTTAGAACTGCGTCCCTGACAAAAATAAGGCGCTCCCAGAACAGTAGGTTAGGTTAGGTTAGGTTAGAACTGCGTCCCTAACAAAAATAAGGCGCTCCCAGAACAGTAGGTTAGGTTAGGTTAGAACTGCGTCCCTGACAAAAATAAGGCGCTCCCAGAACAGTAGGTTAGGTTAGGTTAGAACTACGTTCCCGACAAACATAAGTCGCTCCCAGAACAGTAGGTTAGGTTAGGTTAGAACTGCGTCCCTGACAAAAATAAAGCGCTCCCAGAACAGTAGGTTAGGTTAGAACAGCGTCCCTAACAAAAATAAGGCGCTCCCAGAACAGTAGGTTAGGTTAGGTTAGAACTGCGTCCCCAACAAAATCTAAGTAATATTAATTTAATAAATGCGACAGTTTGGATGCGATTATTATTGACACCAATATTCGGAATACCAATTTTATGCCTAAAATACATTCGACCAAACAATGTTATTCCATACAAATGTTAGACTTAACAATTTTCAGCCAAAAAAATATATGCAAAACAATTTCGGCCAAACAATTTGCGACGTAAAAAACCATCGACCAAAGATTATTAGGCCAAAAAATATGTGCCGAAAAAAATATCGGCCAAAAAATTTTAGACAAACAGATATAGACCCGTGCCAAAGCAGTCAAAGTTTTTTCCAACATGCAATTGTTTTTTTTTTCAGATCAAGAGGGCCGAAATAAGGCATAACGGCTACGTGATCATAAACAAGCTACTTTGCGCCGCTCAAACGATGTCAGAGACTGTCAAATACGCAAGCGTAACCGGCTTACTGGGAGGCATAATCTCCGAAACGCCCCCATACTGCCCGCTCAAACCACACCAACCACTAATGCCGCCACTGGACGGCATAGAGTCTGTGATCCCCTATACTAAATACATGGTGCTATTGGAGAAAGCGAAGTTTCTAGATTATATTCTTATCGAGTTGAAATCGAAAGTTCTGGACGGCGAGCAGAACCAGCCTTTGCCGTTGAAGATGAGCGCGAATTATGGAGCGCATGCGCTGCTGAATAGACCTGCTAGAGCGAGGTGAGGAATTACAACTTTTTAAGTATTCTTTGTGGGCGTCGTGGGCGATAACAACTGTTTATGAACACTTATACAGTGTGAAATAATAGATGGGCTCTGAAGGGAAACTTATTTAAATCCTTTTACAGAAACCCTTATTACCTCATTTTACATAAAATTACCTTTACCTCAATTTACAGAAAACCTTATTATACAGAAAACCTTATTTTATTGTTAAAAAAACGACTAAATTTCAAGTTTTTCTTTGCTAGGTTTTAGTTTTCTATCGTGTTTACGGCACCTTCGTATTTGAATTGATGATAAAATAAAATAGATTTTAGATTGCAGATTTTTATTTCATTTCTAAGGCCCACATATGTATTTTACCATTTATGTATATTACAATTTCAAAAAATGTGTGAATGCAGTTTTAATTATTTAAAATAAAAGAATGTTCTCCTTTTAGAATAATAAAGTGAGGCCGCTAAGGATCTAAGGCTTTTCATCGATTTCCCTTTAGGGCCCACCATTTTTTTCCACCCCGTATACCTTAGACGCATATGAAATTTACATATCTCTGTTCCTACAGATTCCTCTTAACGTTCCTGACCTTCCTGGTGGAGGGCTGCCAAGGCCCCGAGATGGAACAGCTCATCAACGGTGGCGCGCTCAGCTCGTGCCTCACTCTTCTCAAGCAGATCGGAGGAGACACGTTACAAGTGTCCTGTTTAGTCGTCAACGGGGCTAAGGGCAGATGTGAGTCTAATTTAAGGCTCCTTATCCGTTCATAAATGCTTATTGTTTTAGACATTTTTCTCTATGATCAAACATGTTTCTTAACATATTATCAATGTTACTACTTAGAACAGGGCCATTGCGATTTATTGGTATATATTTGAAAGCTACAGTTTGAACTATTCGTTGATAATTTTTCTTTCAAAAACTACTCGAATTAGACAAAATTCACGCAGAAAACGGGTTTTAATTTATTTTCGAATGCACGCAATGAAAGCATGAAATAGCTATATTACGTTCTAGAACTCAGGGAAGAGTATTATTCACTTCAAAAAGTTGGTTAAAATTATCAATATCTTTGTCATAATATGAAAAAATAATTTTTAAAAGGAATAAGGTCTCTTAAGTGGCTACCCTCAAATTTTACTATTTTCAAAGTGTTTTCAGGTAGTCACTCTTTGTGCGATCCCCGTGAAAATTAAAGGGAATGAAGCTTGGTATTTGATCTTTATTTCTATCTAATAGAATTTCTAAATACCTTATCTGATAGGCGAAATCTGAACACCCGTATAGTCCTTTCTCTAGGTTATGTCGGTAAAGGCTCCCTTGTTACGCGACGCTTAGACATGAAACGTGCACCAATAAGTGAGTAATGATGTTTACTTTAATCATGTCTGCTGGTTTTTCAATAGGTTTCATACTTTTTGAGCAAAAGATGTTACTCGAATTTGCGCATAATTTTCAGTGCCGGGATCTCGGCCTTTAGAATTACGATAGTACGGCAAAAATGCGTAAGATGTCGCTTATCACTTCGACGTAGTACGAGCGCCGCCACCAAGATGGCGCTGCATTTTTGACGCCATAATAACCATAAAATAGTACGAGCTAGTGAGAACGAAAAGAGTTCGAAGGCCCACGGTCATTAAGACGGGGTACGCCCTTAATATAAGCCCGGAGAATGGATTCCATTCTTATGTTGTCGATATACCACTGATTCGTACGAAACGTCTTGCATCTACTTTTCTTATGAGGACAGCAGGACTAACTCTTCGTGCGCTCCTTTTTCCTGAACAATTATAACTCGGGTCTCTTTAAGTCGAGAGTGAATAGGCTTGGGCCTTATTGGCACTTTATATAAGGTGATATCGAGGTCAAATGCTCGGCTATCCAGAATAATAAAAAAATAAAGATGAACATAACATAAACAGAGACACTTATCTCTTTTATACATTATCGTTTTAAGCGGAACGCCTGCTAATCTTCGAAGACGAGCGACTCGGCGCTCGCGCGCGTGGAGCCTCGCTGACGGGACCTGAACTCGCGTCTCTTATGAAGATCGGAACTAGGGTCGTTCGAGGCAAAGACTGGAAGTGGGGTGACCAAGTAAGTGCATGCTACCCAAAAGACTCTCACACCGTGTATATAATTTTATCCCGGTCTGAATGCATCCTTTACAAAAAAAAATATAGTAGGGTGTGTCCCACTTGTGGCCAAAGCCCTCTCTCCCTTAGATTTCCACAGGTCCCTATTATTATAACCACATTTTGACGATATGTAGAGGGTCGATTCTTACATTACGCTGCTTTCACTTTTTTAATATCTTAAAAACTAATCGGTATAATCAAATAAAAATAATAGACTTGGGTTCTGTAGTAATACATTAATGAAATTAGTTTATACTAGTTTATACTTAGCAGTATTTGAACATTTGAAATGTTGTCAATTCTAAGAATATTCGACAGTGAATAGGCATTGTCTTGGTATGCAAACTTCTTAGAGTTCATTGCCACTTCCAGGACGGAGTCCCAGGATCCGAAGGCCGCGTCATAGGCGACCTAGGCGAGGACGGCTGGGTCCGCGTAGCGTGGGACGCCGGCGGCACAAACTCCTATAGGATGGGCAAGGAGGGCAAATACGATCTCAAACTGGCGAGGACACCGTCCCCGCCGCCGTCTGATGATGAGACTATTAACGAAGACTGTAAGTATTCAATGCGTCGCATAAACACAGTTTTAGATACACCACACCACCTAAATGCACCGAAAATTGTGGAATACATACTTCTGGTGAAACTAAACTGTAGTAAACACATAAGTATACTATAATTTGAATCAACAGTCCTCTAACAAATTTTGCAGCATAAAATCTTAGCTTATCGTCCAAAAACCTGATAAGCAGTGTGGATAATTAATAATTATTATCATAAATTTTCACTGTGATTATGATGAATATTGTGCCGTTACAATACGTGTACAGATGTAGTGAATAACAGTCTCTTGTTGGAAAAGTTAGTTTTAGCTTACCCGTCAAAATACGATTAAGAACTGCCTGATAGTCTCTCTAGTTATGAATGCTATGTGGCGCTGCAGCCCGGCACGTAATCAATAGACATTACTGACATTTCCTCATAATTTATATGGAATTATATAACTTTAGAAAAAAGACTAAACAATATTATTTAAAATTAGCCCTGACAATTCCAGCGGATTTCATCCTAGACTGGTGGCCAGTGGGCGAAGTACGCGCAGCCTGCGCGGGGGCCATCCGACTACTCTGCGCCGCCGCCGGCTCGCTCAGCTCCGTGCATAGTAGCGTGGCGCGTCGTAATGTGGCCGCGCTGCACCGGAGATTACTGGCGCTCGCGCATGCGCACGGGTCGCCGCCGCCCACGGCCTTCAATGGGCATCATCACAGCGCGCTGGCTTTGTTGCGAGGTGAGCTCTGTTCTACTTACCCATCTGAATTCAGTGGGCGTACGCGCAGCCTGCGGCGGGGGCCATCCGTCTGCTCTGCGCGGCCGCGGGCTCGCTCAGCGTATGAAGTTTCTATGAAGATACTGGCTTGTGACGTAATAAACATAGCTCGGACAATTCGGACTAATCATCGCTAAACAAGAATTAAGATAAAATCTAATGTAAATACTCACAAACTTTTGGCCAAAAGTTTGTGAGTATTTCCATTAAATTTTTTTCTTAATTATTGTTTTGCGATGATTAGTCCGAGCTATGGTAATAAAAATCAGTTGAGCTGCCGATCTGTATGAGGCTCCTTATCCGTTCAAAAATGCTGATTGTTTTAGACATTATTCTTTATGATCGATCATGTTTCTTGACAAAATTCACGCAGAAAACAGTTTTTTCAACTAGTTTTCGACACCACGCAATGAAAGCGTGAAATAGCTATGTTACTAACTAGAACTTATGGAATAGTATTATTCACTTCAAAAAGTTGGTTGAAATAATCAATCTATTTGTCGAAATATGAAAAAAATAAAATAAAAAGGAATAAGGCCTCATAACTATAGTATTAGCACTCGTTGAGATGGTCAGGGTATTTAATGAAGGAACGCCGTTTCAGAATATGGGTAGGTACACTGATCACTGGTTTGTAGCTGAGTTATAGAGCGGATGTGGTTATAGCATAGCATTGAGGATGGATAGTGATCGATCGAACGGAAAGTTATTGATGCGTTTAATTGCCAATAATTTCAGAAAGTATAAAAAGTAACATGCTATTTTTTAACATAAATAAAACAAACAGTGCTATTCAATTGTATTATATTGTTGCAGCGAGCGCTCACAGTCCGGAAATGAGAATATTATTCTGCACTGACTCTTGGTTCGAACTGTGCTACAGCATTATTTCGGCCACTGACAAGCCCATCACACAGGACCTCATTTACTCTCAGGTAAGTGAATTATAGCACAACGTTTTGACGCGACTGTATGTCAAACAGTGCTTTTTAGGATGTTAATAGGCCCATGAGTAGATGAACAATGAGAAAGCTCGAAAGGGACTATTTGAAAGTTTACTGATGCTGCCATCTATACAGTACATAAAGTACTAGAATGCCCTACCGAGCATCTTATTTCAGCTTCAGTAACATATTTGTCCGCCAGTAAGCAAAGAAGTTTAGTGCCACGCTTAATAGTCCCTGTGAATTTTAACAGATGGCGCATTGGTAGTTCATAGGATATTTGTCAGAATTTCAGAAGATGATGCTGCTGGGCTTCGGGATACAGCATAGTCCGAGTCAGGAGTTCGTCCCACATCCTACAGATAGAGCGCCGCGTACTCTTTAGTTTTTCTTAGTAGTTCACCTATATTTTAACAGATGGCGTTTAGAGTTATTCTTTTAGTTCATCGGTAGATGGCGTGAAGCGTAGACGTTCAGGCAACTTAATAGTCTGTCTTAATTTCGGCAGATGGCACTACTTAGTTCTGGAAGTGTTCGATAGATGGCGTAACCGTGATAAGTTTATGCAACGGCGCTAGATGGCGCTGAACGTAAGATCAAAAGTTCATCCATATTGCGGCAGGTGGCGCGTTTCTTTATATTCGTTCTATGAACGTTCAACTGATGGCGCATTTATCAATACCGTTGAATGTACCAAAATCATTGCATAGATGGAGCTTATTTCAATATTGTTTTTTTTTTACATCTTGGTAGATGGCGTTGTATATTTTTATTATTGTCCGCAAATTTGTATCTTATTATATTTCAGATTGACCAAATAGTTTTAGAAATCGATATGTCCGTCTATATTTCCTCTGGTTGTGGACTGATTTTGATATGATTCTTATTTGTCGTAAAGGAGGTAATTCAGATCCTATAGAAAATTAGTTGTGACGCTAGAAGCACTTCGGATTTTTTATGTTTTCCCTTGATCTGTTGAAGTGGATAGGAAGCACAATTTCACGTTCTCAGTTGATAATAGAAGTGACACTACGAAAATAGAACGTAGATAATATCGAAATTTCTCAATGGATAATCATCTTGTAGTAGAGATGTCATTGTTTCTGTAAAACTACAAAATTGTAGGTTTCAAAAGCAAAGGATTTAATAGCGCGAAATACTGCCATAATAAAGTGAAAAGCCACATATGTGTGTGGATTTCATAGTAAGATGTGACTTTTTACTTTAGCAAGGCAGAATAATAAGTCACACGGTACCCTCGAATGGAACTTGACAAGTCGATCGTTCCTTTAGATATAGGTAGCTGATGCAACTGAAACCAGATCTAAGGACTACTGTTGACAGTTTATGCCGATATGACGTTTTGCCTGATGTAAGCTCCTGTGTTTCCAACCATTTGAATTTACTTTTTGGATTGAACTTCCCATTTTAAACATCGGCCCGGTAAACGTGGTCAACGTAATTAAGCCTTGTATCTTTCAGATCCAATCTATATGGTTGCTCCGGCGCGCCCTATCGGAGCACAACGGCCCCGAGGAGTGGCGTCACACCGTGGGTGCACAGTTACTTGCGTTGACCGGGCGGCTGTGGCTCGAGACGCACCCGGGTGACCCCGCACTGCGCCAGTCGCAAGCCGTCTCCGCTGGCTCACCCGACGAGGACGAGATCGGTATGGCCAGTTGCAGACAGATATTAGTCAACCACCTTTATACAAGTCGTCATCTGGTTCCCACGCAAGATTGCCTTTTGCAGCTTTTTCGAAATCCCCTATACCGGTATAAGGTAATTACATAGTATATATATTATACTTATACTATACTTGAAGGATTGAAGGAATTCGGTATTGGTTTCCCAGAACCGAAGGAACTCTAGGCACTACCAACTGGTTCCATCTTCCGATATATAGAGGTGGTGGAACAATCCTTTGAGTTAGGTGCAACAAGGGGTATAGCCTAGCAAGCGCCGGTCCGGCCCAGGGATAGAGGCGCTACAAACAGCTTCCATATATGGCAATAATGTGCATACGTCATATTTACATTATTAAACGTCAGTCAAGGATTTGTCATTATCAAAATTCAAAACATTGTTTAACGGAATGCTGCACAATCCTTCGTTCTTTTTCCGAAATAAATACTGAATACTATTGAAAAAAAAACTTGACTAGTTTTGGTTTTATTATGCAAATATTACTTGAAATTTACGGAATATTTAGTCCTGTTTCATCTTTGTTTAAATCAGTGACATTCACTGACTTTCAATGTTACACCAAAAACTTGTCGTTGCCAGTAAAATAATTTAGTACCACTGAAAGGCGTGGGTTGTAAAACCCTAGGGCTATAACTACACAAAAGATCCTAAGAATAATATAGTATGTAGTTCCTACATTTTACTATAGTATGTAGGCAGTAAGCGTTTCAATATTTCAATGATTATCGGATCAAGAAAATAAAAATTAATTTAATGTCCTATTAATTCAGATATCCGATGGCGTGCGCCGGCGACGGCCAGCTACACCGGTGCTACCTGCGCGGCGCTCGTACAACTCATTAGACAGCTCCACGCCACACCGCAGTGGCACGGGCCCATCACGGCTCTGCTACTCGATAAACTGCAGCTAGCTGGTCAAATGGTATGAATCTTACGCCGTGTGCGATTCGGGAAATCAAATTCTGCTTTGTTATTAAGTATACTGGATAACCCGTAAGAAATAGTTTGAAGTTATTGCATCGGTTACATTAGGCGGGCCTCACCTTCGCACAGTCTGAATCGGAGACTGAATTCGTAGTCTGACCGCCCGTGCTTTGCCTCGGACATGTCTTGAAACTTCTGGTTGATCAGTTGTCTTACGAACGTCTGTTGGCAAATACATTACCATGACGTGAAAGAGGAAATCATATTTTTATGCACTGCTATTGTCTGTAATATCATAAAAAAGGAAGCGTAAATATTGAGTGAATCCTATTAATTTGAACAGATTAACTACCAATTCATACTCCGATTCCTGCGCGTGTGTGCTTTCCGACTCTCCATGGATATGAAGGAGGAGAAAAATGTAAAGAGGTGTATTTGGAATCCATAATATTAATTTCATATTCTGAATAACCATAATAACCCTTGTCAGAGTGATTCCATAAGATTAATCTAGGAAATCTGAAATAATCCGTATGTGTGTGAAGAATATTGTTAAATTGTGCTACTTACAGCTGGTTATCAACACGACACTTATAGGTTGGGTTTCCATGTATCACAATGATTTTACCCTAACACCTGCAAACCTGCCAAAAGTTCAATTGTTTTAAATATTATTGTATTTTAATGACTATTTTTATTTGTGACGCAGGTGACGAACGACTGGCATTGGTGGCCACACACCAACCAAGAGCTGAAACGTACCACAAAACCAATTCCACCCAGCCTGGAAACATGCCTAATAGGTAAGATCAAGGATATGAGAGTATAAACTGATTGTAAATCAACAAGAATTCGCACCAGGAAATATAAACTATATTAATCTGCTGGAGCGGTGGACTGAAAATTCTGAACACCGCTCCAGTCTTCAATATTTGTTTCTACTAATTTGGAGTATGATGGTCGACCAAACTCAGCAAACCAAATAATGACTCACTAACAGCCGATATTTATCTTATACTGGTTGCCCTGTGTTTGTGGAAGAGGTTAAGCAGTTAATGTTGTCTTCCCGCAGTCTGTAATCTATAGCAAGTTAAATAATGATCTAGATTTTTTTTTAACAACTTCTAATTTAGTTGTGGACATGTCAGGAAGTCAATTCTTGATATGTATATGCTCTAATTGACACATACTCACGGTCGAATAGCGGCTTATCAGGCTACAAATGTGATCTTTGCCATAAATGTACAGCGACTGCGACGTAAAGAAATTTCTGTGCGTTAGAATTTCGTTAAACGTTGGGTGTACCGTCGGTAGGGATGTGCTCAACCCGTAAATAAAAATGAGCGGATTTCATTTGTGTATGAAGGTAGTAAATGATAATACGAATAACTTTTCAGAGGTAACATATCTGTGAAATCTTACAACTACTTGGTTTAGAAACAAGAAACGATTTTGGAGTTAGTAGGTTGTAAAAAAAAAACACCAAACACGTTCATCACGAGTTCTCGTGTATGGCATTTGGCCTATGAAACACACGAGCGTTATTTCAATTTACAGCCGGCGCGTTAGGCGTAGCTGGTGGCCTGGAATGGAGGATCAGACTAGGTCAGCGCGTGATGTCGGGAGCTCCGCCCCGGAGCGCCATTGTGACACAGATATCGCCCAGAGCTAAAGTCACTTTGGTCTACGACGACAACACTTTTGTGAGGGTAAGTAGATTACGCCTTATGCTAAGGCATGATGGATAAGAGCCTAAGCCTAACGTAAGGCATGCGACCTCAGAATGCCATCTTGGTGCAGATACAGATCACCTCGTGCTATCCATCCGACGACACGTCCGTGGAGATGAAGGCGCTCAAGGGTAAAAAAATCCGAAATAACTTTAACTTAGCTAAATCTTCTTTATATTAATAAAAATATATAACTTGGAGTTAACGTGTGTTCGTCTGTGGTGTTTGTTGAGATAGAAAAAGATAGAAAACTAATATCGAAACCGTCAATTTTGAAAAAGAGGCTAAAGCCACTAGATAGCGTCACGGTCGTAATAGCTACTAATATTGGGTTACTGACGTGGACCGTACTATATTATATCTAACTTAGTAGCACAGTCAAGTTTCGGTAGATGGCGCTGGAGTATACTGTACAGCTAACTTCATAGTCCATCCAAGTTTCGGTAGGCGTGGAGCGTACTGTTACGGTTAACGTAGTAGTCCAGCCAAGTTTCGGTAGATGGCGTGAAACGTGGCATGTATAACATGTACTTTAGTAGTCCACCCAAGTTTCGGTAGATGGCGTTGGAGTATACTATTATGGCTAACGTAGTAGTCAAGCCAAGTTTCAGTAGATGGCGTGAAACGTGGTATGATACAGCTACCTTAGTAGTCCACCCAAGTTTCGGTAGATGGCGCAAAGTAATCAATACATGCAGAATTTGTTAGATGGCGGTGATCTTAAAAGTTCATGAATAATGTGGTAGATGGCGTTCTTTGTATAAGTTCCACCTACGTTTAGTAGATGGCGTAATTATCAATGACGTAAGTGCCAGAATTGCCGCATAGGTGGCGGTGGTTTAATTTATTTGGGATATAAAGAGGTTATTTATTTTCAATGTGTCTGTGTAGATCTGTTTAAGTAATTGCAAAAGAGGTACAATACAGATCCATACTAATATTATAAATGCGAAAGTGTGTCTGTCTGTCTGTCTGTCTGTCTGTCTGTTACCTCTTCACGCTTAAACCGCTGAACCGACTTAGATGAAATTTGGTATGGAGATAGTTGGAGACCCGGGAAAGGACATAGGATACTTTTCATCCCGAATAAATTTAGTGTTCCCGTGGGATGAGCGGGTAACACCGCGGGGCACAGCTAGTATTATAAATGCGAAAGTGTGTCTGTCTGTCTATTACCTCTTCACGCTTAAACCGCTGAATCGATTTTGATGAAATTTGGCATAGAGATAGTTTAAGATCCGAGGAAGGACATAGGATAGTTGTCATCCTGGAAATTATACCTAAAAAGATTGAAAAGTGAGTGAACATTTCTGTTGGGGTGCGGTGACCCTGTAGGAAATGTAATTATTAGACCAAAAGCACAATTGCTCTTACATTTGCTTAGGCGCTTTTAATAATCCCTTTTATCAAGTTCCACGCGTACGTAGTCGCGGGCAAAAGCTAGTTAACAATAAATTGTAAATGTGAAAAATAGCTGACTTTTTCTCTGTAAGGCAGCTTTACTCAGTCTACTTCTTTTTATTAATTTACGCCTCATTAAATTTACAAAAATTGAGACATTCATAAATGTTCATTTCGTCTTTCGCACAAATACAAGTACTGTCAACAGGCTGATCCGGTTTTAAGAGTCCTGTTTATTTAAATATGGTGATCTACGTATAATAACTAATTGATATATTCTATGTTGATCAGACGGAGTTGAGTGGCATCCAAAGCGTAGAAAGCGAACGGCTAATCACGCCTCTGGGCGGCGGCGAGAGCGGCCTGCGAGTCACCGCCGCGCTCCTAGGCGCTGGGCCGCAGGCCATGCCGATGCATCCACACCACCTACCCGGTAAGATATGGAATACTTTCCGAACAGTCTGTACTCTGCCAGTTTCTTTTAGGGTTCCGTAGCCAAAAGGTATAAAACGGGACCCTATTACTAAGACTCCGCCGTGGTCTGTCTCTCTGTCAGTCTGTCCGTTCGTCTGGTATCTCAAGTAACGTGATGGCTAGACAGTTGAATCTCAACTTGAGATTTTCACAGGTAATGTATGTCTGTTGCCGCTCTAACAACAAATATTAAAAACAGAATTAAATAATTATTCAAGTGGGACTCCCGTACAACCGTGATCGGTTGCTTCACTTTTGCACCTCATTTGTATCCGGCACCATACAGGTGCAAACTTAACTAAACCCGGCCGGTTAAGATGAGACAAGTATTTGTACGGAACTAGAGTTTGCGATTCCGGAATTGGCTTGTATTGGCAGTATCGGAAATTTCGCAAGCCCTATACGGAACCCTCGGTGCGCGAGTCCGACTCGCACTTGGTCGTTTTTTTTTTCGATCATTATAAATTAACAATGTTACAGCGGAACTGGACGTCTACGGTCTCCGCAAGCAACAGATTGAGCTGCTGACGTTATGCGCGGTGCGCGGACTGCTGACCACTCGCACGCGTCTGAGGAAGGTGTTGCTCCAGCCTCCCGATAACACTGGTAAGCACTAGTCCTACCCTGAAGCCTAGTGCCGACTGTAGTTGGCAAGTCATGCACATGCTCAAGTACCTAAGCGACACCGTATATCGAAAGACCCTTAACCATAACCCTAACATAACCCTAGCACAACTGTTACACGCGACTATTTCTCGGTCGAGATAATAGCCTGTCTCTTTCTGTACAGTGATGTGAGAGGGTGACGGGTAGCGCTATGCCGTGCGACAAGAGTCGCGAAGCATAGTTGCGTTAGACGGGCAGATCGATCCAAAAATAGATATGCTTTCTTTCCCTCTTCGATATTAACTTCCATTTAGTGTACTTTAGCCCTTACATTCTGACTAGCCTTTGGTCACCGGACCTAACATCCCTTTCTATTCAGCAGGAACATCAGAAGCACAGAGCGCAGGAACAGAGGGCACACTATTCCGTCGTCTTTTAGCTCTCGCGATGCGCCCCAGCCCGCTAGCCGCGTCATATACCCCGCGCGAGCTATCGTCCGCTGCACTGACTATAGTACAACAGTTGGCGGCCCATGTCCATGGTAAGACATTATTTAGCAGGAATTCCAGAAGCCCCAAACAGAAGAGACACTGTTTCGCAGCTTATTGGAGCTCGCGATGCGTCCCACCTCTTAAATTATTCGTAGACATATTTACAGTATGACGTTGAAAAATCTTATCTTATTTTTATATAAAAGACTCAATTATTTAAACATTCGGTCGTTATACAAAATAATGTTGTAATTAAAACTTCTTCGGGTATTCTTTTTTTATTTTCATTGTATAAGGCGTATCGGAACGTGTTCTTATTCAAGGTCGGATTCGAAAATTTAATTTCGGATGGATATGAAAGAGACAGTGTATCGAATGATTCGAATTTTATAATTAACCTGAGGCTGTGGTCAAAAAATTTTAAAATCAAAATGCTACTTTCTACTCACGCTCGAAACAAAATCTCATTTTTCACTGTTATCTCGCAGCAAAATCGCTATGTTTGAGCTGGTGAGGTGAAAAATATATTACTGCTTTTTTTTCGCTAGTAGCCCTCCGTCCACTATTAACTGATCAAGTATTCCCCTTGCAGGCGAGGACAAAGATCACGAAACGCCTCCAGAAATGCCAGTGCTCGAAAGAAGCAACGTCATGCAAGCTTCCAATGGCCCTTCGACGAGCAGCACGGCTTCTCTGGGTATGTGCTCACAAAATTGATCTCTTACCCCGTTTAAATATATTTGAAATGGATTTTGGTGTATTATTTCCAGCTCGTAAAGACCTGAATACCTGGAGCAACTCGCCGCAAGTGAAACAAGTCGTGGAGATGGGGTTCTCCAGAAATGCAGTGTACTCGGCGATACAAGTATTAGGTAAGATTCCGTTTAATTCCATCCCTGCCTAGCATGCTGGAAGAGAGCCATTGTAATAATTGTATTAAAACTTTCGTGAGACATATTTAATTATGTATTAAGCGATTTACACTCACGTGACACGGCCCGACATACGAGTTCGAAACATGTCGGGCCGTTCCTGACAATTTCACGTGAGTGTAAACCGCTTAATACAATAATTAGATCCATTGTAGGGACGTTCGCCTTTGTGATTATTTGATATATGTGTATTTTTATCGGTTTAGTATACACTAAAGTGATTTATTGATCTTTCTTTTAACAAACAAATATAAATGAAATGTCATTAAGTAGAAAAGTCTGATATTGAAATCTAAAAAGGATATACCTACTGAAATGAGAAATAGAAAACAGGTGTTGATTGGCAAAGTGAAAACGTGGGTTAAGTGTTTGAATCACGCTCAAAGCATACACATATGCTTAAAAGGCTTCTCGAAAATGTAATAATTATTAGGTGGTCAGCTGAAAACTTACCTACCTTACCCAAGCATTTGATTGTAGTGAAAATAAATTGTATCAGTGAAAACACTAAAACACATTCATAACTACTCGGATGCAAATAATCTGCCACTAACTTTTAGGCATTATTCTATTTTTAATTGGATAGAAACTAAAAACGACGTGGTTTACTACTGATTTTTATGAGGTCACTAGAAAGTATTTTCATAGAAACTTCATACTAACAGATCGTTAATGACATTTCATAAAGTGTAGCTGATTTGAGCTCTCATCAAATACCGTATTGATGAGCATTTCTCAAAAAGTTTGTACACAATTAAGACAGGAAATTAATGTCAATATACCTTCCAATACATTGGTATCAGATAATATATAATTAAAAAAGTATAAGCATAACAGAACCTTAATTATCGAACATAGCCATACATTGATATAAAATTACTAAAATAATTGGTAACAAAATAGGAAATGTATATTGACTTTAATTTTCTGTCTTAAGAGCTCACCCATGCAAAATTCGTCAGGTGAATGATCTTAGATCTCAACATTCATAGTGATAAAAAATCTGTCCCTTGGAAATAAGAAACTTAAACAGTTTTTCTTCAATCTTGTCAACGTGAAAACGAAATTGGTAATAATTTTCTCGATACTTTTATCTCTCAAACATAACCCTTTTTTTAGATATTTTCGGTTGGATCTTCAAAACCCTTCCGTTTTTAACAATGTTTTTTAGCTTAATAGATGCACAATTATAAGTTCTCAAAAACTGTTAAACTATTTTCAATATAAAATGCACACGTTTATGACATAACTCAAAAAACATGATTTCCGCGATTCCGAGCACGCACTTCCATCTCGCTCACGCTTACGCTCAGTGAGAGAGAGAGCTAGCCAACGCGTTGGCGCCCTCTTAACTGTGTACAAACTTTTTGAGAAACGCTCATTGTTGGTTGTACATTTCAGGCGGCAACACCGTGCCATCAGTAGAAACCCTCGTCGCGTACCTACTGGAACTCTCTCAGCACGGCATAGAAGAGTCAGTGTTCGAAGTGAAGCCCAACTCGTCTAAAACCGAGAAAAAGCAGGTGCCCTACCGTTGGCGAAGCTGCTTCGCTTCAGAGGACGAATACGCCCAGTACCTGTCCGATGTCATCACGGCCGGGATGACCGTGCGGTGTTGCAAGGCTTTTGAATCGGTAACACTTTAATGGAATAAACCCTTAATGTAGCAATGTACACCAGGATATACAAACTCTTTGACCATCTTTAACAAATTTTTTTCGAACGAGAATTGTTTGCTCTATTCAGCTTTAACGAGACTTGAAATATCGACCTTCGTTTTAAAAAATAAATAAATAAGGAACAATCTTACACAAATCGAACTAATCCCAAACTAAGCAACACTTGTACTATGGATACTAGACGACCATAGCCATAGGACATAATATATGTATATATACATATATAGATATTCGAGTTCAACTCACAAATGTTTGCCCCGGCCGGGATTCGAACCCACGACCGCCGGGTCAGTAGGCGGGCTTACTACACACAACGCCAACCTCGTCGTTTATTATGATATACCTTCGCCTACGGATCGGTTCTAGGGCTTCCTATCACGGATGAGGCGGGTCCCGAATGTCGTAGTATTAACCTAGTTTTGTTTAACCTGAACCCCGGCCACACACAGTCTGATTGCCGATCCGGTTTCCGTACGAAATGTGTCTCTGTCTATCATATGGCGACGTCTCGCTTGCTGACGTCATTCCGTGTCTAGCCGGGGTAAAAGATAAAGGTCGTACTATATCGTTGAGAGAATAGAGAGCCTCTTTTTCATTTGTGGCTAAATAGTAAATTGGTTCGTTCTTTGGAAATCTTGCTCTGCTGGTCACTAACACAAACGTATCCAAATACGTTCACCACTACATGAAAGAGAGACTTCCTTTTACGTTATATCTAAACATTGATCTATAACCGAGTCAAAATTCAATGCGAGTCCAATCTTATGCATTATCTAAATTATAATAACTTTCAGGTACAATTGGGAGACGTTGGACAAGTCCAGAAGGTGGAGCGCGACATCAAACACAACGTTTTCTTGCACGTAAGGGTTTTTTATTCCTACTGTATGAATACATTCCATTCCAACAGACTTTACTTTTTACCTCCTCTTACGGGCCTATAAATATGTCAAATTTAAGATAGGTTAAAATAATATAAGTGCAAGTATACCGGATTATCAATTCAAATGGGTCAGTAGGGAGAACTCACATACTATAAGAGATAGGGAAATCTGTTCTTAAGAACCCATGGCGTCAATTTTAGATTTAATTACAAACGAGCGTCTATTAGAAGCCCGGAGCCGAAGGCGAGGGCTTTAATGACACGAGTTTCGAATTCCTTTCCACCAGAGTCACGTACGACGTTTTTCATCACACTTTCCGAATACCAAAATTACTTACAGCCCTAGGGCGTCATTTACGACTTACCGCCCGCTTTTCTAGCATGTAAACCCTTGTTTACGAGCAAGTGTGATGAAAAGTATTTATTTCAATATACAGGTGGAATGGCGAGGTCTCGGCCGCGTCGCCGGCGTACGGGCGGTAAACGCAGAAGTCGTCTCCGGGGGCGCTCCTTTCACATCAGGAGACCGCGTCCGCGTCCGCTCGGCTGTCACCCAGCCGCGGTACAAATGGGGCTGCGTGGACCACAGTAGCGTCGGTACTGTCATTGGTGAGTAGGCCCGGTCCAAAGGCCTTATTCCTTTAATTTTTTTACCTTCCACATTACGTTTTTTTTACGCGCCGACGACGCGCGTTTTTCATTCCACGAAGCAGTTTGATTGCGGTTGTCACAAACGCCATAAACAAACTGCTCCATGCTTTAATGGAGTTCCTCAGGAAGAAAACCTCAGGTAGTCAGGTAAACGCGATTACTATTTAAAGCAATTTTAAATCTTGGCCTTGGAGTGGATATTCCGCCAAAACGACACCATAACTATGAAAATAAGCTTCTATTTTATGACGGACGACGTTGAGGTACAAAACCAAACAGTAGCACTGTTTTCTTTAATGAGATCGTACAAAACGTCAACCGAAGGATACTATTGCAACTGATATCGGTGGAAAAACAGCTTACACGACAAATAAAAAATAACACATCCTTACCTTTCGCTTATAAGACGGGGAACGCCGTCTTTTGTTCATTACCTGACAACGAAGCCTCCAAGGGCGGATCCAGGGGGGGGTCATGGGGGTCATGACCCCCCCCCCCCCCCCTGAATTGAATAAAAAAATCATGAATTAATTTAATATAATAACTGTATGATGGCAACCGTTTGGGAACGAAACTAACGCATCAAAATTTTAATTTTACCGCTTCACCGCCCGCCACGTTTCGTCCAAGGTCACATTTCGTGTGACACTTGCGCGCGCTTGTCGACTACGTAACGTCTAGCTAGCTAGACCTAACCTCAATCGGAATCGGAACGGCTAAACTTCAACATCTCATGAATCCAGTTAGGACCTGCTAACTGGACGATATTATCTGCCCAGCGTGTCAATGGCCTACCCTTTCTTCTCCCACCTGCCGGACCTTTCCAGGATGTTGTAAGGAAGGTCCACCTTTCATCTTGGAGTCTGGCTACATGGCCAGCCTACCTCCATTTGTGTATCTGTGCGTGGTTAAGAGCATCTATTAATTTAGTTTTATTTCTAATAATGGAATGGTTAATCTTATTTATTTTTCTTATTTTTAGAAGATTCCGCTCCATTCCTCTTTGGCATGTCACAATCATACGTTTAGCCGTCGAAGTGAGTTTCCAAGTTTGGCATGCATAGGTCATCGTGGGGAGTAAACACATATCCATAACTTTCTTTTTGAGATGGAGAGGAAGGTTGATTTTTAGGGTTTCTTTTAAACTCCAGTACTTATTCCAAGTGTTTTTAATCCTTCTTTCTATTTCCAGTTCGTTTGATTTTGGGTTATTTGACTTATTTGTTTTCCCAAATCGACATACTCTATATTTTCGTTATCTATAAGTATAGGTTTTTTGATGCTAATGACTTTTGTTTTGCTGTAGTTCATTTCTAGGCCCATGGTTTTGCTCTCAACATTTAATGTATTCATCATGTATTCTAGATTGGAACTGCTATTTGCAAAATTGATTTTGTAATTTAAATATATGTATTTTGTCTGTTTCTATTTTGTTTGTTGGAAACACTTTGTAGTCCCACCTCTTCACTTTTGCGTCATACTACCCCTCGACATACCTCTAGCTGTTATGACAAATCATTCACCACGTTTATGGAATATAAATAGGCTGCCTCATTCCGTGCGTGATAGTGCTTCTCTGGATTGCTTTATGAGGAGATGGGAATTTGTACGTGTACATATATGTACAAGTAATTATGTGTTAAGTTTTTTAAGTGTACAATAAAGAATAAATATTTTAAAGTGCACTACTTACGTACATTTATAAAATACCTACTTTTTAGGGTTCCGTAGTCAACTAGGAACCCTTATAGTTTCGCCATGTCTCCCGTACACCTAAAGCGGGGGTGATATTTTTTTTTTCGTTCCAACACTAGCGTGTGCGGTGTCGTTGAATAGGTTTTTTTTTAAATAATAGGAGTCTTCATATATCATTTTTTGATAGTCAGCAGTTTTGTAAATATTCGCTCGGGAAATCCAAAAAATAGTGCCCCCCCCCCTCTAACTACTCAACCACGGGTCAAAAAATTATCGAAAAATTCATGAAAATGAGGCCTTATTAGTATTTTCAATGAAAACTAAATTGAATAAAATCGGTCGAGCCGTTTTTGAGTTTTCGGAAAATTTCATAATTTTCTTTAAAATGACGTAAGTGCCGCGCCGTGTTCTTATACTTCGAACGTTACACATATTAGTTAAGTGCCATACTGCATTAAAACATTTCGCTCAATCTGGCGCCTATAATCGATAACTTCCAAAAGGTAATAAGTAATTACAGTTACTTTGGCGTTTACGACCTTTTTATAGAGCTTGAAATCTTGCTCGTAATTTAAATTTTATTTTATTGTCTATTGTGAAGGATGGACAACTACGGAACCCTACACTGAGCGTGGCCCGACATGCTCTTGGCCGGTTTTACTTATATCTATTGTTATCAAAATTAAATTATAAGTTCTTGACTTGACCACGACTATGTGACCCCCTCCTGGCGCCAAAGCTGGATCCGCCCTTGGAAGCCTCTTGATCTGACTTTTAAAGTATGGTGGCTCTGACTGATGTTACTCTTTTATTTGTTTCCAGGGATTGCCCACAATGGAAGAGATCTGACTGTGGATTTCCCACAACAGCCTGGCTGGACGGGACAAGTCAGCGAAATGGAGCTGGTTACTGATCAATGTTAGTATCTGGAATTCCTTTTTAATCTGTCGTGAGAACAGCATCAGTGACCCTCTAAGGGGTTTTGGTAGTTTGATTTTTTTGTAAGGTTCAGAGCTTTTTGGATTTTATCCAGTGCTGCTCCCCTAGTGATAAGTGCAGTAGGTGGAGTACTAATTTATGGCAAAAATTGTTTTCCAAAGTATCACTTCCCAAACTGTTTCATTACTCACGATTTTCTCTGAAACCATATTTTTTCGGAAGTTTCATAAAACAAACCTAACCTAACCAACTGTATTCTATAAGAGCATAAAAAAATACACTGAGATTTTTTTGCCTTAAGAGGAAATCGTGAGTTGGGAAATGAAACAGTTTGGCAAATGAATCAGTTGGGGAAAATATTTCGGCGAAAAGGCAGGATCCATACCGCAGTAGGTACTAGCATTTATTAGCAGTTACTGCAGTTAAGAACTTCGATGTCCAGCTATCCCTGTAAAAAATTGGTTATATTATAGTTAAGGACCTACATTACTTGGCCGCGACCAAAATCAGAGATGTAATTACATAGCAGTACCGCAGCCACCGCGAGATCACCATTACAGCATAAATTTTGGTGAATATTGATACTGTAATGGTGACCTCCCCCCCGCCGCGCGAGTCACCTCAGCTTCGCGGACTGAGTATTTCATATTTTCATTAAAGAAAATCTATGATAGTGATTATGAATATGTGTGTAGATAAAGTAGTGTATGTGTTTGTACATAATTAGGTCTTAAAACACGAGTGTGGTTTTATGAAACGAGCCGTAGGTGAGTTTCATAATAGGATCACACTCTCATTATGTAGCAGTTGCTTAAACTACTATTAGAATTTTATAATAGTATGTACTATTACAAATCTCACAGCTGAATGGGGCGAAACAGCCGGAGGCACAACAGTGAATTGGCGCGGCGCCATCCGAGTGATTCGAGTATCCTCGAGCCGGCCGGGCGCAGGAGCGAGACGACTGCTTGATTCTCAGCCTCATACCTACTGGCAGAGCTCTAGTGGCACGGGACAGGTAAGCCTTTTGTTTTAGATTTAGATATAGATTCTTCTTTTTCATTTAATTTTTTAATTTATTTATTTTCATTTTATTTTTATTTAAGCAGCGAACGAATAAAACATAGAAGCCTAACTAGCGTCGGAAAATGGCCCCACGGATTTTGTGTCAGTTAAGGCGGGGCGTAAATTTTGTGTCAAACGGCTGTCTTGTTTGCAAATGGCGACGTAGCCGAGCAGTTGCATTACGTGAAATATATGAAGTCTCAAAGTAACAAAATATGCCATAATGTTCAGTGAAATGGTGTATTAATCACTCAGGAAAACACAAAAAAAAAAGATGGTATCAGTTTTCATACGTAAATAAAGCCGTACACATATTAATTTAATTTATTTTACGGAACAGATTTTGTATAGGGATGGTGTTATGCCATATGACTAATTTATATACGATGTTTGAAAAAATTAATGCAATCAGTGGCGTGCCTAGGCTTACAGGAGAGGGCAAGCCCAGGGATTTGTTTTGGTAATTTTTAGTGGGTAAATCCAATTTATTGCCGCATTACTGTTCAAAGTACAATTTCAATAATACACATGTTGGGCGTGGGTTTTGGGGAAAATATGAGCTGTTTTTTCGGAGCGAAAGTTAGAGTGCCTACCTTTCCTTCGCTTATTAAAAGACCTGCACATCAACTCATCACAATCGCACGGAACAACTCCTTCCATTGTTAAAAGCCACAGTAATCACAACAACAAACAAAATCAAAACACGAATACTATCTCTAATATTACCTACTTCTACTTATTACTACGCTCAAACAAACAAGTCACTACACTAACTAAATATTTCTAAACAACGTGAAGTTAAATCACTCCTGTTTTTGTTCCAAATTTGCAAGTGGCCGATCCGTATCTAACTTCACTTCACTTGAAGCAACGTATAGTTATGTTGATACATAGGTTATTTCCATGTGTCAGAGTAGGCAGTATGAAGCCCGATTGCAAGCCAACGCGTGCGAGGGAGATGACTAGCGGTGCCATAGAACGGCGACGAGCCATCGCCCATCAGAGAGCGCGGCGCGGTCGGTGCGCGGACAAATTTTGAACCACGTGGCGTCGACAAAATTTGAAATGTGTTTGACGTGTTTCATACACACCACGGCGCGCAATTTTACATTGTTCAAGTAAATAATTTTTTATCGTTTGTTATATTACTAGGGCAAGCCAGGCTTTTGTGCTTGTATACGACCGTCCCTAAAAGGCTATGTGTTTTCCGTCACTCCGGTAGGAAAACGTATAAGTTCCTAATATTGTTTGATATTTTTTCACTACAAAGATTGTATCGACTTTACATGTAAAATATTAGTTATTACAAAGAAGGAGAAATAATAATATAAACAGCAGGTACAGCACGCATTAATTATAATCATTCAAAGTATTAGTAACAACAAGGAACAAACAAGGATTCCTTAAAAGATGTAATTTTGTTTTTTAATTCGTATGTAAGCAATAACGTTTTCATCACATTTGCTCGTAAAAGATGGTATTACATGTAGGTGTACTGAAGGACTAAGGCCTATATTGTTCCCGCGGGAGTTATAAATTGTTATAACTCCCGAGGGAGTTATGGTTTTAGTTTTAAAAATATAGTACGCACTCGCAGTTTACTTCAGACTAAGGAGGTTTCAATCCAGCCAAGGTTTTTTGTTGTACGAACAAAACTTGCCTACCAGCAAATTTTATTGTGTATTGAATTAATACGGTACATGTACTGCATTAATATTTATGTTTTACAATTATTTAAGTGTAATTTGCAATAATTTTATTAAAATTATTTTTGAATTATCGTTACAATCTGGCAGTATGGCTTGTCATGTTTCTAAACTAAACGCAGTTCTTAGCATTATCTGTGGTAGACGACACAAAAACAGAAAAAAGTTATAAAATTATTGGTTAGGTACTATTTAGTTTTGTAACAAAATTACTGTTCGTATTTAAGTTTTATAATATATTACGGTGTTAATTATTCCTGCATAATATTGTTAATTGTTATTTGTTTAATGATAGATGGTAAGATTCTGTGTATATTTGTTTTCTGTTTTAAGCTGATGGCCGTTTTGCCAGTGCTTATAGTAAATTAAAAAAATATATTCAGAAAAAAATTAGCTGTCAATCGTTATCGTTTAATTAGTTTAATGTTTATTTTTGTCTTATGTATTTGTTATTTACTCCCAAATGTGATGAAAAATATTGTGTGTATGGCGGGAAGTAAGGGGATTACAAACTCAGGACATTAAAAGCCCTCCGCCTTCGGCGTCGGGCTTCTAATAGACCTTCGTTAGTAATCCCTTACTTACTACCCTTATGACACAATATACTATAACATTCAAGGTTTATAAAGAAGGAAACAAAAATAGCTCTTTATTGCATTAACGATTCACCAATTATGAGTTTTCACTGTCACCGCTATATTACCATAGACAAATGTCATACGTTTTGTCGAATCACAGCTGGCCATTCGGAAATTGACGAATCACATTTATTTGTTATGCGTAATTGAAAACATTTGAGTGGCTGTGATTGGTACACCGGTGAGCAATTGAGCATGCGCATTTCGACTGTTGGGCCGGTTTTTGATTGTAACTTTGTATGAAGCTCGTGTTCTATGTTTTATTCGTTCGCTGTATTTAAGCAATTGCCGCTAGGTCAATTTACATGCACTTATACTTTAATCGTCACATAATAGATCATCTCTGACGATAATAAAAACAACGAAATTGATTACAAAACAGATAAAATAATTACTTGTCAAAATTTAAATAAGTTGAGATAAATATATCAAAGAAGATGAACGGGTTAAACAGTTGAATTATGTATTTTTGAGTGGTGTATTTGTTTATTTCATTGCATATGTTTGAGAAAAGCACTATACATGCCTTAGCCGTGAAAAGGGCTTGCCGGCTTCGTATCACTATCCGGCCTCCTTATGTATATACCAACTCAGCCGGCAAGCCCTCATTTCCCGGCGTCTGCAGTAATGTACTATTATTAATCTGGCTATCAAACTGACCCACCCATTCTCCACAGCACTGGATCCGTATCGAGATGCGCAATGGCGTCCTCATCCGCCGCCTCGGTCTCGGCGTCCCCGCGGGCAGCCACGGGCCGGCTGCCCTGTCCGTGCGCGGCGGGAGCAGCTTCGAGGTAACTAAGCCATATCACCCCTACATACCCTAACAGGTACACCGTCGCAAGTGCAGACTTCTGGCCGAAGGGTGTCGTGTTTCGGCAGTTCCGGGCAATCTGCCGTATTCTGCACCAGATCAGACGACGCAACGAAACCACGCTATTGTGTCGCCTAAATCTAACTAGTTTTAAGTCTTTGTTTATATGTATTTCTGTAGTACACAGTGCCTTGGTTTTTACTGTAATGCTGTGTAACTTATTTGAATAATAAATAAATAAATAAGTGTCGGTCCGGCCCAGGGGTAGTGGCGCTACAAACAGCTTTCATATGGCAACAATGTGCATACGTCATATATTAGCATTATTAAACGTCATTAGCTATTTGTCAAGGATTTTTCATTAACTATATTCAAAACATTGCTTGCCGGAATACTGCGCAATTCCTCGTTCTTCTTTCGAAATAAATACTGAATCCTATTGAAAAAACTTTCATGGCTGTGGAAAGTTTTGGCTTTATAATGCAATAATGACTAGAAATTTTCGGAATAATTAGTCCTGTTCCCTCTTTGTTTACATAAGTGACATTCACTGACTTTCAACGTCAGTTACCAAAAAACCTCGTTGTCAGTAAAATAAATACGGCGTGCCGGCAAGCGTGTTTTCTCGACTTGGCGGGGGCACACCCGTGCCCCCAGATTAGTACCACTGAAAATCCGCAATATGTCGTGGGTTGAAGAACAGCCAGTTGGGCTATACTAGCAGGGAATGCGCAACGCCAAAAAACAATGAGTTTTTATTACTTAGAATCATACGTCATATATTTAATGACTACTGGGATAAGTTACTAGAAACTTACGGCTTACATTATTACGGCACTAGGACGTATTATTAATAAAGTAAGGGGAAAGTTTAAGTTGTTTAGAAAACTTCCTTGCGAGATCGAATCCGAAATGATGAGATACGTAAGAGAACCAAAGATATAGCTCAGACAGCCGCCAAACTTAAGTGGCAGTGGGCGGGGCACATAACTTGTAGAACCGATGGTCGTTGGGGCTCCAAGGTTCCTGGGTGGCGACCGCGGACCGAAAGACTCAGCGTGGGAAGGCCCCCGACTAGGTGGACCGCTGACCTGGTTAGGATCGCGGGCAGAAATTGGATGAGGCCGACGCAAGACCGATCGTTGTGGAGAACTTTGTGGGAGGCTTTTGTCAAGCAGTGGATGTCCATCGACTGATGATGATGCTAAAGCTTGACCAGAAATATATGAGGATGCGCCATATTGCGGAATTTCACTGGAACTAATTTCTTACACTGGCAATGATTTTATGATGGTTTGTCAACAACGTTAATGTCATTCGTGGTGCTTGAAAATTAAAATTACCCAAAGAAAATGCCGAAAAGCATTTACAGGCGTGTACGTAAGATTATGAATAAAGAGTACACGTGTTTACTACGCAAAAAACGGTCAGGAAAAGAGGGCATTCCATTAATAATTCTATTACGAGGTTAAAATAATGGAACTGACGGGTATTTATTTAAACTAATGCCATTATAGTGGGTTGCGATTGGTTGCAAAATTGTTGCCATATAAATCTTATAAATAGCGCCCTCTTGACAATCCTCATATATTTCTGGTCAGGCGTTTAATTGGAGCGAAGCTCCCATAGATCGACATGGATCTCAGCGAGTTCTCAACCGATTTTAGAAATTTTTGTTTTAAAATGCACAAATTAAATTTCTGTGCTGCGCTAGGTCGTGACGAAAAGAAAATTTCGAAAAAAAAAAATAATAACTCCGTTCCAATCTATGGTGCAAGCTTAGCCGGTGGCTGACTCTGCATCGACCTAGTTTAAAGATGCTCTTGAACCATACTTGCAGTATATTCGAATGTCAAATTTCAAGGACGCCGCGCTGGCGCCGCTAGCGGCCGTGCCGTGCGCGCCGCCGCCGCGGGACCGGCCATTGCCGCATCTTGCGCAGATTCAATTGCTCGTCGACTGCAAACAGGTCAGTATCAAATTGACATTTCCAATTTTCAAATAGTTACCGGTTTAAAATAATTTCAATACGGTATTCGGCTATAGTAAAATACATTGTGTCATTGAAACCAATAAACACACACTCTAACCAGAACTATGATGGTCTCTATCTTGTCGTATAATTTGATAAAGCAAAATATACGTGTCTAAAATTTTCCAGTATTCTAACTGACGGACTAAATAGAATTTATGCATTTCTAACCCAGACCGCACCCCTTAAATAAATTCTTGTTTTCAGCACTACACATGCATAGAAATCAGCATCAAGCAGAACCGAAACATAAACGCGGACTGTAGGGTCCACGGCCTCTACCTGACCGGCTTCAGACCCAACCCGCTGTACACCGACATGGTCCAGGTAAACAACTAATTACCATATACCGAGGTATTTGATGCACTAATGATTATACACTAGCCCGACTTCTTCGTCGTTCCCTCACTGATGAGGATCGCGACCACATATCTGTTTCCACTCGGTGCGGTTATATGCTGCGTGGACCGCCCGGTGCATGCTTACTAGCCCGACAGTAGGCGTCAAATCATCCTTGCCCGAAAACCCCGGGTATGCTAATTACCGATTACCGACTTTGTGAGCTATGAACCTCCATATCTAATGATATATTTTATTATAAAAAAAAGAATAAAAGGTAAAAGAAAAAAAGAAAAAAAAACACGAGAATCGATAGAGAAATGCTACCTGTAGGACACTTTTTTATTCTTAACTCATTCTGAGTAAAATTAACTCGAAAACGTCAAGTTCTGGAAGAAGCACCCATTCGGGGTTTTTTGGAAAACATGTTTCCTACCAAAATCTTAAAAGGACGATGTGAAAGCTTCTTTTTTAAATAAAGTAAAATGTGAGATGAACAGTATCAACGAATCAATAGAAATTGCATTTGTTTCTGTCTATCACTCAAAGATGTATGTATGTTGCAGAGCATGAACTTCATTGCTGACGACTGGATGGACAAGGCCAGTCCCGCTGGAGCCGTTTCTGTGGACAACAATCCGCCTATCATGCCCACCGATTGCCCGAAGGTAAAAAAAAGCTAAGCATCAATACCTTGCGTATGCGGCTGTTGATACAGTAATCTGGAGTTACAAACGAAAATGGAATGGAACAAGGAGCCCGAAACAAAACTGGGAGCGTTTTTGATACTAGTTTGTATTTCCTATGACGCCCATGACGCATACAATGTTGTTCATCACACGCATGAGGAAAATATGTACTTAAATATACGGTCGTTATTTGTAACTTCACTATAACTCCTCTGGCCGTTAAAAATCTATTCCGTGTGTTCATTTATCGTACGATTTGATCTGGCATCAAGTAGTTACCTTATGAAGGTTAATAGTACATTTATGAAACATGTAATGTCTATTTTTTTTATGTAAGTACACACCACATTTTTTTTTAAACCATTGATACAAAGATCAAAGCTCAAATAAAGGTTAGAATGGGTAACCTGGTGGAATAGACCGGGAATCGAATCTGGGCCCTCTGGATTACCAGTCCAGCGCGTTAACCTTTCCGCCACCTTAACGCCCAGATAACCTTTCGAGTTTTTCCTTTCATCTTACTGCACTACTTTACAGTAGTGAACGAGCAAGCAAGAGGGCGCTGTTATTCATACATTTATGAATGATGTAATGCGTTTTTGTTTTAGGTGTACGTGTGGGGCTTGAACGACAAGGATCAGCTGGGCGGGGTGAAAGGCTCCAAGGTCAAAGTGCCCGTGTTTTCGCCCAGCCTGAGCGTGCTCAAGCCGGTGCATATCGCCGGCGGCTCCAAGACGCTCTTCATCGTGTCTCATGACGGAAAAGTGAGTTTTCCCCACCAATAATAGAATAGATACATTTTATGCAGGTGTCCACTCCTGTGTTCTTTACTACCTAGATTGTAAAAAAGTATAGCCTAACAATTGTCGGTCCGGTCCAGGGATAGTGGCGCTACCACATTCAAAACATTGTTTACCGGAATACTGCACAATTCTTCGTTCTTCTTGCGAAATAAATACGGAATCTTTAAAAAACTTGACTTTCATCACTGTGTATAGTTTTGGCTTTATTATGCAAAAAAAAAACTTGTAATTTGCGGAATATTAGACGTTTTTCCTCTTTGTTTACATTAGTGACATTCACTGACTTTCAACATTAATTACCAAAAATGTGTCGTTGCCAGTTAAACAAATTAGTACTACTTGATGCTACTAAAAATCCGCAACATGGCGTGGGTTGCAAAACCCCCTGTTGGGCTATATGCTAATAAAACGTTTACTTTGCAGCTGTACGCGTGTGGCGAAGGAACCAACGGCCGTTTAGGTCTTGGTCACAGTAACAACGTGTCGACGCCGCGCGCCAACCCGCATCTGGCCCATGTATTGGTTCGCCGCGTCGCCGTGCACTCGGGCGGAAAACACGCGCTCGCTCTCACAGCCGATGGGAAGGTAATCTATACTGTTATTAAACTTATAGATGTGTTTTAGCTGAAATATACGAAAAAAATACTTAGTATTGAATTTGTTTTGGCTATCTTCTCAATAGCGGTAATATTGCCCTTGTGGCCAGAATAAACATTTTGATTTTGATTGAAAATCAGATGCCCATGGAGATTAGGCACTGCGCTATTAAGATTTTTCTCGAAATCAAGACCCGATTTTGCGCAAATTGAATAACGCAATACAGGACCGTCTTTTGTTTTGTATGGGTGCGCGGCGCCATGCCGTCAGGCACCACCTGTTGGTCATAATTTCATTGACCTCTCATCACGCCGAAACGGCTGGACAAATTTTAACAAATTTTGGTACAAAAATAGCTGAACATCCAAAGATTGTTATAGGACACTTTTTACCCAACTGCGGAAAAAAGTACGCGTACGAAGTTGCGGGAACCTTCTACCTAGTATCATATAAACAAAGATTTTACAGGCAGCCATAATATTGTTGCGCAGCTTGCCTGAGAAGGAAGGGTCATAATGAATAACATTCCTAAGGTTTATCGATTGACTAATAAATTTTAGAGTAACTTCGTATCTCGGTATGTATATCAATAGACATCACTATAATGTAAGGTTTTTTCAGGTTTATTCCTGGGGCGAAGGCGAAGACGGCAAACTGGGTCACGGGAACCGGCTCACACTAGAAGCCCCTCGGATGATAGAAGCGCTAGCCGGGGAGCGTGTGATAGCGATAGCTTGTGGCTCCGCCCACAGTGCTTGTGTTACCGCCCGCGGCCATTTGTACACGTGGGGCATGGGCGAATACGGTCGGCTGGGGCACGGGGACGACTCTACCCAGCTGTCGCCCAAGTTGGTAAGTGACACTCACCGATTTACAACGTCAGTTAATTACCTAAATTTTAAAAATGTCAAACACCCCCGACACATTTATCTGGTCATCATGAGACCATCATTCATTGAGTGATATAAAAAAATGCTATTAAAATTGAGCATACTTACAAAATTTTGAGTCCTTGACTTCAATATTGGCTGAGATCTCGTCACTTGTTCCAATCGCAGCTGAATATCGTGAAAACTATTGGTCCGATTTCCACCAAACATACTCGTAGCTAAGAACCAACTCGACGGACAAAACTTTCGATTAAAAAAAAATGCACTCAAATTGATCCATCGGTTTCGAAGCTAGATGCCACAGACAGACACAGATACCCAAATATACGGATACACAGATACACATGTTAAACTTATAACACTACTCTTTTTTCGTCGGGTGTTAAAAAAGGAGTCATTGCCAGTAAAATAAATTAGTACCACTAAAAAAGCGCAATATGGCGAGGGCTAAAATGCTACTTGTCGGAGTTGTCCGGCTATAATGTCGAGTCGTTTCACAGGTCGAAGCCCTCCAGAACGTGAGAGTGATACAAGTGGCGTGTGGATCGCGCGACGCTCAGACCCTCGCCCTGACCGCTTGCGGAAAAGTGTTCTCATGGGGCGATGGCGATTTTGGTAAATTAGGTAAATGTTCGACCCATACTAGGCCCGTAATACACGTTGCAATTGGCTATAGTTTTAACGCATGAGTGATTTAAAATTGCAATTGGATATTCGGTGTGTTTTCCTCGGATACGCATACATATCAATGTAACATTTTAGATGAAATAAATATCTTATCCTGTTTAATTTTATCCAGTTGCTGGAAGTCTATGCAAGCCGAAAAACTATTTTGATTAATGTCTAATAAAAAAGAAGTTGTGTCGTATGAAGGACGTGTTGTTGGTTTTTATACGACAAACGTCTGCAACTTTTTCCAAATGAAACCATATACGGTAAAATTGTCAGTGTAGTACGGTCCTAAGGCTGCAATCTGCACATTCATCATTCTAGTGCACAGCTTTCCTGTTATTTGCTAATAATATCAGTGGCGTAACTCCGTTCAGACCAGTGGCCATCCTCACCTTTCCACGATGTTGAAAAACTATTCGTGTATTCTCGGTTTTCGCGGGTTCTGGGGTCTCTTTCAGGTCGGTGGTCAGTGGTCTCTTGGATTGCCAACATTTTGTTACGCCACTGATTTACGTTAAGCATAAGAGTAATAAGCTGAATGGTCTGAAACCGTATTTTATTATAAACAGTTAAAATTAAATGGATAACAATAACACTTCATAAGTATCTATAGTAATGGTTCCAAAGAGCTCAAGTCTGCAGTAAAAAGATTTTTTACATTATTCTTATGCTATGGTTAATGTCCTAGTGCACGACACTACTGGCGGCCCCTTAACTCAAGGCTCTCAATTATTGCATTAAGAATGTCAAACATTGGGACGTTTACCATAATATTATTAAGTCTTATTTTGTTTTCCTTTTATTTACAGTCA
Organism: Apotomis turbidana; assembly: GCA_905147355.2. Taxonomy (NCBI): domain Eukaryota; kingdom Metazoa; phylum Arthropoda; class Insecta; order Lepidoptera; family Tortricidae; genus Apotomis; species Apotomis turbidana. The sequence goes on along the minus strand of LR990280.1, from coordinate 53,388,657 downwards.
CTAATATGTTAAAGTAGCCTTGGGGTTAATACTTGATCAACTTTTTGAAAAACACTCGACTGTCTTCGGCGTTAGTCAAAATCACTTCGGAGTTACCAAGCAATCCGCCTTTTCGTAAACATATATTGTGTTTATTAGTTTGTGCTTTTTTAATACTTGTGACATTAAATCGAAACCAGTAATTCAAGCAGAGAATCCAATATTTTAAATGAGAAATTTTACTACATAGTTCAAAAGTTGTGGACAGATTTAGTCACAGATTTAGTGGTCGAACAACTTTTATGGGCGCATTGACGCCCATAAAAGTGGTTCGTTGTAGATTTAATCCCGGAATCCACCTAACCCCGAAGGCTATTCTATCAGCTTACGGACTGTGTAAATGCTGGTCAGTCACCATCGGCTTAATCAGTTTGAGGTAGTTATTGTTTAGAACAGCGGTCAAACTGTTTTTATAGCTGAGTGGGTGTTTTAGGCCGCGGCGGCTCGGATGGTTGTGCTGTTCCCATGAACATAGAGAGGCTGAACACGCTGGGAGTTGTGCAGGTTGAATGTGGTGCTCAGTTCAGTCTCGCTCTGACCAGAGATGGGGAGGTAAGTTCGATAGTTCAACCCTTAATTTGACACTACTTGAATAATATTTAGGGATCGGAAATTCAGGTGGATAAATCCTATTGCTATCTCACTCATACCTCAAACAAAGCCGCCTATACCAACAACTGAACAACAAAGTTGCCGCCAAAGTGTAGTTATAAAAGCATCCGATTTTCCGATGCCTAGTAATATTAGTAGGTACTTACCTGAAATAGGGAACATTAAGTTTTCCAAAGGTAGTCATATTATATATTTTCCCGATAGTATACGTTATTTGGACCCTGAATCTACGAATAATTTATGTTTGAGTCGTGTAGTTTTTTAGATATCATTTTTTAAATCCCCTAAATGACAGTTGGTAAAAGCCCGAAAGTAAACATTACCGTTCAAGTCAAACAATATTAAAAAAATAAACAACTATTTGTTGACAAGTTGACATTGTCAAACGAATTAACGGGTTTGCTTGTTATTTACGTTTGCTTTCGTGTTCGCTGTTTTCTCGAGGTTTTAAAGACGACTTGTGCCTGATTTCTGGATTCCGACTTACCTGCATTCCACGACGACCCCGCGCTACATATTGGACTACGACTGGCTTTTTTCTTACGAATAACGCACGAGACTTCATTTACCTGCCGGAGCCCATCCGAATTAAAAAACATTGCCTCTCTCATTCAAAGCTAGATATGCCAATGTGCAATGCAATATCGATTGCTTCGCAATATAAATCGAGAAGCCTTAGACGCCGTGATCCAGGCTACGACATGGTCGCGATAGAAATCCTGCCACACGATCAAATATCTCATCGCGTGTTGCCCAAATGGGTTTATTTGTTTTTTATCAAAAGTTTATGGAGGAAGAATATCAGACAAGGCTATTACAGAAAATAGTGGTTTTGTTGATATTCTTTCTCCAGGGGCTGTGGTCTTAGCCGATCGAGGCTTCAAGGGGATCGACATACTTTTGAAGGACAGAAATGTGATGTGAAGCCTCACTCGGTTATAAACCACAGCCACTTTTTTAAGATATATACAGACGAAAGTGTGATAATTGCCTGTGGTCTGATAAATTTACAAAACGAAATAATAAAAATGCAGTGAGTATTTATACTGTTTTATTTCATTATCATTAACAATAAAGCTGTTGTAAATTGTTTACAAATTACTACTGTTACTCATCATCGGATGGCGCTAGTGCATGCTGCGGGAGTTTCCACGCGGCACCCATTTATGGCGTTGGGATCGAAATCGATCTCGCTAAAAAATGTTCCCGTAATTTCAAGACCCGGGATCTGTGCTAAACTTGTAACTATTTACCTTCTGATGCGGGATAGCCTTCGCTACTTATGTCAAGTATCATTCTATCATTTTCATTCAAGGAAACAGTCGCAATATAATATATTTTTGTGATTTTGTGTTCTGATACAACTTTGGCTCGAATAATGCAATTATTGTTGTCTCGGTTTTTTACATATAACCTACTGCATGCTAGACATAACCGTTTCTTGATGCCCTAAAATGTAGACAAAAAATTACTTATTATACTGTAGTAACACTTTAATTCAACATAACATGTCGACGCGACTCTCCGCGACATGTCGGAAACGAGCCCTGAACTTCTTCGGTCATATTATGAGGTCCTCAAAGCATTGTCTGGAGAAGCAGATTATCATAGGCGCAGGGAAGGGCATTAGGGCACCCACTAGATGGTCCGACACACACTAAAGAAGGCAGTGGGCGATAGCATGCACCGGGCGGTCCACGCAGCATATAACCGCACTGAGTGGAAACAGAAATGTGGTCGCGATCCTCATCAGTCCTCACTAACGAACGACGAACAAGAAGAAGACTTTAATTTGTGAAAGAAGTTATTTAGTAACCTACATCAACGTTTTTACACCCCTTATCTCAGCAATTTTGTGTTTGTCACTGGTCTTTAAATATTCTATAATATAATAACTGCCGTATCCACATCTGGCAAATTTGTAGAATCTGCACAAAACCAACTGATGCACTCATTGTAAATAATAAGCTAAGGCTGGCCGAGGTTTGTTTACATCGTTTTCCAAAATACATGCGTGAGTCGTCAGAAAAGAACGTCGTAGTCCAATATGTAGCGCGGGGTCGTCGTGGAATGCAGGTAAGTCGGAACCCAGAAATCAGGCACAAGTCGTCTTTAAAACCTCGAGAAAACAGCAGACACAAAAGCAATGGTAAATAACAAGCAAAACTGTTAATTCGTTTGACAGTTTGACAATGACAACAAATAGTTGGTATTTTTTTTTTTTTTTTTTTTTTTAATATTGTTTGACTTGAACGTTAACGTTCAGTTTCGGATTTTTACCAACTGTCATTTAGGGGATTTAAAAAATGATATCTAAAAAACTATACGACTGAAACATAAATCATTCGTAGATTCAGGGTCCAAATAACGTATACTATCGGGAAAATATATAATATGACTACCTTTGGAAAACTTAATGTTCCCTAATAATCAATGTTAAATATGTGTTGCGGAACTCTATGAAATTAAAGGTTTTATGATCCTTACTAAGAGATCTTCATTGAAGAGGGGTGCCGAGCGAGAAATTTTGTCAAACCGTTGTTATAAGAAAACGGTACTTAATCGCGTTCAAAAAGTGTATATAATTATGTCGACGTGTCAGAAGCATTTTTAATTAAGGCTACCATTTTTGTGTTTTCACATGTTGGCGTGAGGTCAGTAGAATAGTCCAAAACTGCGCAATGCATATATATGACAAATAATTGCTTAATACAACACACATCTTTTTGCGTTAGCATCTAAATTTATTTATTTGTATAAGACTGAATATCTTACCTTACAACATGTTTGTGTATCTTAATTCATTGATCCCTAGGCACGTATTTTCTGTCTGCCATTAACCAGGAACAGCACAATTTTAACGATCTTCGTGAGTCATTTAGTAGTAGACATTTAGTATGTATGTATTTAACAGTTCTGGACTCTGGTGACCTCACTAGCGCCTGTAGCGGTGATTTTAACACTTTCACAACCAACAACCCGCCTAGTGGGCGCTCGTAACTTCTACTCAGCTGTCGGCCCAGTTTGCCGGGCGGATTGTAATACAAAAGCGCCTACCTGGCGGGCTCTGTCGATTTCTAGGGTAGTTTTACCTAGTCGTGAAAGTGTTAAGCGCGATAGTCCTCATTTGTACCATATTCAGGTGTGGACATGGGGCAAAGGCGACTATTTCCGTCTCGGGCACGGTTGCGATGTGCACGTGCGACGACCGACCATCGTCGAGGCTTTACGTGGACAACGGGTTATTCACGTAGCTGTGGGTGCGCTGCACTGTCTCGCTGTCACCGCCGAGAACCAGGTACGTGGACAAATATTGTAAGGGGTTAATACAGATGTAGTGAATACGGTTGAAGTTTTACCATCGTATTTTGTCGGGTATTAATATTTTCGTCGAGGTATGCCGTGTAATTACAAAGTTAATCGCGCCAGATGTGGTTTATTCTATTGTCACTTACGATTAAAGACGATTTAAAACTAGTAGTTTATTATGCAACTGTTACATAATTAGAGGTCTTAAAACGAGTATTTTAAGACCTAATTATGTACATACACTGCTTTATCTACACACATATTCATCATGACTATCGTAGATTTTATTTTATGGAGATATGAAACAGTACTGCCAGTCAGTCCGCGGAGCAGCGCCGCAGCGGGCGTGGTCACCTTAACAGTATCATATTTGATACTCTTACTCTGATATCGTAATGTTATCAAAAAAACATCTCTGATTTTGGTCGCTGCTAAGTAATGTAGGTCTTTACCTATCCGAACTTGTTATAGTTTAACAATATGTGTGTAGATAATACGTTAAATTATACAGGTGTGGGCATGGGGCGACAACGACCACGGCCAACAAGGCAACGGCACGACATGCGTGAACCGTCGCCCCGCGCTCGTCGCCGGCGTAGAGGGCGTGCAACGCGCGGCCGCCGGCTCCTCGCACTCAGCGGCGTGGTCGCTGCGACCGCCCGTCACCGACCCGCGACCGCCCATACAAGAGCCACTTGTGTTCCCTGTGCTGAGGGACCCGCTGGGGGCCACCGCGCTAGGTTGGTACACGACTCGATCGTCAAGTGTTATTGTTAGATCAGCCTCTAGCACAACTATGCTCAGCGGCCTGTTCGCTGCGACCGCCCGTCACCGATCCCCGACCGCCCATAGAGGAGCCACTTGTGTTCCCTGTGCTGAGGGACCCGCTGGGGGCCACCGCGCTAGGTTGGTACACGACTCGATCGTCAAGTGTTTTCATAGATCAGCCTCTAGCACAACTATGCTCAGCGGCCTGTTCGCTGCGACCGCCCGTCACCGACCCGCGACCGCCCATACAGGAGCCACTTGTGTTCCCTGTGCTGAGGGACCCGCTGGGGGCCACCGCGCTAGGTTGGTACACGACTCGATCGTCAAGTGTTATTGTTAGATCAGCCTCTAGTACAACTATGCTTCGTGACTCTTGTCGCACCTGTCACTCTCACACAGTACTGCACAGAAAAAGATAGGTAAATACCTCTAGCGAGAAAGAGTCGCGTACCACACTTGTGCTAGAGGTGCAGGAAGTACCAGGATAGTAGACCTCTAGTGGAGTATGTTTAGTAGGGTGTTCCGCCTTTTCGCCGAATTATTGTTCTTCGTTCGTTTTCTTGCCTTTTATGATTTATGTTTCCCGCTAGTAACGGTTAAAATGTCAATGAAAAAACAAACCTGTAATTGGCTAACAAGAGGTATTAAAAAATCCTGTCACACAAAAAGACGACTGTATTTGTTGAGTCGACATTCTAAAAACTACAATAAGCAATATAAAAACTACGCACGGCGTCTTAAGAAATGTATAATATCATGTCAAAAACACCAAAATGATAATTACATCAATAATGCTGATAATAAATGTAAAGCTGTCTGGCAAGTCGTAAAAAAATACACTGCATCTGACGTGACTTCTCGTTTTGTAGATAAACTTTTATTTGATGGTACAGAAATCACGGATCCACAAAATATAGCCGAAATATTTAATAGCTATTTTGTCAATGTTATTAAAGATAACTGTAGTTCCCAAAGCGGATCGTCAGATTTTATACAAATTGAAGGTATAGAATCCACAATATTTTTAAATCCTGTTAGCTTTGATGAGCTTATAAAAATTGTAAAATCACTTAGCTATTCTAAGGCAGTAGGATACGACTCTATACGAACTGACATTATTAAAAACAACATTTCACTTATTGCAATTTCTTTAATATATTTAATAAACTTATCGTTAAATCAAGGAGTCTTTCCTAATGTTTTAAAGTTGTCTGTAGTTAAGCCTGTATATAAAAAAGGTGTAAAATGTTTACCAGAAAATTATAGACCAATCACTTTAATCCCTATATTTTCGAAAATATTTGAGAAAGTTATGTATAACAGACTAATAAGCTTTTTCGAATCGCATGATTATTATAAATGACGCGGAACATGGCTTCAGGAGATGCAGGAGCACTTCCCTTGCAGCTTTCAAACTGATAAAGCGCATAATGGAATATATAGACGATAGGATACCTGTCACTATACTTTTTATGGACATGAGCAAAGCCTTTGACTTTGTCTGTCACAAGAGGCTTCTTATAAAATTAAATAAATATGGTATACGTGGCCCAGCATATGATTGGATTAAGACTTATCTCTCAAACAGAACACAATGTGTAGAAACATTACAATACTGTTCGCAAACAAAAACTATTGTGACATGCAAGTCATCTTTCATTGAAAACACTTATGGTGTACCGCAGGGAAGTATTCTTGGACCTCTGCTGTTTTTAGTTTACATAAATGACCTCCCAAGTGTGCTTTCTGATGATTGTGTTTTGTTTGCAAACGATACTACCATTATCGTAGGAGGGCAAGACTTGTCTACTTATAATGATAACATAAACACGACATTAGCTCAAACCATAAAATGGCTGACATCAAATAATCTAAAAGTAAATATAACTAAAACTAAATTTATGCAGTTATGTTCCTCTCAAAGCAAAACGCAGTCATTAATTGTTAAATATGGTGATGATACCATCGAAGAAGTGTAACAATATGGTATGTATAACATAATAATGTAATGGTATAACAATAGATTGTCATTGTAATTGGAAGACACATATTAATGACTTGTGCTCCAAAATAAACAAGTTTGCATATGCTCTAAGAAAGGTCCGGCAGGTCGTGTCCTTGCAAGCCGCTATTACAGCTTATAACGGATACATTGATTCGGCATTGCGATATGGTGTTGTGATATGGGGAAATTCCACAGATATCACAGATTTGTTTTTAATTCAGAAGCGATGCATAAGAGCAATATTTGGACTTAAAAGAGATGAATCGTGCCGACCATACTTTCTTAAACATCGCATTCTAACTATATACAGTATTTACATTCTGGAGGTTTGTTTATTTGTACATAAACACAAACATTTGTTTGAAGATGTTCAGGCTATGTCCTCCAGAACAGTACGGCAACAATATGCACATAAACTTTACAAGCCACGTACCAGACTAAAACTTACCTCGAAAAACTGTTACGTAATGTGTATCGACATTTATAATAAATTACCAGACAGTTTCAAACAAATGAATGACAATAGATTTAAGCAAGTAGTTAAGTGCTGGATCGCGGACAAATGCTTTTATAACTTAAAAGAATATATGGAGCTTACATAATAACTTATAATTTGTATGAATCTATTGACATTGATATTGTATTTTATTTATATTTGACATGTTATTCCAATATGTGAAGGTCATTTTGTAATAGTTAACTAATCATTTTGTAATTTTATTAATATTATTATGGTTTTATACTGTATAATTTTAAGCGTGCACACCTGCAAAGGCAGGGTTCGGTGAAACTGTTTTATGTAATGACATCTGCTTATTGTAAACCTGAATTACCATACACGCAACAAATCATTCATTCATTCATTCATTCATTCGAAATTTCACTTCGTCGGTTTCCCCCCTCTGGGTGTACCTTTGACAACGGTAACTGGAATGATGCCGAAACGTCGGAAAGGCTCAAATAATCAATATACGCGATGTAATCCATTTATAGTTTACGGTATCAGAGAGCAACGTTTTCTACTAAATGACACTCACTTCACGAAATGAAATATTCGACAAAAAATAATTGGATGAAAAGGCAGAGCACCGTTTAATAAATGTTCATAGTTTATGTTTGACGACGCGTTTGGCTCGGTTTGTAGACACGTGCCTACTGAGCCGGCGGCCCCGGGTTCGAATCCCGGCCAGGGCAAATATTTGTGCGATGAACTCGAATATTTGTGCTTGGGTCATGGTTGTTCTGTGTATTTAAGTAAATACTGTTACGCCGGTAGGTTAGGTCAAAAACTTTGAACGTCATTTTCAGTGCGTTAGAAGCGTTTTCAGGAGGCTGAAAAGTCATTTCAGGCCGTTTCAGAAGATGCTCTATCACATATCTAAAGATCGAAATTTCACCCAAGTTGCCGTCGTTTTCAGGCGCCTGAAACATGTTTTCAGTCCGTTTCAGGGCACCCTCTATCAGATGACGCCATAACCTGAAAACCCGTTTTCAGGCGTTTTCAGGACCCCTTATGGGCCTCTGAAGCACAAATCGTTATATGGCGAAATATCCCGTAGGAGTGACAGAGATAGCACTAGTAGAATGAGATAGCTATACTCGGAACATTCGAGAGGTGTGTGACAGAGATAGGACTACTAGAAAGAGATAGCTATACTCGGAACATTCGAGAAGGGAGTGACAGAGAGTGCACCATTAGAGAGAGACATATATGGCCTCGAATGTTCTCGGCCCTTACGCTGGACCTTACTAGAATATTCGCGATATGTGTGGACAACGCATCGAGAAAGCGGTTCCGCGGGATATATAAGGCGCCGACAGCCGGCGCGAGTTAGTTACATTTTTAACTGCGATACAGTGCGAGTAAAGGATAATCGGAGAGAAAGACCCAAGTGATTAGTGCGCTTTAAGTACAGTTCGTGTGAATAGTGAGTGCGTAATTTGTGTAATAGTGGGGTTGTGTTAATTAGTGGATTTTAAGTACAGTTCGTGTGAATTGTAAGTGCGTTATTTTGGTAATAAAGTGTGTGTTTTTTTATTTGTGGATTAATTTGTGCTTTTCTATCAAATACGAACCCCACGCTCGTAACAATACTTATCTATATAAGTACGTATACCGTCGTCTAGTACCCATAACACAAGCCTTCTTGAGCTTAATTTGGGACTAGATCGATTTGTGTGAGGTTGTCCGATATTTGTTTATTTATTTTATATATATTTATGATAAACTACCTAACCTCATCAAGAAACTCGTTAAGAAGACTAGTGTTCCGGCGTGTGCTTGACCGCGTGTCAAACATGGAGAGAACAGCTGTGCCCATACTTGCTGTGCCTTCCATGTTTGGTGAACATTGTCATGCAGTTCAACTGAAGATTCCAGAAGAAGAATCAAATGTGTGGCAACATTGTGTGACAACACAGGGCAGTAGACCGCTATCAAAGATAAAACGCTCCATACATTTGGCCTACCTGCAAATGACGTAATCTGTGGATTGTGTACCAGTATTTGTATGGAGAAAATAAGTAATTTGCCATTTTTACCGTGAAAAAGTGTCTTTAAGTTCATGGTTGGCATAAACCATTATATACATTGTTCAGTTTATAAAAGTAGACGACGGCTGAACAAATAAAAAATTGACAATATGATTTTTATGCTGTATTTTGAAATGCTTAAAACGCAGTCCGCCATTTTCACCCTTATACAGTTACTTATATGACAGCTTACATAATTTATGACAGCGTCATAAATCCAGTAAAAAAAAAACTAAAAACGTCATTCGCATCATAGATAAGAGTGTATTACTGGTCATTATTTACGGGATCGCACGCCACTGATAAGCAAAAGACAAACATGGCGAACGGCGGTTGTCTGTTCATGATATTTCTATTTGAAATTAATATAATCTAGCTTTCTAGCTCGATAAAAAGTTCAATATTTTGTTAGTGCTAGTAAGATTATTATTAACCGAACGAAACGACACACAACAAGACTAGTGTTCCGGCGTGTGCTTGACAGTGTGTCAAACATGGAGAGAACAGCTGTGCCCATACTTGCTGTGCCTTCCATGTTTGGTGAACATTGTCATGCAGTTCAACTGAAGATTCCAGAAGAAGAATCAAATGTGTGGCAACATTGTGTGACAACACAGGGCAGTAGACCGCTATCAAAGATAAAACGCTCCATACATTTGGCCTACCTGCAAATGACGTAATCTGTGGATTGTGTACCAGTATTTGTATGGAGAAAATAAGTAATTTGCCATTTTCACCGTGAAAAAGTGTCTTTAAGTTCATGGTTGGCATAAACCATTATATACATTGTTCAGTTTATAAAAGTAGACGACGGCTGAACAAATAAAAAATTGACAATATGATTTTTATGCTGTATTTTGAAATGCTTAAAACGCAGTCCGCCATTTTCACCCTTATACAGTTACTTATATGACAGCTTACATACTTTATGACAGCGTCATAAATCCAGTAAAAAAAAACTAAAAACGTCATTCGCATCATAGATAAGAGTGTATTACTGGTCATTATTTACGGGATCGCACGCCACTGATAAGCAAAAGACAAACATGGCGAACGGCGGTTGTCTGTTCATGATATTTCTATTTGAAATTAATATAATCTAGCTTTCTAGCTCGATAAAAAGTTCAATATTTTGTTAGTGCTAGTAAGATTATTATTAACCGAACGAAACGACCCACAACAAGACTAGTGTTCCGGCGTGTGCTTGACAGTGTGTCAAACATGGAGAAAACAGCTGTGCCCATACTTGCTGAGCTTTCCATCTTTGATGAACATTGTCATGCAGTTCAACTGAAGATTCCAGAAGAAGAGTCATGTGCCAACATTTGGGCCGCTATCATAGCCAAAGGGCGGACAGTGGACGCAATATACGTCAAAATCGTGTCAAACGATATACGTAATATGGATATGACTACAAAACCTGCATACATAAATGTAATAAACGTCTCATCGATGTTATGCTTTCGTCACCATTTTGCATCCACTGTCCGCCCTTTGATCATAGCCTGACAGGATGTTTTTCAGTCTACGCCATAGATTTAGATTTATTTATTTCATAACATACAATGACAATATAAATGACAGTAAGTCAATTTACATGCACGTATACTATGATCGTCACATATATTAAGACTAACAGATAAAATATGATGACAGCGGAGTTAATAATAAGACAGATAAAATGATTACATGTTAAAATTTTAAACAAACAGATAAAAATGTCAAAGAAGCTCATGAATTGTCAAAATACAAGAATTAACACGGTAAAAATAACACTGAAAATTACAACGTCAAATAAGGCAATAATTAGGAATAAGGTCAAAAGTAACATAGGTAATTGGCAATATATAATGTAATTAGTTTAATATAATTTCATAATTAAGAAAACTGCAGTATAAATAAAAACAATGTTATATTGCGGATTTTTTGTATGACGACAAATTTTTGGTATGTGACGTTGAAAGTCACTGAATTTCACTAAAAAGACGATACAGGACTAAATATTCCGCGACTAAACATGGGAAAAGTCGCAAATATTTACGTATTTTATAGTGGCGAAAAAAACAATGCCTACACAAATCAGATCTTTGTATATTCTTCTGACTTTGTCCTTCACTATAAAATTCAAATTGCGAATGGAATACACATATGAGTATGAGTATGAGTATCAATTATATTATAATTTTAATATCGGCTCCATAGCTCTCTAAAGTCTTATCGTGCTTACGAAAATCCGAAGCCTAACCTTTATAGCTAGATGGTTGCGAATTTTCACAGTTGATGTAATTCTGTTAATCGGGCTCCCATATAACAACCGAACATTGCACCTCATTTGTATGCGGCGCAATACATACCAGGTGCAACCTTAACCCGGACAGTTTAGATGGGAAGTATTTGTACGGAACCCTCTCCTCCTCGCGAGTCCGACTCGCACTTGGCCGGTTTTTAACATTATTACGGAATTTTTACCAGGACTATACTCTGAAGAGACCATGGTAGAGGAAAGACAAGAGCCTCTGCCATCGCTGGCTGCGGCCGCGCTGGCTCTAGAACCGCCCGTGGCGGTGCAACACGCGCTGTCGCTTATACTACTAGGACTGCATATCACTCAGGTACGTAAAAAAGCAAGCCATATCCTTGAACATCTCATTTGATTTGGTAGACTCCAAGTTGTGTTTTTTAAGGTTAGTTTTACACCACAACTGAATGTAGAGTACATCAGCAGCGTATATAAATACGTGTAGTCCGAGAGGTACCTATTACCTTTCATCATAGCCGTTGATTTAAGTAAAAATTAAAACCATTATATAACCACTCGGGTTTTAAAATTTTTACGTCACTCTAGGCCGTAAGTGCGGTTTCCTACCCGCTATGCGGGGAGAAAATTTCTTCCTGGCCAAGCAAGACATAAAACTTTAGATAACACGGATACACGAGCGGTAATTCGTGAAGCCTCTGATCGCATATTTATCCTCCTCACCTTGGGTTCGGGCAACAAACACCTGCGATCTGGGATATTCACGCATTCATGGCCCTAGCTATGTAATGTACCATTACAGCTAAATTCATTTGCCAATTGGTTTTTTTTTTAAATCCTAGCTCTAAAAACAACTAGTAGGAAACTTTTATCGTATATAATATTACCATACATCTGATTGTTGTTAATTTTTCCACCAGGCGCGCAGCCTGCTTGTAGAGGCTCTCCGGACACATGAAGCCTGTGCTACCGGTGTACCAGTAGTTGCTGGAGTAGACACAGAAGACGAAGACACCGACACAGACGCACGGACGGGAGGAGGCGAAGCGCCAGCTGACCGAGCAACATTACAGGTAAGCTTAGCTTGATACATCCATACCAGGCATGAAGCCCGCTAATAGAGGCTCTCTGAACGCACGAGGCTCGCGCTACTGGCCTATAGTTATCGGAGTCGACGCAGAAGACGATATAACCGAAGTTCGGACGAGATGAGACAAAGCGCCAGTTTACTGAGCAACATTACAGGTAAGCTTAGCGTGATACGATACCAAGTTACCAAGCATACAGCCTGCTAATAGAGGCTCTCTGGACGCACTAGCCTTGCGCTACCCATCTAGCACAACTATGCTTCGCGACTCTTGTCGCGCTACCCGTCACTCTTACATTACTGCACAGAAAGAGACAGGTAATTATCTCGCGCGAGAAATAGTCGCGTATGACAATTATGCTACCGGCCTGTAGTTGCCGGAGTCGACACAGAAGACGAAGACACCGACACCGACGCTCGGACGGGAAGAGGCGAAGTGCCAGTTGACCGAGTGACATTACAGGTAACTAAGCTTAGATTGATACATCGATACCAGGCGTGCAGCCTGCTAATAGAGGCTCTCTGAACGCTTGAGGCTTGCGCTACCCTGCCCGTTTACCACAACTGTGCTTTGCGACTTTTGTCGCGCTACCCGTTACCCTCTCACATTACTGCACAGAAAGAGACGGGTAATTATCTGGCGCCGGCCGGCGTCGTCGCAGAAGACGAAAGAAGCGAAGTTCGGTGGATGCGAAGCGCCAGCCGACCGAGTCACGCTATAAGTAAGTGTAGCTTCGTAGCAAAATGTTTTACTAATGACAGATGTCATAAATCAACAGCTGAAAAATCGCCGCGAGGACACAAGAACATACTACGGATTCATTTGTAACAAGGTTTGATTCATTTGTAAGATGGTTGAACTCCTCTAGGTAGCCATACAGTTGAAATGTATGTCTCTACTCGGGAAATGTACCGGTATTTCCATCTAATCGGTTATCCTTATTGCAGAGCGGTGCGAGCAGCCCGCTGAGCGGGTCGATATCGTCCCGCCACTCCGCAGTAATGTCATCGAGCGCAGTCTCCGTTGCCGCGGCCACCATGACAGCTCAACAAGAGGTTCCTAAGGTAGGTCTCTATATACCAAATTTTCAGGGCATTTAAACGTACACTTCGTGTCACTATGACTATGTTATGTTCACATTTAAATTATTTAGAAGTGGGACGTCGAACCCTGTAAAATTGAGCCAGTGAGTTCTTCTACAGGCGTGTGGTTTACCAGGGATATCATCTTCACGCGTTGCTTGTTTCAGATGACACTGGACGACTTCACATCGCAACTCGGCGAGACGGACGCTCGAGCGCTAGTGGATTTGCTCAAGCTCGCTTCGGCCGGGCGCATACCGGACGCGAATAACGCTGTGAAAATCATCACTGACGTGCTTATGAGTGAGTGTTTATCAGATGACACTGGACGACTTTACATCGCAGCTCAAGAGGCCTTATTCCTTTTAAAATGCTCATTGTTTAGACATGTTTCTCTATGATCAAACATGTTTCTTAACATATTATTATGTTACTACCTAGAACAGGGCTATTGGGATTTATTGGTATATATTTGAAACCTACAGTTTGAATTTTTCATTGATAATTTTTGTTCGAAAAACTACTCGAAATTGACAAAATTCACGTGGAAAATTTGTTTTTTCAACTTATTTTCGACTGCACGCAATGAAAGCATGAAATAGCTACGTTACTACCTAGAACTCGGGAAAAAGTATTATTCACTTCAAAAATTTGGTTGAAATTATCAATATATTCGTCATAATATGAAAAAAAAATTTTTAAAAGGAATAAGGCCTCTTGAGGAGACAAGCTCGAACGCTGGTGGATTTTTGCCTCGGCCGAGCACATACTGGACGCGAATAAAGCTGTTAAAACTATCACCGAAGTAGTCTTGAGTATCAGATAGCTGTACGACTTATGGACTACCGAAAGTCACTAAATGCTACAAAGCTCGCGTCTCGGTATCAATTGTAGCGAGATGTGGTATTAGAAGAGGAGGAAATGAACTTGTTTTTTTTTGTAAGGCTATATCATTGGCATCGTGGAACCTTTTAAGAAAAATATACGTTTCTTACCATAACAGATATTCAATCGTAGGTATTGTCACCTTAAAATTTGTTTTTTACTGGAAGTTCCGAGTGGCAAAGATATTTTGCTTGTCATTTGGGAGTTGCATTTTTATGGGGCGAACACATAATAACTTACGAAACAACTAGGCTAAGTAGAAGTGTTTTTTCCCCAGCTCTATGCGCGCACAAGCCTGCGGTAGCCGACATGGTGATCGAAGTTTGCGTGTGCGAGTTGGAGGAAGCGTGCGCCGGGCCACAGAAACAGCTACCCCGCTCTGTCACTGTCGAGAGTCCCCACCCATACCCTGATGACACCGACATATCTGGTAAGTCTGGTAGTCGCAGGTTTGAGTCCTGCTTACATTGCAGATTCTTTCATAGTTTAGCTTCTTGTCGATAAAAATAAAAATGTGGTATTTCCACATTCAAACAGAATCGATAAAAAAGATTATATTAAAAACGATAAAATACGTGATGATAAGTTTTCGAGAAGTCGCAGTTTTATTCTCACGCTAAATCTGCAGCTTATTTAACAGTTTTCTTAAAAAAAATATATTACTTAATGTAATAGTAATAGTGCATAACATATCTACGGCGGCTAATTCGTGAATTCGCAGGTGTTTGTGCGATCATTTGTGGCCATAAATATGCGATCTGGGGCTTTACGAATTACCGCCCGTGGTTTGTCTAAAGTTTTACGTTACCTTCGCCAGGAAGTGAGATTTTCTCCTGGCGTGACGGGCAGAAAATTCCACTTACGGCCTAGGGTGACGGGGATTTACTTTTAGGAACTACTTGAATGAAATTTATCACTAGCCGCCATCAATTTAGCTTTTCTAGGTTACCTTTCGTAGCTACTTATGTCAACATATGCCATGTTTCTACCAGGGGTGGTGAAAATACCAGGAGCTCTCTCACTCCGCGTGATCTTCGATCAAGGCTGCTCCACGGAACGGCGGAATGACCCACTAACCATATCCGACGCTGCAGGGCGTGTGGTCGCTACGCGTTCAGGGCGTGACCCCGCCGATTGGGAGGACGAGATCATAGTCATGGGTGAGTGGGAAACGTATACCAGGATAACGGGACACAAGTCAAGCGAAGCTCTTTCAGTCCGCCTGATCTTTGAGCAAGAGAATTGTCTTTTTTTTAACCAGTTGTTTTTACCGATTCAATAAAATTAAGTATAAAACATTAAATGTAACCATATTTCTACATTTTCCAAACTATACAAAATATAAGTACTTATTCCATTTAAAAATTCCTCATTCTAAAAGAGCGTAGGCGACAAATAATTGGTCACGATGAAAATCGTACAGTCGGACTTTTACTAAGACGGATTTTAGAAATTGTACCACTGTTATTTTTGTATGTTGCGACTGTAAATTTTTCCACAAGGTAACGTCATTTGTGTGCAGATTCTTAGAGGAAGCTGCTTTTCAGGGTTCCGTAGCCAAGTGGCAAAAAACGGAACCCTTATAGATTCGTCATGTCTATCTGTCCGTCTGTCCGTCCGTCTGTCCGTCCGTATGTCACAGCCATTTTTTTCCGAAACTATAAGAGCTATACTGTTGAAACTTGGTAGGTAGATGTATTCTGTGAACCGCATTTAGATTTTGATGCAAAAATAAAAAAATAATAATAAATATTGGGGGCTCCCCATACTTAGAATTGAAACTCAATTATTTTTTTCATCCAACACATACGTGTGGGGTATCTATGGATAGGTCTTCAAAAATTATATCGAGATTTCTAAAATATTTTTTTTCTAAACCGAATAGTTTGCGTGACAGATGCTTCCAAAGTGGAAAAAAGTTGGTCCCCCCCCTCTAACTTCTAAAATAAGAAAATGAAAAATCTAAAAAAAACATATGATGTACATTACTATAAAAACTACCAACGAAAATTGTTTTGAACGAGATCTAGTAAGTAGTTTTTTTAATACCTAACTGCACCTAATTTATATGGGGCGCTATACATACCAGGTGCAAACTTAACTTAACCACTTAGGGATGGAAAGTGTTTGTACGGAACCCTCGGTGCGCGAGTCTGACTCGCACTTGTTTATACTTTCAAAATTAGTGCGTATAACCAAACGACGACGACAACGGTGCTTTCACCATCAAAATAGTCCGTATAATCAAATAAAAATAATAGTTCTTGGTTCTGTGATAACAAAGTAATGAAATTTGTTTAAACTTAACTATTTGCAAATTTGCTATCGAATAGTGTTGCTTCATGGAACTTGCCGACTCACTGACCATTTCATCCTTCATCTTTCATTGGCTTTTGGACGGGATCAGTTAGGCAGAGACGAAAATATAATATTTTTGAATGGGTGATATACATTTGTATCTCAGCTTAATCACCGAGCCATTGCAGAAGGGCTGAATAGGTTGGGGGTCATACTTGTTACATTACAGATGAATATTAGCACCCTTAGCACCCTATAATTATAAATACCACCCTATAATTAATTATAGCTACTTGTATAGTAATTACTATCAAATACTCATCGGAAGATCAGTACCCTTGCCATGAGTTTACAGTGACCGTACACGCTAGCGACTACAGTCTGTTTGATATTATAACAAACATTTGTCACATCACAGGACCCATACAACGTAAATCTGCGCGACACATAGAATTTCATAAAAAAAACAAGGAATGACGTAGTGGTTTTTCAAGTATCTATAAACGTTTTTCACTTTCTATTTGATACTATTGAGTTCATGTTATATTTTTTCTTATCACGGTGTTGAAGTATTTAACGATAATAAATCATTACTCAAAAAGTTACGTACTACGTCTTATTTTTTTTTTAAAGTTGTGTTGTGACTAAATCTTGCCCTTCGATTCATGTGTTATTTCTGTAAATTAGTAAAAATCGATTAAATCGATAAGTTTATAACCTAAAGAAAGGACAATAAAACCAACTATTACTTTACATAGAAAGTTCTAGTGAGTCCGGCGGCTCGTAGCTCAAAAAAATATTGATTTACACAAAATAAACAAAAATATTTCAGGTTTGAAAAAAAGTTCGTCGATAAAATCGATTTGATCAACCATTCATAATCGTTAGGTTTGGCAAACAATATGGTTTTGCTACATCACTACAAACATCAACAGAGAACTGTCAAATGTTTGTTATAATATCAAACACACTGTACGTAAACGGTTTGTGTGGAGAATTGTAGTTAGTCTACAAAGTAACTGCTCGGAGCGCCATACAAATGGTTTACGCTGTCGCTAGCGTGTACGGTCACGTTAACTCAGAGTAGGGGTGCAGCGTTAGCTTTCGAATTAAGGTGGGACCATTTAGAAGGCATCATTTAATTTCTAGTTTGTATATTTCGACACTTCGTATATTTTCACACTTGTACTAATTACAATTGTCGCGAAGGCCTTTTTATATGTATGTTTGTGGTTATAGTATACTGACTATTATCTTTGATTGTCTGATTTAATTGATCTTATATTGGATGCGTTAAAGGCCTCACGATAGAAAGAGATTATGGATATTGAATCCTACCTTATATCTCTCGTCGCATCCTCGGCGCTCTGTTCTGCTTCGCCAGGCTCGCCCTGCTAGGCCGTTCACCGCCTGTTTGTTTAAATATATATGACATGGCTGTCTCCAAGTGTCTCATATTAATGTGCATGGGAGTTTGATCTACGGTTATTAGGGAATCAGTTACTTGCATGAACGGTTCTAGTGGTACATGTTAAATGTAGGTCAGGTTAAGTCATAGTTCTATGGATAGAGTATTCAATCGGCTATGGGTTAAACAATAAGCAACTCTTATAGTCGTAGGTCGTTCAGTGTCCCACATATACTGCCACAAAGCTAGCCGGTATGGTTCGGCTGATATCCTAGGTGACCCGTCACAAAGCGAGCTGGAACTACACAGCTGATTCTCCACGTGACCCGTCACAAAGCGAGCTGTAACTATACAGCTGATTCCTAGGCGACCCGTCACAAAGCTAGCTGGAACTACACAGCTGAATTCCCCACGTGACCCGTCGCAAAGCTAGCTGGAACTACTCAGCTGGTAAACCTATTCCCCACACTGGTTGTCAGTAGGTCATGTACAATGTCATATAGATGCTTATCATGGACAAACTCAAGGGGCAAGAAGGTATAGCCTGTAAATCATTATTTATCTCATAGGTCTTTATACGGGCTCGGAGTATGTTAATATACCATGGACATAGTTGATACATTTAGAAGTAATTTACATCTATATCAAGACACTTAGCTTTCAGATGGTCAGCTCACGTGACCACCGTCTTTGTATGGAGCCAGCAGTGACTCCCAAGGGGTTCGGCGTAGACACAATGCACAACTTAATTCACCATGATTCAAACCCAGAATAACGTGTAATGCCCCGCCATAACGGAAGTCAGCGGGAATAGCATAGATAATATCGTTCATTCATCATAGACATTATTACCATAGACATTGTGAATAGATAACAGTTCACTCACCATAAATGTCCTACTTCCGTTCAGGGTAGCCAGCCGAGATATTTAACGTCATCGCGATGTCAAGCATTCGCGACACTCCCGACGGCAGACAGCAGTGACATGAGGGAGCGCGTCCAGAGCCTAATCCTCTCTCTGGCTCTGACGGCAGCATCCCGGGGCTGTCGCGGTCCAGGAGAGGCGCCAGTGGTGTCATCAGCATTAGTACCATTCATGTTATTATCAGGCGAGGTTTCTCTAAATGGAGTAATCTCTTCATTGATACTTTCTGTATCATCAGGAAGTTCCTGTTCCCCTTTATCACCTATAGGTGATCTGCATATGTCCTCGACGTCCATGTCGATCGCTACATCTTGTGAGTTTTCTTCTTTATCTTCTTGTGGTGAAATAACTTCATCACACGCCGTATCATCAACTTCAAATGGATAAAGTTGTGCTATGGACCTGGTGTACACTTTATTACCGACTTCAACCTTAGCTACTCTACACATATTATCATTTCCTTTTGGTAAAGTTACGATCTTGCCTACTTGCCAATCTTCCCTATTTTTTCTGTCTCCTCTTATCTGGACGATCTGTCCTTCTGACGGTTCCAGTTTGGATATGCATCGACCTTGTTTGTGTGAATGGGAGTATCTTTCTCTCAGACTTAAGAGATATCGATTTATAAACATTTCCTTAAATTCTCCGAGTACGGTGATTCCTCTCTTCCAGCTATTCACAAGATCTTTCTTAGCTTGTGTTCCTTGAGGTAAAGGTCCATCACTATCGGTATCAATGGTTATAGTTCTCCCAAGGGCAAGGAAGTCAGAAGGTTTCAAGATGTGGGTTGGCTCTTCGTCTACATAGGTAAGTGGGCGAGAATTGATGACGGCTTCTATCTCTTTGATTATGGTATTTAACTGGCTGTCTGTGAGCAGGTGCTTCTGGAGTGTTTTCCTCATACAGTTCTTCACGAGGCCTACAAGCCGTTCATAATACCCTTCAAACCATGGTGCAAGTTGAGGGATAAAACGCCATTTTATCTTTCTTTTAATGCAATAAGGTTGCGTCAAAACTTCAGACATCAACTTGAAGTTGGTTGCATTATCAGACGTGATTACGGCAGGTACGTTTCTGACGGATATGAATCTCCTCAATGCTTGAAGCCCTTCTTCAGCCGTTAAATCTTGAACCACCTCTAGGTGTACTGCTCGTACTGCCAGACAGGTGAAAAGGCAGATCCAACTTTTTTCTGTTCCCGTTTTTGTCTTGACTAATATCGGTCCGAGATAGTCCATTCCTGTGAAGGTGAAGGGCTCACTGTAGTTAACTCGCTCTGGTGGTAATGCTGGTGTAGGTGGTAATTTGAAGGGTCCGCCTCCGTGTTTGATGCATTGAGCACATCGTTTAATAACTTTGAGTACTTGTCTCTTTCCTTGTGGTATCCAAAACGATTGACGAATGATACTGAGAGTATGAGTAGCCCCTACGTGATAATTATCGGTATGCGTCTTCATAATGATATCATCAGTATACTGGCTATCCTTAGGTAACAGTATCGGATATCTTTTATCGTACGTCCAATTAGCGTACTTGAATCGTCCTTTACATCTCAGTATTCCGTCTTCATCTGTAAATAAATCTAAATTCCTTTTTAGATCTGTAATCTTTCCTGTTAACTCTGCAGCGAAGTGTTTACTTTGGATATCCTTTATTTCTGAGACCGTCGTGTAGATGATGCCTATATCATCGTCGGTTGCCCCTTTTGACCTAGTAGTTTCTTCTTGTTCTCCTCTGTCATCTTCGCTTACATCCATAGGTATACTCGGTAGACGCTCCCCGGCGAAAAGAGAGGTGTTATTTGCCGGACTGATGGGCCATTTTGAGGGATGTTGTGATAAGAAGTTGGGTCCTGTTAACCATTTATCTACTTCTCCCTTAGACTGCGCAGGTCTTGTAGCAACATCTGATGGATTTAGGTCTGTTGGAACATACCGGACTTGTAATTCTTTATCTTTCTTCATCTCTTGGATCCTCCTTGCTACGAAGGGTGTCAGAAGCTTCTCCGAGTGATACCAATTGATGACGATCTGGCTATCTGTCCAAAGTATTCTCTGGGTTATGTTGCCTTGTAGAAATCTCATGACATATTGGATTAGACGATAGCCTATAAGAGCTGCGAGTAGTTCGAGACGAGGGATCTTTAGGTCATCGTGGTCTTTGACTGGGACCAGACGTGATTTACCTATCACGAAACTCCTTTCGTTGCCCTGTGTTATATAAATTACTGCTGCGTATGCTTTCATTGATGAGTCTGTGAAGCAGTGTATCTGATAATTTCGACGCAGAAGTCCCTTTATATAACACCGGGGTATACATATTTCCTTAAGTGTCTTAAGTTCTTCTTTGATGTGTCTCCACTTGTCCTTTAGTTCCTTAGACAGAGGTGTATCCCATTTAACCTTTAGTTTCCATAAATCCTGTAGAAGAAGTTTAGCAGGTAACATTGAAGGTGTCGCGTATCCACAAGGATCGTATACAGATGCGATGAACCGTAAGACTCCTCTCTTTGTGTCAGCGTACTCGTTCCCTTTTATCCGTAGGTGAAGTGTGTCGTTTACTAAATTCCAGTCTAGGCCTAGTACTTTGACTATATGATCTTGACAACTATCCGGTATGTGATTCAAGAACTCTGACGAGTTAGAAGTCCATTCTCTGAGGTTCATCGACATTTGTTGGAATGCTTGCCTTGAATTCTTGTATAGATCGACAACTTCTTCTGCAGTTTCCGTTCCTGTCACCATGTTGTCTACGTATATATCTTGCGCTAGATTTCGTACGCTTTGTGAACTCGACTGGGACAAGTGGTATCTTATAGTTGCGTTCAATAAGAACGGGCTTGAGATGACTCCGAACGGTACCCTGCAAAACCGCAAGTGTAGCAAATTGTTTTCATGAACTGGTTGGTCTATGTTCTTGACCCATAGGAACCTCGTGACGTCGCGATCCTTGGTTTGCAAACCGATCTGCAGGAATGCCTTCTCTACGTCAGCGCAGATCCCTACATTGTGAGACCTGAACTTCAGCAAGAGTCCCGTTAAATCTTCTAACATCATAGGACCGCAGTATAGGCATTGGTTGAGACTCTTGTTGTCTTTGGTCTTCGAGGAAGCGTCATACACTATCCTAATGGGTTTGCCCGTCTGCTTGACACAGTGGTGAGGGAGATAGTGTATCGGATGGTCTGAACTGCTAATCTCTTCGTCCGGTATTACTTCTATAATTCCTAGGTCTTCTTGAATTTTAATTAACTGGTCGTACGACGTCAACGTGTCAGAGTCCAATCGCTTCATCAAACCTACTAATCGTCCTAGCGCTAAGCCGAAGTTCGGTGTTAGATCAGGAGGGTACTCAACCCATGGCCACGATACTTGATATCTGTTGTCTTCAAAGCGTGTAGTCTCATTAAAATGACGTAGAGCTTCCTCTTCCCTGCTTTCCTTTGGAGAATCGACAATACCTATTGCTTCCAATTCCCATAACTCCTTTAGGTTAACTTCACTCAGGGGCAAATCCGGTTGGTTAAGCTTTATTTCCAAGCTAGTCTGAAAGTATGTGACTACAGCCAAATCATCTACAGGCTTCAGTTCTGTCTTGCCGCTGACAATCCAACCAAATTCTGAGTTCACCATGTACAGGTTATCTTGGATTTTAATCTTTTCAGTGAGCATAATTGAGAAGTAATAGTCGTTGCCAATAAGCAGGTCAACTCGGTCAGCTAATGATCCATCATCCGCTAAGTCGAACTTGGTCTTCCAGTGCTCCTTGTCTGGTCCGATATAGGGTATGCTATGAGTGATCATAGGGACTACGTTAGCCACCATAGGAATAGTCTTGCCGGAACGTGTCGAGATCTGGAACTTAACTCTGGGACTATTGACTTCTTGTGGCACTTGGGAACCGAATGTGAATATAGTTAGCCGACTATCCTCTATAGTCGCAAGGTTAAGCTCCTTTGCCAGGCTCTGTGTAATATACGTTCTTTGACTTCCAGAATCCATCAAAACCCTGCACTTGAGATGATCATCATCACCTTCTCTTGCTAGATCAACAATCGCCGTTTGGAGAACGGTAAAACCGACATCGTTCACATGAAACTGGCTAGTAGGATTAGTCTTAGGGTGATCGCCTTCATCTGATCGGCCTTTCTGTGGATGTGGATTCTCCTTTCTTTCCATTCTGGTATTCCTTTGAGGACATAGGGCTCTATGATGACTGTGGTTACCACAGTAAGGGCAACTACGCTTGGTCCTGCATTGGTTTGCCATATGTCCCTGTCGGAAACATATGAAACATCGACCATTCAGCTTCGATCTCCTTTCCTGGATCGTCGGATATGTCTTGCATGCATCAGCAAAATGATCGCCATTGCAGAAGATGCATGACCGCTTCTCTTTCTTCCATGGCGCTCCCGTTCGAACCTGTTCTCTACGGCTTGAGTTGTTGAAGTCATTGAATTTCCTCTTAAATCCATGACGTGGAAAGCTGGTAGAAGCTCCTTGGGAATTGTGATTACTGTTGTGACTAACCCGATGACTGTTGTAGACTCTCCTTTTGGAACCAATTCCTCTAATCCTCTCAGAGACATGTAAGGCTTCGGTGGTATAGTTGGTTTCATTGCCTTCTCCCTTATGAGTAGTGAGCCTGTTAGCATCTTCCTTGGCAGATATCAATCTTTCTAATTCCTTTCTGATTTCTGACACCGAGTCGTCTTCAATCCGCTTCTTTAATTCATAAACTATTTCTTCCGGGAACTTCTCAAGAATCAGAAACCGCAGGTAGCTATGTGTAGTATTTTCTCCCAAAGAGGCTAATACTCTTAAATGTCTCTCTATGTCATTCAGGACTCTGCGACAGTCACTCGTCGAACCTTCTGCTGGCTTGATTTTGTTCAGAGCGGAGTAATGGGCATCCTTAACCATCTCAACTCTTCCGTATCTTGTTTTAAGTGTAGTGACGGCAATTTTATAGTTTTTGTTAGTTGCTCCTAATCCTTCAATAAGCTTCTTGGCTTCTCCACGCAGAGCAGATGACAAATACATGAACTTGTCAACATCGTTCAGCTTCCGGCTATCCACTAGAGATGCAAATTGGTCCCAGAATTGACTCCATTGTAGGACATCGCCGTAGAATTCGGGTAGGCTCATCTTTGGTAGCTTGCCGGTGACAGATGGAATGCCATCTCTTGATGAGGAAGACTTGAATCGCTTAAGTCGAACTTGAAGCTCCAGCAAATATTCTTCAGCTTCCAGCTGTGATGTACTTATTCGAGAAATGTCGTCAACCGCAGGTTCATTCACTAAACGAAAGTAGTTGTTCAAGTCGCTCTTCAATTTATTCAAACCGCCTTCTAACTTAGAAGCGTTAACCTCGGCTTCCATAATTACTGAGTCGTCGGGGGAATCAGGTTTGAGTAAATCGCAGAACTCCTTTGCCTCATTGCCAAGTTCAATTATACGATTGGTACTAATGTTCAAGATGCTCATTAAACTTGCTTCCATTATGATGATTAATTGATAATTATCTGTAATGAACACATAACAAAGAATAGCACACAAACCCGATAAACACACACCTGCATACAACATTCCATAGAAGTAAGCAGATTGAAGTAAGGCATAAATGATGCTCCTTATGGCCATATGCATCCCATAGTTATAGCAGGTATATTTATTTTATTTAATAAATTTATTTATAAAAGAAACTCGTATAAATAAGGAGGCATGCAACCACAACACCATTCATTGCATTAATAAAAATTTTGGGTCCAACATAGTGTTGCATTAAGCGGACATGTAAAGCGCGAGATCAGCGAACCGTTGTACAGCCAAGTTTAAAAACTCATAAAGATTCATAGAATGCAAAAGAAAATTAAAGTAGAAAGTAAGAAGTTATTTATTTGCTATCCCCAAAGGTTGACTGGTAGAAATCTTGAAAACACTAAGTCCCCCCTTTGTATGAGATTATTTCTTTGTTATGCCCAAAGGTTGACTGGTAGAAGATCTTAAAAGTAGT
The DNA here is from genome assembly GCA_905147355.2 of Apotomis turbidana. NCBI lineage: Eukaryota > Metazoa > Arthropoda > Insecta > Lepidoptera > Tortricidae > Apotomis > Apotomis turbidana. The sequence goes on along the minus strand of LR990280.1, from coordinate 53,363,434 downwards.
AAGTCCCCCTTTGTATGATAGGTCTATATAGAATAAATAAATGGTCGGTACCTACCATTCATTTATCTGTACCTAATGTCATTAAAGTTTTATTATCATCATTTACCACCAATGTAAATAACTCTTTATTTACCAGAATATATTGTAAATAAGCAAATTGAAGTGTAAATGAATCCACTAACACTCAAGATGAAACACAGTAAAGTCACATTCAAAGAGACAACAACATTAAATATTTAAATTTTAAATTTCAAAGTAATTTAAGAAATTGATATTTCAGCATTTGTACACAATAACAGTTTGACATTAATTAATAAAGTGGTATGAATCATTAAAGTCACTATGATATGATGTTGTTGTAACTTAACTGTATTACATATGAATTATAAATCAATATGAAGTGCTAAAAGAAACAAGACACCTATAAAATCAGTAATATCCTATGTCCAAAATAAATATTTAAGTCTCATTCAAATATAGTACCTATGAACCATTAATTTATCTAAAGCGTTGTTAATTACTTGTCTGAGTAGTTAATATCTAAGATACCACAAGGTAATTGTCATCATCATCACTATCAGCCTATTCTTGTCCACTGCTGGACATAGGCCTCCCATTAATTAATAATAACAATTCTCTGTAATTGTCACTAACATAGAATTGCATTGAAGGATAATCTAATCACTGTCAAAAAAATAACTATGTGTCCAAATAGTAACGCAATTGTAATTTAATTAAAGGAAATTGACAATTATTAGTGTGTAGTGTTAGTCGGTGTTTGCTAATATTGCCAATTTTCCATTTTAACTAAGATGTTAGATATAACTAAAGGTTGGAATAATCTGGTTCGCTTTCATAGTTATTCTCAAAGGATATGAACAGTTGATTTATTTAATAGATAGATATGTTATGTAACTAATCTGCTTGCTGGATACCTAAAGAAAAAAATTATACTTAAGTAGTACCTCACTGTTCACAATTGTCTATAGACCACACTAAACTACAGTCAATCAATAGGAATGTGTAATACCTACATACTACTGGTTGCTATTCAGTGATCAAATATCTGCTAGTGATATTTATTATAAGAACAAGTAGGTCTTCGTTTAACCTGACATTCTACTATGAACGAAGAAAGTATCTATATGATGAAGATAATTTTCCTATGTAGAACGAGTGATCCCTTGATCAATAGCTTCTGACAATTATCTATAAATCAATTGTGGCTGTCCTAGAATACTATAATATTACTGTAACTATACCTACGCAACACAAGACAAAGTTAAAGCGAACGATTATCTTCAACAAAGTAAAAAAAAACCGCGTCGTTATGCGAGTACCGTATCGAATATTGGGTTAAACAGATAGAAAAACAAGAAATCATAAGTTTGTAGGACATTTTTGCTTGAAACCTTCAATGCTGTTGGTGTGAATGTTACTTCACATGGGCTTATTCTTATATGATGTGAATTGGCAGTGAAAGATTCAAACAAAATCTCATACTTGGATCAACGCTCTGAAACGAATAGCATTGTTCTACTTACAGTTATTGGAATGGTATTTCGCCTCAGACACCACCGGGCCGACGTTTGCTGGCTAAATTGGGTAGGACTTGGCGGCTACACCCTAGCAGTTAGCACCAGAAAAAATAATTTTTCTCCGCGACCAGTACGGAAAGTAGCTTCGAACAAAGATGGCCGTTGGCGTGGCGTGCCCTCCGCGCTCTTGCGTTGGACACAATCGAAATTCAAAAGGACCTATCTACCCCGCTTACGACATACTAAATTGAACCATATCTCAGTGAGAATAAGGTCATTCACTCCTCTAATCATCTTTGCCGAATGGATATATAAAAGAATATCATCGAACGTTTTGCTTACATTTGAAATTGTAAACCTGAATTAATAATTTTAGTTAAAATAATGAGTCAATTTAAAGGTTCGTTAATAGGAAATTATAATAGTATAATTAAATTAAGGAATAAATTATAATATTGACTGGATTTGTATCAGAGCGGTCCGCCAATCACGCGCCGTACAGAGAACGCTTTCGAAACCCGCGAAATTCAACTTACACTCCTTTAAGTGCTGAATTACGTGAATGATATCTCTGTAACCTTAAAAATAATTCTTAATTCTAATTGTCGTGTTCTTGCACCGTATTACTCTTAAATTTAGCCTTTTGTCTTTAAAAACTTACAAGTTATACCCGTAAAGCGTAAGCTTAAAACTAGTTCCGACCGTCATCTAGCGGAGGATTCTTAAGCTAAACCAATAATCCCACAGATAGTGTCTAATCAGTCCATAGACAATCTGTATAATCTTAAAGTAATATTTCATGCTATGTAGTAAGTGGCGCCACCTCTTAACTATTGGGAAACCTTAGCTTATTCTCTTATAACAATAAATATACACTTATTCTATGAATATATACGTATCGTTTTAAACCATCTGCGCATTTCTTAAATTTAACTCTGTTTTGGAGTATATTTAGCATATTAGAACGTATGGGGTTAGGCATGTTACACATGTAGGTAATTGATTATGAATTTAGGCATAGATTCAATAGATCCCAGCACTCTCTCCACCATGTCGCGAAGGCCTTTTTATATGTATGTTTGTGGTTATAGTATACTGACTATTATCTTTGATTGTCTGATTTAATTGATCTTATATTGGATGCGTTAAAGGCCTCACGATAGAAAGAGATTATGGATATTGAATCCTACCTTATATCTCTCGTCGCATCCTCGGCGCTCTGTTCTGCTTCGCCAGGCTCGCCCTGCTAGGCCGTTCACCGCCTGTTTGTTTAAATATATATGACATGGCTGTCTCCAAGTGTCTCATATTAATGTGCATGGGAGTTTGATCTACGGTTATTAGGGAATCAGTTACTTGCATGAACGGTTCTAGTGGTACATGTTAAATGTAGGTCAGGTTAAGTCATAGTTCTATGGATAGAGTATTCAATCGGCTATGGGTTAAACAATAAGCAACTCTTATAGTCGTAGGTCGTTCAGTGTCCCACATATACTGCCACAAAGCTAGCCGGTATGGTTCGGCTGATATCCTAGGTGACCCGTCACAAAGCGAGCTGGAACTACACAGCTGATTCTCCACGTGACCCGTCACAAAGCGAGCTGTAACTATACAGCTGATTCCTAGGCGACCCGTCACAAAGCTAGCTGGAACTACACAGCTGATTCCCCACGTGACCCGTCACAAAGCGAGCTGTAACTATACAGCTGATTCCTAGGCGACCCGTCACAAAGCTAGCTGGAACTACACAGCTGAATTCCCCACGTGACCCGTCGCAAAGCTAGCTGGAACTACTCAGCTGGTAAACCTATTCCCCACACTGGTTGTCAGTAGGTCATGTACAATGTCATATAGATGCTTATCATGGACAAACTCAAGGGGCAAGAAGGTATAGCCTGTAAATCATTATTTATCTCATAGGTCTTTATACGGGCTCGGAGTATGTTAATATACCATGGACATAGTTGATACATTTAGAAGTAATTTACATCTATATCAAGACACTTAGCTTTCAGATGGTCAGCTCACGTGACCACCGTCTTTGTATGGAGCCAGCAGTGACTCCCAAGGGGTTCGGCGTAGACACAATGCACAACTTAATTCACCATGATTCAAACCCAGAATAACGTGTAATGCCCCGCCATAACGGAAGTCAGCGGGAATAGCATAGATAATATCGTTCATTCATCATAGACATTATTACCATAGACATTGTGAATAGATAACAGTTCACTCACCATAAATGTCCTACTTCCGTTCAGGGTAGCCAGCCGAGATATTTAACGTCATCGCGATGTCAAGCATTCGCGACAACAATTATGTTGGCAAAGAAATTGAAACCACAGAGTTGTGCACTAACGTCAATTGCAACTATATATTCGGAAAAGTTCGATTGTGCTCGAAAGTGTCAATTTATAGATAGATATACTCTTATCACACCTAGACTGACACGAAAGAAATACTGGAAATTAAAATTACAATAGAGGTAGGTCACAGGCGGAATTATTGCCTAAAATCAATATTTATTTCAGTATTTTTTCTTTGTTATTGAACTATAGCGCTCGAATGAATTTCTTTCTTTCTTTCATATATGACTGTCTCATTTTCGCGCAGGTGACGAACTAAGATGGCGGTTCAAAAGCGACGGCTCCGTCAACGGTTGGGGATGGAGGTTCGCCGCTCACCCCACAATACCAAAGTTGGCTTTATATGTGAGTTTCTTATATTTTTTAGAACAAATACTTTATTTTATTACTCCTACGTGGATTGTGGACTTAATTAGCACATGACAAAAGATATTGACTATTATTGAAGTTGGCGACGTGGTTGGCGCAGTTTGTGGTGCACCTGCCTACTGAGCCGGCGGTCCTGGGTTCGGATCCCGACAAGGAAAAATATTTGTGTGATGAACTCGATTATTTGTTCCTGGGTCATGGATGTTATCTATAATATGTATTTATTTATTACTAGCGACCCGCCCCGGCTTCGCACGGGTGCAATGCTGATAAATTATGCATACGTATTATACATATAAACCTTCGTCTTGAACTTGTATCTATTTAAAAAAAACGCATCAAAATCCGTTGCGTAGTTTTAAAGAGCTAAGCATACATAGGGCCAGACAGACAGGAAGGGACTTCGTTTTATACTATTTAGTGATGTATGTATCGTCGTCTAGCAGTCATAGTCATAGTACAAGCATTGTATAGTTTGGGGCTAGGTCGGTTGTGTAACATTGTCCTTTGATATTTATTATTATTTACTAACTAAGCGCCTCATTCCAGGAAACCGGTTCAGACCGGTTCGTGCTCTCCCGGCCCTCGGTGGAGCTGGCGTGGCGGCTGCTGGACGGGCCGCTGCTCGCGACCATCTCCAACGACCACCAGATGGCGCCGCGGCTCGCCCAAGCCTTGGCAACGTGCGCGCAAATGCCCACTTTATGTAAGTAACTAATCTGCTAAACACGGTTACCTATCTAAAAAACTAGTTTTTGTAACGTAAGAGGCCTTATTCCTTTTAAAATTTATTTTTTTCATATTATGACAAATATATTGATAATTTCAACCAACTTTTTGAAGTGAATAATACTGTTCCCCGAGTTCTAGGTAGTAACGTAGCTATTTCATGCTTTTATTGCGTGCAGTCGAAAATAAGTTGAAAAAACTAATTTTTCGCGTGAATTTTGTAAATTTAGATTAGTTTTTGAAACAAAAATTATCAATGAAAAATTCAAACTATAGGTTTCAAATATATACCAATAAACCCCAATAGCCTTGTTCTAGGTAGTAACATCAATAATATGTTAAGAAACATGTTTGATAATAGAGAAAAATGTCTAAAACAATCAGCATTTTAAAAGGAATAAGGCCTCGTAACGTTCCGCCAAATTGTCATTTGTCCGAAAGCCACTTTATTTAACTGTTAATTTTTCAGAATTATTATAAAACAGACCCAACCTAACCTAACATAATGGGGTTATTTAAAACGTTGTTTATAAAAGCCTCTAAATATTACGGGTTTCAGGAAAAACTACAAATGAAAACTTGTTCGAAAAAAATTTACTGTGAAAAAGTGCGTTTAAGTTCATAGTTACAATTATTGTTTTATTAAATTATGAGGACTCTGAAAACAAATTAAAAAAATCTTTTGAAAAAAAAGAACATAAAATTTGCGTTTTTTTGGATATTTTCTTAGTTTCTTGACATAAAGAGCTAATTTTATTCATATAATTACAGTATCTTGCATAAGTCAACATCAGTCCCCTATTCTGCCGTGCAGAACTTAAAGTACAGTAAGTGCAATGAGAGACGTATTGCACTTACTGTACTTTAAGTTCTGCACGGCAGTATTATTCAAACATTTGACGACGCGTTTGGTTCGGTTTGTAGACACCTGCCTACTGACACCGGCCAGGGCAAATATTTGTGTGATGAACTCGAATATTTGTGCTTAGGTCACGGTTGTTGTATGTATTTAAGTATATATTTATCTATATAAGTACGTATATCGTCGTCTAGTACCCATAACACAAGCTTAATTTGGGACTAGATCGATTTGTGTGAGGTTGTCCGATATTTATTTATTATTTATCTATGTTATTTAAAGAACCAAAAATTTACAAAATTTATGACATCATAATGTGACAGCTTGGCGCGCGCGAGTATGGTGCGTCCGTCGCCTGCGCGGCGTGATCTGTGCCAACAACGAGCCGGCCGGTGCCACGCCGCCGGCGCTCAAGAACCTACCGCAGCTACTCTACGAGCAGTACGACTTCGAGGAGACCGCCGTGCACCACGGAATGCATCTGCTGCACACGCAATATCTGAAGGTGACTTAGCTCTGGTTACCGCCGTCACAAAGCGGCCGTCTCCATACTTCGTACTAGTACGAAGCTTAGCTGCCCGAGCTTTTTAGGCTGCGTTTCCACCAGAGATGTGTAGCGAGGGATGTGTTTTTGTTAGGTTCCTTATACGTTCAAAAATGCTGATTGCTTTAGACGTTTTTCTGTATGATCAAACATGTTTTTTAACATATTATCGATGTCAGTACTTGGAACAGGGCTTTATTGAGATTTATTGGTATATTTTTGAAGCATACAGTTTGAATGTGATTATTTTATATAAACTACTCGAGAGTGAGTGACTACGTCAAAAAATAAATAAATTATAGTATTGTAATGAAGCAATCAACCAAATTTATAGAGTCAGCATGTTACAGCATATATCCTTTTCAATGTAGATATTGTCCACCTTGACAGGAAGAGAGAAACATAAAGACATCGAGATCTTCAGAATTGTGTTCATTCATATCAAGCTTGTTAGAAAAGATGATTTTTTTCTTCGTACCTATGGTAAGTACGAGCTGTTTCTTATAATAGGTACGAATTACGATGTATCTCTCTCTCTTCCAAAGATCTTGTCTAACAACATGCTTAATATGAATGAACACAATTCTAAAGATCTCGATATCATAGGTACGATCTTCTCTGTCATAGGTTCGATGTATTCCTCCTTCTCTTTCATGTTACTTTTCTCTAGTCTTAAACAGTTTTGTTGTGATTGTGTATCTTTAAATGAAGGTTTACAAACTACAATTGTCCCTAGGAACTGTGCTGGCTCGCCTGCGGCCTCCGCATCGATTCCCGCGTATGCCACGGCTCGGACGCGGCGCGGTGGGCCTGGTTCAAGAAGTACTGCCTCTGCATGCGCACCGCCGACGCCCTCATCAACCGAACCCCCCTCCCCATGCCCTTCCTTGCCGAAGTCAGGAAGCGGCTGGCAGACTTGGGAGTATACAATCCTGAAGACGGCATCATAGATCCCTACTACCCGTGGGAGGACGATGTCAAGTATACCAGACAGAGGGATGACCAGCTCATGAGTTGGGCCAACAGGTTAGTATTGCTCGTCATTGTTTGGATATGGCTCTCCAAGATATCGGACCCCGCTTTCCATGGCGTTCCTGGCCGAAGTCAGGAAGCGGCTGGCAGACTTGGGAGTATACAATCCTGAAGACGGCATCATAGATCCCTACTACCCGTGGGAGGACGATGTCAAGTATACCAGACAGAGGGATGACCAGCTCATGAGTTGGGCCAACAGGTTAGTATTGCTCGTCATTGTTTGGATATGGCTCTCCAAGATATCGGACCCCGCTTTCCATGGCGTTCCTGGCCGAAGTCAGGAAGCGGCTCGCTAGCTTGCGTAGAAAAACAACGACAAAGCTCAGCTATTTATATAATCCGTTACGACGTCGAGTTCTAGTAATCAGAATCGTCCACGCAGCAGGTACTTTAAGGTTCGCTACCATTTGTTTTCATAAAACAGCAGTTTTTATTTAAGCACCAAACCTATAGCGCCCACATGGATGGACCAATTTGAGTGCGTTTTAATTTAATCGAAAGACTTGTCCGTCGAGTTGGTTCTTAGCTATGTTTGACGGAAATAGGACCAGTAGATTCCAAGATATTCCAGTTTTAATTGAGACAAGTAACAAGATCACAGCCAATACTGAAGCTCCAAATTTGGTAGTTATGTTCAGTTTTAGTAGCATTTTCTATATCACACATTGAACGAGGTTCTCATGATGACCAGCTGCTTGTGACGGGGGTGTTTTAAGTTTTTTATTATTATGTTTACGCTTCTAGGAAGGTGAACGATCCCACAGATTCGACCCCCAGACCGCCTCTTGCCGCACAGAAGGCCGAGCCGAGCACCTCGTCACCGACTATCTACCCGTGGGAGAGCAACGATAAATTCTCAAGACAACATGACGAACAGCTGCTGCACTGGGTTAACAAGTGAGTTCAGACCGTCTACCACATCTATGCTTCGTGGGTCTTGGCGCTTAGATAACGTCGCCCGTCACTCTCTCAGAGTACTATACAGAAAAAGATAGGTAATAAATCTCGCGTGAGAACGAGTCGCGGGTCACAGTTGTGCTAGAAGTGTAGTTTTATTTGGTAGATACCACTACTGTCTTCATGGTTGTGGAAAACATTAAACTTACAGAGGTGTGCATAATGTTTTATTTTCTCTTAGTAGACTACCAGTTTCCATACATATGGATACAAGGTTCCACTCCGAAGTCTATACAACTCTGTCAAAAGTCCTAACGATTAGTTATGTAGCTTTATACTCTGTATCAATCTAATGCGATAATCTCAATATTGATAATACTTATTGCGACAAAGTAAATTTTTTGTAAAATGGAAGTTAGCAGTACTTACAGAACGGAAACCAATTTCAAATACAAAACGTCTCTACTGAGACAAGAAGTGCATAACTTGATATTTTTAGCTATGACTGATCAGTACTAACATCCATTCTTCTCCAGACGTCCAGAAGACTGGAACGGCTGGTGGGTGGGCCACCCGCGCGGCTGCATAGTCTACGGCTGGGGCCACAACCACCGCGGCCAACTGGGCGGGGTCGAGGGCGCAAAAGTGCGGGGCCCCAGCGCGTGCCACGCGCTCGCTCAACTGAACCCCGTGCAGTTGGTGGGCGGGGAGCAGACTCTCTTCGCAGTTACACCCGACGGGAAGGTCTATGCTACCGGTGAGTGTCGTAATGTAAATGGTTATACAATCTCGGACAGCTGATAGGCGGGGAAGATCTTACCCCTGACGGTAAACTCTATGGTATGTCGCTTATGCGTAGATACTGTCTTCCCGCTGCTTTGTATACGGCTAGGGCCACAACCGCCGTGACCAACTTAGTGGAATCGATGGCGCTAAAGTTGTGGTCCAATCGTGTGCCACACCCTTGCTCAAATGAATCGGGAAGGTCTACACTACAGGTAAGCTGCCTAGTCGAGTGGGGAGGGGTAGAATTCTTCAAAACCAGTCAAGGGAAGACTTTGATAGTTTAGGGCACTTGAACCACGTATCTTGCAATCTACTCCGCTACTGAATGCGAGCAACATGTAGGACAGCGGTGACACGCTCAGTCTGGCGTCAATTCAGTCTATCAGTCTGGTCAGAATGATCGTGTAACCCACAAGAAATGAATGACAGTAAACTGCCAGTCCAGAATGATGGCCTGAACTGACGCCAGACTGAGCTTATAACGGAGACGCCACGACTACGCGCGATCAGCGGCAAAAACAAAATCATACTGATGTATAAAGCATGCCACAAACCACCGCGCGCGGTGCCGCTCTAGTGGTTTTTGCCGAATGAATTGTGGCGCGGCAGTAAATGTATCTGTGACTAGGGAAAATACCACGACATCAGAGCGGCGCGGACGGATCGTGAGGTGTACGTGGCATACCGCTAAGACCGAAGTCGTGACATCTTCGAAGCCGATATCTAGGCATCAAGAAGGATTAAAAAGATTCTTTAGAATAAAAAATATTTTTTTATCTTCGGAAACTCTCTCATCGATACTTAATACCTAACGAATTGTATTTCCCACAGGTTATGGTGCTGGCGGTCGTTTGGGCATCGGCGGTATAGATTCTGTGTCGACCCCGACGCTGCTGGCGTCTATCCAACACGTATTTATTACGAAGGTAAAGAAAATATATGAGTCTCACGAGATACCTCCTTAATACTAACGCTGTCATAGGTGGTCGTGAACTATTCAGTTAACAAAAATAAGAAACTTAACTTATTGACACTCCTAGAGGACCCATGATGCCTGCGATGCCTGCATTGTATCAACTCGTGCGTCAGGTTATTTCTTCCGTTAACACGTTCTTTTAAAATGAATAAAAGAATATTTAACCACGCTCTACATCCCGATGTCCATACTTTTTAAACAAGTTCGCGCGGTGTAGGGCTGCAATTCTTCCTAAACATTCCTCGCTTCGCTGGTCGTCGTGCCTATCGGAAACCTCGAGCAGGTATGACATATTTAGGACTTGTGATTTAGATTAAGTCATTATTAGAGTATTAGGTCATTTCATCTTTTAGGATTTTGACTTTAAGGACAAAGGAGCGTTACGGCACAGGAGCAATTACACGTTAGATCAAAAGTGAGTTTAGGACAAAGATGTTTGGGTAAATGATTTTAGTACACGTGACTTTGTCAAGGATTTCGAAGGTGACCCATTGTCAACATCTCTAATCGTCATAAACTTGATTTCAGGTGGCATGCAACTCGGGCGGCAAGCATTGCCTGGCGCTGTCTTCCGAAGGGGACGTGTACAGTTGGGGCGAGGGAGACGACGGCAAACTTGGACATGGAAATAGAGTGTACGTATCAGTTAACAGTATATTTATTGCTTTCATAGGTTCATTTATAGATGGTACATTTCACATTGTTTCCGATATCAAACCCTGCAGAGCACTGCAATATTTAATAGGATGTTAGTTTACTAATACTAAATATTAACCTACGTACATATTCTAATCGGGTCTTATATAGTAAACCGGTTAAGTATGAAAAACCTAATACTAGTTTACGTCACCCTAGGCCGTAAGTGTAAAGTTTCTGCCGGATGGGAAGGAACTCTCACTTCCTGGTCAATCCAAGATGTAAAACTTTAAACAAACCACGGGCAGTAATTCGTTAAGCCTCCATCTGGGACATTCACGAATTCACCGTCCTAGGTATATAATGTTCTATTAAACAACTGTTACATAATGTGGGGTCTTAAATTATGAGAGTTGCATACACTGCTTTATCTACACCAGCGGTTCTCAAAGTATGTCTTGTGGTGCCAGGGGGTCTATAAGCGGAGGAAAATAAGAAGCAAAAGTGACACCAACCTTACAGCTCTTGTTAAATAATAAAGAAAGCCCGCTCACTGTGATCAAAGAACTTGCTTTACTTGTATATTACTGCATATTGTACTATTATATTGTTGTGTGACATTTTCCTCAAATTACAGAAGCTACGACCGCCCTCGCCTCATCCCGTCCTTGTCCGGAATGGAAGTGGTCCAGATAGCTTGCGGCGGCGCGCACTCCGCGTGTCTCACTGCCCGCGGGCGCATCTACACTTGGGGCAAGGGACGCTACGGACGGCTGGGGCATGGTGACTCGGAGGACCAACTTGTACCGAAGATGGTGAGTTCTAATATGTGTGGCCTCAATTCGGCATAGATGGTGTTCCATCTTATGTGCCTGAGCACCCTCAAGTACCCACACTCGACTTTATTGGAAATGGTTCGGATGTTTTGCTTGCTTGGATGAGCTGCGACCGTCTTCGTCTCGCTCCTTCTATACCCGGAATGGAAGTGGTCCAGATAGCTTGTGTCTCACGGCCCGCGGGCGTATCTACACTTGGGGCAAGGGCCGCTACGGACGGCTGGGGCATGGCGACTCTGAGGACCAACTTGTACCGAAGATGGTGAGTTCTAATATGTGTGGCCTCAATTCGGCATAGATGGTGTTCCATCTTATGTGCCTGAGCACCCTCAAGTACCCACACTCGACTTTATTGGAAATGGTTCGGATGTTTTGCTTGCTTGGATGAGCTGCGACCGTCTTCGTCTCGCTCCTTCTATATCCGGAATGGAAGTGGTCCAGATAGCTTGTGTCTCACGGCCCGCGGGCGTATCTACACTTGGGGCAAGGGCCGCTACGGACGGCTGGGGCATGGCGACTCTGAGGACCAACTTGTACCGAAGATGGTGAGTTCTAATATGTGTGGCCTCAATTCGGCATAGATGGTGTTCCATCTTATGTGCCTGAGCACCCTCAAGTACCCACACTCGACTTTATTGGGAATGGTTCGGATGTTTTGCTTGCTTGGATGAGCTGCGACCGTCTTCGTCTCGCTCCTTCTATATGCGGAATGAAGTGGTCCAGATAGCTTGTGTCTCACGGCATGCGGGCGTATCTACACATGGGGCAAGGGACGCTACGGAAGCCTGGGGCATGGTGACTCTGAGGACCAACTTGTACCGAAGATGGTGAGTTGTGTCTCACGGCCCGCGGGCGTATCTACACTTTGGGAAGGGTGGCTACGGACGTCAGTACCCATGAGTTAACGTGATCTTACTCGCTAGCGACACCATAAACGATTTGGACGGAGAATCGTACAGTGCTCCTAGCGGTTACTCTGTACAACTACAATTCTCTAGACATCGTCGTTTATTCAATCGCTAGCGACTACGGTCACTGTAAACTCATGGAAAGCGTACTGGGCTATAGTGACTTTCGAGTATCAACTATTTCCATCCCCAGCTCCATACCCAGATATATCAGCGCCATGAAGTCTTCTAAATAATCTGGACCATTGTTTGCAGGTGGAATATCTATCATCGTACCGCGTGATAGACGTGGCGTGCGGGTCGGGCGACGCGCAAACTCTCTGCATCACTGACGACGACAACGTCTGGTCGTGGGGTGACGGTGACTACGGCAAACTAGGTACTCATACTCATTTAATCATAATATGTTTTGTAATCTTTATATGTCACATATGGTTCGTCAAAAACCAAAATTCACTAAGTAAGAAAAACCTACTTAAAGAAAACTCGTATCTCAGTATCAATGAAATGTACTTACTAGATACGAGGCTTCGAAGAGAAGTGACAGAAATTTTAGTGAGTTTTGATTGTCACCAGGCGATATAATATTAAATTATCAGTGTAGAGGTTACTATAGGTATACATAGAGTAACTTCTACATACCACAGTCCATTAGGAGTAGAAAGCATATCAAACTTAAAGAAATTATGATTCCCATTTTATTATTATTATTGCCATATTTATTATTTAAAGTAAGTAAGTATTATTATGTTATATGCACAGTCAAGGAAATTAAACACCTACCTTTTTCGCCCTTGTCAAAATGACGATAATTTTGACCCTTATCGTCATTTTGCGTTTCAGTTTCCTTTACTGCATCTTTAATTTTTCTTCGACAACTACGTATAAGCCTAACTTCACTGTGACGTATCACTGTAATAGTAAAGTATAATTTACGAAAAAATACTCGGCGTTTCTTCTCAACTCGTGTAAAAGTGCCCTTGTGGCCTACTTACAGAATAAAGTTTTGACATTTCAGTATGCTGTAAAGTTGTACAAATGTCTGAACCAATATATAAAGTTAATTGTTTTTTAGAAAGGAAAGGGTACAATTTCTAAAGCCTGACCAGAAATATATGAGGATTGTCAAGATGGCGCTATTTATAACATTTATATGGCAACAATTTTGCAACCAATCGCAACCACACTATAATGATTATCGACATTAATTTAAATACCTGTTAGTTCCTATGGTAACATCGTGATATCATTTAATGGAATGCACTCTTTCCCTCACTATTTTTCGTGTAGTAGACACGTTCACACTTAATTTATAATATTACGTTCACGACTGTGAATGGTTTTCGGCATTTTCTTTGAATATTTTTAAATATTTGTCTTTAAAAGAAACCGCCACGAATGACATTGACATTGTTGACGAACTATCATAAAATCATTGCCAGTGTAAGAAATTAGTTACAGTGAAATTCCGCAATATGGCGCATCCTCATATATTTCTGGTCAGGCTTTAGTTGGCCAAATCAAATCATCAAATATGCTAGTCACTTTTATCGATATTTCCGTATTTTTTTAGTAACTTGTGTAATTTATTATACTTAGAGTAAATTAGATAATTTTGTCAATTGTTTTGAATCTATAGTTAATCATATGCTGATCCAACAGGTCGCGGTGGCTCCGAAGGTTGCAAGCAACCTATGAAGATAGATTGCCTGAAGGGTTTGAGGGTTATAAAGGTGGAGTGCGGCTCCCAGTTCTCCGTTGCGCTATGCCAGTGCGGAAGCGTCTACACTTGGTAAGGCAATTTTCATTACATTATGATTATAAATTCGGTGAGATTACGGGTCGAGCTTTTGGAATCATGGGGTTCTTCTTTCCTCGTATCAGAGAAACATGAATTGGTTTAGAGTATGTACCTTTTTAGTAACGCATAAGTAATTGAGTACTGTAAAACAACCCAACTATAGTCCAATCATCCAACTATGGTCCAAAACAAAACTCGTATATTTTTATCAAAATCCATATTCTATCTGTGATTTTATACGTTTTTATTTAAGTTTGTTTAATGATGTTGTTCACTTTAGAGTTTTGTTATAATTGTCATATATTAATGAGGCATTTTCGGATTAAATTGGAACATAGTTGTGTGGACTGGACTATAGTTGGGTAGTTTTACGGTACTTGACTTTGAAATCAACATTAACATATTCTGAGTTGAATCGTAGGCGTGCTGCCGTGCTAAGGTAAAAAGGCTTTTTCGGGTTCTGTTTTCATGACCGATCGAGCTAATTTTATTCCTATAACTACGCTATGCTGTAGAATTTAACATCAGTCGACGACGCGGTTGGCGCAGTGGTTAAGCAACTGCCTACTGAGCCGACGGTCCCGTGTTCGAATCCCGGCAAGGGCAAATATTTGTGTGATGAACACGAATATTTGTGCCTGGGTCATGGATGTTCTATGTATTTAAGTATTTATTTATCTATATAAGTATGTATATCGTCGCCTAGTACCCATAACACAAGCCTTCTTGAGCTTAATTTGGGACTAGGTTGATTTGTGTGAGGTTGTCTGATATTTATTTATTATTATTTATTTATTATTTATCCCTAATGTTTCGAAGCGATTGTACTTAGCGCATTCTTATATTAAGCCAGTGATGCTTATGGATCAATCAACTTTTTTCGGTTGCTCGTTGCCATGTTGATATTGTTCATGTCCCCTGGGCCACTCTTTAAAACTACATACGATTAAACTTTATAATTGCAACAATTACATATAATCCCATTCTCACATTGCCTATCTCCTGACAATACCAGTAATATACATAACACTTTTCTAAGAAGTTTTAATCACTATTGTCCCCTGGGCCACGGAACATAACAGCATCAAGAAAAAAGTTGATATACCCTTACGCATATTTGATACATCATGTAATTGAGTATTCACATTTTCTCAAATGTATTATAGCCATACATGCCTTGGAAACATGGCCGACTACTGTAGATAGCTTTCGCCTTCCGCTCGGCTGTCAAACATATTCATAAAAAGGCTTGCTTGCCGATATTTGCAGTAAAATTGCATTAACTTTTACATCACCCTAGGCCGTAAGTGTGTTTCTGCCCTTGGGAGAAAATCTCACTTCCTGGCCAAGACATGACGCAAAACTTTAGACAAACCACGGGCGGTAATTCGTAAATCCCCAGATTGCGTCTTTATGGCCCTCACCTTCGGTTCGGGTCACAAACACCTGTGATCTGGGAAATTCGAGAATTTACCGTCCTAGGTATGTAATGTCATAAGGCCCCCCGATGCCAATAAACTCACAATAGTATCAACTATCCTGTATATACTTTTACCTTTTTTTTTATTTAGTGAACACAACCTCTGCTGACAAGCAAAATATACTAATTATCAAATACCTACTTAAAGCAAAGCTCGTGTCTCAATATGAATCTACAAACTAGATACGAGGTTTTGAAGACTAGTGACAGAAATTTTCGTGAGTTTTAGTTGTCACTAGGCGATAAATTCTTTTTTAATATATTTTAAGGGGCTTCTAAACGGGCCATGTTTCGGGATAGCATAGTTGCGCAAATGTTAATTATTTATGTTAACTCACTTTCTATAATTCCATACCTGAGGAGCATAACTCATAACACTATAAATCCGTGTTTGACATAGCCCTAACAGTGTTTTGCATTGATTAGTGAAACCAAAATCTTAAAGTAATCAGTCCTGATTAACGTTTGTACAACTGGCAGTATATCTCTTGTCAAGCAAGATAATATAACGGGAAAATGCACAAATGGTAGAATTCAATACTAGAATGTAACGTAGGATGCGTTCACATTGCGCGCTGTATTATTGACGCTATTAGAGCGCAAAACGCTTTTTTAGAAGAAGAAAAGTATAAATTCGCTCACGATTATTATTTTGCCTAGGGCAGATATTGAAGCAATTATCCTTTTTTTTATATACACGGCTCCTTTCTCTAAATTTTTTTTTTTTTTCGGAAAAAAATCGAAATATGTATTAAATCGGTACTCCTTCTAGCCTTACCTGTTTCTTGAATTCAATAACAATATACATTGTGTTTGAAATTATACTTAAATCTAACTTAATCTGCACATTCAAATACACTGATAAAATGAATTAAATAAAATTAAAAATAATCTTACTTATATTAAAATATAAAATTAACGATAGAAGATGTCAAAAAGCAAAGGCAGATGTCAGAACATAATTTTATCTGTTTGTTATGAAATTAGTTACTTTTATTTTGTATTTTAAGTCAGTAAGTTTGAATGTAACATATTAAAGCGTTTGCAAAGTATGCCATGCGAACGCATCATTGTATCAGCACATCTTGCCGTGACTTCTCTTGCCGACTCAGCGTCACCTGTCTTGCTCACCCGTCATTGAAAGGAAAGAGGCAGGTAGTATTTTTCGCGGGACAGAGTCGCCTGTCACAGTTATGCTAGGCGTGCTGGTAAAGGTCATGTCACAACTAGACCAGTGAAGAAACAGGCTTCTAAGTAATAAGATGTTGGTTTCTTCGCTGTTGAAATTACACGACGTGCATTTGTCTTATTTTGGATCCATAATCTCAGCCACGATTCCCTTCTAAACCCTTACAGGCACGGTGGCTTTTGAAAGCGTTGCTTACTGGCTACCGCCAATGATGTTTTATAAGTAGATAGGTTACTACTAGTGCTCCAGAAGTGAAGCTCTTAATATGTTCAGATAGCTTATGCTATGGCAACGCGTTTGTTGATCTTTGGAAAGTGACAGATGTGCATCGTTCGTATGCATTTACACCCCAGGCCAAAATTATGGAAACAAAGTTTATTCCTTGAATATTTAAAGTTTCCAATAATCATTTGTGTAAATGTTAGTAACCGTTAGGCCACCCCCAAAAGAAAAAAAATAGACCATCCACTATTAACACATCTGCATATTGTAAAAATATTTTCATATAGGTACTTACCTAACTCCGGGACAAAGTGCATGTCGTCGTTTTATTATTGCCTTTCTACAAAATGTTGCACTGGCAATTTTCATAAGCAGAATTTGCGTTAAGTATTGACTTTTAAAATGATTATAATCATTTTTATACTGTGATTTTGCAATTTCTTCTGTAAGGAAATCACAGGTTTGTATTGCAATTTCCATACTTTTGGCCTAGGGTGTATCTCCAATTAGAAAACAAATTTAAACAGCACGTAAAAAGTCTCCGTGTGCATAGGTTTACACACAGTGCCAAAGAGAGAGCGCTATATATTATCTTGCCTGGCTGACAGAGTATAGATAATGCTTCTCTCGTATCAGGTCTAACGGACGCTTCTCAACAATGAAACAGCTTTTCTTGCCTCCGACACGGTATAGGTACCTCTCAATATTTTTCAGAGTCGCTCCATGGTCGCTAGCATGAAATGCTGGCAAGGAGTCGATTCAGAACTTAATTTACAATCTATGCCGCATAAACCAGGGAACTTCTGATATAAGTAGTTCCCTTTTTCGTGTATATCCGCTTTCGTTTTAATTGTGTGCATATATTTATATCACTAGAGAACGGATCATAATTACAAACTATACACAACTACTAAACACATCATCGCATAGAAGACAAGTAAATTCTAGATATTAAACAATTTGAACAACCTCAACGTTAAGTGCAGATACAATGAATATTAGTTTGGGCAGTACAGATTCTGCATTGAGATGTATATTTATTTCCTGAAATAAAGATCACTCGCCATAAAACTATTTTTCTTTTTCTAAAGAAATTGAGATTGAAATGACACGAGTTTGTCCGACAAAAAACGATGGCATGACTTTAGACATTTACATTGTTTTTTGTGTCGACAAAAATGGTTACTGAGGTATTGAGGGAGGGATCGTAGTAATATATTAATATTGGGGTAAGCTACTGCATTTCATGATTAGCATTATGCTTACAAAAAAAATTAGATATCCTTGGCACTCGATTCATAACGTGGTTGAGATTTCTTTAAGCTGGCTGATATAAGATGGCTAATAGGCTCGATAAGCTTCCCAGCAAAGAAAGTAATTTCAATTGCGTACCCTCTCTTTAACAGCCGTTGACCACTACCAAATCAAATCATTTATTTCAGGCAACTGTGACCCATAGATAAACCTTAACCATTGCAATACCTAGAGTACAGTAAGTTCACTGATTAGCCGTATTCACTTGCTGTACTTTAGGTTCGGCACGGCAGTTAATAGAACACCTCATTTTGCCAAACTTTCCATAGACAATTATTTGTTGTTGTTTTAAATATAACTGCGCAAAAATCTGAGCCTGCACTTGAGCGTCACAGGCCGACACTGCCACGACAAAAGTGCTTGCTTGTTTGACGCTATTTCTTAAGTATCATGTATATATATTCTGTTCCTGATGGGTTTACGATGCTAGTAGTTGTTAAAATATGTCGGAGGAGCTGTTTTAATGCTACTTTAGTCCTTAACTTTCTGGAACATAACCTTTTTTTTATTTTTAGTCGGTGTACGTTGCGTTAAACCTAAATGCAGCGATCATGGAACGACCTATTTGTGTCTATGTGTCTGACTTATTGTTCCGTTAGCGTGTTGCATATGAATCTTTGTTTGAATAGGGGCAAGGGCGACTATCACAGGCTCGGCCATGGAAGCTACGAGCACGTCAGGCGGCCTATGAGGGTCACGGGCATGCAGGGGAAAATGATCGTTTCTATTGCCACCGGTGAGTGTACATTATGATTAGGGTTTTAGAGAGCTATGGAGCCGATATTAACATACAATTGATACTCATACTCATAAGTGTATTTCATTTGCAATTTCAATTTTATAGTCAAGGACTAAGTCAGAAGAATATACAAATATAGAAATAATTCTTTTGGTTGAGCGAATCCTTGTACCCGATGAACAATACCATTATCTGTATTGTTAGCTGCGGCCACAACTGCCACTTCAAAATGTAAGGCGTTGTAAGTGCAAATTAATTTTACACTAAATTAGTCTTTAAGTCAAACGAAATAAGGTTTACTCTTAAACAAAGAGAACAGAGATGTTGGTCACTTCATTGTCATTATAAGCATCAAAACGAGCTTCACTGCTCTTGCACTTACGAAGTGACCAACATCTGTGTTCTCTTTGTTTAAGAGTAAACCTTATTTCGTTTGACTTAAAGACTAATTTAGTGTAAAAGTAATTTGCACTTATAACGCCTTACATTTTGAAGTGGCAGTTGTGGCCGCAGCTAACAATACAGATAATGGTATTATTCATCGGGTACAAAGCTAATGGGATTCGCTTAACAAATGTGATTCGAACTATACCTGAATTTTGTAGGCATTTTTTTTTTCGTCATAATAGGATACGTAAATATTTGCGACGTTTTACACGTTTTCTGGGGTCAATTGGGTTCTATATTGATTGAATAGCCATCTCTATGACTGGAAAATGTATGGGGTCAATTGGGTTCTGTATTGATTGAATAGCCATCTCTATGACTGGAAAATGTATGGGGCCAACTGGGTTCTATATTGATTGAATAGCCATCTCTATGACTGGAAAATTTATGGGGTCAATTAGGTTCTATATTGATTGATTAGCCAGCTATGACATGAAATCATCAATTTTATTAATGTAGTTAGATCTAGGAGTTTGTAATATTGTAAAAAAAAAATATAAATTTTAGTCATTTAATGCTTGGGATAACCTTAACCTCAATAACTATAAAGCAGTTTTGAATGAAATAGATATTCATTTATTATGAGGATGAATTGTATTTTAATGTTAATATCGGCTCCATAGCTGTCTTAAGTCTTACCGTGCTATCAGAAGATCCAAGTATATGATATTTAATTTGGTCTATGACTCCGTTAACCGCACTTATAGACCGAGGTGGGATCAGTAACGTATTTTAATAAGTTACCATCCTGACAACATGTGAAAGAACAACCTATCTTATTATGGTTAAATTCAATTAAAATTTTAGGCCCATTCGTTATTTTTAAATATGTTTGCATGTTTGTTTTTATCTAGCCTGTGTGTGTCCCACTGCTGGCCAAAGGCCTCCCCTCTTCCTTGCCAGTCGTCTCGCTGAAGCGCAAGTTCCTCCCAAATGTTCTCAAATGTTTACACGTCATGGTTTACATATTTTTATTTTATTTTGTGCAGGGAGTCTTCATTGCGTTGCCTGTACGGACACCGGCGAGGTGTACACGTGGGGAGACAACGACGAAGGTCAGCTGGGCGACGGGACCACGCTAGCGGCGCAAAGGCCGAGGCTGCTGACGGCTTTACAGGTATGACGAAATGTGAGAGTGTTTAGTAAAGGCCACTGTTCGGATTTCCATAGTCACGAAATTTGTTTGCATTATGATTATTATTTTTATCGTATGGCTTTATTTTCGAGTCTGTTTACAAATTAACATCCAAGTTCTTCACCCATTGGGCTGCGTTTCCACCTAATGTTAGTAGGTCCAGGGGGTCTCCAGGGTATTTACGTCGTGGGCAATCGTGGACGATGTGGTGTATGGACTGAACCGGTGCCCCGCAATCACATTTCGGTGTTTCACGCCATCCACACCTGAACATGAACTCGCCACAACGACCGTGTCCAGTGCGGATTCTATTTAGTTGGCACCATTCCCGTCTCGGTGCGGAGAAGCCCTGTGGTATACTTGTAGGGTTGAAATTGGCATGAGCACCCTTAGGCAAGTTGGTCAGCCATTCTTCCTTCCATCTATCTGTGATGTTGAAACCGTGCTCAACTAGATCCTGCGCCGTGTTGTAGGGTGCGCATCGAGACTTGAGGCGTTGCTTGGGAGGGCGGCTGAATTCCTCATGGACGGGCAAGTTTGGATTTGCAGCAATCTTGTTTGGTTCCGCAATTAGGGCTTGTTGTCTCCTTAGATGTGTTGGGGGAATATGGATGAGGGATGCATATTGAGCTATTTTTGTTCATACAACTATAGTATCTTGTAGAATGTAACATCAGTCCTATTACACTCGTCTCTTCTCCAGGGCAAACGTGTGACAAAAGTCGCGTGTGGCAGCGCCCACACAGTCGCTCTGTGCGTGGAAGCGCCACGGGCGCCGCGACCCCCACCGCCGCCCCCTCTCGAGTGCCATCTACTGAGGGACATGAGTACGCAACTGATATGCAACCGATTGGTAAGTATGTGTATGGTGTGACAATGTGCTGGAAATTGGTAACAATTGGATCTAGGTACACACGGTTGCAGGCGGTCCTGTCACACAGTTGTCCAATAGTTCTTTAGGTTTTGTCACGGGCCCGGACTAAAGCTGGATAACACTGATCACCAGAAAGCAGTTCTCAATCACTAGTTGTAGGCAACGTTGCGACCCGCTCGTAAGACGCGCGCGTTCGGCCCAATATCGGGAACACACTGGTGCGGCGCGCGTCGCGAAGTACCGGGGATCGTAGGGTAGATTTAGTATTGGAAGGATGAGGGTAGAGGATACTCACACATTGCCACAATGTGTAAATACTACAGGCACTGTGATTTACAGTAGATAAGCGGTTTATCGTAATGCAAATGTAATCAGGCGATCGCCACTCACTGTATGTTACATAACACTGAATTATTGAAACGTTAAGTATGTATGACGGAACCGTGTGACACTAAAGGCAATGAAGCGAATTATTGTGAATTTAAGGAATGCTCTGAAATTGTTTCGTTTCCTCAAAATGATGTATCAGTAAATTTGTAATTTTGTATTTATATACCAAAATTTTGAAGCACAGACTGTCAGTGCGTTCGTAGTCCGTCGATTGGCGTTGTGTACGATCTCGTTAAAGAAAACAGTACTGTTGTGTGATTTTGTGCCTGATTATCGTTCATCATAAAAGAGAAACCACTTCAAAGATTAGGTTTAATTTAGGTGGATTACCAACTATAAGGCCTTTGCCAAGAATTAAAATTGCGTTCTCAACAGCGGTCTCCTCTTGTGAAATGCCGGTAGATTCAGATTTAGACATATGAAAGTGCCCTTGCGGCCTACTTACAGAATAAACGTTTTGATTTAGATTTTAACAGTAATTGCGTTTACCTGACTACCCTAAAGTCTCATAATTCAAAGATTCTTTAATTTGTTCTTTATTTCATGAACATGACATGAGTTTGCTGTATAATTTGACATCAGTCATCATCCCTATTGGCGCAAGGAATGTTCAATACGGTATTTTATGACAGCTCAAATGCTACTAAAAACGATTTGTTATTAAGATACTTGCTTGTGACGTCATAAAAATCAGTAGTCAAAACAAGTCTCCTTTGTAGTTTTTGTCCAATAAAAAAATAGTAAAGTGTCCGAAAGTTTGTGGTAGTTTATATGGTTCCGTGTATTTTTTAAAGTATATTTGGTGGTTCCAATGACATAATTAATTTTCACTATAGCCAATACCGTATTGAATATTTGTAAAGCGCCCACTATCACATCTCACGGACTGCTGATGTTCGCACACTGTTCCGCTGCTTCCTGGGAGTTCCCTGCCAGACCCTTTCTGGAAACGCTCACACTTTTCGATGTTGCTACTTACCCCCGCTATCTTTGCCATTTCGAATATATGTCGTGCAAGCATTTGACGCATTTGACGAAGGGTTTGGCTCGGTTTGTAGACACCTGCCGACTGAGCCGGCGGTCCCGGGTTCGAATCCCGGCCAAATATTTGTGTGATGAACTCGAATATTTGTGCTTGGGTCATGGTTGTTCTATGTATTTAAGTATATATTTATCTATATTAGTACGTATATCGTCGTCTAGTACCCATAACAGGAGCTTACCCCCTTGAGCTTAATTTGGGACTAGATCGATTTGTGTGAGGTTGTTCGATATTTATTAATTTATTTAGCATTACCTAACTTTGACAACATACATAAGACTTATTTTTACATTCGTTTTCCAGGTACTGTTGCATCAGTTCTCAGAGTTGGTGTGCCCTAATTTGACGCTACTCATTCTCGGGAGCGATGGTAACCTGGATCAACTGAGGAACATGATGTTCTACTCTGTAAAAGAAGCAGCTTTCAGAAAGGTACGTATTTTTTTGGGAACTAACTACTTACTACACTTCTTTGCAAACTGTAGGGAATGGAAATTAGATATCCCAATAATTCCTTTAGAAACAAGAAAGAAAGAAATCGTTGCGTTGGGTTATTGATGATAGCTCAAATCAGCTACTCTTTATGTAACGTCAAAACCGATATGATGTTTCTACGAAGATATAGGCTTGTGGCGTCATAAAAATCAGTAGTCAAAACACGTCTTTTCCTTAGTTTTGGTACAATCAAAAATAGTATATATTGTCCAAAAGTTAGTGGTAGTTTATTTAGTTCCGTGTATTTTTGAGTGTTGATTTCGAATACCATATTTGAGGTTGAATCTAATCTAATGTCATTGTAATGATATGAAACTCCGACTGTACCATTGATAAGATTATATTGTGACCATGATTGTACCAAAGATCAAATCACAACGAAAAAGTTAAATGCGTAACCTGGCGGAAGAGACCGGGATCCCGGTACCTCTGGATTACCGGTCCAACGTGTTAACCTTCTCACCACCCTAACGCCACATAACTTTTCGAAGTCTTTACACTTTACACCTTAAAGTATTGTATCAATGGTACAATAAAAAAAGTGGTGTCCTCCACATTAAAAATAATGAGACATTATATGTTGCATAAAATGAAACTACGATTGTCAGGCGGTGATGACGACGATGGTCCGCGAGCGCCAACACGGCCCCGTGGTGGAGCTGTCCCGCGTAGGCGCGAGGCGGGCGCGTCGCGGGGGCGGCGGGCTGGCGGGGCCGGCGGGCATGCGCTCCGTGTTCGGCCAGATGGTCGCCAGGCTGCCCGCGCTCACGCAGGAGGCTCTGGCCCTGCCGCACCGCGTCTGGAAGGTCAAATTCGTCGGTGAGTCCTATACTTTATTACTCGTACCATTGTTAAAGTAATACAACTATACGGCTAACTTGGCCCTATAAGGGATCTCTTCCGGTCAACCTTTGAGCAGTTGAGTGAATAAGAGAAGACAAACTATAATGCCATGTAATAAAGTGTATGTACCATGATCTACGCGCGAAAGTTTCGTAGCGTCGGAGATAGTGCAACACCGCGTAAATAACAGCTGTCGACAAAGTACTCATTTCAATAAAATACTTAGCATTTGTTTGAATATTGATTCGTATCTACACTTGTTACTTACGCGGTATTGCTCTATCCCCGACGAAATAGTTCTCACAGGCGATTAATTATATTGTGTATTTTGCCACGAATATTAAACAAAAAAATGGTTTTCTCTAACTTGCAATGAAATGTCGTTATAACAGGCTTCGAAGTATCACGTGCACTATGGCGTCTCGCGTCTGTGTTCATGAACAGGCTAAATAGCTGAATTATATTTTTCTTGAGTGGTGTATTTTTTTTATTTCATTGTTTAAGTTTGAGAAAAGCACTATACATGCCTTAGCCGTGAAAAGGGCATGCCGGCGTATCACTATTCGGCCTCCCCTACTCACCCGACAAGCCCTTTATTCCAGCGTCTGCAGTAATGTACTATTTCAGGCGAAAGCGTCGACGACTGCGGCGGCGGGTACAGCGAGAGCATAGCGGAAATGTGTGAAGAGCTTCAAAACGGGTCGCTGCCGCTGTTGATAGCGACTCCGAACGGGCGGGGAGACACGGGCGCCTCCCGGGACGCCTTCCTGCTCAATCCCACCGCCAACACGCCTTTGCATCTTAACTGTTTCCGATTCCTTGGTGAGTGAATCTTTAGTGTAAGGCCTGAGTAGACGCTCGGAGCGGAGCGTTCGGCGGGGCGTGCAGCGGGGCGGGCGACCGTGAGATCGAGCGTCCAGCGAGTGGCCTCAGTGCACGCTCACCGCTCGTATGAATCGGTCGCATTTACCATGGCATTGACGTCAGATGACATCATTGATTTCTTTTGAGAAGAAAATTTATGGCTGAAAATGTGTTGTTTTTCTGCAAAAGAAGGCCCTAGTGTCATATTGAAGCAAAGAAGACGGTTTGGAGATTTTTCCACTTTATACGAAACCTTAAAAAATGCAATGAAGATAAATTCCGTGAATACAGAAGAATGACTGTGGCCACATTTGACGTCGCGAGCGTCCACTCAGGCCGTACACTTAGAGTAGACTATGATCACATCTATCGTCAGACGTCCACTGCTGAACAAGGGCCTCCGCCATGACTCGCCACAAAGTGCGATCCCGTGCAGACTGTATCCATTGATTCCCCGTTTTGTCCAGCAGTGGACGTCTGTCGCTTGATATGATGATGATGATGATTAAGTCTCAGGGCAAGCATGCAACCGATAACAACCTGATGAGATTTAATCGATGAAGAAACTTTAGTGTGAACATCAATACCATCACGAGGTCCATCTAATCGTGAGCCGACCCACGCTGCGCTTTCCTATACGTGGTCGCCACTCTAGGACTTTGCTGCCCCAACGGCCGTCCATTCTCCGGGCTACATGGCCTGCCCATTGCCACTTCAACCGTGCAATCCTCACATGTAGGGTTCATGGTCACGCATGATTTAAGACTAGGCAGACAATCATTCGTGCACCTTAAACCCTGGGTATGTAAGGGCACTACGACGAGTATGACGGCTAAGATGGTACAAAGCGGTTTCTCATTGATTGCGATTACGAACTAGCGGAGAGATAGGGTCGCTGCGTCTCAACCGCTTTTCCTCGGCCAGTGGCTGTGAAAAGTTCACAGAGTCCCGTTAGCCGAATTACTTCCTCCACCGACGTGCCCCTCTACACTATTATATTCGCCCAACCTCGGTCAACTTCGCGACTAGTGCAGAATTTGCATGAGCTGCAAAGCAAATAATTTCACGATGAATGGCCTCTCATACGATGTACGCGTCAGGCACAGTTATGTGACCGCAATGATTTATTTACTCCCTAGTTTTGGTTGTTCACTTCATAAGACTTTTTAATTTTTCTTTTAGGCGTGCTGATGGGCATCGCAATACGTACTGGTTCGCCACTATCGCTGTCTCTCGCGGAAGGCGTCTGGCGCCAGCTGACCGGGCAGCCATTACGGCCGCGCGATCTCGCCGAAGTGGATCGAGACTTCCTGCCCGCTCTACTCTGCATCCGCGACATGTCGGGCGGCAACAAGGTACACCTCACATCCCTACTAGTTGTCCTGTACGTCTAGCATAACTTTGACACGGGAGAAATACTACCTGTCACTTTCCTTCCAATACCGTGCGAGCAAGACAGGAGATGCTGACTCCCGCGGCAAGATATGCCGCGATGTGATATAAGTTTTATGCTGATGGGCATTGCCGCTCCGGTTTGGCACTGTCGCTCGCGGAAGGCGTGATTTCAGCTGGCTGATGGCAGGTCACTTGGCGGATGGCTGGATTGATGTCCGCACCAAAAAATCTCATATAAAACATTGCTTGTCACGGCGCAGCGTCGTGGATTTTTACGGTGCCAGCGTATATAAAACCCGTAAAAATCCAACACGCCGCGCCGTATTCACGGCCATCTTGAATTGAGAGGATTGAGGGAGTTGCACTTTGTACACGCAACTACAATAATACAACGTGCACTTTAATGTTTTCTTTATTATTCAGGAGCTACAGAACCTAGAGTTGCCATTTTCGATCCCATCGGCGGCGGGACACGAGGTGCCGCTGTCCACGCGCCACAAGCGCGTCACGCCCGAGAACAAGGACGAATACGTGCAACTGGCGATGCACTACAGGTAAGACGTTATATCCCTGATCATCTAGGCACTCTCTAATCGAGGTCAGTGTGGCTAAGAGTCATGGGCAAACCAGTGGAGGATTAACCACGTAGCAAAAAGACCCGTGCACCAATGGTTTCTGATCGTAAAACAGCCTGTCAAGTGCCCCTTTCTCACTTGGACACGTGCTCAGGGCTCCAATCTGATGGTCCCGAGGGGTCCCGACAACTCCCGAAAAAACATAACTAGATGACGTTTTTCGAGACCCCTAATTATGGAGTGTCCAGGTCCCCGGGATCCTATCTGTATATAATTCAATTGAATTGAATTGAACTGGTGGCATACAAATGATTGGGATAATATATTGTTTGGCATAAAATCGTTAGCCATAATTCTGAAATTATTAACTTTTAGAGACCTTTTAGTGTAAGACTCATTAGTTTTGTTTTCTAACAATCCTGAAAAGTTATATTTCAGAGAAAAGAAACACATTTGGCTACGAAACTTGTTCATATAACTACAGTGTATTCTATAATTCGACATCAGTTAGATGAATGATGCCAGCGCATATAAAATTAAAAACCACCGTATTATCGTATTAGGCCTGCTGGAGCTGGCATGTTCATAAAAATGATCGAAGCTCCTTAATTAGTAGATAAAAAAAAGACATCAGTCAACACACCCCTATTGTATTTCACTCGCAGACTGCACGAGTTCGAGGAGCAGGTCCGCGCCGTGCGCGACGGCATGTCCCGGGTGGTGCCGGCGCCGCTGCTCTCGCTGTTCACCGCCTCCGAGCTGGAGGTGTTGGTGTGCGGCTCGCCCGACATCCCCGTGCAGTCGCTCCGCGCCTCCGCCACGTACAAAGGTCTGCTCGTCTATCTGTAGTTCACTCGCAGACTGCACGAGTTCGAGGAGCAGGTCCGCGCCGTGCGCGACGGCATGTCCCGGGTGGTGCCGGCGCCGCTGCTCTCGCTGTTCACCGCCTCCGAGCTGGAGGTGTTGGTGTGCGGCTCGCCCGACATCCCCGTGCAGTCGCTCCGCGCCTCCGCCACGTACAAAGGTCTGCCCGTCTATCTGTAGTTCACTCGCAGACTGCACGAGCGCGACGAGCAAGGCCGCATTATCTAGCTTAACCCGGAAATAGAAGCCCCGCGAGGCGGGGATTCGTCAACTTGCTTATACAGTGAGAACAGTTGGTAAGGTGGGTTTATTATTGGAATTATGATCCCAAAATAAACAACCCGGAACCAGAAATGTGGGTGTTAATACAAATTATGCAGCTTGACTATTATTACTTTGGAATTTATGCAATTTGTTTTTATTCATTTTATTTTTATGTAGCATCTCTAAATTAAATTATGATATTCGTTTTATGCTAACTATTTTTATGACAATCATTATACAGCCGTAGCCTTGGCGTAAGAAAACGAATATTTATTTTAATGACTGTACTCACTTAATCCCACAGGCATAGAACCAAACTCCCCGCTGGTCCTCTGGTTCTGGGAGGTGATGGAGGAGCTGTCCGGCTCCGAGCGCGCGTTGTTCCTCCGCTTCGTGTGGGGCCGCACGCGGCTGCCGCGCGCGCCGCAGGACCCGCGACAGCGCGACTTCGTGCTTCAGGTACAGTGCAACTGATGCGGCTTACCGATGTACTCGCTCAATCCTACAGGCATAGAACTTAATTCCCCGCTGGTCCACTGGTTTTAAGAGGTGATGAAAGAGCTGTCCGGCTCCGAGTCCGCCGCAATACCCGCGACAGCGAGACTTCGTGCTGCAGGTATAACCCAACAGCACAGAATACACATACGAGGGGAGGTCCAAAAGTTCGCGGAATGGAGGGGATGGGAGTGGGGATGACCATCATTTTTAATACAGCACTAATTGCAAACTCATTAAGAGTAAATATACCATATTTCAAACTAATTAGGTCATTACTTTAAAAGTTATCATCGAGAAAGCAAGTCAATCCGGAAGAATTCTGCAAGTATGGAGCAAATTGAGTATCGAGCCGTCATCAAGTTCCTAACCAAGCAAGGGAAATCTCTTCAGACTACCCTGATTGAGATGTCAGCAGTTTTCGGTGATCATTGGTCTGGAAAAACAATGGTTTACAAATGGCATGGTCTTTTTAAATTTAGTAGAGAGTCAATTGAAGACGACCCTTGCTCGGGCGGCCCGCTGAGGCCACCACATCAAACATTATCGAAAAGGTTGAGAAACTACTATTGGAAGATGCCCGGCTGAAGAAGAAACAGCTTTCCACATTAGTTGGAGTATCAGAAACCACCATTTTGAGGATCCTACATAAACATCTCGGCATGACTAAAGTTAGTGCAAGATGGGTGCCGAGAATGCTTAGGCCGCATCAGCGACAACAACGAATCGACGCGTCAAGCAGCTTTTTGGAAGGGTGTGGCGAAGAAACTACGTCGGTTTTGAAACGGATTGTTACTGGAGATGAGATTTGGGTTCATCATTTTGAACTTGAGTCTAAACAGGAGTCAATGCAATGGCACAAGAAGGGTACCCCACCACCTAAGATATTCAAGGTGTCAGAATCGGCTGGAAAGATAATGGCTACGATATTCTGGGATTGTCAAGGTGTATTAATGATTGACCACAAAAGCAAGGGCGTCACTAACACAGAAAAGTACTACGCAACATTATTGGAGCAATTGCGGCAATGTATTAAAGAAAAAAGGTGAGGAAAGTTAACCAAGGGTGTGCTGTTGCTTCATGACAATTCTCCAGTTCACAAGAGCTGTATTGCGACAGCTGCCCTGGGCAAATGTGGCTTCTAAGAATTAGACCCTCCCCCCTACAGCCCGGTCCTGGCCCCCAGTGATTATTATTTATTCCCAAATTTGAAGACAGAGTTGCGAGGAAAGAAATTTCACACCGATGATGAAGTAAAGGACGCAAAATTGGCTCATTTCGACATCTAAAACAAAAAATATTATTTTGTAGGTTTAGAAAAATTACTTTCCCGATCGAATAAATGTATTAACCTTAAGGAGGACTATATCGAAAAAGAAAAATAGTAACGTCTTTGTATTCGATTAATAAGTCCACCATTCCGCGAACTTTTGGACCTCCCCTCGTAGTACTACATACAGAATGGACACGCCCACCCTCGCACTGAATCGAGTTACCACACCCCGCAACGGCACCGAGTTGGAATCGAGTTGGCTGCGTAGAAAATTTTGAAAGGGTTGTGTAAGTAGTGATGGTGTTGGTGATGGTAATGATGATCATGGTGGTGACTGGTGGTGATGATGATGATGATGACTATGTTGTCGCACAAAAAAAATATTCAACTTATTTTCACTGCACGCAATGAAAGCATGATGACAAAATGCATGATGAAATGATATTATAGCTATGTTACTACCTAGAACTCAGGGAAAAGTATTATGAAATTATAAATAAATAAATAAATATTAAGGGACAATCATACACAAATCGACCTAGTCCCAAACTAAGCAATTAGTATTTGTCATAATACGAAAAAAAAAAGTAATAAGGCCTCTCAAAGGTTCCGTAGTCATGCCATTATGTTTAACCAATTGTCAAATGTTCCGCAGGTGCTGGACAAGTACCAACCGCCCGACAATTTCCTACCGGAGAGCTACACCTGCTTCTTCTTGTTGAAGATGCCGCGGTATTCCTGCAAGGCCGTGCTCCGGGAGAAACTCAGGTAAGTACTCCTTTCTACTAGGCCTTCTGATATCCGTGTTACACGCGGAACCGTACCGTGTTCCTAGCACCGGCGGATCTAAGATCCCGTATTACACGGTCACGCCATAGATACGTAGCGGTGTCTGCGTTCGGCTACCGATCGGCGGATCTCGGCTCCGCTCGAGTATTGAATGAAAGCTTGTCAAACCGACCCTTATTGTATGTTTGTATTGTACTTTATTTCTATTTGAATCAAACTTGAGTTATATGTTTTTGCATTGATTCCAGATGTTCCTATCTAAGTAATTATTGTCATTATTCCGTTTTCTATATAACACAGACAGTTATAATAAATACACAGACAGCTAGACGAAGAAACACGTAGAGTCATCATTGACTGTCACGGACGGATTGGATCCGCGTGTAATTAAGAAACGGATCTCCGGATAACACGGAGCCTAATTATACGTGCCGAACGGTCCGGATCTCCGTTGCCGTGTAACACGGCTACGGGTACACGAAATACGGACACGACAGCGAACCCTACTTTCTACTCATTTGTGTGTCATCTTTGCGATATAAGATATAACTTTCGGCCTACAACTTCAATTAGCGGGTGCAACTATATTAGTTTCAAATGAAAATAAAACCCATTTTCTCAAACATGTGATGAAATTTCGTCATAACGTGCGTTCGATGTATCACGTATCGGGAGGAACAATTTGAGAGAACTGTAAAATATTTTCATACAAAATTGAAGGCTGAGAGGCTGGGAAGTAAATTATTTTTAAACATGGCGTCTGTGTTCATAAACAGACTGAACAGCTGAATTAAATTCTTTTTGAGTGGTGTTTTTTTATTTATTTCATTGCATGTTTGAGAAAAGCACTGTACATGCAGTGGAAAGGGCTTGTTGGCTTCCTATCACTATCCGGCTTCCCTACGGAAGCCAACAGCGGTCGACTACTAAATTAAAACATTATTTTTATGGTTCCGTACCCAAAGGGTAAAAACGGGACCCTATTACTGAGACTTTGCTGTCCGTCCGTCTGTCCGTCTGTCACCAGGCTGTATCTCAAGAACGGTGATAGCTAGACAGTTGAAATTTTCACAGATGTATTTCTATTGCCGATATAACAACAAATACTAAAAATAAAATAAAATAAATATTTACTGGGGCTCCCATACAATAAACTTACAGATAATGGTACGGAACCCTTCGTGCGCGAGTCCGACTCGCACTTGGCCGATATTTTAACTACTCGGCTACCTAAAGGTTGTCTCGAGGAGGTCGCTATTTAGCGATAAGGCCACCTGTTGTTTACCTTTGCCTGTTATTTTAATATATCTCATGTTGTGTTGTCTATTAGTTGATGTTTGAGGTGTACAAGGTTAACTGGAAGAGATCCCTTAAAGGGATAAGTTCGCCTTTGTACATGCTTATTATTTTGTAATGTGTTTTTCTTGTTTTTATGTACAATAAAGTGTTCACATACATACATACATACAATAAAGAGTATTTGTATTTGACGGGTCTGCAGGAACGTACTATTAATAACGTACTGACGACGCGGTTGGCGCACTGGTTAAGCAACTGCCTACTGAGACGACGGTCCTGGGTTCGAATCCCGACAAGGGCGATTATTTGTGTGATGAACTCCAATATTTGTGCCTGGGTCATGGATGTTATCTGTATTTAAGTATGTGTATCGTTGTCTAGTGTCCATAACCCAAGCCTACTAGAGCTTAGCTGTGCGACTGGATTGATGTGTGTTAAGGGGCTTCTAAACGGGCCATGTTTTGCTGCAATTTCTGGCCGGCCATTATTTGCATCTTGCTCTAGCGTAGGGTGTCAGAGAGGGACGGCCATAGTTGCCGGCCACAAATTGCAGTAAAATATGGCCCCTTTAGAGCCTGTCCAGATGGAGCGTTTTACGCGCGAGGGCACTCGCGCGCTTCAATTTCATTTTGCATCCAGACGCCGCGTTTTACGCGCGTTACTACGCGCGATGTGCGGCGGACAAAATACGTGCACTCGCTACTGACTTGCGAATACTACTGAACGCTCCAATGGCGCCAGAGTATCTCGACTCGCGCGGCGCTCGCGCGTAAAACGAGCGAGTCGAGAGTCCGGCGTATTGCACGCGTTTTACGCGCGAGTTTTGAAACGCGCGAGAGCATCTGGACGGGGTGCAGTAGGTCTAGTACCTCGGGTACGCGCGAGTGTCTACGCGCGCGTGCCCTCGCGCGTAAAACGCTCCATCTGGACAGGCTCTTAGGTTGTCCGATATCGATTATTTATTCATAACACCGTTTCAGATACGCGATCCACTTCTGCAAAAGCATCGACACGGACGAGTACGCGCGCGTGGCCCTGAGCGCCGCCGAGCGGGTCTCCTCCGAGGAGTCCGACTCGGACGGGGAGACCCCGCCCGTGGCCGCGCCGCCCGCGCTCTACTCGCTGGCGAGACCAGCTCGCAACTAAAACGACCATTGTGTGAAATACCGCACCTTTCTGTTAATCACATTGTAAAATGTAACTTAATGTAGGAGACAATTATACGAACATATCGTCGGGGATCGTCTGGCGATGGTTAAGGCTCCCTTCAAAAATGCTGATGGTTTTAGACATTTTTCTCTATGATTAAACATGTTTCTTAACATATTATCAATGTTACTACTTAGGACAGGGCTGGCTTGGAAACCTACGATTTGATTTTTTCATTGATATTTTTTGTTTCAGTAACTACTCGAAATTGAAAAAATGCACGCAGAAAACTGGGGTTTTCAACTTATTTTCGACAGCACGCAAGGAGCAGTAATACTTTTTAGCGAGTAACATAGCTATTTCATGCTTGAAATAGCTATGTTACTCGCTCAAAAATATAACTCGCTTCAAAGAGTTGGTTGAAATTATCAATATATTAGTCATAATATGAGAAAAAATTATTTTAAAAGGAATAAGGCCAAATCGTTGGGGATAGTGCAATACCGCGTAAGTAACAAGTGTAGATACGAACCAATATTTAAACAAATGCCAAGTATTTTATTGCAATGAGAACTTTATTGACAGCTGTTATTTACGCGGTATTGCACTATCCCCGACGAAATTAAGAAAAAAGCCTGATAAGAACCCACCTGTTGAAACACCCGTTGCAATTAACCAATAGCGAGAACAAATACATTCTGTGTAAAAAAGGAAAAAGTAGCCTTCAAAATAATACAGTTACAACGTTTCAAGATTCTCCTTTATAGTTTGGTGTTTTACACCGCAGTAGGTATTTACCAGTGCTAGTTACGCGGACTTGCACTATCCCCGACGATATTGATATGTATAGTGCATATTGCTACCATTCGTGCAGTATTTTTATAAGTATAGGCATCAATTGATTTGCACGACATATACTGATGTTTGCTTGGTATTTAACGACTCAGTTCGATCAGAATTAGAAGTTAGCGGTCGATTTTGTACATTATTGTACACGGAATATACGAGTTGGATACGCGTCTGAGACTTACTAAGATAGCTTGGGGACGTGCCAAATCAGCAGTACACTAAACTGGTGTTACTTGCTTGCTATCATATCTTGGAAAATGTTACTATACGTTACCCTAGGGCGTAAGTGGGGTTATCGTGAGCGTCAGGATGGCGGGTGTACATCAACAAATGGAGCTGCGGTATACGTCAGGAGTTAGTGCTAGCAATGTGCCAAACGTGCGCCAAAATTCGAGCAATGTGCTCTTTAAACTCCAGAGATATTAAAGAATTTAATGACGCCCGCTGAACTGACGTCAGGTTCTCGGGTGCATTTCCAGTTCTAGCTGATGGCTGCCTACTCAAGGGTGAAAGAAATGCCTAAAGTTAGTGCTCGCAATGTGCTTCCACATGTATGAAGCACAATCAAATTCAGAGTGGTTAAAGAGTAATATGGAATCACTTTTTTGTGTAAAGCGCCTGCATGTTTTGTGTGTGCCTAAACTGCCTGCAATGAAGATGTGATGTCGCTATTTCAAATAAACAGGCGTTTAAATATATATTTATTAAATTCCATATTACTCTTTAACGACTGGCGGGCGTCATAAATTTCTTAAATATCTCTGGAGTTTAATGAGCACATTGCTCGAATTTTGGTGCACATTTGGCACATTGCTAGCACTAACTCCTGACGACCACAGCTCCATTTGTTGATGTACACCCGCCATCCTGACGCTCACGGGTTATCTACCCGCTGCGTGGGGAGAAAGCCTCACTTCCTAGCCAAGGCAAGACGTAAATCTTTAGACAAACCATGGGCGGTAAAGTAAAGCACCTGCGATCTGGTATCACGAATTCACCGCCCTAATTATGTTATCTATACTATTACGGTTTTGGCGATTATTGTTCTCATATTAAGCCTCGTTAGGGTAAAGAAATGACCAAATTTTGACGATGATTAAACTTGACTACTATGACTACGTATATAATAAAGGACTAGACTGATTCTTACGGAATATCAATGATTACGCGAAGGTTACAAACATTTCTGATGTGTTGCCGTCGCATTTTAATCGAATTAGTTACATAAGACTTTTAAATCTGTCTAACAATTAACTCAACCACTCTATTCAACGAAGGGATTTGTGTAAAATATTAATACTAAGATACATGTGTTGCTCTCGGAATCATAATACTCTTAATAAATAACTTACTATATTATCCAACTGATATTTATAGAGTAAAATGTAAGTCACACTTATGTTGCATCGGTACTCGTCCGTAAACCGTTACGCGGCTTTCTCTACATGCATTCCATCCAGCACCTCTAGCACAACTATGACACTCTTTCTCGCGCCAGAAATATTACCTATCTCTTTCTTCGCTGTACTGTGAGAGAGTGACGGGCGATGCTGTCGCGCGACAAGATTCGCGAAGTGTAGTTGTGCTAGACGGGCAGTATTTCTATGGAAGCTAATTCGTGAAACTAATTTATTTTTAATAAATTCATGGTATTACGTGCACACACAACGACATTCCACTTCTAAATTCGTTCTTTGTGTTGCGACAGTTCAATGAAATCAGATGGTGCACTAAGTTATTCCTAGTGTCATTTCAGTTTGATTAATTCAGTAGCGTTGTAGCAACTAGGATTATTAATCCTTTTGTCTATAGTATGCGCTATTGCGTTGAGACATGCTTTAAGATAAATTCACCAATTGTAAGTATAAGAAAACACGGTATGCTACTCCGGAATACCAGGCGGAACTTTCGACGTCATCACGCTATGATTGGTTGCTCGAATGGTTGCTTTAACACGTTCACAGTCCCCATACAAAATGTTTAAATTTTCTTGGATGTCCAAGCATATTACTTCCATCACACGTCCGTGCTCCACGTTTGGGTCACTATGAAACGACCAGGTACGCACTCGGATTTAGCCGTTAGGAGTAGCGGAACAGCTCGGGAATAGAACCCGGGGCTCGTCGGTGTCGGGGGCAATTGTAACATATGTAACGAAATGATGTTTCTTAAAAAAATTACAATACCTACTAGTTTGACACAACACACTTTATGTACAATGATCAGTACAGAAAAATTCGCATCATGATCGTCAGGCAAAATAATATAACAAAATAGCTAAACAAAATGACGACGCGTTTGGCTCGGTTTGTAGACACCTGCCTACTGAGTCGGCGGTCCCGGGCTGGAATCCCGGCCGGGGCAAATATTTGTGCAAAATATTTGTTCTTGGGTCATGGATGTTATCTATATATGTATTTATATATTATGTATATCGTCGTCTAGTACCCATAGTACAAGCTTTGCTTAGTTTGGGACTAGGTCGATTTGTGTAAGATTGTCCCTTAATATTTATTTTATTTATTTATTTAAAAATATAATTATAGTGATTTGAGTGCGTACCTGGTCGGCTATAGTGACAGTAGTGACCAATATACGGGGCACGGACTTGTGGAGATAGTTCGTCGTGACCCATGTATGGGGCACTGGACTGTGAACGTGTTAATACTCCCCGATACCCTTGTTATCTGTATGAATCTCATAAAATCGTGAGTGTTTTAAATCAATTATTACGACAAAATAAAATATCGTCAAAGAACATGACAATAGTAATACATAAATGCATAATTATTTATTTTTGTACGACTGGCGATTTTTTTTTATTGTTTGTTTTGTTACCATAGCGTTACCATAGCAACTAATCAATGACGTAGAAAGTTTACTAACCGGAGCGCCATGCATTTCAACTTCACTTGTACGATAACCACACAAAAATATGCTCGTAGTGTGTTGAACGACTTGAACGACATAAACAACATGTTGTCGTCTTTCATGTAAACCATAAACTAAACTAATCATGCTTCAAATGTCAAATCATTTCGTCGTCAAATTAGGTTGTCCGTGCAGTTGTTGCGATAATTTTAAGGTATTATATGTTTTCTGCTGGTCGATCGTAACGCGTAGAATAATTAGTTTACTTCAATGTGTTTTTGCTTCAGGCACAAGGGTCATTAAACACAGCCTTCTTTCTAAATCTGGATCCTTACGATATTAAAATAGATGAGAGTTACGATTGTTAGAATATATATTACTTCGATGTTGAAATAGATGTCATTTCCGATGTTACAAGATTTATATGACGTAACGCATAGAATAATATTAATTAGTTCATTTAAATGTCGAAGCGAGATTCAGATATAAAGCGTGTATATTTGATATAACCGCAAACTTTACTGGGTCTTAGTATAGGCAAGACTAGGCACTTGTTAATATATTGATCGGTAAATTATTTAAAAAATCGAACTTTTTTTTTCCCATATAAAATAATTCAGCACGCAATGTATTTGCTTGTTGTTGTTTGTTGAAACTAATTAACATCGCGATGTCACAACTGTCACTTAGTAATAACTAGGCCATACATTGCTGCTCAGTTTTTTTTTAATTTAATATCGCTATGGCAGTTAACGCTAAATTATCAATTTTTATAAATATCAGATTATAGCACTTAAATCTCCGTCTGGCTTCAATTTGCGGTTATATCAAATACCTATATTACGCTGAATAAATACGCTGTATTTAAGCATAAAAAAAGCTGCCTTCAACCTAGATCTGGGTCATGGGTTCAAAACAGGTATTGAACTAATAACAATATTCGATAGTTTGTATGTCACAGTAGTTGGTTCGTTCAGGTGTTAGTTTAGTATGAAGTCTAAATATCACCTGTAGTGAATTTTCAGTGGTTGTAGTTGGATACCTACGAACGATGTAAATAATTGGTAGGTAATATCACCCAGAAGATACTACATATTTTCTTTCTAAACCCAAACTG
Organism: Apotomis turbidana; assembly: GCA_905147355.2. Lineage (NCBI taxonomy): Eukaryota > Metazoa > Arthropoda > Insecta > Lepidoptera > Tortricidae > Apotomis > Apotomis turbidana. Next base: position 53,325,180 of record LR990280.1, on the reverse strand, counting down.
AAACATAGCTTTCTGTCCAAATGTCTCCGAGCAAAATTCCATGTGATTATATGTGATCAAAGTCAATGAATATACGTTGGATGTTCCTGAATGTATACTTTGTGATGTGATGACCCTATTAGCCGGTGGCGACTGTTCCCTTAGGTATATATTAGGTTGCCTGTTTGTTAGTGGAGGTGGGGTCGTAGCGCCGGCTGTGCCCGGAGTGGTTAAGCTGAAAGGTTCGAGCTTCAAGAACTGTGATGTAACGAAGACAGAGATCTGTACGGCCTTGAATTTAGGTAGGATTTGAAAAGAATTGCATTTTAGGAGGATAACATGAAGCTAGTCATGTTGATGTTAAGACATAATATAGTGGCATGCGGTTGTTAGCGCGTTTTGCAATACGTTACGTATATTTATTAATGCGTGATCACTTCATTTATACTTTAAGCCGCCAGTGGTCTAAGGATCCTAGATCTCATTGTGCAGTTTCATTATTTAGTGGTGCTTTGTAAGTTAAGATTGAATTGTATACTTACTGTTCATTTTCAAATATTTATTGCACAATTAGTGGTCTAACCTTGGAATGTGAACGTTACTGATATTATTATCCAGATATTGCTCCTACTTCAGGCTGCTTATTGCCTACATTAGTTTTAACAGTTGATTATTTCCAATGGTACGAATCAATTTAGACCAAAGATGATTTCAATGAAAACTTCTATTTTCCTAAGACTGTCTTTAGTAGGTAATTTTAAGATCTGAAATTATTGTAATCTTTTTTTGTCTGGTGCATTCAACACAATTATTTTCTATCTGTGTACCCTATACATCGTGTATCTTAATAAAAACAATGAATAAATTAAATTGTTTTATTTTTAAATTTATAAATCTGTGTAATATATTTACCTATATAAACTTTGGACCGAACAGCTCTGGACAGAAGTCTGTGTCCCAGACGCCAAGCTTACAGCACTTTGCGCGACAGCGGCACTTATAGTTATAACACTTATGAAGTTATGACAGTTTTCCGATATGCCAAGTACGTAGGCGGTTGGTCGGTTGGCTAATAAAAGAAAACTATTTTTTTCTTGATGGACCAACTCCCCCGTTTTATCGTGTTCCTACACTGATTTGTCCTACTTTATGTTTATATGGAAAACCCACCTCCATATGTTAGGCACGCGCGCTGTGGTGGCTGCTGTGGTCGCAGTTTTAACCTAACCTAACCTACTATTCTGAGCAGGTCCGTTCTAACATAACCTAACCCATTAATAGTACATTACGGCAGAGACCAGTAAGTAAGCCACACTAGCCGAGTAGGAATTAGACGGACCGAGCCGTAGGCGAGGTCCGGATATAATACGAGGCCAGGATGGCTCTTACGGTCGAAGCAAGTATAGTGCTTTTCTCAAAAATTAAACAAGAAAATTAGATTAAAATTATATTTTGTAGGTGACATTCATATTCGGCCATTTTCCAATGAATATTTTTGTTATATCCCATTTTTATTATTACACATTGTGATATTCGTCGTCGCAGGCACCATTAACTCCCATGATAACAAAAATAATTATGACTTTATACTTGGATAAAAGATATAAGTAGTTATATCGTTATCAAATAGTGGCAGCATTTATTTACCTTCATCGCCAAAATGGTTATCATCTAGAGCTTGATTTAAGAACTTTTCTATATTTTGCTGCTGAATATTTGTGATTTCGTTCCTTTGTAGCCATCCGTTTGTCTCCGAAAGATTGTTGAAATATTCTGACCTTATCACACATTATCTGACCAATTATTAACTTGATTTTCTTCCTTCCATTTAATTAATCTCTTGTATTTTTTTATATCTCCTTGGATTTAGTCGGAAGTAAATTATTTTAGCTAACTCTGCCTCCGCTTTTAAGTATGGAGGAGTGCCGTCTATTCGGAATCAGACTCGTCTGAACTCATTTTTGCTGAATTATTGTAATAGAGCACACAAACAAATTTGAAATTTTTGTCTTTTAATTTAAATCCCGCCTTAATTTCTTTTTTTATAAATACTGCGTTTAATTATTTGCACTGTCTTACAAATCTAAGTCTTAAAGATAAAATTTAATTATTGTTATACATTGTTGTATTTTCTAACTAATTTTCATATCATAAAGCTTACCTTCAATTTTAACTCCGAGGTTTTTTCTAAACGACACAAAAAAGGAAGGAATTCCGAAATATCATTGTCATTTTACACAGCACAATTATGAACTAAACGCTGCATACAAACTTCCGCACTAAACCTTGTCGCTACTTTTTTTTTTAAATATGCATCTTGAGTTACGTTTATACTGCCAATAGTGCTAACCTCTTTTTATTTTACATTTGCTCTTAGTGTAAATTGCAAGTGTATACTGCAATGTCGTCTCTTTCTATTTAATCTATGAAAAAGGGACGCCACTTTTTAATTTCTACAATTTGCTGTCGCACTGTACTTATAATTAAAACAATTTGTGGAATGCATCCTTTTTATATTTATATACGACCTCATCGCCTTCACATCCTTAGTTTTTTTATAGGTCGGTGACGATGTAAGTCGTGTTTCGATATTCAAATATCTTGATACGTAATAGGAATTACATACTTACTTATTATTATTATTTAAGAGTTTTACTCTTGTCGGTGCAGTTCTCTCCAGTCCGTTCTACTTAACGCCAGTTCTTTGACTTCCCGATACGACCCGACGTCTGCCTTTTTCTTGATCTGGTTCAAATAGCTAATCCTCGGCCTTCCTCTTCCTCTCCTTCCTTCAATTTTCCCCTCCATTATCTTTTGTATTAGATCGTCGTGTCGTATCAAATGACATATCATTTTCCCTCTTCGAGTTTCTATTGTATGAAGTATATGTCTCTTCTCCTTTACCCTTTCCAATACTTCCTCATTGGTGACTCTTACTTACTGGAGAAATATTTATTCCAAATTTAAAATCTCGCTGTTTACTGGACACTTCTAGTCTTCGGTATTATTCACTTACTGTAGTCTATCTAGCGATGGTAAGGCAACATTACATGCATATTTTGAGAAAACTACTTTACCGGTAGTTTAATGCTACTTTACTGGCTTACTTGTTGATTGATCAGTCCAGTTGGTCGGAGCCATTATTCCGGCTCAGTTTCATTGGTCAATAGGGCCCGCATGCGGGGTGCGGTAGATTTCCATAACGCATGCCATTATGAGTTTTACTGGTCGTTATACCGTCTGCGGGGAGTCCCGCATGCTGTATGTCGACCGAGTTATTGACTTGTGAGTTTTACTAGTTGTTATACCGCCTGCGGGGCGTCCCCTCATGCCGTATATCGACCGAGTTATCGACCAATGAAACTGAGCCATAAGGGAGTCAGGTCAGCATGCTGTCAATACTCCAAGTAGGTCAGATATGAATATGACCGAAATGGAACGAAAAAAATCTGACTTAAGATGCAGCTGGCGTAAGTGGCATCAACCCTGAGAAGTATAGCACTGTAAGTGCCTCCGTAACTGAGAGCATAACTCTGTAAGTTCGTGTATCTAATTCCTCAGATAGGGCCACACTTAGTGTTGTGCTTCCTAACAACGGAACTGCCTACCAAATTACCAACATACCTGGTCATGAAAATATCAGATTCCCAAAATACCACTCTTCATATAATGTTCCTTTTTGTGTCAGTTTTAACAAATACCGTGTTCTCAATACACACGTACTATAAAACCATATTATACTTACCGAAAATAACTAATTTCGAAATCATAACAATCTTATAGATGTTCAACTATAGCCTGACAAGTCGCTTTTGAACCCTCACCATGTTACGGATTTTTAATGATGGGATTATTTTACTGGTAAGGAGTCTCTTTGATAACTGATGTTAAAAGTTTGTAAATGTCACTGATGTAAACAAAGACAAAACAGAGCTAAATAAGTATTCCACAAATTTTAATTTTTTTTCCCATGATAAAGTCAAAAGTATCCACAACGATGCAAGAGAATGATTAAATATTTATTTTAGAAGAACAAAGGATTGATTAGTTTACTGATTATTCATATTTTGTCAAATATCTAAGGTACAAACTGTGCATATTGTCTTTGACAAACAAAACTCACTAAGTAACAAATACCAACTTGAAAGAAAGCTCGTATCTCAGTGACAATATACTTAAGAGTAATATTCCTTTTAATTTTTTTTTTTCATTATTTGATAGTGATAATTTCAACAAACTTTTTGAAGTGAATAATACTTTTCCCCCGAGTTCTAGGTAGTAACATAGCTAATTCATGCTTTTATTGCGTGTAGTCGAAAATAAGTTGAAAAAACTATTTTTCCTCGTGAATTTTGTCAATTTCGAGTAAATTTGAAACAAAAATTATCAATGAAAAAAACTGTAGGTTTCAAATATATACTAATAAATCCCAATAACCTTGTTCTAGGTAGGTGTTAAGAAATATGTTTGATCATAGAGAAAAATGTCTAAACAATCAGCATTTTAAAAGGAATAAGGCCTCTTAAATGTTTAACTTATTAAAGCTACTTGAAATTTTTGTGAGTTTTGTTGTCACCAGGGGATATGTGTGGGAAATTGGGAATTCCAAAGTACTATCCTACAAACGGGTAAGTTAAATGTTAAATTAAAGCATCATTTGAGTCTTACATGATTTTAATACTCACTAAATGAATGTACACTTAACAAAAATCATGGCTAGTAACCATAAAATAAATGGATCATTAACAGTTTGCAATTACTTTTTTGATTTGGGCTTAAGCACATTGTATAAGATTACAACACCTATGAAAGCATATGTCGCCTTGGCCACCTGAAAAAGAATACAAAGCATTAAAACATAATTGGTGCTTTATAAACATATTCCGTGGGTTTCGGAGTACAAATAATTTGACGCTAGTAGATCAACAACAGTAGGCATCTTATCATTGTGCCCCAAAAACCCCAAGGTATGTTCATACCTTAACTCACCTCACACTACAAGAGCAAAAAATAGATTCAACAAGGTCTTGATTATTAATCATTTTAAAAGACATGGGCATTAGTAGACATTATTTTTTGATTAAAAGAACTAACTATATGGGTCATTGTCAGGTTTAGGTGCGCGTCTTTCCGGTGGACATTTGCGAAATTAAGGACTTCAGGGCCTAATTTTCTGATTAAATGCCTGTGAGAATAAAGAACGTTCCCTCTTCTATAATCCGATGTAATAGCAACATAACCTAGATTCATACAAGCTCTTAACTTTTGACCACCGAAGGGGCAAATTTTGTTTTTTGAACTGACAATGACCCATATATCCAAAAGTGTCAGTCAAAAGGTGTTAAATTGGTGGCAGTACTGTAGTAAATACTAGCTGCAGTACTTAGCAATTGTATGTTTATACATCGCAGTAATATTATAAAGGCGAAAGTTTGTGAGTGTGTATATATGTTTTTAAATTCTTCATGCTCAAATGGCTGGACCAATTGTGATTGAATTTTGTACAATTATAGCTGGCTCATAGGCTACTTTTTATCCCGAAAACATGGAGTGTACCTGTGGGAAAATCAGGAACACCGGAGGGTGCAGCTAGTTTTTAATAAGCCATTGTCAACTTTCCTTGTTTACATATACTTAATGAAACTATGTAAGAACTACTCCAGCCATCAAAAATATAAAAAAAATTGATTTGACACACTTCACTCCATCTAAAATCATATCATCACCATACCTCAGGGTTTTTGGTGCACAAATGATTTCAATGATTGAACACTAGGCCGGCAGTAGGGCTCAAATTATTTGTACACAGAAAACCCTGGGGTATCATCATCGCACTACTTGTGTTCTGGAACTATTATTCACTGCTTACTGCTGGACACTTTCAAATATTCTCAATTCTCCCATATAAGATAGTGTACCCATATAAGATGTGTATTTTGACATTTCATAAAAAGTAGCTGACTTGATCTGTCAGGAACATCACTATTATGTCAAAGAATGACAAAACTGTCCCCTGGCCTGACCTTAGCCTCCCAAAGGTAGTTTACCTTACTTTTAAATTTGGAGTTATTTATAGTAAAAATGACCCAACTACTATGGTTCTACTACAAACTATAAATTGATTAAGACTCGTGAGTTTTCTTATAAGAGCTAAAGGTAGGGCGATACTGTGACATAAATACTTGGTCGATAATGGTAGTTCGCTATGCCAAGTGCGCGTTACATGTTTGTCACGTTAAGGATATACTTACATTTGCTCTGCCGGAGTATGTCTGGCTGTTGAAGTACTTGGAGAGGCCTTTCAACTGGGCTCCATCGGCGTTGTCTCCGGCCATTCTATAACCGAATAAATCAAACAATATACATATATAACAGTGCAATTCACACACAAGTCAACTAATATACAAATTAATAAGTATAGGAACAAAAATAAAGTAATTTACCTGAATTTTATGCAATGTAGCCTTCTTATGTAATTACGGACTCCAGCAGGTTAGAATAGAGTGAAAGATTACGATATTGTTAAAGGGAGACAGATACAAGTCAGTCCCGAGCACCACAGATAAGTTTGAAGAAATACGTTCAATCTACTTGATTACAATATTATATTAGCGCTTTATGGAATGTAATAATGATATCGGGTAAATTGTATCGTGCGCGTATGATAAAAAGCGCGTAATTTAATCAAATAAAATCATCTAACCCACCGACAGTAGATAATCGGTGAGTGTCAAGCGTCCACACGGTACAAATAATAGCAGACTTGATCAGATCGTTTGAATCTCACCGTCTGGTAGCCGGTTCATAATTAATTTGAGTATAAAGTTCTTATAAAGTTCGTGTTTGACGTATTGGTCTTGCATTGCAATATTTTGCGATTTGTATCGATCCTCTGCTTGCAATCCGATCCTTGCATGCTTCATCGATAACTTAATTTACTTCTTCAGGATAATGAGGATAGCGTCAGTTTAATCAGGAGTGATTTCGCTTGCAATGATTGTTTGTATATAGCTATGAACTTGGAAAAATCTTTGAAGTTAATTTTGACCCACTTCCTGACGTTCGACTGGGTTCCAATTTACATACTTGTGTATCGTCTATGATAATCAGACCCCGGACATTTGTCGCGGCGACGTCACAAACAATAGGGTAGTTTGGGGAGTAAACGAACCGGTGTTAATTAATACAATAAATAAATTAATATTCCTTAGTTAATATTACCTATAGCTCAATTGTCAATTGATTTGTTTATCGACGTTGTTCTTTCGTTATTTGACTCTCCGTAAGAAATTAAATGTTTGGTTTGCATTAATATACCAAAAAATAATATTGATCAACTAATTCAATTAATTATATAATTATTGTCGTAAATATTTAAATTTATAAACATATACAAAGACAAAAGCATCTCAAATATTTTAGATTAAATTTTTTTATTGTTTGTAATTTAATAACAACCGATTGTATTACTTAATAAAAAATACGAAAAAATTGTGATCATCATTTTTGAAATAAAATTTCAAAATTTATTGGATTAAAAACAGCTGTAAGTTTTTCCTTATTAATAAACATAGGTCCATTTACTCTCTAAACCACCCTATTGTCACGTGACTGCGATGAAAATCCAGGGTCTAATGATAATGCACTAATAATAGGCATGGAGCCGGTCTGATGAAAGGTCGGAAGGTGGCCATAGAAACTCTTACCTAACTATATGAAACAAGATATACATATATATATACCGTACCCATTGTGTTAGGGCTCACTTGATTTCGTCTTGAGGCCTTGAAAACCTCCGTGCAAAACATTCATAAAAGTTAATATAAAAGCTGGTAAGAATTTGTTATTTTTTGATAGTATTACTTATTTGGTATTATTACGTATATGAAACAGTCGCTAATAGAAGGACAATTTTTAAATAAAAACCCGGCCAACGCTCAGTGTAGGGTTCTGTAGTTGCCCATCCTTCACAATAGACGGGCTTAAAACAGCGGTTTTAAGCCCGAGATTTAAATTACGAGAAAGATTTCAAGCTCTATAAAAGGTCGTAAACGCCAAAGTAACTGTAATTATTTATACCTTCTGGAAGTTATCGATTATACGCGTCAGATTGAGCGGCATGTTTAAATGCAGTACCTAAGGCACTTTAACTAATTATGTGTAACGTTCTAAGTATAAGGACACCGCGTAGCACTACTGCCATTTTAAAGAAAATTATGAAATTTTACGAGAACTCAAAACCGGCTCGACCGATTTTATTCAATATACTTAGTTTTCATTCAAAGTAGGTACATATAAAGCCTCATTGTCATGAATTTTTACATAATTATTTGACCAATGGTTGAAAAGTTAGAGGGGGGAAGGGGGACGGTATTTTTTTGATTTCCGGAGCGAATATTTACAAAACTGCTGACTTTATCAAAAAATATTGTTTTGACACAACTATTATTTTTGAAAGACCTATTCAACACCACCCCACCCCACACACCAAATTACCCCCACTACGAGAGGTACCCGAAAAAAAGTTTTTTTTTTAGTTTATTTTTATTTATTTATTTAATCTTTATTGCACAAAAGAAAACTTATCTTACAAAAGGCGGACTTAATGCCATGAGGCATTCTCAACCAGTCAACCTTCGGGCAAAGCAGAGAAATAGTGGGCGGTGCAACTAATTTTACCATTTTGTCGGCGTGATTGAATTTCAGCTTTCTATAGTACAAATTATCACCCTAAAACATTGGGCAAGTGCGAGTCCGACTCGCGCATTAAGGGTTCCGTACCATAATCTCTAACAAGTTTGTTGTATAGGAGCCCCCCTTAAATATTTATTTTATTTTATTTTTAGTATTTGTTATTATAGCGGCAATAGAAATACATCATCTGTGAACATTTTAACTGTCTAGCTATCACCTTTCTTGAGATACAGCCTGGTGACAGACGGACGGACGGACGGACAGCGAAGTCTCAGTAATAGGGTCCCGTTTTTACCCTTTGGGTACGGAACCCTAAACACAACCTCATCCCAAAAATATTTTCATTTATTAGTCTATCATTCGTGCTCCACTGCATCTGCAACTTGATTTCGAAAACAAAAAAACCTACAACGAGAAAAAAGGAACTGGTTAGGATGCTACTTAAACTAAACATCATCATCATCAGCCAAAAGACGTCCACTGCTGGACATAGGTCTCCTCCATGAGAACGCCACTATGACCGGTCCTGCGCCGCCCGCATCCAGCGGACTCCAGTGACCTTCACCAGATCATCAGTCCACCTTGTGGACTAGCCACGCTGCGTCGTCCGGTGCGTGGTCGCTACTCAAGAACTCCCTGCCCTCCCAGCTCTGCCCATTTCCACTTAAGTTTTGCTATACTTCGGGCTATGCCGGATACCATGGTTCTTTTACGGATATCTTCATTTCTGATTCGATCTCGCAAAGAAACTCCGAGCATAGCCCTCTCCATTGCTCTCTTAGTGACTTTGACCCTTTTTATAAGGCTCATCGTGTTGTGTTCCTTGCAGGTTTAAAAAATAAAACCGGTTTTACTGACTGAGGTACTTACTTGTTTTTAATATTAAATTAATGTAACTAGGTAAACATGCGACACATCACGACATTGAGTTACACATTTACTATTTTCTCCCGAATAGGTAAAGAAATCCCAAAGCCATAAAACCCAACGTTGCCTTGGCCACCTGAAAAACATAACTCGATAAGTAAATAAAGTACTACCTACTTAAGAACTGCACGTCTAGCGAACAGTCTGACCAAAAAGAGTAGAAGTTAAAAAGTGGCAATACTGTAGTGTCGTCTCTGTTTTCTTAGATTGATTTGAAAGGGACGACAGTACAGTATTGCCACTTTTTAATTTCTACTCTTTTTTTTGGTCAGACTGTAACTGCGACGCGACGGGCGTCCGAGGGTGAGATCCACAAGCGGCGGCCGGCCGCGGCCATAACCTTAATTGACTGCGCAGTAGCCGATTTACGTACCATTGTACATGCGCAGATCCGCCATTTTTGTTCAAAAAGTTTGCATTTTTTTTTCAATATTATTATTTGACTAAATTGTTTAATTCCATTGTTACTATGCTCTATCAATTATAATGGTCGAGTAGTAAGTATGTTTTTACTTTTTATTCAGCCATTAATAATTTACAGAGTATGGTGAAATCAGGCCTAATTATCTAAGGTCAGCCGGAAAAGTGTAAACGTAGGATAAGCGGAAAACTGACACGTAACTCTTTCTCGCGCGAGAAATATGACCCATCTCTTTCTTCGCTGTACTGTGAGAGAGTGACGAGCGAGACTGTCGCGCGACATGAGTTGCGAAGCTTAGATGCGCCAGACGGGACCATAAAAATATCGTAACATGGGTAGGTATTGTAGGTAGGTACATAAACATAATATTAGTCGTCTAACATGCTAAATTAGGAACATTTCGATATTGGTATGGTAGCACGCACCTCATGTGGTGCGCGCTTGTACCGACTCCCGACTGAACCTGTTTTTATTTTAAGTCATGACGAACACTGCATCGGGGCTGGTTAGCCACCAGTAGTTGGACTTTGTGTGGGAGTATAACTCGCTATATTGTGGGATTTTCTCCGCGCCACAGGGGTAATTTGGGTTGGGGTGACGCGGGCGTCCTGATGGGCGCATGGACTGCGTCGTGATTAGGGCGGGAAGAGAGGGGAAAGAGAATCGGTCTTTGACAGAGAAAATTCCATAGGTTCCCCGCCGGCGGGGGGTGGACCTATGGAATGACTTTGTTGTTGATGTTTATTCCACTCACATTAGCCCTCCCTTTGGTTGTCTGGCCGTTAAATATTTTATAGATACCCTGTAATTTCGAATCGTCCTCATTTCCGTGGCCTGCCATTGTAATGATTTAGGCAAATAAATATAGGTGTAAGAAGATATGAAGAAGACGTCGTCTTACTAAATTAGGATTGTCATTTAATTTTTCAAACTTCACTTTTGACACCCGTAAATGACCAAAGGAGTTTAGTAGTACACCTATGATTTCGTTTCTTTTAGATATAAAAACTGTGTGTAATAAAAACTATTTTACTAATATAGGTCACTGATGGTGATCGTCAAATGATTTTCATCTTTTTCTTCAGGGCTTTAGAAAGAGATGAACGATGTCGTTCACTTCACTCAACTTACTTTACTTCCAATGCTTACTTTCCTTACTAAGTAGTTACAAATATAGTGCATAACATTTTTCCAGAGTAGGTAAGCTAAAACAAAACGAACTTGTTTTCTCAATTAACTTTAATGAAAACGTTGAGATAGAATAGAAATATGAACGCAAGCTGGCATTAGCGACAAAATAAACAGTAAAAATTATGCACTACATCCGTACCATACAGAACAGACGTGTGTGAGAAGAATGTTACGTTATGTCCTATTGAGATTTAACTGAGTCGACACATTATTGGCTACAATTGGCCGGATAGACAGTCTGTATGTACCGTACAGAGTATAGTCTATCATAGACAGATATGTTATACCACGTCCGCGACTTAGCCGGGTCGCGCGATAGGTACCATTCGCCAGGTCGCTCGGTGGTCGCTTGCGTCCGTCAGTGTTCCATAGTATTAACCTAGCTCCACTATGATAGTATGGAGGGGGCATTTCGCTGCAGAAACCCATACTACGGCCAACTTCGCCACACCCAATATCGGCCAACAACAAACAGTATAAAAGCAGTGGGTCGCGGCCGCTGGCCTCTTTCATGTGTCGCCGTCGCTAAAACCAAATTCCAACTTCAACCAACGCTACAAGCACGCATCTATAGTTGGTGAAAGTAAGATGGCGTTTTGTTAACATCTCCAATATTCACTAATTCGATATGGTGAGTCTGCTTGGCCTGACTGATTTTATGTAGAAAACGCTAATACTGTTGATACTGACTGTATCTACTGCACCTCTAGCATAACTGTCATACGCGACTATTTCTCACGCGAGATAATTATCCGTCTCTTTCTGTGCAGTAATGTGAGAGAGTGACGGGTAGCGCTATGTCGTGCGACAAGTCGCGAAGCATAGTTGTGCTAGACGGGCTGGTTTGGCGATGTTTTATGGCCAGTCTGCCGAGTCAAGTACAGGAGCTCAAAAGAACAATAAAAGACTTTTCGCATTAAATGCTTTTATATATTACAAGTATCATGTTCCAATACTTATAAAAAACACTATAAATCCTTATATTTTATGAAATACACTTTTTTAGATAATAAAGTTGTTTTACCAGCTCAGTCAAATAGGTAAATACATCTTTGGGTTTTAATAGATATTTTACAAATCGATCGAAAATGCGTAAAAAAACTAACAAAAAACCGTTAAAAAGCACAGTTAATTCCAATTGAAAATGTGTTAAAAATATAAAACCTACACTTTACCTTAACAATAATAGTGCCTGTAGGTGCAGCACCTAACAAAATTGTATCAATACAATCCTTATTTATAAGCACATCCTTAATTAAATGATGGACTAGTATTCAATACAACGAGATACATTAAAGAAGGTACTATCCAACCATTATGTATGTACTTAATGCCAGAAATCTACATTATATACCATCCCAGCAACATATCTATTTGTCAACACCGTGGAGGTTTTCCTGACATATCAAAAAAACTACCTTTTAATAGAAATAAACGCTGCACCTTTAGCACAACTGTGACACGCGACTTGAGAAATACTGCCTATCTCTTTCATCGTTGTACTGTGAGAGAGAGAGAGAGAGAGAGAGAGAGAGAGAGAGAGAGAGAGAGAGAGAGAGAGAGAAGGAGAGAGAGAGAGAGAGAGAGAGAGAGAGAGAGAGAGAGAGAGAGAGAGAGAGAGAGAGACGGGCGATGCTATGTCGCGCGACAAGAGTCGCGAAACGTAATTGTGATGGACGAGCTGATATTGTATGAAATTTGCAAGAGAAACGTCACCGTATTGTACGGTCATATGACCTCCTTTTATTTCAATATTTTCGAATACGAAATTATGTAATTCCAACGGTTAGTTACTTATAACGGTTAATTAGTGTTGAATCATGAAACAAGGCCATCGTATAGATACGTTGATGGAATTGTATGACAGAATTGATTTCTTGACAATGATAATGTAGTCTGGTACTCCAGAGCAAGGAGTATAATACTCAGGAGCTTCGGAGTCAGCCGAACAATGAACCCAATATCGACAGAAAAGACGGTAGAACACCGACTAGTAAATATACAATTAAAAAAATCCGACATCGGAAATATCCAATGCTCAAAAATTCATTGTTATACCTACAAATTATTAAGACGAGTAAACGTTGAAATATTTTTGTAATGGACGAGATATCGTTGGCTAGTGGCTGAAAAAATCTATCATATTGACATAGTCGAATAGGATCCCAGGATAGGCTTGAAATTAATATTACCAGTAGCGTAATAATAATAAGTAACCTGCAGTATAGTATCTATGTAACTAATAAAAAAGTATGTATTTTATTAGTCTATTTGCAAATATTATGTGCAGAATAGCAAAATATCGTGAATTTTTAAAATTAAACGCAGAATGTTGACAATTTTTTTTGGAATAATAATTTGGATTGAAAAAAATAGATCAATTTATGTGTCAAAAAAGAAATCTGAGGTCAGTACTTTGTTATTAAACCGTTTGCAATTGTAAAATTTAGGCAACTTTCGTCAAAATGCACAAATATGATAGCCTTTTTCCACTACTGTATTTACGGTGTATTTATGGCAATTTTACTGAATATATACTTTACATATCATCTGAAATTTCCATCTGTATAAAATTCAAAAGCCTCGAAAGGCAAATATATCTCCGAAATAAAGTCGTCCTTTACTTAATCTACATCCCTAGTATCCCTACAATGTCATAGAACTTCAAATAACCTACATCATTGTAGTACAATCCTATAATTATAGACGGCAAAATATAAACATTATTTTGACACCATCACTTACCACTATTTCATAAGTACACGTCTCCTTGAGCACAATAAGGTAATTCAATATTAATATATTATTTGAAAATTCCGTTATGCCGTAAAATCCCTGAGAACTTCACTGGAAATACATTGCACAAACCCATACTTTTCAATAATGTCGATAAGCTTGTTTTCCATAGACCGTATTTAATTGATTCCTGAATGAATCTCGGCTGTCAGAAACAAAGTTCACATGTCAAAACACCACACAGAAATAAAATATAATGTAGATTGTAGGTAAATACACTACACAGACTACACACTGCCTTTTCACAGAATAAATTTTGGTTGAATGTTTCATTTCGTTGAATTTTCACTTCGAAGAATATGCATTCCTCTGTAGTAGAATATCATCCTATTTATTAGGTTACGTATGTTTTATAACAATCCCAAATAGGTGACGGTTTCAGATAAAAGGCTTTCTACGAAATTACACTTCTGCAAAATGAAATATTTCGCAAAAAATAATTATGCAATCATTTAGTGAACAGTGTTTACATTCTACAACTGTTTGGTGCAAACACGTTTTCAATACAGACGATACGCCACGATTTACGGAATCCACATTAACTCTAAACATTATACATGCAAAAAATAATACAATATACACAATTGATATTGTCATCTACTCATAGACAGATCACAGGTAGGTTAGGGCCAGTATCACAGTGCAGTTACGAGCCATAAAAATAATAAACATAACTAGCTTTGAGTATTTAAAAGTGAAAAGGGATATTAATAACCACGTATGGAATTTCTATGCCCATAAAAAACAGTAGCGGCAAAAAATATATCATATTCAAACATTTAAGCCAAAATCGTAAGAGACAGTTAACAAATTTACAAATATGTATTTTTTAGTTCAGTTAGTTTCATGATTGTAATTAGAATTTCAAAATAGTACTGAATGTGAAAAGAAAATACGTTTTTTTAATAACACGCACATTGTCCACAACTTTGATTTAAATAACTATTTGGATAGAAAAATATACGTTTAATTTGCTAAACCTGAATGGCAGGTTAGTATTTGAAACTAAAACCTTTGGCGATAGTTAGTGTCATTTTTCAAAAACACGGATATAATTATACAATATATTTTTTGCGCTACCCTAGAGTAACTAGTAACATAATAATAGGAGCATGTAAAAAGCGCCATCTCTTAGATGATTCGCGAACCGCCGGTTGAATTGTATTTATTATTTTCATGGGTTTTCTCTGACCCCATATAGCGTACATAGCCTCTTAGATGAGGAGGTCCTCCTCCCAGTCCTCCTTGACCCGCTCGGACACGGACACGGAAGGTCGGGAGAGCTGCTTGAGCTCATCGTGGATCCGTGGGGGCAGAGGGTTGTCGCTGAGGTCCACGTACTCCAGGGCGCGCGACCGGCCCAACCGGTCTACGTCTACCTCTGTGAATAAATAACATTAAGATAATATTCTCTACCACTTGCGACTTGTCAATATGTCTTTGCCGACGTTTCCCAGACTTTTTAAAGGGTAACAGAGAACACAGACAAATTTGATGTCTATACTATATACTATTATAAAACTAAATTTGTATTGACAATTAGATTTCTATGTTTTCTAATAGCGCGAAGCAGGATCGTCTTTTGTTTTGTATATGCGCGCGGCGCCATTCCAGTCTGGCGCCATCTGTGATTATAATTTCCTTTGTCCTCTCATAACGCCGAAACGGCTAGACGAATTTTAACCAATTTTGGTACAGGGATAGTAGGACATTCAAAGATGGTTATAAGATACTTTTTATACGACTACGGTAAAGAAAAACGTATACGGACAAAGTTGCGGGCACCCTCTAGTTTTTAACATTAGTAAAAATTTTTTTTTTTAATATTTATTTATATTCAATAATGGTGGCTTACCAACAAACCGCAGAGTATTGAAGTGTTACAGAGAAGTATTATACAATGTTATCAACATACCAATGATCTGATTGTGGTGTGCATGTACTGTGTGCAGGCTGGGGCACGCGCTCGCGATGGCCGGGAGCGCCACGAAGCTGTTGTGCGAGATGTCCAGCCTCTCCAGGCACGCCAGTGTGCAGAACTCGTCCGGGAGTCTGGCCATTTGGTTGTTTGACAGGTTGAGGTCTGGAATAATGAGGAATTAATCAATTATTTTCTGACAACATTGTTGGTCTATAGATAAATACCTAATCAAAACTTTAACCTTGTGAGGCCCAATGCACCTTTCAATGCACAAAGTAATACTTATAACTCGGACGCAGACAGTTTGTACTATACGCCCGCGTATTCACCCAGTGTACACGACATGAGACGTAACATCGCTTAATTTAGGTATCTACTTTATTGTTTTAAATGTAGTTAAATACACTTCTCCCTATTACACCAAGCCACAACATGAATACATTGTCTGATCTTATGAGTTATCCACTAAAAGCATGTAAAAAAAAATGCATTAGAAATTCAATGGTAAAATCTTTGTATACCATAATCAAAATAAAAAATATGGTAACAGGTCTAAGATAAGAACATACCAGTGATCAAGCTGAACTTGACTGCGAACTTGGGTGGGATTTTGGTGATGACGTTGCCACTGAGATCACAGCTCTTGAGTTCTGTGTGTCGCATCAAGTGATACACTGCATCCGGCACTTGCATCAGCTGGCATTCCGAGAGATCTGGAAAGATGTAAAAATATTTATTAACCTTGGATGAAACTGATACATTTGAAGGTATATGCTCAATCAGTCACTGTCAAAGTCATATTATTTTCCATGGTCATAATCATCTAGAGAGTTTCAATACCTTTATTGATACTGAAAACAACCATAGACATTTAAAACATTTTTTTTTCCCATGCAGTGGATCTCACGCCATGGTGCCCTGGTTCAACATGAGAGCTAAGAGGTACACTAGTTTAGCCTTCTCTTGTACATAAATTTAGTACTTCAACAAATACTAAACTTGTTAGTGAATCCGGAATGCTTGGAAGCCTTATGCCATACCAGCCAAGACTTGCGCGACTAGCAACGGCAGCAAGCGTTGGAGCAAAACTTTTGAGCACGCCACTGGAGTTGTGGCATGTCAGTTTGTGTAATGCACACGTAGGAATGTGGACCACTTCACTTTCCTATCATAAATATATAGTCAATGAGGCTATCGCATTTGAATTAGCTGCTAGCGGCACTAGTATTGAGTGAAGTAATCAGAATACTGTCCCATGCGTGCGTACAAACTACTAATATTTATTGCGATTTTCAATAAATTATTCATGAAATATTGTGTTGTTCCTAGTTGTTTTACAAAAAAAAAAGGTTTGCTTGCTTTCTGCAAAACTACAGTCAATTAAAATAGTTTCCACTTCATTTATACAACTATAATTCTAAGGGCAATCAAAACAATTCTTATTTCTTACACGTAAATTATACAATGGATTAATTGAAAGTACATGTGAAGGATAAGACAAATACCTTAGGAAGTTATCTATGTTACATCACGTGTAATTGATCTGTGTCTGTCTAATAATAGCATACTACTGTATCTACGCATACCTAGGGCTTGTGACTCTTGTGCATCTTCGCACCTCAACACGACACGTGTCACCGCTAGGGCCATGGTTCTACACTTATTTGATTCCACTAGAGAACTGTACGAAACACACGGCGAGCTGCAATTAATTTAACGCTAGAAATAACAGTTTGAGCTCGGTCTAGCGGACTGACCTATTTATAGGTTTTATGAGTCACATCACTGTTTATAACCTAAAGATTTCAACTAAACAGTAACCGGAAAGTAATAACTTATTTAAGTTCCGTGATTGCATGCATTTAAAGCATATATGAGATTTCTCTTTGCGGTGTCTGCATTGTTGATATTTAGAGCACTTTTGACAATTATGACATTGACATTGAACAGCTGGAGCAAGATGCGTTCAAATTTTACGTATTTATTTAGTTAACGCATTATTTGTGCTTAGTTCCGTTTTAATTTTCATAATTATATATGGCAGAGATTAATCTTTCAATAATCATAATATAAAGACATATAAAGAAAACAATGTTCTAATAAATAAACGTAACTAAACTATGAATTTTTCTATTCTTCAGATACGTCTCATTCAATTCAAACATTCGTTTTTAGGGTTCCGTAGTCAACTAGGAACCCTTATAGTTTCGCCATGTCCGTCTGTCCGTCTGTCCGTCCGCGGCTTAGCTTCGTGATCATAAGTACTGGAAAGCTGAAATTTGGTATGAGTATGTGTATGTATCACGCCGACAAAACAGTAAAATAAAAACTAAAACTTTTTTTCGGGGCCTCTCGAACACCTAAAGTGGGGGTGAATTTTTTTTTTTGTTTCAACACTAGTGTGTGGAATGTCGTTGAATAGGTCTTTAAAAAATAATAGGGGTCTTCAAACATTATTTTTTCATAAAGTCAGCAGCTTTGTAAATATTCGCTTCGAAAATAAAAAAATAGCGTCCCCCCCTCTAACTTTTCAACCACGGGTCAAAAAATTGTGGAAAAATTCATGAAAATGAGGCCTTATAAATACTTTCAATGAAAACTATATTGAACAAAATCGGTCGAGCCGTTTTTGAGTTATCGCAAACTTTCATAATTTTCTTAAAAAGGACGTAAGTTGACTTTCAGAAGGTAATAAGTAACTACAGCTACTTTGGCGTTTACGACCTTTTTATAGAGCTTGAAAACTTTCTCGTAACTTAAGTCTATTGTGAAGGATGAGCAACTACGGAACCCTACACTGAACGTGGCCCGACATGCTCTAGGCCGGTTTTTTTTCACCGATTAAGTGTTTGTGTTATGAGATTTAGGTAGCGAACTTTTAGTACGTTCTTAGTCTCATATAATAAATTAGCAATGAGTCATACGCGGCACGTTCACATCAATACCAAGGAAGTATAACGAACAGTGACCTTTTCTCGGCTAGTTTACCTTTATGGAATAAATTGGTCTGCTAAGGCCAACATGTGCTGGAGAGACAAGTTTGTAAATCACTGTTGAGATGTTCTAAATCGATCGCAAGCGAGGCATGTCAGCGACCGACATCGGCGTCGCACACGCAGTGAATCTAACGTGTCTGCATGTCTTCCGCATGTTAGCGAATTCATTGTAGTTATTGTTGTCTTCCGCAAGCTTATATGGATGTAGTTAAGAACGAGGAAAACGGTAAAATAACACTTTAGTTTTGCTGTCTGTTTAGTGATTTCCGCGGACTATAAGACGTTACACATATGAAGGTAACGAGGTAGACCGAGTATTGTTCTTATCCATTCACCTAGCGACCTTTATGTGTGAAGGAAACGTTATCATGTTGGGAGAGCTAACTAGCCATTTAAAGGCATGCAGATGTGACCGAAAGACATGCGGTAGCTTAAAGGTTTGCTTAAGAAGATTTAGCTTACTAAATTAATCTTATCTTTGAGAGTATGTCATTGACGTGATCCCTAAGTATTGATAGGGACGTGGTTGGGGCGGGGTAGGATGATCCTACTCCTCTGTATGTCAGCATAGTGGTCTACGATCCTCGAGGATAAAGTTAGACAGATTTCGTCTTTACCATCAGCTTTTAGAAGTGTTCCTAAAATCATAATGTTAGTATTTTAGGTTATTTATTTTTTTCCTCGTTTTTCTGTTTATTTTATAATCGGAATTACTGTCCGCAACGCGCCAGATCGCATATTTATGGCAAACACCTTAATAACAAGGAGGTCCCCGCAACTATGTGGGTGTGTTTTTTATCCTTGCCCTAGTCGGGTGGACAGATGGCGCCACACTGGCAAGACACCGCGCGCTCATACCAATTATGACCGAAATTATGACTCCCCCTGTATAGAAAAGCTATTTTCAATATCTACAAGTGTAGGTACAATTTTATAATAAGTAGTATAGATTATATGAATAAATGCTATTATTCAAGGTTCCTTATTATTTAATATCTACGTATCAAAAAATAATCCCAGTAAGTTTGGTAAACAGAATTGATTGCGATTTCTGGTTTGTGAGATGCGAAGTTAGAACTACGCAGATCGTTTCCTTTTCCAAAATAACATTCTAATATTAGGAATTGCGCCTTACAGTAAAGCTACGGTGAATACATTTATAGACTATAGTTGGTGTCGAGATGACTACCACAAAAATAACGAGTCTCCAATGTGTTCATGTGATTCTTGTAGGTGTACACGTAGGTACTTAGGTACTAAGTTGCATTAAGTTTTAAGGGGCCTACTATTATTATGGAATATAATGTACCTATAGGTATATATAGTTATACCCGGGTTATGCCCTAGCATAATGGACCTTTAATTTTGAAACTGACTAACAGCCCCTGGGGTTCTTTGGTTCTGGGGTGGAGTTATTATTTGTCTATAGGTAGGTATGTTATTATTATGGTACGTATATATTAATACTTGTTATTTACTCTATTAAGTTAGGGCTGGTGGTACCGTCGCTGGCGGCATTAGGCGGTGATCAACACCGAAATGGTATCCAATGCGAAAAAAAAATAACACAGTGACAGAAGAAATCAAAGGCAACGGCATCGAAAGACAAATAGATCTCCCCACGCGGAGGTTAGAACGTTCTTAATTTGAAAATAGCATGTCTTTAGTTCCAAAAAACAAGTTTTGAAACTCCTCTAATATTAGTGTATTATGATTAATGATTATGAAAAATTACTTAACGATTTCACGTTGCTCTGTGGAATTTAACGCAACTGTTTGTAAACAACTTAACATGTATGTTACGACGACTCACAGATCCACGTTGATAAAGTGAATTAATTAAAATATTAAGAAATTAACGCTGCCAAGCGACCGCTAGCCCGGCCTTGGACAATTTCACAATTTTTACACGATATCTTCGTTAGGTTTGCGAAAGCCTGCAATACCAACACCTTAGAACAGTTAGCTTTGCGTTGCGTAAATAGAGTTATGTTCCGTGTAATTATCCAGTAGATGTCTCGAGCGATAGTGGACTTTGTGTCGGAGATTGAGGGCAATATTTCGTTTGATGGAGGTTTTTACGACAAAGGAAAAAATACACGGATTCCAGTTGAGATTCTTGCGGTTTTGTCGACGGATCGTTGGATAGTAACGAGCAGGCCGGGTAAACGATAGTGTTACGTCAATATAATTGTTATGGGAAAGAAAGTGTAGCAATTAGTGATATCTGTTATTCTTTTTGTGTTCTCTTCTATTTTTATGCTTCGGTATAATACGAAGGTAGTATAGAAGGTATTGGTAAATATTTTTACATTGCTGAAGCCTACACTACTCGCAACGCTGACCGAAGTTGGTCGAAGTACGGGTTTTCGCAGCCAAGTACCTACCTCTACCACCACACTAAGCACTTGAGTTGGGTGTTGGGTGAGTCAAACTCGCAGTTTTAATGTCTTTTGGAGATACGATTTGTGGAGAGCCGTAGGTAAAGAAAGTCTGGAGAATGTGAAGCTATACATTCATAATCCTCTTGACTTTGTTTGATCTGGTGAAATATTAGTTTGATGTGTGAGACAATTTGTTCCCGAGTGGTGGAGGTACATACTCGTATAAGTATTCTATCAAGTAGTGTTTTGCTTAGTTCAGGACTGACTAGTAAGTTCGATTAGTGTAAGATTGTCCCCTAATAGTTTTTAATACTGAAATCACAATGACGTTATCATCAGTTCAAAGATTGATCCGTAATGTATACCAGTCTCACAATCACAATCGATCAGGGGGCCTACGATGGTTGTGTTTATCACGTGATAAATAAGTGACAAAGCATCTGTCACTCACACTCGGATTTTGTCAAAACGTGACGAATGCCTGGTCACTTATTTATGGCGTGATAAATGCAACCATCATAGGCCCGCTGTAAACAAGACACGCGCGATATCTAGAATCAGAAATCATACGAAACCGAATCCACGGCCATAATTCACGTAATACTCGACGGGTCGCAATTTGTAACAGATTCATGATATGTTCCAATAAATAAGCAGCCGTGAACTGGAAATTGGGCGTGCGGTAACCGTTACAGAAATAATTGGGTAACCAGAAACTGCCGGTTGCGCTGAGGTGCCAAGGTTAAGCATCTTCATTGTGTGCTTTCGCGACTACGCTGACTCTTCCAAGTTCATTTGAACTGTCAAACCATACAAACTGACAAACTTTGTATGGTGTGACAGTTCATTTGCTTCGAAGAGTTAGCGTGGTTTGACTATATTAATCACTCATTTGCGTTGTCCATGGTCTAATGCAGTGTTCCGCAGACTTTATTTGTTCAAGGACTCTTAGGAAATTGATATATTTTGGATGTACTCGTAGGTACGCTTTCTTCCATCCGTCTTTATAATTTTATGAAATTGAATCAGATTTTTTTGAGTGATCAACTAAAACTAGTGTGCCGAGGAACAGATTTAGCGGAACTTGGTCTAATTAATACTCCTATACGAGATCACTTTATTTTCATAATTTTCTGAGATATTCCAGTAAGTAAATGACGCTTCATACAACCAAATGTTTGCTACAACGTTCCGATACCATTTTTTTGTTGAATCCTAACTTAGCTTTCCTATTGACATCATATTTTTGGTTTTTATGTATTATGCGTAGATAACTGCCTGATATTCACTTTGGCGTCAGAAGTGTCCTTGGGCAAGTCGGAACAGATTTAACTTCGTTTTTCTTCAGGAGCAAGAAATTAAGACCCAAAATAAAAAAAACCCCCAAAAATCTGTAAAGTTTTTTAAGACGTTCGGCGGGGGCACTTCGGCGATATCGATAGACGTAGGTACTGTCAAGACTCAAGGTTGCGTTTATCACGTGATAAATAAATGATAAAGCATCTGTCACTCACACCCGCTCACTGACAAACCATGACGGATGCTTTGTCACTTATTTATCGCGTGATAAAATCAACCATTATAAGCCCGCAATACGGTTATAGCTGTATACCGCCGCCGAACGTGTTTAGATTCAAACAGATTTTAATGTAGAATGGGCGTATAAGTGCTTAGTACTAATTAGTCTAAACTCGGTTAATTTGCCAGCGGTTTGCGGGAATTAACGTAATTATCTCTTTATTTTTTCTTCACCAGCGGAGCATGTAAGGTCGGATCGGACAATATATACACGACCAAGGATACCTACATACTTTTACATTCTGACTTGAGTTGGTAAATTTAAGTGTACAATTAAATGCTTCTATCGTTAGGTTTACGCAGTGAGAACGGACGAAATGGTGCCGTTCTCAAGAACGTTTCCGGATTTGTATGGGGAAATAGCATTCTCGAGAATGGAACATCTCTAAGGCGTACTACGAGTATATTAAAACAAATGAGACATGCCGATTCCAAAATGAATACACACTATTTATAAGTACCATACAAATATTATGTCTAGTTCTCTTAAAAAAGTTAGCTAATGTAACCTATTTAATTTAGAATGTAACGCAAGAAAATTGAAAATAAATTATATAAATTTTATGTTAGTGAAGAGATCTAAAACATAATTTGCAACACCACAAATTTATTTGAAACGGTTATTTTGAACATAAATAATTTGAATTAAGCACTTAGGTATAAGACAGTTGCCATTTAATTTATTATGTGATTAGTCCACACCCTGGAGTTTTAGGTTCACGAATGGAACACTATTATGTTATGATTATGTCTATTTGACATAGCTAGTGATGTAACTAAGTGTTTTATGTTTGCTAATGAGGCGCTATTTTATGCTTTACCTATCTGCTAGAAACATAAATACCTTAAACTATGAGAAGGACAGTCGATCGGTGATTCGATGCGATACTGCGTTGTCTTACTAATGACTACAGAAAGGTTACTCCGAGGGTCTAAATTAGAAGCTAACAGTACCGTTCCATCCTTCTCAAACTTGCTTTAAACAATATTATCTATCACTCTTGTGGCGCGGAGATAACCTCATTAGTCGGTTATACTCTGACACTAAGTCCGACTCACTGGTAGTGAGGGCTAAACAGCCCCGGCCACTGATACAGTTTAAGTCATGTATAAAAAAAAAACGATGAACGGGATGGCACGATACGAAGTTCAAATTTCGAGCATCGGAGTAAACATCCAGGTTTCATTATCATGTCGGACGTCGTTAATAAATAATTTATAGACATTTTTTTATCTTTTTGCAATAAAACACGCGTAATTATCGCCAAATTGGTGTTATGCAGCTTTGTAATTAGCTTGCTATTTATATATCGAATACCGGTTTAATTTATGAATGTGCGGTTGAGGTTGTAAATTACACCGAAACGACCCGAAAATAAAATAAGTACAGTCCGACAAAAAGTGTAAATTAAAAAGTGGCAATACTGTAGTGTCGTCCATTTTTTCTTAGATTGATTAGAAAGGGACTATACTACAGTATTTCCACTTTTTAATTTCTATTATTTTATGTCTTACCTACCTACGTCACAGCGTGCGCTAAAAGTGCTCTATGGTCCATTATTTACTTGAAGTTTTTTTTTTAATAGTATGAATCTTTGACATCATGGACGTAACATCACGACCATAACGTCGAGGTGATTAAATAATGCTTAAAAATGCGATGAAGTCCCGTTTTGTTATGAACTGAGCCAAAATTAAAGAGTTGATGGTTGAGATTATGATTACATTTTTAAGATTAGACCTATACGTCTATGGCATCGATTAGGTTTTCTATTTTTAATTCAAAGGAGATTCAGTGTTCCTTTGTTCTGGTAGGTATTTAAGTTTCGTTTATACTCCGACCCAGGCGTCGATAGATACCTACTTAGGTTAACGTAATCATTGGAATGGTTTCCATAAATTGCAACCGAAACAAACCGAAGACGATACCGCTAGGAGGAATTTAAAAAGTTGCGGATGTATGCACTTTTGTGACGATTGGGGGAGATAAAGGCTTTCTTTACACGTGATTTTAACCAGATCGTTGGTTCACTTTCTTAGCGACCTTCCTGCGCTGCGGCTTCTTGTACGCGGTCGCAACTCAAAAACCATTCTGCCCCAACTCCTCATGGTTTTCAATCAATGAGGCTCTAAGCAAGCAAGTCTCTTTTACATAATATATGTACTGTATAACTACTAGCCAAGTCAACTGGCACTAGACTTTAAAAAACCCGGACATTTGGCGTAAATTGCATTTTATAACCGGACGTGTCCGAAAATAATTTTATAAAAAAAAACAATCGCTTTATTTTTCAATCTCATAAAAAGAGCCTGGGCTTTCCCCCTTTACACATTTTGACACTTTATGAATGGTACCCCCCGAACGGTCTCCAAACTAGGACAGATCCGGGGAAACCTGGACCGCGGATGGCAGCCCTAACTGCCACACTTGCAAGGGGGTATTTAAACCTGAATTCAGCCTAGCTAGCCGTTAGAGCCTAAAATAGCCGTCAATAAATAACAGTTCATGAACGGCGTAGTAGTCTGAATGTTTAGAATGTAATCTACACATAAACAACACCTTATCAATAATTATAATGTGAGTGTTATCCATACGTAAGATCGCTTATCGATGTGTATTGTGAACCACTTTCTATTGTGTACATCAATGATAACAATTAACCGGTATCTTGATAACAATTATGAAGTCTTCCGTCTTTCATCATTGTTTATAATTAATAACCTAAATTAAAAATTTAAATCACCCCGACTCAAGTAGCTGGTCATCATGAGACCCTCATACAATGAGTGATATAGAAAATGATATAAAATTGGAATTCTTAGCTTCAATATTGTCAGAGATCTTGCCACTTGTTCCAATTAAAGCTTTCATATCTTGGAAATAACTCGTCCTATTTCCACCAAACATAGCTAAGACTCGACGGACGTGTCTTTCGATTAAAAAAAAAGTTACTCAATAGGTCAATCCGTTTGAGAACTACGAAGCTACAGAGAGACACCCAGATAAGATGTTAAACTTATGACTGAACAATGTATATTAAACGTACGTCGATTAAACAATGAAAATGTGCCAGAAATGTAAATATGTTATGATTGCTCATAAAAAGCAAGATGCACATTTTTCTAATTAGCTTCCTAACTTATAATTATAAATACGCCAACCCCCAGGCCTATGACGGGTGCGTTTATCACGTGATAAATAAGTGACATCTGTCACTCACACTCGCATTCTGTCACGGATGCTTGTCACTTATTTATCGCGTGATAAAAACAACCATCATGGTTAGGCGGTCATCACTCCTGTGGCGCAGAAACAATTCCGTTAGTGGGTTTCAACCCCCACACAAAGTCCAACCCACTGTCAGTGAGGGCTAACCAGCCCAGATAAAGTTCAAGTCATGCTTATAAAAGAATTTAGGCGTAGGTATCAGTAGGCGACCATAAAATCCGATTTAATCTAGAATATACTGATCAAAGAAGTAGATAATTAAAGTACAAAAAGAGTACCTTATATAATTGATAACATTTAATATTTCTAACATGTAAATTAATATAATAGAGATCGGGGGAGTATTGCCTCGTGTATACTCTAAAAACGTATTTCATATTATTTGTCTGTATGTAAAGAAATATAAGAAAATACATAAAATACCCGGAATCTACGACAACTATGCCTGCATAGAGTTATAGTCTTCGACCTATCCGCGAAAAAAATAAGCTGTCAGTAATGTCAAGCACGTTGAGTTTGACATTAATGACAGCTTATTTTTTCATTCGTTTTTCTTAAGTAGAAACCAGTCTAAGGTAACCTTTCCATTGTGTCATAGTTTTGGAGTTAATACATTTTAGAATGAGTAAATTTTAATAAAATAGTTTTTAATCTTAGGAAAAATATAAAAACAATGATTACGTCGTCTTTCTCAGCGGAATAGAAAGTTTTCAAAATATGAAATCTTACCAATTAAACAAAATACTGCATCCATCTCCTGTCGTTCACAATGCATAATAAGGCTCCCTGTACACTGAAGCGGAGAGGAGAAGTAGAACCAATCAGGCGACGTCTTTGTGAAGGCCAAAAGAATTTCATTTAAATCTGACGATTGTGATTGGACAATTTTACACATCCGCTCCGCTCCAGTGAACAGGCAGCTTTAGACTAGTTTAGACACGGTAAGGCATAGACATTCGCGGTAGACGCTTGGCAAGCGATGCAAGTAGCAACAAACTCATATCATAGTCACAAATACATTATACATTACTTAGGGCCTTATTACACTTGCGAGTTCGGAGCGTGTTTTCCATATCGTTATCAGTCGCGATGAACTCGCTGCGTGATCGCCTTCATACAAAATTCTCTCGCAAATCGCAAGTGTGAAAAGGCCTTTAGGTATACGCGTTGCTATAGGGTTGGCCATAATGTACAGGCCAGCAAATACATTGGAACAAGCAAGTGTGATGTATAATATCTGAATAGTCTTTATAACACAGTAATGTTCAGTTGTTTCTGAGATGTATTTGACGGCGACTGTAGGTATATAGTACTTACTAGTTGGTAAATATTCTTAGTTACATACTCAAATATCACTGTGGTAACTATTGCAGAGATCAATAACCAAGTTTTTATACTAATCGCTTTTCCAATTTACTAAAATCATGAAATAAATGTTTTTAATTGATGTTCAATTACACCTCAGTCTCACTCAATCCTTCCTCTCAATCGAACCAGCTTCCGTTCTCACACATTTCGTTTCTCTAAAGGCCGATTGTTCAATCACCAGATAAATTTATCTGCCAGTTAATATTATTGCTATCCTTTTCTCCCGTCACATAAAAGAAAAGTGACAGCCAACATTTATCTGACAGATATGTTTTATCTGGTGATTGAACAATCGGCCCTATAAGTCTTTGATACTTTGTGTGGAGGACCAGTCTATGTTGACCTCTGATTTTGAACACGTACCGTTACTTCATGTGCCTAAATGGCCGCTATTGCTTGCAGTACCAGGAAATTTTAATATGTGAGTAACGGGAATTCCCGTTTCTGCATGGCGGATAGGGCTTGCTGAAACGGGAATTCTCAGTCTACGAATTAGTTGCGGAATTGCAGATTGACGCGGACTTTTTGAATTGCCAACAACTCATTGCCAAATTAGGCCAATTATCTCATTCTAATGTGTAGTGTCAGTTATTCGAGCAACTAAATCAGTAGGTAAGATAAAAAAAATAACAAAAAAAAATATCGATGAGAGGAAAAAATATAAATGTCAAACTATACGATTACGAAGATAAGACTACTAACCTCCTAGTGCCTACCTATAGTGGAGTGGCTTAAAACATAATCATTGGACAAACCGGAAACTTTTATTCCAAAAAAAAACAAGGCAACATTTTCTTTAATAGGCAAGTCAGTGGGAATCAGGGTCATCGGATCACACGCCTCTGCTACCAGGGAACAGGGGCTAAATTTATCGTTTCTAAATATAAAATATCTGAAGTACTACCAATATATAAGTAAGTAGGTATACTTCAGCGATTTTGCTCTATTTTTTTATATCGGAAATTCACGGCCACGTGTATGACTAGGTCAGGAACAGATACACGTTGTCTATACCTACTAGCACGTTAACACGTTACAGTAGATGGTACTAAAATTAATATCATAACACTGTTACTTTCGACCTCAATCCATGACATTCATAACAATAAATAGATTCAATTAGGTGTCCGGACAGCGCAATTCTCAGATAAGATTACGCGTACTCTATAATTTAAATAATTGAGTCGCTTTGTCCTTTGTTCACACATTTGGAAATCTACATATTATAACACGTTTGGAGACTAAGATTAAATGAGTACAACGGTACGAGCAATCTAATATTCATGTCATAATTTTTTTTTTTAGGAAAATTATAATTTCGTTTGTCGTGTCATACATACATAAGTGGTTCCTTTGATTTGGTTTTTATTGTAAATTAGACAAATATTGGCTGCATTCGAAAAAGCGCCAGAGTTAACCCTTATTTTGTAGGTTTGCTCGCTAATTTCAACAAAATATTTTTTTGTATACGTATTACAAAAAATATGCACGTTTGAAATGAACCGATTTACTTATGTGTACTAGTCTTAATGGTCCTCATACGGAATATTGGCAGAACCATACTGTTGGCCGGTATCCGAAGTGCTGACCGATAATAGGTATTGAGAAAGTTTTGTTTGTTTTGGTTCGCCCCGCGCAAGTGCAGTTTACCGCATCTTTATCGATTATAGGAAATACCGTAAATGCATTGGCCGTTACTTTTATATATGTAATTTACCATATTTCCTAGCATCAAATTATATGACAAAGATTTACGATAGCGTTAATTCCTTTGATGTTTCAATTATTGTTTTTGTTTATGTACTCAAGCGACAAAAACTTTCAGTTTTGATAGTAAAAAATATTAGTTTTAATACACTTTAATATTGTTAACACTTTACGTTAACAATTCCTTGTTAATAGTTAATGTACTGACCTAGTTGGCTGTTCTCCTGAGCATCTTCGCAGCGTCCCACCACCCTGATGATGGCGCGGCCAGCCAGCCTGGCGCAGATCATCATCGCCGGTGCCCGAGGGTCCACCTCCTCGGCCTCCGCGGGCAGGCGCGCGCCTCCATCATATTCCGCAGGCGGCCTCATCACTAATCACTGCACAAAGTCACTGGCTGAAAAAAACACTAGCGAAAGACTTATTTTTAATTATTTTTCAACTGCTGCCGCTTTGAAACGCGAAGCGCCTCTTTACTCGGCTGCACTCTGTATTATTCGAGCGGCGTGTTGCGGCCAGGCTTTATATCATCGCCAAAACAAAGAAGCGTGGTGCGCGAGCGGGACGGCGCAACAACAAACGCTCTCGCTCTGTCTGCTGCGCAGTTGACGCACGCGTGGAAACGAGAAAAATGTGAGGACATTTTCGCGAAAACTTGCCTTGTAATAATTTAGGCGTTAAAACTTTCCGGAAAATAATTAGCACGTACTCGTAGTTTTCACAGATGATGATCTCAGTAAAACATGACTAGTCTACAATGTTGCATTTCTCGTGTTTAACTTTATTTAGCATGCAAAAAGCCACATCCAAAGCATAACCAGAGACCTTAACCAGACAAAAACAGCATCTGAAGATAGCGTCGATTTCGTAGCTTCACTAAACTAAGGTCACCGACCGATCATCGCTAAATGGCGATAAATCGAGTGTACTTTTGTTGTATCGAAAAATAATCGATGTCACAGGTACCTATATCACCTTTATTTGTCATTAAAATGGGATTTTTGCGATTCGATCTGCATAAAATTACATTTTATCTTTGCCGCAGGGCCGTGATCTTGGGGACATCGAATTTAGTTGGTTATTGTTGTTTTTTTTACTTTTTTTTCGTTTAATAAAGATATATATGACGTGACTTTGCGTTTGACTATAGCATAACATACTTAAATGAGGCTCAAACTATCGCGACTGAGTTGGTAGAAGTGTCGACTCGACGTACTATAACTATGTCGCCCCCTCTAAGATCTTTGCGAGATATTAGAGTGATAATTACTTATAGAGTTAGGGCCCAGTTAGTGTCTAATCATTGCTATCTAACCACAATATCAATTCCTGAATGGAAATGTAATTATTGAGTCAATTACAATCACAGTACTCAATGCATTGATCTGGCTAGATGCCGGCCACAAAGCCCGCTTGCCTGGACTTTGAAATTCAGATTGTCAATTAGGTACCCACTGTAACAGTGAGGCGATCCCTATGTACCTTAAATACTACCCCTATTCTCTTTGAAGCTAGTTGAGTGCATTTGCTTTAGATTTAGAGATTCATAGTGTACCAAATAAATGGGAAAATGCCAGGCAAATGTAAAACCGAAGATTCGTTTGCTCAAATGTAATGTTATGGCCATTAAAGTGCTTAGTTCAAGGTTAAAGTTATTGTAAATTATTTAAGTTTTAATAATAAATCCTTTCATTTTGGAACATTAAATCGTAAAAATAAAGCATTTGTTTTCTTTTTTATTTAGTTATTGTTGCATACATGCATGTATGTGAGGGTGTGTTGTGCACATACATGCATGTATACCTTGATCGCACCCGCAAATATGACAATACTGTGGTTCAGAGTGAGAAAAGGGACGGTCTGACAAACAGGCGCTGGCTGTCGCACGACATGCGGAGTCCACTCCTTTTGTCACACTGGAATGGTTTGGGTGGACAATGAACAGTACGACAAGAAAGATTAGATATTCAAAAGTGGCAATACTATAGTGTCGTCCCTTATTTCTTAGATTGATTAGAAAGGGACACTACAGAATTGCCACTTTTTAATTTCTACTCTTTTATGTCGTACTGTACTGACAATGCTTGCTTAATCTATGTACCTACCTATTTTTTTTGGTGTGGCAATAAATGTTTCCTTCTTTCTTTATTAAAGTTTTATTATTATATTAAAAAAAATCCTGTTTGCATGCAGCGTTCCGTTTGTTATCTATGTACGACAAATAAGCACTATTTCATTGTTAGCAGGGGAGAGCGGGACTAAAAGTTCCCGGGGTAAGTCGTCGTTGTTTGTTAGATAAGTTGTGAGATAATAATTTAAGATTCATCCAAACTGTAAGCCTGATTAGACACATATCCTCTTAATGACTATTTGACTAACATAGATTAAGGTTTGTTCTTAGCTTTAATATATGGCATTTTGTCTCTTATTCTCCGAGTAAGTCTCATTCTAGTTTGGCAGACTTTACATGTTTTTAATTAAAGAACAAGCTAAATAAAGCGTTTAAAGCTCTTTTATTAAATGTTGAGTTTATATTTGTATGATTTGTTGATTAAGTTAACTAATCTGTATTTAATTATTTGGTTTATTTCTCTAACCTTTTTCTCGAATATGTCTGTCTGCGTATCGGAAAATGCAGCGTAGGGTAGAAGGTGGTCCAACGAACCGATAGCATAAAAACCCTTGGATGAGGGTTCTTAGTCAGCTCGTTCCTCCTGATATATCCGATGGCACCTTTATCTGCACACTAGAGCCGTCTAAGTAGGTAATTGGCAGTCTTGGCCGCTACACTAATCATTTCCTTAAGAAAAGTTTCGTAATACTAAACCTATTAGCGGGACGAACGCACATCTCCCATAGTTGCGTCAATCACAAACCTTGACGTCCACTCTGTCGTCCGTTGAACGTACCACAGCCATTTGCCAAAGAGAGACGCAAATTTTCATACGCAGAATCTTGAATATATGCCAGGTACTAACTGAGTCCCGTGCCTTGTCTGCTTCTGTTTACTACGACACTGTTTATAAAATCAGCTTAATTATATGGTTCGCGATTTCCCGGTCGTTCCTAAATTAACCGCATCAAAACAAATTAGTGCGAAAACAGTACGCACGTGCGTTCTGCGATTCGAATTGGGTTGAGCTTGTATGTAAAGTATACCTTAATTGAGCAAGCAAGGCTCTGTTTCAGCTTTGCGAAAATTCAGATGTGCGGATTTCTGTCTCTTTTCGCCTACAGGCACAGCTCGTACTTACTTATAGGCTTTATATCCGTAAGGTCGTTTACCAGGACCCGTACCAATCAGACCAGAAAACATGGTCTGTTAAGCGTCACCAATAATCAGGTGAAAATATCATGCATTCAACCTTAATAATATGAGCGACCACGTCTCGCCTAATTCACTAGCGTGTCGTTTATTGAACTTCACCTACTTTTACATTCTAAATGCGCAGAAATGTTGAAAAATTCACAGACCTATAAACAGGTTTTGCCATTTTATTAACGTACGAATTGCATGTACTTATGTAAAATTATATAATAAAATTAGCTAAATATGTCATAAAACGAAGAAAAAGATCCAAAAAATATACCTACACCTTTTCTAAATATGTGACTTCAAAGGTACGCAAATTGTATAATTATATCATCGAGGATAGTGCAATACTGCGTAAGTAACAAGTGTAGATACAAATAAATATTAAAACAAATGCTAAGCATTTTTTTGAAATGAGAACTTTATCGACAACTGTTGTTTACGCGGTATTGCACCATCCCCGACGATATATTTTTTAATCCTTACGAAATGTTAAAAATGTTTTTAGACTGCTCAAAATTTAACTGAGGCACTTAAACGCACTTTTCATGGTGATAATGGCAAATTACTTATTGTCTCCATACAAATATTGGTACCCATAACATATAATGACTTCACGATTAAATGGCCATTTTTATGGATCGTTTTCTGCGCTGAATAGGAATGTTGAACTTTGACGTTCATTTATGACTTTTAGAGCAGTGTAAGTGTAGTTAGCCACAAATATACATTAAATAAATAAATAAATAAATATTAAGGGACAATCATACACAAATCGACCTAGTCCCAAACTAAGCAAAGCTTGTACTATGGGTACTAGACGACGATATACATAATATATAAATACATATATAGATAAAATCCATGACCCAAGAACAAATATTTGCCCCGGCCGGGATTCGAACCCGGGACCGCCGACTCAGTAGGCAGGTACTGTCTACAAACCGAGCCAAACGCGTCGTCAAACCGAATGAAAAAGAGATCGCTTAAAACTAAAAAAAAAAAAAAATGTCATGCCTATTAGGTGTAGTACAATATCATGTATTCAACCTTAAGAGGCATTATTCCTTTTAAAATTTTAATTTATCATATTTTGACAAATATAGTTATAATTTCAACAAACTTTTTGAAGTGAATAATACTTTCCCCCGAGTTCTAGGTAGTAACATAGCTATTTCATGCTTTCATTGCGTGTAGTCGAAAGTTGAAAAAGCTATTTTACCGCGTGAATTTTGACAATTTCGAGTACCTAGTTTTTGAAACAAAAATTATCAATGAAAAATTCAAACTGTAGGTTTCAAATATATACTAATAATTCAAATATATACCAATAACCCTGATATAATTCAAATATATTTCAAATAGATATATACCAATAACCCTGTTCTAGGTAGTAACATCATTAATATGTTAAGAAATACGTTAGATCATAGAGAATAATGTCTAAACAATCAGCAATTTAATTTAAACTGGCGTACCGTCTTGTGAACCTCACCTACTTTTACATTCTAAATGCGCAGAATCGTTGAAAAACTCACAGAATTATAAACAAGTTTTATCACTTTATTTACGTACGAATTTACCAATTTTCCCGCGCTAATGCTAGTGTTGCTAAATTTACTCGACCGCTATAAATAGGGGGCTTATGCTTCCTCCTCGCTGTAACCTACTTGTTAGCGCAATTTGGAATTAATAGAGTGATGCTGGCTAAGAATACGTGGCGTTGGAGCAATGGAGTTAGAGTAAATGGTCACTTTTCCCAAAAAATAATCGACTTTAACGAAAATAGCTAATACACGAGTTAAGTACTTAAAAAAACTTGAGGAGTCCCTTCGGCTCTTCAACGATCTCATTATGATGTCTTTACCAAAAATTTAAGGGACCAAATTTTTTTTTTTTTTTTCAAATTGGTTGACACAGTTGTAAGGTATCTTAACTTAAAGTGATGGTTTCTCAATTTGAAGCACATAAATTTAAATGAAACAAAGGAATTTAAATTTTTAATCGACTTCCAAAAAAGGAGGAATTCTATATTCGACTGTAAGTATTTTTTTATGTATGTCTACCGATTACTCCGCCAATTATGGAACGATTTAAAAACACAATTTTTAATTTGAACTAGTATACTCCTGAGCTGGTTCCCATTATAGCCGAGTTGGGATCTGATGTTGGGATCCCAGGGAAATCGAAGGCAACCCTCAAATTTTATAGGCACTCATAATGTTTTTCATAATTCTATTTTCTAAAGCTATTTAAGTATTTGCATATCTCATCATGCTGAGCTGATGATGGAAGGTACAACTTCTTAATAGTTAAGAGTTTGAGGATAGTTCTTAAAAAATACATGTATTATAGGTAGGTACGTTAAGACTGTTAGTCATATTCTTTAAAGTGTGTTCGTGAGGTAGCCCCCTTTTCACCAAGTCAGCATCTGATGATGGAATCCCAGGAAAATCGAGAGAAACAATCAAATATTATATGCACTAACAATGTTTTTTATATACTTTGCTAAAGTTATTCCGTTATTTTCATCTGGTTGTCATCATTTCATGATGCTGAGCTGATGATGGAAAGTATAACTCCTTAGTTAGGGGATACAAGTCTAGCGGACTGTCCGGTTCATATCGTAAGGAATTAAGTTTATAAGTATATATTATCAAAGACATAAACTTAGTTTCTTGATACCATATGGGCCAGACGGTCCGTTGGACTTATTTACGGTACTCTATGAAACGGCCAAGCCATACTTTTGAAACAAAGGTGTAGGGTTAGTAAACTCCGGGTTTAGGGGCTTGAAGCCAGTTGATGCCATACTTTTTAAACCAAGGTGGTGGGGTTAGTAAAGTCGGGGCTTAGGGGCTTGGCTTTTCCTGGGATCTGATAACTTTTTTACAGCGAAAGCGTTATTAGAATGTGAGTCTTGGCCGTCAATTTTACATGAAATGTTTTTGGTGGGTTATTACTTACTATGAAAAAAAACGCTCAGTGGTAGGGTTCCGTAGTTGCCCATCCTTCACAATAGACGGGCTTCGAGGTTTAAATTACGAGAAAGATTTCAAGCTCTATAAAAATGGTCGTTAACGCCAAAGTAACTGTAATTACAAAGTAACAACATTAGGCCGGATGTTCACGCATTATTAAACTGTGTTGATGCATTTTGTCCCATACTTGGAATTGCCTCAAGTGACCAA
Source organism: Apotomis turbidana (assembly GCA_905147355.2). NCBI lineage: Eukaryota > Metazoa > Arthropoda > Insecta > Lepidoptera > Tortricidae > Apotomis > Apotomis turbidana. Next base: position 53,289,485 of record LR990280.1, on the reverse strand, counting down.
GTGTAAATTATTTTAATTCAAAGACTCTCTTTCGAAATAAATGCTCATCTCCGATTGTCCATTGTTTTCTTTTTTCTACATTCATGACAAATGACTGTCACAGCTAACAATTATTGCCAGTACAAAATAAATTAATAACTATTGTGTTAAGTGATTTTTCTCAAACAATACTTAATAAATTGAACGCGTACATTCGTCACACGACGCCAACAGGCACATCAAAGTGTAGATATTGTGGAATAAGTATACTTACTACACAAATAAGTTATTATCTAATACTTGTATATAGAGCAGATTGGCAATCATAAGCGCGTGCCCGTATCATTCTCAGAGGCATTTGCGCGGGAAACACTGTTTATTTACTTCGATAATACTTTGAAATCATCGTCTGTTGTCTGTGTCTTTGTGCTCCAGAAATAATAATATCACACCCAGGCTGTGCCTGGGACACGTCATTTGCCGCTGCTGAACGTCATCCGATTGTTTTATTTATTGGTTAGTCTTGGGCACTCAAAGGAAATGATTGATAAAAATCGATTTAGTAATTATAAAAACCGGTTTAAACTCATGTAAAAACTGTCAGGAACGGCCCGACAATTTTACTTGAGTTTAAACCGTTTTCATAATAAAGATGTCTCACGATAGTCTTAATAATATTAATCGATTTAGTAGTTAGCTGTTCCAAAATTTTAAACAGACATAGAAACAGGGTCAACATAATTTCGCAGACAGTACGTCGAGAGACGTTAATTAGGACCCTCGTGATTCGGTACGACGTCTGTGGAAGGCGACATTTAGCTTCGCAAACTGCCACTTCGTCTACGGCGGAACGTCCATGGGCGTAATTCATGAATCATGACTTACGTTCCGCACCAATGTGTATTATTTACTCTAACAAGTTTAAACAAGTTTATTTAGACAGAACGCTGCTCTGAAACGAATCGTTTGGTCAAACATTTTTACCCCGGTAAATAGGGTCGTATGAATTCTCTCTGTGTCCGTATGCATTTCAACCTTACTGGGATTTAAATATACAATGCACTTGTAGTAAAATGTTTATCTAGCTCTACAAACCTTATTTCTTCAGAACGAGTGCACTATTAAAATATTTTATATATAAAGCATACGCATGCTTTGTAGCTAAAATCTATATCTAGGTATACCTAAGGGACCTATGATAGTTGCGTTGCGTTAATCACGTGATAAATAAGTGACAAAGCCTCTGTCACTCACACTTGCATTGTCAAAACGTGACGGATGCTTTATCACTTATTTATCGCGTGATTTAAGCAACTATCATAGCCCCCCTTAAATAGTTATTGCCTGTTAATTATGTTAATATTGTTAGTATGTAGGTATATGTCACTCCAATCTCTCCATTTCTGCTACACGTGTAAAGAACTATATACTTATTTATCAATAACTCGATGCTAGTTAAATCAAGATGGGATAGAAAAATACACTTATTCTACGTTAGCAATGAGATTCCTTTCAAGAAAATGCAGAAGAAAAATACAAATTGTAAAAAGATTTTCCTGTTTTCCATTAAGTATTGTACAGTCAACTAATAAAGTGGTCTACCACTCTTGGACCTGACTGTACTATCGAAAAGATTGCAATGAGATATATCATTAGAGATTATTTTGCGCAGTTGTTCTTGAAAAATGTTTATCGAAGATTGTGCATTGCATTGCTTTGATTTTTCATCTTTTGTGTAGGTTATTTCAATAGCAGGCTTTGTATTCAGGTACCTACTCGAGTTATTATATTTCTAGTAGCTTAAAACAGAAATATTTTAATACAATGGAGTCTTCGTCATGTATTTTCTACAAATAAAAGGACGCATCCAATGCCACTGATAAAAAATCTAGAGAATATATTTTTATAACTATCTCTAACTATCCGGAATTCGGACATACGAAAGCATTTTAGTCAAGCTGAAACGTAGACACTTCGCTCGCACGGTCAATTTAGAACGATATGATCTTAGCGTAAGTAGGTAGGTAATTAATAATTATAAAGAAAGAACGAAATAAATATTTATTTGTGTGCACGAACACAATAGTCGTACAAACTAAACAAAAACATTCAGAGATTTGAACCGTGTGCAGGTAAAAAGGGCCAGACTCAGCATGTGTTGCAGATCGTAGGTGCTAATTTTCAGCCAGAGGAGGAACAAGTTCACTGTCCATAATCAAAAACCCGATTGATGGTCGTTGCGTTGGGGCAGAAAGGTTCTTGAGTGGCAAACGCGCACCGGAAGACGCAGAGCGGGAAGGCCCCCAACAAGGTGGACCGACGACCTGGTTAGGCTCGCGGGCAGAAATTGGACGCGGGACGTCTATCGGCTGATATGATGATGACAAAAACCCGATTAACCTTGTCAGTCTTGTTGTGAAATCGTTGAGTCAAAGTTTCCGCCAGACTTTGCGTTTGTATCACAGTTATAAATGTCTATGAGTGCGACGTAATGAGTATGAAGTAGGCAAGTGGAGTAGCGCAGAGGCGATAACGTGCCAAGACCACTCGAGCACCCTTACCATGACGATTGATTGTCATAACGTATTGTTTGTCATAAAATCGTTAGCCATTAACTTTACTAGAGTTTTGAGAGTAAAGCCCATTAGCTTTAGGTTAGGCTTGTATTATTGTATGGCCGCAGCAGTGAGGGGGCGGGGCGTTGTGGAAGAATCATCGGGACCCCATGCGCTCTCCACTTCCAACTCGGAAGGAAAGCGCTAGTGGGTTTAGTGGGTAGTCTCATCGCACTTAGAGGAAGTCCACATAACCCGAAAATGGCCACCGCAGCCGGGAATATGTCAACAAAAAAAAGGTTTGTATTATAACAATCCTGAAAAGTGATAACTACGAAAATTATGACTAATGACAATTATGAATAAGAATTTGCTAGTGACGATATTCTCTGTACAAATCGTTTGCGCCGTCGCTAGCGAGTGCTATCACTGTAAACTCATGGTAAGGGTACAGTTCCGAAATAATGCTTACGTGCGATATAACTACACGTGGCATCTTTGGTTTGCTTCCTCTTTCTACTCATACGTTGTATAGGTATACCTATATGTGGCTATCCACAAGAGTTAGGGTAAGGTAACTCAGACATCAATATGCATTACTTATGGTCTGTGGTCATTACTTTTATTTATTCGTACCAGATTCGTACTGATAGCAAGTTCAACAGCAAACTGCAAGATTGACAAAGATTTTAACTCAAGCCACCGTCATTTAGTTATGAACCGACTTTGAAAAATATGATTATCTTCACGTTATATTCATATTTTGGTGAAGATCTGATGAGGACATCCATATGAAATCGCGGGAACTCCTCTGTCATGGGCACATCTATGCCAATTTCGGTATTTAATGCATAACTCGTTCAGTTGTTTTCGGAAATACAATTTCTTCTCGCTGAACTCGGTTGGTTTTTTGATAAAGTGATTATGTGAACTAGCGATGAATTGGCTAATGACTAGGTACTGTGCTCGACAACTGTTAAATCGACTAGTCTATTCATGACGTACAAATATACACTGCACTGCCATAATTTTGAAATGGCTTATGAACCTAACATTTTCCTACATTCATGTATTTTTTAGGTGTGAGCGTCTGATTAATTACTCCTCAGCCGGAAGTAGGCTAAGGATGTTGCTTGTAAACTTGCCTGTAAAATGATCTAAGTGACATTTTCGTTACATTACAATTTAAATCCTACGAGACTCAAAATAGGGCTTGTGATCGGTTTTACGTGTCAGGGCTGATGAAACTTTCTTTTCGAACTTATTATTCTTCCTTGACATTGAGCAGGCGCGTGACTGAGTCAACACTGACTAACTGAGGTGTTTACAAACACCTGCCTATTTATCCCTTTTTTTTGTTTCTGGTTCAGTTTATTTTCTTTACAAAGACGCGAGACCAGCTCGGTAAGATGGGCTAAGGGGCGTTTTCACAAATCGCTTTTGTTTTTTTTTTTATTTGGAGATAATTTCCTGAGCACTGTCGATGAAAAAGTCACTTACGCTCCTTTTTAAAGCACATTTTATTGGAAAGAAAAAACAGATGAACGTATTAAGACGCTTTTTAGGGTTCCGTAGCCAAATGGCAAAAAACGGAACCCTTATAGATTCGTCATGTATCCGTCTGTCCGTCCGTATGTCACAGCCATTTTTTTCCGAAAGTATAAGAGCTATACTGTTGAAACTTGGTAGGTAGATGTATTCTGTGAACCGCATTAAGATTTTAATGCAAAAATAAAAAAATAATAATAAATATTGGGGGCTCCCCATACTTAGAACTGAAACTCAAAATATTTTTTTTCATCAAACACATACGTGTGGGGTATCTATGGATAGGTCTTCAAAAATGATATCGAGGTTTTTAAAATATTTTTTTTCTAAACCGAATAGTTTGCGTGACAGACGCTTCCAAAGTGGAAAAAACCCTCTAACTTCTAAAATAAGAAAATGAAAAATAAAAAAAAAAACATATGATGTACATTACTATAAAACCTACCAACGAAAATTGTTTTGAACGAGATCTAGTAAGTAGTTTTTTTTTTAATTCCTAACTTTGCACCTAATTTATATGGGGCGCTATACATACCAGGTGCAAACTTAACTTAACCACTTAGGGATGGAAAGTGTTTGTACGGAACCCTCGGTGCGCGAGTCCGACTCGCACTTGGCCGGTTTTTTTCTCCTAGTAGAATCAACAAGTAGGTACGCGCTCCCTGCCATCCCGAGAACCGTAGCGCCATCGCGCACCAAGATACTTCAGCTCCGCTTTCTGGTTTTGTTTCGATAAAATTAGCGCGTGGTCGTCGCCGGTCGTAGCGGAGCGCACGTGACGGTCAGTGATGCACATCACATCTAAATATAGAACTATTATTGGCTTTTTTAACTCCGTTTGTTAAATAACAAAACACGTTTGATATTAATCAGTCAGTCATTTATTTGCTTAAACATGGTATAACTATACAGTTGGTCTTAAATCTATTTACAGAACTACATGTTTTGTCACAGAGACATGCAAATCTTAGGTACTATGTGTGTGCAGCATATGCGTAAATTTGTTATCTACTAGAAGTGTCATTTAAATATTCCTGAATTGTGTAGTAAGCTTTAGACGCTAAAACTTAAGCAATGCATTCTTGAATTCAGTCATGGTTTCTAATTTTAAAATTGAATTAGGCAATTTATTAAATATTTTTGGAGCCATTCCAAAAATACTTTTTGACAAAAAAGCTGTTTTGAATGGCTTATGATTAATTTTATGTTGCTGACGTGTGCTATTAAAAGACGCAAATTGTTTTATGTTAGATTCCACATACATTGATATTTCATACACGTAAAGACTGGGTAATGTCAACATTTTCAATTTTATGAAGTGCGGTTTGCAGAAGTCTGTGGGTTTAATGCCACATACGGACCTTAAGCACTTCTTTTGGCTCCTCAATACCATTTCACGGTCTTTAGCATTGCCCCAAAATATTACACCATATCTTATAGTAGCCGTAACATATGCGTGATATGCTGTCAATACTGCCGATTGATTTATTCTTTTCCTTAAATTATACAATGCATAACTAAATTGGTTAAGTTATTTACATATAGAGTCAATTTGATTTTTCCATGTCAGACTACTATCTAAATTTAATCCTAGAAATTTTGTGGAGTCAGTCTCATTAATCTTCTGGTCATGATACGTAATAGTTAGGTTTGGTGTATTATTAACTCGTAATTTAAAATTCATTATATTCGTCTTATCAAGATTTACATGAAGGTTATTCCTATTAAGCCAATCGATTATTAAATGTAAAGTCGCATTTATATTTTCCTGATGTTATCAGTATATCGTTCGGTAAATATTACAGTGCTATCGTCCGCAAATAATACCATGGAGTGATTAACAATTTGTGGGAGGTCGTTGATGTAGACAAGAAAGAGTAGAGGGCCTAGAACACTCCCCTGTGGTACACCGTAACTAATCTCTTTAAAGTCAGAAGAATAAGTCACTTCTTTCTTGGTTTTTGAACATACTCTATCAATTTGTGTGCACTGTTTACGACCTGTCAAATAAGACTTTATCAGATTTTGAACATTACCCCGTACTCCATAATGATAGAGCTTCGACAAAAGTATGTGATGATCAACAAAGTCAAAAGCCTTTGACATGTCCATGTACAGAGCAGTAACCGATATTCGTTTATCAATATGAGTCATAACTTTTTCTAGTAGTTCATATATGGCCATATTGATTGATTTATTCTTCCTGAATCCTTTTTGTTCCGGAGTAAATAACGTATTATTGGAGCGGAGCGAGCGAAGCGAGCGAAGCTCCCATGGATCGACTCGAATGGACTTTGTAACAATGCGCAGATCTCAGCGAGTACTCAACCGATTTTGGAAATTTTTGTTTTAAAATGCACAAATTAAATTTCGCTAGGTCGTGACGAAGAGAAAATTTTGAAATTGTTCTTAATTAAAAAGTTATGATAAAAAAACAAAAAGCTCCCATGGATCGACTCGAATGGACTTTGTAACAATGCGCAGATCTCAGCGAGTACTCAACCGATTTTGGAAATTTTTGTTTTAAAATGCACAAATTAAATTTCGCTAGGTCGTGACGAAGAGAAAATTTTGAAATTGTTCTTAATTAAAAAGTTATGATAAAAAAACAAAAAGCTCCCATGGATCGACTCGAATGGACTTTGTAACAATGCGCAGATCTCAGCGAGTTCTCAACCGATTTTAGATTTTTTTGTTTTAAAATGCAAAAATTAAATTTCACTAGGTCGTGACGAAAAGAAAATTTCGAAAAAAAAACCGCTCCAATCTATGGTGCAAGCTTAGCCGGTGGCTAACTCTGCATCGACCTAGTTTTCAAAGTATTGGTAGAGACTATTATGTATTACTTTTTCCAAGACTTTAGAGAAAATTGGAAGTAATGCCACTGGCCTATAGTTGGACATGATCTCTCTTGCACCTTTTTTGAATAGTGGTCGAACCACTGCCAACTTTAACTTTTCTGGAAACGTTCCCTGCTCTATACATAAATTTATAATGTAACTTAAAGGATGAGAAATTGCGTTAACAGCTTGTTCAACTACTTTTGTGGCTATGCCGTCGTAACCCGAACTGTTAGAGTTTTTTAAAGAGTTGATAATCACAGAAATGTCATAAGGAATAGTTGGTGTCATAAATAAGGAATTGATTGTATTACATGTCATTATTGGAGTCTGAATGAATCTGATTAACGTGCGAAATGTTCATATTATTCGACTTTTGACGTAAAATATCTGATATATTATTAACCACATTCCAGATAGCTTTTGATTTATTGGTAGCATTTTTTATATAATAGTCATTTTGTGACTTCTGCGTTAATAATATGACTTTTTTAAGTCTTTTGGAGTACTCTCTGAAGTAATTAAGATCAGAAGAGTTTGAATTTAGTCTACATTTCCAGAGTAAAGCCCGTTTTCTCTTACAGCATTTCCTTATGCCTGTGATTATCCACTTAGGCTTGTTCAGCTGAGTAAGTTTGATTCGTTTATAGGGGAAACATAAGTTATAGAAAAGCTCAAAATTTTCAAAAAATCTGTCAAAAGCATCATTGGCGGTATTTGCCATATAAACGTCATTAAAACTTATATTGTTTAAACATTCAACAAATTTATGTATATTATCCGCGCTCAGATCTCTTCGGGTTACAAACCAATGTGATAACAACGAATTCTTTTTAATTGGGCATTTTATTATTTGCCCAGTATGATCCGATAGAGCCATTTCTATTATTTGTGTTTTCCCATTACGCACGTTATGAATGATATTATCAATACAGGTTTTACTTTGTAAACGCGTAGGTTTTGTTATTCCTAATTTCAGATTATATCCATGAAATAAATTTGTAAAGTTCATTGAATGTTTAGTTCGTTTCAAAGTATCGATGTTAAAATCACCGCATATGATAACTTTCTTATGACAGTAACACGTTTCTCTTAAAATAGCACTCATTGTATTAAAGAATATTTTCTCAAAAATTGCATGTAATGTTGCCTTACCATCGCTAGATAGACTACAGTAAGTGGAACATACTGAAGACTTTTTAGAAGTGTCCAGTAAACAGCGAGATTTTAAATTTGGAATCAATATTTGTCCAGTAAGTAAGTAAGTATGTAATTCCTATTACGTATCAAGATATTTGAATATCGAAACACTATTTACATCGTCACCGACCTATAAAAAAACTAAGGATGTGAAGGCGATGAGGTCGTATATAAATGTAAAAAGGATGCATTCCACAAATTGTTTTAATTATAAGTACAGTGCGAGAGCAAATTGTAGAAATTAAAAAGTGGCGTCCCTTTTCCATAGATTAAAAAGAAAGAGACGACATTGCAGTATACACTTGCAATTTACACTAAGAGCAAATGTAAAATAAAAAGAGGTTAGTACTATTGGCAGTATAAACGTAACTCAAGATGCATATAAAAAAAAAAAAAGTATCGACAAGGTTTAGTGCGGAAGTTTGTATGCAGCGTTTAGTTCATAATTGTGCTGTGTAAAATGACAATGATATTTCGGAATTCCTTCCTTTTTTGTGTCATTTAGAAAAAACCTCGGAGTTAAAATTGAAGGTAAGCTTTATGATATGAAAATTAGTTAGAAAATACAACAATGTATAACAATAATTAAATGTTATCTTTAAGACTTAGATTTGTAAGACAGAGCAAATAATTAAACGCAGTATTTATTAAAAAAGAAATTAAGGCGGGATTTAAATTAAAAGACAAAAATTTCAAATTTGTTTGTGTGGTCTATTACAATAATTCAGCAAAAATGAGTTCAGACGAGTCTGATTCCGAATAGACGGCACTCCTCCATACTTAAAAGCGGAGGCAGAGTTAGCTAAAATAATTTACTTCCGACTAAATCCAAGGAGGTATAAAAAAATACAAGAGATTCGTTAAATGGAAGGAAGAAAATCAAGTTAATAGTTGGTCAGATAATGTGTGATAAGGTCTGAATATTTCAACAATCTTTCTGAGACAATCGGATGGCTACAAAGGAAAGAAACCACAAATATTCAGCAGCAAAATATAGAAAAGTTCTTAAATCAAGCTCTAGATGATAACCATTTTGGCGATGAAGGTAAATAAATGCTGCCACTATTTGATAACGATATAACTATATATTTTATCCAAGTATAAACTCATAATTATTTTTGTTACAGGTTGTTATCATGGGAGTTAATGGTGCCTGCGACGACGAATATCACAATGTGTAATAATAAAAATGGGATATAACAAAAATATTCATTGGAAAATGGCCGAGCGAATATGAATGTCACCTATAAAATATAATTTTTATCTAATTTTCTTGTTTAATTTTTGAGAAAAGCACTATACTTGCTTCGACCGTAAGAGCCATCCTGTCCTCGTATTATATCCGGACCTCGCCTACGGCTCGGTCCGTCTAATTCCTACTCGGCCAGTATGGCTTACTTACTGGTCTCTGCCGTAATGTACTATTTCAGTTTTGACGCATTAAGTGTCGGTACTCTATAAACACATATAATTATAATATTGTGTTCTGTAAGCTCTATGGCTGAACATTTGAAAACATTACAGATTGATTTATTGCAGATATTATTCAATTTTGAGAATTTGTGTATATTTTTAACCATTATGCAAGAGCCACCGTTTCTATTCGACGACGACGCGTTTGGCTCGGTTTGTAGACACCTGCCTACTGAGTCGGCGGTCCCGGGTTCGAATCCCGGCCGGGGCAAATATTTGTGCAAATATTTGTTCTTGGGTCATGGATGTTATCTATATATGTATTTATATATTATGTATATCGTCGTCTAGTACCCATAGTACAAGCTTTGCTTAGTTTGGGACTAGGTCGATTTGTGTAAGATTGTCCCTTAATATTTATTTATATTTTATTTATTTATTGTCCCTTGAAAAGAAAGCAGCCAATTTAAAATTCGGTATTGATAGTTGACCTTCATCTCCCAGTTTCATATTATGTTCAGTTATACATATTATATCTATTGGGGTACCTGACGTAACGTATTGGTATAGTAAAAAAATCCAAGATGTCCGAATGGTCATAAGGAGCTTATCTTCTAAACCTGACTCGACAAAGCCATTGTCTTACTCGTGTAGAGATGCCCACTTTAGGACAAATAGGGGAAACTAACAATAAAATGCATGTTTACTTTTATATGTACAACATAAGCAGTAAGCTTTATGACTATTCGGGCATTTTAGATTTTTCAAATCACTGAATTTAAATTCCTTTAAAATCCTTTTCTATTACAATAAATTCCATAGGTACAAAATAATAAAAAAAAAAATTTAAAATTTGAACTGTTTATTTCAAAAAAAAACGGACATCAAATTACAGCTTAGACTCTAATCTTAATTTTTAAGATTATATCGAACCTAAGTAGAGGAAAATATAGTATGTTGACAAATTTGCAATATTCAACTACCTATATACTTACTAATCGGGAAGACTATCTATTAACATTTTTTTATACGAGGTTATAACTTGTTTAGTAGATTTACTATCATAATCGTAATCACATGGAAGTCTGTTCAACGCGCGTGGTAAGGCCTGCGTCCATACTCTGTTGCCGTATTCATTAGTGCAAGGAGGAATTGTGATGTGAGGAATTATAACGTTATGCCGTGAATATTTACAATGATACCCACGTAGTGTCGTAGATACCCACGACAGGACGCAATTTACCACGACACGATGTTATATCGTGTAAATATTTGTGTTTTGGCCCATACAAAGGCCGGTCAATGACGCGCCAAATTTTCCACCAAACGCGACCACTGACATTCGGCGGAGTTTTTCATCGGCGCGAATCTGAGGTCGATCCTTTGTGCTATTTCGGGAGGAACTGGATGAGAGCCAGAGCGACCGACGCAGTAACCCCGCGCTCCGATTCGTCGAGACATTGCGATATAACAACTTAGCCATATCACTGCCAAATAACGGACATTGTCATTTAAGATTTTTGCGCTCGCGGTTTTTCTCGAGCTTCTTCTATCCAGTTCCTCTACCATAGCATAACTGGGATACGTGACTCTTTGTCGCGTGACATACTACCTGTCACTTTCCTTTCGATACCAATTGAGCAAGACAGATGATGCTGAATCGCGCGAAAAGTGAAATTGCGGCAAGATATGCTGCCCTGCAGTATTATGTGACAAAGACGGTTGACGTTATTGCCACGCGACAGGCGAAGTCAAAGTTGAAGTTAAAGTTGTAAAAAAACCGGCCAAGTGCGAGTCTGACTCGCGCACCGAGGGTCCCGTACGAACTTTCACTTATCCCATCTTAATTGTCCGGGTTGAGTTAAGTTTGTCAAACGAGGTGCAAACTTAACGCAACCGAGTTCTCCAAATATGATGTTTGAAAAGGACTGTTTCTTATGATTTTATTACAAATGTATATAGTTTTCTGATTTTTATAAGTATTTGCAGTAGGTTGTGACGATATTACTTGCCACATTTCATAGTTCTAGGTCATCGGGAAGTACCCTATCATTTTGATTCCCTTGATGGTGTCGAAATGTACCTTTTTTGTGACATAAACAGCCGTATAATTTTTTCACGTTAACATAAACGTAAACGTAAGTTTGATCACAGCTTCAAGGGACCGTAGACTTGAGTATATGGAGTTAATTTCAACTCGAAACCTCCACGCGTTCTCGAGATAAAGGGTCTTAACAGACAGACAGACGGACGGACGACAAAGTGATCCTAAAAGGGTTCCGTTTTTTCCGATTGAGGTACGGAACCCAAAAAAGGAGATCAATATATCAACATTAGATGAATTATGCGGCTCACCGCCTAAATTTTAAGCCTATACCTAATAAAGGAGATGCGCTTGTTGCCGACTGTACTTTCTTATAAAAACGATTATTGCTCAGCAAGACTTATATAAAGGTGTATCTGTTTAGTAGTTCCTCCGGCCACCTTCTGCCGCCATCATCAGATCAGAAATTATTGTACTTTAACGTACTGTCACGTCAAACTACTTACGTAATTTATAAAAGGAAAATATTGACTCAAGATTTGAATAAATTGTTTGTTACTAACAACTTTACTTAACTCCTTTGATCTTTGCATTAATGGTTCAAAGAATATTCATCTCAATCTGAAAGAGTAGGAGTAATAGGTCGTCATTGGTGCTCCGAACATAGCACATAGTTTTAATAAACATACAATGGTGAGATCTCGTGTATATGAAATTAGGAACGACGAATGTAGTCTCTAGTTCTTTGATCCCAGGATAATCTACTTGATTTGCAACTTTACATTTGAATTTCCAAGAACCAAAGTCGCTCGTTTAGAAATTTACAGCCGTATTCCGACTTGTTCTTTGTTTAAATAATGTCCGAGCTCAATGCAATGGAGTCAGGATTTTTTGGGCGACACGGTAATTTACGTATTCTTTTTATGACTTTTTTTAAATTATATTATATACCCCGCGCGGCGAACGATGAGTCCTATGACACCTGTCATCTCAGTAAATTTTTCCGATTATAGCTCAGACAGGTGTCATAGGACTCTTCGTTCGCCGCGCGGAGTATAGGTTATTCAGATTAAGGTTTTATACTTATCTTTTTAATTATTGTATGTATTAGGGCATTATCACACTTGCGATTTGCGAGCAAGTTATCTATACAAATAATCGGAGATCGTTGCGAGATCTCCTTCATAGGTACAAAATTCACTCGCGAACCGCAAGTGTGCTAAGGCTAAGGCTATGAAATGTTATTTTGTGTATTAATTAAATGTTAATAACGTCTCCACAGCTCTCTAACGTTTAATCCTACCGGGCTATGAGGATTCAGATGCCTAGACTTGACCGGATGGCCTCTGAGGTAGCTACCGTACCTTTATGGCACTTGCCTTACTACATACTAGCCTATACCCGCGGCTTCGCTATCGCAGAAGGATGAAAAGTAGGTACACTTATGTAATTTATCAATCAATCATAAGCCTTCTTCAACTTAATTTGGGACGACATCGATTTGTCAGAGAATGTTTGATATTTATTTAATTTATTTAATCATCGACTCTACTCACAAAATTTGATAAAAAGTAGGCGGGTTGTTTAGAAATATTAAACTTAATAAGAAAGCATTTTTGCCCAAGCTGACGCAGCGCTTCGCTTGCATTGTTCGGTCAAAAAGTACGATGCTAGTAGGTATTTGATTTTCAATGTTGAGGTCATGTATGACTCGATGACCACCGAGGTTCCGTACTTATATGGTGTCTTTGCAACTTGAATCCGACTGTATGGTCATCTTTCTAAAACGTGTTTGCTTGGCTAAGATTAGAACGAGGTTATGTGAAGAAAAACTATTGATGGTTTATTCCATACAGCTCATGGATTTATTCTGTTACAACAGCTTTAGGTACTCGTGGTTAGGGACCAATTAATACTTACCCTCCTAACGTTTTATTAATATTTGGGTGAAGACCCAACATTTTACCACCGTAATTAAGGTTCTAATTTAAGGTTTCTTATTGTAACATTATTATTATTCGTCGCGCAACGGAACTTTTCTAATCTTCTTATCATTTTGTATTAACTTTTTGCTCCTTAGTAATTTTCCAGAGAGTCACATTATTATTGCCTGGCACGTCTATCATAACTGTCACACGCGAATCTTTGTTGCGCGACATATACTGCCTGTCACTTTCTTTCCAGTACCGTGCGAGCAAGACAGGTGACGCTGAGTCGCGCGACAAGCGAAGTCGTGGCAAGCTATTATAGCCCTGCTGCATAGATTTAGAATGGTCATTATGATTATATAAATATAAATACGATTAGGGACCTTGTTCTACAAACATAATATTCCGAAATGTGTGCATATTTTAAGACATGCCTGTTTATATTTGTATGATGGGCAATTACGTAAGTGTAATGAAAGTGACATTGCGTGTTCTATTATGTGTTATTGTGTCAATTTTAATCTGGAGTAAATACAAGTCATATGTTACAGTAAAATTAATTGAAGTGCTAGGGCCGTCACTGTTTGTCATACTACGTCATTTCAATGGACTTTGCTCGCATTTTACGATCCCTGATAATAAATAGATTACGTAGAATTTCCCGAATCACGATTTACGTCGTAGTATGTTTTTTAGGGTTCCTTAGTCAACTAGGAATCCTTATAGTTTCGCCATGTCTGTCTGTCCGTCCGTCCGCGGCTTAGCTCCGTGATCATTAGTACTAGAAAGCTGAAATTTGGTATGAGTATGTATCACGCCGACAAAACGGTAAAATAAAAACATAAAAAAAAACCTTTTTTCGAGTACCTCTCGTACACCTAAAGTGGGGGTGTTTTTTTTTAGTTCCAACACTAGTGTGTGGGGTGTCGTTGAGTTTTGTAAATATTCGCTTTGGAAATTAAAAAAATAGCGCCCCCCTGACTTTTCATCCACGGGTCAAAAAATTATAGAAAAAATCATGAAAATGAGGCCTTTGTACTTTCAATGTAAACTATATTGAATAAAATCGGTCGAGCCGTTTTGAGTAATCGCAAAATTTCATAATTTTCTTTAAAATGACGTAAGCGCCGCACGGTGTCCTTATACTTCGAACGTAATATATTATACAGGGTGTACTTTTTGAATTGCTTTAACTTTAAGGGGTAATTCTTTACGTCTTATTGAGTCAATTTCTCAAAGAAACCAAGTTCCTAACTCGCACCGTTTTCAAATTATTTAATATTCAAATTTAATCACTAATCTCAGTTTAACCAGTGTAAAATCTTCTTATAACCAAAGACTAATATCTGCTGGTTCGTATGTAAAGAGTTTTCAGTGTTCCTTATGTACGACAAGGTCTAAATCAATAAGTTCTTTTTTATTTTGCTCTCACTTGACTCGCATGTGTCACGTCAAATTGACAATAGTAATTTATTATTGTTGTTATTTACTTAATTTTTAATGAAATAATTGTGTTCACTTGCTTTGTGATGCCACGGATAAATTATACGGCCGAAGAAGAAGCCAATATGCACTTTGTTTACGGTTTCTGCAATGGATATGCGGCGGAAGCAGCAAGGGAGTACTGACGTCGATATCCCAATAAGAACTTGCATAATTTGGATTATTTCGATGATATTCCATTGGAAACACTGCGGACACACTGGATCCAGCATGACGAAGCACCCGCACATTTTGCTGGCCGTTTTAGACAGTATTTGGATGTGCACTTTGCTGGGCGTTGGATTAGACACGCGGCAGTCAAACTCTTGCGTGGCCCGCCATGCAGATTTCCGGACCGAACACCCTTAGACTTTAATGTCTGGGGTACTTTAAAAGAAAAGTCTACTCCAAACCTGTGGCTTCGAGGGAAGACCTACTGCAACGAATTCAGGAAGAAGCCGATGCCATGCGTGCCACTCCTGTCAAACTAAATCGCGAGATACGATTTCGGTTGAATACGTATTTGTTTAGAAAATAATGGCGGGCACTTTGAAAACAAGTTGTAGTAAATTATTATTTTGGTTTACGAGTAAATAAAAAATATTGAGTGTTAAATACTGATGAGGAGATCATTTTATTTTATTAGGCCAATATTGTTTATGTAATTAAATGTTTATACTTAAACTTAATTAGTTTCATTTGTGACTATACCATAACCCGAAAGAATTTAAATAAAGTGAATTAAAATTAAAATGGATTAAACACATCGCAAAAATTGTTCTGAAATAAAAAATAAGCACAAAAAATTTAACTTTCACTGCCAATGAACAAAAATAAATACAAAAAGAAAATTCTTTACCGGGGTTTGAACTCAAGACCATCCACACGCATTCCACCTAGCTAAAGTTTTTAACGAGCTCTCAATTCTGTCATCGATGAAGTTTTATCAGTGACGTTAAAATGACAACAAGTTGACTGTAACTATTGCCTAACTCAAAAGGACCTTTTACAATAGCCACCAATTAAATAATTAATTACTTTGTATGGGATACCAAAAAAAAAATTTTTTTCGAATATCATTAAACGGTTTAAGGGATGACTTTACGTTAATGTTCCAAGCATTATGTCGAAGTTAAAGCAATTGTATAAAAACACGTTGTATATATATATATATTTTAGTTAAGTTGCATACTGCATTAAAACATTCCGCTCAATCTGGCGCGTATAATCGATAACTTCCAAAAATTAATAAGTAATTACAGTCACTGGCGTTTACGACCTTTTTATAGAGCTTGAAATCTTTCTCGCAACTTAGACCTCGGGCTGGTCTATTGAGAAGGATGGGCAACTACGGAACCCCACACTGAGCGTGGCCCGACATGCTCTTGGCTGGTTATTTATATTAACTCAAATTTCCGCATTTCATTTTGTCTTACATAGCTGTTTACCATTCTACCGCTTGGCGTTGTTCTGCGTCTATTAATATAACCCCATTAAGAAGAAATACTGCTGCTGATTTTTCCATACAATTCAAGTCTCGTTCTCGCCTGTTTCCTCCCCCGTCTCATTCAATTTCATAAAGATTGGTTAAGTTTTACCAATCCATGAAATTTTAGAAACTGAATGAGAGGGAAATGTGTCCGACATAGAACATTTCCATCTCATTCGTCTCATTTGATTTTTGCGATTCGTTTCATTTAAAAGCTGCGCACTAGGCGTCTGATTTTGGCTAAATTCTGCCGCAAGCGGACGCCTTTAGTATTGGTGTACAAATAATAATTTGCGCAAACGAAACGATCCAACACAGAATATACTATTTTTATTCAGTTTATGTACATATATATATTATATTATATTTCGGAAACAAAAAAGCGGTTAAATAGTAGTATTTATTTAGTTCTTAATGCATGTAAGATAAAATTAAAATAAGTATTGTACTTAAAGTAGGTATTCTTCATTTTGAACAAATAAAAATCTAGTTTTATTCTTCGATCCATCGTGTCACACATGAACTTACTTCTTTAACATCGCATTTTCATAAAATACGATACAGAAATATTTTTTAGTTTAAATATATTTTAAGGTTGCCTCGATAATTATACCTACCTACAAACAATGGTATCAAGAGGTAAAGAGCATTAGGTGTTCTTTGACGCATTTGACCGAGATTCGGTGGGAACTAGACCGACCTTCAAACTATCCGGGATATTGATATTATGTGATTTGTGTGCAGCTGTGCAGTCGGCTATGATTATCTTGGCACTACCGTGCCCCCGCGAAGATGAACCAAAAAAGAAGCAGGCACAACCTACCTTTTCCCGAACCGTTTTGTCTCATTTTCAAACCCTCATTATAGTTCTGTGATGTTAATATTAAAATTAACTATTTGAATACTTTTATAGGTTTTTACTGTATTTTGCAGTGACGGGTTTATTCGTCGTGATTGTATTGCAAAACTGTAAGGACCAATGTTAGTCGAAAAAATATATTTGGTTTTATACGTATTGACACAATATAATTGTTAATAACAGTATAAGTATTCTATTGCCAGAAATAGTTTCTGAATTTATATTATTAATTTATATTTATATGGTCGTAGAAAAATAGTACCTAGTAAAAGTATCATACCTATCCCAATTTAAAATGTAGGTAACCTTTTTATGTAGCATCGAATCGGTCAGCTATTTGAGAGATCAGCTCGAATATTTGTTTCGGTTGATGGATGCTTTCTATGTATGCAGTGTGTTACCGGCAAATGCCCAGTTGTAAAAAAGATGTAAGTTCTTAAATACAAGTATTCCACTAGCAATGGTTTGCATGTATATTAGTTGATATTAGTAACACAATTTTAATTAAGTGTAGAACAATTCGATTATTCCTAATAGTAGTGAATAAATAAGTCGTCGAACTAATTAAATGTACCTAAAGGGTTTATTCAATGTCAATTTAGTTCCCTGTACATTGCTGACAATTTAAATTTAGTTAGGAAAATGACTGAGGCTGAATTATCGTTTCTTAATTCAATTCGGGTTGAGGTTAGGGAACTACAACATACGTAGTCTAGTTACTTAAAAATGTTATTACGAATTTGGACAATTTGTTTATCAAGATAATACATTAAGACGTTCACTTACCTAGTTCACTTACCCATAGCTATAAGCCTTCTAGAGCTTAATTTAGGACTAGGTTGGTTTATTTATGTATTTATATACCTGATTGGTATTCTTAAGCATTTTATGTACTTTACCCGTAGATCCAGATATAAAATTTTCAAGGAAAAGTGTATTTTCAACAAGAAACGTAATACCTATTCATGCGAGCCCGGGCAAAGGTTTTATACATATGTTCAGCAAAATTTTGTCTACCACTTTCGAATGGGATCGAAAAGTGTAAACCAAATTTCTTGGCGTACTTAAACCTAATAGAGTCTGAGTGGTATACACTAAATTCCAAATTTGATTTGTCTCGCGCTGTCCCGCTTATTCAAACACAAGTTACACATGGTGGTGAGGGGGATGGTACCGTGGTACGATACGAACTTCAGAGAAACCCCAATGCATAGTGCACACATAACTGTCATAATTATTACCCCATTTACACATTTGCCTTCCTATTCCGTTCGTCATTCGCCTCATGTTCGTGCGAATGTGTGAGCGCTATAAATAATGCAGAAATGCCTAGGCGAAAGAGAGACGGATAGCGAGTGCCCCGTTTATGTTACGTTATTAAAGGGTATGCAGATTTTTGACAGTTATATTTCGTGATGTTGCCAGTTTATTGCAAAATATTACAGCGCAGGTCAAGGGTGCACTGCTCTGATACGAAGCTGGCCTGATCCGACCATGTCGGATCAATCACAGCGCTTTCAATTGCACGTGCGTAGTCAAACCACAGTCTATTCCACTCCACTACTCCTAGGTACTCTAAGGGTGCGTCTCCATTGAAGTAAGGTGGAGCGGAGACTTGCGGAATAGATCAATCACCTGAGTAGAAAGTTGAAATACAGATTTCACTAAGCTACAGCTAAGATACAGATCTTAGCACCACTTCACTTTTGTGATTGGTCGATTCCGCACGTACCTATCTGCTCCGCTCAGCTTCAGTGGAAATGCACCCTAAGGTTTCGATGCCGCTAAGAGTGCATTTCCACTAAGACGAATCAGAGACTCTTAGCTGAGTTAGAGTATAGATTACGTAGTAATGTAATCGGTGTCTTTATCTGCAGTCATGTGGCATTTTTTTCAGAAACGAGGCTTTTCCATGTATTTAAATGCCAGTGAGGGCGGATACTAGAGTCCTTGCTAGTTTCACTAAGCCCGTACTAAATGATAAATCCTGTATACCTAACTCGACGGGCTAACTTATCAGTTTACATCAGGAGAGGGAAAACTATTTGTTCATATAGTATGGTTTCATTTTGGTCATATCATAACTAAGTACTTATTTGAGTATTTTCGGATAGGGATAGAATTCTGCCCACTCCGTTTGAACATCAGTTATAATTTTCTAATCTAATGTCATAATTTAGAAATCCGTTCCTCAAAAAAATTCGTTTCTCTGAATCTACCTTTCATTCCTTACTACCTAATCGAACAAACATTTTAACCAAGACGCCGCCGGGAAGCATAAATATCAGCAAAATGTATCTAATTTTGCTGAAATGCGTGACGTACCTATTCTTATTTTACTTTTCCTTGAACAATTCTATCGGGGTTTAGGTAAAAAACACAAGAACGCCATCTTGCATGTGCTCAAACAATGTGTGCGAATTCCTGCATCCAAAATTTATCTTTTTGAAAACACACGCGTGCAAAAGCGACATTCTTAAGCTTTTCCCCCATTGTAATGGTAAATAAAATACTGTCTTACATTTTAATAATGATTATTTTCATTGAATACATTTAGTATAGGGTTAACAGGCGACAGGCCCCTGCGTGAAGTGTAGGACAGCTTAGAAGAGGGTCGACAGCGCGCAGGTGAGTTTAGGGGTTCGTCGGCGCACGCGCCGCCCGGGGCGCTCCGCTCCCTCGCAGCCAGATAAACTACTGCAAATGTACACAACGCTTCGGGTGTAAGTTGCCAATGTAACAAAACGTCTTGATCGCGTTTCGGTGTTACATTGTTGCAATAGTCCAGTAAGAATAGCGCTTTAGAGCATTTCTTTTTAAGCTTTGTACAAAACTAAGACTACAATTATATGTAGTCCAATTATTTAACTTTATTTTAGCTAATTCATATCAATGTCGTGTTTGACCATTAAGGTTCTTATACTTCCTTAATTATAAATAATCTTAAATCATTTTATTGAAAATCACAAAGAAAATTGGTAACAAAATAGGCAAAATATGAATTGAACTTTGATGGAGTCTTAATTTTGTACATACTTTACATAGATTTTCCAACATTTTGATAGTGACTTTCAAATTTCATCATTAATCCACATGCCAAAATTCAAGGATTTTTTAATTGTCAAAGATTGACTTTCTTCGCGGTCGAGACGTTCTTGCGTTCGCGTTAGAAGCAAACTTACACTAGAGACTCGGATAAATTCTCGTTCAATATCAGTTTGATCGCTATTTTCACAACACTACAATTCCTATTGTTTTATCTACCACAGGAGTTATCCCCCACAACCTTCACGACAGCCTCAAAAGCATAAAAGTCCACCCACTCACTTTCAATACCCTACAAAAGGCAGTAATTCTAAATACTTGCAGAATTGTCAGGAAATTTCTAGCGCTGGACCAGTAGGATCCTGCCCAATATATCAAAATTGCCATACTCGTTTGGCCAAAATCCCGCGAGTATGGTATTAAAGTTACCTCCGATTGGAGAGAAAGAAGTGAAAAAAAAGAAAAGAAAATAATAATAATAAAATCTTTATTCATGAAATCATAGTAATAACAAATGGCACAAAAGGTCTTAGATCTATACAGAGCATTCTTAATACTGGTGCCTGAACTAGGAGAATCCTGTAAAAGAAGGAGAATCTCAGGCTTTGAGAGTTCAAAATATACTCTAAGTACAAAAATAATAATCAATTACATACAATTAATACAATAGTACTTATTGAGTTCATAATATAATAATACAAAACATTTGAAACGGATTAAATCGCGTGTATAAATTATTTGAGTATCCCTGAAGTTTCAGTAGCTTTCCAGTTACCGTTGTCAAAGGTGAATTTGAAAGTCAACCGTTTAAATTGTTTTATTTCAAATAAATGAAAGCTATTATTAAATTTGAACATACCGGGAACTTAATTTTTTGCTCAAAATAAAATGTACATTCAAATGTGAAGAAGAAAGTAAAACAAAAACGCCGATTCCCTCTTTCATGAAATAAAAGACCATTGGACAGTGTATACATATATTGATTAAAGAAGGGTTCAAGTAGGCGGCTGGGCGTCGCGACCCTGGGTCAGCTGGGCAGCCGCGCAGCAGTGTAGCATGAGGGCCGTGAGTGCGCAGGCGCGCGCTTCGCTGCCGCCGCCGTCGGAGCCGGCGCACAGCTCCTCGCGCACCGCCTGTAGCTGCAAACAGTACCCGACATACCTCACTACTATATTCCGGCTTATAGTGTACTAGCGACCCGCCCCGGCGTCGCACGTGTGCAATGCTATAAAATGTGTTTATTTGCGACATCACATTAGAAACTTCTAAAATTATCAGTGTTTCTCTACTATATTATCCATGTATTATATTATATAAATCTTTCACTTGAATCACTCTATCTATTAAACCGCATCCAAATCCGTTGCGTAGTTTTAAAGATCTAAGCATACAGGGACAGAAAGACGGCAGGAAGCTACTTTGTTTTATACTATGTAGTAGTACACCAACACTGGTGCGACAATGACGTATATCCTTTATCTCTGTTCACTTCACCGCACTTATTTATATATTAGTTTTGCTTCCGCCGTTCGTACATAGATAGTGACAATACCTTTTCCCAGGCATTTTCCGCCAATATGTGACACACGAGACAACCTACACATGCTATTTGAGCTACTCACATACCTACTCGCATTCACTACACGGCTGGTGGCAAATTCATCAACAGCGGGTCACCAAAAATGCTCTTAAAACTCTGCTATAGACGACGTGTTGGTGATTTTAATTACATTTGCTATTTGCAAGACCTCTCTCATAACTAAAAGCTATACTCGTAGCCTCCACTGAATTTGGTCTGTTTTCTATTTTATTTCTTTAACAAAATCTCGAACAATTTTTTTGCGGTCTCTCTACGGCCATACATATATAATAGTAGGTATAGTTCGAATCACATTTGGTCAGCGAATCCCATTAGCTTTGTACCCGATGAACAATACCATTATCTGTATTGTTAGCTGCGGCCACAACTGCCACTTCAAATATAAGGCGTTATAAGTGCAAATTACTTTTACACTAAATTAGTCTTTAAGTCAAACGAAATAAGGTTTACTCTTAAACAAAGAGAACACAGATGTTGGTCACTTCGTAAGTGAAAGAGCAGTGAAGCTCGTTTCGATGCTTATAATGACAATGTTATGACAAGTAACGTATATGAATAGAAGAGAAGATAAGAAACATGAAATTATAAAGTTTGGTAGATCATATGTGATTATTACATACTAAGTAAGTTGAAGAGCGTTCATACAAGTCGACGGGCGTTTAAAATTGCCGATACAAACCATTTCTGTCGCGGTGCGAGCCTCGCGGCCAGCTCAGGCGACGAGTTTCTTGCGGCCGCGAGCAACGCGTCGAACGGGTTCCTGCTTCCTGCGTTATCATGGCTGCACGTGAAAATCCTAGGAGTCAAATATAGAGCCATACAAACCATTTCATCGATCTGTTGCGGAGTGAGCCTCGCGGCCAGCTCAGGCGCCGAGTCTCTTGCGGCCGCGAGCAGCGCGTCCGGCGGCAGCGCGCTCCGCAGCGCCGGCTGCAGCATCGCCCCGACCCCCGTCCGCGTCAGCCACTCCGCGCCGCATCCCTCTAACGGGTTCCCCATCGCATCCAGGGACTGCTCCCTGTCCGTATCATGGCTGCATGGGAAACATTCTAGGAGTCAATATAGAGCCATACAAACCATTTCATCGATCTGTTGCGGAGTGAGCCTCGCCGCCAGCTCAGGCGCCGTCTCTTGCGGCCGCGAGCAGTGCGTCCGGCGGTAGCGCGCTCCGCAGCGCCGGCTGCAGCATCGCCCCGACCCCCGTCCGCGTCAGCCACTCCGCGCCGCATCCCTCTAACGGGTTCCCCATCGCATCCAGGGACTGCTCCCTGTCCGTATCATGGCTGCATGGGAAACATTCTAGGAGTCAATATAGAGCCATACAAACCATTTCATCGATCTGTTGCGGAGTGAGCCTCGCGGCCAGCTCAGGCGCCGAGTCTCTTGCGGCCGCGAGCAGCGCGTCCGGCGGCAGCGCGCTCCGCAGCGCCGGCTGCAGCATCGCCCCGACCCCCGTCCGCGTCAGCCACTCCGCGCCGCATCCCTCTAACGGGTTCCCCATCGCATCCAGGGACTGCTCCCTGTCCGTATCATGGCTGCATGGGAAACATTCTAGGAGTCAATATAGAGCCATACAAACCATTTCATCGATCTGTTGCGGAGTGAGCCTCGCCGCCAGCTCAGGCGCCGTCTCTTGCGGCCGCGAGCAGTGCGTCCGGCGGTAGCGCGCTCCGCAGCGCCGGCTGCAGCATCGCCCCGACCCCCGTCCGCGTCAGCCACTCCGCGCCGCATCCCTCTAACGGGTTCCCCATCGCATCCAGGGACTGCTCCCTGTCCGTATCATGGCTGCATGGGAAACATTCTAGGAGTCAATATAGAGCCATACAAACCATTTCATCGATCTGTTGCGGAGTGAGCCTCGCGGCCAGCTCAGGCGCCGAGTCTCTTGCGGCCGCGAGCAGCGCGTCCGGCGGCAGCGCGCTCCGCAGCGCCGGCTGCAGCATCGCCCCGACCCCCGTCCGCGTCAGCCACTCCGCGCCGCATCCCTCTAACGGGTTGCCCATCGCATCCAGGGACTGCTCCCTGTCCGTATCATGGCTGCATGGGAAACATTCTAGGAGTCAATATAGAGCCATACAAACCATTTCATCGATCTGTTGCGGAGTGAGCCTCGCGGCCAGCTCAGGCGCCGAGTCTCTTGCGGCCGCGAGCAGCGCGTCCGGCGGCAGCGCGCTCCGTAGCGCCGGCTGCAGCATCGCCCCGACCCCCGCCCGCGCCAGCCACGCCGCGCCGCATCCCGCGAACGGGTTCCCCATCGCTTCCAGGGACTGCTTCCTGCGCGTCATCATGGCTGCACGTGAAAAATTAGAACGCTTCAACGAATCAAGCAATGCAAACAAAAAAAATCAAACCTGCGTAAGCTTATGACATTGAAATGATATTATGGTTATATGTCTAACGGGTGACTTGCCGTGTGTGTTCCATTGCTTCTTTTTCTTGCTTGAAGCTGTAAGTGAAAATGCCACTTAAACGATACTGCGGAAAGCGACGAATACTGATAGTGCTGGAATGCGTTAAAATATTACGTGGAAAACTTAAATTATCAAATGAGAAACAGAACTGCGCTACCATAAAGAATCCACCTAACTAATGCTTTCATAAACTGCTTCCTGTGCGTCATGGCTGTAAGCAAAAGATTAGGCCACTCAAATAAATCAAGCTGCGAAAGGAGGAATCTCTCATCATCCTGTCAGCGTAGTACCTCATATGAGTGACGTGGAATTGTGATATGAGAATGAAAATGAACTTCTACTTTAACTGTGATGACACGCGTTGCCACGCAAAACTATCTACTGAGCACAGTTTGGAAGAAATATCAGACAATGAACCTATGACGCGAAAAGTGAATTCGTGGAGCCTGGTTGCTTCCTGTACGTCATGGCTATACGTGAAAAAAGAGACTACTCAAGGAAAATGAGGACCGCCAGACAGGGATGCAACCAATCTAACAGCGAAGCATTTGATGTAAAAACGCATGTGCGTATGACTTGAAGTAGCCATCATAACACCTCCCAATAAAAAGGCAATGTGACACACGCCAAAAAGGTAACCACTTCCAACAATACTTGTTGCATGTGACGCGTGACTGAAGCCGCTCAAAAAGAAGCAGTGAAATGCATCTACTCCCAAAGAAGCTTTTTGACGTGAATGTGATAAGAAAAATATGCATCCGCTCAATGTGATTCACTATCGCCTCTAAAAGTACGTCCGCAATCAGTGAAAGCTACATGTGAAAATGATGCTTAACGGTATCAAGCTACTAAAATGGATCAACACTTCATAAAGACAAAAAATACACATGACAGTAGGCGCCTACTTTGTGCACTAAATTGACCCGCTAGTGGTAAATGCACGTGAAAACTGAGTTTACTTTAAGCCGCATAAAAAGCGCGAATTAATAGAAGAGATATCTTCAAAATTTTCTATTTATGAAGATATATTCGCATTGCTCTACCTAACCTAACCCAACTCTATTTCATTCATAGGTAAGCCTAATAAATTGGTAACTGCTGTGAGAAACCCTGAATATGTAGCATCTATGGCATTCAACGTTTTAAGTTCGGGTTTCTACGTATCACCTTTAACCTTTAGAATAGCCTTAACAAAAAGGTATTTTCAGGTATTGTATGTAGTCTTATGGGTATTATAGGTCTGGATGTATTTGCCACTCGTGACAATGGGTAGTGTACTGAATTCGCTTCTAATTCCTCACCATAGCCACCATAATTCTATTGCCCATACCATAATTATGTCTCAACAGGACCTATTAATGAGTGAAACATTTCAATTCACAAATGCTTGACATTCCATTATGTCACTCTTCTGGGGATGAATGAGAAGGGCCAAGTGCGGAATGAAAACTTAGGTACCTACTTCATATACACCTTTGAATAACCATACTAATTATTTTTCTGAAATATCTTGTAATACATGTAACCAAACCTAGTAAGTTTCCACAATAATACAAGAACCGGTAGAGTGATGCGAGTTGAACTCGCTCTTACTTGGTATGTCTGTACCTTCAATATGTCGACAACAGATTTGAAAAATCTATTTAGTAATGTAGTCCATAAAATTGCGTTTATCCTAATAATTATATTTTTTAATAATAGCATTTAGAATAAGTATAGTTCTTCCGGAAGAATAACTTATGTCAAACTAAAACGAGTGACAAATGAAACGACCTCACTATTTCTTGTGAGTTCATTATATCGCCTGCTGACAACGAAAACTCACTAAAATTTCGGTAACTCTTCAAAACCTCGTATCTAGTTTGTAGATTGATTCTGAGATACGAGTTTTATATTTTGTTACTTAATGAGTAATGACTTTTGATTGTCAATAGACAATATTCCTTGCCTCACTTGTGGCTCTGTATGTGAGCTGTAGATCTTACGAGTTTATTTCGTTATCGACGCCATTTTTAAACATTTCGAAATACTAAATCAACAAAAAAAACTACAAGTATGATTGACAGCTATTTACTTAATTTCACGAGTCTCGGTTGAGAAATGCGATCTCTAGGCGAAAACAGCCGGAAACCCGGGAAAATGACATCCGAACATTCAAATGCCCGAACATATAAATATATTAGCCCGATACGCGAACAGTTCTGAACTTCAATAAAATACAAGTGCGTGATCTTTTGTTGTCAGTTAGAGTAGATTGAGTACTAATGGGTATGAACATTTTCTAACAGATTTTGAGTGTGCGTTAGGTTTAAAAAAAGGTTTTTGTAAGCGACCTCTGTAAATCTTAGAAAAAAAAATTCAAGTGCATTTCTTTTGCACTAGGGCATCGCATTTTACAGTTTTAACATTCCGTATTGTTTTCTAACAGATTTGTCGACAGATTATGTCAGCGCAATACGAAACGAATGAAAAAATTATAAATCCCTGAAAAGATTATACAAGTGACTTTTGGCAACGAAAATGTGTTTAACCCTATGAAATGTAATGACAGTTTTAATTTATAACAGATTCATCAATAGCTTTATTTGATATAAACTATTGAATTTTTAAATCGTTCTCTAGGCCACAATATTTTACGCAAAATTGTCAAGTCGGCGTAGTGAACTCATTTTCATAAAAGTAATCTATAACATAGAATTCTAACCAATTCATCCACGGGAACAAGTTATATTACTTTATTAGTTGTACGCGACAATTAAATTTGAGCGCGAACGCTTTGCATCAAGTTAAGACTGCGCCAAACGTTAGCGACTGACCCATAGAGCGCGAGAAATGCGTATTTATTTAGATCAGCGCGTGGCCGCCATTGTAAAAATGTATGGAGAATTAAAATATTTTTTTGATAAATCTGGACCTTTAATACCAAGCAATAATATTTGATGCGGACAAATTGTAAGGTAAATATTCATCTTTCAGAAAGAATCGGTTCTTGGAAATATAAACTTTAAGGTTGTCTACAAATACTATCCCATCATCTAAATAGATAGGTTTGAAAAGTTAGTTCACATTGCACCAGTACAATCTCGAATTTTATTCGGGTAAGTAATTCCAAACGTCATGTCATTCAAAATTTCAAACAAGAGCTTTATTGTCTTAGGTTAAGGCGAGTAGATACGTGAAATGGTGAATAATACATTTTTAATCCTAAGGCTTGTAATCTAGCCCATGTAAAATTTTGATAAAAATATGTTACTAGCATTTGCTCGCGGCTTCGCCTGCGTTAAAACCTATGTATACACTATCCTACGGGAACGATGTTTTATGTTTTCAGGATAATAAGTAGCCTATTTGTTAAGTTAGAGTATAGACTATCTCTGTTTCAACTTGCATACATATCCGTTCAGCTGTTTTATCGTGAAGAAAAAACGAACATACACACATACGGTCGCTTTCATAATTAATGGGAAATTTTACTCGCAGTGTGATAATGCTATCACAAAACAGAAATAAAAATAAAATAAAAAAATTAAGAAAGAAAACGATTAAAGATAAACGTTGTTATAATAAGTTACCAATAAACATCGAAAGTGCTATTTACTTTTACAAGGCTCACGAAATGTATGTCTTGATTTGGTAACAGTATTACCTGATTAAAAAAAATTGGAGGAGATAAATAGCACATAACTACAGAAGCCGGGAAAAGTCAGTTCGTGTTTGAGTATGATTTTGAAGGAAGTCCAAGTTCTTCAATTAAGAACTGTCATTTCTACCGAGACCTGTATAGTGTTTTTATCCAAATATGCTTGAAAATAATCACCAATCTACATTTTGAATGGTTAATGCAGCAACTTCTAAACGCACGATTTTTTTTTTGAAATCATATCCTATTTATCATTTGGAGAAGATCACAAGTCCAAAAGAACTTTTATATTGATTTGGACGGAATTATTTCTGTTTTTTTTTTATTTGCCTACGTTTGGTATACTTATTAACTAACTCTAAATACTCAATCGTGTCGTATTACTTCCCGGCCATGGCCAACAATTTTATTTTATTTTATTAACGTATTAATACGATAACAAAAATTTGACCTCTGAATTTGAATTTGACCTTAAATATACAAAAATTAATCTGTATTCACTATTTATATTTTTACACTGGCAATTCTCTCGCTATTCATGTCAAATGGACGTATTGCTTGTGGTATTAAAACGATTAAATAAAATCGGTTTATTATAAATATCAACTCATTAGTTTAATTTCACAGTCCTCAACTTCCTACAATTGCGCGGTCTATTTAAAGTATGTTTCGATACTGTGACTTTCAAATAGCTATACGTTCAACATGCGGACATTAAACTTTTATGTTTTTTTCACAGTATAAATAGGTAAGGATATTTAGTAATCAGCAATAAACATGTTTTGTTGAAACTGTTTTACTTACCGATTTTTATTAAAGCTTTTTAATTAAGTTATACGATCGGTTGATCTCCATTCGTCACTCGTAGGGCTTGTAATATCGGAAAGGTTTTCCAATTTTGAAATTGACTGATATTGGCACTCAATTCCAGAATTCCAGAACTGGTTCCGGAATTGACTTACCATACCAAAGTAAACAAAAAACGAGTTTTAACATTTTTTTTACTATTAAAGGCGGAAATCGATATACTGATTAGACGTTTCTGAGGTCGAGAAATTTAACAAGGCTTTTTGTCTTTATTTAACTTTATTGTATAAAACAAGTCAAGTACAAATGTTGAATTTAAAGCCAAATATCATTTTCCACCGTTCAACTATTGGACCAATACAAAAGTACTTCAAGTGGGTGTAGCTGTAGAGTAGAAATTGAATCGTTCTGGAAGTTTTGAAGATACAAGTGAATACAAATTAAGCTATTAATGCTTAAACAAACTTACCATCCCTAAAATATCTCTTATTATTGTCTAGACACTACCTCAAATAGAGTCGTTTAAATTCCGAAATATTAGACGATATTGAGCTTGCTCAATTTCGGAATTGTAATATCGGAGGAATCGTCCGGAATTTCGGTATTTCGAAATACCGGAATTCCGGAATGCAAATAGTCACTTCAGTCACGCACAACAAGAACGCATGAAGCAGTATGAGTTTTACCATCGAAGTATCGTTCCAGGGGCGCGCGGTCAGTGGGAGAATAACGTTAGTCTCCACCCAAATCGCCTTAAGAAAGCCATACTCGCCTTAAGAAACACATTGATTTTTCATTCAGATTTTCACTCCCCAAAAATGGTATTGGTAAAAATTATTAAAATAGTTTGATAAGGGGCTAAAATAAGCCATGGTGACACGAAGTGATTATTTGGACGAGCGAACAAAGTAAGCGAGGACAAATATAACTTAAGTGTCATAATGGCTTTTAGCCATGTGTTAACACCGCTTTTCACTGCGACTGCGACTGCGAGGAAATGAAAAATAATTTAAAAATTTAAATTGTTATGCTAGATCACAACCCAGCATACAATTTTTGCCAGAGCCCATAAACCATTCAAAGATTACGAAAATGGACCTAACGTTATCTTTGTAATTTTTCCATTTTAACCTGGAGTGTAGGCATATGAATATGAGTGTATATCATTCTTTTCAAATATTTAAACTTATTTTGTCATTTAATACTGTTTTTCAGGACAAAATATTTAAGATTTTCTTATTGTTCAAGTCAATAAAAACCTTTCTTATGGCCTTTTTTATGTGAAATGGTAAAATTACCATTTTGATGTATTAATTTAAGCGAAAAACCATTACTATGATGTTTTAATTAATTTACAATAAAACTCATTGGGTTGCGCCATACGTTCTTGTTGTGCGAGTGACGAATGTAGATCAACCGACCGTATGACTTGTTTAAAGGCATTTTAAAAATAGACAAGTAAAATAATCAGTTTCAACAAAAAAATGTATATTGGTGATTACTTAATATCCTCACCCATTTATATTATACAATAAAAATATTGAATATACAGGCCTCGACGGAAATGTCAGTTCGTGGATTCGTATTAATTGAAGGACTTGGACTTCCTTCAAAATCATACTCAAACACGAACTGACTTTTCTCGGCCTCTGCAGTTATGTACTATTTATCTCCTCCAAATTTTTTTTAATCAGGTAATACTGTTACCAAATCAAGACATACATTTCGTGAGCCTTGTAAAAGTAAATAGCACTTTCGATGTTTATTGGTGACTTATTATAACAACGTTTATCTTTAATCTTTTTCTTTCTTAATTTTTTTATTTTATTTTTATTTCTGTTTTGTGATAGCATTATCATACTGCGAGTAAAATTTCCCATTAATTATGAAAGCGACCGTATGTGTGTATGTTCGTTTTTTCTTCACGATAAAACAGCTGAACGGATATGTATGCAAGTTGAAACAGAGATAGTCTATACCCTAACTTAACAAATAGGCTACTTATTATCCTGAAAACATAAAACATCGTTCACGTAGGATAGTGTATACATAGGTTTTAACGCAGGCGAAGCCGCGAGCAAATGCTAGTAACATATTTTTATCAAAATTTTACATGGGCTAGATTACAAGCCTTAGGACTTAAAATGTATTATTCACCATTTCACGTATCTACTCGCCTTAACCTAAGACAATAAAGCTCTTGTTTGAAATTTTGAATGACATGACGTTTGGAATTACTTACCCGAATAAAATTCGAGATTGTACTGGTGCAATGTGAACTAACTTTTCAAACCTATCTATTTAGATGATGGGATAGTATTTGTAAACAACCTTAAAGTTTATATTTCCAAGAACCGATTCTTTCTGAAAGATGAATATTTACCTTACAATTTGTCCGCATCAAATATTATTGCTTGGTATTAAAGGTCCAGATTTATCAAAAAAATATTTTAATTCTCCATACATTTTTACAATGGCGGCCACGCGCTGATCTAAATAAATACGCATTTTTCGCGCTCTATGGGTCAGTCGCTAACGTTTGGCGCAGTCTTAACTTGATGCAAAGCGTTCGCGCTCAAATTTAATTGTCGCGTACAACTAATAAAGTAATATAACTTGTTCCCGTGGGTGAATTGGTTAGAATTCTATGTTATAGATTACTTTTATGAAAATGAGTTCACTACGCCGACTTGACAATTTTGCGTAAAATATTGTGGCCTAGAGAACGATTTAAAAATTCAATAGTTTATATCAAATAAAGCTATTGATGAATCTGTTATAAATTAAAACTGTCATTATATTTCATAGTTTTGAACAAATTTTCGTTGCCAAAAGTCACTTGTATAATCTTTTCAGGGATTTATAATTTTTTCATTCGTTTCGTATTGCGCTGACATAATCTGTCGACAAATCTGTTAGAAAATAATAACGAATGGTAAAACAATACAATGCTATGCCCTAGTGCAGAAGAAATTAACTTGGATAATCTTTTCTAAGATTTATAAAGGTTGCTTACAAAAACTTTTTTTATACCTAACGCACACTCACGATCAGTTAGAAAATGTTCATACCCGTTAGTACTCCATATTACTTTGCTGATAAAAGAAAAAAAACGTACAATGCGAATTATTTTAGTTTAAGGTGTATTTATACCCTTCCCGTATCGGGCTATATGTTTATTGTATAGATATCTCCACGAGAGTTAAGATGAATAATTACTCACACAGCTACGTAAAGTAACTGATTGCAACAAAAGTATCGAATGTATGGAATTAATGAGTGAATGTAAGTAATAAAAGGCACGATATATTTTCAAAATGTTTGGTAACACTTAAATAAACTACTCGTAGTCTTATGTTAATTCGTTATGATTTATTAGAAACTCCCGACTCGCGGCAGTCAGAAAAATCAACATTAATACATGTATGTATAACTGACATCAGATGTATTGTATTCTTTAAAAATAATCCTTAATAATATAGCTTGAACAAACTTTTGCAGTTTGCAGTTCGCTGATGAACTTGCTATCAGCACGAAAAAGAATGCTACATGACATGTTCTTGTGTGCGTCACCTCAACTCTCGTGGCAATAACTTTACCTATACTGTACCTAACTTGTTTCGCTCCTAACTAGTCCGAATAGCTATTGATATGTGTATTCTTCTTTTGTTCCAATCTGCCCCAGTTCTGAACTTTCCAAGTTCCTGCCCTAGTTTTGCAAAAGTGAGGCATTTGTTGTAGAATAACTAAGGCGACCAGCCTGTCTTATTTATGCCTAGTGAATAAATAAAGACTTCTCGTGGGTGTCATTATCTATGTTTTATACTTGGGTCCCATGAAGGAGCTACAATATAGAGTTAGATTATCTTGTTTGGTGAAATGTGTTCCATTTCAACCTTTGCGTACAGATTAATGCATTGAGAATGGTTTAGTGATTTATTTTATCTATATTCTTAGAATAAATACGTCTAGAAACCTAGTCAGCGCTTGAAAGAGTTGAAAGTGAAGCCAGTTTTGGTAAGCCACGGCCTGTCACGGCCTTACAGTCCGACCAAAAAGAGTAGAAATTATTAAGTGCAGGCAATACTGTAGTGTCGTCCCCGTTTTCTTAGATTGATTAGAAAGGGAGGACGCTACAGTATTGCCACTTTTTAATTTCTACTATTTTTGGTCGGACTGTAGTTTCGTCCGTGTACGCATCTGTCACATCAACATCACAAGCAAAACGTCTCTATGATTGGTTCGTAGACACGCACACATCAAATAAAAACCGGCATCTTTCGCAAATCTGTTTGAAGAAGACTCTCCTAGTACTATTAAGTATTCTGTGCTCTCGTTCTAGGCGTATTTATTCTAAGTCTATACTATACTACGATTTCTAATTCAAGACCAAAAAAACTACCACAATGTTACCACTACAATAAAATATTAGTAAAATCCTTATTCTTTATTAGACACTAAGATAATTTATTAATTGATAACTTTATCTCTATGTTTTAACAAAATAATTAGATATATTTATTATTACATAAATACGAGAGGAGATAATAAAAACTTAAACATCGGAGATTTTTTGTACAAAATCTGGGTATTGTACTTGTAACACTTGAGGTATTAATAGTTATTTGTTATACAAAGGGGGAAAGTTGTATTTTACCCGCGAGTGTTTATTTGAAACACGGGAAAAAGAATAAGGGTTTGTACTATATCTTTGAAAAATATCTGCAATAATCAACCAATTTGCCATTTATTAAAACGAAGGTCTAATTAGCTTTCATGTAGGTATTTTAAACGGGATTTTTCAGAAAATAAGCTCATGTCAAATTTTACTTTAGCTGTGTTGAAACGTCAAAACTCTTTCTCCACATGTGGATAAAAAGCGATTTTCTCAATAGATATCAAAAAAACAAACTGGCCTTTCCGAGCTAGTGAGGTGAAAAAAAATTTGGTGCAATAATTTATATGGTCAGATGTCATTTAAATTTTGACAACTTTGACAGTGACGTATCTGTCGTAGTTTTTTTGGTCTTGAATTAGAAAACCGAGTATAGACTAGTTCGCGACAGTGAAACCTGTCGTCAGATGATTACATTAATCGTCTTATGAAGGACCGACCACACCGAAGATTACAATGTAGGTACTGACGACGTTTCATTTGCCCGGTGGAATGTTTGCAAAAATTGTAACACGTAGGTACTCATCACGGCGTATACTCCCTTATTCCATTCTCTCACTCCCTTCCCATTCCATAAGTTAGGTTGAAACCAACTTATCACCATGGGCATTGCAATCCTCTCTGCTTCCTAAAATGGTTTTATTTTAGGCAAGAGTTGGAACAGATTTACTTCTGTGTGAGTACAAACCTATTAGACGGGAACGTATGCGTGAGCGCCTGGTCACAGATGGGTTGAACAGGCTCAACATACTTGGGCCTTTGGAGAGAGGGAACTCTTAAGTTGTCGCGGGTGGTATTCTTATTTGCACTCCCTCCACTAAGTTTTATTACTGGTAAGCTTAATCCTTCGTATGTTATGACAACAATGTCGCAATAAAATTGAAGCTCAATGAAATGTTTGCATAGACTTAAAATGATCTGCACTGATCAGTGCTTCGACATAAGGTTAAGGGCTAAGGGTAAAGTTCGGTGTGGTCGATCGCCAGTGAACTTATGCGAGCGATTTGCTGATCGCTCATCTATAAAGCGTGGTCACCTGGGAGTATGGCTGGGAGATGGTGGCAGCGAGCGCGAAGCGGCAGAGGTCTTCGGGGCTGAGAGCGAGTGGGCCGAGCCGGCGCGCCGGAGACCTGCCACCAGAGCGCTCATGGCTCCGCCACCTATAGACAAACAACGGTTTAGGCGGAAGAAATGTATGGTTATGATTCCACTGCTTTCTGCACCTATTTGTTATTTTTTATTAAATCACGTCTAAGTGAAATTAATACTTGGGATAGCAAGATGGCACTGGGTTGCCAGACAAAAGATTTTCGGTTATAAGTTAGAATTTTCAGCGGTCAAAGGGTAATTTCTCTAAGTTTTTTTTTTCATTGATATATCAAATAGCAATAGTGTTCTTTAAAAACGGTTTGCGAGTGCAAAAGTGGTCATAAGTTCATAACTCTAGGTTAACCAGTTGAGTTTCTACGTACTTAGTTAAGTCTAATGGAACCTATGGTCAATCAGTACTACAGTGAAGTATAGGGTTGCTCAGGATTTCGGGCAAATTCTGACACGCAAATAAATTTAGGTACTGTGTTATTTTATGTGTAGTAAGTACACTTTGTAATCAACTTAATTTAACTGTATAAACAGATAGATGCTAAAAACAGTGAAATCTTAACGTATAATTTAAGCGAAACACGCTGCATCGCAGGCTTCATAGTGCTTACTACCAGGTCCAGGTATGAGCGTAAACAATAAGAGCAACCCAGCCTGTTGACTGCTGATACGAGACCGCATTCGGCTAATGGAGTTCCAACATGAACTAACACTGAATATACTCGTAGTTATTAAAGCAACACAAGGGCTACACTCCGATGTTCTAAATTCGATCGTCGTATAGTGCCGTCTCTGTCGATCTCCTGTCAAACTATATGATTTGAGTGAGTGGCATGGCACTAGACGACCATCGAATTTCAGACATCGGAGTAGCTCTTCAGGAGACTAAAGTTGTTCTTTACATCTTCTTTTTATAAACAGAAGTCTCTTCTCTTTCATTCATCCATTCAATTATATTTTGTAATCAATGCTGTTTATGCGGTGGTTTGGTGTATTGAGCGTTTTGTGTAGTTTCCTGGCCACTGTTAAGAGCTAGTTGATACCCACCTTTCCGTACCTTATCCACCAAGGTAAACACAATGCATTGCGCTGAAAGTGAACTGAAATGGTAATGAGTGTCCTCCGATAGACCAAAAGATTTAGAAAGGAGACCATGCATGGAAAAACGCAGTGTAGGCAGGCCACGTGCCAGATGAACAAAGGATGTGAAGACATGACATTTGCAAGGAGGTCGGGTGAAGACCCAGAACCAAAATAGTTATATCGGAGTAACGGTACTCGAGCCGCCACAACTTGGACAGAAATTCGACTTTCATAGAGTTAGTTACAAATGTTTATACTCATAAGTTTCGTACACTAAAGCTGCCTGTCCACAGACGCGGAGCATAGCGGAGCGGAGCGGAGATGTGTATAGGCCAACAGGGGCTTTTACAACCCACGCCATATCGCGGATTTTTAGTAGTAGGTACTAATTTATTTTACTGGCAACGACAAATTTTTGGTAATTGACGTTGAACGTCGCTGAATGTCACTGATGTAACAAAGAGGAAACAGGACTAAATATTCCGCAAATTTCAGTGAGGAAAGTCAAGTTTTTCAATAGGATTTAGTATTCATTTTGCTAGAAGAATGAAGGATTGAGCAGTGTTCCGGTAAACAATGTTTTTAATTTGGTTAATGACAAATCCGCAAATATATGACGGATGCACATTATTGCCATATGAAAGCTATTTAAAGCGCCACTATCCCTGGGCCGGACCGACGCGCGACGCTTCTTAGGCTATAATACGGTCCCATACCATTCCTCAGATTTAAGAGCATTTATTTTTTTCCGCTACTTTTCTGTGAACTAAAATACGAATCTATAAACATAAACTCCTAAATCTTAGAGGAGCCCGTTTTTAGCCAACAAGGCAGACTGGCTCAAGCCTCAAACCCCTCATTAAAAAAGGAGCACAGGGCTTGTTCAGGTTCTAATCCCCATTCAAACTTAAGCCGAGTCTCGACAACCATTAATAGGGTCCATCGATAAGGTAGTCGTAAGGTTATTGAGGCAGCTTCGGGAATTTCATGATTTGAAGTCCTTGTCATTCTAGATTATTATTACCAAAGGGTATAAAAAGGATAAGCTTTGCTGGAAATTGTACATATATTTCAGTTTCTATTTAATTAAAAAACGGCTATGTCGCGCAGTGACTATGCCACCCCTGTATATTGAAAGTAATCAAGTACTTCTACTTACGATGCAAAAAAAAACGATTACAATGCTTCCTAAAATTTTGCTTTCTGCAAGTGACAATATCTTTGAAACCAGGCTCAAATAATGGCTTGTTGATCTAGCTTGTTACAGTGTGGACGAGTTTATTCAAGGAAATTGTTGGCCTTTGCCATGTTATTATAATTATTTTGCAATGGTAATTATGAAATATATTGATGTTAAATTAAATGTAGACCTAAAGCTGAAATATTTAAAATTGTAGGTAATTGAATTGACTTGTAAAATGACTATTTTACCTATCAATAAAAATATCGAATCTAATCTAATCTATGAGGATATTGAAAACAATTACAAAATTTCTTTTAGATTTAAAAGTAAACATAAAATGTGCGTACCTTTATTTTATTCATACAACTACAGTAGGTATGCTGTAGAATTTAACATCGGTCGTCATCCCTGGTTAGTATGCAATTCGACATGAGCCAAGTAGTAAAATTGACAGCAACTATTGATGCTGACTGTACCTACCTGACCTAACACAATATCAACACTGTAAATGAGTTTTTGCTAATATGTATGAATTGAACTGATTGCGCAAAACGAAATGCATACAGGTTATGTGTAGCATTCCCAAGTTACTTATATAACATTTAATTAGTAACTTTTCAATAACTCCAGTGAAATGTAGGCTAATTATTTAATAGTCAGAGATGTAGTTTGTGAAACGACTATGCACATAAATAAGATTGCAATCCTTGGAAACGTGAATCAGAGCGTTGTTAAATGCAAGTATTTCTCAAGTCAATACAGTGTAAATAAAGCTGTTTATTATTATAATCAGGTGATTTCGGACTGGGTTAGTACAATAACAAAATGAGGAAACCCAAATTAGTAATAGGACGATATGTTAACACACGCCACACCTCATCCTTTTCGGTTTTTTTCTTTATATATATATATATGTAAAAAAAAACTAAAAAAAATACCATGAAAGATTCAAGGTCGAATCAAAATATAAAATAAGTGTTTTGGTTTCAATCATTGAGGGTTTCAATCAATAAAGTAGTATGCCAGGTTTTATTGTTGCACTAAATCCGAAAACTATCGCGTTTAATATATTGTATTAAGCTATTTACACTCACGTGAAATTGTCGAGATTTCATATTTTTTAGACTACAATTTCATTACTTTTCTGTATTCCGCTTAGAGAGAGGACGTAATCACTGTTTTTCTATTTTTCCTAAGATTACTAATAATGTTATTATTAATTTGTTAAAATTTACTCATTTCAAAATGTAGTAACTCCAAGGTAGGTTTAATAAAAAAACGAGTGACGTTGAGTTTGACATTATTGACGTTTTATTTACGAATTCGCTTATTTTATGTATTTTCTTACATTTCTTTACATACAGAAAAATAATTCAAATTTATTTTGAGGGTGTACTCATCGCAAAGCTCTCGAGATCTCTATAGTAATTTCCACCTGTCAGAAATATGAAATGTTGTCAATTGTCAGGAACGGTCCGACATATCTCGAACTCATATGGAGCTCTTCAGTGTGAGTGAGTGTGTGAGTTAATATTTAAATACGTATGCCTTACGAAAATGTAATAATATTATACCTGACTTTTGGTGATTAGATAGTCTACTCTTATTCAAACTACCCAAACAAAAACTTTTCAAAATTACTTGTACTAAATAGTATTTGCATAAAATTTCACAAGCGTAGCTAAGCGGTTGTCAATGTTGGACGGCGAACATTAAAAATACTACTTGTTTAATTTGTTTCAACTAATAAACATCTCTGAACTGTTTCTATTTAAAGTTGCTCAACAAATCTTGAGAGCAATTTTCATTTGTAGAGAACGTATTTAATTAGGTGTTTACACCTGCAATTTATAATATTAATGTGTTAATAAGAGTTCAAGTACTTTAACTATACCCAGGTGTTTGTTAATAAAAATATTTATTCCATCTCCGATTCACTAGAATCATTTTCTAAATTTATTATAAATCTATCTGTCGCTTCCACTGTGCACTGTGTGAGTAGGATACAGTTCAATAATACACAAGCCGAGTCGCACAGTAAACAGTTCAGTAAACAAGCCGAGTCGCAAAGTAAGCAGAAGATGGTCCAGTAAACAAACCCAGTCACAGATAAAACCGGAAACAATAGATATCGTACAAGAGACAGATGTTGACTGAATTTTGACCACCATGTAAACCCATCCGGTGCACATGCATCGCCCTTATCGCTGACCAATTATATACGTGCTGTCCAAGTATTCTAGTACTAGCTCGTTATCGTGGATTCGTGGACAGGGTATAGGTGAGATTTTTAAAAGTAAATAGCAATGTAGAAGTTTCGTAAATAAAAACACGGTGTTTTGTATATCCAGAGATTTAGGTTTAGTAAGAGTATTGGCAATAGGCAGGTACAGATAAGGCAAGTAAGTACATCATGTTTTTCGATCGTATTTTGTCTATATTTCTATCTCAACCTTTTCACCGAAATTTATAGAGCAAACATGCTGAAACGAATTTTTCAGACAAAATATGATGGAAAATCATTATGCACTATATCTGTATATCGCAATTTCAACATTACGAACAGAGGAGGATGGAATTGGTCATTCACAAAGACGTCTGACAGACACGTAATATTGTATAAGAACCTGTGTGTGTGTTCGAGAGTGTTGGAAGAGTCCGGATCTGTTAAAAACGTATGAGTCCCGTTCGTCAGCATTCGAATAATTCGTCTGTGCACAAAAAGTACAAATAAATAAGTTAATTGAATATACAGGGTGAGTCAGGAGACGTTACCGGTACCAACCTCATCTAGTTCAGCAAATTATAAGCTTTTGTTTTGTAGGTAGGTACCTACCAGTATTTGTGAATTTAAATTGTCGATTAAATGTATGATCATCCTGTTCCTATTAAAAATTATCAAATACTGATACTTCTCGCTTAACTCGTATTGGGTCGTTCTCAAAATATTTGCACCGCTGCGCTAAATTTGCATTTTTTTTTCTACTTGCGATTTTTTCTTTTATTTTTTATAGGATCGCTAGAAATATATTTTAATAATCGATATCACGTGGAGGGAAGAAGTTAAATTGAATATTTTAGAAGATACAGGTGTTTGAAATTTTAGGTCGACAGGTGAAAGACATCGATGTCAGGTAAACGACATTTTTCATCAAGTTATAGACAATGGGTGCAGGTTTGCGACAAATACGTTCCAATTTAACTGAAATTGTTAGCAGGTTAACGACTATGGTTGCAGGTAAGTGACATTTTAAATAAAAAGTACATTGAACTGACTACGAGTACTTTTTGTTTGTTTTTTTGTTCATTAGTCTTTACCTTATGTTAGTAATTTGTATAAAAAAAAAAACATTAATTCTTATCTCATAAGACATTTCTCAAGGGATTTTTTGAAGCTTATACATACAGAAAGGTCTATACCGGCAAAAAGAGGCAGAACTCAAGCTGTATCCCCGTGACTTTATAAATTTCTTATGAAGGTTGAATCATTTAAATAACGTTTCTGCATCTTAATTGCGCTTCTTTTGACAAATTCTTTCTTACTACTGCTGTTTTCATCATCTTTGAGGAATTCCTTCCTATCTGATTACCAGAAAGTTTTCGACTGCGTTAGGTGGGATAGGCTATGAGAGGTATTGTCTGAAACTGCCAGCTCATCTGGTAACACTTTATAAAGTCTTACGAGTCTAGATACAGAATGGTGACGGCAGGAGATGTCATATCCAAGAGCTTTAAGTTTCCGAAAGGTGTACGACAGAAATGCATATTATCTCCCATACTTTTTAACAAATATGGAGATGCAGAGTACATCACACCCTTAAATTTTGGAGTGATGGCGTTAAAATGGGAGTAATATTAATATTGAACCTTCGCTATTTCGTTCTTGAATCATCATCAACCAAAGCAGAAGTGGCCGGACTTTTGGAACGACTCAAAATGGGTCTTGAAATTAATAAAAAAAGACCAAGCTGATGATAGTCGACCATTTTGATGCTTCACAAACTTCCTTCAAGAGTTTGCAACTGTAATCACTTCCAGTATCTTGGCTCAATCGTCACAAATAGAGGCAGAAGCAAACCGAAGATTCGCAGACAAATCGGAATGGCCAAAACAGCGATGACCCAACTCGGCAAAATATGGAAAGATAGAAACATCCCTAACCGGACTAAGATGCACCTCGTCGGTGCACTTGTCTTCTCCATATTTCTGGGGCTGAGACCTGGACGCTCCAAGCCACTGGCATGCAGAGGATTGACGCTTTTTAAATGTGGTGCTGGCGCCGACTGCTTAGGATTCCTTGGACAGCATGAAATTAAAATGGAGTACTCTAACTAGGGTAAGTCGGTAATATACGAGTATATGTTTTTATTACAACGAAACATGAGTACCCCCTCACGTTGGGACACCACCAGTGACCGATAAAACCTAGTTTTTAAATAGTTTTGTATAAGTTTTTACATAATAGTCGTTCACCTGCCGTATGTGTCGTTCAACAGTTTTTTTAAAGACAAGTGAACGACATACAGGTGATGGACAAAATGACAGTTATATCATCGAAAAAAAATAAGTATTCGGTAGATGAACTGCATATTTATACACATGAAAATAGACCATACTTTACGTATTATAAATTAAAATTAATGCAATAGTACACACGTCAACCAAAATATGGAAGGCAGAATATAGACTACATACCCATTACAAACTCCCGCTTGCCTAAGTGTATTTATCATATTTTTTTAGTAAAGCGCACTGACGACGTGTCACTTGGAACACTGTTAGGTGACAACTGAAGGTCTCGATTTATGCGGATTGAGGCAGGGGTAACGAAATAGTGGTCACACAGATGTAATGTTTGTCTCATGACAAGTGAACGACAAAAAATGGCGTGGACAATCTTAAATTGTAAATAATTCGTTACATAGGCATACAATTATTATTTGACATAGTAATATTAAATTTTGATCATATATGAAAATAAAATGGAGTACTCAACCTAAGCTAAGTTGGTAATATATATATTTTTATTACAACGAAACATGTGTACCTCGCGTTGGGACACGGCAAGTGACCGACAAGACCTAGTTTTAAAACGTTTTTTTGTCTACTAATATACTTTAGTTTTATTTAAAAGAATTTGGCCTCTATGTAAAAAGTGTCTATAAATATATGATTATAATTTAATTTTTAAAATAATGCGTTGTCAAAAAAAAGTTCTAAGACAAACCTGTAGGCAGGTGACGGTGCAAATATTTTGAGAACGACCCTATTCATCAATTGATTCTATAACCTAGCTTTACTCGTATTTGTAAATTTCGTATCCGAGGGATGATGGCATTGCCTAAATATACTTTTTTTACTTTTTGAATATACTTTTTGTATGCTGACCATTATTGTAGACTGCAAAACTTATAACCATTCCAATTTCCATTCGGCTTTGCCGTAGTCTTATAAAATGTAACAACAGAGAAAAAAGACTTAATTCAAATCAAATCAAATCAAATCATTTTATTGCAATTACTAATTATTAATTATTAATTACTATGGTGACCGACCGATAAAATAATTTATCTACTGACTTTGTGCAGTGTTAGTCTGATCACGTTTCCTGAATCATCCTATATAGTTTTCTCGTTGTCTATGGTTGTTGGCGTACCTTCTTCGTGTACGTCGAGCGAGTCCTTCCTCTCTGGTTCGTCGTCCGAGTCCAAGTCAGCGGCGTCGGGCTCTGTGGTGATCAGTTCGGGCGGCGCCATGCTGCTGCCGGCCAGGGGATCTAGACAAAGCCAAGCATGTGTTAAAACACATCATAATATCTTACGAAAGGGATGGCGAAACAAAGGCACGTTTTATTAAGATAACACGTGTTTAAGTCAGGTAAAAATTATCCTTTAACCATATTTGGATGTACAGCTATCCCCGTACCAAAATTAGTTAAACTCCGTCCAGCCGTTTCGGCGTGATGCGAGGTCAAAGGAATCTATGCTCAACAGATAGCGCCAGGCTGACATGGCGCCGCGCGCCCATACAAAACAAATGACGATCCTGCATCACGCTACATAGAAAACTGATTTTCAACACTAATCTAAAATTTTATAATAGTATAGATATAGATGTTTTAATCTAACATGGTGCCACTTAATGGATTTTTTTATTTGCAATTTCAGTTTTGCTGAACATATTTAAATGTTAATATATGATGCCGTAAAACGGGAGATTGTGACACTCTACAACTGATTTGTTCCAACTGCTTTGTATCGCACAATGAAGCAATAAATTATTTCTGATTTCTGTTTATTCATTTATTACTTATATTTTTTTTTTCAAAAATTACAATTTCGTTTCAAACTCGCGAGATCACTAAGCCACATAATATTTATGTAATTTTATAACACCTTATGACTGGACTGTATGCTAAATATCCTTAATAGTACTTTTACCGAATACTGTCAAAACGTAGCCTTAACCCAATCCACACTACTATTGTGAACTGATGACCGAAACTAATATGATTACACCGCCGTGCAATGTAGTAAGTTCCTTATGATACGAGTACACACACATACATAAACACCAACGCCTGTATATCAATCACACTTACGCAACCCATCGCGATCTATCAAGTGATATAATTAATGTCCGGGAGTAAGTATTAACGTTACAACGAACTAACCTGAAGAGAAGTTAATTCATAACATAATTATACTAATGCTTACCCGAAGAGTTATAGTTATGGCATTCATCATGTGACGACGCGATTGGCGCATTGTGTTGCACCTGCCTACTGAGCCAGCGGTCCTGGGTTCGAATCCCGGTCAGGGAATATATTTGTGTGGAGTGGAGATTGTGAAAAGAATTTCAAGTTTGCTCTGGGATAAAAAAAATAGCCAATAATAAATAAATAAATATCGGACAACCTCACACAAATCAATCTAGTCCCACAGTAAGCTCTAGTAGGCTTGTGTTATGGACACTAGACGATGATAAACATACTTAAATAGATAAATACACACTTGAATACAAATAACATCCATGACCCAGGCACAACTATTCGAGTTCATCACACAAACATTTGCCCTTGCCAGCATTCGAACC
Organism: Apotomis turbidana; assembly: GCA_905147355.2. Lineage (NCBI taxonomy): Eukaryota > Metazoa > Arthropoda > Insecta > Lepidoptera > Tortricidae > Apotomis > Apotomis turbidana. The sequence continues at coordinate 53,245,508 of LR990280.1, read as the reverse complement.
TAGGACCGTCGGCTCAGTAGGCAGTTGCTAAACCACTGCGCCAACCACGTCGTCAAACATCATCATCATCAAAGTCATAAACTACTACTATGGTATACTGTGGTACTATTGCAGTCACAGTAAAGCCTGTTTCACAGTTTGGCGCACTTTGAGCACATTGTAATTTGTAAGGTATGTGCTAATATTAATAAATTAATAAAATAATATAAAATAAAAACATCTTTCAAAGCACTAAAAATATATAAATGTTTTTGTTTACTTTATTTCATGATCATGACATATTGAGCTATTGTTATTATACTATGATGAACAAATTATTTGATATATTGTCATCATCCCTAATGGATCATACAATTTTATAATTACTATGACATGCGACTCTTTTCATCCAAGGTCCCGATCTCATGGAGATATATTATGTACACACTAGTATATAATACGAGCATTTACGTACATGAAAGCACTTAATGGCGACGCGTCATGAATATCAATTAAGACTTAAGACGACATTGATTCTGATTTTCCTAGGGTAATCCTTAAGACGTGTTAAACTTAAAGACACGCGGGGTGGTATCCCTTAATTAGTTAAGCAAATTTATATTTAGTTAACGACGTAATATTTTCGGAATATATTGAATATATCAAGTATCTTATTAATACATGCATAATAATAGTAAGGATTTCTACAGTAACCGTTTTAAATTTAATGCTAACCAAAGTAGAGTTTGACAAAGGCTTTGTTTTCACAACCCAAACTTTTAGTTCTTCAAGTAATTAGTAACTCAATCCTTTTTTGTAACACAAAGACAACTTTAAGAATAGTCCCAAGAAACCAAGAAGCTTTAAGTCTGTTAACTTGATCAGACTGGCTGGAAGTCGCTTTTTTATCTGCTTTATTTTAGTATTATAAAATTCCAGCTTTGTGTTAAAGGTCTGTTTCTTACGGAGAAGATAATTTAAGGGACAATCTTAACAGCGCGATGAACAACGGCCGTTTGTTTTTTTTACATATATTATTTACAAATGCAAGTAATTTCTCGCCAAACTGTAACGTTTATTGGCGTTTTTGTATGCGCGCGCGGCGCCATGACAGTCTGGCGCCATCTGTTGGTCATCTCATAATTTGTTTCCTCTCATCACGCCGCCGTTACGTCTGGTTTCATTTAATCCAATTATTGTTCAGGGATAGCTGGATTTCAGGGAAAGATCACAGAGTCACTAGTATATGTAGTGATGACGCGTTTGGCTCAGTTTGTAGTGTTATAATTGTAAAGCTGGATTTAAAAGTAAAAAAAGTCATCAAAACAAAATATTTTAATATCTGTGACAACCGTACTAATTCAAAGGTTTTATTTACATTTTAAATTGACACCTGTCTTTAACTTAAGCGATGTTCAGATGCTAGTGTTCATACGTGCAGATTTTTAGACTAATGCTTAACAAACTGTATCTCAAAAATGGATAGAAATATTTACATAGTTCATTGGTGAAAAATGAAGTACTCAGTCTAAACAGTTCTCTGTTCGCTTAAAAGTCCTTCGATCTGTTCCACCCTGTACATTATTGTATGTATATCGTCGTCTAGGACACATATTTAGTACAAGCTTTGCTTAGTTTGGGACTAGGTCGATATTTGTTCAAGACTGTCCCTTTATATTTATTATTTACTTCCTTTATTAATTTAATTTCTTAGGCTAAGTTTCTTTACCAAAAAAAGTTGTAGGAAAATACAAAAAAGTAATTACAAAATATAAATACATTATAGTACAACCCAACCTAGGGTGCCGCCGGCAGCGGGGCGCGGCCCAGGCTACCGGAGGTTAGGGCTGCAGAGAGAGGAACCTCCTGACGTAGGGCGCCGTGTCCAGGAGTACCGCCGCTGAATCTGACCCTCGATCCAGCAATCTAGCGAGAGTCTCTAAAGGTGTTTGTCGAGACTCTTCGCTATAAGACTTATTTACTTTATTATTATTAATTTATTATAGTTATGGCGGGTATGGTAACTCCACGACAGCCAGGAGTGCCATCATCGCTCGTAAAAAATGTTAACTGGAACGTATGTCTTCCGCGTCGCGTCGATTCACATTCGCAATTTTCACGCAATATCTAGTAAAGAAACGCTGCTCGAGTCAGCGAGAGCACTCAGAATAAAGCCATATATTTTCGTCATACGATCGTATTTGGGTAGCAGATAGGTATAGCCCAGTTGATTTTTATTCCACGGCATCGGCATATTGATGATTTTTGATGGTACTATAATTAATTTTACTTGCAACGAAAATTTTTTTGTAACTGATGTTGAATGTCACTATGTAAACAAAGAGGAAACAGGGGAAAATTATTCCGCATTTTCAAGTTATTTTCACATAATTAAGCCAAAATTGTATGTGAAACACGGTGATGAAAGTCAAGTTTTTATCAATACGATTCATTAAATCTATTTATTTCAGAAGAAGACCGAAGGATTAAGGTATTTTTTTTTTAATTTGGTTGATGACATATCACTACTGACAGTTTATAATGCATATATATGACGTATGTACATTATTGCCATATGAAAGTTGTTTGTAGCGCCACTATCCCAAACCACAACGTGATAGGCTAATTAATACGTGTGTACCAAATGCCGATTTAGAGCAAATTGACTGTGACAGTAAAGTTGAACGAACAGACAAACGAATGATGTTATAAGGATTTCATTTTTGCATGCGTAGGTAAGGAACCCTAAAAACGCTAGTTTTCTATAGTTTTGTAGTCATCTATCTATGACGTAAGAATCCTTTTAGTTTCACCTTGTCCGTTTATCTGTACGTCATAATCCGAAACTATCAGTGACAAAACTCATTAATATTCTGTACATATAAAATAAGGTTTTGTTCCCAAATTCTAAATTATATTAAAATTCCGTTTTGTATGGGGTCATGATTTCAGGAAATATAAACATAGGGATGTAGGTTTTTTTTTTTGCTTATAGAGACGATTTTAAAGAACTTAAACTCGGAGACTCTAGAATTGCGTTATCAAATTATGTTTTCACCTCACTAGCTCGGAAAGCCCAGTTTGTTTGTTTGATATCTATTGAGAAAATCGCTTTTTATCCACATGTGGAGAAAGAGTTTTGACGTTTCAACGCAGCTAAAGTAAAATTTGACATGAGCTTATTTTCTGAAAAATCCCGTTTAAAATACCTACATGAAAGCTAATTAGACCTTAGTTTCAATAAATGGAAAATTGGTTGATTATTGCAGATATTTTTCAAAGATATAGTACAAACCCTTATTCTTTTTTCCTCGCTGTAGTGAGGTGAAAAGTTTTGTGTTATACTCGGGCGAAAAGTTATTTTACGTCTCGTGTATTGAAACACTCGCTACGCTCAGGATTCTATTTTGAACCACTCGCTTCGCTCGTGGTCAATCATAGGATCCTTTCGCTAGCTCGTGTTTCAAATAAACACTCGCGGGTAAAATACAACTTTCCCCCCTTGTATAACAAATAACTATTACTTCTTATGGCTACCATCTGGCTACATTATCACATCAGTTTCATGGTGCCATATTATTGTTGTCATCGAATCACGTAGATACACAAAAAATCATCGCGATCGGATAAAAATAAATAAAATAAAATAAAAATATCATTTATTTTCACCTCACAAAGGACATACAAAAACAGTTTGACAACTAGTTGGTAAACATGAAAGTGGTACAAAGTATCCTTTGTGAGGGACTGGAGTCTGAACTAGGTATTGAAAACCTGTAATACAGATCTCCAGGCCCTCACCCTGGAAAGCAACACAATTTAGTAAAATCTAGTAGATACCCGTTTTGCACTTATGGATACCAGGAAGTAGTTGAAATACATATGGGTTGCAAACATTGCAAGTTAAATAAATGCTTGAAAACAATAACACTAAAAAACAATAGATAGAGTACAAAGGCGAATGAAATAGTTCAACTTCGACTGTTCTTATACCCGCAGTTGCATTTGTACTGAAAACAAAAAGGCAAAATTGACTCTCCGTCTCGTCTCCCAACCGGACTGATGGAAATAGCCGTGCGTTTATATTTAGGTCCACGTTCTAGAACTAGTCACATGTTCTTTTAGTGATCATCTAAATACCTATTTCTCAAACTATACAGTTGAAAGTGGATATATCACTTCTCCTTTTTCCAGACTGTCAGTTTACGTTAAGGTTGTGGTAACTATGGCGTCGGATACGAATGAGGCCCAAACTTCACGTAACCGGCTTATACAAATCGATGTTTCGTTCTCGTGTTTCCTCCTTACAAAACTTAACCAATCTTTACAACATTTTGGTAGGAAATGTTGTGTGTTGGGCTGATTCAGTTTTTGTGGAATTTACTATAGAATTGTGTGCTAGGCGGTCGTCCGTGGCGAAATTTTGGCCAAGAACAGACGCCAAGTAAACAAAGTTCATAATAATAAGCAAATAGTCCGACACAGACCATTTCTTAACCATTCATTTCCTACAATTTCAGACATTTTTCTCTATGATCAAACATGTTTCTTAACATATTATTGATGCTACTAGAACAGGGCTATTGGGATTTATCGATAAGTATATTTTTCATTGATAATTTTTGATTCAAAAACTAATACTCGAAATTGACAATATTCACGCGGAAAATTAGTTTTTTCAACTTATTTTCGACTGCACGCAATGAAAGCATGAAATAGCAATGTTACTACCTAGAACTCGGGGAAACGTATTATTCACTTCAATAAGTTGGTTGAAATTATCGATATTTTTGTCATAATATAAAAAAAAAAACAAGGAATAAGGTCTCTTAAGTTTTGGAGGAGATAGAAACAGACGACAACGAAACCTCGATTTCTAAGTAAAAGTAAGCAGTGGTATTTAATTTTTAAGTGGCCAAGCTGATATAATCTGCGGCATCAGTCGGCCATATTTCGTAGGAGCATAGCTACGCCGTCATTACGTGCAATGCGTTCTTTATTTTTATTATGCACTTGAGAATAGATTGCGTTGTTTTAAATTGTAATAAATCTTGAACTAAGTACGCAATTCCTTGCGCGTGTTATCTTAGTAGTAGTATTATAGTATTCGTAACGCACTGAAAAAAAAACTTTTTCTACTTAATTCATTGTTGTTAGTCGTTGAGTCATCAAAAGTACATTAACTTAAATAAAAAATTTGAAACACCCCGGACATAAGCCAACAAAATGCATAATGCCACAAAATTTGAAATTATTAACTTCAATATTGGCTGACATCTTGTCACTTGTTTCAATAAAAGCTGAACATCTTGGAAACTACTGGTCCCATTTCTAATGTAGGCTTGGTTTTATTGATTTTCGTAATTTAGCAATTTTATTTATATATAAATAACTAATGTGTGTGTGTGTGTGTGTGTGTGTACCTTTTTGTAGGTATTAAGCACGTGATAGTTACTCAAAATCCAACAAAAATCAAAATTCAAATATTAACAAGCAGACAAAATTTACATGAGCTTCCGAAGGTCATCGTTCGTGTTGTTGTTACGCCGTTCCTAATACCCAGAAAACATTTGGCTCGAATTCAAACAAGATGTCTTGATGAAATTTGTAAGGTTATGTATGTAGAATGTGCTTGTACGGTTTAGAACTTTGTCGTAATAATGCACGTTTTACGTGCATAAGGTGAACCTAAAATGCAGTTAGAGCGACACAGCCCTTTCGAAGGTGAGTGTCCGGATTCGTGTATACTCATTTTTGGTTCATAAATACCTAAACAAAATCCCGAAAACGTTCATGCTCAGGACGCAGAGTACTTGGGTGAAAATATAATGCTTTGTTTGCTGTAATGACTTATGCTAAAAACATTGTCAATGGGCAAAATACCTAGGTCACCATTCGCAGGACGGCTTCAATCATTCTATTAAAGGATGTAAGTAAGCGTTTTCCAAAAAAAACCCGAATCCCTGGTTCGTCCAGAACTTGACGTGTTTGGGTTCATTCTACTCAGAATCGATAGTATTTTTAATGTGAACATGATGTGAACAATAAAAAAAGCGTCCCAAAAGGGTCTAGCAGGCTAAGCGAACAAGAAGTGCCCCCAACGACGGATTTAGTCATTCTTTCAGGTGGTGTACTGGCAAGTCCTAAGAACACTCTATGCTTAATATCAGTCCTCGATCTTATTTTGTTTTCGAGTTATTCAAGATAATGTAAAATAATTACGGTATCATTGAAAGTGGCATATTTTGTAAACTATTCAAGTTAGATTAACCGAACAAAATTATATTTGTCAATAATAAAATAGGCTACAAAATGCATATTTTTAACCCGCATCATGTCCTTATACATCAGTATGTACCTACTTAAAATATAATTTTAATATTTTTCTGATTTTTTTTTACTTACCCTGCTAGACCCTTTATATCGGAATTTTAGTTTCCACTACGTAACGCTCGTGCTAATAAAAAGGTTCATATTCAAACGTGACGTAATGGAACAGACAAATTTAGGACACTTTTTGTTATAATTTATTACCATTGAAAATACTGTCGATCCAAAGTAAAATGAACCCATAAACGTCGAGTTCTGAAAGGAACAGGGGTTCGGGATTCTTTGGATAAGCGCAAGTTGGTAAGTACCGTAATGTCAGTAAACATGTTTTACAACACACACACAACGTTAATAAGTATACGTTTACATAAACACAAAATCTCAAGAAATCCAACTGCAATCGAGTGAGACTTCAAGATTTCATCAAAAAGTATTTGCATTTATCATTTTAAAATATATAAATACGGCTTACGTTTGTTACAAAGAAAACCGTGTACTTCTGACTTTAGAGCAGTCTAATCTAAGTGTAGTTAGTCCATTGTAAACATTTGATCGCAATAAAGAATAGGATCGATTGACATCCTCAAAAAGGTAATTGTCGTCACCCCAATTTTAAATATTGTTTTGTTATTTAGTTTATCTACATAGCTGGGCATTAACTCGTTAATCCGTTAATCGTTAATTAACGAAGTTAACATTTTGATTAACGGATTAACTTTTAAGTTAACTTTTAAAAATGTTAACGGACACGTTAACTTCCGTTAATATGCATAATCATAATCATAATCATAATCATAATCATAATCATAATCATTTATTGCTTGAAAATAATGGTCACATAGATTTTAAATATAAATTACAGTACATTATTTCACCTTACAGGCATGCAATACACATGGTTGAAAAGTCAGCACAGTCACTAATAATAATCCAATCCAATGACAATAATACTAGGCACATGCATTACTTTCCATTATAAATTAAGTTCATACAAAAATTACGCACCAAATACTGAAATATATCTTACAATTTTAATTCTACGGTCTTTCAAGACAACATACCTAGTCATAATGTTAAGTCAAAAAATTATGTCAGTTTTTAGTTGATTACATTTTGAATAAAACTCATCCAATGAATAAAAACATTCTTCGATCAGCAAATTAGGTATATAATATTAAATTAAATTTATTATTTGGTAAACATGTCCATGAATTAGGTAATGAATTATATATAGTAATTGCCATATGGTAACAGTTTTTACGGTTAAGGGTTAACCTGCACTTTGGAGGTACCAGTGCTTTTTGTGTGACAGTTCGTTTATTAATGTTACATTGCATATTAAAAATATCAATATTATTTCTCACGAACTTACACATTTCGAATACATAAAGACTGGGAAGTGTCAAAAGTTTATATTTCTGAAAGAGTGGCTTGCAAGGTTCAGGTGCAGAAGTCCGTTAATCGTTAATCCAATGCCTACTATTTACCGCACGGCACCGCGGCGCGGCGCGAGAAACAGGTTCAGACAAGTGCCGGGCGGCGCGTGGCAGCGAGTGAAACAAAAACAAAACTAGATATATTTTGCCGGCGCGTGCGTGTGAGAAAACTGCGAAGAGATTTGTTTCGTTTGATCATTTCATTACTTAGCGCCGGTGCTAGAGTGACGAGTGTTTTGTTTGTTGTTATTATAAAATACTGTCAGTGATCAATTGCGAGTTGATAAAGAAGAGTGCAGTGTAATATAGTTAGATAGAAAAAGTGTACTGTGCAGTGTAGTGATTAAAACCATATCATGGAAGACATGGAATCGGATTCCAGCGGTCCTGATGAGAAATCATGGCCACATTTGACTGAGTATGTTGAATTTGTGTCCAGATCAAGCCAGCAAATACTTTTTGCGTGTAAGCGTTTGACGACGCGGTTGGCTCAGTTTGTAAGCGCTTGCCTACTGAGCCGGCGGTCCCCGTTTTCGAATCCCGGCCAGGGCAAATATTTGTGGGATGAATTCGAATATTTGTGCTTGGTTCATGGTTGTTCTATGTATTTAAGTATATACTTATCTATAAAAGTATGTATATCGTCGTATGGTATAGTAAAAATAATATAAGCTAAGCTAATCCACTTACCTGCATTCACAATAGCATTGTGTCTAATACAGTCCTATCTGCTTTTGTTCTCTTAAGCGCCAACCTGGCGCCAACCAGTTACTTACAAAAAAAAATTAGAACTACATTGCGTGGATATTGAATTTTCAACCTTATTCCTTGTAGAATAGGTTTAAAATGTTTGTTGACGAGAGATCATAGTCCTTTTTCAAGAGAATACGTTCTTGTGGAGGGTCGAACAGTTGTAAAATTCCAAAAAGTTATGATCACCATTATTCTGTTAGTGCATTTTGTAGTCTAATGTCGAAGGAAATAGAGTCGATAATCTAGATATTAACCTTCCAAGGTGGTTACAATCTGGTTTTACTACGAGCTCGTTATCTTAATTTATGGTTTACCAGTTGTCGTTTGTTCAATGGTATTCAGTTCTTAAGTGGATTAGGTTAGCTTATATTATTTTTATTACTATACCCATAACACAAGCCTTCTTGAGCTAAATTTGGGACTAGATCGATTTGTGTGAGGTTGTCTGATATTTATTATTAAGCGTCGTACGTAAGTTCACTAATGCAACGATATAAAAATGCAATTTTATACATATTAACGGATTAACGATTAACGTTAACTTGCGTTAATTCTTCGGTAATGTAACGCTTTAACGTTTAACGAAGCTAAATTTTTTGTAGCGGATTAACGATTAACGAAGTTAACTATTTGATTAACGGTGCCCAGCTATGTTTATCTAGGTACTTAATTATTTATTTTTAATTTATTTATTAATATTAGCTTAGCACATAGGTACTTAACAATTCTTTAAAGTGCGCCAAATTGTGAAACAGTTTGTTGGCCTCGCGTTCTGACACTAAAATTATTGTGCAAATATGACTCGTCATTTTGAATTTCACTTCTATCAAAATAGAACAGAATTCATCTCATACACAGATGTTATAAATGAAACGGCCGAGTCTATTATAAAATTCTACGTTTGTATTGAAAAAAAAATCAATGGAAATTATTTTCAGGAAAAATCTTAATAGCGTGATGCAGGATCGTCATTTGTTTTATATGGGCGCGCGGCGTCATGCCAGCCTGGCGCCATCTGTTTTGATAATTTCCTTTGTCCTTGCATCACGCCCGAACGGCTGGTTATTTTTTAACCAATTTTGGTGCAGGGATAGCTGGCCATCCAAAGATATTTATATAATGATAGTTTTTACCCGTCAACGGTAAAGAAAAAAATACGCGTACGAAGTTGCAGGCATCTCCTCTTAAGTATATCATAAAATTCATAAATATAGTAATGAGATCTCGTGAAGTCGTGAGTGTTAAACTTCCGTTTGAGGCCCCATTCATATCTTAACTACATCCTGAACAAATACTCGTTACAAATTCCGTTCTAGGGACTGGATAATATTCTATCCCGTCGCAATTTCCCACCTGTCTAAAACAGGTTACTTTGAAAAGACGTCGAATGCACCAGAACACGCCGCCCTTACTCGTGTGCCCTCATTCAGAGGTTATACGCCCCGCTATATGATAAATAGTATTTTCAGGAAATTCACATATAATCTTCCCGGCGTGCCGCTGGAAAAGTTATCTTAAGCGTTGCAAAAAAAACACATTTTCTGAACAATTATTACTCGTTCGTGTGTGAGGAAATAATAAACTTAAATGCAGTTTCCTTGCCTCATTTACGACGTATATAATTTTGGAAAGTGAATAACAAAGGAATCGCGTTTGCGTGGAAATGGATTGTAATGTGTGATCGTAAAGGAATTTTTGGCAGTCATCTTATTAATTAGTTATGTTTCCTGTTTCTTTTTTAAAGTACTGTTCAATTCTTTGTTTGGTTCGGGTTAGTGACGATATCATTCTGTACGATATTTACGTGACCCCGAGTTTCAAATGAGACGTGTAAAGAGAGGTTGAAAATTTTAAATGCCAAAACGGTTTCGAATCGGTTTATCCTTTTGGGAGCCACGATGCTACAGAAAGACAGATATACGTGTTAAACTTATAACACCCCTATTTTTTCATCCAGGGTTAAGCCAATAAACTGTTAATGCCGTGATTAAGGAACCGGTGGCAACCGCGGGTTCGACTCCCGGAACAAATTATATTTAGGTTCGTGTAGAGGTGACAGAATGTTCGCTTACTTAGAAACCCGTCATTTTCTTTTTCTTTATACCTCAAATTACTAAGACAGCTACAGGCTGCTAGAAGCTTACACATCAGCACGCATCGGTGAACCAGCTCCGTCTGACGCGTTTGTTCGAACGAAATCGGCGCGTGTTCGTAGCCATTCGAAAATCAGTACGGTACTTAGGTCAGTTACGAGTAGAGATGTGCCGTTCTCGACAACGGTTCTCGTTTTGTATGGGGAAAGAACGTTCTCGAGAATGGCCCATATCTAGTTACGAGTTAACTCCGACACTTACCAGGTTCCCTCGGCAAGCATATGGAAGACTCCTGGCATTTGGTGACGCACTTCTTGTGGCAGCAGTGCCCGCAGTTCCGGCATTGCATCGCATCCTTCAGCCATATCTGCAAGGATTCATGTTTTAGAGTGCTTTTGCACTGACCCCCACTTAGCATCGGGTGGAATCGAGTAAAAAAAACCTACAGCTTCGCGTCGGAACTGTCAGAAGTGGAGTGGAAAAAACCGGACAAGTGCGAATCGTACTTGTCCACCGAGGGTTCCGTATGGCGGCTTTTCTACCAGAGATGTGCGAGAATGCGTATCGAGGGATGTGTTTTTGTTTTGTTAGGTAACTACAATTAGATAAACTAAACCCAGTTAATTATGGAGCAATTTGTTCGTTACAGAAGTTACAAGAGCTATACGATAGAAACTGTGACTATGGACTCAGTAACGCTGGAATCCAAGATTTTTGTTATCATAATATCCTTTATCCTAAGCCCATACATTCGAAAGGCCTGCTTACGTTGACTCGCAGGCGTAGGTATACAAATAGAACAGCGGCGGATAATTCTGATCATCTATAGTATGGTAAACGCGATCATCCATTATTCTCTCTGGATTACATACCTTTTTGTTACAGAAATCGCACTGCGTCGATCGATGGAAGTGCGTGCGCACGAAGTCATGAGCGGTGCGCGTAGGCTTCGGTGGGCGAGGGAGGGAGGGGTCACGAGGCGCGGGGCGGGGCGGGTGACGAGCGCCGCTTGCCCCCTCCCACTCCCACCACACGAGCGCGTCACCGAAGCATAGGCAGGGCTCGAAGCCAGCGTGGGATGCTAGCTTCTGGCTTTTGCTGCGGAAGAGATATATAATTTAAATTTAGTTCTTCAACATATCTCCTTATTCTGCAGTCTTAAGCAAAATGTCATGTTCGTGTCAGGGCTCGACTCGAAGCTGGCGTGAGCTATGGATTTTGCTGGGGATGAGTTATTAGGTAAAAAATCCGCAATCGACGAGTCCTCTTATTCTGTTGACTCAGGCAGTAGATACGTCACAGCTTACTTATAGCTATAGAGCTTTAGCAAATATGCATAGTTATTAATGGAGGAATATGAGTATCTTATAGAAATGCTCCAGTGGTTTGGAATGCAATGTTTTAGAACCAAGCACGCAGTGTTCTAGAATGAAGCAGAACAATGCACTTCTAGAACCTGTAAAGTATCCGGAATGTGCGGAAAAGATACGATATAACACGTTAAACTGAAGACCAATATTAAACATACCTAAATTTAATATCAACGTCTGGTGGCAGGAACTGATATCTTTTCATATGGTGCGGTACGGTGGAGTCCTGACACTCATTGAGCAACGACGCGAGCGGTATGTTCAGATAGCCCAGCAAAACGTCCTCCTTCTCACCCGGCAGGTTAGCCCAGACATTCAAATTGAGATACTTGTGGTTCTCATTAAGCTTGAAGTCTATCTCTTCGTCAAATGGTATGATGGGTTTGAGCGGGAGGACCTTAGTAATGAACATCTGGCAGATTTCAACGTGTTCCGTCTGGCGGGGGCCTCCAGATTCAAATACCTTCTCCTTCCCTTCTCCATCTCCTTCCCCCTCAGCTTCGCCCTCAGGCTTGTCCGGTCTGCATTCGGAAGAGTCCGTTCTTATGATCGGTATCTCGTGTTTGACTTTGCCCGTGCACTGTCTCAAGGGGGTGCTAGCACCGGAGGCTGGTGGGGTGGAGCCAGCTGAGCTATCAGAGGATTTATTCTCGACGGAGCATCGTCGCTTACGCAGCCCGAAGTTGGAAGGCGAAGGGGTGTCTGATTTTGACGACTGTCGCGCTAGCTCCGCCCTTTGTCTTTCGGCTTCGACAGCTTCCGGAGGTTTCGGGGATTCGTCCTGGGAAAAAAATGCTGAACTGTATTGAGTATATTTTTAAAACTTTAAAAGGTGATCGATTTGGCAATGAAGTTCCCCGCGTCTATTGGATCGGTTGGAAAAGGGTGTTGGACGCTTAGAATAAATACGCTTAGAAACTTAGTCAGCGCTTGAGAGTGAAGCCAGTTTTGGTTGGCCACGGGCTAAGTTTCGTCCGTGTGCCCATCTGTCTCAACGTCAAGCTCACAGGCAACACGTCTCTATTATTGGTTCGTAGGCACGCACACATAAAACCAAAAGCGGCTTCATCTTTCACAAATCTGTTGTCTGAGGACTCTCGTTCTAGGCGTATTTATTTTAAGGGACGTTATTTAGTTTACCCCATGCAGGCTGCTCTTGGAAGCCGCGGTGCGAATGCCCGGTAGCCGCACCCCCTCCACGACCTCGGAGACGCGTCGGAAGCTAAAGTTGGTGCGGGCGCGGCGGACCTCGGTGGGATCCTTGGAGTCTTTGGCCTCCTTGGCTTCTTTAGCTTCCTTGGATTCTTTGGAATCCTCACGACGCACCATCGGCGTGGTACCCCCGCGCCGTAGACGTATGGTAACGGCGCGCCGTTCGATCAGGCGAAGCAGCTTGCTCACCTGTTCACGCATAATATGTAAGGATAACCAGATAACACAACCGACTAACATATACTTCATTTTCTATAATCTATATTTATCTATATCTATTATTAGGTAGGTACTAACTCGTATTTAGTATGGAAATTGTAAAACTGTTTTTGTGTGTTGTGACAGTCAAATTTTCCACCAGGTCACGTCATGTCTTTCACATACATTTTTATTATATTTAACAAAATATTCTATATAATTAAATAAAAATAATGCTTTTCGTGAATGAAATAATTTAAACTTAACACTATTTCGTCGGTTCGTAAAAAGAGAATAAGAAAAGTCCATCGTCAATTTAACACATATCAATTAATATAACTCAACTTTACCTTTTGAATTGATAAATTGGCGACTAATGTTGTAAATTAGCTAATTTATTTATTTTGGATCAAAGTCAAAGTTTATCCTCAATAAAGAGCACCGTACACAGATATTCAACAAACTGTACTTATATTAATATATCGTCCTAGTCTGACACAGAACTAAATCTGTCAACCCCGTCCCACGTGGTCTTGTCTGTCCTACGCCTAGACTGTACATAAGAAGCTGGAGACTCGAAGAGAGAGACGGAGTGAGTTGTAAGAAAGTGAAGCCACGCTTTCTTACGCCAGGGCGCATAGGCTGCTTTCGCACAGCTCCGCAGCGCAGTAGGGGTATTTCGTTTCTAAAGTTATTTTGACTTAAATAGTTCCACTGTAGGTTTTATTTACATTCTGTGGGACGTATTTCTGACTGCCACACTGAAACTGTTTGTATACTTTACAACATTAAATCCTAAGCTGTCAAACGCCTACGTAAAACGAATAGCAACATGCCTCGTGGCAGTGATTAGTGTTGGCGACGTTCCATCTAGGCGTTTACTATTTTACAATTTAAAATACAAGGCCGCCGCGCCACAGGGGCGAAACGGGCACCAAACTATTCACTAATAACGGGAACCTGGGACGTAACTTGACGATACATTGCTATATCTCCAATTAGAAATATCTCGGGAATATTTATATAGGCTTAGGTTATCGCAGGCTGATTTTATGCAACTCGACACTGAGGCCTTATTCCTTTTAAATTTTTTTTTTTTCATATTATGACAAATATATTGATAATTTCAACCAAATTTTTGAAGTGAATAATACTTTTCTCCGAGTTCTAGGTAGTAACGTAGCTATTTCATGCTTTTATTGCGTGCAGTCGAAAATAAGTTGAAAAAACTAATTTTTCGCGTGAATTTTGTAAATTTAGATTAGTTTTTGAAACAAAAATTATCAATGAAAAATTCAAACTATAGGTTTCAAATATATACCAATAAACACCAATAGCCTTGTTCTAGGTAGTAACTTCAATAATATGTTATAGTAGAGGATCCCTTTAAGAACGACCTTCACCGAGATGTTTATTTGATGAAATGTATTTTATATTTAATTTTATATGTCAATAAATATATTACATATGGGTTGCCTAACAAATTTTAGTCCAGGGTATGTTTAATTAATGATTAAAATTTTTTTTTTTTAAACATTTGTTTATTAGATAAATTCTATACCAATCGAAAGTATGAAGCCCATAGAATATGCAAACGTTAGGTTGCCTATTCTTTTCCCGTCACAACTATTGGGTAGCCAGGTTTAAACTGGTAAATCTATACTAGCATTTTGCAACGGTCTGATTATTGAATTGAAATTAAATAACATTAAAGATTATTTTATTATGAACACGGTGGTATAGGGTTGCCTGCGAAAAATCAGTCCAGAATTCCGGTTGTCGAATTTTGAAAAGTAAAATATTGCTGCGAGTGAATGTGTGCGACTGAGAGGTCCCAACCAAAACCATCCCATACGATAGAAGAGGACACAGCATAGCAGCTGTTTGAAGTCCGCCCATTTAAAAAAAAGAGAGTGCGCATGCTATTTGTGCTTGAAAATGAAAAGCATAGCGTTAGACTCGTATATGCTGTGCATTATTTTGGAGTAGATTGTCGCTATAGATACAATAAAATTCATGGTATAATAATATACTCCGCCTGGTAATCTCTTCCGAGACTCGCGAACCACGTGACTGACACAAGCCTACATCATCATGGTGTTCAGAGATTCTCATAATTTTAAATGTTGGAGAATTTTAACCAATGGTGAAAAGTATTTAAACGGCATTAATTTTAAGTGATTCAAGTAGAAACATAGGTAGTAGAATAAAACAAATCTAATATATCTAATCTTTCGGAGTTTCTTCTCACCGTGGTCACCTTGTGAAATGTCGATAGACTCAGACATGTAAAAGTGCCCTTGTGGCCTACTTGCAGAATAAAGTTCATTATTTCATTAATTAATTGATAAAAAAAAGTTAAATAACTATTTCTCTATTTTAATAATAAACTACTCCAAAATAATGTACAGCATATACGAGTCTATCGCTATGCTTTTCATTTTCAAGCACAAATAGCATGCGCACTCTCTTTTTAGGGTTCCGTAGTCAACTATTAGGGTTCCGTAGTCAACTAGGAACCCTTATAGTTTCGCCATGTCCGTCTGTCCGTCTGTCCGTCTGTCCGTCTGTCCGTCCGTCCGCGGCTTAGCTCCGTGATCATTAGTACTAGAAAGCTGAAATTTGGTATGAGTATGTGTATGTATCACGCCGACAAAACGGTAAAATAAAAACTAAAAAAAAAATTTTTTTTCGGGTACCTCTCGAACACCTAAAGTGGGGGTGATTTTTTTTTTTCGTTTCAACCCTAGTGTGTGGGGTGTCGTTGAATAGGTCTCTTGAAAATAATAGGGGTTTTCAAACATTACTTTTTGATAAAGTCAGTAGTTTTGTAAATATTCGCTCCGAAAATAAAAAAAATTGTGTCCCCCCCCCTCTAACTTTTGAACCACAAGTCAAAAAAATATGGAAAAATTCATGTTAATGCGGCCTTATAAGTACTTTCAATGAAAACTATATTGAACAAAATCGGTCAAGCCGTTTTTGAGTTATCGCCAAATTTCATATTTTTTCTTTAAAAGGTCGTAAGTTGACTTCCAGAAGGTAATAAGTGATTACAGTTTCTAGGGCGTTTACGACCTTTTTATAGAGCTTAAAATCTGTCTTAACTTAAACCTCGGGCTTAAAACAGCAGTTTATTGTGAAGGATGAGCAACTACGGAACCCTACACTGAGCGTGGCCCGACATGCTCTTGGCCGGTTTTTAAAATGGGCGGACTTCAAACAGCTGCTATGCTGTGTCCTCTTCTATCGTATGGGATGGTTTTCGTTGGGTCCTCTCAGTCGCACACATTCACTCGCAGCAATATTTTACTTTTCATAATTCGACAACCGGAATTCTGGACTGATTTTTCGCAGGCAACCCTATACCACCGTGTTCATAATAAAATAATCTTTAATGTTATTTAATTTCAATTCAATAATCAAACCGTTGCAAAATGCTAGTATAGATTTACCAGTTTAAACCTGGCTACCCAATAGTTGTGACGGGAAAAGAATAGGCAACCTAACGTTTGCATATTCTATGGGCTTCATACTTTCGATTGGTATAGAATTTATGTAATAATCAAATGTTTAAAAAAAAATTTTTTTTAATCATTAATTAAACATACCCTGGTCTAAAATTTGTTAGGCAACCCATATGCAATATATTTATTGACATATTAAGTTAAATATAAAATACATTTCATCAAATAAACATCTCGGTGAAGGTCGTTCTTAAAGGGATCTTAGACTATTAAGAAACATGTTTGATAATAGAGAAAAATGTCTAAAACAATCAGCATTTTAAAAGGAATAAGGCCTCTTAATGCGCCTATATTTCGTGACTTTGGGAATATAACGGATATAAATAAAGATGGGTAGTTCCGGTACCTACACCGTGTCGATCCCCACTGTGTATCCACTAGCACCGCTCACCTGCTACGTAGTTGACCGTTTCGCTGTCTCTGTATGTACTTATAACACCGTTGATTTCCACTCTTTCTGCCACGCAGTATGTAAGGTCAAAAAATTGGACTAACCTTCTCCCGCAATCTATAGGTGCGGTGCGCTCGGACCTTCTGCTCCCGGGCTTCCTGCTTCTGGTCGTGGCTGGGACGTAAGACCTACCTACGTCACGTTGTTAACCGGCTTATAATTCATAGCTAACATGACGTCCACTTTTTTAAGACATGAGCTGTATCAGGGCTGTTTAGCCCTCACTACCAGTACTTTGTGTCGGAGTATAATCCGCTACTGGGATTATCTCCGCGCCACAGGAGTAATTGACGTCCACTCGCTCGGCGAGTTACGCGGGTGGGTGTACTTCCTTTTCGCCGAATTATATTTCGCAAACGTTTCATTTCGCAAAAGTTTCATTTCGCCAAAAGCATTTTTCACTGAAACTGTAAACTATTTCAGATTGTTGTAAATATCATCCTTTAGATTAGGTTAGGTTAGGTTTGTTTTATAACAATTCGAAATAGTTTACAGTTTCAGTGAAAAATGCTTTTGGCGAAATGAAACTTTTGCGAAATGAAATGTTTGACGAAACGTAATTCGGCGAAAAGGCAGAGAACCACGCGGGTGACATGGGGCACCACATTGTGGACTGCCCAAAGAGTACGGCGCCTTGACTAGATGTGCCGTTCTCGATAACATTTTCCATATACATCAGGAAACGTTCTCGAGAACGGTACATCTCTAGTCTTGACAGCACAGAGCCGAGGGCGCTATTATTCACTGACCTGCGTGACGTTGTTTACTGGTTTGTTGTCTACAGCCAACAGGATGTCGTCTCGGCGCAGATCGGCGCGGTACGCAGGCGACATGGGCATCACGGTGTCTACGAGCACGGCCCCCACGCCCTGGCAGCAAACCAGTCCGAGGGATCCAGTCATAGCTGGTATTATGACGTCCATGGTTAAGACGTCATCGCGAAGTGATACCTGCAGATAAAGTGTAATGGTTTGTTTTATTTGTTTTTGATGACATGTTTAGAACAAAGTACTTATATATGCTCCTGGGAGAAGATAGAAGTATATTAGCTAAAGCCCGCATTTTTGGGTGCTGCTTTTGAAAAATTGTAGGGGGAGAGCACAGACAGTGGTTTATCGATGTTATAATTATAAACAGATATTTGTATGTGTGTTATTATTAAATAAAACTTTAAACTCTTCTCAGTGGTCGATGATGCACGCTGACGCATTGTGTGAAAGATAAAGTAGAAAGAATTGAACGACGAGGTGACGAATTAAAGAGAAGAATAGAAAAAAAGCATGCTAAACTGACTCCAAGTAAATGCGATAACAACAGGAGCATTATGATTATGAATTTTGTTTCCATAACAAAGTTTGAATTAAGAACGTTACCCATCCATGCGAGTCGACGGACACTGTGGCGCGGACCGTGCCAGTGTTGCCTGGATACTGCAGCCGTGTCACCTCGACCAGACGTACGTTCAGCTTCCCGTGCGGGATAGGCCCTTCCTCCGTCTCAGCACTGCCCGGCTCAGACTTCGGGAAGAACGGCTTGTAGCTGGGGAGAACATGGACGCGTTGGAAGTCTGATGAGGCTAAAGGTGCCAGTTTGAAGCGGAGTAGGTTAGTTAGCAGTGTAGGTCTCGCCGCGACACTACTTGTTTATCTAGTTGTTTCTCTGTATGTTTAATTATTTAATCGTATGCCATTTTTGACCAAGTCGCGCAGCTTCTAATTATAAATATATATCTAGGTTCTTCACCCATAGGGCGGCGTTTTTAAAGCGACATTTACATAACCACGGCACCCACGTCACATTTGCCTGTACTGTAGTCGGCTAAGATCTTGTCCCTATACATCTTATTAGCTATTTAATCACTTTGGCAGCCCAGCTCAAAAAGTAGTTTATTTCTTCTGTTAGAAAACATAACCCATGCTGTCAAAAATTTAAGGATACATACAACGACACAGAAGGTTGGCAAAAATAGGACCAAGAAGTTACTTATCTTGGGCTGACTACGCTTTCAATTAATCACATACCGTATTTTATAATTGGGCAACGTGTGCCGTTGGGCCACGGCCCGTCTGATATGTGCAGCGACCAGCGAAGCCAGTCTTGGCTTGAGCTGTCTTCCTTGGAACCTTCCTCGGACTCGGAGCTCAAGCTTCGGTGGTGATTCGAACGCCAGGGCCCAATGAGTGTATGGGTTGCGGCGGAACATGAACCGAATAGTTCCGCTTATGCTCTCGACTGCAAAAAAATTGATTATCTTTAGAAAAACGGTAATTTTCTTTATCTACCTCAAGATGTTAGACTGCTGATTGTACTTGTACACGCGTTTCAGCGATAATGAAGGCTCCGTATAAAAGATCTCCGCACTAGTGATTTGTTTGGTTCAAGGCAGCTACTGTTTATGAACCATTATATCAGGCATCACCCTGCTGCTCTTTGTAATCAAACTGACTCTTCTAGTTTTTTGAGTTCAAAATGTATAGGTATACCTACGAGTATGTAGTTTTTTTTTTGTCCCAAATTAAGCTCAAGAAGGCTTGTGTTATGGGTACTAGACAACGATATACGTACTTATATAGATAAATATATATTTAAATACATAGAACAACCATGACCCAAGCACAAAATATTCGAGTTCATCACACAAATATTTGCCCCGGCCGGGATTCGAATAAGAACCCGGGACCGCCGGCTCAGTAGGCAGGTGTCTACAAACCGAGCCAAACGCGTCGTCCGTACGCGTAGTTATCTCCTTCATCTAATGCACACAATGTTATTCATCACACTTTCGAGCAAAAAGTTTTAAGTAAACGTTTGAGTAACATATAAACTGAAAAAAAAAAACAACATGGTTCTGAAAATTTATCCCGATTCCAGCTACGCAACTTTTTGAACATATTTGTGTCGAAGTACATTAATTGACAAAAATAGTAAAAACCTATTGACTATGCAGGGCATGTACGGTCACCTGTGATGGAGATGTTGGCATTCTTGCCGAGCAGCATGACGGTGTTGACGTCGATGGTGAAGTTGCCGTCGTAGGCCAGGTTGCAGGACAGGTCGAGGGAGCGCAGGCGCGCGCTCTCGTCCTCCAGCGAGCCGTTGACACATTGACACAGTCACCTGTGATGGAGATGTTGGCATTCTTGCCGAGCAGCATGACGGCGTCGACGTCGATGGTGAAGTTGCCGTCGTAGGCCAGGTTGCAGGACAGGTCGAGGGAGCGCAGGCGCGCGCTCTCGTCCTCCAGCGAGCCGTTGACACATTGACACAGTCACCTGTGATGGAGATGTTGGCATTCTTGCCGAGCAGCATGACGGCGTCGACGTCGATGGTGAAGTTGCCGTCGTAGGCCAGGTTGCAGGACAGGTCGAGGGAGCGCAGGCGCGCGCTCTCGTCCTCCAGCGAGCCGTTGACACATTGACACAGTCACCTGTGATGGAGATGTTGGCATTCTTGCCGAGCAGCATGACGGCGTCGACGTCGATGGTGAAGTTGCCGTCGTAGGCCAGGTTGCAGGACAGGTCGAGCGAGCGCAGGCGCGCGCTCTCGTCCTCCAGCGAGCCGTTGAGCACGCGCAGAGACGTGATGCTGGGGAACTCGGTGCCCACGTCGAGGGAGCGGAGCTACGAAAAATATAGGTACTGATATTGATAACTGATATAAATAAAATTAAAATTATAACCCAAATACAAAACCCAAATTAATTAAAATTTACGTGTAACCAGCACCTATAGCACAATTGTGACACGCGACTCTTTCTCGCGCGATAAATATTACCTCTCTTTCTTCGCTGTACTGTGAGAGAGTGACGGGCGACGCGTTGTCGCGCGACAAGAGTCGCATAGCGTAGTTGTGCTAGGCGGGCTGCTAGGATGTAGTGCAATGAAAGTCGGCTTACTAATAGGAAAAGGTAAGTTTACACTAACGAATATGCCACGAGTTTGGCGGAAAGTTTACTGTAGGTACAGTTCTTCAAAACCACAACACTAACCCTTAATATTTTGAACGAAAGTTCGTTCGCACTAAATGAAAACGCACCCTATTTTTTTCATATTATGACAAATATATTGATAATTTCAACCAACTTTTTGGATTGAATAATACTTTTTCCCTAGTTCTAGGTAGTAACATAAATAGCTATTTCATGCTTTCATTGCGTGCAGTCGAAAATAAGTAAAAAAAAAAACAAATTTTCGCGTGTACTTTGTTAATTTCGAGTAGTTTTTGAAACAAAAATTATCAATGAATAATTCAAACTGTAGGTTTCAAATATATACCAATAAATCCAAATAGCCACGTTCTAGGTAGTAACATCAATAATATGTTAAGAAACATGTTTGATCATAGAGAAAAATGTCTAAACAATCAGCATTTTAAAAGGAATAAGGCCTCTTAAGCGAACACCTAACTTGGTAGAAAGATGATGGAGTATCCATTACACAAAAATTATGAGGCCCTTGACGCAGTAGTACCTAGTGGACCTGCCTACTGAGATTTATTTACTTATTTATTTATTATTTATATCATCGTCTATAGTGGCCATAATACAAGCCTATTGGCGCTTACTGTGGTACTCGATCGGGTTGTGTGAGTTAGACCGAAAAAAAAACAAAATGGAAACAGCGTTACACCGTACGCACAAAACAACCAAAATGGATCAAAATATTTTTCACGAACAGTGTTTGTTATTCCTGATTGGTACGTACGAGTATGTCCGAACAAAGCATTCGATATTCATTGTTCTATTTTTGGACCATGTTTTTATACACTGTTTGTATACACTGTTTATGAAGAACCTCTGCAAGCATTAGATGATTAGACAACCAAAGACGGAATCGCCAATATCTTGTATACTCACTCAAAGTGCTATTATCCAACATTGATTACCCAGCATTGGCTGTAAATGATTGTTCTATTTTTGGACCATGTTTGTATATACACTGTTTAAAGAACCTGCGAGCATTAGACAATCAAAGCCGGAATCTCAAATATCAAGTGCTAATTTCCAACATTGGCTGTAAATGTAATATCCTGATACTGTTACAGGTATAAATAAAATATTTTTCTGAAAGCATCGCCCGAGGCGCCAGAGAATTGCTATTTTACCCACCTTTGTACTACCGCTTTATTTTGTTTATATTTATGGTTCCTATTCGTAGTCTTGAAGAGTTTATTGATTCAATACTCCCACATATTGAAAATTTTGCTACTTTTTATAGCACGACAATTTGCTATTCGACCGTCGCCATATTGCGGATTTTTAGGGGTAGGTACTTGAATGGGAAGGAGTACTTTTTGGAAAAAAATATTTTGAATACGTTTGAATTTGAATATTTACTTCAGAAAAATAACGAAGTAACTTAGGTATTATTACACAGCTTTTATATTTTGAAATTGGTTGTTGAGATATTCCGCTGCTGAAATTTATGTTATTAAATGCTATAGTATACGACGTGTGCACATTATTGCCATTATAAAGCTTTTTGTAGCGCCGCTATTCCAGGGTTAAATCGAAAATTGTCAAGCTATAGTTTTGACTTCAACGTAGTTATACTGTGGAATAAGGGAAATGAAAACCTTTGATTTTATCCACTGTTTTTATTTGTGTGCTGCAGTTAACGGACGGCCGGTTCTCGTACCGTCGGTGCAATAAGGCCAACATCTGACGTCTCACGGAAAAATAACGTAGCCTCGAAACACTTATTTGGAGAAAAAGTGGTGTTTGTTGTTGCTGTCTTTTGTTTTTTCATATTGCTATTGAAATATACCAAAATATTTGAAAGGTTACGTTATTTATAAATTCGTAAATATAATGCATCGTAGATCTTTTATTAGTAATGGATTAAGCTTAGTTTTAATTTGAGTTTTATCATGAGGGCGCGGTTGGCGCAGTGATTAAGCAACTGCTTACTGAGCCGTCGATCCTGGGTTCGCATCCCGGCAAGGGCAAATATTTGAGCTCGAGATATTACTAAGTTTTTTTTTTACGTTTCCATGTCTCGGGTAAAAAAACCGTAGCAAACCAATATTGTAGTAGCACACGCACGCACAATTGTACAAGCTAATATCCGAAAATAATAAATAGCAACCAGGTGGTATTCAATAGTTTTTTTATAACAACAGTTGTGAAATTTAATTTAATTAATTTGTCTTTAAACCGCTCTCCTGAAAAGTCGTCATTTTTCAGTTGCGGCTTTATTGCACCAAGTCGTACATTTGAAATGTTGCCTCGAATAGGAAAAACAAAAATGTCAGTGAATTGTTGCAGTACCCGAGCGCAGAGTTCAGTCAAGCAGAGAAAAGGACACGTAGCGTAGCTGTAAAGTTGTGGTATACTGTTATTAAAGCTAAAAGTCACCACCCTGTCTCCCTAGCACTGCTTTTAATGACTATAATGTATAATTTTTAGGTTTCCGTAGTCAACTAGGAACCCTTATAGTTTCGCCATGTACGTCTGTCTGTCTGTTAGTCCGCGGCTTAGCTCCGTGATCATTAGTACTAGAAAGCTGAAATTTGGTATGAGTATGTGTATGTATCACGCCGATAAAACGGTAAAATAAAAACTAAAAAAATAACTTTTTTTCGGGGACCTAGTGTGTGGGGTGTCGTTGAATAGGACTTTTAAAATAATAGGGTCTCCGAACATTATTTTTTGATAAAATCAGCAGTTTTGTTAATATTCGCTCCAGAAATCCAAAAATTAGCATCCCCTCCCCTGTAACTTTTCAACCACGGGTCAAAAATTATGGAAAAATCATTAAAATTATGCCTTATAAGCACTTTCAATGAAAACTATATTGAATAAAATCGGTCGAGCCGCAGTTTTGAGTTATCGAAAAAATCATAATTTTCTTTAAATTAAGTTCCGCGCGGTGTCCTTATACTTCGAACGTTACACATATTAGTTAAGTGCCATACTGTATTAAAACATTTCACTCATTCTGGCGCGTATAATCGATGACTTCCAGAAGGTAATAAGCAATTACAGTTACTTTGCGTTTACGACCTTTTTATAGAGCTTGAAATATTTCTCGTAATAAACAGCGGTTTCAAGCCTGTATATTGTGAAGGATGGGCAAATACGGAACCCTACACTGAGCGTGGCTCGACATGCTCTTGACCCGTTTTTTATAGTTAACACTAGTTGAGTTGTTAATTAATCCGCTGTTTTCCAACATTATTGAGCGCATCGGGTTGCCATGAAAGTTCTCCCACCACGTAGGGACGAATCTGACTTCCCTCCACCTATCTGTGGTAGAAATTTCAAGCTTGTAATGTAACCCGATGCGTACAATTTCGCGGCTGAACAACTCTACTATATTTTTCTCAGTTTAGACTATAATTTTAAAAAAGAACGAGAGTTCCGTTTACATTTTGAAGTCGTTAATTAGAAGCAATGTACTGCGAAATATTTGATAAATTGGCGGGTATTTAAACGAGCGAGATATTTGACTAGCGTAGCTACATTTCAAATACTAATTAATTGGTTACAACCATTGACGTAATAATTACATGGACACACAATCAGACGGAAAAAATGGCACCCTCCCAACTAATGCAAAATCACAAATCGCATTAGTTGGGCGATCAGTCTCGTTTAGACCATGACACGTGACGGGTCTCAAAAATGACTTAATTTTCAGTGAAAAATTGCAGAAATAACAGCTATAAAATAAAGAAAAAGGTAGGAATATTCTTTTTTACGCAGATTCTATTGATTAATTAACGAATCCTATGTAAAATCATAGCATATTTTAGATTAGAATTGTTAACTTTGTCCCTACAAAATGCACCTCATCACAGAACAAAAATCTAAGGAGTCGCTATAGTTTTATATTTTATTAATTAATAAAGGAGTGCAATAAATAGGTAATTATCCTATTTTTTTTATTAAAGGTTCCCACGCGATCCTAGACAACGTGAAAAATTGAGGTCACATTTAGTAAGAGACAGACGTCAAGAATAATTTTAGCCAAATAATTCGTCTCTCGTGTGTTCGTTCGGCGTAATCATATATGTTTTTTTTAATGTTTTATCAAAAGAAGCATAAAATGGTTATGTAGTGTTTGTGGTAGTAGGTATCTATACATAAATAGATATACACTGTCTCGGGCGCACGTCACATGGGATGCTGCGTTTAGTTACACGCGAGCCGAGGGCGAGAGTGGACGCATGACATTGCTATGTGTGCGGCGGCGAGTGAGCCAGTGTTATGAACATATGCCTTTTACAAGCAGATCCTACAGGTTACATTAATAAATATTTATAAAAAAATTGCTCTGTTGTCATTGTTTTATTTTGTCTCAGAGTCTAGACACTGACAGTTTAAACCTTTGAACGCCAAGAACACCTAAAGACAATGTGTGCTGCCGTGCATACTACGCCACCGACTTTCACGCCACGCCATCAAACTTTAAAGGGTTAAAAATGTTAATATTTTGCACTTGCCTTACTCTCATTTCACATATTGCTGATACCTTCTATGCAGTGTAGGGACCCTTTTATGCAGTTGTTAAATAAAAACGTAACTTAATTTGTTATTAACAATTTACGAGTTTATTTAGTTCAAACAACAAATATATTTTAATACCTACATAAAATAATAATGAAAATATTTTTAGTATGTAAAACTATTAAAATCTGCTCCATTCGTGCCATGTTCCAAGTTTGACAAGAGACATGAGTCAGAATACGCTAAAAAAGTTAATTTACACGAAAAATATTTGTGGTAATAAGTACGTAAGCCAATTTGACACTTAAACATTTGAGTAAAGAGTTATTTTGTATGAAGTAATTATGTTGTTGTAAATTATAAATAAGCGTTATTGGCATCTACTTGAACATGACAGCAGTGCCACTTTTTTCGACAATTTTGTTCGGGTCTGTGGCTCTATTATAAATAATACCTCAATGGTTACAACAAGTAATAATAGCCCTGCAAGGGGTTTTACAACCGACGCCATATTGCGGATTTTCAGTGGTACTCAATTATTTTGCTGGCAACGACAAATTTTTGGTAACTGACGTTGAAAGTCGGTTAATGTCACTGATGTAACCAAAGAGGAAACAGGACTAAATATTCCGCAATTTTCAAGTATTTTTTTGCATAATAAAGCCAAAACTATCCAGTGATGAAAGTCAAGTTTTTTGACGTGACAACGTCTTAAATTAGGTTGCGCTGGGAGTCACTCATGAAAAAGTGTAACGCCCGCTCATGTCTGTTAGGAGGGCCGGTTGTCCCGCTAAAACTCGAGAACGGCTGAACCCATTTGGCTAATTTTAGTATTGAAATATTCGTGGAAGTCATGGGAAGGTTTAAACGGTGAGAAAATATAGAATAAATGAGTGGAAAATAATAAAAACGATAATTTTATATTCCCATACAAATACAAACTGTTCGTACTTACCTGTCAAACATATGATGTTTGTTCCGTCGGTTCGGTATTTTTAGAATAATTACATGTAGATCTCTGCCGTGCTACGGTAAAAGGCGACCTTTTGACATTTTGCCAAAATTGAGTTATTAATACCATCATAATGAGAAAAAAAACATGCGTCTACCTGTTTTATCCGTTTTTCGATAAGTGGCTTCGTTTTCAAGTTACTAGTAAGTTAAAAGAACGCATATGTCCTTAACTTGACAAAATAACTAGCTTAGAAGGCGGTAATTTATCGATACCAGTCTAAAAAAACGAACAGTCGACATTTTTAGACGATTTCTAAGATATAAACACGTATAACACATTTTACTGCCTTTAAATTAAATATCTTCTTCGAAAAAGATACGGCTCATCAAAACCTATAACACCGTATCCTTTATTTTTAGTCTAAAATGCCGAATCTATCCTTTTTACGTGCTTTAAGATTAAAAACCGAACAATTTTATCATAACATATTATAAATCTAAAAAAGCGTGTTTAGGATATTCGTACTTTAGGTATATGTAGTATTTCAACCGTGGTTATAGAAAAATATTGCTGAAATAGCCGTTAGTACTGCGTGCTAGTGTAAAAACCCGTATATGCGCCAACATCCGACATACGGTACTTGGCTCGCAACTCGTACACGAAGCCCACAGCGAGCGCGCCGGCGCGGGGGCAAGTGTGCGCGGGAGGCACGGTTGTGGACGCTGGCAGCCAGCGCGCCAACATTCAAATTACAAGTAGAATAAGAAAAAACAAAATGATTGTCAGTTTTCTTTGTTTTTTGCAAGTATTGAATACAGTTAACCTTAGAACGCATAAATTATCAGTTAGAGTAAAGTTAAGGCAGTAAAATTCTGCCACAAACAAGGTTGGACAAAAACAGATCCGGACTTTTAACTTAGTATTGGACAAGATTTTTTACCATACGTTTATAATTAACTATACCTTCTAACTCGAAGTAACTTCTATTTTTGATGTCATTTATACGCACAATAGTTAGTAAAGGTGGGGACTTTTAACTTAGTATTGGACAAGATTTTTACCATAGGTTTATAATTAACTATACCTTCTAACTTGAAGTAACTTCCATTTTTGATGTCATTTATACGCACAATAGTTAGTAAAGGTCGGCTATTTTATAGTTTTATTGTTTTTTTATGGATAACAATGCCTAATGCAAGATTTGCGAAGAAAACACACACTTTCCCAAAACAAACCGTAATTTCGGAATTGTGCAGATCAAATATGTCTTTATTAATTTAAATTACAAAAGGTTTTCTAAAAATTAAAAAGACTAAGCTGGGTTAGGTTAGTCTTGTGCTTCTGTTTTTTCTTTTCCTGTATCTGCCGGACTGACATTCAACAGTTTTTAATATAAATACCTTTATTTTATTCCTAGGTACAGCAATGCAAAATATTTCATAACTCATGGCTTTTATAACTTACAACTTATGGCTTTTATCAATTTCGAGTGAAATTAATGGGTACATTATGATTTGTATTACATATATATATTGTTCCGCTTGGTTTTAATTTGACGTAAAATCATTCCTAACAACATCTTGTGTTATTAAAATTACCTACTTTTCTGCATCTTGGTTGCAAATGTTCCCATTAATGTAGTAAAAAGAGATGGCAAAATCCTTCGTTATTACACATTACAATTTATATCCGCCACGTCATAGCGTCCGGGAAGTAAAACTACATAAAACACGATTGACTAAAAAACATACACAAATTGGGGTCCTTTAAGTTACTTAGCTGTACGTTACTGTACGAGTTTTACTATTTATTTCATAAAAGAAATTCACTATATACACAGCAAATCGTCCATAGGCACGTTATCAAAAATTAAGATTAAATATAATATTATGTAACAAAGAAATTATTTCTACAATTGTCGTACGTTAAAAAATTTCCTATTTAACCAAAGTAAATTTAAATAAATAGCTTCATTATCATTGCCACATATTTTTAAATTTGGCCGACTAATCGAAACTCTTTAAATAAAATTAAGGCAAGAAGTGAAACTTGATGATATTGATTTTTATACCTAAATTTAATATTAATTCGTCGCATATTTGGAGAAAATCACTATGTCTATATACATACCTCATACTCATCCACAATATGACTTGTCCAGCCTCTGCACTCTGCAGTAATACCTATACTATAACTGAACACAAAGATGCGAGTATAATAGTGACAATTATTGAGACGCTAAGTACTTCGTTTTGTTACCTCTTCTCCCATGGTTACTAACTTATAATACCGTATACAGCATATTTTTGGTAACGATACGTCATTTTATTTTAGTACACGGAACAGTTTTATTGTCAAAATAAAAAATATGACTAATTTACCTAACTTAAAAACCGTATCAGCACGATGTGGTCTTATTACTTTGACTGTTGATACGACATTACACCTTAACGCAAAGTTATAAGACCGTATACACCATATTCGGCAATTAAGCTTAGCTTATCATATTTTTAACAGAAAATACTAAATTAAAGAACCGTATAGTGCGTTTATACCGCCTTTTAGCTAGTTTTATATTTTACTTTATATTTTTACTGCTAAGCTAAAAATGTTTTTTGGGTCTGTAAAAAAAAGTAGTTCACTTAAAAAAGTGATAATACCATAAAAAATAAGTCCCAACACGCTGCTATGAAACACAAAAAAAAATAATCAAATATGTTGCACCAATTTCTAGAAATTGAATTTTGAATTTTATTGTACGTTTTTTGCGATTATCTCGAAAGTGACTTTTGTCAAATGGTCGCCTTTTACCGTAGCACGGCAGATCTAGACTAAATAAGGGTTTGGAATCGACAACATACATGCATAATAGTCTGATTATCGCATATTTAGATTTAAAACATGTAAAATAAAGACACTATAATGACATTAATGACACATGTGATGGGTGCGTTCAGAAAGTAACACTTAAAATGTTGTTAGGGAAATTGTGAATGGATATGATACAAAATAAATATACTACCGAGAAAAAGACGTTGTCATGTAAAATCTTCCTTTGCCCGTAAAACCGACTTTACAGGCAACCATTTTTTTAATAGAATTCAGTATAATTTCGCAGGAAGAACGAAGGATTGAGCAGCATTCCGGTAAACAATGTTTTGAATTTTTATAATGACATATCCTTGACTGACAGATATTTAAACTAATGTCACTCGAGTGCGGATTGCGATTGGTTACAAAATTGTTGCCATATAAATCTTATAAATAACGCCCTCTTGACAATCCTCATATATTTCTGGTCAGGCTTTACATATAAATATGTTGTTCATTTTGAAGAGTGATTTCTATGTTTTAATTTCTTGCTCCTGATACAGGCAAAAATGTGTTAAACTTCATTAGAGATTTCGTTTTAATTGCAAATAAATGTGTAGTTTCAATGCGATTAATGTTTACTTTGTTAACGTTACAGGTACCTACAGTTTATTTTTTTGATAAGACAATATCAATCAATTATTATAACAAAACGGGACATAATCGCGATCAAAAAGGTGTACAATTACTCCGACGTTTCAGACATGATTTTACGTCTATGGTCTCTATGGGACTCCCTTATGTGTGAAGTGAACTTGTGTAAAAATCGTGTGAGTTTAAATCAATATGAGATGAATCAATATACCTCTATAATATTTATTATCAGCAATGCATCAGTTCTTAATTGTATCTGAATAAAACATTCAACAATCGAATCGAATCGATTGGTCGGCGCGGTGAACAAACATCGGTTAACTATTGAGGGTAACGACCCGTCAAACGTCCCGCCCAAGATGGCAAACAATCACATGTTTGATATACGAGGTTCGTACCACAACTGACTTGTACTTTAGCACTTCGTTAGGAACTTGCGGCGAAATGTTGAACCTGATTTGATGCTCATCTACCACTTAGCACGGATGTAAAGTATGTATTACATTACAAGGAGTACAGATCTGATAATCAGGTCAACCGTGCCGTGTCTGGTGTCTATAGATACACGTGGAACAATGGTAAGTACGTGCCAAGGTTAGTAAGAGGTAAAAAATACAATCGTACGTTAAATATACGATGGCCATTAATTGATACGCTACGCTTCTGAGTAAATCAACTAGCGTTCTAACCGTGCGGTTCTAGCATCATTCCTTTTTCACGATTAATACCCCAACGGAAGAGCCAATGGTTAATATTCACTTTTCATTATGATGTAACTAGAATCGCACTCGGGGCACTTCGGGGTACATAAAAAATCAACTTATCTTACGAAACTCTTACTCAACAATCATCTATTTCCAGAAACGGGAATAACAAAAAAAAACGCTTTACAAACGCTGAATATTCACCCTTTTATGGGGTGATTACTAGCCGGTCAATGCTACGCGCAACGCAGATACAGTATAAATGCGATAGGAGAACTCATACCGTTGTGTATCTACTAGGTATGCTGTTTAATGTTGTTACTTGTCCCCCTAGTAGAAGCCTCGTAGTTACCGAGAGCAGAAGATCTCTCTGATGAGCACTTGGATAGCAGCTCTGTGGCAGTAAGTGAACGCGCATGGATGCTGCCTGAAGTGTCCGAATAAAGGTAAAGGGGTAGCCAAGCAGCCGTTGATAAGAAGAAGAGTGACGAATACTTAGCAATCTGCTTGGCCAGCTCGCGTAGACACATCAAGCGGATGTTAGCCATTCTTTGCTGAAATATGAACTGCAGTTTCTCTCGATGTCTTCATTAGAAGCTAATAGCCTTGTTACCGTAAGTGACTCGAAGATCTTGCCAGACGATGACTTAGCGAGCAGCTCGGCCAGCTCGGTAGCCATGCGGCGGCGCAACCAGCGGGTATCAGCGGTGCTTTGTTGGAAGATGAACTGCAGCATGGCGTTGATGGCGCCTTCCGGGGTGCTGCCTGCGCCGCGCGTCAGCTCACTGAGCACCTCCTGCGAGAAGATTATGGAAATCAGTAAGTTTTTCAAAGGAAGCTTGTGGTCAGCGCCCAAGGTGGAACAGCCGCTTTAGGTGCCAGGTGGCGATCGTTGCTAAAATTATGCCGACGGCGAAAAAACCGGACAAGCGCGATTCGGGCCCACGCACCGAGAGCTCCGTGCAAACACTTTCCATCTTAACTGGCCGGGTTAAGTTAAGTTTGCAAACAAATGAGGTGCAAAGTTAACACAACCGATCACGTTTGGTGTATGGAAGCCCTACTAAAATATTTATATTATTCTGTTTTTAGAACCGCTGTTATAGCGGCAACAGAAATACATCATGTGTGAAATTTTCAACCGTCTAGCTATCACGGCTCGTGAGATACAGCCTGACAGCGGAGTCTTAGTAATAGGGTCCCGTTTTTTACCCTTTGGGTACGGAACCCTAAAAAACAATGATGACGCCTTTTGAGACCTGCGATTAAAGGTGTCCGATGACAATCTGGTTTATCCCTGATTAACGGTTAAGGCTAGCGCTGTTTGTGGCACTTCTGCACCTTAGGTTTATTATACAGCGTATATATTTGATATAACCTCAAATTGAAGCCAGACGTAGATTTTGCTATAATCTTATATTTATAATAATTATTAATTTAGCGTTAACTGTTATAGCGTAATAAATTTTTGAAAATTTACTGAGCAGCAATGTATGGCGTACACTTATTAAAAGTGTGTATCAAATGTGACACCACGATGTTACCTAAGTGTCAACAAACAACAAAAAACAGAAACATTGCGTGCTGAATTATTTTATATGAAAAAAAAAGTACGGATATATATATGTATATTAATGAGTGCCTATACAAAGACCCCGTAAAGTTTGCGGTTATATCAAATCTACACGCAGTATACTGATGATGTCCTCCCAGACATAATATGCGTCGACGGCGACACCCTAACAAGAGCGTTTGAATAGCAAACCCATTACACTACGATGGCAATCATACGACAAGTATACGAGTATGTATGGTCTCCCTAATGGTTAAGCATTTGTTAATCCGTTAAGAACTGATTTCTCTTCTCTAGATAATATTAAGAAAAAAAGCATTATCAGCATCCAAGGGTGGCTATGATGGGTTGATAATCATCGTCGGAGACTTCTTTATATACGAGTACATATGATGACTTAATACTTATAATGTTGAATTTATATGTATACGAGTAGGTATAAAATACCTTACTTTATGAACAGTCCGTGAGTTGTTAAAGTGGGCGAGATATTAAGTAGGTACGAGTCTGCCACAGATATTAGTTTTATTGAAGAAAATTATTTGTACAAGTAAATTGCGTGTCAGAAATACCAAAGTCTGAAGTTTGCTTTGATTGGGTAGTAAACGTTGTACAAACGCAAATGCCTTATCAACCAGAGTCCCGTGTATGCCTATATTTTATAAATTGGTTATTTTACTAAAAATTTAGTGTTGAAATTGGAGGAGACGATGCACTACAAAACGGAAGAACTTAAACAGATTATTTTCGCTTCTGTTCTAAACGGAAACCGATACTTTATCAT
This sequence comes from Apotomis turbidana, assembly GCA_905147355.2. Lineage (NCBI taxonomy): Eukaryota > Metazoa > Arthropoda > Insecta > Lepidoptera > Tortricidae > Apotomis > Apotomis turbidana. The sequence goes on along the minus strand of LR990280.1, from coordinate 53,212,229 downwards.
GATCATACAAAATTATAGCTATTATTGATAACGCTTCGCTGAATTAGATGATCAGATTTGTTTGGTCAACAAAATATAACAAAAAGACTTTTCTACGCTGAAAAAGAAACGATTTGTGAACAGTATAGCCCAAATGTTAGCTGCTAGTTTCATTAATCGGAGGACTGACAAACTGAGGGCTACTAATAGTTCTTAACCAAAATTAAGTTTCGGAAAATTAGCATTAATTCTGGTTACCTACTACTAAGTAAGCACAATTTGGCTATTTGTCAAGTATGTTAAAGTAATTGAGCTATTTTTTTATCAGTGGAGCTGTTCAATAATTCCTTTGTCACAAGACCGTTCTGTACCTACACTTAAGAGGCCCTATTCCTTTTAAAATTTTATTTTTCATATTAACTATGGCAAATATATTGATAATTTCTACCAACTTTTTGAAGTGAATAACACTTTTCGCCGAGTTCTACGTGGTAACATAGCTATTTCATGCTTTTATTGCGTGCAGTCGAAAATAAGTTGAAAAAACTATTTTTCCGCGTGAATTTTGTCAATTTCGAGTAGTTTTTGAAACAAAAATTATCAATGAAAAAATCAAACTGTAGGTTTCAAATGTATACCTATAAATCTCAATAGCCCTGTTCTAGGTAATAACATAAATATTATGTTAAGAAACATGTTTGATCATAGAGAAAAAATTCTAAAACAATCAGCATTTTAAAAGGAATAAGGCCTCTTAAACATGGGTTATTGTGACCGTACTCGCTAGCGATAGCGTAAACGGGTAGTATGGAAAACAGTACAGCCCCTAGCGGTTACTTTGTAGAAGTACCTACTTTTCTTCATACCAATCGTTTTCGATGGCGCTAGCGAGGACTGTCACAGTAAACTCTTGGTAAGGGTACAGTCAGCACTAGTAATTGCTACGCATGCCAGGTGCAAAATTACACGCACTCGGTCTCTTATCAAGAGAATTAGGGTTGTACAGATCATTGTGAGTGTATTTTTCTGTTTAACTACTTCTACAGTTCATAATCGTTGTATTTGAGCATTTCTTAAAATGGATGTACAAAACTAAGACGTCAATTACTTATATACGTAGTTCAATATATTTTTCCTATGTTGTTACCAATTTTCTTTGTGATTTCCAATACATTGCTTTCAGATTGTATATAATTAAAAAATATTTGCATAAGGTCAACCGGGGTAATGGCGTCACCATTTTTTTTGATATTTTATACTCTCATTTAACCCCAAGTTATGAAATATTTAATTAGTGTATAGAAATATTCTTACGCGCTGTGCTTCCTGTGGCTATTTTCCAAGAAAATTCGTGTAGTAACGTTTTTGGTTTGCGATAATTAAACGATATACAGATGTTTTTTTTTAAAAAACGGAAATTTAGACGCATTTGTCCCAGTTGGGATAATTGCGTCTTTTATAAGCCATTCATGATCAATTACGAAGAGGCTTTCAAAAATGAAACATGTTTGCTATACAGTATTCTAGAAGATAAAGCTAAATACAAGGGATCAAAAACAGTTACTAACGACCTTAGATAGAAAATAGTATAATCTGGGTAAACGCGTCTACAATATGTGGACGCATTTATCCAAACCTAATTTCCAGATGTTGTAAACCTTTTAGTCGGTCAAAAGTCTAAGATCTAGAAATGTTCGGAGAGCTTTAATTTTTATTTTTGTCACTGACCTATTTAATGAGTGAAATTAAATAGTGGAGATTTTATCCAGATGGGGTGTTTTGTTAAAGATATTTAAGGTCAATACTTTCTTCTATGTACTTACCCATATTTTTTAGCGGATTGAATTACGGAGTTGCTTGCCATCACACTTATACCCCTCGCGGCGAACGATGAGTCCTATGACACCAGTAATTTTTTCCGATTATAGGTTATAAAATGTATTGAGATGACAGCTGTCATAGGACTCATCGTTCACCGCGAGAGGTATAAAGAATAGGAATATATCAGTATATAAATATCAGTAGACGAAATTCCGACTAGGTTCTTACTTATACTTTGACACTAAAACTACATAAAATGCATTAATTCTGGTAAAAATAAGCTCGAAAATGTTCTATATACTGTTAAAACCAAGTATCAAGAAAAGGGTTGTCGACACCTGACATTTGGGCAAATGCGATACACAGACGCAATTACCTCAAAGTATGAGACGCATTTTGCCAAATTTAAAAAATAACCTCCAAGAATTTGTAGACGAAATTCCGACTAGGTTCTTACTTATACTTTGACACTAAAACTACATAAAATGCATTAATTCTGGTAAAAATAAGCTCGAAAATGTTCTATATACTGTTAAAACCAAGTATCAAGAAAAGGGTTGTCGACACCTGACATTTGGGCAAATGCGATACACAGACGCAATTACCTCAAAGTATGAGACGCATTTTGCCAAATTTAAAAAATAACCTCCAAGAATTTGACATCGATTTTTTTCCAAACCCAAAGCATTATCAACAAAAAAAGTGGTTCGAACATATCGTCTTACTAATAGTAGTCACATTTATTACAAATAATTATCAAATATTTAAAGAAAAACAGGGATTAAACAGATTTTGTTGACTTAACTCATGCAACGTGTAGATCTAGCATGACACTAAATTTCAAAATGATCGACCTCTTGAACACGATACGCCAAAACGCCCTCTATGTTACGTGTTGCCCTCCAAGTAGTTTATTCCTATATCACTACATGGCAGAAGTTGTATTAACTAACGTCGTTTAAAAAGTAACTGAAATAGACGCAATAACCCCAAAGAGGCAATTACCCCGGTTGACCTTAACAGAAAGATATCAAACACAGCCATAATTTTTATATAAAATTACTACAATAATTAGTAACAAAATAGGAAAAATACATACTTACATATATTGAAATTTAATTGTTTTTTGTTGTCTTAAATTTGTTTTTTTTCTTAATGCTCATTTGAGCAGTCGTTGTGCAGCTTTTGCTTTGACTATGTTTCAGCTTGATTAAACATCAGATAGCTCATTAGGTCCGAAACCTAATTTAAACTATAACGAAGTAGCAAACTTGTAAAAAAAATTCGCGCTGCTGGTGTACTGTGTAATAATCTAAATCTAATGCTTCGCAATGCTAAAATAACCATTTCGGTATTATTTTGAACTTCGCTTCAAACTAATAATCTCAAAAGAAAAAACGATCGCACATGCAGTAATATAAGTGTAATATACAAGGTGCGCATGAGCATTGCGATAGATTTTAACCACGCATTCCTGAGGTCCTAAGTAGTAATAAATCTGATATGAACCTAGGCCAATTTATATTTTTTTTTTATTTTTTCATACAAAAAATACTTGATAAAAATAATAATAAGGCGGTACTCCTGACGATGCGCGCCGTGTTCAGGAGTAGTTAGCATGTCCCTCAATGCAAGCATTCGTCTCTGTAATGTAACTATAATATATTAAGAAATATGTATATAAATAATATAATGTATTAATAAAATGGAGAACCGAATAGGAAAAATGATTGGACACCTGCTGCGACACGAATGAATAAGTATATAAAGACTATTATAAAAGGAAAGATTGAAGGGAGCAGAAAGAAAGAAAGACCACGGAGAGCTTATATGGACCAAATAAAGGAGAAAGTGTGTCGTACCAGGCTGTCAAGGAGAAGGCGTAAGAACGAGATGCATGGAAAATTGGAAATTGCTCCACCGACAAGAGCATAGCTCTTAAATTCAAGACGATGATTAACACGTTGAATGCGGTACATGCCAGTTTTGACTTGTACTGGACTTTCTTTTGGTGCAGCGCAAGGAAGTAGCCTCTCTCTGTCTGGTGCGGGGGCTATTTGACTATGAAATTCTATGGACTAGAAAGAGTCAAGTATACATTTATGCTTCTTTTTGCAAATTTTATCCGATGGGCACATCGAAATGTACAAGACAAATTTGACTCGTTTCGCACTAGGTGAAAAAAATAATCAACCAGTGCGGTACCGGCCAAAAGTGTCTTATAACCTACCGCCTTGTATCGCACCGCGGGTACAGGCCAGTACAGGCCAGTGCGGGAGTCGATCCTTACGAGGCATTTGTTTATCGACCGTCTAATAAATTTTCGTCATGAATGCACCAAGAAAAAAAATTACAAAAAATATTTGATGAAATTGAGAGTAGTGAATCGAAGTATAATAAAATGAAGAAGAAATGCAACGGTAGAATTTTCACAATCAAAGGAGAAAACACAGGTGGGGCCGGTCATAAAATATATATTTCAATATCTACTGCCAAGAATGTGAAGACAATATGTTTAGAATGTTTCAATAAGTGTCATTCAAATATGTAAATTTAGTTATTTTTTTTTAATAATTACAACAATTGATATCGATGTTTGGTTTCATTATATTTCCCCTCCCTACAAAAACATCGACTCGAGGGCACCAGCCCTGTGTCCATGATGCGGTACAAGTCAGTTTCGTATTGTTAATTAATTGTCTTATAATTCCTAAACCAAGGTTGATAGTCTGTAACGAACTCAGTTTTAGATCGTTCAATTGTTTAACTTGCTATTGTTATCAGTAAGTCATCAATTTGTAAAACCAACAAAGATATATTTGCTAAAATTTAGACCTCTAGTCACAAGCCAAAATAGTCTTGTACCGCACCAGTGAAAAACTATGCTACAATTCAAAAATGATATGTAGGTATAGCACCGAAAGTAAATTATAAAATCCAGTTCCCGCATTCAACGTGTTAAGAAAATCTCATTTGTTTTTTGTTACCTACATACAAAGGGCGTCTCAAGACTATGGGACATCAAGGGAAAGTACCCTAAATATCGTAGATAGGATATTTTAATGAAATAAGACTTTATGTTATTTTTAAAACTTAGTAATTCAGCATTTAAAGATTTTCTAAGAATGACTTGCTTCGTCTGGGAGTCGAACCGACTTCAATGTGAAAGAAAAATCACCCCTATTTTTATGATGCCAATCGAAAGAATGGACAAAAAATAATAGAATAGAATAGAACATTTATTGCGTATCACATTACAGACATAGGTGGATTTATAAATAAGTCATGGGATACATGTGACGCCCTGCAAGGGCACAAGCAACATCAGTAGGCTAATTTTAATAAAACTACAATTACTTAAGATTAACATAGCTGAATACAACACATTAATTCAACAAGACCAATAAATCTATATTATATACTTTCGTTGTCCTTAAAGAACTCGTCTAAACTGTAAAAGCATCTCGTAATTAAGAACGATTTTAACTGTTTGTTAAACAATCTTGGGTTATCTATGTTTTTCAAGGAGTTTGGGATATGAACATAAATTTTAATGGTCATGTAATGGGGGCTGCGTGTGACGAGTTTTAATTTTGAGAAGGGCATTTTAAGTTGATTGAGATGGTGATCATTTCTTTTAGTTTTAGTTGTTGGTTTAGGTGAGTATAAATTAAAATGTTTTCTAATAAATTTACATGATTCAAAAATATACATCATGGATGTTATCTATACATGTATTTAAATATTATGTATATCGTCTTCTAGTACTCATAGTACAAGTATTGCTTAGTTTGGGACTAGGTCGATTTGTGTATGATTTTCCTATAATATTAATTTATTAATTTATGTCAACAGTAACACTTTCATTTAGCCTGGCACTACTTGACCTATTACAGCCGCATGCATTATTGATTGAACCGGGCGGCGGGAGGCACGCGCGTCAGCACTAAAACTGCATATCCACTCTCACGGAGGAGTGGAGAAACTTAACCATAGATTTTGGAAGAAAGGGCGTTGATGACGTCACACCATATCATCCTAAAAGTCACAAAGACCACTGTCTGTCAAAAATACTACTGTCTGTGGCAAAATAGGCGCAATGAATTGTTTCTTGTTATGGCGGCCAACAACTATACTTAATTTATAAATTCATGAAACATGTAGTCTCATTTTTTTTATGTGGGTAGGTACACACCACATTTTTTATATTAAACCATCAGAAAAGCAAAGTAAAATTGAAATGCGTAACCTGGTGATACTAAATTGAGAATTTCAACTGAAACTGTCTACAGCGTCGGTGACTGGCTAAGCAAGTACTTAGGTACTAAGCATAAAACGGTTAGGTCACTCTAAACGTAAAAAAAATTGGTTTCACGGTTTTTTTTTGATATACATATCTACTAAGCACTAAATCCATATTATTTTTTCTCCGCTCCGCATTAGTGGACAAGCAGCCTAATAACCCAAGCGTGCCTTGTTTCCGAAAATATGGATACCTTCATTATTTCCCATACAAAATTCGGAAAGTTTTCAGAAACGGCACATCTCTAATCTTGGCCCGCTGTATGAGGTTAGTAGTACAAAGTGGTCCTCCCGTCAAAACGTTTGAAATTTCTACCCGTCTAGCACAACTAGGCTTTGCGTTTGCGAATCTTATGCGTCACCCTCTTACAGTACCTGCGAAGAAAGAGATAGGTAATATTTCTCGCGGGAGAAAGAGCCGCGTGTCACTGTTGTGCTAGAGGTGCTGCTCTAGATCAACACGTACGAGTAAAGTTGCATTATCATTAGTTGTCATCTGGGTGATCTACAATCGACCTATTATAATTGTGAAGCTGGATTTAACAGTAAAAAAAGTCATCAAAATAAAATACTTTAATATCAGTGACAACCCTACTAATTCATTTAGCTTTTATTTACCTACATTGTAAATTGACACCTGTCTAACTTAAGCGATGTTCAAAAGATGCTAGGGCTGATATGTGCAGATTTTTATACTAATCGCACCTTTAGAATTATAGTGACCTAATTCTAAATTGTCGATACTTCAATTTTTAATTATATATTTAGATTAAAGAGACCTAATTCTGAAACTTCAAGATTTTGAATTAGGTCACTATAATTCTAAAGGAGCGTAATGTTTAACAAACTGTATCTCAAAAATGGATAGAAATATTGACATAGTTTCATTGGTGAAAAATTAAGTACTGGTTCTGAACAATTGCCTGTTGGCTTAAAAGTCCCTCGATCTGTTCCACCTTGTATACATCTCTCCGCTACTCGACAGAGTTGTATTCGTGAAGCGTTATTTTAATTTACCTGAAGCAAACATTTCACAGCTTAGGTTTATGTAAATCTCTTCCCCGTATATCGTAAGTACTACCCATCTAATACAGCAAAAAACGTAGCAGGATTGGACGAATGGAATACCTACTTCCAACTGCAAACGATAACTCTTCCTTTCTATTTTATAATTTATGTGATATTAGCACCGAGTTTGGTTCTCATGCTTCTGAGTATCAAAAATGTAAATTTACTGCAGAGTATGGAACTAGGGAAAGTTATTTTATTTAACTATTTTCATCATTTAATATATTGCTTTGCTGTAAGCGTGTTTACGAAGTTTGCACTACAAACTTACAGTTTCTTTATTGCAAGATGTATTTGTTTTGAATATACATTCGTTGTTAGTGCAATATTTGTGTAGCTGCGCTTTTTGCTAACGTACCTATGCGTTCAATGTAGTTAAGGCTTCTTATTCGTTAAAAATGATGATGGCTTTAGTAATTTCTCTCTTGACAAACATAATATATGTTCATTGTTCTGTCCTGTTCTAAGTAGTAGGTAACATTGATAATATGTTAAGAAACGTGGTTGATCATAGAGAAACATGTCTAAAACTATTTTTATAGAATATTTTTGTGGAAATACCAATTTTTTTTTATAAATAATGACACAAAGGTAAATTAAAAAAGAAAAATTAAATGCGTTCTACTACAATCCAAGCAGGATATGAACTTGCGACCTCTACGTTTCCGGCGTATTGATCTCCAAACTGCTTAGATTGTAGTAGATCGCATTAAATTTTTCTTTCTTGATTTACCTTTGTGTCATTATTTATAATGTCTAAAACTATCAGCATTTTTGAACGAATAAGGAGTCAACATACAAAACGGGGTGTAAATTTATCTGGGTCGTAGTTCAAGTTCATGTTGAAGGTCAAAAAGGAGAATGCGATGCTCGGCTGGAAATGCGAAGAGTTGGTTGGGACTTACTGTATTTATGCACTTGTGTTTGAAACAACCGTAGGAAAGCCGCATAGTGATACGAAACTGGCAAACCCTTTTGACGGCTAAGGCATGTAATAGTGCTTTTCTTAAACATATGCAATGAAATAAAGATTAAATAAAAAAAATGCCTGTTCATGAACACAGACGCAATGTTTAAAAACAATTACTTCCCAGCCTAGGCCTTCAGTTTTATATGAAATTCATTTACAGTTTTCTCGAGTTGTTCCGCCTGAAACGTGATACTTCGAAGCCTATTATAACGCACGTTATGACGACATTTTATTGCATGTTTGAGAAAAATTTATTGAAATATCTTTGGAAGCTTAGCACGTTCGACAATTCTAATGACATAAATATGTACCTACGTCGGTATTTACTTGTGATTGGCTCTGCCAACTGCCGCGCCACATAGCGTGCGTAACTACAGGGGACTGTCAAATAATAGGGGAACGTGGGGTTATCAGAGCGGGTGGGTAATGGGAGCGATGTCAAAATGAACCGTCAGAACGTAGTAGTGCAAAAGACAGTCCCCTTACCATGAGTTAACGTGACAGTACTCGCTAGTGACAGCGTAAACGTTTTGTATCGAAAATAGTATAGCGCCCCTCGCGGTTACTTTGAAGAACTACAATTCCCCATACAAATCGCTTACGCAATCCCTAGCGAGTCCGTTCACTGTAATAAACTTATGGTAAAGGTACAGATGTGTTCAAGAACGCTCAATAAATGTAACTAAATATAATCCACGAAGTTCGCTTCGTCGTATTCGGGTATACTATAACCTTTGGATGTCCAGATATCCTTGTACCGAATTTTGTTCATATCCTTCCAGCCATTTTGGCGTGATGAGACAAAGGAATTCTGACCAAAGATGGCACCACACCACCTCGAGGTGCCGAATTGTTAGGGCTGTGAATGCCGTGATAACCTTAAAATAAAACATCCAATACCTATTCAATATCTATTGACCGTGGGTATTTATAGATATTACATTCGAAGTGACAATCGCAAACCGTATGAATAAATAATGAGCTGTACCATCAGTTTACATTGATCGTACTCGCTAGCGAAAACGTAAAACATATGTGTGGACAATTGTAGTTCTACAAAGAACGCATACGGCGCTCTAATATTATTTATATTATCCATACAAATCCTATACGTAGTCGCTAGCGAGTACCGTCACGTTAAAGGCTTGTTCGGACTAGGCTAGTAGCGAGTAATTTAGTAGCTAAACTATTCGCTACTGCCTAAAAATTGTTCGCATTACAGTCGAGTAAAGTTCACAAGTCAGTGGTATTCTGCAATTTTAAAGTGGTTTCCTCGCTCCAGCGAAACAACATTTTCACGCCAACTAATGAACTCGACTAAATCCATAATACACTCTAATCTATGACTAAATCGACAGGTTCGGAGTTGTTAAGCCGGCGGCCGAGTAAGCACGGACGCGTGGTGGGGGGTGCTACTCACTACTAAACTACTAAAAAAAAAAGGATAAAATGGATTGACTCGACTTAATTACTTACTAATCTACTCGACCAATTTTTTGGTGTTCAGACACGTTTAGCTACTAAATTACTCGCTACTAGACTAAAATACTAGCCTAGTCCGAACAAGCCTAACTCATGGTAAGGGTACGGACCGCACTCGCTAGCGACAGCGTAAGCGATTTGTACGGAGAATAACACAGCGCCCTAGCGGTTACTTTGTAGAACTACAATTTTCCTTACAATCTTTCACGCTGTCGCTAGCGAGTATCGTCACGTTAACTCATTGTAAGGGTGTTTACACTGACCGTACTCGCTGGCGGTTACGTAATAGTAGTTTATGTGACTGTACATAATAAAGGGTATTAAACACGAGTGTGGGTTTATGAAACGAACTGAAGGCAAGTTCTATAATAACATCACACGAGTGTTTTAATGCCTAATTATGTATATTTACATACACTACTTTATCTAGCCACATTATCATAAGCCTCCATGATGCATTCAGGAGTCACACATAATGACAAATATTACCCGGTAATGGCGGTAATGAAGTTTTCTGGCAGCTGTCATAGCTTTTTTTTAATTCAGAGACAAACTAGAGTCGGTCCACACATTTGTCAAATTTGATTGCAAATTGACAATTCTTTTCGAAGTAAACGTCATCTCGACTGATATTAGAATAGAGGTCAAATCAAATTTCTTTGTTTTTCGGAGATGTTCGAAACTTGAATAAATAATACTATCGAAATCGATGTTATCGTTTAGCAATAATAACATTTTTACGGATAAAAAAATTGTTCTAACAAAAAAGTCTATTCTTATGGTGGTTATAATGTGCAGTTCTTGAACGCATCATGGAGGGTTTATGATATTTGGATAGATAAAAGATTTGTATGGATAATTTTGGTACTACAAAGAACGCTATGGGCGTATTCGCTAGCGAGTGCCGTCACGTCAACTCATGGTAAGGGCACAGGTGTTGCCAGTCGTTAACGAATGCTAATTAATGGAAACGCCAATTACCCCGCTGCACTGGTTGAGCGTCCAATTTCAGCGGCTGAATAACACCCACGGGAAAACGCCACCAAACTACAGGCCATTCTGGAAATACCCGTTTAACCAAGCCCAGTTTCCTGCATAATTGGTTAAATGGTGTCGCGAAGCAAGCTCTGTCCTGTTATTAGTCTTAATGATCGTAAATAGCCGCTGAGCGCACATGTCAATGTTTTTTTTTAATTACTTCCAATTACTTATTCTTAAATGTGTGGTGCAAAAGAATTCACGTCAACTTTCTGGGGGGCAATTCGACTAATATTAGAGAGATAATGGAGATCTCTCCATTTCATCGCCATCCGTCACTTTTGACGTGTCCCTACTTGACAAGTGGCGATATAACTAGAACATCGCAACTTCGTCAATCCGGTTACGCTTAATTTGCGTTTCCTTTGTATGTGATGGCATAAATCACAGGCACATACTTTAACTTGACCGTGTAGTGCGTGAAATTAGTCAGTTACGTTTCGTTCAACACAGAAATTCATATGCATTCATAGCATTTTTGACAATCATTATCGCCTTCGTATTTCCAAAATTGAGATGAAATATGTGACTTGAAGCTCATCGCATTTTAATGACAGTCCAAAGGCGATATCACTGTTATATGTTATATATATGAGTTTTGAAGTTTTGCGATCTCTCAAACGGCATTCTCGAATTAGGCCCCTGATCATCAAGTTTAGCCCCACTTTTAGGTACATACTACTCGCGAAGTTCGTGTCCAACATTGTTCAGCAATACTTTTTTCAGCAGCGATTTGATGTCACCACTTTTCAGTTAGTAGTAAGTGGTCCACGTTTAAGTGGACTCAACCGGTTTTTTATAACTTCTGTGTTATAATTTAAGAAAATTACATCTTGCAGGGAGCTAAAATGAAGCAAGTTCTGCTTTGCAAACAAAGTTGCTTAAAGAAGCAATATTTAATTACTAGCTTTTGCCCGCGACTACGTACGCGTAGAACTCGTTAATTGATATTGACAATTAAAAAAAAAAAAACAATTAGACTTTCAACCCTTTCAGGTATTCAATACTCGAATGGAATCTAGTTAGTAGTTTAGTTCTGGGCTATTGGGTGAAAGTCATGGACAAAATGCAAAACATCCTTTTTTTTAATCTTTTTGGAGTTGCAAGGCTAAGTCCCATTCGATTCAATAAGTTATCCGAGGCTAAGTCCCATTCGATTCCATAAGCTATGCTCAGAAATGGCTCGAGATGGAGACGGTCCATAATCAACTGATGAAGAAGGTTTGGTTCTATTCACCAAAGAATTTTGTCACATTATGAAATTGGGACAAAATAATTATTAGGTAGCTACTATTATTTTTCTAACTTGGTTTTTACAACTTAGTTTATTGAAGTATAGTTCAATAAATTATCCTAAATGATTTATTTCGGTCATTAAAACATATATTTTTTTTTGATTTGGAGACATGAGCAGCAAGCTACATACTATTCATGAGAAAAACATTTCGTGCCCAAATGTATTCCTGCTACTTTTCATGTTTGGCCCTGTGATTTATTAATAGTCACAGAAAATGTTAAAAACTTTTAATGAAAATTGTAGACGTTTAAAATTAAATGGTAAATTATTTGGTATAATAATAAGTGGTATAAGTACACTCTGTCCCTTGACTTCTCCCGTTAAAATCGTGCCCTTCACAATGTATTTCCCTAATTAGGTGATTCTCAATCTAGCGCCGTTGCCAAATTTGGGTGCGTCTAAGTTGCGCATTAACAAAACTGGTACGTTTTTTGTTGATTTTGAAAACAATATCATTATTGGTGCCAATATGGTTCTTTCACATAGCCAGTTTTCGTCATGAATATAAGTGTGCCTATAAACCGATCATGAAAAAATGCTCGGTCGGTGATAGAGCCAAAAAATGGCACTTTTCTCTATTTCCTGTTATAGGTATCGTAATAAGGCTATCCTTCTCCATCAAAGCGTGTCAGGCCCTTGACTTAAGCACGTCGATTACCTATGATTATGTAGCATATTTGATTGACGATTCGGGTCTTGTCGAGTATCCGAGTCTAAGATCCGAAAAATACAAAAACTTTATGCACTAATACTGTACTCGGCGATAAATATTGCACAATTTTGAACATCGGAGTAGCCCTTCTGCAATCTCTGGTTTGACATGTCTTTAGCCCTTAATTTGACAAAAGATGACGAAGGTCGCTGGTTCAAGCCTCATTATGGTAAAATAGAGCAAAATATTCTGGTTCGATAAAAATATATGGAGAACGATGGTCAAAGAATTTGTTCACCCTGCCATACACGCCAAATTATGGGTTAGAAAGAGGCAATTCAGCAATTGGCTGTTTATTTACGACGATTTCCGAACACTGGCGACCGTCCATCAATCATCGTTTAAAATTAAGAGGAACGAACGTAAATACTTTCACGTTTATAATATTATTAGGATTATTTATATATGTTAAGTATCCTATCTTTGCATACTGAGTTATTTACTACTTTATTTATACTGTTATCAAGCGGAGGTACATAATCAAATCTCGTAGGCACTATTTTCAGATGATGTGCGTATCGGAACGTGATACCTACCTGAAGGGCTACTCCGATGTTCGAAATTTTAATTTCGTATAGTGCTATTCCATTCACTCAAATATACCTTGATAGAAGATCGAGACGCACTATTCGACAGTCGAATTTTGAACATCGGAGTTGCCCTTCTGCTATCTCTGGTTTGACATGTCTTGCCAGAAGGGTGTGTGACGTTTGTCAAATCAATTGGGATTGATTCAAATTTGTAAAATTTTATGTATTTGATTCTTGAAATTACGCGATTAATCGAATTTTGCGGATACATGTTCCCATATCAGAATTTATTGTTTTTTTACAAATAATAGTTTGGTATGCGTTTCGTGAAGGTCTATCGTAGGTAGATTAGTTTACCTACGTCAAAACGATGACATGAAGGGAGTTGTTGCAACTACAATGATTTGCTCTCCATACAAAGTTTAATCCCGTTTTTCGTCCCTAAAAGAGATAAAACTTGATATAAATGATAGCCTATGTCCTATTCTGATATATAAGGTACATAACTGGAAAGTTTCATCATGATTAGTCCAGTAGTTTTTGAGATTAAGTGGAACGTACATACATCCATCCATCCATCCATCCAAACTTTCACGTTTATAATATTATATTATTAGGATTGTATTACGAGGCTTACACTCACGCGAAATTGTCTGGAACGGCCCAACATGTTTTGAATTCGTAAGGATGTTTTCATCAGGGACTCCTACCCGTACCCCGGCGCGGTAACTTTGTCACATGTCGGGCCGTCCCTGACAATTTCACGTGAGTGTAAACCGCTTAATAAGTACAATAATTAACTCAGATACAATTACAACACTATAATACTGGGTTGTTTATAATAAACATACTCGTTGTAAACTATACCAAGTTTTTACAATTGGAATAATTTATCGGGACATACCGGACATAAAGGTTCGTTTTACTCCCCCATCGGTGCTCATGCCGTTACCGGATCTGGGTCACACGGACCGGACCGAGTCAAAATGACACAATGCTCCCTAGTGGCATAACGTCACGTAGAGACCCATCGTCCCATGAACCAAAGAGAATATCACCACTAGTTACGTTGACTACAAAACTACAAACGTTAGGTACACGAAATTGTACTGAAGTCCGGCGTAGTTTTCCATTGAATAGGTCGAACATGATTTCAATAGGGTGCCCTATTGAAATCATGGACTACTAATAGGATTTAGTACGAGTATGTAGTCGGTGGCACGGCCATTTTCGTCGCCTGCCTTTGGGTCGGTGCCTAGTGTATATATATTATACTAGAAGATTCCTGGGAACTTTGTCCGCTTGGAAGCAAAAGTAATAACTAATAACCCTTTTTTTGTTCCTCCATAGTCGAGTATAAATTATCCTATCACTGGACATCAGACTTCTGATAGCACTGTAGGACTTTAGAGAGCTATGGAGCCGATTATATAAAAATACAATTCATACTTATTCATCTATTTTATTTTAAAACTCCTTTACGGTCATTGTGGTTAACATTCCCAAGCATTGCATGAGTAAAATTATAAATATTTTTTTTTATAATATTACAAAGTTATATACTTATTTAACTATATTTATCGACGATTTCATGCATTTTCTAGTCATAACTGGATATTTGATCAATATAGAACCCAATTTACTCCATGAAGCACGAAAAAAGTGGCAAATATTTACGAATTTTAAGATGACGCCTGCGCCTACTACACTAAGCAGGTAATTGTATATTATTCTGACTTTGTCCTTGACTGTAAAATTAAAATTGCGAATAAAATACACTCATGAATGAAGAATGAAAGGGATGGAAGTTCACTCTCCCTTTCAGTATGAATTGTATTTTAATGTTAATATGGGCTCCATAGCGGGTAGGTATTTGAATATCGAAAGCTAATTATATCTAAAGTTAAAAAGTCGATGGTCAAAATATCTAAAATGAAAATATCAAACGAACTAAATATCTACTATCATTATATCGACGTCTGGAATTCCTAAAACTTAAATACCAAACATCTAAAATATCGAAAGATCAAAATATCTATAGTCGAATTAACAATAGGTAGGTATATGTTAATATCGAAACCCAAAATATCAACCATCAAAAAGCCAACATTTAAAATACCGAAAATTGAAATAACTAACGATCTTACCCAAGCAGCACATTAGTGAATTTTGCAGCTTATCTTATAGCTTTAAGTTCTAAATGAGTGGTTTAACAGTGTTTGATACAACTTATAGCTTTAAACACAACTCAAAACTGTATATGAGTTCATCCTATCACTTGTAGTTGCATAGGAACGTTTTTTGTTACTACGTTATTACTTATGGTGGGATATAGTCGATTTTGCTACTTAAAGTTGCATGCAGGTTCAAATAGTCACTCAATAAGAAGCAATAGTGTTATATAAGGCCTTAAAATAACTTATAAGCAACTTTTACATACAAGTGGGAACATACCCTTATTTGAAACTAAAAGTTCCAAATGACTAGTACAATAGCGAATTATCACCAAAAGTGGCTAAACGGATAATTTTACGGCTCTTTTGGAACCAAAAATTATTGCAACTTTAAGGCCTAAGAAGTACCTTATTGCCACTCCAACGCATAAATAAGTCTCAATAGGAGGTTCTTGGAACCAAAAGCAGTTATTTTCACTTATTTCAAACCACTAACGAACTAAAAGTTCTATTATTGTTCCTATTGCGCCTTGTCAAAATATATTTAATAGTCTTGCTTGTTTAATAGTCTACAAAAGAGCAAATAATTACTATTGGTAATAGCATTCACTGCTTTCCACTCGCAAGATACAAATAAGTGATTATTAGACCTGATAGTTCCAAATAAGGAGCAAATAAGTGAAAATAAACACTGTAGGATCTTTTTCGTTTCACCATGATTACAAATGGAAGCCTATGAAAATTAATTATTTTAACCAGAATTTTATCACACTCACGCATAATCACAGACTTTTGATAGTTGTGACGATGTTACTTTAACATTGTACGTAACCTACAATCATTAGCTCAGGTTTTTAACAGTTTTATTTCTTATCAGTATCTATACCTTATTTGATTTAGCACTCTCTTTTTTAATATTCCTGATCAAATCAAAGGCGCATCGAAATTTACTAAGAAACCATACCATAGTTTCACAGTAACAAAACATTCGCAAGAATTTCGTGCTTATTTCAATGCCTGTATAACGTGAAGTTTTAATCACTCATCCAAAATTAATATGGCAGATCACATATTAATTTTAATAAACACAACTTTGACAGTTGCCACGCCACTCAGATACTTTGGCGACTCATTTATCACTCATTGACCGAACTGAAATTGTTTTCATTCGTTCACTGGCTTCACTGCGCTTAACTTTCACCCATAGTTCTAATTACCACTTAAGGTATTTGTGAGATCTCTTATGGATTCTATTTAGCACCAAAAATAGGCTGCAATTTTTCTCCTTTTGGTTCTATACTGGTGGCATAAGGGTTCTTGCCACCTATATAGCACTTAGTCATGGTGGTAAATTTAACTTAAGCATCTAATTAGATATGATATACGAGCTATTTAGACCCAGTTGTGCTACTTGGGTAATATCTACTGTCATTATATCGACGGCTCACATTCCAAAAAGCCCAAATGCCAAACGGCAATTAAATTGCACGTGGGCAAAATAGGAGTGTAGATGCGAAATAATAATAATTATTCAAATATTCAAATAATGAGCTGTGTGTGAAAGTCCGAATCTAGGGCTCTCGCTGGTTAGGACGCGTGCCGACACAGAGCACCCTAGAGTGTTTTTGTAAAGCCGGAGGCGCGAAGGGAGTGCAGCCCTCGTCCGACGTGACAAAGCTCGGGAGCCGTGCGGAGTGGAGTACAGGCCACCGCGTTTTGCCACGCAAGGGCGGAAGGGCTGCTCTCCCCGCAGTGCCGGAGCTAAGGCAGAGTCAGTTTTGCTCGATTTAGACCGATCGAGGTTGACCTAAAGACTCTAGGTTGACCCAGTGCAATTATTGATTTAATGAAGTACATGTTATAAAACCCACGGTAACGGTAGTCTTATTCATATCGTCAAATTTCAGTTGAATTATTTGATAATTAATATAATTTTCCTAATAGGGAATTTTAGGGGAGGGCTATGCTCGGGGTGTCTCTACGTGATCGAATCAGAAATGAGGAAATCCGTAGACGAACTAATGTGACCGATATAGCTCACCGGATTAGCAAGTTGAAGTGGCAATGGGCAGGCCACATAGCACGCAGAGCAGATGGCCGATGGGGCCGAAAAGTGCTCGAGTGGAGACCTCGGACCAGCAAGCGCAGCGTAGGACGTCCACCTACAAGATGGACAGATGACCTTATAAAGGTCGCCGGAAGGCGCTGGATGCAGGTCGCTTCCAACCGGTATATATGGAAGTCCAAAGGGGAGGCCTATGTTCAGCAGTGGACGTCCTATGGCTGAGATGATGAATAGGGAATTTTAAGTAAATTTAGGTAAAATTCGTTGAAATTAAGCTTTCGGTGAAAAGTTTGTCTATACGGAGGAACCCAGTAAAAGGATAATAATAGTAAATAGCATGTCTATTCATAACAAAGTTCAGAGGGGAGCTGCGGGTTGTCGGGCAGCTCATTGAAGCGACGTTTATTCAGCTTTCGTTAAGGCGTAGTACAGAAAATACGCCATGTTTGCATACTCGTATTTTCCCGGTCAACACAGACTTGTAGACCGCGGTTCGCATCATAAGTATGCGCCTCAAAATGAGGTTTATCACAATGTGGTGGAGTAGAGCTTAATTTTGTATTCGACGACGCAGTTGGCGCAGTTGTAGTGCACCTTCATGCTGAGCCAGCGATCCCGGGCTTAAACCCGGCCAGGACACTTATTTGTGTGATGGACTCAAATATGTATGCTTGGGTTACGGTTGTAAAATTGTTCCTATGCGTATATGTATTTATGTATATAATTATGTATATCTAGTACTCATAAGCCTTTTTGAGCTTAATTTGGGACTAGATCGATTTGTGTGTGATACACATTTACTTATTTGTAAAGACTAGGTTAAAGCACCCCTCAGGCTCCTTTTATACTTTACTGGAAGGCGCAACTTAACCCGCATAAAACATGTTTTTATCGTAGTCGGTTAAAAATTATCCTATAGCCGTCGTACACTCGTTGACACTGGACCATAAATTGGACTAAGAATTAAGATTTTCCGTACATTTTGAAAATAGTACGGATGTCACAATGTTTGCGTTTAGAAAAGCACACGTATGCGGCGACTTTCAGCGTAACTTACCTTGTAAATAAGTAAACATATGAATTCATATCATAAAGTCCGCTTCATACGGATCCGTGTAAACATACCCGAGGAGTTCATAAAGGCATGTTTACATAAAGTGCAGTGTTTTAATGCAGAAAGTAAACTGACCAAAGTCATTAAATGACGCTCGGCTTTACATAAGATAAGTGGCGGAATATGATAAATGGGGTAGAACAAAAAGTAGTCTCAAATTCTCAAATGAAGTGTAGTATTTTTAGCGCTAGTATCATTTTTGCCGCAATTTTATGGAAGTCTTCCCTCGGTGATAGTCTTACCCCACCCTAACTTACCTTTACCTAATTTCAAACGCTCTACCAGAATATCTATTTATACATTTCGGAGCGTCGCCACTATTCGCGAATTCACGTTACTAATTGAAATAGTGGTTGAACTATTCCCCTTAGAATTCTAGATTCAATATTAGTAGGTCTTAGTTAGAATTTGACATTGATTCAATTAACGAATTGTTCAACGAGTGAGTTTAGATCAGTACCATGAGTTTACAGTGACCGTACTCGCTAGCGACTACGTAAAAGATTTATTTGGAGTATTGTAGTTCTACAAAGTAATCGCTAGGGATGCTGTACTATTATCCGTAGTCAATAGCGAGTACAGTCACGTTAACTCATGGTTAACAAAAGAGATAGCGAACTCCGCCTGCGGGGTGCCTGACATATCTTGCCGAGACGTGGCTTGTCTCGCGACTGAGCATCACCTTTCTTGCTCGCACGAAATAAAGGAAACTAACAGTATTTGTCGCGCGACTAAGAGTCGCGTGTCAGAGTTATATCGCGCTGGACTTATGCTAGACGCGCTGGACTTAGATAGAACTTCATCGACAAAATGTTGCTTCGGCATAATTAGGTACGTTGAAAAAAAAGTATTGACGAAATGTAAAATTACAGACAAAAATTCCAAGCTGTTCGCCCTTGAAAAACCTGCGTTGGGGTAAAATCTTCTTTGCTCTTTGTTTATTAGATCAACTAACTCCTACGTTGTCTTAACGCTCAATCCTTTATTACACCATCAATGCTTACACCGTACTGACAATGCACGTAGACTAATAAATACAATGTGTGTATTTAAACTCTTCAATAGGAATTTCCGCAGCGTACATGACGAGTAACAATTCCAAAACAACGGGACTGATTGCGAGTGTGGTCGCTTGTTAGGTACGGACTATTTCGCAATTCTTATGCAGCGAAATGTTTGCGAGGTTATGAATCCCAATTGCCTACATATTTTTACAGGGAATCAATCTACATTCATCTGCGACGCGATTATGGTGCGTAACTTTTCTGTGAAACGGTGAAATTAGGAACTACGACTGTCATGCTGATATTCATACCTCTGCTAATTTTTAGGGATAAGAAACATGTCGATATAACATATAAATTCTCGATTACTTTAAAATGGTTCGATATCATGTCTGGTGGATATTTTCAACTAAACGGCAATCTTTAATACCGACGAATATGGAAAAAAACTGATTGTATTATGATGAAAACTATTTTAAAATAAACAAATATATTGTTGATTCTATTTTAAGAGAAAATAAATAATATTTATTTCTATTGAATAACATCTAGATGTTGACAGTAACATCCGTATATTTTTTGACGATAAACCATTTTGCTACATCACTTTTGTATCTGTGTCCCGAGTTAGCATAGGTATGCAGTGATATTTTCATACGATTGTCAGTGTCTCTGCGTTTAAGTGCTCCGTGTGCGAAGATTGTGGCGACGACACCCTTCAGTTCACAAAAAAGTTGGTCGCGTTATACAGTCCGACCAAAAAGAGTAGAAATTAAAAAGTGGCAATACTGTAGTGTCCTCCCTTTCTGATAAATATAAGAAAACGGGGACGACACTACAGTACTGCCACTTTTTAATTTCTACTCTTTTTGGTCGAACTGTACGTAGGAATACGGTATCCGATACGATATCGAATTAGGTCTTTGGTCGCCAAGTAACTGTATGACCATGACATAATATGGAAGACCATTTAAGAGGCCTTATTCCTTTTAAAAAACATTTTTTTCATGTTATGACTAATATATTGATAATTTCAACCAACTTTTTGAAGTGAATAATACTTTTCCCCAAGTTCTAGGTAGTTACATAGCTATTTCATGCTTTCATTGTGTGCAGTCGAAAATAAGTTGAAAAAACTAATTTTGCGCGTGAAGTTTGACAATTTCGAGTTTTTGAAACAAAAATTATCAATAAAAAATTCAAACTGTAGGTTTCAAATATATACCTACCAATGAATCCCAGTAGCCCTTTTCTAGGTATACTCGATTTCATATACCATGGCCCGATGGACTTGAAACTTAACAATAGGGCTCATAATGTTTGCCTTTTGTTATCTAATTAGGAGCACTTCAAAATGGCACGCGTCGGTACAATCTGCATGCAACTAAAGCGGGACTAAAACATTTTGGTACTTGAAAATAAAAATACGAAATATTAGTTGTTTACGGTATTGTTTAATTATAATGGTACGGCATCTTTATAGTAATTGAATAGTAATAGCTTTATATTTAATACTTTATAACAACATTTGTTAAAATAAAAATTGTGTCAATAAAATAATAACAATCAATTTTCAGGTAACTTAAGACTAACTTACTTTAATAATATTAAACATACAACTGTGACAATAAAACATCTATTTATATCTTAATACATATTAATATATATTTTTAATTTAATAATAATAGCTAACATTTGTAAAACAAAATTTGTGGCAATAAAATAATAACAATCAATTTTCAGGTAACTTAAGACTAACTTACTTTAATAACAATAAACATACAACTGTGACAATAAAATATCTATTTATATCTTAATACATATTAATATATATTTTTTATTTAATAATAATAGCAAACTTTTGTAAAACAAAAATTGTGTCAATGAAACATTTATTTATATCTATATACATATTATTATTATTATTATTTTAATTGTGTCAATAAAGTAATAACAATCAACTTTCAGGTAACTTTAAGACTAACTTAATTTAATTACGTTAAAACATATACATTAATTACATAAAATATAAGAATTATTCGCTTTCTGACGTATATTCTTCCAAACTTGAGGTTTCGCAGGTGTTTATGATGACCGGATACACAGGGTGGGCTAAAAACTCGTTCTCCACTTTGATGACATGCTCACAAGCATTTTTCCAAAGCATTTTTATAGTAACATAAACAATCAGCATTTTAAAAGGAATAAGGCGTCCTAATGATATTTCTACTTGGATAGTCCTTGCTGTAAGGTTCTACAAGCTGCATTGTCATTAATATTCTTTACCATGGTTTTTCCGAAAAGTGTTTTTTAATTGTCAATAACAGTGGCAGAAAACAAAAAAACATTAATTGAGCAAGTATATTCGCAATATGTAAGTATTCGTGTTAAACGCTGTATATTTTTGGAATGATACAACTTTGTACGGAACCACGACTGCCGCAAGTTTACTATGGCCTAATGTATTCAACTAGCTTCGAGAGATATTTCCGTGTATTTTGAGTAAAGTTATTATAGATGCTTATTTTGTAGTTTGGACGAAATCTACGCTGTGGATGTAATATTTCAAAGCCTGCATTATATCCAGGGATCGCATATCGCATTTTACTAGCAAAATTCATTGAGGTGCTAACCATATGTCATTTTAATATGAAAGCATGAAACATTTTAATATTGTTATATCATAATTATAATTATGATTATCATGGGCTAGCTAATCTAGCTATAGATTTTCTAACGTCATCATCGTTTTAATAGTTGGATTTGGTTGGAAAGCGAAGTAATGTGTTCCCAATGAACATCGTTTATTCCATCTTGTTTTAAAGTTTCGACGAAGTACTAAAGTGTTCAAAATTATCATAGGTACGGTACTGAACATGAAAACATAATACAGGTACTAGGTACTTACCTACCTATGACCTTTAAATAAATTAATTATCAAAGCGAGTTACTTTGCTAATTGAGTATCGAACAAACAATTACGTGCTCAAATTAATTATTTAGTTGCTAATTTAATCCACTGAGTGCATTTTACACTTAATGCCGGATATCGCATATGTAGTTGACATTAAATTCAGAATTGTAGTAGAGGTATACAGACGCCTAACCATTAGGAGTAGGTATGTAGGTATACTAAATCATCATCTTACTTCTGTCAACTAACTATACCTAGTTTACGTGGTAGTAAGATGGCTTTAGTAGTAGAACATATATAGTATATATATATAGTTTTCGATATTTCAATATAGTAGGTTCACTTAACCCGTAGGCGCACTTGACCAAACTGCCCTTATAGTTCCTTACCAAAAACGATACCTTTAGTTACTTTTTTTGATACCTCAATTCAACAGAGCCCAATACGGTTCAAATTTAATACATACCGGTGCGGTTGAAAAAAACAGTTTTTTGCGTGAATTTTGACAAGTTCGAGTTTTCCAAACAAAAATTATCAATGTGAAATTCAAACTGTAGGTATATATACCGATAAATGGCAATGGCCCTGTTCTAAGTATAGTAGTTCTGAGAGGGGGGGAGAGTCGATAAAATTAAACTTGGCTCTATAACCTACATATCCTGATAGATAAAAGTTGTCCTTTCATTTTGCCAAATTTTCAGCTAATAAATATTATGGAATTAGTAGTAGCATTGATAATATTAAGAAACATTTTTGATCATAGAGAAAAAAATCTAAAACAATCAGCCTTATTGAACGGATAAGGAGCCGTATTAAGTAAAAAAAAAACGATAGCTAAAACATCGGGATCCAGCTGGTTATTATACCCCTGTTTTCGATAGTCATAATAATATTATGAACTGAGAAATTCTGTGCCAATAATGTCATCCTGATTGCCTTAGTGACTATGACTGTAGTTCATCAGCGGATTTATGGAGCCGCGTATTCCATGGTATCGGATAACGAGCGCGGGGCGCATCAACAATGCTCAGCATATGTGATGTGACGGACTTGATTGCGCGCTTCACCAACCGCACCGGTATGTATTCGGTTTGAATCGTGTTGTGCTCTGTTGAATTGAAGTATCTAAAAAAAGTATCCAAAGGTTTCGGTTTTGGTGAGAAACACTAAGGGCAGTTGGGAAAAGTGCGCCTACTATATCGAAATATCGGAAACTACATAAGCTACCATGCTATACTACTAACTCCATTAACATACGTAAAAAAAATATCGCGCGCTTTTCCGACTGTACTCCATTTGAACCCTATTGTGTATTGTGTTCTGTTGAATTGAAGTATTATGTTCGAGTTTAGTTTAATTTTTAGTATAGTTTTATTGTAAGTATTTTAAGTTGTATTCCTTAGACTTTATATTGAAGTATCTAAAAAAAGTTTTTGGGTAAGAAACTAACTATAAAGTCGGGACGAATACGCCTACAGGGTAACCATAGCCACTAATTGAGGGTATTTTAGCTCAGTACCTACCTCGTTAGCCGGGCTAAGTGAAGGGCTAAGGGGAAGAATTGGCTAAATCACATTTGTCAAAATTTTCAGTGTATTTTAGTATTGAAGTTATGAAATTTAAAATAAAAATTAAAGGCTCCCATACACTCCCGTTAAAGTACTAGATAGAGTTAAAATACAAGATATCTATCATATTTAGAGGAAGTTACAAAGATAATAAAGATTCCTGCAAAGCAAATAAAAAGAATAGAAGGTATAATCTCTGGTACGTACATTTTTTCGTGGAGTTATGATGAATGACGTATAATTCGATTCGTCTTCGTCAGCCGAGACAGAAATATATCAGTGTGTTTCTTTTCACTCGTAGTAGAATAATCCTCAGAATCAGAATCTCCTATGATGTGCGGTTACTACTAAAATAACTGATTCCTTCGAAATTCCTTTGGTAGCTTATTTGTTAGTGTTGCAACCTACTTATTACATAATTATAGTGAGATTTCAAAGCTCCAAACCATATCAGTAGATTTAGGATCTAAAATCAATTGTATTCCTGTAAGTAGTAGCTGTAGTAGTAGTAATATTTGTGCAAATATTTGTTCTTGGGTCATGGATGTTATCTATATATGTATTTATATATTATGTATATCGTCGTCTAGTACCCATAGTACAAGCTTTGCTTAGTTTGGGACTAGGTCGATTTGTGTATGATTGTCCCTTAATATATATATATTTTTTATTTAAGTCACTATGGAACAAAAAATATTTTATAAATATATACGCCAAAAAGCGTAACCGCTGTAAACGCCAATGAATTCCCTTGCCGTTTACAGCGTTTCGATTGATCCGACTTCCAACGTATAGGCTATGTCTAGCATGGAAGTCACTGTCTGTGAAAAATCGTAGAAACTTCCTTTGTACTACTACTTAATCATTTTACTGACTGATCGCGAGCAGAGTGACTACTATGTTGGTCTACAGTGATTGAAGTCTAGTCGCAAGTAACAGAATAAAAAAAAACCGGCCAAGTCCGAATCGGACTCGCGCACCGAGGGTTCCGTACAAACACTTTCCATCCCTAAGTGGTTAAGTTAAGTTTGCACCTGGTATGTATAGCGCCCCATATAAATTAGGTGCAAAGTTAGGTATTAAAATATTAAAAAAAGACTACTTGCTAGATCTCGTTCAAAATAATTTTCGTTGGTAGTTTTTATAGTAATGTACATCATATGTTTTTTTTAGATTTTTCCTTTTCTTATTTTAGAAGTTAGAGGGGGGGGACCAACTTTTTTCCACTTTGGAATCGTCTGTCACGCAAACTATTCGGTTTAGAAAAAAAAATATTTTAGAAACCTCGATATCATTTTTGAAGACCTATCCATAGACACCCCACACGTATGTGTTTGATGAAAAAAATTTTTTGAGTTTCAGTTCTAAGGGAGCCCCCAATATTTATTATTATTTTATTATTTTTGCATCAAAATCTTAATGCGGTTCACAGAATACATCTACCTACCAAGTTTCAACAGTATAGCTCTTATAGTTTCGGAAAAAAATGGCTGTGACATACGGACGGACAGACGGACGGACAGACGGACAGACAGACATGACGAATCTATAAGGGTTCCGTTTTTTGCCATTTGGCTACGGAACCCTAAAAAAAGTATGATAACGAAAACGGAGGCGATCCTCAGAGCTACCCTTTGACCGTGCTCGCTAGCGACAGCGTAAACGATTTGTACGGAGAATAACACAGTGCCCCTTAGCGGTTACTTTGTAGAGAACTACAATCTCCATACAAATCGTTTACGGAGTCGTTAGTGAGTACTGTTACTGTTAACTCGTGGTAAGGGCACTGCTGCGGCGCCGAAGAAAGTCACAATAGGGGATGCGACTGATGTTGAATCATACAACATAGTGTAGTTATATGAATAAAATTAGCGCAATATGTCATGAAACAAAGAAACAGGATAAAAACAAATATATGTGACTTCAAAGGTACGAAAATTTTACGATTTATTTTTTTAACTCAACAGATTGGTAGACATTGGTTTTAAAATCCTCATAACTTAACAAAACAATAGTTGTTTTTAAAACCATGGATTTAAACGCACTTTTTCACGGTGAAAATGGCAAATTACCTACTTATTTTCTCAAATATTCATAAAAGGTACTTACCGCAGGAACGGTGACCCGCCTACTCGGGCGCTCTACTGGTGTTGGAGTCTTGTCGAACGGTATTAAGAAATACATTATGATAGCTATCGGGATCGCCATGGCTGCGCCGGCGCCGAAGAGCGCCGCGCACACCAACCATATCCAATCCGGCATGGTTGACACCTGGCAACAAATGAAGACTAATAAGGAAAGATTCAGGAGTGTAATTCATAACACACCATGCTTTAAACTTGTTCTACTTTACAAAAAATTACAACATTTCATATTTCTAGGTAGAAATTAGTATAGAGATCGAGACAGCTTTGCGTCGTGTACACCCAAAATAAATTTTGAATTAATTTTTGAGTGTGTAAAGAAATCTATGAAAATACATAAAATAACCGAAATCTACGACAAATATGCCCGCATAGAGTTGTAGTCTTTGGCCTATCCGCGAAAAAAAATAAGCTGCCAATAATGTTAAGCTCAACTTCATTCCTTGAAGCTGTGAAAAAATCAAACTTTTACGTTAACGTGAAAAATAGATACGGCCGTTTAAGTTGCAAAAAACGTCCATTTTGACACTCTCCAGGGAATCAAAATGACATTTCCCCAACGTTGATTAAACCTAACCATAATAATATTATATAAGAATAGGGCATTAAACATTAAACACATTTTTATGCTTCATTTATAGTGGTTCCTCAATAATTGTGTGAATTCTGCGGGCATAATGCTGGTTGCGCATCATGCGATAAATAAGTGACAAAAAGCATCCGTCACGTTTTGACAAGATGCGAGTGTGAGTGACAGATGCTTTATCACTTATTTATCACGTGTTAACGCAACCATCACAGGCTTGGCTAGAACTTTCTACAAATATTAAAAGGGTCGTTCTCAAAATATTTGCACCGCTGCTGCGCTAATTTTGCATTTTTTTTTTCAACTTGCGATTTTTTATTTTATTTTTTATGGGATCGCTAGAAATATATTCTAATAATCGATATAATGTGGAGGGAAGTAGTTAAATTGAATATTTTAGAAGATACAGGTGTTTGAAATTTTAGGCCGACAGGTGAAAGACATCGAGGTCAGGTAAACGACATTTTTTACCAAGTTATCGACAATGGGTGCAGGTTGGCGACAAATACGTTCCAATTTAACTGAAATTGTTTGCAGGTTAACGACTATGGTTGCAGGTAAGTGACATTTCAAATAAAAACTACATTGAACTTTCTACAAGTACTTTTTGTTTGTACCTATTTTTTTTAATTTTTTTTCCTTATGTTAGTAATTTGCATAAAAAAACAAGCATTCATTCTCATCTCATAAGAAACTTCTCAAGGGATTTTTGAAGCCTAAACCATCCAGAAAGGTCTAAACCGGCAAAAAGATTCAGAACTTAAGCTGTACCCACGTGACTTTATAAAATTTCTTATGCAGGTTCAACAGCGAATCATTTAAATACTTAACGTTTCTGCAGCTTAATTTCACCTTTTTGACATATTCTTTCTTACTACTGTTGTTTTCATCATCTCCGAGGAAATCCTTCACATCTGATTACCAGAAAGTCTTCGACTGCGTTAGGTGGGATAAGCTATAAGAGGTTTTGTCTGAAGCTGCCAGCTCATCTGGTAACACTTTATAAAGCCTTTACGAGTCCAGATACAGAATGGTGACAGTAGATGTCATATCCAAGAACTTTAAGTTCTCTAAAGGTGTACGACTACGACAGATATGCATAATATCTCCCATACTTTTTAAAAAATATGGAGATGCAGAGTACATCACACCCGTGAATGTTGGAGTGATGGCGTTCAAATAGGAGGAATATTAATATTAAACCTTCGCTACGTGGTTAACACCAGCCTTCTTGAATCATCATCAACCGAAGCAGAAATGGCCAAACTTTGACACGGCTCAAAATAGGACTTGAAATTAATAAAAAAAAGATCAAGCATAGTCGACAGTTTGAAACTGTTAATCACTTCCAGTATCTTGGCTCGATCGGCACAAATAGAGGCAGAAGCAAACCGAAGATTCGCAGTCGAATCGGAATGGCCAAAACAGCGATGACCCAACTCGGCAAAATATGGAACCTGACCTAACCGAACTAAGATGCACCTCGTCTGTGCACTTGTCTTCTCCATATTTCTGGGGCTGAGACCTGGACGCTCAAAGCCGCTGATAGGCAGAGGATTGACTCTTTCGAAATGTGGTGCTGGCGCCGCCTGCTAAGGATTCCTTGGACAGCATGAAAGTAAAAGGGAGTACTCAAACTAAGGTAATTCGGTAATATATATGTTTTTATTACAACGAAACATGAGTACCCCACGTTGGGATACCATGAGTGACCTGTAAAACCTACTTTTTAAATAGTTTTGTATAAGTTTTCAAATAATGGTCGTTCGCCTGCCGTATGTGTCGTTCACCTGTTTTTTTAAAGACAAGTGAACGACATGCAGGTGATGGACAAAATGACAGTTATGTCATTAAAAAAAATTAAGTATTTGGTAGATGAACTGCATATTTATACACATGAAAATAGACCATACTTTACGTATTATAAATTAAAATTAATGCAATAGTACACACGTCAACCAAAATATGGAAGGCAGAATATAGACTACATACCCATTACAAACTCCCGCTCGCCTGAGTGTATTTATCATAATTATTTAGTGCAGCGCACTGACGACCTGTCACTTGGAACACTGTTAGGTGGCAACTGAAGGTCTCGATTTATGCGGGTTGAGGCAGGGGAAACGAAATAGTAGTCACACAGATGTAATGTTTGTGTCATGACAAGTGAACGACAAAAAATGGCGTGGACAAACTTAAATTGCAAATAATTCGCAACATAAGCATAGTATTATTATTTGATATGGTAGTATTCAATCTTCATCATATATGAAAATAAAATGGAGTACTGAACTTAAGCTAAGTCGGTAAAGTATGTTTTTATTACAACGAAACATGAGTACCTCGCGTTGGGACACGGCAAGTGACCGACAAAACCTAGTTTTAAATCGTTTTTTTGTCTATTAATATACTTTAGTTTTAATTAAAAGCATTTGGCCTCTATGTAAAAAGTGTCTATAGATATGTGTTGATAATTGAATATTTAAAATAATGCGGTGTAAAAAACTTCTTCTAAGACAAACCTGTTGACAGGTGGCGGTGCAAATATTTTGAGAACGACCCAAAAAGTATAATTTAAATGAAAGTAATAAATTCCGTGAAACGTGAACTCTGTTGGAAAAGCTTTAAGAGGCCTTATTCCTTTTAAAATTCATTTTTTTCATATTATGACAAATATATTGATAATTTCAACCAACTTTTTGAAGTGAATAATACTTTTCCCCGAGTTCTAGGTAGTAACATAGCTATTTCATGCTTTTATTGCGTGCAATCCTCACTGAAAATCAGCGTCCTTGCACTAAGTCCCCCGACATATGCTGAGTGGGATCCTTTTTTGAAATGCACTCACCTCTTTCTTTCTTTAGATTTAAGCGAAAATTTGTACACGATGTGGCATGTGTGATTTCATAATAAACATTCTCTCTTTCTTTCTTTCAATCGAAAATAAGTTAAAAAGACAAATTTTCCGCGTGAATTTTGTCAATTTAGAGTAGTTTTTGAAACAAAAATTATCAATGAAAAATTCAAACTGTATTAGGTTTCTAATATATAGCAATAAATCCCAATAGGCCTGTTCTAGGTAGTAACATCAATAATATGTTAAGGAACATGTTTGATCATAGAGAAAAAATCTAAAACAATCAGCATTTTAAAAGGAATAAGGCCTCTTAAGACGAAGTGCTTACTAGTACTTCAAGTAAATTAATTCTGTTTTTAGTCTCCTTTAACATTTGAGTGTCGAGGTGGAATTCATTAAGGGAGCTTAATTAAATATCCATCTCAAGCCTAAGTGCTCTGGAAGTAAGATAAGATCATTGCTTGGACAAAGTAACAAGGGTTGAATACAGGTGATAACAGGTGTTTAGTTACTGCATTATATTTTCCGATTTATTTTTGACTCGCGTTAAGAGATTAAGGACACAGCGCACTGTTTTAAATGTCAGTGCACGCCGAGCCTAACTGTAAGATGCCTTATTTATTTTTTATACCCGCGTACTTTAAACTGTCAACTATAATTTCACAGACAAAATCGCAATAACGCACTTTTTAATCCTGTACCAAAATGCTGTACTCTATGGTACCCGCCACAGAACTTTAATATTCATAAGACATCTCTCTACTCAACTCTAATAATTTCAAAATGAGAACATCAAAATATTAGATTAAAAAAAGCACGCTACTGTTCACTGATTGGTTGAAATTACTTGTCAAAAAATGTAACCAATCACGCACCCGCCATGACCATCGGGATGATGTTTTTTTTTTAATCAGTTAGTTTTAGTTGAACGAAAATGGGTTAGGGATATCAAAAATAAAAATTCATAGTGGGGAATGACGATTAAAGTAAAAAATGATTTTCTGTGTTTTGCTCATATACCTAATAAGTTTCTGTCAAAAATTTCATTTTAGTGACAAGCTTTTATAGCCGACTGTACTATTCTTTTGATATCCATCAAATGCTCACTGAGACGACTCTAGAGCCCAAATTCGGTAGGATTGCTTTTTCTATTGTAGAGTTCCTATGGCCACCTTCCGGCTCCATCATCAGATCAGCCCCATGGTACCATATTATTGTATTGTCATCAAAGTTAAGTAAGTATGCAAAATTTCAACTCATTCGGTTGACGATAACTGCTTCAAAATTGAGTTGCAAGATTCCACCCAGACAAACATACTTACATACATACAATGCAAGTTAAATCAAAAGCTTGTAAAAAGTATATTAAGTCTTAAAATCTCGTACCTTACTTAGGCGACTCGGCAAGCCTCGTGACCTAAACTAAACGCGCTACTCGACTTTAAGAACCTTCATTGTGCAGCGATTGCGAGTGATTTTTTTTTTTCATATTAAATATGACGAGTATATTGATAATTTCCCTGTCCCTGTTCTGTGTTCCTGGGTTAGAAAGTAAAATAGCTATTTCGTGCATTAATAAATGCGCGCGGTCGAAAATAAGTTTAGAAAACCTGCGTTATCTGCGTGAATTTTGTTAATTTCGAGTAGTTTTTGAAACAAAAATGATCTATGAAAAACTCAAACAGTAGATTTCAATTATATGCCAATCAATCTCAATAGCCGTGTTCTAAGTTTTAACATTAAGTAAAGTTAAGAAACATGTTTCATCAAAGATAAAACACACTCCACGATCAATGATAACGTTCAACATTTTCAGTGTTGAATTTACCTACTCTAATATCATTAATTTATTACCACGGAATCCTAAACCATTATTATATCAATGGCCTTTCAGTCTTTTACAGACTAAACAAAACAATGTCATGAAGGAAAACAACGCTTTTCGTGGCTATGCAAGCCAATACGAGAACGGCATAATTATATAGGTTTTGTCAAAAAAAAATTAACAAAAAAAAAAGAACCGATATCAGTAAAACTAAAAAACCAAAAATAACCCGTTCAAGTACTCACCCTCAGAAGGACTCACCCTTCGAAGTCGATCCCAAACCACTCAGTTCTTATATTTATACTAAAAACTTTTTACAAGCAAATACAAGATGCTCAAAACCTCGCCTATGGTATATTAATTGTGATGGGTGACCTAAACGCAAAAATAGGAACAAGAAAATCAGGCGAAAACTTGGTAATGGGACCATACAACTATGGAAACAGAAATCAAAGAGGCGATAGTTTATTACAGTACGCTATGGCAAACAAGCTCACCATAATAAACACGTTATTTCGGAAAAAGCCGAAGCAATTGTGGACTTGGGCAAGTCCAAATGGAAACCACAAAAATCAAATAGATTATATTCTCAGTAACAAACCAGCAAAATTTTCAAACATAGAAGCACTGAACAATAACATATTCAGCAGTGACCATAAACTGATACGCGGCACACTTAACTTAGGAAAATTAAATAAATGTAGAGCAAAGTTCAGCAATCGTAGAGTCCTGCTTCAAGGGGAAGAAACAATAAACAATTTTATAAACGCACTAAAACACGAATTCCAAAAAGTTTCTTCCAATGAAACGGACGACGTAGAGTCATATTACTGTAAAATAGAGACAGCCATAATACAAAGCATAAACAACACAAGCTCCATACAAGAGAAAAATAATATAATATCTGCAGAGACTAAAGAAATGATAGAAAGACGAACAAAACTACAAAGTAAAAAATCAAAAAATAAAGAAGAGAAGCAAGAGCTTTCAAACCTATTTAAATCAATAAGGAAGAGACTTAAAAGTGACTATGAAAATTATAGAATGAAAATATTAGAAGCAAGCTTAATAAAATCTGGAAGTCAAAAAAGGGCTTTCAAACAACTCAACACAAGCAAAACATGGATTACAGGACTTACATCAAACAAATCTGAAACCAACACGCAGTCCAGATTAGACATAGTTAAAACTGCCTCAGAATACTACAAAGACCTCTACGGATACAAAAAGTGTGAAAAAGAAATTAATAATACAGAAAACCAAAAAGAAACTAACTTAGAACCTTTTTCTGTCACGGATTTTGAACATTCGGAAATATTAAGACAAATTGACAAGCTTAAACAAGAAAAGAGCCCAGGACACGACAATATACCAAATGAAGCTCTTAAACTAGGTAAGCTCATACTGGCTAACCCTCTTACAACCCTTTTCAATAAAATCCTCCAAGAGCAAAAAGTGCCAGCGAATTGGGTAGAGTCGAGAATAATACTTCTTTACAAGAAGGGAGCCCCATCAGACATGAATAACTACCGCCCGATCAGTCTACTCCCCACTATGTACAAACTATTCGCATCCTGTTTAAACAAGAGAATAGAAGGAGAGGTTGAGACTCATCAGCCTATAGAGCAAGCTGGATTCCGGAAGGGCTTTTGCACAATCGATCACATCCACACCCTTGAACAAATAATAGAAAAGTATGGAGAACGCCGGCAACCTCTATACTTAGCTTTTATTGATTATGAAAAGGCCTTCGACTCTATATCTCACGAAAGCATGTGGCAAGCGCTGGAGAGCCAAAAAATCCCAAGAACCTACATAAATATTTTAAAGGACATCTATAATAAAAGTGTTAGTCGCGTGAAACTCGACAGATTGGGGCCAAAGTTTAAAATATGTAGAGGCGTAAAACAAGGAGACCCACTATCACCTACGATCTTTATATCAGTCCTGCATCACATAATGAAAGAGTTACACTGGCAAGATAAGGGCATTGATATAAACGGAAGAATCTTAAGTAACCTTCGTTTCGCTGACGACATAGTTCTTTTCTCAAGGTCATCAGAACAACTGGAAGAGATGATATCAGAGCTATGCGAAAAAAGCAGACGTATAGGATTACAATTAAATACATCCAAAACAAAAGTAATGACAAATGCTCACCAGACACCCATACTAGTTGACAATACACACAATTTAGAATATGTAGAGAGCTACATATATTTAGGAAAACGCATTTCATTTAGCACTACCAGAAACAAAGAAGAAATAAATAGGCGAATAAACATGTCATGGAAAAAATTCTGGAGTCTGAAAGAAATACTAAAATCGAAACTTTCCTTAAAACTAAAAAAGAAAATTATGGATGGATGTATACTTCCCTGTTTGTCATACGGAAGTCAAACTTTGATATACAATAGCTATGCAAAAGATAGAATACAAAAGACCCAGCGTGCCATGGAAAGGAGTATTTTGAATATTAAGCTGAAGGATAAACATAAATCAAAAAATATGCGATAAAAAACGAATGTGATAGATGCTCTTCAGCATATGAAACGCTTGAAGTGGAAGTGGGCAGGCCATGTGGCGAGATTCACTGATGGAAGGTGGACACAAGCGGCTACTGACTGGTCCGGACCGAGTGGCAAGAGAGGCAGAGGACGCCCTAGAGAACGCTGGGTTGATGAAATTAAAAAATATGCCGGAGAGAACTGGATTACGACAGCGAACTCAAGAGAGTCATGGAAAATGTTGGAGGAGGCCTATACCCGCCAGGGGCCTTAACTATAAATAAGTGTAAACATAATCAATAATATAATGTTTTTTTGATATGTTAAGGATATAAATAAAAGGCTTTATTATTATTATTATTATTATTATTATAGTTTACGCGAGGTTTGGCACCGACTTCGAAGGGTGAGTCAAATGTAATCTGTACTTGAACGGGTTATTTTTGGTTTTTTAGTTTTACTGAAGTCGGTTCTTTTTTTTGTTATTTTTTTTTTTTTTGCTGTTTAGTGATTCATATCAAAGGTCTAGTGGCCACCTGTGGTGTTCATCATCAGTTTCCTGACACCAAATCCTATTTACTGAATGTAAATTCTTGACTTTATCAATAAATTATCGAAAGCGCCGTACATGTCCCTATAACATTTGAAGAGTTCCCTCGATTTCTACAAGATTCCATTATCAGATCCCGACTTAGTGCCAACGGGACCAACTCGGAGTTATACCCTTTCCAATTAAAAAAATAAATAAAAAATCGGTTCACGGTTCTCGGAGATATCGAGTAACATACATACAAAAAAAAATTAGTTCGAATTATTATGTGAGCGGCGACATGTACCTTTGGCAGGAGATTTTGCAGACGGAGCTGCTGTCCGCATTTTCCCTACAGTTAGACAGGTAGACGCATACAATAACAAAATGACCACTGAAAACGCTAAAGCTCACCGCGTCTACACATTTAACGCTGTAGCCACCAGACAACGTTATCCCTAAGGACGTCAATAACTGTGGTGGCTTCTTACCAACCATAAAATTAGGCGTCGAATCACGAGTGATGCTGAGGCGAAACATTTCCGTTTCCGATAGGATATTATATCTTTAGTGTAGGTACATAATATTTCACGTATAAAACATTATTGTTAAATATTGAAACATTATATAAATATAACATAGGTGACATAGGTATTATTATTTTAATTTTAAGGAGATGTTTTTTATAATTAACCCTGAAGCATAAATAATGATTGTAAATAAATAAAACATAATTATTTTCCGATTTTGTTCCATATAGTTTTCGTTGAAAGTACTTATAAGGCCTCATGTTCATGAATTTTCCCATATTTCTTTTACCTGTAGTTGAAAAGTTAGAGGGGAGAGGACGCTATTTTTTTATTTTCGGATCGAATATTTACAAAACTGCTGACTTTAGCAAAAAATTATGTTTAAAGACCCCTATTATTTTCAAAATACCTATTCAACGACACCCCACATACTAGTGTTGAAACGAAAAAAAAATATTACCCCCACTATAGGTGTTCGGGAGGTACCAGAAAAAAAATTTTGTTTTAGTTTTTATCATACTCATACCAAATTTCAGCTTTCTAGTGCTAATGATCAAGGAGCTAAGCCGCGGACGGACAGAAAGACCGACAGACAGACAGACAGACGGACAGACAGACAGACGGACATGGCGAAACTATAAGGGTTCCTAGTTGACTACGGAACCCTAAAAAGACGCGGGGCACTACCTACCTTTTCTCGAACCGTTTCGTCTCATTTTCAAACCCTCATAGCTTCGTCCCAGTTAACACCAGAGCGCCAAATTCACAGGTTAATATGCAGTTAGGAAACATATGAAATGTACTAAATTTAATTGATCTAGCTTTTATACTTTAGGTTTTATTGGCACCCAAAATACGCCGATTTTTCCACTCACTTATAGACTCACGTATCAAGACCTCTGGGGTACTTCACGATGACCTAGAAAGCTGAGGTATGTAAGCTAGTATTAGTATACAAACAACAAAATAATTCTAAAACTTGGAGCTTTTACCCCCCAACCCCTTAAACTAGGGGATGGAAGTTTGTATGTGACTTCAGCAAATGTTGATACTAGAGGTTTGAAAATTGATATAGGGACTCCTTGTTATAAATAAAACACATATTCTATGATTTTTTTAAAGAGTACCGTAAATAAGTCCATGACTAAGACTTATTTACGGTACTCTATGAAACGGCCAAGCCATACTTCTGAAACCAAACTCAGGGCTTAGGGGCTTAGCTTTACCTGGGATCTGATAACTATTTTACAGTGAAAGCGTTATAAGCATGTTAGTCTTGGCCATCAATTTT
Organism: Apotomis turbidana; assembly: GCA_905147355.2. Taxonomy (NCBI): domain Eukaryota; kingdom Metazoa; phylum Arthropoda; class Insecta; order Lepidoptera; family Tortricidae; genus Apotomis; species Apotomis turbidana. The sequence continues at coordinate 53,175,922 of LR990280.1, read as the reverse complement.
ACATTAAATGTTTTTGATCATGGATCATTTTATCGCACGATTGACCCAATTACTAGTCACTTACGCTGTTGTAGAATCGGAAACGATCCAATAGGTTTTTTCACAGATAATGGGATATTTTCGAAACAACAAAAGTGTGGTTTATTGGGTACTGAAGGACCTAAAACCAAAACTACAGCCAAGAAAATAGCAAACTGACAAACCGAAAATGTAATATTTCGGGAAAACCATGGTAACGAAAAAGTTTCTAAATACTTATAGCAAGCACTCGTACTATCGATAAAAATATTTAATTGGCTTCAAAAAACTTTACATACCCTATTGTGTGCACGGGCTCAAGTAGTGCTCAGTACACGTACACCTTTTGTGTACAAAACAACTCACAAATAATAACTGCAAAACAATAAGAATCAATAAAAATAGACAGTACATGAACGTCGATAGCAAAGCCTTTGCGAGGCGGTAATAAAAGCGTCTCTTTGCTCTCATACGAGTAAGCATTAAGGACCCTCTCTAGGTGTAGTTTAATAAATTTATATTGCATATTATAACGGCAATATCGCGTCTTTGACACGACGGGACAATAATTCAGCGTAATCGAACGATGAACTAGCTGCTAGTTATAGGGTAAAGCGCAAAAGGCTCGTAAATATTTATTAGAAAAGCATTTACTAAAGGCTCCTTCTCTTCAAAAATGCTGAATGTTTTGGACATTTTTCTCTGCGATTAAATATGTTTCTTAACATATGTTACTACTTAGAAAAGGGATATTGAGATTTATTGGTGAGTATATATTTGAAACCTACAGTTTGAAATTTTCATTGATAATTTTTGTTTCAAAAAGTACTCGAAATTGACAAAATTCACGCAGAAAACTGGTTAATTCGACTTTTTTCGATTGTACGCAATGAAGCATGAAAATATAGCTATGTTACTTTCTAGGACTCAGGGCAAAGTATTATTCACTTTAAAAAGTTGGTTAAACTTATCAATATAAATTTGTCATAATATAAAAAAAACATTGAAACGAATAAGGCTTTTTAAAGAAGTATAAAGAGGTGTGCTAAGTCTCGCCATCGAAGGGTGATGAAACAACACAACATAAAATTCCGTACCTGAGAAGCATAAAAGTGCGACACTGCCGCTCAAGAAACAGTGCGTTTACGTAGTGAGTGCCAGTCATAGAAGTGTTGGTGGCATGGCACGAATAAAATTTTGCTATGATATAATTTTATCGATAAGTTGTACTTTATTATGACAGTAGTTACGTTACGACGATGAGATAACGTACCTTCATTATGAATAAGTTATATACCGTATATAGTTAATTACCGTATATAATTCGATTGAATATTTAAAAAATATAGTTGATTGATTTGTTTTTTATTTGAATTTTAATATTCCCCATAAGTATTTATACGTAACATTGATGGGTAAAAATCAGCATATATTTGTTAATTTCTATTTATCCGGTGAACTTAATAGCTACTATGAAATGTCATTTCGGAATATTATTCAGTTATCGATATTTTTTTTTATGGAAAGGATGTCCCTAATTAATTGACGCTATTACGAACACCCCTATGTCTGGTAGTGACATAGTGACCTAACTAGAAATAATATAGATATCTAGAGAGCTTTGCGTCGTGTACCTACACTTTAAAATATTATTTGAATTTATTTTTCTGCATGTAAACTAATATAAGAAAATAAAGTGCAAGTTTTGCTTAGTTTGGGTTTGGGATTAGGTCGATTTGTGTATGATTGTCCCTTAATATTTATTTATTTATTATTTAAATAAAATAACCGATATCTACGACAACTATACCTGGATAGAGATATCGTCTTCACCATCACCGCGAAAAAAATATGAACTGTCAACCAAAACGTCATTTTAATAGACACCAGACCAAAGCACCCTACCACCATGTCATAGTTTTGGAGTCACTTCATTTTAGAATGAGTACATTTTAATAAGCGAACAATAAAATAATTAGTTAGTAATATCAGCAAAAAAATAAAAACAGTGATTACATTAATCTTTCTAAGCGGAATACGGAAAAGTAATTAAATTGTAGTCTTAAAAATATGAACAGTCGTCAATTGGCGAGTGAGGCACTTTAACCGCACAGATAGAATTAAACATAAGTAGGTAGGAGAGGTATACATGTGACGCCCTGCAAAGTTTAATTAGCTAGCTAAGGCTGGCCTTAGACAGTCTGAATCTAAATCTGAATTAATAATCTGAAATTCATATTATGAATTCAGAAGTCAGAACGCACGGAATTGCATACAATTTAACTATTCCCCACACACATTCAGATTTTTCCAGATTATGAATGCCTCAGATTGATCTGTCAGAAAGATACTGACGCGCGTTATGAATAATCACTACTTACATGGTATAAAACAAAGTCGCTTCCTGTCTGTCTGTCTGTCCCTATGTATGCTTAGATCTTTAAAACTACGCAGCGGATTTTGATGCGGTTTTTTTATAGATAAAGTGATTTAAGAGGAAGTTTTATATGTATAATACATGTATAATTTATCAGCATTGCACCGGTGCGAAGCCGGGGCGGGTCGCTACAAAATTCAGATTATGAATTCCGGACGCACCTCTTTCTATACAATTAGTACGGACGAGTACACACCTACTGATTTCAGATTATGAATATCAGTTGCTATTGCAGACTGATCAAATGGATTTTTTAAGACATGTGTGAGGAAAGGCCAGGCACCGGGATTCAGACTATGAAGTCAGATTATTAGGTCAGATTCGGATTCAGACTGTGTAAGGCCAGCCTAATATTATAGTGTGTAGATTTTTGAAGTGAAAACTTCTTTAGCGGCGTTTGGCACTTTTTAGATGGGTAAAAAAATTTAAACTCGCGTCAGATCCTGATCGAAAAAGCTTAGGACGTTGTACAGTCGAGTTCATTTACATCTACACACTTACGAGAACAAAAATATCTGAACACGATTTTATGCTCCTGGCAATAGAGTCGTGTTCAGATATTTTTGTTCTCGTAAGTGTATAGATGTAAATGAACTCGACTGTATAAACATTTGGTAACCTAGAAACCGTGTCTGCTTCAAGGAAAGGGGGCCTTCGAACAACAAAATGTTGTAAGTGACAGATAGTGTAGCGTAATCATAAACTTACATTAGTAAGAAATAGAGATTAAAATAGAAATCAAGTGTCAGTGAGACATAATAAAATCGGATAGTAACCTTTAGAAATTCAGTGAGGAAAAATACTTCTAATATTTTCAGTTTTATATTATGTACCAAAAGTGCTATAGGGAAGGGAGAAACGTATCATATGTTTTATTTATTTATTTAATCTTTATTGCACAATTGAAAGAAACGCACACAAGGCGGACTTAATGCCATTGGGCATCAATACCAGTCAACCTTTGAGCAAAGCAGATAAGTTGTAGGCGGTGAAAAAACAGGTTTTAATTACCTAATATTATAAAGGCGAAAGTTTGTGAGTGTGTGTGTGGGTGTGTGTGAATGTATGTTTATTAATTCTTCACGCTCAAACGGCTGCACCAATTTTCATGAAATTCGGTATGGAGGTAGCCGACACCCTGTGGATTAACACATAGGCTACTCTTTAACAGCGGGTAACACCGCGGGGCACAGTTAGTATTTGTAATATGTTGATACTTTATAGCGTTAACATATGTATATATATGTACCTACGTTCTTGATATTATGAGTAAAAGGTTTGATGATTTGCCAATGATTTTGAGTGGAGATTTCAACATTAACTTTGCAGACGATAAAAATTAACCATTAATTGAATTTTTAAATAATGAGTTTCGGTTAAAGATGAGATGTCAAATGATCGCAATCTTAGCACAACGAAATACAAAACTACTATTGATGCGGTCCTTATAAGACATTTAAATAAATTCGAATCAAAATTATTGTTCGTTTCTTACTACAACTACCATAAACCTACGAGTACTATATCAGTTTTAGAGATTGGCGATGATGATGATGGTGAAAGATTCGTTGAAATTATGGATGAAAGTTGATTTTTCTGAGAAATAAACTTTTTGATGTAAAATAATTATAATAGGGCTGTACCTAGAGTTAAATTTTTTATGTTATATAAATTGTCATGTTTGTCTACGATACCGCAATAAATGAATATTCCAATTCCACATACATGATAGTACTTTTATAGGTTCTGATGAAAACAATAATTTGAGCGAAATTATTCCCTGAGCATTTCTCAAAAACTTTGTACACAATTAAGACAGAAAGTTAAAGTCAAATATAATTTTCCTATTTTGTTACCAATTATTTTAGTAATTTTATATCAATGTTATGGTTATGTTCGATAATTAAGGTTCTGTTATGCTTATACTGTTCATGGATGTTATCTATATATGTATTTATATATTATGTATATCGTCGTCTAGTACCCATAGTACAAGCTTTGCTTAGTTTGGGACTAGGTCGATTTGTGTATGATTGTCCCTTAATATTTATTTTATTTATTTATTTATACTTTTTTAATTATACATAATCTGATATCAATGTATTGGAAATCACAATAAAAAACCGTAACAAAGTAGGAAAATTATATTTGACTTTAACTTTCTGTCTTAATTGTGTACAAACTTTTTGAGAAATGCTCCCCTAACCATTCTGGTAGCGACAACGCCGACGCATCATCGTAAACCGGACCGCCGCGGAGAGCGCGGCCTGGAGTACCGTTATCCGACTGCGGCGGAGGGCGACCACTTCCCCTCGCGCCTTGCTTTGCGCTCGCACGACTTTTTGTACGCGCCGCGATCCGCGACTATTGTTAATATTTATTACTAATACATAGTGTTTACAGTCCGCTACGTTTTACTTGTAGTCTAGATCTCCCTTAGTACTAATTAGGGCACTAGACGCAACAATTCCAAAATATCAAAAATGCACAACGTTGATGTTTAAGTTTTCACTTCTGCCGGCACTCCCGGAGTGCAACCCGTCCTTTTTTTTTTCATAAACAAAACACACTAAGTATAATATTAATGTGTGCTTTTGTTTATTCTCTTGCTGACATGATTAATATATTAGTTTATATTATAGAAACAGCTAGCAATTAAAAACCGCTACAGATAATGACATCTTTTAGCCGTGATCAGGTTAACAGTGTTCCTAAAATGCGGTCAAGTGGCCGCGGCCTCTTTCCGGACACGCCAGACCTGCTTGTTCATCACTCAAGTACCCTTACCATGTAAACTGTTTACAGTGACCGTACTCGCTAGCGACAAGCGGATTTTTTTTTCTATTTTTCCTTGCAGTCCCAGTCCTTTGCACTCGGTTGCACTGTCTTCCTACTAACTTAAAACTACATCCGGTCACCCTAGTCTAGTGAGATCGCGGGCTTGATTGTGGGTGCGGCTGAAGCTGGAACTGCGGGTGGGCTCAGTCGTACGTGTCTCCTGTTTTGCGCCCAGTGTGGGGCTCAGTGGGCCTAGTGGGCCCTTGCCGCGTTAACGGTGAGGGCGCCCGGTTTTTAGGGTTCCGTATCCAAAGGGTAAAAACGGGACCCTATTACTGAAGACTTTGCTGCTGTCCGTCCGTCTGTCACCAGGCTGTATCTCAAGAACGGTGATAGCTAGACAGTTGACAACAAATACTAAAAATAGAATAAAATAAATATTTAAGGGGGGCTTCCATACAACCAACTTACAGATAATGGTACGGAACCCTTCGTGCGCGAGTCGGACTCGCACTTGCCCAATGTTTGTCTATTTGGGGGCTTCCAACTGGTGTGTTTCCTGATGGAAGCCCTCTGTGTCTGTGTATTGCAGTGTGGAGTTGTACCAGCTGCGCTGGGTTGTGTATGTGTCAGTGTGAGCGACAAGCGGAGCGGCGAGTGATGGCAACAATAGGAGTGAGCAAGATTCCGTGCTCGGACCTTCCGCACCTACCTGTGCACGCCGCCGGGCTGTTAGTAAAATAAAAACGTACAGCAGTCCCGTAGCTGGACAGCCTACCATTCTGCTTCACCAACCGTACAAAAAGGCAGATAACCGCGGACAACCGTACCCTTACCACCCCTTACCATGAGTTTACAGAGTTTACAGTGACTGTACTCGCTAGCGACAGCGTGGACGATTTGTATGGAGAATCGTAGTTCTACAAAGTACCCGCTAAGGGCGCTGTACTATTCTCCAAACAAATCGTTTACGATGTCGATAGCGAGTACGTTAACTCATGGTAGGGGCACAGGCTCTAAACCGTCACCCAATAGGGTTGCCACATGACACTTTTGTAAAGGAGAAATGATGGATCTAAATAAATAGGACGCCATTTTTCCAAAAAGGAGAACTGTATGTTGGAAATCGAGCTACTATGCACCGCTCTTTATGATTTATTTTATAGATAAACGATCCGACGCAGTATAAAAAAAAACAGATCATAATCAGGGAGATTTTGAAAAGCAAGCTCGGTGACAATTTCTCGCGACCAGTGGAACAGCGTGCGAGCCATAGCAGTGAGCATTATTTCATTATGTACCAACCCTAAAAAAGGCAGAGAACCACCGACAACCGAAGTGACCGAGTCTGTCCTTAATTTCATTTCATTATTTTTAACGATAATTATAACTCATTAATTTCCGGGTAAAATCTGAAGCAAAGCCGGCCATTGGCAACAGTTAATTTTGCCATGCCTTTTTCCGATATAATCAAATAAATGATAATAAATTAAATATTACCACATTTTTACATTTAAGAAATAAGTACCTATCCCAATTTATGATTTATATAATCCATTTGAAACGCTCCTCATTCTAAACGTATTAGTAAGTAAGACGGATAATTACGCCACCTGTAACGGTTCGCCAAATTTGCATTTGTTGAATGCCATTTTATTCCAAAACTGTTAATAATTTAGAAATAATTATAAAAAAACCCAACCTAACCTATTGAGTTCTTATAAACGTTGTTTATAAAACCCTGAAAATATTATGGGTTGCATGATAAAATTGCTTTCGGACAAATTTAAATTTAGCGAAACGTTACTTACATGTGGGAAACGATTTTACGGAGTTAAAGAAGAAAGCAGAAAGAAACATTTAGTGCCACACCAAAAAAAAATAGGTAGGTACAATGAGCTGCAGAATTGCATGGTCCATTTATGAATGAATTCATCAATAAATGGGCAAGGTCGTAAAATTGGCCTTATGCCACATAAAAGTAACATAAAAGTGTATGTAACAGAGTTACATATCAGTATCATAAAAGTTATGAAAAGGCAAATCTACAATGAAACGAAACTGTTCATTTCGAAATTGTTTATTTTTTATATTATTAAATTTAACTCTTGTTTGTTTAATGTAAATTCATAATACAATAGTGAACTGGCCTTTATACCACTTTTATGTAACGTTACATAGAGTACCGATACATTTCTTTACATACGTCGTTACATAGAGAACCGATACATATCGTTACATACGTTACATAAAAGTCATACAAGCGCTCTATTTCGAAATTAAAATCCCAATTACATGACACTGCAACGAAGGAAAAACCACGCACACAGCCTCTTAGCACTAATCTAACATTAATATTACTATGTAATTTCACCTTTGAACAATATAATGCACAGTTACCTTTAAAATCACTAAGCAATGTGTTTTTGAAAAGTCCGCAAACACGACCGTTCCCTTTGAATAGGCGGCACACGACTAAATAAGGCCGGCAAAATAGCGGCGGTGCATAGACTAACTAGAAAATATTATTTTCATTGACTAAATTTGAATTCTTCTATATAATTGCCAAGTTTCAATAATAATTATGGTTAGGTACATAAAAAGTGTTACATAATAGCGAACAATATGATACTCGTAACATAATGTTTTTTAATGAAATAAGCATCACTTTAAAAGGTAGTCAAACTCTTCCATGATTAAGTAACATACGGAAAGCTTATTGAAATGCCCGATGAATAATACAAAACACAAAAAAAAACATTGTAAATAGGCAAGAGATAATTTTGCACACTTTTTGTTGTATTGGGGACGTTGTGATCACACATTATTAAAATACAAAAAAAAATATTGACAGCCGATTGAACGTATTCCTCTATATTGAAACAAATAAAACAGAAGTTGCTTTTCCCAAAAGAAACATTGAAAACAAATAATTTGAAGCATTTTTTTTTTAAACTAACTGCACAATGCACATTTTGTTACTGGCGAAATGTTCCTTTTTTGGCGGCCTTACCCATATGGACCATGCATTTCTGCAGCCCATAGTACATGAATTGAACAAGAACAGCATTGTCAGTACATTGTCCACCCGAATTATTTCGTGTGACAAAAGGAGCGGACTCAGCATGTGCTGCGACAGCCAGGCGTCTGCGCAGCGCTGGTTTTCAGGCCGTCCCTTTTCTCACTCTGAACCACATTGTCATACTTGCTTGTCATTGAGTTGGGATAGGATGCCCTTCTAAAGACTATCCTGAGACCAGCATTAAATACAGCATGGCCTTAAATAAGAAAAAAATATTGATTAACGATTTGAAATTACGTAGTTTTAACTTTTACTCACTATACCGGGTGTCCCAAGACTATGGGACATCAAGGGAAAGTACCTTAAATATCGTAGATAGGATATTTTTCTGAAAGAAGACTTTCCAGACATATCAAAGAAGATTTAGCCAAACCACCCCAGGCTAAAATACAGTACTAGTTTAATCAATAAAAGACTAACAGGGCAATATAAACTTCTTTCAACAAGGTCAAATCATCGCAATTCGTTAAAAAAATCATATAGTATCCGTTATTTGGATTCAAAATCTACGGTTTACTTTTACGTCGTGTAGATTTAAGATATCATTTTTTTAAATATCAATTTTACATTTGTTTACATTCCGACGGTGCCTATACCCATTACTCTGGTTTAAATGGAATCAGTAAGGCAAATAAAAAAAGGAACTGTCAATATCACGACCTTTTAATTTTCCTTACTAACTCCTTATAGACCAAGGTAATGTTGTAGGTATACCTTCGGAATGTGACCAAATATGTCACATCGATGTTTTAAATAATGATATCAAACAACTAAACGACGTAAAAATAAACTAATCGTAAGATTCTGAATACAAATAACGTATATATGTACTATCGGGGAAAAGTAATATGAATACTTTTGTTAACTTAATGTTCCCAATTTATCGGTGGGTGAGACAGTATTGTGACGAAATTGTATGCAGATTGGGTGTACAGTAATTGTACACCCTAAGCCCTTATAATACAATACATATATTACAGGACTTAATCAACAGAAAAAAATAGTAAGTATATAATAGACAAATTGATATATTGGAATAAATGATCAGCAACGGGTGCGTGATCAACTAATAGCGTCGATCATCCATATTATGCGTCCTGTATTAAATCAGCTTATTGAGAAAGTATACATTTAAATTTTGTTATATATATCAATAGATTAACCTACCTTAAAACACCCTTAAAGTATGTAAATTTTTGATTATGTCTTAAAATGGTTTTCGGTATTTTTTAATTATTTCCTAAATTTGAAAGGAGAAATTCGTAAATCCGTCTTGAATTTGAATATACAAAAAAAAATATTATAAACGGGAAATTCATACTTGAATAGTCAAATAATAACTCTCCACTCGAGGCGCTTAAATTTTCGCACATTTTCAAATTCATTTTTTTTTTCATATTATTATGACAAATATATTGAAAATTTCAACAAAGTCTTTAATATGAATAATTGTTTTCCCAGAGTTATAGTTTATCGCGTGAATTTTGTCAATTTCGAGTAGCTTTTGAAACATTGATCATTTTATCAATGACAAATTCTAACTGTAGCTTTTAAATATATACCAATAAATCTCAATAGCCCTGTTTTAACTAGTAACATTGTTAAAAAACATGTTTTATCGTAGAGATAAAGGTCTAAAATAATCAGCATTTTTGGAATAATAAGAAGCGTCAATTTAAACTGACGAAATGTAAAATATAGAAACAAACCATTTCTTTTAAGTTAGAAATCCAAAAAAATCGTTGGCGTAGTATTATACATACGTATTTCATATTTGTTTTAGCCTTACGCTAGACGGTGAATTTCTGCCCTGTGTATCCGTTGGACTAAGAGAAAACGCAATGTTATAGGTATCGCGAAAGCTAAATTCGCAAGAAATGCTTGTAACTAACTTACTTATGTAGTTAGTTTAGATTTTGGAATAATATTACTTTTTACGATTTGTTGAGAAATTTATTTACAGTATAATAGTCCAAATAATCGATCACACGCATCAGCCAAAACGTTTTAAAAGATAGAAAATATTCTATCTAGTTCAATAATAAACCTGAGGTTTTCCTGTAAAAGCATAATTACATAATCAGCAACATCAAAGGAGCAAAAACTGTGCATAAACCTTTTTTATTCGCAACATTCGCAGCTAGTGGATATGATGATAAAATAATATTGGATTAATTGCAACAAATATCAAACTGAGCGTGACAGGAGTAGGTACGCGAGTCATCTGTTGCATTGAATGTCAACAAAAAGTAAATAATACTAAGTAAAAGTGCAACAAGTAAAAAATAAACAAACAGTAAAGAAATAATAGCGATAAACGTGCCTCCTTGAGTCAACTTAACTAGTAAAATCAAAGCACAGTCATGCATGGTCTTCACGACTCACCTTCTATAAGATTTTCCTACCTAAAAACAGTTAAAACTACCTAAACGCGATTGATATTATATTAGACAACAATTGACGACAAACATTTAACTTTAACTACTACTATAATTCGTATTTTAGATAAAACCGTGATGAGATAAAGTAACGGTGGCTACATTTTCGTGGGAGGCCGGAGACCGGCGTCGAGCACAGGCCTCACATAACTGACACTCGCGCTGGAACTGCTCCGCTGATAAAGCACCTTGAAACTCGCGGGCATGCGCGCTGCTGAGCCAACTGGACCACGGATCGTGGCATTGAGAGCCGACGCCGATGGTGTCAATGCATTCCGCTCACCCATTAACCTAGCGAGGTTCATATTTACTTAAAACTAGTATCCTTTCCCAACTGAAAATAGAAAACGATGCATTTATGGAAAATTTGGTGATATGGAATCTTTTTTTGAAATTTGGCACCGATGAATGTCGCAATAACGCTTGCGCGGAGGGCCGATCGATAACCGCCATATTATTATTTTCTAACAGCAAAGGTAAACCCGGCCACGTAAAACCGAGGCAGACTCACGCCTCGCTCTAGTGCATAGAGTTCAAATTAAAATGGATATAGACGTAACAGCTTAACGGGCTCGGGTCGGCAGTATAACAAATTGTTTACAGGCAAATGTCAATCTAAGTTCATGTTTGTTTTGTACTGTAGCTATCGTAAATGTCGTTCATATTTGTTCTCCAACTGTGGCAAGTCAGCTATTAAGGCAAATTCTATAGAGGGATGAATAGAAGCTAAAATCGCATGGCAGCATGATGAACTTCGTGCCACTATAAAAAGGGCTCGACACCTGTCGGAAAGAGCAAGTCGTCACTTGTCCATAGTAATAGCGATTTTTTAAAAAGCTAGTTTGATAGTTGTTTTTAATAATCGTTTTTACGACGGCAAGTTTTTGGCGGGGATTAAAATTAATGACATTTAAAAAAGATCCGTAACTATGAATGGAAAAACGATTAAATTTAGATTAAAAATAAAGTGATACCTATAATTGACCAGGCACCAGTTGTTGACCAGTTACGATACTATTAAGATTTGCCATGACACTATCTTATTTATTTACAAAAATACCTACCTGTGGAATGAGTAATGCCTCACGGTAGTTTCAATTACGAAATATACACCTGACTTTTTTATACATAGGTACCTATGTATTATTTCCTTGTCGAATTCCTTAAAATGTTTGTTTTTGTGGGGAAAATTGTTTTCGGAATTCAAAGCATCGCCTGCAATAGATCATGGCCCAGAGGTTGACCGGCTTTTGTATTAACACTGGCCTTAATTGTAACATACCCTGGTTCAACTCAGGTTCAGGTCTTGTGTTATAATATAATGTTGAGTAGTTGAATCCCCCTGGGGATTTCATTTATATTATACATAAAAAAATCTAAATATCCATCGCACAGTCGCAGGGCTAAATAAGTAAGTAACAAAGTGTACAGAACCATTGCACTAAATATGATCAGTCTTAAATTTTTACTCCAACTATGGGCCTTTAAATGACAAATTTTGGTGCCAAATCAATCAAAATATATAGGACATTACAAATCACAATACGTCAATGTACTTCTTTTCTTAGATTTAAACTTAACTTACTACTTACGTTACTTCTCAGATTTAAATGGACTTCTTTTGAGCTTCACAAAGACGAAGCCTGATTGCTTAATTTTCTTCTCTCTGCTTCTGTGGGGATAAATAAATTATGATCCACCGATAATGCTCGGGGCAGATCCGTCAAACTTTATATTAATTAAGAACTAAAGCATCAGCTAGTTCTGTTTTAGGTAACTGTAATAAGTAGGTAACTAATTTATCATTAGTTAGCTAATAGTGTTTTTGGGGAATCCACATTAAATTTACGAATTGGAAAATAACGTCTTGGTTTCTTTATCGCTATTATCATTTCAATCGGCTAATATTGTGAAAATGTATCAGATATTAGATTAAGATTATACTAGCGACCCGCCCCGGCTTCACACGGGTGCAATGCTATATAATGCTTGTGTTATTCTTACATATAAAACTTCCTCTTGAATTACTCAATCTATTAAAAAAAAACGCACCAAAATCCGTTGCGTAGTATTAAAGATCTATAGGTAAGCAAGCATACATTGACAGACAGCTAAAGCGATTTTGTTTTAAAATGCTATGTAGTGAAGAACGCAGTGCAAACTATCGCCATTCGAAAAATAAATAATTCCATGATGTTACAGTTTACTTTTCCTAAACGGAAGACCTTGGTGCTAATCAAGACAGCCTTTAAGTAGATCAATGATCAATCGATTACAGATATAGCGACTTGCTATGTAAGTACTTATATCTCTCTCATCTCGGAGATCTTCGCAGTGACTTCGCCAGCCCGGTCGCATTAAGTTTGCGACTCGTTTAATCTGCGTCCTGTAGGTTTGCCGTTGATTGTCAAGCATGCGGAGCCAGCAGTAGATATCAAGTGCAAACTTAACTTGACCGGGTATTAACGCGACCCTGCTTCTACACTATTCAACGCGAAGTTGATCGAAGTTGGCCGAGGCAAAGTTGGGCGAAGGGTTTTCACAGGAAAGTGCCTCTGCACCTGACGTATTCGCTCAACTCCGGTCAACTTCGCGTGTAGTGTGGAGACGCAATGAAATGTGACTTTATACAGCTTGTATTGCATAAGCATACGTTTTAATGACCGTTAAAGGCGATGTACCGGACATAACCTGGCCTGATACATATATACATAGTACATACTACGAACTAGGGGTGTAACGAATAGGTACCTATTCGCATTCGCATTCGCGAATATTCGCAAGTTTTTTAATATTCGCATTCGTATTCGCAAGAATATCTGCGGATATAATGCGAATATTTTTCATACATTTTCAGCCACTAAAATGAATAAACAACAGATGAAGACTGCTAAACGTGAGTCACATTTGTATGGGGTCAAATATGCCCACATATAACTACCTATATTATTTAATTTTATTGGCTACGTTCTTTTTTTATTTAAGAGGGTACGATGTCCCACTGCTGAGGTTGGGCAAAGGCCTCTCTCTAATTTTTCCGCGTGTCCGGGTCTTGGGCTAGTTTTTATGGAAGACATTCGTATCATATCCGTCGAGGTCTGCCGGGACGCCGCACTCTATTCGGTGGGACCCACGTGGTCAGTAGTCACTTTAACCCCAAGTCCTCTGGCATGCAACAGATGTATCCGGCCCAGTCATATTTCAGTTATAAGTATATATAAAATACTAGCGGCCGCCCGCGACTTCGTCCGCGTAGATTTTTGATGATGACAAAGATATTAAAATAGGTAGGTAAGGAATATTATTCTTAGTTAATTCACCCCCTTAGAGGTGAAATTTTCCAAAACGCTGAAATTACTTTTTTTGTATTTGATTAAGTAAGCTTTCTACAAAGTTTCAAGTCTCTAGTTCAAAAAATAAAGTTTCTCCCATAGAAACATTGCACCCCTTTTTAACCCCCTTAGGGGTGAAATTTTTAAAAACGCTGAATTCACTTTTTGTGTTTTTTAATAAGTAATCTTTTTACAAAGTTTCAAGTCTCTAGCTCAAAAAAAAAAGTTTCCCCCATACAAACTTTGCACCCCTTTTTAACACCCTTAGGGATTGAATTTTTCAAAATCGCTTCTTATCTCTAGCCCACGTTATAAAAGTAACCTACTGTGCATAAATCAACTCTCTTACATTACTAGTTTTGGCTGTGCGTTGATGAGTCATTAAGGACTTCTTCTTTTATATATACCTATAGATAAGAAATTAAAGATTTCTTGTTCAGGAATTTATAATTTTTTTTTTAGTTAATGTATTGCTTGATAGGGTTCGCGAATGTCAGAGTCAAATATTCGTATTCGCATTCGCATTCGCGAATGTCCAAAAATCAACATTCGTTACACCCCTACTACGAACCAAACTGAATAAACAATCGTTAACTTAAATATAATGAACTTTTAACGAATTGCCATGTTTAACAATTTGCAACTTGCTACGGAACTTGCTTTTGGCATGGCAACAATGTAACAGGAATTGATTCAGGTACCGAATGCTAACTAAAAGAAACTGGGAAGTTAGTTTCATCGTTTTACAAGAGTTCATCTACTTTTTCATCTCGCTGACTCGCTGTCTTTGAACACAACGAAAACGGAATACACCATGCTTATGACATTTTTAGCTGAAACTGTTTTCTTTGCAAGTAAGATAAATTAAGGTCCAAATTCGACAATTCCATTCCGCGCTATCCAGTACTGACGTAGTACGTTACAGGGAACGTGTTTTGAGAACCTTTTCGTCGTAGTAGTTTAGGTACTCTTGACAGGGTGGTCGTGGTCATGGAGGGTATCCTCTTTTCTTACTGCTGCTTTTGCGGTTCTGGGTCTGGTGGGTTATTCGAGCGTTACAATCGCCTCACTTTCGTGGACATATTTTTTGAAGAATTGGGCGTAGATTTTGATGCCATTTTCGGATATTTGTTAGATGTCCGGTAAACACAGAATCTGCAGCCACTTCTACAAAAATGTGACCACGAAAGCGATTCGGAACAAACGCCCAAATAACGACCCTCCTAATAGGTTTCTGTTGCTTGCACGGCGCGCACATCCTGCCACATGCCACAGAAGCCTGAATGACAGATTTGATACTCTGTATGTCGAGTTGGAGATCAGCCACGAGATCTGCTAAATTTCACACTAGTTTGAATTAACATCGCTTCATCGAGTTATTTTTGTGGGTAAGATGACAAAAGAATCTGCGTACAAATCTTTTGAACAAGCGACGACAGGCTACAATGCTCCGCTGGTGAATTTTTTACAACGTAGCTTTCAGCGTCGCAACTATAAGGGCTTGTGCACAAATCACGCGAGGTTCGATAGGGGGAAGGGGGCGTCACGATAAAATAACGACACATCACGTTGGGGGACGGAGGGGTATAAGGATACCTCACGTGTATTTTTCTACAGTGAACGAACTAAGAAAAAAATGTACCACATGAGTAGGTCCGCCGTACTACGTTTAAAAGTCGTATTTTACTATGGAATCAATATAGAGGTACGACCTTTTACCGAAGCACGGCAGGGATAGGGATACTAGTCTCGGTTCCGTTAAAAATAAATCTTCACTTGTTAAATACTTCAAAATAGAAAAGGTACCGATTTTACGAAATTTTGGCGAAAAAAAATACACGTGAGGTTGTGAGGACACCAAATACAACCGGGGGGGAGGGAGGGTCAAAAGTAGCGGAAAAAACCTCGCGTGATTTGTGCACAAGCCCTAACTAGGCGCGACGCGGAAATGTGTTTTGCCTTAAGGCTGCCTGTCGATTAAAGCGGAGTGTAGCTGAGCTGTGATGTAAGTCGATGTAACATATTTCTCAGATTTAAATGTACTTCGTGCGAGATATATTACTTCTGATATATCTCTTTCTGTGCAATACTCTGAGAGAGTGACGGGTAACGCTATGTCACGCGACAAGAGTCGCGAATCGTAGTTGTGCTGAGAGCCTGATTAACTTTCATTTTGCATGGGTGGTATAGAAATTACGTAGGGCATTTGACCCCAAACTCCATGCCAGGATTAAGTACGTGTCTGTCTTTGTCATACGAATGTGGCCTTATTTCGTGACACTTAACTAATTTATGTGCAACCGGCTCGGCTTCGCTCGCGCAGATTACAAACTTTCATCTCCTGTTTAGCCCTGTCATTGAATGAATAGCATTTTAATTTTATGGAAATCTGTCGGAATCAGAAAATAGTCGACATTTAATGGCATCCTCCATTCCATTTGGTGGGACCAGTGCCTCAAACAGATGGGTAAAGGTCGTTTCAAATTCGTATCTTAGACAATTAATTATGACAGGGTTACTCAAGCTATCCTGAATTCATACTTGCCGTAAATAAAGGGAAACTTCATAAAGCCAAGCCTTGTCAAAGGTAAAAGTTTTGCAGTCGTAGTCGCATTTCATTTGAAGAGTTTTGTAATGAAGGAAATATCACAACTTTCTCGGGGTTCTAAATGTAGTTAGTAATGCTTATGGCTTATATATTGTAAGACCCAGAAAAAAAGCCGGCTAAGTGTGTGTCTGAGAGTATGAATTCAGTCGAGAGTTCCGTACAAACACTTATCCCATCCTCACCGGCCAGGTTAGCTAATAGTTTTAATTCATATTTATAAAATGGGTAGGTAGTAGTTATGCACAAATGTAATTTTGACAGTGAAAACATGAGTTTTTTTTTTGTCAACCTTTGACAACGGTAACTGTAAAGCAACCGAAATATCAACGGCTCAATTAATTAATATTTACCTATACGCGATATGTTTTATAAATCTTTTGAAAATATTTTTATAAGTACTTACCATATACTGATCAAAGCATACTATTTTACCAAGTTATTCTTTTATTTATATTAAATTTGCTAGAATCTAACACTAGTTTAAGGATTAACAATAATACACAAGTATCAAAACTCATTAGTGCCCTATCTCCAGTGCTGTCATATACCTACAGATTTATAGATAAAAAAACTAAAATTTCTAAAGCAAAGTTATCTCTATATTATGGCTTTAATTTCAATTCGACTCCTTTCCGCGCTCCCGAGATAAAGGGTCTTGACAGACGAACGGACACAAATAAGTGATCTTATAAGGGTTCAGTTTTTTTCCTTTTGAGGTGCGGAACCATAAAATAGGATCAATTGACATCTACAAAATGAACTGTTTATTTCCTGTTTAGTTTTCAGCACTACCTAGATGTCGCAGGCCGCATAGCCTATTAAGACGTCCCTACATACTCATACACATTAGGTACCTGTGCTAACTCGTGGCACGATCTAGGGATTTGATATCGATATATTATTAATACCTACATGTCTCATTCAAAGTTCTCGATTACTATAAAACGGTGCGTTATCACGTCTGATGAAGTGGATATTTTCATCTAGACGGCTATCTTTGATACCGACGAATATGGAAATAATATTGATTGTATACTTACTATGAAAATTATTTAAAATAAACAAATAAATACACGTTTTCATTTGTTTATTGTTTTCATTCTGAAATGAAGAGAAAAATAGGTATATTAATGTCGATTAACATTTAAATGTTGACAGCAACATCCATTATATATTTATTTGTCGATAAAATATGTTGCTACATAACTTTAGTACCTACCAATGCCCCGAGTTAGGACAGGTATGCTCATCAAATGTTTGAACAACAATATTGATGACATTCTGCGTCGGCAGGAAATGAACATTCCCGAGTTGAAACTGCATCTCATGCAATTAGAAGTTTCTAACTTGATCTCTGAGCAATTATTATCGGGCGACTCCTATACCTTCGAGAGTTCTAGCATCGAGTCCCGTAGATGAACCATTTATATGGCAAATCATTTAAACTGCAAACTCAAGGTAAGGGTAGGTACCTACAGAGGACGCAACGGAGCCACGCAGTTACTTCGCCTTAAATTAAACTAGTTGTATGTTTTTCTATTATGTTGCTTTGTAGTTCACAGTGTCTTGGTTTTATTCCTGGAATGCTGTGTAACTTATTTAATGAATAAAATGGAAAATATATACAATTTCATCATTCAATAACCTGTCAACGCGTCCTTACGGTAAGCGACATAGTGGACTCTTTTGGTTAAAAACGTCGTATATAGTCGACAAAATGTGAAGGAATAACGGTCTTGCATAAATGACACCATATTGGAGCAGTGGCTATCTGTGGCTGATATATATGTCGGCGGCCGATCGTAAAATCCGGCAGATCACGAAATTCCTAGGCATACCTATCGTGAAACGCCGCCATTTCATGATTTGGCTAAATGACATCCGCCATATCGTTCAAGACATAACGTTTAACGATTTGCCCAATGACGTTTAGTCAGATCATGAAATTCCTAGGCTTATCATGAAAGGCCGCTATTTCATGATCTGCCTAAGTAACACCCACAGTGACGTTTAGGCAGATCGTGAAATTTCTAGGCATACTCTGGGAACAGTTTCAGTACTCTGGAAGCAGTTTTGTTTTACGGGTCACGAAAAAAAAAATTACCCTAACCTAACCTATCTCTGGGAGCAGTTTAGCTTTTAGGCTCATAAAAAAAATAACCATATAGGTTAGGGTTATTTTTTTTTATGACCCAAAAAACGAAGCTGCACCCAGAAATAGGTAGGTTAGGGTTTTTTTTTTCCAGTCTTGTGTCTTGCTTGA
The DNA here is from genome assembly GCA_905147355.2 of Apotomis turbidana. NCBI lineage: Eukaryota > Metazoa > Arthropoda > Insecta > Lepidoptera > Tortricidae > Apotomis > Apotomis turbidana. The sequence continues at coordinate 53,156,966 of LR990280.1, read as the reverse complement.
TCTTTAATAAGATGTACAACAGGATCCCAAGCTGGTAATGACAAACCGTCTTCTCTATTGAAATTAGGATATTTTTAGCAAAATCATAAAATGGCGGCGTTTCACGATATGCCTAGGAATTTCGTGATCTGCCGGATTTTCACGATATGCCCGGTATAGAGCTAGGAATATCGACGAATGCGTTGCTCTAATCGATCTGCCGTATTTTTATCAGGCATATCATGATATGCCTTGTCAACTTTTAGCCAAATCATGAAATGGCGGCGTTTCACGATATGCCTAGGAATTTCGTGATCAGGCGGATTTTACGATCGGCCGATATAGATAGATGTGGGAATTGGTAACAACACAAAAGAATCTATCTCATCAGTGCAGTTTTGACAAATCATCAAAGCGTCGAGATCGAAATTCGTATTTATATTGGAATATACAAATTGTTTACAAACTATGTAAATTCCTGAATAATTTCTAGGGGTTTTATATCGTAATAATAGTAATAAACAATGTGATCGTGTTAACTTAAATTTTTCGACTTTCATTCGTCATTGTACCTCGCCACAGTACAAGTTGTACAAGTCATGTCGAAAAGTGATGTCACCGTAAATTAGTTACTTTGGACGGAAGCAATTACGCAAATTAACGCATCCAGTCGGAAAATTAAATTTCTATCTGGAATTGCTCTATATTTTCTTCAATAAGAAAAAAAATTTTTTTTTTGGTGATTGTGTTATCGTGATTGGTCACTCCCCCACGTCGCCTCCGTGGAGTGGAAACGGGCGGAATCGCCAAAAGACAATACAATACTGAGACCCCATTATCGGAGATTGTAGAAATTGTATTATACCAACTCTTCAAATATACTCTTTTAAGATAATATTGACAGCATCACAAATATTCTGGGAGAAAATCTCACTTCCTAGCCAAGGCAAGACTTTAGAAATAATGACACAAAGGTAAATTAAGAAAGAAAAATTGAATGCGATCTACTGCAATCGAAGCGGGATTTGAACCCGCGACCTCTGCGTTTCCGGCGCATTGCTCTTCCAACTGAGCTATCCGACCGCTACGTCAATCGCACGAAATCTTTCATCCCTTAATTTTTTACGCTACTGGAGCGCCCTCTGTGTCATATATGTTTTTGAAATGCTTATGAGCATTAGCCATACCCTAGGATGTGCGTTTTTACACGCACGATCCCCAATCCCCATTGCTTTACAGCAAGTGCGAAGACTGCGAGAGAGATGGCGCTGTTCTAAATATTTGTATAGAATCTTTTTATCGATTCATATTATTTATGTGGTAATACCACATTTTTATTTTTATAAATAATGACACAAAGGTAAATTAAGAAAGAAAAATTGAATGCGATCTACTGCAATCGAAGCGGGATTTGAACCCGCGACCTCTGCGTTTCCGGCGCATTGCTCTTCCAACTGAGCTATCCGACCGCTACGTCAATCGCACGAAATCTTTCATCCCTTAATTTTTTACGCTACTGGAGCGCCCTCTGTGTCATATATGTTTTTGAAATGCTTATGCGCATTAGCCATACCCTAGGATGTGCGTTTTTCGTGCGATTGACGTAGCAGTCGGATAGCTCAGTTGGAAGAGCAATGCGCCGGAAACGCAGGGGTCGCGGGTTCAAATCCCGCTTCGATTGCAGTAGATCGCATTCAATTTTTCTTTCTTAATTTACCTTTGTGTCATTATTTATAAAAATAAAAATGTGGTATTACCACATAAATAATATGAATCGATAAAAAGATTCTATACAAATATAAAGACTTTAGAAGTTTAGACAAACAAAGGGCGGTAATTCGTAAAGCCCCAGGTCGCAATATTTATCGCACAAACACCTGCTATCTGGGACATTCACGAATTCAACGCCCTAGGTATAAATAGATATAATTAATATGACCAGATGACCAGCTACCAAATTGCATCTACGACATCGGGCAAATAATAGTCTAATGGTACGGATATGACAATGGTGTTTATTGGAATGGAAACTAAATAAAAAACTATATGACATTTTTTATTCAACTTTATTAATTATTATGCTATTCGAACATGGTCTGCTAACACTTTTACATAAACATACATTGTAAACGACTACTATGAACGTACATCCATGATTTACAAGCGAATACATTTCAACACGTATTAAATAATAATAAATAATTATTTAGTTTATGCGTCCGAGAGAGCGGCTACGCCGGGCAGTACTTTACCTGAAATAATAAAAAAAACAACGTTAATTATACTTTTCTCAAACCTACAATGAAATGTAGTCATAATCATAACGGGGGTTATAAAAGGCTTCGAAGTATCACGTTTCGGGCGGTACAGCTCGAGAGAACTGTAAAGGAATTTCATACAAAATTTAAGGCCTGGAAGTATTTTTTTTTAACATAGCGTCTGCGTTCATGAACAGGCTAACCAGCTGAATTATATTTTTTAGAGTGGTGTATTTTATTTTTTATTTCATTGCATATGTTTGAGAAAAGCACTATACAGATACATGCCTTAGCCGTGAACAGGGCTTGCCAGCTTCGTATCACTATCCGTTTATACCTACCCGGCAAGTCCTTCTTTCCCGGCGTTTCCGGTTTCATTTATCTATATGTATAAATATGTATATATATCTTCGTCTAGTGTCCATCTATTCGAGACTACCTAGCCCACATTTGGGTAAGGTGTCCAATATAAAAAAGGGTAGTTTAATTTTAGTGTGTTCTTGTTTAGTTAAATTTTTAGGTATAGTTTTATTGTACTTTAATCTACCTATGTATACATCTTATATAAATGAAAAATTCTATTACTTACAAAAAAAAGGGTCTATATTGACTCATATAGACGCTACGACACTTACAGTACTATAAATAAATATCGCACAACTTCACACAAATCTATTCCCACAGTAAGCTCCGGCAGGCTTGTGTTATGGACACTAGATGACGATAAACATACATATACACTCCAAGCCAAAAGTATGGAAACAAGCTTATATTACTATACCTACAAACCTGTGGTTTCCTTACGGAAAAAATAAAAAATGATTATAAACATTTTAAAAGTCAATAACGCAAATTCTGCTTATGAAAATTGCCAGTGCGACATTTTGTAGAAAGGCAATAAAAAAACGACGACATGCACTTTGTCCCGGAGTTAGGTAAGTATATATATATTTTAACAATTTATTGATGTTTTAATAGTGGATATTCTATTTTTTTATCTTTTGGGGGTGGCCTAACGGTTACTTGCATTTACACAAGGAATAATTATTGGAAACTTTAAATACTCAAGGAATAAACTTTGTTTCCATACTTTTGGCCTGGGGTGTACGTATATAGATAAATACATACTTAAATACAAATAACATCCATGACCCAGGCACAAATAATCGAGTTCATCACGCAAATATTTGCCCTTGCCGGGATTCGAACCCTGGACCACCGGCTCAGTAGGCAGCTTTACCACTGCGCCAACGGCGTCGTCATCACCAGGTACATAACTTACCTTCAAGGAGCTCCAAGGAGGCGCCTCCGCCGGTGGACACGTGCGAGACTTTGTCTTCGGTGCCCCACTTGGCGCAACAGGTCGCCGTATCACCGCCACCTATGAACAACAGATGTAATCTTCAGTTCTTATGCTCTCGCTTGAATTCATCCCCGTTTCACCATCGGACTTTCAAGGGGAGCGACATCATCCTTATGTTGTCAGTTTACCACTAACATTATTAAAACTATCGCGAGACATCTATATAAAACTCTAGATTTATCAGTTTTCTTTGGAGGGGGGGTCATGATTTCAGGAAAAATCTTAATAGCGTGATGCAGGATCGTCATTTATCTTGTATGGGCGCGCGGCCACAGATTAATATAATAGTTCTTCGAACAGATACCCATGTCTGAATAAAAAGGCAAATACCTACCGCTTTTCATGCCTACTCAATTTAACAATGGAGCGACCTTGAACGCGTGGGTCGTTGGCCGCACGTGCCGGCAAAACGAGGCTAGGGTTGACACCGCTTAGAAAAGATTTTATAAAAAATCAATATAAATGAAAATACGATAGATTTATTTAAATTTATTAGTCAAATTTAATTATCATTAGGTACCTACTAGAAATAGGTATTCACATGCACTGCGGCACACAATCAAAATCGTTTAAATTTCCGAGTAGGTATATCGGAATCTTACCTACCTATTCTATCTGAACATACCAGAAACCTGAAACAAAAACAACTCTCTGTGTAGGTACCTAAGTAACCTAAATATATCCCGATGACAGTAGGTACTTACTAAATAAAGTTTGGTAGGTGCCTATATATAATGTGTTACATATTGTATAATACTAACATTACAGGCTTCGAAACAGTCACTAGGTACAAGTTGTTTTATAATAATCTGATCACGCGTTTCATCTTTGCGAATGCATTCCTTGCAAAAGGTCTTAAGTGTCAAGAACAACGCCGACTTTTACGCCCTTTTAAGGCCGTGCAATGCACTCTCCCGCCACACGCACTAAACTGATTTGGTAAATCTTAGTGAGTAAATTATTGTCACTTGTTGATATAGGTAGTGGATTTTTTCTATGAATTCAAGTATATTAAGTAGGTAGGTTTATTTATTCAACATTACATGTATCTATTATAACAGTGTATGCAATGCGTTTAGGTATAGGTGCTTATTAAGTTCTAAGAATTTTTAGTAACATTTCATCGTCTGTCGGCAAAGAAAAAAAGGATAAATGTCTGTTGCTTTTATGTTTTTACACCCCGCAACACTGCAGCGCGTTGGTCTCATTCGCGACGAAGCCTTTTTTTGGTGATTTTATAGCGCGACCGGCGGCGTCCGGCCGTGAGCGCGTGTGGCAACCGACTGGCTGAGCGCGTCGACCGCGATGCGCGATGTGTAGGTATCTTTCTCGGTTCCCACGGTACACATGGGGAGCACTGGCGCGGCGCCATGACAGCCTGCCACCGTCTGTTGGTCATAATTCCTTTGTCCTCGCATCACGCCGAAACGGCTGGACAGATTTTAACCAATTTTGGTATAGGGACATCTGGACATCCAAAGATGGTTATAGGATACTTTTTATCCGTCTATCTACCTACAGTAAAAAGAAAATACGCAGACGAAGTTGCGGGCACCTCCTAGTCTTTAATAATTATAAAAACCGGTCAAGTGCGAGTCGGACTCGCGCACCGAGGATTCCGTACAAACACATTTCATCCTTAAGTGGTTAAGTTAAGTTTGCACCTGGTATGTATAGCGCACCATACAAATGAGGTGCAAAGTTAACGCAAACAACCCGTTTGTTGTATGGGAGCCCCCCTTAAATATTTATTTTATTTTTAGTATTTGTTGTTATAGCGGCAATAGAAATACATCATCTGTGAAAATTTCAACTGTCTAGCTATCATCGTTTTTGAGATACAGCCTGGTGACAGACGGACGGACGGAAGGACGGACGGACGGACAGCGAAGTCTCAGTAATAGGGTCCCGTTTTTACCCTTTGGGTACGGAACCCTAAAAACGGTTTAAACACGCCCGGACATGTTTCGAACTCATGCAAAGCTCCTCATGAGCTCCATATGAGTTCGAAACATGTCCGGCCCACAGTGCGTCGCGAGTCGCGTCAGCACGGATAGCTGCCCCTGAAGAAGAGCAGTTTACCTCTCATTCGCACGAAGCGATTTGCTTCGTCAGTTCTAATGCGAACCACCAAGGAATGGAACTCACTCCCATCGTGTGTATTCGCTGAAAATTGGAACTAGGGTCTAATATTGATTGGAGAGATGTCATGTGTAATGGTGGAAGTTCTGATAAACCCAAGCTTAATAGTTCGAACACTAGAAGAGGGCTCATACTTCCATTTTATTTTGAGCAATTCTGCGCGCGGTCGCACGAGTTGATGAGTTGTAAACCACGCCGTACCATGTGCTTCAGTTTACGGAAACAGCATTGAAAAAAAAAAAGTTTTCAAAATGCTTAGGTGAAAAGTTAAAAAGAACCTTGCGTAGTTGTATTCAAAGCTTCTCTATGCTGTATAGTCTACAGTAAATCATTAAGGAAAGCAAAAGACCGGAAGACCGTTACTTCGAAAAGCGTAATATTTTCATCTTAGAATTACTATACCTAGAGTTCTTGTTGTAATAATAATCTATTTCAGTAATTGTCTGGGAGATTCCTTGCGCAGGTTTTCATATAGTTTATTTTTTTATAGGTACTTCATATAATAACAACAAACTAGCATCAACGCAGAGCACTTTTTAAATTCTCATTTCGCTACAGATTTGTGTTTGAGAAAACAATGTTGTTTCTATCTTTCTCCATTTTAAGATGGTAGGTAGGTACATAGCAGTATCGTATAGATTTCTTAGGGACTTCCCTTCTTAAAGAGAGATACGACACTCGAATACTAAAAACAGAAATGAAAAACCGGCCAAGTGCGAGTCAGACTGGACATCGTAACTGGCTGGGTTAAGTTTGCTCCTGGTATGTATGGCGCTGGATACAAATGAGGTGCAAACTTAAGACACCCGATAACGTTTCTTGTACGGGTGCCCCCTTAAACATTTATTTTATTCTGTTTTTTAGTATTTGTGGTTTTAGCGGGAACAGCTATCACGGTTCATGAGATACAGCCTGGTGACAGACGGACAGACAGACGGACAGCGGTCTTAGTAATAGGGTCCCGTTTTTTAACCTTTGGGTACGGAACTCCAAAAACGCTGCGACGTATATCCAAGTGTTATTTAGGATCAATATTCTATTTTTATTCGAGTGTTTTCCACCATTGGACAGGTAAAAGGCACCTCTTATATCACTTCACCAAATATTGAAGTAACAATTCCAAATTTTGTAGTTATGTTCGGTTTTAGTAGCATTTTCTATATCAAGGGTTATCAAGGGTTCAATGGGTACAAACTTTGAAAGCCCTGAATATGGCTTCAACGTAAAGTTTAACTGGTTTGAGACACACTTCACTTTTCCGTTGGACAACCTGTTGTGATGTGGGTGAGTTTAACATGTGTATCTGTGTATTTTTTGCTTTGTATTTTTGATCGGATCTGGATTTTAGTGGTTTTTTTTTAAATCGAAAGACTTGTTCGTCGAGATGGTTCTTAGCTATGTTTGATGGAAATAGGACCAGTAGTTTCCAAGATATTCATCAGCTTTAATTGGAACAAGTGACAAGACCTCAGCCAATATTGAAGCTAAGAATTCCAAATTTTGTAGTTAGGTATGTTTTAGTAGCATTTTGAAGAATGAGGGTCTCATGATGACCAGCTGTTTGGGTCGGGGTGTTATACATTTTTTTAATTTAGTTTATTTGAGGATATCAATCGATCTTATTTTTAACCGGCTTCAAAAAGGAGGAGAGTTCTCAATTTGACTGTATTTTTTTATGTTTGTTACCTCAGAACTTTCGACTGGGTGAACCGATTTTGATGATTCGTTTTTTATTTAAAAGCTGGTGCTGCCCGTGTGGCCCCATTTAAATTTGGTCCAGTTCTGACAGACATCCATGAGAAAATCATATATGTCATTGTATGTTCCATTTCGCTCATTGAAGTCGGTAATTTTTCTATGAAAAAGTGATTATATTTGAATCACTAAAAAGCAAAAAATAAAAAATAAAAATTTTAACAAAAAAAGAAGCAATTTAAAAAAAAAACTGAAAAGCCTTAAATAACCCTCTTTCATAGTAATAATTAAGTGGTTTGGCACCGACTTTAAAAGGTGATTCAAATGTAATCTGCACATGATCGGGTTATTTATGGCTTTTCAGTTTTTTTTGAAGTCGGTTCTTTTTTTTGCATTAATTATTTTTTAATGGGATCAAATGTATGTATAGGACTAATTACACGTCTGCTCTGAAAGTGAGGAATTGCCGTTCAATCGATGAAAACGCTCACTACAAATATCCACGAATTCATGACGCCATTTTCGAGTAAAAGTATCTTTAAGTACCTACAATTGAGGGAACTCAAACGCGTACCGTTATGACCCTTATTGTCATCGTGACAAGGTGAAAAAGGTAGATGTATCAATTTCCTTGAGTGTACAAGTGTTCATGGTTGTCATTATACAATAATGAGGATTAAAAAAAATATTGTTAGCTCTTAGGTAAAAAAAAAATAATAATTTTAGATTTGTTTTCTTCATTCACGACATTTTGAGCAACGTTTAGACATATAAAACTATATGTAGTACGCGTCTAACTCGATATAGTTAATATTCCAACTATTTTTATGCAGTTTCATAAAACTAAATAAACAATACCTACATATCGAATAAGTCATAGTATTAGTTTACTTCGTGAGTTTGCATCGAAATTGCTGAATATTTTTTTCTTTACATATTCAACCACTATATCTCCACCCTTTTAAAAAAACCGAACCGCAAAAAGTCTTTATACTTATTGAACGTACTCACGAAATTTCATAAGGATTCGTTGGGAAATTCGACCTCTCGACGATAACAACCTTAGGCTATAATCATTCTAAATATTAATACCTCTTACCTATTTTTTAATGATCAATAATAACAAAGTTGTTCTAAATTAATAAAAGTAGGTAGCTTTCGTCTTCTGCTTGTAAATAAAATGCTTGTAAATCGTGTATGAAAAAAAGTCGTATCTCTTTGAAAAGTATTTTGGTGTGTTCATCGTCTCAACTAAATAGATTTCGGGGTAGAATTCATAGATGGTTATAGGATACTTCTTACCCGGTAAAGTAAATACCGTGAAGCAAAAAAGTCGTTACCCAGGGTGGAAAGTTCGCGAAGCGTTCTAGTTTGAAATAAAAGTGCTTAGCAAGCTACGGAAATTTTAGAAACAAACGAACGCCATACAACGCCATTATTATATCCTGCGCTAAGTTTACTAGGGCGAAATGTAATATTCTCGCTCCTAGAGTTGGTAATTCTAAACTCGTCTTGCGTTGCGCGTGCCTCGTTACAAAGGCATTGGAGCTTCGTTCCTCTATCAAACTTAATCTAAAATGAAGTGTCGAAGTTAAAATCAATATGCTAAGGTCTAAGGAAAGCTATTATAAACTTTTTGAAGTATATTTATTTTATGCAACAGTATCAGTCAAGTCATGATCGTGATTCACGACCATACTAGCGGTTTTAAATCAAGTTAAATGTGTAACGTAACGATTAAAGTGAGTGATGAAAGCGAACTTCTTAAACGCCTAAAGAAGCTACAATGTATAGAGTTATCAATGATAAGTAGTGGTTGTTCCATTAATGGTCGCGTTCACCCCGTCCATCAGAACCTTAGTGCCGCCGGCGAACTTCTTACACTAAGAGCCGGCCTGGTTAGCAATACGCCTAAAGAAGCTATACATGTATAGACTCACCAACGATAGTGGTGGTTCCAGTAATGGTCGCGTTCACCCCGTCCATCAGAAACTTAGTGCCGCCGGCAAACTTCTTACACTAAGAGCCGGCCTGGTTAGCAATACGCCTAAAGAAGCTATAAATGTATAGACTTACCAAGGATAGTGGTGGTTCCATTTATAGCTTCTTTAGGCGTTTTTCTAACCAGGCCGGCTCTTATTGTGGTAGTCCCTCTAACTTGCGGTCACTTAGAGCTGGCCTGTGATGCTATACATGTGAAGACTTACTAATGATAGCGGTGGTTCCTTTGAAGGTCGCGTTCACTTATAGCCGGCCTGGTTAGCAAAACGACTAAAGAAGGTATCAATGTGTAGAATTACCAATGATAGTGGTGGCCCCATTGACGGTCGCGTTCACCACGCCGTCCATCAGAGTCTTGGTGCCGCCGGCGAACTTCTCAAACTCGAACACACCCGCCGGTCTGTTTCCAAAATATAATCATGAATAGGGCATACATTATTGCACGTTTTTATTAATACAGGGTGTTTGGTACATCGTTTGCCAAATTAAAATGGGGGATAGAAGGGGTCATTTGCTACCTCCTTAAGGTGGTTTTAAGGTGGTTGGTAAGGTGGTGGTTGGAGGCGACGCGGAGCGTAGCGGGGCGAGAATTGAAATTAGTATGGCAAATTTTCAATCCCCGCCTAGCGCATCTTCGGTGGCAATAGTAAGAATTGACGCGGATGTGCGGGGATTGAATTGAAATATTTGTTTATGTAAAAATGAACCTTATTGCTTTTAATAAAGGGTAGAGATTAAATCTGATTTTTCCACCGGCGAAGCGGGAAGAGGAGAGGCGAGGCGAGGAGAGACGAGACGGGGCGGGAATTTTAATTTGTATTGCATTTTTTCAATCCCCTCCCAGCGCATCTTCGGTCGGTGGAAATAGTAGGAATTGGCGGGGATGTGCGGGACATGAATTGAAATTGAAATATTTGTTGGTATAAAAATGAACCGTCTTGCTTTCGTCAGATTTTAAATTAATTAACATAAAAACCGCTTCACGTGTTTGATAGGCGTTTTGTTGTTCGTTACCGCTGTCGTTTATGTCTTGATTTTCTTTTTTAGGGTCCTTTCGTGCATCCGTACTAGAGATGTGCGCCGGTCGCAGAATGATCGGCGGCGGCGTCTGTCAAAAATTCGGCGGCGGCGGCGCGAAATCGGCGTGTAATCGGCGTCAGGATTAGGTGACTAGAAAAACACATTGATTGGTATTTTTTGTTTTCAATTTGAGATCAGTTAAATATCGTGGTTGAATTGACGCGTCAAAACATTTTAGATATCAATTTGAAGAAAAGCGACAGTCATGGGCAGTAAATAATGATACGATAACTTCTATCTAATACAATTAAATATAAAATTACACATCACAACAAAATACCACATAGCCGTATTTAGGGTTCCGTAGACAACAAAGAACCCTTTTTTTTAATTAAGAGATGCGTTTGTGAAATATTACGCTTAAAAGTGCTCAATTTGTTAGTTTCAAGCGTCGCCCCAGCTCCAGGAGTCAAGCCGATCTGAAATTCGCTGGCAGCCGACGATACGAGTCGCTCTCCGTTGAATGTGGTTTAGAGGGAGATGCTGGTACTTAGGCGCCTCAGCTCACAGATGAGAACAGTATTCCACACGTGAGCGAACCTTCGCCTTCTAAAGCTAGGCGATGGGCCGGAGTGAACTTTTTGGAGGCTAATTTAGCCTTACCCTCTAAATCACAGCGGAATTGGACTTCACTCGAGATGTTGACACTAAGGATTCCAATAGTGCCTGAGTCAGTTAGGGGAGTGCTCTCACAACGAGGTGATGTGATAAATGCAGATTTTTTGCGGTGAACGCACCATATTGACGGTCACTAAGTAGCTGGTGGTCCTCAAGGTACCGAAGGAGCTATCTATCTATCAGCCACAGACGTCCAATGCTGAACATAGGCCATGACTCGCCACAAAGTGCAATCCTGTGCAGACTGCATCCAATGATTCCCCGCTACCCTCACGAGGTCACCCGTCCATCAAGATTGGGGGCTCACCCACGCTGCGCTTTCCTATACGTGGTCGCCACTCTAGGACTTTGCTGCTCAACGGCCGTCCATTCTCCGGGCTACATGGCCTGCCCATTGGCACTTCAACCGGGCAATCCTGTGCACTATGTCGGTTACCTTGGTTCTTCTGCGGATATCCTCATTTCTGATTCTATCGCGCAAAGGAACTCCGAGCATTGCCCTATTCATTGCACGTTGCGTGACTCTTAGCCGCCTCATAAGTCCCATTGTGAACGACCATGTCTCAGTTCCGTAAGTCATCACTGGCACCACGCACTGTTCGAAGACTTTCATCTTCAGGCACTGGGGAATTTTTGACGAGAAGATATGACGTAGCTTGCCGAACGCTGCCCAGCGAATTCGTCGATTAAACTCCTTCTCGAAGTTGGACTTACCTAGCTGGACAATTTGTCCCAGGTACACATACTCGTCGACAACTTCGAGGGCAGAGTTTCCACCCAACCACTATCGGGTAAGGCGCAACATGGTCATTCGACATGATTTTAGTTTTGTCCATGTTCATTTTCAGACCTACCTGTTGGGAGACTCTGCCGAGGTCTTCGAGCATAGCGCTTAATCTCTCCAACGACTCCGCCATGACCACGATATCATCTGCAAATCGAAGGTGAATGAGGTACTCGCCGTTGATGTTGATGCCAAATCCGTTCCAATCCAGTAGCTTGAAGGCATCTTCCAGTGCAGCAGTAAACAGTTTTGGAGAAATTACGTCTCCCTGTCTTACTCTCGCTGCAGTTGGATAGGCTCTGAGCTCTGGGCTTGAATTCGGATTGACATGATGGCGTTTCTGTACAAACACTCGATGTATCGATAGTCGATAGGCCACCGCTGGAGAAACTGAAGCACAGCCCAAGTCTCTACACGATGATTTTTAATCGGTGATCAGGAGTAGAAAAATATTAATATCCAGCTAAAATTAAACCTAATAGGCGAGGTCCCATGCAATTACCTCACTGTTTATTTAATTAAAAGTTGAAATATAATTAAAACTAACAACCACTAGATACACGGTCATCCTACATAAATTTATTAAAGTACGATACCTACGTCAAGTGTCATCGCTTCGGCGGGAAATTTTACGAAATTTCCTACGACTTTGTATAGGTAATGAAATGACAATGACAAGTTATTACTCATAAATTGTCATTGCCATTAAATTATTAAAAAGGTTGTAAGCTTACAGATACAGATTAGTAGGGTGACAAGGAATTTAAGACAAAATTGGTATTTTAAATAAAAATTATAATAGAAAAATAAAAATTTGTTTTCATGTAATTTCCACTTCAACGTGACCGCCATCATTTACTGAGTTCGAAAAGTTGGTACCTGATCACCGATTAAAAATCATCGTGTATAGTAATCAAAGGCTTTTTCATAGTCCACAAACGCTAAGCATAGGGGCCGATTATACTCCTCTATCTTCTGTATAACCTGCCGCAGCGTATGAATGTGGTCTATGGTGCTAAAACCTTTCCGGAATCCGGCTTGTTCGGGAGGTTGGAAATCGTCAAACCTGTGCGCGAGGCGATTTGTAATGACTCTGGAGAACAGCTTATAAACATGGCTCAGCAGTGAGATGGGCCTGTAGTACTTCAATAAAACCGAAGGAGCTGGCAGTTGATAATGGACTCCATTATCTTCGAAAACAGGGAGGTTATAGCTATCGGCTTGTAGTCAAAAGGATTAGAGAGGTCCCTTTTTTAGGGATTGGGTGCACCAAAGTTGACTTCCATGAAGTCGGGACAACATCAGTGGAGCATGAGAGATGAAAAAGACTCGTTAAAACCGGCGCCAACTCTGAAGCACACATCTTCAGCACCCTTCTTTCCCTGGACATTCATAAGTTGAGTGGGCCTATTGTCAATAGGCGAGATTCAATCGGGCCTATTCGACTATTCACAATAGGCGAAATTCCATTGGGCCCTTGAATTATGAATGTCTAGGGAAAGAAGTGCTTTGCGCACTGAACTTTGATGGGACCGCACATCCGATATATGGATCTCGCACTGCGGTATGATCGACGGCTCTTATTCTTTGTCATCCAAAGTCGTGTTGGATGCAGTTTGCCCAGAAGATCAGCTTCTCTTACGCATTGTGGGCAGACGGTGAATCCGGGGACAGACCCCCAAGCACAAGCAGACAGCTTGTCTTTTGATTCCTCTACACAAAACGAGAAACAAATTGTAAGAACGGAAACGGAACGGAAGGAAGATAGCTTCCTTCTTATTCTATAAAGTCAACTGAGGAGACGATGAGTATAAGAGACGGGAGGCATGGGGGGCATAGCCCCCCCACCCAATTAAAGAAAGAACAACGACAAACCGAAACAAGACAGCTTAACTTCTGATTCTATGAAGTCAATTGAGGAGATGATGAGTATAAGCGAGGGGGGTCTCGGGAGCGGGTTTGTACTTACCGTCCATGAATTTATAAACAGCGTGTGCAAATCACCTACTTAATAGACAAAAGCCATCTCTTCCCATCTTGTTTCAACATAAGATTTCCAAAATGCTAGCAGCAATAACTTGGTTTGTCTTTACAATTCAACAGTTTTATTTTTAAGCACTTCACTTTCAATTTATGAACACCTGATGGTCCGTCTTCACCTTGTTCCTCGCTCATGAGTTTGAAATAAACACCACATACACTAGAAACTAGAACCGTAATCTGCAGCGCACACGAACTGACTAAACCCGCTTAATCAACATTTTTCTAGTGTTTAAGGAATGACACTCGAGTGACTGGTAGGAATAAAGGCGTGGGCATGTAACACGATACAATAAAATAGCGCTTATTTTATTTTCTTACGCCATCATGATTTCGTAGGGCAAGCCAACGATTTTTTTTATTATTACCGAGATTATTACTCATATAGAAAATAGGTGATATATAAAAAACAGATTACATTATTTGCATGCGCATAAATACAAATAACTGAAGGACACGCCGATTTCACGCCGATTGACGAACGGCGGCGGCGGCGTGTCAAAAACGGCGGCGGCGGCGCCGCGCCGGCGCGGCGCACACGTCTAATCCGTACTATTTCACACACACGCTTAGTACTAATACTAAGCTGTAATTAGGCAGGTGTATAGTATGAAAAAATATGGTAGAATATAATTTTTATCACACTTTCTTGTAAACAAAGGTTTACATGCTAGAAAAGCGGGCGGTAAGTCATAAATTACGCCCTAGGGCGGTAAGTAATTTCTATCACACATTAAGGGATTACATGCTAGAAACCCGGGCGGTAAGTCGTATATTACGCCCTGGGGCGTAATTTAGGTATTGACTACTATTTATTACTTTTGTTTTATTTCCTCCAAAGTGTGATGAAAAACGTCGTACGTGACTCTGGTGATAAAGGAATTCCAAACTCGTGTCATTAAAGCCCTCTCCTTCGGCTTCGGGCTTCTAATAGACACTCGTTTGTAACTCCTCGTTTACCACCCTTGTTACGTAATGTACTATTTAAACAAACAAACGGTGAGTTCGTTTTCTTGAAAGCACTGAGATTATCTCTTGTTGCATTATCTTCATCCGAATCTTCTTCCATTAACACATTTAGTAATACTAATTCACGAGACATGATACAGCAATCACGTGTGTATTTCACTGCGAACTTAACAGCACTACATCTACGTCCAAGTCTACAATCTACGGCGCTGCGGTCGCGCGATGATGTCAACCGCGAGCTCGGGCAGGCGCGCGAGGGCTCGCGCGGGCTCTCGATAGCTATTAATGACAAGTTTTAGTGGAAAAGGGCCAGCGCGATTTCAATTCTCGCCCCGCCACGCCCCGCCTCTCCTCGCCAGTGGAAAACCACCTTTACGGCTCCTAAAAAAAATCTTAGGCCAACGGACTTTTATGTAACATTTTTTTTGGAAAATCCTAGAAAACGACTCGTTTAAATTTAAATTACAAAAAGTTTCAGTGCTTAGACCTAATTTTTTTATTATATTGCAAGGTACAATGTTGTACGGTTCTATCAAATTCAAAATTACCAACAAGTCCCCTTATTATTAAATGACCCCTTATATCCCCCATTTTAATTCGGCAAACGATGTACCAAACACCTTGTATAACTAGCAACCCGCCCCGGCTTCGCACGGGTGCAATTCTATATTATGCATGTATACATATCTTATACCTTCCTCTTATATCACTCTATCTATTAGGGTGTTGCTTAAAAATTAACTTTCAAAAAGGCATTGTCTCACCCCGCCATTATGTTCTAGTACCCTGATTAACGGATGCTAGTTTTTTTTTTTCTTAAATCAATTTTAGAGGTCGCTACCGCTTGATAAAGTTTTGGAAAAAACATAATTTAGGTGTCAATATGACAAGCTTGGCAGTCACTATTTTATATTTATTTTACTTCTATAACGTTTGTCGATTGCTTGGGAATCCCCCTTGATCGATACACACCCCTCGCCCCCGGCAGGCCGCGTTAAGATAAGCAATCGGTCGAGTTTAGAGTGCACTGCACCCTAATGCGAAAAAATCTACTTTAGTGTCATAAAAATTTAAATTTTAATTTTCTTTTACTTAGTTATCATAATTTTAATTAATTTTAATAAGAATGTATGTAAATTATATTTGTTTATTTGAACATGTTTTTATTGATTTTCCAAAACTTTGACAGCTGGTAGCGACCCCTAAAATTGGTTTAAAAAAAAAAAGCAAAAAAACTAGCATTCGTTAATAGGGGTCGTAGAACAAAATGGGGGCGTGAGACTTTAAGATTTCAGTTTTTTCCCTTTTTTCGCCATATAAGCAACACCCTACTATCTATAAAAAAAAAACGCAAAATCCGTTGCGTAGTTTTAGAGATCTAAGCATACATAGGGACTGACAGAAGGGAGCGACTTTGTTTTATACTATGTAGTGATTATATTTAACTAGCTGCGCCGCGCGGTGTTCATCCCTCAGGAACACTACATTTTTCGGGGTAAAAAGTAGCCTATGTGTTAATTCAGGGTGTCAGCTACCTTCATACCAAAGTTATCAAAATTGGTCCACTTTCGGATTTATAATATTTATTAGTGTGATAACCTTACCCGTTCCAGACGATGACCTTGGCCCTCGCGATGGGGCCAGCGAAGAGCTCCCTGGACTGCGGTCCGACGTCCAATCCCATCCAGCCGTCAGGGATGCCAGACTCCACGGAGGCCGTGCCAACCTATTGATAGTTTTTGTTAAGCATTTGAGCGCCAAAATGGCGAACCGCGTAGACGCAAAATTGTGCCACTGACGCCAACGTCACCCGTCAAAATATCAATGATCAAAAACTTTGTTTAATTCAAACCGCTACAAATGGTTAATAATGATCTTAAAGCTCTAAAAAAAATTATTGTATTTTGTGAGAGCTACAAAGCTATTAGCAAAGAAAATAGTGAACAGACGAAAACGACTACCTCCATTTTTGCCTTTAGCTTATCTGTGGCCTGATCGAGTAAATAAACAGAAGGGCTACTCCATGTTCGAAATTCGACCGTCGTATAGTGTCGTCCCGCTCACTCAAATATACTACAAAAGGAGATTATGAGGGACGGCACTATTCCACGGTCTTTAGAGCATCGTAGTAGCCCTTCAGTTTTCTTTACGGGACCGGTGAAGTCACTATTAACCCTTTGACCGCCACAGTCGGCTGTGGCCGTCAACAAAAAATCGTGCCCCTGACGCCACGTCGGCCACAGCCGTCCAAATTTCAATGTTTAAAAACTTTGTAATTCTAACCGCTACAAGTATTTTTCAATCCCTGTTGATTTTGGGGCACATCTTTTTTTTTTTACTCTGGCGTCAGTGGCACGGTAAATTGCTAGACCGCTTGGCGGTCAATAGGTTAATTAAGCATATCAAAATAAAACCATATTTTCAAATTCAATTAATTCAGCCAGCTTCTACGTTTATGAATTGAAATATATGTATTTAGGTTTACTAACCTCAACCTGAGTCAACTCACAGTCAACTAGCCTATTAATGTTGATTTTGAAGCACTTCTTAATTTTATGCTATGGCGTTAGTGTGCAGTGGCACGGCAAATAGGCAGGATGATAATTTCTTTTTGAGGATGTCAATCGATCCTATTTTCTATTGGCATCAAATGTCTGTATGGGACTAACTACACTTACACTGTTTTAGAACACTCAGAAATTACCAAAGTTGGACATTCCTAGGGAGCGCTGAAAACGTTCCATTTTGGCCGTGAAAAAGTGCGTTTAAGGATGTGGTACGAGTATGTGGTTATCGTATAAAATAAATAAAAAACCAGCCTCAGTATTTTTCAACCGACTTCAAAAAGTATGGTATATCTATGAAAACCTAGTCAGTCGCTTCTTGACCGATTAGGAAATATTTTTTTTATTTTTTTTATTACAGCGTAACCGTACCGAGCGTAATCATATGCAAGTTGGTCTCATAAAATTTTGATGAAGATCGCATGTCGAGCCCTCATGAAGAATCGAGGGAACTCCTCAAATATTACATGCACATCGATGACAAATTCGGTGTTTTTAACTAGGGCCTTCAATTCCGGAATTGGATAGTATGAGCAGTATCGGAAATTCTGGACAAAATTCCAGAATTTCCGATACTGACCATACAAGCCAATTCCGGAATCGCAAGCTCTATTTAAATTCTAAAAGAGGGGTTTTATAAGTTTAAAATGTGTATCTATGTGTCTGTGGCAAAGTATTTCCCAAATGGATGGATCAATTTGAGAGCGTTTTTTTTTTAATCGAGAGACTTGTCTATCGAGATGGTTCTTTGCTATGTTTGGTGGAAATAGTACCAGTAGTTTCCAAGATATTTAGCTATAATTAATTTATTTATTTGGAGAACAAACAGAGATAAATATACATAGGAAACAACTTGTAATTATACATTTAGTTATTTAGTTCTCACTAAGACAAACATTGTCGTAAATATGTAAACATTCTTGTAATTGGAACAAGTGACAAGATCTCAGGCAGTATTGGAGCTGAGAATTTCATATTTTGTAGTTATGTTCAGTTTTAGTAGCATTTTCTATATCACTCATTGGACGAGGGTCTCATGATGACCAGCTACTTGTATCGGGGCGTTTACATTTTTTCATTTAGTTTATATACGTTATGTTCAGTTTGTTCTTGGACAATTTGTTTTCGTTGAATTCGGTATTATTTGTGAAAATGTGATTGTTTAGGGTTTGTGTTGTGAAACAAAGAAATTCACGCAAGAGCGGTCTAGTTAACTTTCTCCCTGTTGTTCCGTAGTCAAAATAGGAACCCTTATAATTTCACAGTATATAACATTTCGCTGAAGGGTATCCTGCCTTTTCGCAGAACTATTTTTGGCCGAATTTCATTTGCCAACTAACGTTTCGCCGACTTTTCACTTTGACAACTAACGATTACCAAATTTTTGTATGACAACTTTTCACTTGGCAGAATTATTGTAAAGCAGATTATTATTATGCCTCTAAACTTTTGGCAGACTAATCATTAGTCAAATCTTTCACTTCGTCGAACAACTTTTGGACGATTAACGTTTCGTTGATGGAACAGTTCCCTTTTCATACATTAGGCAAGTTACAAATAAGAAAAAGATACATACCAATGCTTACATATTTTTTGGTTGGCCGAAACTCTGGCAAGCAAGAGTAACTGCGACAAAATGGAATATGGGTCAAAACCCAAAAACTGTAGGTTAGGTTAGGTTTGTTTTATGACCATGGATAGCGGAGCGAGCGAAGCGAGCGGAGCGTCAGATTGCTTGCTTACATGAAGGTAATATTAAATATTAAAATGCTTGCAAGTATTACAAAAATAAACTTTCTTGCAAGGATTACTTGGATCACACATGTGACTGACATTGATTATTTGGTTATTATTATTATATAGTATGTTATTTTCCTGTTTTAATTATCATGACTGTTTTTTTTTCTGACATTTTCTAATCTTTATTACGCTCTTTCTGACATTTTCTAAATTAGTTAATAATAATTTGAAATAATTTCGTCGCCCCTCTCAACTATTTGCATGCCTATTTCATGGTTGAACGCACTGAACTTTTATGTATATTGTATATCACATTTTACTGTGTTCGAAGCAAATAAAAATCTTTGAATCTTTGAATCTTTGAATCTTTAAAAACATATTATACATATATTTATAATTTACTTTTAGAATAGTTTTTAATTTTTAGTTTTAAATTAAATTAGCAAGAATTTACTAATAATACCACTACACTTTCAAATTGGAAGCAATGCACATCAATAATTTTTCTTCTGAGTATGTAGAGTTATGTTCAAGAATTCTGTTAGGTAGCGCTTACCCACGATGTATTAATAAAACGGAGTTGCTAAACGAAACGCTACTCAATAAAACATTTGGTAAACAATAAACAACTAAGTGTATATTATGCCAACTAAAACATTCTGCTACATGAAAGGTGGCGTTTTAAAAAATAACGTAATAAAACACAGACCAAAAGTTAAGTTGGTAACGGTGAGGTTGGCAATTAATAAGTTGGCAATTGATAAGTTGGGAAATGAAAGGTCGGCGAAATAAAATTCCGCGAAACGGGAGTTGGGAAGTGATAATCGGCGTAACAATTTTCTGCGAAAAATAAGAGAACCCGCTGAAGCCGTAAACATTTCAGAACTTTTTTTACATAAAAATATTTTTGAGAAACGTTTTTATTGTCTCTCTTACACGAATAGGGTTGCCAGATCGAATGACCCTATCATCGAGGGAAACACAATTTATTTCGGGATTTTGTGGCTTTTGTCGAGAGAAACAAAAAGTGAATCACATTAAAGTAAATATATTAAAAACAACGTCGTTCGCTGCCGATAGAAATGTCAGCATTTAAATAAATTCTAACAAAAAAAACATAAAATGGTTTTCTCATCATTATAATTTTATCTATTAAATCTATAAAAATGTGATAAGGTAATTTATTTATAAGTACTTATGGAGAAATTTGCATTGGTATTTCCTTTTAAAATTATAGTTTTATATAGTGAAGTTGTTTTTCGGGAGATTTTTTTACTTTGTTTGGAGTCAGGAGGACTCAAAAAAATGCGGAAGAATCCCGCCAAATCCCGACCATCTGGCAACCCCATACACGAACGTTAATAGGGATGGCGACTGATGTTAAATTCTACAGCATATTGTAATTATATGAATAAAATTAGCTCCATGTCATGAAACAAAGAAATTTCTTTTTTTTATATTCAAAGGTACACAAATATAACGTTCTTTGTTTACTTTTATATTTCAAAAGAAATTTTGAAATATAAAAGTAAACAACAACTTGTATTCAGAATCTTCACTATTTGACAAAACAAAAATTATATGAGAACCATGTACTTAAAAGTACTTTTTCACGGTGAAAATGGTAAATTACTTATTTTGTCCATACAAATACTGGTACCCATACGAGTAACCTAAGTATAATGAAATGACGTCACAATTATGGACCGTTTTAAGCGCTCTTTAGGAATGTTGAATGTTGACAGTTATTTCGACTTTGAGAGCCGTCTAAGTGTAAGTAGTTATTTCAATTAAAAAAAAAAAATTAACAAAAAAAATAACCGACTTCAGTAAAACTAAAAAGCCAACAATAACCCGTTCCAGTACAGATTACATTTGACTCACCCTTCGAAGTCGATCCCAAACCAACTCAGTTCTTATATTTATATATTATAGTTTACGCGAGGTTTGGCACCGACTTCGACGGGTGAGTGAAATGTAATCTGTACTTGAACGGGTATTGTTGGCTTTTTAGTTTTACTGAAGTCGGTTCTTTTTTTTGAAATTTTTTTTTTTTTTTTTGCTTTTAGTGATTCGTATGTGTGTTCATCATCAGTTTCCTTACACCAAATCCTATTTACTGAATGCAAATTCTTGACTTTATCAATAAATTACCGAAAGCGCCGTACATGTCCCTATAACATTTGAAGAGTTCCCTCGATTTCTCCAAGATTCCATCGTCAGATCCCGACTTAGTCCTTTTTTTGAAGTCGGTTAAAAATAGAATCGATTGACATCCTCAAATAATAATTTAATCACGACTAAATACAATACAAACGTTTGATCCCAATAACGCACAGGATCGATTGCAATCTTCAAAAACAAATTGTCTTGCCTTTTAGAAGTAGGTTTAAATTGACTGACAAGATTTGATTTCAATGTTGGTTGCTTACAAACTTAATTACAAGTGAAGCAAATAAAAACATGTTAAATAAGTTGTAAAAAATGTCACTGTAGTGACAAGCTTTTATAGCCGACAATTGCTCCCTGAGACGATCCTAAAGACCCCAAACTCGGTAGGATTGCTTTACCAATTACATATTGTATTGACATCAAAGTTAAATAGGTATGCAAAATTTCAGCTCAATCGGTTGAAGATATCTGCTTTAAAATTGAGTTGCAAGATTTCGCCCTAACAAACATAGTTACATACATAGTTTTATAATTTCAACCCATTCTTGTCGGACAGTAACATAGTTATGTATAGCCAAAACTATCCACAGTAATGGAAGCCGAAGTTTTTTCAATAAGGATTCAGTATTTATTTTGCAAGAAGAAGAAAGGACTGAGCAGCATTTCGGTAAGCAACGTTTTGAATTTGGTTAATGAATAATGACAAATCGGTACCTACTCACGTTTGATAATGCTAATATATGAATATGACATATGCTCTTTATTGCCATATGAAAGCTGTTTGTAGCGCTACTATCCCTGGGACGGACCGAAACTGGTTAGGCTATATTAGGGTGCATTTTATTTTGACGATTTTTTTATTTTTTCCGGTGACCCCCTGTTTTTGTCCCAGAGCACGTAAAAGCGTCTCTGATTTATTTTTAAATATTTCCATGTAGGTAGATTTACGGGTCGGTACCTCCCATTAAAAGCAGAGATAAATGTTAGTAAAACTCGGTTCACATAGTTTTCTTTTCAAATTTTCAGCAGTGATATTATTTTAATAAGCTAAAATGTGTATTAGAAGACAATCTAGGTAGTTCATGTTGAAGTAGATATTTCTTATGAATATTTTTTTACTAAAATTGTGTGCGTTCTGTATCAAGATACATGAAAAAAAAAAAACTTTTTTCATTTCTTTTTCAGAATTGTTATATACCGGTAGTGACTCCTAAAACTGAATTAAATAAAAACAATGACGTTTTTTCGTGTCATAGAACAGAATGAGAGGGTGAGAGTAGGGGGTTGGAAAATAAGATGCACCCAACTATACATGCATCGCAAGTTAAATAAAAGCTTGTAAAAAAATACAGCATACCTGGGCATTTTCGTCGAACTTGTCAGCAGTGATGAAGTCCACGGGCAGGTGCACCTGCACATTGTTCTTCGCGGCCTTCTCGAGGAGCTTGGTCACTATTTTAGCGCCCTCCGCATCGTATAGGGAGTTTCCGATCTAAAAACAAAAAAAAAAAAACGCATGCTAGTTTCACTTTTAATAAAATATTAGGTATATCTTTTTCCAGGTTATCATCAGGGATGGTCTCGGCTCAAAACGTGAGCCCTGCACCGGACAGCACGCGGTTGAATGCATCAAGCGATCCGGCGACGCTTTAATTAAGGGTGAAGCCTAAATATGCCGCCGCTAAGTATGACCGAAATTACGCGACTCAAATTACATTCCTCTGGCTTCACCCTTAACCCTTAAATGCATACAATTACACTAATTTTATTTCTGAAATGTCGTAATTACCAATGAAATCCACGTCAGTTTGAGACTTAGGGACAATCTTGACAAAGTTTATATTGACTATATGTATACAGGTTTTGACATGTGTCATTTCAGTAACGTGTATATATACATCATCATGCATTTAAGGGTTAAGGCGATGCCGGCATTTGTTGGTGGTTTTAGACGGTAGTCCGAAGTCTCGGTTAGTCCGTCATACCCGCTCTAGTGCCCCGATTAGGCGGGATGCAAAAACGCATTTCCACAACGTAAAAAAAAAGGGTATCATCAAGGAAACAAAATATGTAAGTATGTATCTTATGTAGACATAATATATTCTTCGGTTTCGGTTTCGGTAGCTTTAGTTAGAGTTACCGTTGCCAGAGGTTGACAGAAAAAACAATAACAAAAAAAACGATACATCAGATAGTCTTCAATTGACGAAGGCCAGGGATGGCAAATATGTCAATGGCTAAAATGTGTAAAAAATCTAATATCAAAAACAGTACAATTTATGCCCTGAGTGACCTAAGTACATTCACAGTGCATTCGCCGTTGGTCAAGTCAGCCGAAGCCATGTTTAGTTTTTTCTCTCTTCTTGAAAAGTACGTTATTTTAGTTTCGCGATTCGGGTCTAATGTGGTCGTTTTACTTCCTAGGGTTTAAATGGAAATTGGTCTTTTAAGAAAATACTTAGTAGGAAATAACATTAAGAATCCATGAGAGTAGTCACTCGCAAGTGAATAAATTTGCCTTCTAAGTACGACTTAGTACAGTTTGGAAAAATCTGATAACAGAGTAATTGTGTACCTTATTGATATTACTACTTGAATGAATGTAACCTAATTTCTGTTAATTGAATACCTAATTCAATTTCAGTTCATTGAATAAGGAAATTGCATGCAGCTATGATTAATTTGTGAGTAATTATAACAGGAGTCAATATCGATTGATTATTAATTGAGATACATGTAGTGCGTTATATAAAAGAAATAGATGAAATTGTTTTACATAATTATTAAACAAAATGTATCAAAATATTCGCTGGAAAATTAATCTCATTTTATTTCATAGTGATCTTTACAGCTAGAAATTCGTATTAGAATTTAAACAACTTTTTCTTTTTATTCTGTTATGTGACTCGGGGGACAATAGTGATTAAACTTAGAAAAGTGTTGATAATTTACATTACCGATTTATTTGTAATTTATATTACATAAGAATGCTGTACGGATGCCAAACATGGGTACTTACTAAAGATATTGCCCAGAAGATAAATGTGTTCCAGAGAGCAACAGAGAGAAGCATGCTAAACATTAGACGTAGTGATAGAAAAAGGAACTGCGACATAAGGAAAATAACACAAGTCACAGATGCTGTTGAACTCGTATGTAGACTGAGATGGAGATGGGCCGGTCATACAAGCAACGGCAAGGACAACGGACAATAGGTGGAGTGAGAGAATCCTTTACTGGCATCCACGAGAAGCGACGCGACCGCGAGTACGGCCGAGGCGGCGGTGGGCAGATGACATTGTCCCAATAGCCGGATCTGATTGGACCCGAAAAGAAAAGGACAGGAAAGTCTGGAGAGAGCTGGAGGAGGCCTTTGCCCAAAAATGGGCGCCTCACAGTTAAATCGACAATTATATGTATCAAATTAATGTAAAAATACTTTTCACGACACTGCTCGGAAATGTGGTTATAGATTACCCGAATACAGTACACAAAACAGCTCTTATATGTTCATTTGTAAACTGTATATCTATGTTAGCTCCCAACACGACAACAATGTAGCACCTTACGGTCACAGTTCGTATCTACACATGAATTTCATAGAAAGATACGCCTTTTTAGAAAATATTTCAGAGTTATTTTCTCGGCCGGCTTAAACGACAATTTAACCAATCAAAGCTTAATCATCTGCTGCATGTCAAATTAAATTGACCAATGAGAATGCGTCATTTATGAGGTGTATTTTTCTCTTAAACTTATAAATACCCGCAAAGGAGTATATTTTCTTAAGTAAGATAATACTCCTCAGGTTTACTTTTTAATACGTTTTCGTTAAAAAGGTTTTACCTTGGTTTTACCCTGAACATTTATATTTTAAAATTAGTAATGGGGCGTAAAACAATTTCCTAATTTTCTACAATTACTTATTTTTCAACAAATTAACAGTTTTCAACAAATAAACACATCAAAATTATATATATATTGAGTTCATAATATATTTTTAATACGGCTTAAAAGCCATGACTCCATTGCGATGCGCGCAAGCGCTACAAGGCAGCCGCCATATTTAAAAAAAGCAAATGTACTCGTATTGTTTAGTAAATATTAAATATTGGTTTTGTGCTTCATTTAATAATGTTCTCATTGACTCACGAAATAAATAATATTAGGAACGTATATTAATATTGACGTAACGTTACAATGATCTTTCAGTGTAGAATGTATAGTTGAGTTGTTTACCTCTTTACAAAAAGCTCAACTCACCGTACAACGTTCGTCAACTTTGACACTGGCAGAATTGACCCAATGGGCAGTAGCCATTTTTTTTTTTTTTTTTTTTTTTTTTATATGAAAATTGAGTGTAACCTAGACTAAATGTCTAAATTTAGTTGAAAGTGAGGTAAGTTTTAATATTTTTGTTATTTCTCAATAAATGGGTTTAAAATCGTCGTTGCGTCGTTTGAATCTGGGGGCAGAGTCAGCTTTACGTATAAAATAGCCCTAATTTTTACAAAAATGAGGCTGCAACAAGGCGCCTAGTTTACGTATATAAAATACTCGTATTTTAATGTATTTCCTCGCAGTAGTCGTGAAAAGCACTCTGTTCAGTCTCGGCTGAAAGTACAATAGATGAACTCGTATTATCGAAGGCCTCCCCTGCGGGTCGGCCTTCGAAATTTACTCGTTCATCTATTGCTTACTTTACAGCCTCTACAACAATGTACTATATTTATGAGAAAATAAAGGCTATATTATTATTATTATTAAGAATGGGCTTATAACCGTTGCAATAACAAAGTTTTTGGTAAATATAACTGCCAAAAGCGTAGTTTTAAAGAAAGAGCCAAGGGACATCATCAATGAGCAAGAGAAAAAGTTGATTGACCAATTTATTTTAATTTCACAGGTCCCTTTCAGCAATTTTGAGCAGCACAGCGGTCGAGCTCAAAGTCAATTATATTAACTTATAGACTACAAGGCTACACAGGCTATCTACCAAAACTACGCTTCGCGACTCTTGTCGCGCGACATAGCATTACCCGTCACTCTCTGACATTACAGCGAAGAATGAGATAGGATATTCTCGAGCGAGAAAGAGTCGCGTGTCACATTTGTGCTAGAGGTACAGGATACTTACAGTCATTCCCTTGCTTTCTTTCAAGAAAGTGTAAGCCATGCCTCCACCGATGATCATCTCGTTGACTTTGTCGAGAAGGTTCTCGATAAGAAGGATTTTATCAGCAACTTTGGCGCCTCCGAGGATGGCAAGGAATGGCCTAAAAATATTTGTTATTAGAACATTTTCTTTGAAGTTGAACCAGTGATGCTCAATATCGTAGCGGCGGGAAAGAAAGCTCTGAATACGTACCTCAGCGTGAATAGGGATTAACAGTGTGCCTTTTCCGAAACTTTCCACATGTTGTATGGGAAATCAGGAAAGTTTCCGGAAAATTTCGGAAACGACGCATCTCTAGGGATTACGATCCTAGAAACGGATAGGGATGTGAGGCTAAGCTGACAATCTTTTCTCGCGCTGAGGTATGTAGGTATAGTGTTTTTCTCAAATATGCAATGATATTAAAATAACACCATGATGTTTTACAATAAAACAGGGTTCACTGGTTGTCGTACGTAATTTGAATCTATTTGCCTCGCATTTTACGAGGCCAGGTTACAAATGAATATTGATACAAAAGAAGGTTTTTGCTTTTATTCGCAGTTTCTGAATCAAAATAACCTATAGTATCAGGAAAAAATAAGCAATAAGAAAGCAATGGAACACGTATGGACAATTTCATGTTCGCAATATTTTATGAAACTTCATTATATGCCTCTTGTTGCATCCTAAACGTGAAACTTTGAAGCCATATTATAAGGAATACAATGTGAATATTTCATTTTAGGTTTAAAAATTGATGATACAAATAGAGATGGGCGCTCATGGGTGCATACCCGGTAAAATTACAAAACTTTGGGGAACACAAGACAATTAACTCTATGGTCGAAGATGTTTTGGATTACCAGAATCAGGTGATTATTATTGACATTATATTTTGATTTTATTATTATTTATTGGAAATGTTTATTTTTAGATTATTATAATTCAATGTTTATTTTTTAAATTATACTCTAAAATTTGCATGCCTACATATAGGCCGAATACATGACACAAAAGTTTTGTAAAGCCTGACCAGAAATATATGAGGATGCGCCATATTGCGGAATTTCACTAGAACTAATTTCTTACACTGGCAATGATTTTATGATGGTTTGTCAACAATGTCAATGTCATTCGTGGTGCTTTCTTTAAAAGACAAAAAAAATATCCAAAGAAAATGCCTAAAATCATTCACAGTCGTGAACGTAATATTATAAATAAAGTGTACACGTGTTTATTAGATGAAAAACAGCCAGAAAAAGAGTGCATTCCATTAAATGATATTACGAGGTTACCACAGGAACTGACAGGTAAACTAATATGTCATTAGAGTGCGGTTGCGATTGGTTGCAAAATTGTTGCCATATAAATCTTATAAATAGCGCCCCCTTGACAATCCTCATATATTTCTGGTCAGGCTTTAATATCTAAAACACTGTATTCTGGCAAATAAAATCTTTGAATCTTTGAATACCTTTCAGGGTTGTCAAGGGCCTTAGCAAAGTATTGCAGTTCCTTCTTCAGCAGGAATCCAGAGGCTCTCTGGTCGAAACTTTCGCCCATCATGGAGCTGTGTGCTCGGTGAGCAGTTCCTGACGGACAAAGTATAAAATATAAAACTCAAGCACACATAAAAAGCGCCATCTTGGTAATTAAATGATCACTTCTGTATACAAATATCACACGCACAAGATGATACATCTAGATTTTCTATTGTTTATTTAACTTTTAAAAACTTACTTTTTATTATCTACGCCATGTTTATGCAGTCCTTATGTATAGTATTAAGACATGTAACTAACCCTTTTTCTGCAATATACATTATCTTATCTTATCTTATCCTTCTTTCATACTGCTTTATTATAGTCAGTTCAATAGAAAATTGGTACAAGCTGAGTGCCTGCAGAGTAATTAATGCCAGTAACAATACCAAAAAAAATGTGTTGTGGTGCAGGGAACTTACCAAAGGCATCATTGACATAAATGTCACCCAGTTTCCTCAAGCTGGCTCGGAATGCCTTAACTTTCTCGGGATCAGCCTTAACCTTAGCCCCGCTGGCGTCTAGACCCTTGCCTTCCTCCTCAATGTGGAACCGGAGGTTTTCTAGCAAGATCACGGTGCCCGGTGCAGGGTCCGCACAGGCAGTTTCCACTTCGGGGCCCACACAGTCTGGGAGGAATGTGATTTCCCTGTTTTGTGAGGAATATTATAAACATTTTTGATTTTTATCATCCCACATGGGCATGGTGCAAAATAATAAATATATGACTTTACCATTGGTAGATTGGTCAGTTGATATATTTTAATCCACTGATGGTCATGCCTGTGAAATGTGATTAAAGGCAAATTGCAAGTGATATGGGTGTTCAAAAGATTAAATTTGAGGTAAAAGTAAGTTAAGGCCCTGCTTTATGACTCTTGTCGCATGACTTAGTGTCATCCGTCACTTTCTCACAGAACTGCACAGAAAGAGATAGGTCAAGAAAGACTCGTGGTTCGAGTTGTGCTAGAGGTGCAGGGCTGGCATGACAGAAGTCAGAAAATAAATATTTAAATAATAGAAACATGGATGTCTCCGTTGCTCACCAAAAGGGCCAGACATTTGGGGACATTTGAAACGTCTCTTATTTCAAACTTATTGTATTGAAAATATATATGAAACAGTATAAAATGTCGCTGTTTTCATTTTAATCCCCCATTGATTGTTGCGATCAGTGGGGGATTTGCCCTGCAGTACTGATCTTGAATAATTTGAATCAAATATGTCTGATTTTCTTAGACTTATTATGACTTGTTTAATTTAAGATGAGGGATTACTGATGATGAATACTTATATTACCTATTCAAAAGTTTCTTCAGCTCCTCTGCCACCGGCTTGAGCGTGTATTTAGGGTTGGCCTGTCCGTCCGGTCGGCCCAAGTGTGACATAAGAACCACAGATTTGGAACCCTTTTCGAGAGCATATTTAACTGTATCTAAGGCAGCTACGATGCGCTGATTGTTGGTGATAACGCCCTCCTTTAATGGCACGTTGAAGTCGACTCTAAAATTTAAAATATATTGAGTACTTTTTAAGTAATTTGCCTAAGTAAGATAAATTGATAGAATCGTCAATTACCTGATTAAGACCCGCTTTCCTGCCAAATCAAGCGCATCAATACTAAGTTTCTTCAAAGACATGATTAATATGTATTATTTTACGTTGAAATACTCTTGGAAACGCCTATTGATAATCCTTAACTTTTTAAAGAGTTCAACTAACAAATTTTAACCTTCAGCTTCAGTAATGTCAAAGAGGTCAAATCTGTCAAAGTAAAAAGCGTTTTTCGAATTTAAAAATTTATCATTATTTTTTCAAATACAATTTATAAAGATATCATTTTGGGAACAATAAAATCAAGCAAATTATTGTTGAGGAATCCTTAATTTTGTGAATTCCCCCTCAAGTATTTAATTTGATTAAAATTAAATTAGACCACGAAATTAAAAATACCTACTTTCGGGCCTCAAAACATAAAATATTCCTATAAGCTTGAAATTTTCAATAGATTTCGAGAAACACTTTATATAGAAACCGATAATAGAATTCTACCCAAATATTTTATGTTTTTAAGATAACAAATACCGAAATATATTGCAAATACGCACTTGTCATTAGGTGCTATCCTTTTCTTTCTTTGGCGTTCTACCTAGGTGAGGAAGAAACGACTAGTTTTTTGCCAATCGGGGTTGGTGTATACATTTTAAATAATACTGAACTAACAATCCATAATGTCTTTAAGATATTAATATACAATCATTAAATATTATGTTTTCATTCATTATATTAAGGTTATTATTTGTGGGTAACTTTAAGATTTTTAATTGGAAATATTAAAATCTAGAACAATCGATATCACATTGTTACACGTGTATACATGGCTTTAAGCGTCCCACGCAGCAACGTGTGTGGGTTTAAGGACGACATTTTGAAATCCGTTCAGTTGGTACTACTGACCGCTATTCGCGAAATGAACGCATTGAGACGCATAGCTTTACAATTTTCTCTAAAAACTGGCGTTGAAAGATTCATTAAATTGCGATTCGGTTATCAGCAAAATTGTGCACTTTCTCTTAAAACTAATTTGCGTGATAGTTTAGTGTTTATCAGTGATTTCCTTTGGTGTCGAACAAAGAAAATCGTAGTGCGTTGAAAGTAAAGTACTCGAAACATGGTGCCGCTAGGACCCGGGCCGGGGCACCCAGCTGCACATCAAGCTCACGGTGGACCCTCTGCCAACCTTTCCGGCTCCAATTCGCTGTCACAAAGCGCCTCCCAGTCCAACAAGTCGTCGGTGGCGGTAAGTACATCGCATTTCCTTTGATATTTCACGCCTTTGCGTCAGTTGCCGCTTGCACATGTTTATGTAACTCAACTTTTGTGTCTTGAGCACGTGCGATTTGGCGCTCATTTGTGGCATCGGTTTTCAGAAGCCGAACTACACGCTCAAATTTACTCTCGCCGGGCACACGAAGGCGGTATCGTCCGTTAAATTCAGTCCAAATGGCGAATGGCTAGCCAGTTCTTGTAAGTATATCGCATGTTTAGTACTTCGACGACCGTTACGATGACACTTGGGGTAAAAATTATTGAGCTAGCACCTACCTGTTCATTCTTTGTTACTGTTCTTGAGATGGTATTTTAATTTAAACATTATGCCTATTAATGATTAAGACTAGTTTTGGATTATTGATGTTCCTCTAGGTCATAGTGTGCTGTCTCAATCAACTTTCTGCCCCAGTTTCTGATAAGATATATTTTTTGACAAATGCATTTAAGAATTTAGTTAAATCTATATTCTCAGCTAACCCAAATCAAAAATATCTTGTATATTTCAATTTTTTTTGTAATTTATTCTGGGGTAGCTCGATGTTTATAAATAACTATAATACATCTGACACATTGAATACAATCGCAATATTAATGAATTAGGAAACTTGGCATTGACAAAAAGTAACCATTGAAGATACTCATGGCCTTGGTTGCTGTTGTTAATGCAAACCTTTCATTAGCATAGTGAATGTAAATTTTTACATTCACTATGCATTCTTGCTGTCTTATTTACAGTATTTCGGTGTAAATTACATTTTTACTACATATCTTGAGACCTGTAAATTAAATTGTTTACATCAATTTTCCCTTGCAAAATTAACTTGTAGCTTTTCAGTACAATTGAAACTACTTAGATTAATGGGAGATTATTGGAGTGTTTTAACTGTCTTATTACTCTACCCTGGGTGCACAAACAATTTGACACCTGTCAGCCTAGTGTCAAATCATAATTTTTCGACGACTCATTTGGCTCGGATTGTAGACACCTGCCTACTGAGCCGGCGGTCCTGGGTTCGAATCCCGGCCAGGGCAAATATTTGTGTGATAAACTCGAATATTTGTGCTTGGGGTCATGGTTGTTCTATGTAGTTAAGTAAATATTTATCTACATAAGTAAGTATATCGTCGTCTAGTACCCATAACACAAGCCTTCTTGCGCTTAATTTGGGAATAGATTGATTTGTGTGAGGTTGTCCGATATTTATTTATTTATCTGTTATTCTGTTATGTTTTACTTACAGTGTTATGCTTCTCAGGTATTGTTACAGTGTTCTGTAAAATTAAATATCTTTTAAGTGATGGTAGAAGTCCATTTTGTCTGTTGACAACCTACACTCTTAAGTAACAAATACCTACATAAACAAAGATCCTATCTCAGTATCAATATACAAACTAGATACGAGGTTTTAAAGAGCAGTGTCAGAAATTTTAGTGAGATTTGGTTGTTACCAGGCAATTTTTTAATTGCTAGGCTCACATGCACATGCTTTTCTAATATGTTAATTTTAATCACAATTGATATAATTTATATTGATGAATTTTTATGAATTATCAAGTAAATATTACCTGACCATGGTAATAGTTGCTTTACAAAAAAAAATATTTGGTCACTATCTGTATAACTATCGTCATGTTTGTATACATTCATTATATTCAATGAACGTCCCAGTTTGACATGTGAACCTTATGTCACTGTAATAAAGGCTTGCCGTGGCCCCACATATGGGACACGGTCAGTGAACGTGTTAATACATGAGGTTTTACTCAAATTGACAGTAACAGCATGATAAAATTGAGGGTACTTTGTAAAATCATGTAGTTCAAACAACATCACTGTTTAAATCGGTTAACAACTGTATGAATGCAGTATTTGATTACAGAAAAAAATAAATTGTGTCACTGAATCCACTAAACACACGTCACAAATACACGGAACCAAATAAACCATCACTAACTTTTGGACATTATACTATTTTGAATTCGATAAATACTTGAAGCAAGAAGTTTTTTTTACTATTGTTTTTGATGTCACAGGGCAGTATCTTCATAGGAGCTTCAAACTAACAGATTGTTTTTGACATTTAATAAAGAGTAGCTGATTGGAACTGTCATCAGATACGGTATTACAGGGCAATCTGTGTGATGACCATACCCTGTGGTTTTCGGCGCACTAATCATTTGACACTAGCCCGACAGTAGGTGTCAAATCATTTGTGAACCTGAAACTCTGGGATATAGTCATGATGCCTATGCGGCCGTTCTCTAGTGATTATAAGTAAAGACAATCAAAGTTCGATTGTTGCATAAATTGTGGCGCCGTGTCCGTGGCAGCCGCAACAGCCTCGTAGCCATTATAGCTGATAGGGTAGAAGGCCCATTGTTTGAGCATTGGACGAAAGTCCACTTGGGATATTCTCTAGATTAATGTTACAAATTAATTAATTATTGTAGTGACATTACTAACATAGATATAAGTTCTTCTATTATTATTTTATTTTATTTTTTACTAACAATTTAATATGGATTGTATTATCTGAAATAAAGAATTATTATTATAAACAAAAACAACAGTAGCTAACTTTTGCTTCCATTTCATTGTTGTTGCACAATCTTGCTACATTGCAGCATTGATTGTTTGACATGTGACCAGGTCTCATATTACACATAGAACAATAATAACTGGACTGCTATTTAATTAATTACTGCATAGCAATGCATACTCATATAAATAGTATAAGTTAATGGGAAAGTATGCAAGAGTATATATGTTTCCTTGTAGCCAATGTATTCCTTGCAAACCTGCAAGGAAGTAAGAGTCCTCAATTAATTTACATATCAATAAAATAAAAGGATATCAATAATGATAAATTAACTTTGTTTGTTCAGTCATTATTGTATCAGTGAAAGGTCATAGAGCTAACTGAGGCTGATCTGATGAGTCTAGTCTGGTATAATTATATGCAAATTAATGCAAAACTACTTAAGTTAAAATTTTTGTGACAACAAACTACAGTCATTCAACTACAGCGAAGAAGTAAAAATTATTTGATCAAAAATATAGTTTCATCACCACTGTACTTCAAATATTATCATTTTCATTCTCCTTAGACATGTGTCCTGGAGCAATGATTTTCGGTGGACTATCCTGACATTCCTGACAATACCAATAATACAATATTAATCAACACTTTACTAAGAAATTTTATCACTTAGTCCCGGGGTCAAAGTTAAGTTAAACCCCAGCAAGGAAATTCGAAATTTAAAAATGCATAATTGGGCATCGGGCGGTAGGACTTTAGACAGCTATGCAGCAGATATTAACATTAAAATACAATACTCATACTTATTCATCTATTTCATTCCAAACTGCCTTTATTGTTCTTGTGGTCCTAAGCATTAAATTACTAAAACAAACAAAATATATTTTTACAATAGTACAAACTCCTAGATTTAACTATATTAATTGAAGATTTCATGAATTTCTAGTCATAGCTTGCTATTCAATCAATATAGAATCCAATTTACTCCTGAAAACATGTAAAAATTCGCATAAACATGTACATGATGAAAAAAATAAATTGCCTATACAAATCAGGTATTAGTATTCCTGACTTTATCATTGACTATAAATTTAAAATTAAGAATTAAATACACTTATGAGTATGAATTGTATTTTAATGTTAATAACGGCTCCATAGCTCTCTTAAGTCTTACCGTGCTATCAGAAGTATGATACCGAGGCATAATCTCATTGAAAAAATCTATATGATTCGTAAGCAAAAATTTATACGCACAAACAAGTATTAATTTTCATATACATTTCAGCCGCTGATAAAGTAATTAAAGTGTGGGGCGCCTACGATGGAAAATTCGAGAAGACGATCTCGGGCCACAAGATGGGGATCAGCGACGTGGCCTGGTCCTCCGACAGCCGGCTCATAGTCAGTGCCAGTGATGACAAAACTCTGAAGGTAATTGTTGTTTTATTTATTTTGGACCCCTGACAAAAAAAGAAGGGTGTTAGTCTGTGGCATCGTAGCGCCCATACGGTTGAACCGATTTGAGCGCGGTTTTTTTTTAATAGAAAGCATGGTTTGTCGAGATGGTTCTTAGCTTTGATTGATGAAAATAGGAGCTCTCGTCTCCAAGATTTAGTGGATTCAGTGGAGCTTTTAGTGGAACAAGCGACTGGCTCTAAGCGAATATTGATGCTAGGAATTCCAAATTTTGTTTTATGTTCAGTTTTAGTAGCATTTTCTACATCACACATTAAAACAGGGTCTCATGATGACCAGCTACTTGTGTCGGGGGTGTTTTAAATTTTTAATTTAGGTAAATCCTACTTACGTGGAACGAAAGGTAGTATGGGCAACATTAAGGGTGCGTCTCCACTGGAGCGGAGCGGAACGAAGACATGCGGACTAGACCTCACCTTGGTTGAAATCTGTATCCCAGGTCCACTTCTCTTTTGTGATTGGTCCGCTCCGCGTCAGTGGGAGACGCACCGTTAAAAAATGCTCGTTCATTTTAGTCATAATCAATGTTACTATTTAGAACAGGGTTATTGCGAGTTATTGGTATATCTTTGAAACCTGCAGGTTGAATTTAATACTTATAATATTTGTCTCAAAAACTCGAAATTGACAAAATAACTGTTTTTTTTTTACTAATTATAAAAACGGTATAAACTCACGTAAAAAACCGTACAACCGTATACCGTTTTTATAATTAGTAAAGATGTCTCACGATAGTTTTAATAACATTATTGTTTTTTTTTTTCAACTTATTTTCGACTGCACGCAATGAAAGCATGAAAAAGCTATGTTACTTTCTAGAACTCGGGGAAAAGTATTATTCTCATTAAAAAGTCGGTTGAAATTATCAATATATTTGACACAATATGTTTTATTTTTAAAGATTAAGGCCTCTTAACTTGTTTGTTGAAAATAACTTTGTAAGATTTGAGTGTAAAATGACATATTTCAGCCATTTAAAAATATGTTCTCGAGGTCTAGAGCCTATAAGCGTGGCATCCATTTAATTTGATTTCACCATCCCACCGGCTTGGTAATTGTACAGAATATTGCCTTTTGTTTTTGGCAATTATGAGGCTAGCAGATGAACATAACATACACATACAATGCAAATAAGCTAGAGCGGTTCCGGTTTACCCAGAGATTTTGTTTCTCTCCGCGTCACTGTACTAATTGAACATGCAATGTATGTAACACCATGCCAAGATGTATGGCGTGAAATATGTTGTAAAATCACGGGTCAAGCGATAAGAGGTGCGATGGTAAATATCAGATAAAGCTTATTCTCACGGTTGTTGGCCTATTATCGCTCCAGAGATAACATTCCTGTTCAGTTATGATATTAACAGGCTTCGAACTTTCCATAGCACGGTAGGACGTTAGACAGCTATGCAGCCGAGCCGATTTTATCGAGGCTTATCTTTGTTATGTTTTGTTTGATTGACTAAAGTAAAAATACGTGTCCTACACTTTTTGACAATCTAAGTAACGGACGGACTAATTATGATAACTTATTTTTATTTAAAAAACAACTAAATACGGTATTTGACTATACTTAAAATTAATGATGTCATTAGAACTACTAAACATACATTCAAAAATAAACGGAACAAAATAAACTACCACTTTTGGACATTTTTTAATTGGACTAAAACTAAAAAGAAGACTTGTTTTGGTTATGATTATTATGGCGTCACAAGCCAGTATCCTCATAGAAACTTCATACTAACAAAAAGTCATTGACATTTCATTAGGAGTAGCTTACGCACGTTAGCTCACGAAGGTCCCAGTATGAACCATACCAGACCGTCTACATCCAAGCCTAAAAACAAATACATTCTTTGCTCTTCAACTATTGCACACGACCAGAAACAAGCTGACGACGGCTTCATTACGCGCGTACTTTTTGCGTCAATAAAAAAATCGCATGCATTTCTCAATCGTCGAAAGGCTTAAGCAAGTAAGATTAACTAATAGGTATAAGGATGCACAGCAAATTGTACTAATACAGCAATAAAATAGCTCTTAAAAATAGTAAAGACCCCCACGAACTTGACAAATGGATTACGGTGTGTTTTTTACTGCTTCACACTGCATGAAATAATGAACTTTATTCTGTAAGTAGGCCACAAGGGCACTTTTACATGTCTGAGTCTACCGGCATGTCACTAAAGCAGATCAGTGTTAAGAAGAAACGCCGAAAGAAACTCAACAGTCAGTAATTTTTTCAGAAAGGATTAAGTCGATTTAGGCATCAGACCTCAGATTTTTCGATAAAAACAAGTATCGCTCTAAAGTCAAATACGATAATGCCTTGCTCACTTTTCTATCCATATACTAGAATATATTATTAGATACACAGGTAGTAGGAGACGTAGTGATGGATATGAATAATAAAAAACCATGATTATGTATTATTTATTTGTGCGTGGTGAACGAAGTTGTGGTCACTTTATAACGCAGGGGTCTCTAAACTACGGCCCGTGCCTGTAAAATCCCGTGGTCCATACCACTTGGAAAAGACGTGGCCCTCCATTTAAAAGGTAACTTGGAGACTCCTGTGAGAATCTTACTAGAGTGAAACGTTTTCTTAAAAAGGTCAATCTTGTTGCAGGTGTGGGAGCTGAGCTCCGGTAAATGTCTCAAGACCCTGAAAGGCCACAGCAATTACGTATTCTGCTGTAACTTCAATCCACAGAGCAATCTCATCGTGTCCGGCAGTTTCGACGAAAGCGTTCGGATATGGGACGTTAGGACAGGTGAGCGCAAACGATAATTTGGTCAATCTTTTTCTGTGGCTCGTTGCCATGGTGATGTCCCCTGGGTCACTTTAAAAAAAAACTTGTAATTGCAATAGTTATAAATAAGCCCATTCTTAAGTATACTTTCTCGTGACCTGAGAAACTTAATCACTATTGTGCCCTGGGTCATCCACTTACAAACGAGTTTAGTGTTGATAATCAAAATCATGTTCTTGTTTTAAATAAAATCGTTTTTTTTTTTTTTTTTTCATTCTAATGTGTGAGTTGAGTGCAGTGCACGGAACTGCCCCAGCCAAACCGAGCAAAATACGCGCGTCGGTACGTTACCATTTTTTTCATGAAGTCATTTGGATATTTTCGACGCCTGTAATTTTGGTGTAGATTCGATTATACCCGATTCGCCCTGAAATATGACGGCTCTAAAATGACATTCGCATCTTGGCGCCTATGACCGCGGAACAAATATTCGAGTTCATCACACTAATACTGTCACTGCACTGCATTCTTTGGATAACGGCGGATGTAGAAAGCTCACAACGTGTGACGTGATTCTTGGTGACTAATCTATCCCATCTGTATTTGTAGGAAAATGCTTGAAGACTCTCCCGGCTCATTCGGACCCAGTGTCTGCGGTCCATTTCAACAGGGATGGAAGTCTCATCGTGTCTTCCAGTTATGATGGCTTATGGTAAGTTTCCTATTAAATATATAGTCCTCCACATCGATTTCGATGACGGCGACCCAATGCAAGAACTTTGGTCTTTGTCTTTTGTGGGCTCTGATATGGCTAGCTAATCCAAATTTAGTTTTAAACTCTCTATTAGTTTCCTATTAATTCTTCGCTAAAAAACAGCCACCTGCTTATGTAGTTGATTAACATTGGTATACGTTATATCTACCATGTCTTATTTATCCATAAACTGTCTATATTGCTAATTTAAGACCAGTCACTATGTTTTTAGTATGAAAATCTATGCTACTCCGATACAATAGGCGACCCTTGATGACGTGATCGTTAGAGGGCTATGGAGCCTACATCAATGTTGGTAGGTATGACTATGAATTTCATGTTAATTTCATGTCAACATTAATATGAAATTCATACTCATAACTGTATTTAATACACTATTTGAATTTCAAAGCCGAGGTCAAACTAAATTATATTTAATGCCTGATTTGGGTTAGGATTGTTTTTATTTCGTTGTCATAAAATGCGTAAATTATTGGGACTTTTTTAATTTTTCCGTGAGTGAATTAATTTCCATATTAATCGAATATAGGGCGATGTAGGGCGACTCCTAGAAACTGATTTCGTCGAATATTTCAATACGCCGAAAAAATATTTCGCAGATTTTTTTTCGTCTGAAGTCATACATTTTTCACAAATCCTGCAAATATGATTCTATTGATTAGCTTGGTTTAGGTTTGTTTTATGACAATCGCAAATAGTTTACGGATGCAATGAAAATTGCTTCTACGAAATATTTTTTCGGTGAAATGGTACATTCTACGAAAAATAATTCTAGCAGTCAATATAGACTAATTGAATATATTAATAAAAATAGTTAAATTTACGAGTTTGTATTATAATATAAATTTAATTGTATTCATAAATTTGGTCATTTGATACTTAGCAATTTTAGCTAAAATAAAATAAGCATACAGCCACTTTAGAATTACGAGGGGCGTCTGAAAAGTTCTAAGCCTAAGATAGAAAAAAACAATTTACACAAATGTGCTCGTGTTTATTTTTCAATATAGTCTCCTCCTAAATCAATGCATTTTTTACATTTTTTATACAGTGCTTTTAGGCCATTAAAAAAATTATCTTCATTTTGCCCTTCAAAATGCTCCTGTACAGCCGCCTTCATCTCTTCGTCACTTCTAAATCGCTTTCCCCTCAACTCTTTCTTCAAATTATTGAACAGAAAATAATCGCTTGGGGCTAGATCTGGGCTGTAGGGTGGGTGGTCAATTTCGTCAAAACCAACTTCCTTCAGAGCACGCCTCGCAACATTAGCGGTGTGAACGGGTGCGTTGTCTTGCAAAAACAAAATGCCTTTCCTTAGTTTACCCCGCCTTTTCTCAACTATGGCTTGTCGCACCTGTCTTATTAGATTTGCATAATAAGTTCCGTTTATCGTAGAGCCTTTTTCTAAATAATCGATTAAAAGAATGCCATCACAATCCCAAAATACCGTAGCCATTAACTTAGAGGCCGACTTTTGCACTTTAAATTTCTTCGACGGCCTTTCACCCTTTTCAATCCACTGCATCGACTCAGACTTACACTCCGGATCATACTGTCTGATCCATGTTTCATCAACTATTACTATTCGGGAACAAACTTCATCTAAATCATCTTCGCACAATTCTAAAAACGCCCGAGAAGTTTCCACACGATGTACTTTATCGAAGGCCGTTAGCATTTTCGGTACCCAACGAGCACTGACTTTACTCATGTACAAATGTTCATGTAAAATTTCTCCGACTCTTTCTTTACTAATACCTAAGACCTCAGCTATTTGCCAAACCTTAATTCTTCTATCTTCTAATACCAGCTTTTTGACTTTTGCTACGTTTTCTTCGGTCACTACCGATATTGGCCGCCCTGAGCGGGGGTCGTCTTCGATCGATTCCCGTCCGAGTTTAAATAAGCGACTCCACTTTTTGACTGTGGCATAAGAAGGCCCAGAATCACCGTAAATAATAGCCATTTCCTCAAAAATACACTGCGGTGATTTGTCACTTTTTGTAAGGAATTTAATTACAGCACGGTGCTCAATTTTCGTAATATTCGTTGGTAATTCACACATGATGTACTTTTCCGTTGAATATCTCGAAACAGAATAATAAAAACGTGACATGTTATTTTTTAATTATTTGTTTTTAAATGGCCTTTCTAGTGGCCAGTATCATAAACGCATATATAACCTCGAAATACCTTAGGCTTAGAACTTTTCAGACGCCCTCGTAAATCAATAAATGAGTATGAGTTACAGTTTAGAGGCAACCGTAACTATCCACGTCTGTTGATAACCAAAACTCACTAGTAACAAATACCTACTTAAAACAAATATCCTATCTCAGTAT
The DNA here is from genome assembly GCA_905147355.2 of Apotomis turbidana. Taxonomy (NCBI): domain Eukaryota; kingdom Metazoa; phylum Arthropoda; class Insecta; order Lepidoptera; family Tortricidae; genus Apotomis; species Apotomis turbidana. Next base: position 53,116,141 of record LR990280.1, on the reverse strand, counting down.
CAATCTACAAACTGGGTGCGAGGTTTCTAAGAGTAGTGACAGAAATTTTAGTGAGTTTTGGGTGTCATTAGGCGATATGACTTGGTAGTTCAGCAGATTCAAAGATTACCATGCAGTAGGGTGTTGCTTAAAAATTAACTTTCAAAAAGGCATTGTCTCACCCCGCCATTATGTTCTAGTACCCTGATTAACGGATGCTAGTTTTTTTTTTTTCTTAAATCAATTTTAGAGGTCGCTACCGCTTGATAAAGTTTTGGAAAAACCATAATTTAGGTGTCAATATGACAAGCTTGGCAGTCACTATTTTATATTTATTTTACTTCTATAACGTTTGTCGATTGCTTGGGAATCCCCCTTGATCGATACACACCCCTCGCCCCCGGCAGGCCGCGTTAAGATAAGCAATCGGTCGAGTTTAGAGTGCACTGCACCCTAATGCGAAAAAATCTACTTTAGTGTCATAAAAATTTAAATTTTAATTTTCTTTTACTTAGTTATCATAATTTTAATTAATTTTAATAAGAATGTATGTAAATTATGTTTGTTTATTTGAACATGTTTTTATTGATTTTCCAAAACTTTGACAGCTGGTAGCGACCCCTAAAATTGGTTAAAAAAAAAGCAAAAAAACTAGCATTCGTTAATAGGGGTCGTAGAACAAAATGGGGGCGTGAGACTTTAAGATTTCAGTTTTTTCCCTTTTTTCGCCATATAAGCAACACCCTACCATGCAGCTTGCGTCAGTGTTCCATTGTGACTCATTTTTTGCTTAAGTGCGACGCAGCGCGGTGCACAATAACATTTCCATTCGACATATTATTTAAACACCCTGATATTCACATGGAAATTTCCGATGGGACGTTTCGTTTCTTATCCCGCAGGCCTTGCATATGCAATGAGCGTATACATTGTGCCTGTGTCAAACCCCGAATCAGATTATATGTCGCACCTACGCCAAGGAAACAACCTACGTGAACGAAAATACTGCGTCTCAATCCATTGGTAAACTTCCATGATGTATTTGGTACAGTCAACATAAATTGACATTTCATATTTCTAATTTATTTTTCTGTATAAAGAAATATAAGAAAATACGTAAAATAACCGAAATCTACGAAAACTATGCCTGCTTAGAGTTGTAGTCTTCGTCCTAACCGCGAAAAAATAATGCCAATATTGTCAAGCTCAACCTCATTCTTGTTTTTTTAGTTAGACACCAGACTAATGTAGCATTTCCATTGTGTCATAGTTTTGGAGACACTACATTTTAGAGTAAGTCATTTTTAATCAATTAATGATAATATGATTAATCTTAGGGAGATTATAAAAACAGTGATTACATCTTCTTTCTAAGCGGAATACAGGAAAGTAATAATTATGAAATCTTGTCAATAATGTGTATTTTACAGTTACCTAAATGGATGTTAAAAATACATACGACACCAATAAATTTTCCGCAATTGTGAAATAGGGCCGCTAGGTTTACGGTTTTTTTTTGTTGCTTAAAACGTTGTATGGCTGTCGAAATTGAAAAGCGCCGGAAGTTATGTATAAGACTGTACATGTACAATGGTGAAATGGGGCCAAGTTCTCAAGTATTCCTATATATACAAGAGCTGGATTGAGTAAACAACCTGTAAAATAGTATGTATGTTCATAAAAGGATACCTTATATCGGGTTATTCTGGAACAAAAGCTTGACGCAAATGTGCTGTCGCGTTTGTTGAGCAGGTGATATTCGCATGACGTACGAATTAACCTTTTCACGAATGCGTAGGTTCGAGCGTCCTACGTAGATCCATCCTACGCTGCCAACATCAATAAATGAATAAATCAATACTAACACGAAGGTAGATGAAGCATCTATTTTTAGAGGGTGGTGCGTAACGGTCACATAACAACTTATGATACTTGTATTATATTCCTTGTTTGTTATTGGTTGGTGTATAATGATATTTGGTATAATTTTTATATGGTGTGATCATTTGATATAATACGCTTAAAGGTTCAATACACACTCAAACGGCTTAAACAAAAAATTAAACCTATAATAGAGTCACGTTTAGGTACGACGACGAGCGAAGCGAAGAGTGTTAGGTTATCTTGCGAATATAAACGTTATTTTAAATGTCTATTATACTAATTGAAATGAAAAATGGTTGTAATGTTTTAGAATCGCCTTGTCTATTACAGTCATTCATTACGTTTCAATATTTTTTTTTAAATTGTAATTAGCATAGATAGAATTTATAACGTTTAGTTGAATAATAGTAATATAGTAATTTAGAAATTGCGCCCCCATACGACCCTAGCAACATCGGCGCCGGCGCCATCTATATATCCGATGCCTGATGATTAGCGATGCGCCGTTCACGAGAACGTTCTGTCCCCACACAAATAGGGAGACGTGCTTGAGAACGGCATATCTAATGATGATGTACCATTCTATTCACAGTCGAATCTGGGACACCGCATCGGGCCAATGTCTCAAGACCCTGATCGACGACGACAACCCGCCCGTGTCGTTCGTCAAGTTCTCCCCGAACGGGAAGTACATTCTCGCCGCGACGCTGGACAACACGCTCAAGCTGTGGGACTACAGCCGGGGAAAGTGCCTCAAGACATACACGGGGCATAAGAACGAGAAGTACTGCATCTTTGCCAACTTCAGCGTTACCGGTGGAAAGGTATGATCATATCTTAATTTTCCATGTCTTTTTTTTTCAACACTTTAATTCCGTAAATTTATGAAACATGTAATGTCTCATTTTTTTAGCCTACTCCACCACAATTTCTATATTAAACCGTTGATACAAAGATCAAAGCTCAAAGATACAGATTATGTCGCAAAAGGAAGTTGAGCATTGCGATAATGCATGGCGAAGGTGTCTAACTAGCGGGGATGTGTAGCGGACTATCACACTAATATTATAAATGCGAAAGTTTGTAAGTGTGTATGTTTGTTGTTAATTCACGCTCAAACGGCTGGACCAATTTTGACAAGAGATAATCCACACCCTGGATTAACAGATAGGCTACTTTTTTATCCCGAAGAGTGTAGTGCTCCGCCGTGGGATGAGCGGGTGACACCGCGTGGAGCAGCTAGTTTCCATATATGTGCGCGGGGCACACACTTCATGCACATCTCTCGCATGCGTGTCTAGATTGTATTGCATTTATTTAAAAATCGGTGACGATTTTCGATGAGGTTGTACAAAACAAAGCTAGGAAAGTTAATTATTTCAATATTGGTTGTTTTTTCTCGTTTGTTACCTAAACAAGCACAATTCTGTTTAATGCGGGGACTAACTTACATGCTCCCCAGGTAGCAAAATTTAGCCGCGTAAACGTTCTAGGACCATGTATTTATTAGTCCTATAGAGCTCCAATAAACTACTACAAGACCGTGTTTTGGCGCAGTTTATAGTGCTATTACGTCTTATAGTAGTTTTATAAGAGTCCAGTAGAGTGCAGTTCAATGTTAAAAAAATCTTGTTAGTTGCACTTACAAGATAAAATGCTCCTATAAGTGGGTGACTCTACTCAGGAGGGACGAAAATGAAGTGATTTGCGGCACACCATTTTTTTAGCATCTAAGGTCAGAAAAGTAGCTTAACGCCTAGCGGAGGTCGTTCTTTTACTGATCTCAAACGGGCCAGTCAAAAAATAAAATATACCAAATTTATGACTATTTAAACAATATATGGGCCCAGGAGGCTGAGGACAGGATACTGAGATTATTGTAAGTTTTTAGCCAATAACTACGTCAATGCAACATTTAATATTGAAATCATGCAGTTCTGTACTCTAATGCAACGAATTTACGACCTATGAATGCAAAATAAGTGTATAGAAAACAATTGTTTTTTTTAATAAATACGGGCCAGGATACTGTTAAGCTGACTGGCCGTAGCACAACTTCACTTACACAACTCGCCCTAGCGACTAAGCCAACCGCGAAGCGAGACAAACGCGATCATTTATATGCTAACTTCACTTAGATCTTTCACTCAGACCGAACAGCAACGCGCTAGACGTGGTAACTCAAACTGATTTTAACTTGTTTTGATGTAGCAGGAGACTGAGGTAAAAAACGAGGGACAAAATATAATGCACTTTTTTTTATAAGTTTCGCATTTAAGGTAAAATTAGACAATAACATTGAAACTACATATATTATAGATTTCTATTTTAGCGAAAATATTACGTACATATTCAAAATGCAGTTATGATGCAGCCATTAAGCTTTCATTTCGTCCGAGAGACATGCCTGGAGACTGAGAATTTGGCACTTTAAAGTACAATTTTGAGAGATATATATTTAGGGCTTAGCTAATTTTCAGTGTCATACTAGAAACCATTTATTTGTACAGTTTGGATCGTAAATCAATATAATTTGCCTACAAAAACTATACAAAATAAGGTGAGCCGCGGAAAACTCCCTTGTGAGTAGAATCACCCAAGTATGTATGTATGTATGTAAAAACTTTATTGTACACAAAAATAATTTACAAGACTTCAAAAAAATAATAGACATGTACAAAGGCGAACTTATCCCTATAAGGGCTCTCTTCCAGTTAAGTATCCAGTAAACGCACTTAATAAGCATAATTAGTCCTATAACGATCTGGCGCATGCCATTACTGGAGTAATTAATCCTTTTGTGGCCAGCGGGAATAGCGCTATAGGACATGATGAAAACGTTTGTTTTTACTTCGTGCCGAGTGATGTGTCATAATAAAAAATAAGTAAAACATGGAAAAGTGTAAGTATTAACCGTATCATGTTTGCAAAATGTGATGTGATGTGTGATGTGATGATGAAGTATTAAATTTAGAATGTTATTTAGAGAATTATGCCCAGATACTTAGCTGGCGAAATTAATTTTATTGATAAATTACATAACGCTAGAAATCTTATTTTCATGCCCCTCGTGAATAGTTTAATATTAAATATTATATAATTGTTTATTTTTCGATAATTATATTAAAAAAGTAGCCATAGCGCTTATGGCGGATCGGATGCAATTTAATTGCACGCGCCAGAACCATTATAAAACCATTTGTTCTATGTCATGCTAATTAGAATATAATCAACATCGCCATTTTTAGGGTTCCGTAGTCAACTTTCGAGGAACCCTTATAGTTTCGCCATGTCCGTCTGTCCGTCCGCGGCTTAGCTCCGTGATCATTAGTACTAGGAAGCTGAAATTTGTTATGAGTATGTGTATGTATCACGCCGACAAAACGATAAAATAAAAACTAAAAAATATTTTCTTTTTTGGGTACCTCTCGAACACCTAAAGTGGGGGTGAATTTTTTTTTTCGTTTCAGCACTAGTGTGTGGGATGTCGTTGAATAGGTCTTTTGAAAATAATAGGGGTCTCCAAACATTATTTTTTGATAAAGTCAGCAGTTTTGAAAATATTCGCTCCGAAAATAAAAAAAATAGCGTCCCCCCCCCCCTCTAACTCTTTAACTACGGGTCAAAAAATTATGGAAAAATTCATGAAAATGAGGCTTTATAAGTACTTTCAATGAAAACTATATTGAACAAAATCGGTTGAGCCGTTTTTGAGTTATCGCAAAATTTCATAATTTTCTTAAAAGGACGTAAGTTGACTTCCAGAAGGTAATAAGTAATTACAGTTACTTTGGCGTTTACGACCTTTTTATAGAGCTTGAAATATTTCCTGTAACTTAAGTCTATTGTGAAGGATGAGCAACTACGGAACCCTACACTGAGCGTGGCCCGACATGCTCTTGGCCGGTTTTATCCTTAGGGTTCTTTTTGACTAAAGTGAACCGTGATGAAATTGATAGGATATCTATTATAATTATATACATGGGACGTGACTGTGTCGTGTTTGGCATAATATGTAGCACCGGACAGTAAAGTTGAGCTTCTTTCGGCGTTTATTCTCAACAGTGGTCTCGTCATCTGAAATGCCGGTAGATTTATAAAATAAGTGAGCTTGTGGCCTACTTACAGAATTAAGTTCATTATTTCATTATTAGGCGCGGCGCGACAGATACTGAACTGTATCATTATTAATTGGGTATCCACTTTCGAACTGCATGTTGGCTATGCGAATGATAATGATGATTAACTATGCGCCGCGTTTCGCTTTTTACCTGACTACAGGGTAACAAGAAGCAGGGTTACTATTTTGACCGATATGTTACGTGACACAATCAAAGAAGGGCTCTTAGACTGACAGACTTACAATACAATACAAACACAAACAGTGTCATGTAGGAAAACAACGCTTACGGCATTACCCGACTATGACAAAACATAAAAGAGGGGGGTTATGATTTTGACCGGTATGTTGTTCGGACGCGGCAGTCAGGTCGTGTTATTACGCCCCGCGACCAATATCATTTTACCGAAATAACCAATAAAATGCAGTGTATGCTAACCGCTATTGCGAAGTTAATAAAAGTCCTGTAATAATTTACTCTGTGATTAATTCTTATAAGACTACTGTCCTAATGTTCCCAGTGCCTTTGGTTTATACTGTAATGCTGTGTAACTAATTTGAATAAATAAATGTTGTAGTGTTAACCAAATAACGAGTAAATTATTTGTTCCATACTGCTAGTGTCAGTTTTACACTTGCAATATAGCCTCGCGACATTCGTTTTTAAATGTTATAGATATAGATATTTATAAGTGTTTAGAGTTGCGTACATATAAGGGTTTATACTTCAATACCGTAGAGCACAATCTTACTAAATTTTCGGAAAAAGTAGTTGGAATTAGTACGTTAGTGCACAACTCTATTTCATTGGCAAAATAATTGTAATTAGTACGAGTGTGAACTAGGTTATCGACTTGTATCGGTCACTACATTGTAGTTGTGATTTGAACCTCAAAAAGCTCACATACTGCACTTAGATCCTAAGTAACTTTAAAGTAACTTCAGCTAGCATGACTCGTCTGTTATACTAAAATCCTTTACATTTAATTTCACAGTGGATAGTATCCGGCTCAGAGGACAACCTAGTGTACATCTGGAATCTGCAATCAAAGGAGATAGTACAGCGGCTCTCCGGACACACGGACACCGTGCTCTGCACCACTTGCCACCCGACAGAGAACATCATCGCCTCCGCTGCGCTCGAGAACGACAAGACTATCAAGTTGTGGAAGAGCGACACTTAAGACTTTCGGTGAGTTGACGATACCTGGCCTAGTAGTATATTATTGCCGAGGCACGGAATGTAGGGGGTTGCTTGATTTATAATAATAATAATAATAAAGCTTTATTTTTCCATGCAAAAAACAATTTACAATATTAATATAATTATAAAACAATTGATTTAACATAATTCACATAAATTTCATTCGAGTTGACTAAATAAATATTTACTTAAAATATTATTTTTGTATGGACCCCCTCTGGGTAAAAGCCTCCTCCAAGGTATACCACTTCGCTCTGTCTTTGGCGGTAGTTAGCCAGTTTCGGCCTGCTATTGCCGCTATTTCATCCGCCCATCTGGCGTGTGGGCGGCCTCTCGCTCTTTTTCCCGAAGGTCCAGACCATTCTACTGATCTCCGAGTCCATCGGTTATCTTCGTACCTAGCGATATGACCTGCCCACTTCCATTTACTCTTTAGCACGACTGATAAGGCGTCCGTAACTTTAGTTTTATTACGGATCTCTTCATTTTTCACCTTATCTTTGAGTCTCAGTCCCATGATGCTTCTTTCCATTCGTCTTTGATTGGTCTGTATTTTGTTTTTAGTTACTGTGTCTATTATCCAAGTTTGACACCCGTAAGTTAGATATGGTAGTATAGCCGTATCCATAACAATTTTTTTAGCTGTTAGTGGCAATTGTGACTTAAAAATATCTTTATGCGCCCAATATTTCCTCCAGGTGATTGCCACTCTCCGCTCTACCTCTTCCAGGTTTCTGTCTTTTTGAAACGATTTGATTTATATTTACTTATTAATTTAACTATAAAAAAAGGTGCAGGTGTATAATTTAATGATATTTTGTGCTAATGATAAATATATGAAAACGCATTTTTGCCCATTTCCATGGAACATTACGTCTTTTTATGGATCCGTACCCAAAGGGTAATAACGGGGCCCTATTACAAAGCCTCCGATGACCGTCCCGCTGTCACCAGGCTGTATCTAATGAACCGTGATAGCTAGTCAGTTGAAATTTTAACTAACTATAGCAACAAATACTAAAAACTGAATAAAACAAAAATTATCAAATGTTGTTCTGGTGAGGGAGAATACTACTTAATATTACCTAATTATGAATAAGTAGTTATTTAGTTAGTTGCGCTGGCCATTTTCAGCAAGTCGACATCCAACGTGCCTATTTTGCGTGAAAAGGGGGTAGCGCTACTCCAACCACCCCAACTCCTCCACGAACCTCAGCAAAGCCTTTATGTTGCTTGTGGCTTCGTGTACGGTACTTGGAGGTCCTAGGTACTTCATCCTGTATGCTTCTACCTGTTTGCCATCCAGTAGAATATGTCTAATGGTTTCTTCTGCCTCCATGCATGCTCTGCTTAAAGGGCCGTCTGTTATACCTAAATTTAAAAGGTGTTCACAGTATTTTGTCCCGTTATTGTTCCTACTATTTTGCGTCGTATATGAATAAGTAATAATGTGTTTTATTTTTGTTTTCAGGGCTTCTCGTTAGTCAGCAGACAGTGATCTGTACTCCGTGGCTGCTTATAGTGAGTTCAGACTGTGCCACGGGCTTGTGAATACATTATACTTAAGATACCGATTTAAAAACGTACCTTTAACATTTAAGCAGTTCGTATTTCGTTTAGATGTTAAGCAATCACAGTTGGCATATGTGCATTTTCGATCATACTAAGATTATTATTATACATATTGTTTTTTTTTATCTGAAATGCATGCGTATGAAATGTTTAAGTGATTATTTAAAATTAAGGATTGAGTTTTTATAGGATTCTGCTTAAGAATAACTTGTTAGATGCGATTAAAATTAAATCTAGTTTTACGAATAATTTGCGTTATTATTTTCGTTATAAACCAGTTATGAGTACTCGTTTCTTGTATCTTAGAACTGTCACATCATAGAATGGTTACTTTTCGTTAGTTTCTTCGTAGGCCTATAGGACACAAATGGTAATTTCTGTTCTATTGAGCTATTCGGAAACAATCAATGGAAAAGTGTAGACATCGTGACGAAACGAAACAATTCTTTGATGACAAATGTCGTTGTATAGAAGAAATGGGAAGTACCCTAGTTAAGAGCCCTTATTCCTTTAAAAAAAATAAACATATTATGACAAATATGTGTATTGATAATTTCAACCAACTTTTTGATGTAAATAATACTTTTTCCCGAGTTCTAAGTAGTAACATAGCTATTGCATGCTTTCATTGCGTGTAATTTTGTCAATTTCGAGTAGTTTTTGAAACAATAATTTTTATCAATGAAAAATTCAAACTATAGGTTTCAAATATATACCAATAAATCCCAATAGCCCTGTTCTAGGTAGTAAAATAATAAACAATAATATGTTAAGAAACATGTTTGATCATAGAGAAAAATGTCTAAATCAATCAGCAGCTTTAAAAGGAATAAGGCCTCTTAACTCGTGGCATACTTTTCATGATTTCTGGGGGAATAAGATTTTCCATGTTGCGGGTCGCCCCTTGCGAATGCTGAATGCAAATGCTTTGTGATTGGGATTTGGTATAAGGTGAATTGTTAAAATTTTCCAATCTAAATATACATAGTAAAAGCTCAAATTAAACATTTCACGTTTAATTTCTTTTTCCAATGTGACACGCCATTTTGAGAACTTGTTTTGTGAGTATGGATCATGGCTCGGTGTTTTCGGTGTCAAATCATAATCGCACCCAAGATGTATATGTGTATTAGATATTTATTGTGTGTAGGGTGCCTTTTCATCAAAGACGTGCTACGCTACATTGCTATGGATGTGTTTGATATCCACCAATCATATTCATTGGTGCACATAGAATATATTTGTGGAAACAGGTAGCTTACGCATCTTCGCAGCATAGCTGCATAGTACGTGTCTGGTGGAAAGGAACCTTTATACTGCCAAAATATTGTAGTAATATTATGAAAACTATAGTGAGAAGTCTTTAATTGTTATAAAAACGGTATAAACTCGCGTAAAAATTGTCAGGAACGGCTCACTCAACTCACGCGGCGAACTCATATGGAGCTCTTCATCAGGGGCAGCTATCCGTGCTGCTACGCGACTCGCGGCCCACCGCACTGGCTAGCGCTCTTCTCAGCGCTCGCGCAGATAGAGGACGGAAAGGACTTGCACTATCACTACTGGACCCACTGATACACACTTGACTTATTGTATCTACGACATTGTCTGAACGCGCAATGTTTTTAACAGACAATTTTTACGTGACTTTAAACCGTTTTTATAATTATCAAAGCATTGTAGGGCCAAAATCTAGCTGCCGATTGAGACAATCAACATAATGTCGTATCTCCTGTTGGGGCTATAAGAACTTGGATATGAAGTTCCGGGACTGTAAACCCTAGAAGGAACAGGTAGGTACTGCGATTGGAAGCTCTGCCGGGTTCATCCTACCCATAAACGGAATTTTAGTTTCCACTACGTAACATAGTACAAAAATAGTTCATATTATTCAAAGGTGACGTAATGGAAAGGGACAAATTTAGGACACTTTTTATCCTTCACATTGAAAATGCTATCGATTCTGAGTAAATGAATTCAAAAACGTCAAGCTCTGGGAGAAATAGGGTTTCAGGTTATTTTTGGAAAACGCCCCGATTAGGGCCTCAAAATTTTAAAATCTAAAATCAGTCATAAAAATATGTACAAAATCATTTGCCGTAAGAATTTGCTTTCTTTAAGATGACTTTTTCGATAACCCTGACCACACAGTCTCCGGTTTCAGAACGGAATGACTTCAGCTAGCGAGGCACCATTCAGACTGTGTCGCGTTCAATTAACAATTGTTGCGGGGGTGCTTCCATAGTATTGATGAAATATTTGCAAATTATTTTTTAGTAATTATTTAAATTTTATTCTAGTTATTATTTTTTTAATTGTGTGTGTGTGTGTTAATTTCAAACACAAGTCATTATTGCTCATGGTATCTATATAAAAAAAATAAACGCCATATGACAGACAAGACAGAGACACTTTCTGACGTCATTTCGTACGGAACATATTATTGATGGTTTTTTCATCGGCCATCTTTGTTCATGTTCATTTCATCTCATGTTTTAATAATTTAATTTTTATTTTTTTGATAAGTTTTTTAACACGGAAGTCATGCATTGGTTATAAACCAAAAAAACTGATACTGGCACAAGCTTCGAGCCGCCATTTACGGATTAATAATAATAATAATATTATTGATGGTTACTACCTAAAACAGGGTTATTGGGATTTATTCGTATATATTTAAAATCTACAGTTTGAATTTTTCATTGATAATTTTTGTTTCAAAAACTTCTCGAAAAATAGTTTTTTCAACTTATTTTCGACTACACGCAATGAAAGCATGAAATAGCTATGTTTCTACCTAGAACTCGGGAAAAGTATTATTCACTTCAAAAAATTTGTTGCAATCATCACATCTATTATACTATTATCTTCTATACTATTATAAAATCCTAAATTTGTATTGAAAATTAATTTTCTATGGAGGGAGGTCATGATTTCAGGAAAAATCTCGATAGCGTGATGCAGGATCGTCATTTGTTTCGTATGGGCGCGCGATGCCATGCCAGCCTGGCGCCATCTGTTTTCAAAAAAACCTTTGTCCTCGCATCACGCTGAAACGGCTGGATAAAAAGTTACCAATTTTGGTACGCTGAACATCCAAAGATGGTTATAGGATACTTTTTATTATGATTAATATTTATCTCTGAAAACATGAATTCCATGAAATATTTTCCTTACAATGTGTAACCTTATATTGACAGCGTTTGTGATTTTGAATTTAGAACGACGCGACCCCCGCGTGGCTCTTACGTGAACAAAAACTAAAAAGTATGAATTCGACATAATACCTCTGCGCGGCTCACCGGTATTAACAATAAGGTTAAGGTTGTTTGAGGTGTTGAGTTACGGAAACTGTGTTAGTTAGATAAATAGAAAAGATGGCGCCAATTGTCGACCAACACAGAAAATATGAGTGCAATGTTCGTTGTAAATTGGCTCATGCTAAAAAAAACAAACATACATTTCTTTAAAAACACAACTTGCTACAATAGGAACTAATTAATGCTCTTTTATTGAATATTCAATTATATTCTTCTGTAGTTTGTAAGTATTGACCATAAAAAAGCCCGGAGACGCAATAAAAACTGTTAATGAATATAACAGATTTTTTAATGCCATTTTATCGAGTGTAATTGAAATAAAAGTATCTCGAATCAATTTAAGTAAATTAAATACATTTTAAATATGTTTTACCAACCAACATTTATAACATTAAGCGAAATTTTTTGTATTGTTTGTATTTGGCCTAACTTACTAATAAGGTAGCGAAATGTATAATAAAGGATAAATATACGATATATTTAGCCATAATTTTGCATCTATGCAGTTTTTTTATATATAAAATTTATTCAAAGTAATAAATTTTTTATTTATTTATTTAAATTAGTTATACAGCATAACAGTAAATAAACCAAGGCACTGTGAACTACAAAATTACATTACAAAACAAAAAAACTTAAATCTAATTTAATTTAGGCGACGTAACAGCGTGGCTCCGTTGCGTCTTCTGATCTGGTGCAGGATTCGGCAGATTGCCCCGGAACTGCCGACACACAACACCCTTCGGCCAGAAGTCTGCACTTGCGATGGTGTCCTGCAGCGGCCGTGGCACGCGCACCACAATAAATCATTATTTTTTTGTTTTTAACGGTGTGTTGAGATTTTGTTCTCAATGACCCAATTTTCCGCTAGATGGCGTTGTTTCCTTGACAAAATCTCCATACTAGCGGCTGCATCGCGCTGTGTACCAAACCCAGCACCTCGTCAACATTCTCATCCTGAAGCTGCTTCATAAAAAAATCGTCATTGGAATACTCAAAGCTTGAGACAGACTCCATTTTGTATTAAACTCTAAAGGTTATGGTCAAAAATCCACTTCTTGTTCAAAGTAAGGTTATGTTTTGTAATAAATATCTCATTTTTCATTTAGCTGCAACTCTTGGATCTTCCGAATTTAAACACACGTTATATAGGAAGCCTTCTTGTCTTTATTGGCCGACAGCACAGGATTTGTGATTCTTATGAATGGATCTTGGAAAATTTCCTTTGTCGGCGACCCATTGTATTCATATAAATGCTGTATACGCATCCATTGTTTATTAACTGAAATGTGAACAAGTATGGATTAGAGCTTGTCTATTAAGGCATCATTAATTGTATCATGGAACCATATAAATATGTAACAAGATAACATTTGGTTATTGCTTGTTAAAGCAGAAAAGTAAGAGTTGTAACCAATGTTATTGTTGTTAGGTTATGCAATGCAATTGCCGAGGGATGTTTGGATTGTGCCATAGAAGGGGGGATTAGTATTTACTTACCGAGCAAATATTCTATTTGCAATTATTCCAAACAAGTTCAGATATATTGGAATCCTAACACAGGAGATTCCTTTGCTTTGTTTACATTCGTACCTTTTTAATATTCTATAATCTTTGAGTCAATTTGGGGTAGCCAGGGATTAGCAGTACATTGAGCAAAGTGATTGTCGTACTGACGGAATTAAGTGAAAATTAATTTTAGTAAACAATTTTAATAGAGAGTACAATTAATGCTAGTATTTATTTAATAAATGTGATTGTTAAAATAAGAAATGTTCTTTAAAAGTATGGAGAATTGACTGCAAATATTGAGGGGAAACATTGAGCAATAACCATAGGCAAAGCACACCAAATATGGTCTATGGAATATAGAATGTCGATGTTATAAAAGGTATCTCAAACATTTTATTTCAATGGAAAATAGTAAAGATTAGATTTATAATGATATATTAATCATAAAATATACTCTGATTTAAGCGTCATTTATGGGTATAAGATTTGTAATTTAAAGTTCTAGTCAATCAAATTGGAATATACAAAGTCAGCGGTTTTAAAATTGGCTCGGTGACGTTTTGCTGACGTGGAACCAATTTCCCGCGAAAATCGGGAAAATAACTTTATTAAAAAGTTAGAAAATTGGTATAAAAGCCCATACATTGGGATGAGGGATTCATTCAGTCATCAGCAGTGAACAGTACAGGAACTCTCTCCAGGACTTCGGGTAAGACCTCTCCCAATACTGCCTGATCCTAACAAGGTGCCAACGAAAGTAGTATTGGGTTTTATTTACTTGGAATAACGCCGGGAATACCGGACGGTGATAACAAGGCGTTATTCCTCATGTATTTACTTAGAACTTTTCCGATAATACTGGGCAACCTAACATGGTGACAACAAAGGTATTATCGGGGTTGTTTATTTACTTAGAATCTTTAGGAGGAGAGATCCTAAAACGATGAGAATGACCGATCTCTTCTTCTAAAAAGCAACTTTTAACTTCGTCGGTTGGTAGATAATGTTTACCAGACTGGACTTAGAATCTTTGTAGTTAAACAAACATATTTCTTGCAAAAGGAAAAATGTTTAGTTTGGACATAGTTTCCGTATTAATAAAAGCCGGGAGATTTAAGATTCCTATTGCCTTGTCATGCTTTGCGAACTGTTTGCTAATGCATTAATTTCTTTTGTATTGTATTGTGCCTTTATAAGTGTTCATTCTGTTTTATGTGTTCATATCAGTCTGCGTTTAATTCTGAGTTTGTCACAAAGATTAAGTTAAAAACAGACTGCTAATTGATAATATTTGTTTCGAAATTTATTGTTGAAAATTCTATGTTTAGTTACAAGGACGGAATTGGATACGGACTGATATCTCTCATGTGCTTAATTCGGTTGATATATTACTAACGTATCGTAACTTAGTCATATATCGGAGCAAAGTTATGTACATGGATTGTTTAAATGTAGACTACTAATAGTTATGCCATCAAGTTTGAGAATTGGGATTTTGTTGGGTACATAACTTTTATCCAAAGTGATCGAAGTAACCTTTTAGGACTATTTCAACCCTACCCAAGGGATAACTTTGATTATTTGGAATTCAATCTTCACCTGACCTTAGCAGTAGGACTACTGCAATAATGACACTCCAATTGCCCCGCGCGCTAACTGAAGTAGATTTATAATTGCTGATAGGACAGAAACTCCATGCTTTATTAAAAGTAAAACAGCCAGAGATAGATTTCAGCTCGGGATTAATGCAATCAGGTTTCATAGTGCAATTCCACAACTACTTCGTCAAAAGGCGCTATTAACACAACCCCTGAATGCATTTAATTCCAAGTATCTACAACTGGATTAGAGCTAAATATCTTAGGTCAGATGGATCATGTGGAGTTTCTGCTAATTATTAAACTAGTGGAACCTGGCGGGATCTTGGGGATTTGCAGCGACATAAAACTATTAAAATCAATTCATTAGGGAGACTCTACGCTACCTGTTTAATACATAAATAACCAAAAGAAGGCATCTGTTTGTGTAGATGTGGTCAGAATCCGCAGCGCAAATTACAACTACTCTACTTCGTCGACAACGCTGTTAACACAACCTCTGATCACATTTAACTTCAGGTCACTTCAACTGGTTTTGAATTAAATCAGTCTTATGGACTTAGTGGAGTCTCTCGGAGTCTGGCAGGATCTTAGGGAATTGCTGAGAAATAAAACTATTAAAATCAATTCATTAGGGAGACTCTACGCTACCTGTTTAATACATAAATAACCAAAAGAAGGCATCTGTTTGTGTAGATGTGGTCAGAATCCGCAGCGCAAATTACAACTACTCTACTTCGTCGACAACGCTGTTAACACAACCTCTGATCACATTTAACTTCAGGTCACTTCAACTGGTTTTGAATTAAATCAGTCTTATGGACTTAGTGGAGTCTCTCGGAGTCTGGCAGGATCTTAGGGAATTGCTGAGAAATAAAACTATTAAAATCAATTCATTAGGGAGACTCTACGCTACCTGTTTAATACATAAATAACCAAAAGAAGGCATCTGTTTGTGTAGATGTGGTCAGAATCCGCAGCGCAAATTACAACTACTCTACTTCGTCGACAACGCTGTTAACACAACCTCTGATCACATTTAACTTCAGGTCACTTCAACTGGTTTTGAATTAAATCAGTCTTATGGACTTAGTGGAGTCTCTCGGAGTCTGGCAGGATCTTAGGGAATTACTGAGAAATAAAACTATTAAAATTAACTCTTTAGGGGACTCTATGCTTTAATACATAAACATCCAAATGAAAGTTTAGACTGTGGTCATTGGATTTGGGCTAGGCGTACACAACAAGCGTCTTAACACAGTAATTGATCTGTCTAAGCAGTTCGATTTTAGGAGCTCAATTCCAAATACCACAGGACTTCAATTGGACCATAACTTAACTGTCTAGAGTCTATTGCTGCTATATGGAGTCTCTTAAAAGTGAACTTTCCTCTTCTGCCTATATTAAGGCTTTGGCGTGTCATTATGTATAGGGCTAGGAAGAAGTATTTTTATGATATTAATGAAAGACTACATGACAAAATACACTGAGAGGTTACTATAGTACTCTTCGTGAAATGCATTTCATGGTTGGAGATAAGTTAAGCTAATCGTATAGGTATAGGCAGAGCCTATGATAGCTATTCATATTTGTAATAATTCACTTGCTTAATTGTTCAAAATATAATTTGTATTAAGGCAGTCTGATGGGTTTCTTGACGGTTCTTCCCATTACAGTAAACCTTATAGTGAACCGTTGGTAAAGTTAAATTAAATAAACTAATAAAAGCCCTGCTGGCACAAAATAATTAAATTACAAATCAGGCCTGACTGGCAAAAATAAAACACATTAAATCTTAATACAATCATACAAAGATTCAATATACATACCTTTTAATCTATAATTTGTTTCATTGTAATCCTATTCCTCTATTTTTAGAAACCCTACATCTTAAGCTAGCTAGGTGTTCCTAGTCCCACTATCAGCCACTCAACTGCTTCGAGACCCTGTCTATGTAGTAGAATAAGTGCGCAGGTTGGAGGTTTTAATAACTAATTACAGTCGACTGGCTGGTAGTTAATGGGAGGATAACACTCATCTTGGGCTAATTATTTAGTTCACAAACTCTAATTTTCCTATTTCTTTTATCCAATATATGTCAATGGACTTGAGCTATCTCTTAGTCAACTTAAAGAATCAGGGTAACTATGCATGAACGTATACAAGGGTCCTAACCGCTAGAAGATCACGCCTTGGCCATTAAAGAAAGAGAAACCATTTTATTATTATTTAAAAAGATTAAAAATTCTTTATAGAGGGTAGGGGTTTTGTACAGTTTAAAAGTACCGTGACCAGAATAAGTTAGGGGTATTTATCAGGGGCAGGGGGAAATAATATGGTTTCTAAGTGACCTTTTTTAGGTCACAGTTTGCTGTTCGTGAAAATGGAGGTTTTCTGAGAGAATAGCTTAAGTCCAATCAAGTAAAATTGTGTTTTATCTCCACTAATGCATGCATTATTTAGTCTAGTCTTAAAAACTAATTTTGTTGACTAGTGACTGGTTCTTCATAGCTTCGCAGGAATTGTTTAATTTTCAAACTTCCAGTGTAGTCCCGCTTGGCTCTGGATTTATCTTCCGCTGAAAAATTAAAAATCAAGGTCTAAATTTTGTGTTAATATACGCTTTGAAGTACTGGTTCACTATGATAGATATCTTTTATAATTATGAAAACTATTTTCCAACAGTGCTTTCAGATTGGGCTTTTGAACGCCAGGTAGTGGGGTTGTTCACTGTGACACATATATCACAGGGAAAGTTAACGGGGAACTTTTAAAGTTCATGGTGGTTTTAGCTGTAATGTATCAACATTGACACCTTTCATCGGCTTGGCGGTCAAAGGGTTGATCACATGGGGGGCAGATCATGTATATAATTCCATATGTGGGCAAAAGATTAAGATATGGGGGGCAGTCTTATATAATTTAGATTCAAAATAGTTCATTAAATTTATTTCTAGGGATTAAAATTTAGCCAATAGTAAT
The DNA here is from genome assembly GCA_905147355.2 of Apotomis turbidana. Lineage (NCBI taxonomy): Eukaryota > Metazoa > Arthropoda > Insecta > Lepidoptera > Tortricidae > Apotomis > Apotomis turbidana. The sequence continues at coordinate 53,097,970 of LR990280.1, read as the reverse complement.
TGTAGGAAAAAAACAATTGATAAACAAAACAAGTTCATCAGATCAGTTGTTACATATATCTTCAATGTATTAATACAAAGGTATTGGTGAAAATAGGTTAAATATTTACCTGTTGGAAATCTCCTATTCAATTTCTAAAGTTCTTATCTTCCATCTCGGTTCTCGCTGTAAACAGAAGGGAGAATATTAAATTTTGTTAGCAATTATCATTTGTCATGAAGTTAGGGGGCAGACAGGAACTCTTTAATTATATATCAATATGTGTACATAAGCTTAACTATATACCAACATTGTTATTAGTAGTTCTAATTAAAATTTGACTTACCATGAATAGTTCTTGAGAGAAAAATCTTGACATGTATTGAATATGTAATTGTTGTTTGTTATATTTTCTCTCACCATTCGAATCTGGAAAATAAAAGGCAAATGTGAATAAATAATCACTTTACCTATATGGGTTATGTCCAAAGCCAAGACAAATTAGTTGTTAACAAGTATATTGTTTACACTATTTTTGTTCATTTTCTTTCTATACATCAAGTATCAACAGACATTTTACAGTTAAATTATCACTTTTCAATATTTCATTTAACATTTTAGAACTAGTAGACGGTGACAATAAAATTCTAATTTGCCAGAAGTTCACCTTCAATGTTATATAATGTATTGATATTACTTCTGGGGCAATAAATGTACAATGTGAGTATTATAAATTCACAGTAAAACTAAATCTAAAAATAAAACCAAATGGGTACTCCTTGTATTCCAACGTAAAAACAACATGCCTTTATTATCTGTTAGTGATTTATTCATACATAGTTGTAATCTGTTTACTTATAGGTTGTCAAGCTTATTTATTTAGTTACATTAGTAACAATTAGGTTTTATATACTCACGAATAGCGACTATAATTGTTTTTATAGTGAAACATTCATAAAGCAAAATGTAATAATTCTTTTGCATAAATAAATGGTTTTAACCAGAATGTTAGTCTGTAACAAAATAAAAGGAGAAAAGTACTTACCTTGTACATTGTGGGCTCCGGGTTTAGTCAATATAGATATGAGAAATTGTCATCAAGTCACAACAATTTGTAGGTTAGTTTGATGTCATAAACTTTGTTCTATCATCCATACACTTTACGATAGGAATAATAATTGAAACTCTTATTTTATTCATATTATTTAACGGTTAACTATTCACTTATAGTCTTAACTTCAAATCACGTTATAAACACAACTCCACATGGTTATTTGTTATGTATAATGTTTTCACAACACGATAGTACCGGCCGGCACAAACAAACATTCATGTAAATGAATAAAATGTCAACGGTAGATTAATAGGATCAATTAAATGTAGACATTTAAATTTCAAAGTATAGTAAAGTATTAAAAGAGAAAACATATCACCATTATTGAATTTATCATGATTCTCAGGGTCAAAATAGTGTTGTACTGGTCGATACTATTTTGTAAGAAATATCGATATACGGCGGAATTTGTGAACAGATTATAGATTTTGTCATTGGGGTTTAGGTTGTTCATCGATATTTAACTTCAATTATCAGATCAGATTTGCTAGAATTTACCAATTAACAATGTCATGCGGTGTTTCAAAATTTTGCACATACTTTAGTATGGAGCAATTATTTATTTCATTAACGCGAGTGTTAGTGTCTAAAACGTGTCGAGTGTATGTGTTTATGATGTGAAATTAGTGGCAGCCGCAGGGTTCATTTACATCCAATCTCAAGAGAATTGACCACAACTACAATGTGTCTATAAATGAGTGCGTGTGTGTTAAACTGTGTAATACGTGCTTTGACAAACAATTAAAATATTTTTACACGGAAATAAATATTAATTATCAAGATCTTCAGATTCATCATCAGTTATTGGACTAAAGAACATTCGGGTGATCTTCAACATGATGGACCGTCAAATTAAAGACAAGCTACGGCATAAACAACGCATACGACAGAAGCAGTAGAAAAGCTACCCAGGACCAATGCCAAGAGTGCATGACCAAGAAGAATAAACGCCATGTGATGTTGGGTTCAAAAACTATCGATATAATACCTATTCACACTTGCACAGCCCTAACATACCTTATCAATAGTTATCAAATATTCCTGCAGGTGGCGCCACTTATGAGGGCGATTTTCTTGATAAGATTTTGATTAAATCTAAATAGAATTATATACACATTTATAAAAAAAAAATGATGGGTTGATGAGATTAATATTCGGGGGGCAGAGGGTTTAGCAACTTAGAGAGGCTAACCTTGGTATACCACTGGAATGTACAACTTCGTCTGTATCAAATTTATAATTACTAAGGATTGGGCGAACGAAGGATTGATGTCAACAGATGACGCTGAGCACCAGACTCCGCGTGCCTATACAAGGCCAACAATGTGCAGTTAAGATTCAGACTGAAATGAAGAACCACCTGCCTTTGTGGGAGGCAGATTTTGGGTACAGTATATAATAATATGTATGTCGGGAGGTTATTTCATATTATACTATTAACACTGTTATTTTTATGTATACACATAGCTCTTAATAAAAATAAACACCATTTACAAATCTTTTAATTAACCTTTTACATTTTTCATAAGGCAGCGGCCAAGGCCTACAAACAACCAGGTATTGGGGGGCGCACCCATCATGGCGACAATATTGTGAGAAACGCAGATAACTTTTACTACAATAAAGGTAAGAGTTTGATGTTCATTTATTCAACTCATGGAGTTATTGGAGCCGAAGCAGCTCTTCATGTGAGACTGCACCGAGCGAGCACTGCATGTACATGGATTGTCAGGGGAGCCACAGCACTGGATAACTTATTTTATGAAAATTGTAAGTACAATTTGTATCTTTGGATCCTCTCTAGATTTTCATAGGCTTCTGCAACGGTCACTATTTTGAGACATCATGGCTATATACTGGAAAAGAAAAAAAGTATATAAGTATTGTTGAAATTTAAATACTTCATGGATAGAATATTTGACTCCGACATTTTTATAGTTATATAAACAAAATCATAGCTTAGAACAAGGTTATAGGAAGGAAGTTTCATTGGATTACATTTAAATTTTTTGGTTGTGTGTCCATGTAATTATTACATTACATATAAATTCGAAATTTTGCCTTCATCATGATTTCGATTATTGTTATTTGTCTTTTCTATACAGTTAGAACTAGGGCGATTTTGAAAAAAAAAGGGGGTCAGTTCGGTTACATAACATTAGCATTATACAGGTTGTAAATAAAATAGAAAATACTTACCAGTGTGATTCTTGCGTGGTTTAAGCAGTGGCATGTTTTTCGGCAAGTTGCTTGGTTCATGGAGTGCTGAGTCGCACATCCAATTACTATGTGCAGGACTGCCAGTTGTTCTTTTAGTTTAATCTGTTGTTCATGGTGGCATTATGTCGATTCTTAGTCATTTATAATAAATGTAATGAAACAATTTTAACGACACTTTCTGTGTAATATTTAATTTTGTTTGTTTGATTGACACTTGACAGTCAAAGCCGAGCAGTGACCATACGCGAAAATATGGGTTCACTATCATTACTAGCTGACTAGATTGGATAGAATTTGACATATTGGATGGTTCGAACAATCTTATCAAATCAAGTTTGCAATTAGGTCGTCATTGAAATTATCTTAGAGGAACGATTGAATCATGAATCAGTTCATTCAGGATTTATATAGTCTCTTGGTTCAGATTTTTGAACACACATTTGATGTTGTGTAATTGCTAAATGTAGCAAAGAAATATTATTTGTCAATTCTACCGATTATTGATCAACTATCGCTATTTTATTTTTTAATTTGAATATATTTTGCTTAAATCAATATTTTACGAACAATACCAACAATTTGACCGGATCAGACTTGAAATTGATTGAACTCTGAATCTGGTATAACTATTCAGACTTACATTAAGGGTCATGTACAATTATTATATAATTATAATTGTGATAAATAACATTATGATTCAGCCTTGGTCAAATTTATCTTTTATAGAAATCTGAACCCATTTGATTTGAAAGTTACGATTAAGGGGTGCGATTAATAGTTAATATAGTAAAATTGTAGTTTTGTTACGAACAGGGTTTTGGGTCCCTTTATTAGTGGTTCTTTTGTAAATTCTACTCTAATTGAATTTATTTTTGTTATAGGCAACATTTTAGTAAGTTCTGCATAGTTAATACTCAGCATCTATTCCAGATGGCGCTAGTGTTTGCTTTCATTGTTTATAATCATTTATTAGAATGCTTTAAAAATATAAGACAACGCGCTTTATAACGCTTGCATATACCTTGAGTAATATTGCTTGTAAAAACTTAACAAAGTTAGATATCAGAAAATTATATTGATTTTGTAGTTAATACGCTCAGTCCTAGATGGCACTAGTATCGATCTTTACACGCTTATATCAAGTTTCTGATAAGAGAAAAAAAATAATTGCAATATGTTTCACGATGTGTTTAATGGCCTAGTTATTGTTAAAGTTAAAAACAACCATATCTTGGTTGTATATAAAGTATTTACCCAGCTACCCCATAGATAACTCTGTACGCTGCTCATGCATTTTTACATCACGTCGTTAATTTTTTTTTCTTGATTTGATGAGGTCCATCGATGTATATGTTCTCGATTTTGATCAACTAGGGAATTTTTGTGCATTGCTCTCGCCTCCACGTGTACGGAGAGAGACTGACTTCGGAACCTACAAATCAGTAGTAGGGATTACCCGGCTCTGGTGCATTTCTGAGGCACACTTCCTTTGGTTTCTCTGAAGTGAACTTAGCGCACTAACGCTTCTGTTAATGAATATTAATTCTTTAGTTAGCTAGCTCCTTCTATAGTCTGACACTTTCTCAATATACTAATCATCGGGGATCCCTCTTCGCGCCAACCAACTCGAATCCATATCACTCATGGTAACCTTTTTGCTTGTATTGTTGAATATTCATATTGGGTTTAGGAGTCTATTCATTTGATGCATAACAGTTAAATAATTAGCAATTGTAGTTCTCGTAAAAAGTTTTGGGTAGGACTTAATACTACATACTTATAGGTGAACCGGGGCAAGTGAACGAAACAAGAGAACATGGGATGGAGGAAAAGGGCACCAAAAGAGAATATGAAAGTTGAGGAAAAAGGAGGAATGGACTGAATTAAGGGAAGATATTCGGGAGGAGTTTTCACCGTTGCACAGGGGAATCTAGGGGTTTCAATTTAGAGAATTTACGTTTGTAATTTTGCATAGACCTATGCAAAATTTCAATACGCAGGGGGCAGAGCTGTACCAAACCCAGCACCTCGTCAACATTCTCATCCTGAAGCTGCTTCATAAAAAAATCGTCATTGGAATACTCAAAGCTTGAGACAGACTCCATTTTGTATTAAACTCTAAAGGTTATGGTCAAAAATCCACTTCTTGTTCAAAGTAAGGTTATGTTTTGTAATAAATATCTCATTTTTCATTTAGCTGCAACTCTTGGATCTTCCGAATTTAAACACACGTTATATAGGAAGCCTTCTTGTCTTTATTGGCCGACAGCACAGGATTTGTGATTCTTATGAATGGATCTTGGAAAATTTCCTTTGTCGGCGACCCATTGTATTCATATAAATGCTGTATACGCATCCATTGTTTATTAACTGAAATGTGAACAAGTATGGATTAGAGCTTGTCTATTAAGGCATCATTAATTGTATCATGGAACCATATAAATATGTAACAAGATAACATTTGGTTATTGCTTGTTAAAGCAGAAAAGTAAGAGTTGTAACCAATGTTATTGTTGTTAGGTTATGCAATGCAATTGCCGAGGGATGTTTGGATTGTGCCATAGAAGGGGGGATTAGTATTTACTTACCGAGCAAATATTCTATTTGCAATTATTCCAAACAAGTTCAGATATATTGGAATCCTAACACAGGAGATTCCTTTGCTTTGTTTACATTCGTACCTTTTTAATATTCTATAATCTTTGAGTCAATTTGGGGTAGCCAGGGATTAGCAGTACATTGAGCAAAGTGATTGTCGTACTGACGGAATTAAGTGAAAATTAATTTTAGTAAACAATTTTAATAGAGAGTACAATTAATGCTAGTATTTATTTAATAAATGTGATTGTTAAAATAAGAAATGTTCTTTAAAAGTATGGAGAATTGACTGCAAATATTGAGGGGAAACATTGAGCAATAACCATAGGCAAAGCACACCAAATATGGTCTATGGAATATAGAATGTCGATGTTATAAAAGGTATCTCAAACATTTTATTTCAATGGAAAATAGTAAAGATTAGATTTATAATGATATATTAATCATAAAATATACTCTGATTTAAGCGTCATTTATGGGTATAAGATTTGTAATTTAAAGTTCTAGTCAATCAAATTGGAATATACAAAGTCAGCGGTTTTAAAATTGGCTCGGTGACGTTTTGCTGACGTGGAACCAATTTCCCGCGAAAATCGGGAAAATAACTTTATTAAAAAGTTAGAAAATTGGTATAAAAGCCCATACATTGGGATGAGGGATTCATTCAGTCATCAGCAGTGAACAGTACAGGAACTCTCTCCAGGACTTCGGGTAAGACCTCTCCCAATACTGCCTGATCCTAACAAGGTGCCAACGAAAGTAGTATTGGGTTTTATTTACTTGGAATAACGCCGGGAATACCGGACGGTGATAACAAGGCGTTATTCCTCATGTATTTACTTAGAACTTTTCCGATAATACTGGGCAACCTAACATGGTGACAACAAAGGTATTATCGGGGTTGTTTATTTACTTAGAATCTTTAGGAGGAGAGATCCTAAAACGATGAGAATGACCGATCTCTTCTTCTAAAAAGCAACTTTTAACTTCGTCGGTTGGTAGATAATGTTTACCAGACTGGACTTAGAATCTTTGTAGTTAAACAAACATATTTCTTGCAAAAGGAAAAATGTTTAGTTTGGACATAGTTTCCGTATTAATAAAAGCCGGGAGATTTAAGATTCCTATTGCCTTGTCATGCTTTGCGAACTGTTTGCTAATGCATTAATTTCTTTTGTATTGTATTGTGCCTTTATAAGTGTTCATTCTGTTTTATGTGTTCATATCAGTCTGCGTTTAATTCTGAGTTTGTCACAAAGATTAAGTTAAAAACAGACTGCTAATTGATAATATTTGTTTCGAAATTTATTGTTGAAAATTCTATGTTTAGTTACAAGGACGGAATTGGATACGGACTGATATCTCTCATGTGCTTAATTCGGTTGATATATTACTAACGTATCGTAACTTAGTCATATATCGGAGCAAAGTTATGTACATGGATTGTTTAAATGTAGACTACTAATAGTTATGCCATCAAGTTTGAGAATTGGGATTTTGTTGGGTACATAACTTTTATCCAAAGTGATCGAAGTAACCTTTTAGGACTATTTCAACCCTACCCAAGGGATAACTTTGATTATTTGGAATTCAATCTTCACCTGACCTTAGCAGTAGGACTACTGCAATAATGACACTCCAATTGCCCCGCGCGCTAACTGAGTAGATTTATAATTGCTGATAGGACAGAAACTCCATGCTTTATTAAAAGTAAAACAGCCAGAGATAGATTTCAGCTCGGGATTAATGCAATCAGGTTTCATAGTGCAATTCCACAACTACTTCGTCAAAAGGCGCTATTAACACAACCCCTGAATGCATTTAATTCCAAGTATCTACAACTGGATTAGAGCTAAATATCTTAGGTCAGATGGATCATGTGGAGTTTCTGCTAATTATTAAACTAGTGGAACCTGGCGGGATCTTGGGGATTTGCAGCGACATAAAACTATTAAAATCAATTCATTAGGGAGACTCTACGCTACCTGTTTAATACATAAATAACCAAAAGAAGGCATCTGTTTGTGTAGATGTGGTCAGAATCCGCAGCGCAAATTACAACTACTCTACTTCGTCGACAACGCTGTTAACACAACCTCTGATCACATTTAACTTCAGGTCACTTCAACTGGTTTTGAATTAAATCAGTCTTATGGACTTAGTGGAGTCTCTCGGAGTCTGGCAGGATCTTAGGGAATTGCTGAGAAATAAAACTATTAAAATCAATTCATTAGGGAGACTCTACGCTACCTGTTTAATACATAAATAACCAAAAGAAGGCATCTGTTTGTGTAGATGTGGTCAGAATCCGCAGCGCAAATTACAACTACTCTACTTCGTCGACAACGCTGTTAACACAACCTCTGATCACATTTAACTTCAGGTCACTTCAACTGGTTTTGAATTAAATCAGTCTTATGGACTTAGTGGAGTCTCTCGGAGTCTGGCAGGATCTTAGGGAATTGCTGAGAAATAAAACTATTAAAATCAATTCATTAGGGAGACTCTACGCTACCTGTTTAATACATAAATAACCAAAAGAAGGCATCTGTTTGTGTAGATGTGGTCAGAATCCGCAGCGCAAATTACAACTACTCTACTTCGTCGACAACGCTGTTAACACAACCTCTGATCACATTTAACTTCAGGTCACTTCAACTGGTTTTGAATTAAATCAGTCTTATGGACTTAGTGGAGTCTCTCGGAGTCTGGCAGGATCTTAGGGAATTACTGAGAAATAAAACTATTAAAATTAACTCTTTAGGGGACTCTATGCTTTAATACATAAACATCCAAATGAAAGTTTAGACTGTGGTCATTGGATTTGGGCTAGGCGTACACAACAAGCGTCTTAACACAGTAATTGATCTGTCTAAGCAGTTCGATTTTAGGAGCTCAATTCCAAATACCACAGGACTTCAATTGGACCATAACTTAACTGTCTAGAGTCTATTGCTGCTATATGGAGTCTCTTAAAAGTGAACTTTCCTCTTCTGCCTATATTAAGGCTTTGGCGTGTCATTATGTATAGGGCTAGGAAGAAGTATTTTTATGATATTAATGAAAGACTACATGACAAAATACACTGAGAGGTTACTATAGTACTCTTCGTGAAATGCATTTCATGGTTGGAGATAAGTTAAGCTAATCGTATAGGTATAGGCAGAGCCTATGATAGCTATTCATATTTGTAATAATTCACTTGCTTAATTGTTCAAAATATAATTTGTATTAAGGCAGTCTGATGGGTTTCTTGACGGTTCTTCCCATTACAGTAAACCTTATAGTGAACCGTTGGTAAAGTTAAATTAAATAAACTAATAAAAGCCCTGCTGGCACAAAATAATTAAATTACAAATCAGGCCTGACTGGCAAAAATAAAACACATTAAATCTTAATACAATCATACAAAGATTCAATATACATACCTTTTAATCTATAATTTGTTTCATTGTAATCCTATTCCTCTATTTTTAGAAACCCTACATCTTAAGCTAGCTAGGTGTTCCTAGTCCCACTATCAGCCACTCAACTGCTTCGAGACCCTGTCTATGTAGTAGAATAAGTGCGCAGGTTGGAGGTTTTAATAACTAATTACAGTCGACTGGCTGGTAGTTAATGGGAGGATAACACTCATCTTGGGCTAATTATTTAGTTCACAAACTCTAATTTTCCTATTTCTTTTATCCAATATATGTCAATGGACTTGAGCTATCTCTTAGTCAACTTAAAGAATCAGGGTAACTATGCATGAACGTATACAAGGGTCCTAACCGCTAGAAGATCACGCCTTGGCCATTAAAGAAAGAGAAACCATTTTATTATTATTTAAAAAGATTAAAAATTCTTTATAGAGGGTAGGGGTTTTGTACAGCTGTTAAGATTTTTCCTGAGTTAATAACACCAGCTCCATACGTGTAAAGTTTTGGAGCCATTGATGGGTCTCCTCGACACCGAGGCCAAGGATTCACGCACGTCGTTGCGTGCCTGTGACCACGATTCGGCACGAGCTAGGGTGTAGCTGTGAAGGGTTAACCTGGAATTCGAGAATTACTACCGAAGTTGTTGAATATTGATCGCATACCTTAATTAATATAAGCAGCAGTGTATCAGTTATTGAGAGTTGCTTGCTGCTCGACAATGTATGCATTTTGTATGAAAAACAACCATGATTCGAGACAAGACAAAATTATTAAATTTACAATGTAGAAAGGATTTCACCTAGCCGGGATTTGAACCCAGAACCTACTGAAATAATAACTGTGTCATCTCATGCATTTTCCTTTGCTTCCTTATTCATTACACCACGGATAACAAAACAGTGAGGCCATCACGTATCCGTTTGGTGGTGCTGTCGCCATTATTGACGTACGCTCGATTGAGTTAAGTTGGCACCTGAATCTTATGGCGTTACTTAGGAAATTATTATGACAGGTCATATTATTATATTAGTACCATTGTAGACGAAAATAATTTATTGACATCATAATAGATGTCATTAATATATGTTCAGGTAGGACTATGAGCTAATTATTTTTCAAGGTGCTTTGAATAGTTATCTACAATAAACAATAAATATTAAAAACGATCTTTTAAACTTACCTAAGTCTTGACTCAATTTTAATTAAACCAAGATGATCTTCACAAGCGTAGCACCGAAGATGCGGAGCGTTCTAGGGAAGTCGCCCACCCACTAATTTAAGTAGTAACTTAATGCGAGGCCATAGGCCGAGCTCTACGTAGCACCGAAGGTGCAGAGCGTCCCAGGGATGCCGCTCACACATTTAAGCTTATATTAAGTGTGTGGGCGGCCTCGCATTAAGTTTTTTTTATTCTAAAATAGACAATAAATATTAAAAAGGATCTTTTAAACATACCTAAGTCTTGACGCAATCTTAATTAACCCAAGATGATGTTCACAAGCGAAGCACCGAAGGTGCGGAGCGTTCTAGGGAAGTCGCTCACCCACTAATATAAGTAGTAACTTAATGCGAGGCCGTAGGACGAGCTCCAGGTAGCACCGAAGGTGCAGAGCGTCCCAGGGAAGCCACTCACACACTTCAACTTATATTAAGTAGGTGGGCGGCCTCGCATTAAGTTATTTAAATCTACAATAGACAATAAATATTCAAAACAATTTTTAAAACATAAGTCTTGCCTCAATTTTAATTAAACCAAGATCATGTTCACAAGCGTAGCACCGCAGGTGCGGAGCGTCCTAGAGAAGGCGCCCACCCACTAATATAATTAGTAACTTAATGCGAGGCCGTAGGCCGAGCTTCACATAGCACCGAAGGTTCAGAGCATCCCAGGAAAGCCGCTCATACATTTAAACTTATATTACCCACTTAATATAAGTTTAAATGTATGAGCGGCTCGCTCGCATTAAGTTATTTGAACATATTTTAAGTGGGTGGGCATCATCCCTGGGACGCTCCGCACCTTCGGTGCTAAGTTACTTTATAAACCCTTAGTAATTTAATGCGAGGCCGTAGGCCGAGTTCCACGAGCGTACTTAATAGGCGGCTTCCTTGGGACGCTCCGCACCTTCCGTGCTAAGCGGAGCTCGGCCTTCGGCCTCGCATTAAGTTACTTCAACTTATATTAAGTGGGTGGGCGTCTTCCTCGACACTCGACACCTTCGGTGCAACGCGGAGCTCGGCCTTCGGCCTCGCATTAAGTTACTTCAACTTATATTAAGTGGATGGGCGGCTTCTTAGGGACGCTCCGCACCTACGGTGCTACGCGGAGCTCGGCCTTCGGCCTCGCATTAAGTTACTTCGACTTATATTAAGTGGGTGGGCGGCTTCCTTGGGACGCTCCTCACCTGCGGTGCTACACGGAGCTCGGCCTTTGGCCTCGCATTAAGTTACTTCAACTTATAGGGAGGGTAGATGGCGCTCTAGCCATGTAAACATTAGCTCTGAGGAGATATTCTGCTAAATTAATAAAGTGCAGTAAATCTACGTATATTAGTGCGAATTCTATTGACTATTGACCAAAGTATATGTGTTATCGTTATTTATGTGATATGTGACTTTATTATTAATACAACGAGTGACTATACATAACGTACACAGTGAACAATATTTGTGCATCATATTAACATTTCTGAATTACCCTGGACAGTGAAAAAACAGTAACTACAATATTAATAAATGTGAAAATCAATACAAAAACTAATTGAAAAATAATATAGAACAAATAGAATTCAGTGTCGGTTACGTTTTATACAAAAACTGGACTTCGACCCCTGTCACTTAACTAGTAACCACTAGCGCCATCTATTGACAAGCGTCAGTACTCGGACGTCACTATAGATCGTGCGTGATCACTTAGCTCTATTAATAGCCGGGCCCTGTGCGCGACCTATGCTTGCAAGAAATTGCCGAGTAAACTCACAAGATGGAGCTACCAACATCATGTTACAAATGCAAGAAAGTTATCAGGTCCAAACAACATCTTAAATGTTCTGATTGTAATCATTCGTTCCATATTTCATGCACTAGAGTTACGCAAACCAGATTTAATTCTTTTTATGCTGGAAATAAAGAACAAATGGAAAAATGGGTTTGTAGCTCATGTATTGACAAAAAAAACAAAGGTAAAAGGGAATGTACCACCGGAATTGTCACGCCAAAACAACCCACGAGTGAACCCGATACCTCGAGGACACCCCAGGATTATGTAACACATAGGAATTGTAATAAACTACCTTTGAAATTTGCTTCCTGCGAGAATTTGTCACAAACATTAAATGAAGAAGACATAGTTAACTCCACATTGAGAGATAGTACATTCAATAGTCCTTGTAGCCTTCCTAAATTTCCTAATATGTCAACTGTGGATACATCTTCAGTTGCAACATTAAAGTTACAAGTAGAAGAACTCCACGCCGAGCTGTCTTCCGCTCACGATGAAGTAGCAAGGTTAAACACCGAAAATGCAACACAACAGAAAGAGATAGATAACTTGAGAAAAAAAACTGAATGTATATATACAATTACTGAACAATGACTCCACAAGACAAACTTCACCTATTAAAATTTCAAAGCACTGTGCGACAACAACAAACAACAGCAGTGCGGACAATGCGATTTTGGTCTATGAAAGTAAAATAAAACACTTAGAAAATGAAATTACATCTTTGAGACAAACAATAAAAGACCTCCAAATCAAGTTGAGTAGGCACTTACATCTAATAATGAATTAAAAAGAAAACTGATACAGTGATGAAAAGCGAGGCTGCTCTCTCTCGAATTCATTTAACTACTAAGTCATTACAAAAAACTGTGAAGCAATTAGAGAATCATGTTAACTCAACTTTTATTGATAAGAGTCTAAAGTCCACCATACACGTCGAGAAAACTCCAGCCTCAACGCCACTAAACAGCCTATCCGAAAAAAAAAATAATTAAGAAGAAGCCAAAACTGTTACTTTTATCCGACTTTCATGGAGCGGACATGTTAAAACCTTTATCGAAAATGCGCAAGAACGACTATGACTTCATGGTAGACATTATTAATCAAGGAACCACGGAACGTGTACTTCGCGATGTAGAGATGAAAATCGTGAATTTCGGCAAAAGTGACTGCTTGGTCATCATGTGTGGAGGGAGCGACTATAACGTCACTCCGCTAAAAAAACTTATGAGTAACTTAGAAAACATTGTTAACAAATGTGCTCACACTAATGTAATTATATGTGACATTCCTCATAGCTTAAATAAATTTGCAGAAAATTACAACAATTATGTCAATAGGTTTAATTCAGCGTTGCATGCGAAATATGTAAATCACTCTTATGTGTGGCTTCAAAAACCTAATAGTGTTTATTTTGGAATAGAAGATTACTACTTAAATGGCTTTAAGCTGAACTATAGGGGGAAATACAAATTAGCATGCAGTTTAAATGACGCTTTAATTAATGTAAATAAGGCATTTTATAATAGCTTACATTTTTTATCCATAAGAAATCTCAACAATCATGTAATAATTCGATAAAATTAATGGTGGAAGAGCCCGTTGTATATAACCATATTCATATATGTACTACATCAGAATATAAAAGGCATTATAAATAAATCAGATCTTCTTAGTGTTCACTTATAGTTTGAATCACATTTGGTAAGCGAATCCCATTAGCTTTGTCCCGATGAACAATACCATTATCTGTATTGTTAGCTGCGGCCACAACTGCCACTTCAAAATGTAAGGCGTTATAAGTGCAATATACTTTTACACTAAATTAGTCTTTAAGTCTTACTTCACTTCGTCACTTCGTAAGTGAAAGAGCAGTGAAGCTCGTTTCGATGCTTATAAGACAATGAAGTGACCAACATCTGTGTTCTCTTTGTTTAAGAGTAAACCTTATTTCGTTTGACTTAAAGACTAATTTAGTGTAAAAGTAATTTGCACTTATAACGCCTTACATTTTGAAGTGGCAGTTGCGGCCACAGCTAACAATACAGATAATGAGTACCGTCAAACCCCGTAACTTCGCCTGGGTTTAGACACTTTTTTTTAAATGTCTCATAAATTAACACCCTATTTTTACATGTTAAGATAAAAAACAAATTAATATAAAAAGGTCTTTAGCTTACCGTAGCATAAGGTCTAAATTTCGCTAAAGAATGACTATAATTGGACTCCGAAGGTGGTAGGCGAAGTATAGGCAAAATCCCCTGTCTTCGCCTACATACTGCCGGAGCGTCAATAATAGACAAAATTTGAAATTGCCTCCAGCTATCTCATTTATTTTTAACGTGTTTTTCGAATTTGAACCTTAACTATTCCCAAATAGTCATATTTAAGAAAAAAACGATGGTAGGCGAAGACAGGTAACGATCTGAAGTTAGTTTCATACATTCACTGTACTTTCGATAGGGTTGCCAAAAATCACGTTATCTTACTCGACAACAAAAAAAAGGGTAATGGTTTAGGACTAGTAAAAATAATATGTTTAGTATATATGTTGCAGGTAGTGTATGTATATATGTGGTGTTTATAATTATATTAATTTATTTATTCGTGCTTATTTATTTTTGAGTTAAAAGTTTACAAGAATTATATATTAGAACTTGTATGGAATACTTGCCGTACTAAAATCAACTCAAATAATACTATTTGTCCCTTCCTAGATCTTCGATTTCTATGATTATTGTGTGCTGTTTTTGCTGTTCCTTTGTCAAGTGTGGCGTCAACTGTGACATTTGTTCTGTTCAATCACATTTGTTAACTTTCATAATATTTAAAATCTTATCTCGCCACCTACTCATCTCTGTTTACTTTGTAATATATGGTTAATCTTTCATAATATAAGTTCATAATTATAAAACAACTATTTTATAACATAATAATAGGTACAATAATAAAAGCAACTCAAGTTCACCCGTTTCAAAGCTATGGTGCCACAGACAAACAAACATAGCGGTCAAACTTGTATAAGACCCCATTTTAGCGTCGAGGGTTGAATGACCCTTATTACTAAATAAGAAATTGGAAATATATCACCCACTTGGATTGACAACCCTAGGGGCAGGCGAAGTGTAGCTACAAGATGGCCGGAACATCCCCTCAATTACATTTTAATCGATTGCGACGTATACACATAACTTAGGTAAAAAATAATAACACTATAAGAAAGAACATTAGTTGTACATTATTATACAAGAAAAAGCTTCCATTTACCTCTTCTTTAGAATTATTTACACCGAAGTTCCGCAAGGGTAAACATAGACACGTGCTATCACTGCAACGAAACAATGGCACTGATCGTAAACGGCGTGAAGTTAGCCACAGTTGATGCGAGAATATTGCCATGCATAAAAAACACTTTCTATTTAGTAGTTTTGTGTGGAACCTGCCCTAAAAACTACACGTGAATTTCAACTTATATAAAAATAGGCGATGATACGCATCCCAGGCGAAGACACGGGCTTTCACGGTATTGTTCATCGGGTACAAAGCTAAGTGGATTCGCTCAGCCAAAAGAATTACTTCTATACAGGAATTAATGGAAATGGGCAAAAAGATAGATATTATTTGTGCCACAGAGCATAATATGCAATTGGGTGATGAATATCATTTAGCCATCCCTAATTTTAAGCTCGTGTCGTTTTACTCCAGAAACAACCGAAACGGTGGATCATGTATTTTGGTTAGGAACATACACAAATATAGTAAGTTAGACGTATTTGAAATATATCCATACCAAATGTTGTGGAATGTGCAGCTATCGAATTAATTGATCACAAGATTATTATTGTAAGTATATATAGAGTCCCTGAAAATAGTAAACAGTGTATTGATGTTTTCTTTAGTATATTAAATATAAGTTGCAATAAAATATGCTATAAGCATAAAAAAATTGTAATATGCGGGGATTTTAATATTAATATTTTAAAAAGGACCCAACAATCAATAAAATTTAAAAACTTAGTTACAAGTTATAACTTAAAATTATCAATATTGGAACCGACCAGATTATCCAGTAATACTTGCATTGACAACATCATACATAACGTGCGCGGCAGCTCAGCCGAGGTGATCGACTTAGCCCTCTCTGATCACACAGCTCAGCTTTTGAAATGTCCGGTAAAAAAAACTAGTATTTTCACACATTGGTTTAAAATGCAAAGAAATTTGAGTGAAGAAAACATTATAAGATTCGTAGAGTACTTACAATGTCTTAGCTTTAATAACGTATATATGGCAAACACTCCTAATGAGGCCTTTAATAATTTTGCTGATCAATTTGAATTGTTTTATAAATTGTGTTTTCCTATGAAAAAGAAAAAAATAACTCAAGTGGTAAAACCGAAATGGATCAGTAAAGGAATAAAAACATGTTGTCAGCAAAAGCGTCGTCTTCTTTGGAAATACAGGCTTTCTAAAAATAATAAAGCAGAAAACAAATTAAAATTTATAAATTACTCCAAGAACCTTAAAAGGATTATTAAACTCAGGCAAAAAGCTCAAAATGATTACTTTATAAAAAAATCGAGTAATAAAACAAAAGCATCATGGAACATGTATACAATTATAAAATCCTAAATTTGTATTGAAAATAAATTTTCTATGGAGGGAGGTCATGATTTCAGGAAAAATCTCGATAGCGTGATGCAGCCGGATAGTTGTTTTGTATGGACACGCGTCGCCGTGCCAACCTGGCGCCATCTGTTTTCAAAAAAAACCGTTGTCCTCGCATCACGCCGAAACGGCTGGATAAAAAGCTACCAATTTTGGTACAGGAATAGCTGAACATCCAAAGATGGTTATAGGATACTTTTTATTATGATTAATATTTATCTCTGAAAACATAAATTCCCTGAAATATTTTCCTTACAATGTGTAAACCTTATAATGACAGCGTTTGTGATTTTGAATTTAGAACGACGCGACCCCCGCGTGGCTCTTACGTGTACAAAAACTAAAAAGTATGAATTCGACATAATACCTCCGCGCGGCCCACCGGCATTAACAATAAGGTTAAGGTTGTTTGAGGCGTTGAGTTACGGAAACCGTCTTAGTTAGATAGAAAAGATGGCGCCAATTATCGCCCAACACAGACGAAAATATGAGTGCAATGTTAGTTGTAAATTGTCTCATGCCCAAAAAAAAATTATACATTTCTTTAAAAACACAATTTGCGACAATAGGAACTAATGCTCTTTTATTGAATATACAATTATATTCTTCTGTAGTTTGTAAGTATCGACCAAATCCCGGAGACGCAATTAAAAACGTTAATGAATAAAACAGATTTTTTAATGCTATTTTATCGAGTGTAATTGAAATAAAAGTATTTCGAATCAATTTAAGTAAATTAAATACAGTTCTAAATATGTTTTACCAACTAACATTTAGAACATTAGGCGCAAATTTTGGTATTGTTTGTGTTTGGCCTAACTTACTAATAAGGTTGCGAAATGTATAATAAACGATAAATATACGATATATTTAGCGACAATTTTGCATCTATGTAGTTTTTTTTATATATAAATTTTATTCAAAGTAATAAATATCAATCATTCTTTATTTTTAACGGCGTGTTGAGATTTTGTTGATGACCCAATTTTCCGCTAGATGGCGTTGTTACCTTGACAAAATCTCCATACTAGCGGCTGCATCGCGCTGTTAAGATTTTTCCCGAGTTAATAACACCAGCTCCATACATGTAAAGAATTCACGCACGTCGTTGCGTGCCTGTTACCACGATTCGGCACAAGCTAGGGTGTAGTGTGATAGGTTAACCCGGACTTCGAGAATTACTACCGAAGTTGTTGAATATTGATCGCATACCTAATAATATAAGCAGCAGTGTATCAATTATTGAGAGTTGCTGCTCGACAATGTATGCATTTATTTTGTATGAAAAACAACCATGATTCGAGACAAGACAAAATTATAAAATTTACAATGTAGAAAGGATTTCACCCAGCCGGGATTTGAACCCAGAACCTACTGAAATAATAACCGTGTCATCTCATGCATTTCCCTTTGCTTCCTTATTCATTATACCACGGATAACAAAACAGTGAGGCCATCACGTATCCGTTCAGTGGTGCTGTCGCCATTATTGACGTACGCTCGATTGAGTTAAGTTGGCACCTGAATCTTATGGCGTTACTTAGGAAATTATTAATACAGGTCATATTATTATATTAGTATTAGTACCATTGTAGACGAAAATAATTTATTGTCATCTTAATAGATGTCATTAATATATGTTCAGGTAGGACTATGAGCTAATTATTTTTCAAGGTGCTTTGAATAGTTATCTACAATAATCAATAAATATTCAAAACGATATATAAACATAAGTCTAGCCTCAATTTAAACTAAACCAAGATGATGTTCACAATGGTAGCACCTAAGGTACGGAGCGTTCTAGGGAAGTCGCCCACCCACTAATTTAAGTAGTAACTTAATGCGATGCCGTAGGCCGAGCTCTACGTAGCACTGAAGGTGCAGAGCGTCCCAGGGATGCCGCTCACACATTTAAGCTTATATAAGTGTGTGGGCGGCCTCGCATTAAGTTTTTTAAATCTACGATAGACAATAAATATTAAAAACGATCTTTTAAACATACCTAAGTCATGACTCAATCTTAATTAAACCAAGATGATGTTCACAAGCGAAGCACCGAAGGTGCGGAGCGTTCTAGGAAAGTCGCCCACCCACTAATATAAGTAGTAACTTAATGCGAGGCCGTAGGCCGAGCTCCACGTAGCACTGAAGGTGCAGAGCGTCCCAGGGAAGCCGCTCACACACTTCAACTTATATAAAGTAGGTGGGTGGCCTCGCATTAAGTTATTTAAATCTATAATAGACAATAAATATTCAAAACAATTTTTTCAACATAAGTCTTGCCTTAATTTTAATTAAACCAAGATCATGTTCACAAGCGTAGCACCGCAGGTGCGGAGCGTCCAAGGGAATGCGCCCAACCACTAATATAAGTAGTAACTTAATGCGAGGCCTTAGGCCGAGCTTCACATAGCACCGAAGGTGCAGAGCGTCCCAGGAAAGCCGCTCATACATTTAAACTTATATTAAGTGGGTGGGCGACCTCGCAATAAGTTATTTAAATCTACAATAGACAATAAATATTAAAAATTGGGCGAGTGCGAGTCCGGCTCGCGCATGAAGTTTGTTGTAGGGAGCCCCCCTTAAATATTTTTATATTTTATTTTTAGTATTTGTTGTTATAGCGGCAATAGAAATACGTCATCTGTGAAATTTTCTACTGTCCAGCTATCACCGTTCTTGAGATACAGCCTGGTGAAAGACGGACGGACGGACAGCGAAGTCTCAGTAATAGGGCCCCGTTTTTACCCTTTGGGTACAAAACCCTAAAAACAATCTCTTAAACATAAGTCTTGCCCCAATTTTAATTAATCCAAGATCATGTTCACAAGTGTAGCACCGAAGGTACGGAGCGTTCTAGGGAAGGCGCTCACACACTTAAACTTATATTAACTAGGTGGGCGGCCTCGCATTAAGTTACTTAAATCTACAATAGACAATAAATATTCAAAACAATTTTTTAAACATAAATCTTGCCTTAATTTTAATTAAACCAAGATCATGTTCACAAGCGTAGCACCGAAGGTGCGGAGCGTCCTAGGGAAGGCGCCCACTGACTAATATAAGTAGTAACTTAATGCGAGGCCATAGGCCGAGCTTCACATAGCACCGAAGGTGCAGAGCGTCCCAGGAAAGCTGCTCACACATTTAAACTTATATTAAGTGGGTGGGCGACCTCGCATTAATTTATTTGAACATATTTTAAGTGGGTGGGCGTCTTCCCTGGGACGCTCCGCACCTTCGGTGCTAAGTTACTTTATAAACCCTTAGTAATTCAATGCGAGGCCGCAGGCCGAGTTCCACGAGCGTCCCAGGGAAGCCGCCAACCCACTTAACATATGTTTAAGTAACTTAATAGGCGGCTTCCTTGGGACGCTCCGCACCTTCGGTGCTACGCGGAGCTCGGCCTGCGGCCTCGCATGAAGTTACTTCATCTTATATTAAGTGGGTGCGGCTTCTAGGGACGCTCCGCACCTTCGGTGCTACGCGGAGCTCGGCCTTCGGCCTCGCACTAGGTTACTTCAACTTATATTAAGTGGGTGGTCGGCTTCCTTGGGACGCTCCGCACCCACGGTGCTACGCGGAGCTCGGCCTTCGGCCTCGCATTAAGTTACTTCAACTTATATTAAGTGGGTGGGCGGCTTCTTTGAGACGCTCCGCACCTTCGGTGCTACGCGGAGCTCGGCCTTCGGCCTCGCATTAAGTTACTTCACCTTTTATTAAGTGGGTGGGCGGCTTCTTTGAGACGCTCCGCACCTTCGGTGTTAAGCGGAGCTCGGCCTGCGGCCTCGCATTAAGTTACTTCAACTTATATTAAGTGGGTGGTCGGCTTCCTTGGGACGCTCCGCACCTACGGTGCTACGCGGAGCTCGGCCTTCGGCCTCGCATTAAGTTACTTCAACTTATATTAAGTGGGTGGGCGGCTTCTTTGAGACGCTCCGCACCTTCGGTGCTACGCGGAGCTCGGCCTTCGGCCTCGCATTAAGTTACTTCAACTTATATTAAGTGGGTGGGCGGCTTCTTTGAGACGCTCAGCACCTTCGGTGTTACGCGGAGCTCGGCCTGCGGCCTCGCATTAAGTTACTTCAACTTATATTAAGTGGGTGGGCGGCTTTCTTGGGACGCTCCGCACCTACGGTGCTACGCGGAGCTCGGCCTTCGGCCTCGCATTAAGTTACTTCAACTTATATTAAGTGGGTGCGGCTTCTAGGGAAGCTCCGCACCTTCGGTGCTACGCGGAGCTCGGCCTTCGGCCTCGCACTAGGTTACTTCAACTTATATTAAGTGGGTGGTCGGCTTCCTTGGGACGCTCCGCACCCACGGTGCTACGCGGAGCTCGGCCTTCGGCCTCGCATTAAGTTACTTCAACTTATATTAAGTGGGTGGGCGGCTTCTTTGAGACGCTCCGCACCTTCGGTGCTACGCGGAGCTCGGCCTTCGGCCTCGCATTAAGTTACTTCAACTTTTATTAAGTGGGTGGGCGGCTTCTTTGAGACGCTCCGCACCTTCGGTGTTACGCGGAGCTCGGCCTGCGGCCTCGCATTAAGTTACTTCAACTTATATTAAGTGGGTGGTCGGCTTCCTTGGGACGCTCCGCACCTACGGTGCTACGCGGAGCTCGGCCTTCGGCTTCGCATTAAGTTACTTCAACTTATATTAAGTGGGTGGGCGGCTTCTTTGAGACGCTCCGCACCTTCGGTGCTACGCGGAGCTCGGCCTTCGGCCTCGCATTAAGTTACTTCAACTTATATTAAGTGGGTGGGCGGCTTCTTTGAGACGCTCAGCACCTTCGGTGTTACGCGGAGCTCGGCCTGCGGCCTCGCATTAAGTTACTTCAACTTATATAAAGTGGGTGGGCGGCTTTCTTGGGACGCTCCGCACCTACGGTGCTACGCGGAGCTCGGCCTTCGGCCTCGCATTAAGTTACTTCGACTTACATTAAGTGGGTGGGCGGCTTCCTTAGGACGCTCCGCACCTTCGGTGCCACGCGGAGCTCGGCCTTTGGCCTCGCAATAAGTGTAGTGAACGTATGATATTGTGTTTACGCGTGCGAAGCCGCGGGCAAAAGCTAGTTATTAATAAGCATAAAACTAAACAGCCAAATGATATTACATCACGAATACAATCAAATGCCAAATGCTTAACATCCCCCAATGAGATAGCCCACGGTGCGGAGCGTCCCAAGGAAGCCGACCACCCACTTAATATAAGTTGAAGTAACCTAGTGCGAGGCCGAAGGCCGAGCTCCGCGTAGCACCGAAGGTGCGGAGCGTCCCTAGAAGCCGCACCCACTTAATATAAGATGAAGTAACTTCATGCGAGGCCGCAGGCCGAGCTCCGCGTAGCACCGAAGGTGCGGAGCGTCCCAAGGAAGCCGCCTATTAAGTTACTTAAACATATGTTAAGTGGGTTGGCGGCTTCTCTGGGACGCTCGTGGAACTAGGCCTGCGGCCTCGCATTAAATTACTAAGGGTTTATAAAGTAACTTAGCACCGAAGGTGCGGAGCGTCCCAGGGAAGACGCCCACCCACTTAAAATATGTTCAAATAAATTAATGCGAGGTCGCCCACCCACTTAATATAAGTTTAAATGTGTGAGCAGCTTTCCTGGGACGCTCTGCACCTTCGGTGCTATGTGAAGCTCGGCCTATGGCCTCGCATTAAGTTACTACTTATATTAGTCAGTGGGGCGCCTTCCCTAGGACGCTCCGCACCTTCGGTGCTACGCTTGTGAACATGATCTTGGTTTAATTAAAATTGAGGCAAGATTTATGTTTAAAAAATTGTTTTGAATATTTATTGTCTATTGTAGATTTAAGTAACTTAATGCGAGGCCGCCCACCTAGTTAATATAAGTTTAAGTGTGTGAGCGCCTTCCCTAGAACGCTCCGTACCTTCGGTGC
Organism: Apotomis turbidana; assembly: GCA_905147355.2. Lineage (NCBI taxonomy): Eukaryota > Metazoa > Arthropoda > Insecta > Lepidoptera > Tortricidae > Apotomis > Apotomis turbidana. The sequence goes on along the minus strand of LR990280.1, from coordinate 53,075,066 downwards.
TACTCTTGTGAACATGATCTTGGATTAATTAAAATTGGGGCAAGACTTATGTTTAAGAGATTGTTTTTAGGGTATTGTACCCAAAGGGTAAAAACGGGGCCCTATTACTGAGACTTCGCTGTCCGTCCGTCCGTCTTTCACCAGGCTGTATCTCAAGAACGGTGATAGCTGGACAGTAGAAAATTTCACAGATGACGTATTTCTATTGCCGCTATAACAACAAATACTAAAAATAAAATATAAAAATATTTAAGGGGGGCTCCCTACAACAAACTTCATGCGCGAGCCGGACTCGCACTCGCCCAATTTTTAATATTTATTGTCTATTGTAGATTTAAATAACTTATTGCGAGGTCGCCCACCCACTTAATATAAGTTTAAATGTATGAGCGGCTTTCCTGGGACGCTCTGCACCTTCGGTGCTATGTGAAGCTCGGCCTAAGGCCTCGCATTAAGTTACTACTTATATTAGTGGTTGGGCGCATTCCCTTGGACGCTCCGCACCTGCGGTGCTACGCTTGTGAACATGATCTTGGTTTAATTAAAATTAAGGCAAGACTTATGTTGAAAAAATTGTTTTGAATATTTATTGTCTATTATAGATTTAAATAACTTAATGCGAGGCCACCCACCTACTTTATATAAGTTGAAGTGTGTGAGCGGCTTCCCTGGGACGCTCTGCACCTTCAGTGCTACGTGGAGCTCGGCCTACGGCCTCGCATTAAGTTACTACTTATATTAGTGGGTGGGCGACTTTCCTAGAACGCTCCGCACCTTCGGTGCTTCGCTTGTGAACATCATCTTGGTTTAATTAAGATTGAGTCAAGACTTAGGTATGTTTAAAAGATCGTTTTAAAAAACTTAATGCGAGGCCGCCCACACACTTATATAAGCTTAAATGTGTGAGCGGCATCCCTGGGACGCTCTGCACCTTCAGTGCTACGTAGAGCTCGGCCTACGGCATCGCATTAAGTTACTACTTAAATTAGTGGGTGGGCGACTTCCCTAGAACGCTCCGTACCTTAGGTGCTACCATTGTGAACATCATCTTGGTTTAGTTTAAATTGAGGCTAGACTTATGTTTATATATCGTTTTGAATATTTATTGATTATTGTAGATAACTATTCAAAGCACCTTGAAAAATAATTAGCTCATAGTCCTACCTGAACATATATTAATGACATCTATTAAGATGACAATAAATTATTTTCGTCTACAATGGTACTAATACTAATATAATAATATGACCTGTATTAATAATTTCCTAAGTAACGCCATAAGATTCAGGTGCCAACTTAACTCAATCGAGCGTACGTCAATAATGGCGACAGCACCACTGAACGGATACGTGATGGCCTCACTGTTTTGTTATCCGTGGTATAATGAATAAGGAAGCAAAGGGAAATGCATGAGATGACACGGTTATTATTTCAGTAGGTTCTGGGTTCAAATCCCGGCTGGGTGAAATCCTTTCTACATTGTAAATTTTATAATTTTGTCTTGTCTCGAATCATGGTTGTTTTTCATACAAAATAAATGCATACATTGTCGAGCAGCAACTCTCAATAATTGATACACTGCTGCTTATATTATTAGGTATGCGATCAATATTCAACAACTTCGGTAGTAATTCTCGAAGTCCGGGTTAACCTATCACACTACACCCTAGCTTGTGCCGAATCGTGGTAACAGGCACGCAACGACGTGCGTGAATCCTTTACATGTATGGAGCTGGTGTTATTAACTCGGGAAAAATCTTAACAGCGCGATGCAGCCGCTAGTATGGAGATTTTGTCAAGGTAACAACGCCATCTAGCGGAAAATTGGGTCATCAACAAAATCTCAACACGCCGTTAAAAATAAAGAATGATTGATATTTATTACTTTGAATAAAATTTATATATAAAAAAAACTACATAGATGCAAAATTGTCGCTAAATATATCGTATATTTATCGTTTATTATACATTTCGCAACCTTATTAGTAAGTTAGGCCAAACACAAACAATACCAAAATTTGCGCCTAATGTTCTAAATGTTAGTTGGTAAAACATATTTAGAACTGTATTTAATTTACTTAAATTGATTCGAAATACTTTTATTTCAATTACACTCGATAAAATAGCATTAAAAAATCTGTTTTATTCATTAACGTTTTTAATTGCGTCTCCGGGATTTGGTCGATACTTACAAACTACAGAAGAATATAATTGTATATTCAATAAAAGAGCATTAGTTCCTATTGTCGCAAATTGTGTTTTTAAAGAAATGTATAATTTTTTTTTGGGCATGAGACAATTTACAACTAACATTGCACTCATATTTTCGTCTGTGTTGGGCGATAATTGGCGCCATCTTTTCTATCTAACTAAGACGGTTTCCGTAACTCAACGCCTCAAACAACCTTAACCTTATTGTTAATGCCGGTGGGCCGCGCGGAGGTATTATGTCGAATTCATACTTTTTAGTTTTTGTACACGTAAGAGCCACGCGGGGGTCGCGTCGTTCTAAATTCAAAATCACAAACGCTGTCATTATAAGGTTTACACATTGTAAGGAAAATATTTCAGGGAATTTATGTTTTCAGAGATAAATATTAATCATAATAAAAAGTATCCTATAACCATCTTTGGATGTTCAGCTATTCCTGTACCAAAATTGGTAGCTTTTTATCCAGCCGTTTCGGCGTGATGCGAGGACAACGGTTTTTTTGAAAACAGATGGCGCCAGGTTGGCACGGCGACGCGTGTCCATACAAAACAACTATCCGGCTGCATCACGCTATCGAGATTTTTCCTGAAATCATGACCTCCCTCCATAGAAAATTTATTTTCAATACAAATTTAGGATTTTATAATAGTATAGATGTCTAGTCGTTCACATGTACTCCACAAGCTGTGTAAGTCAGCTGTATAAGAGCTGTATAGCTTGATATAACGCTCTTATAGAACCAGTTTGGGCACAAATTAGACAGCCTTAAGTTCACCATGGCTGTACATTAGCAGTATAATAGCATTATAATAGCAGTTTAAGTAGTAACATCGGACTTAAGGCTGACTTGCGGCACTATATGGGACGCAGTGTGATCCATACAATGTACATGAGCGTAATAAAGAGTAACAAGTGGCTAAATACACAGCCTTCACAGTTATAAAATCCGACAAAAGTACTCCAGTGCTACCTTAAATTCACGTGTGTCCTAAATTATTTCTTCATTTTATAATTATTCACAATTGATTTTGGTTTTGTGTGTGCCATCCAGAAAACATTAACTCCGGCGGATATTTGGATAAAAAATTATGATAACACGCGGTAATTAAGTACCTGTTTCAAAGATTTAATAATGTTAATGCCATGGGAATGCAACTTTATCGTGAAATGTATACATATTTACAGCTAAAATATTCACGCGCCTCTGTAAAAACGCGATATTCATTTTAAAATATTTAAAACTGGCTGAGAGGAAATCTACAATTTTCAGTTTTTGATATTATATTGGCATTATAATTATACTACGGTAATTAATTATAACATGAAACCAAAACTCAATCGCTCTATCTGCGTATTTTGTGATAAAACTGCATGATAATTTTTGAGATTTATTATTTGGTAAATATTTTAGGTTAGAACAAAATGGTGGAAATGAAATACCGTTATGTGAACTGTTATAACTCCAATTTAATGCGGTTGAGCGTATATAAGGTGCTAACAAATTAGTCACGGATATTTTTACCTCTGATAGTACTCGGTTCTCGGAGTACATTTAAGTATGAAACATCATAGGTATTGTTATGTTTTTTTGGAGAAAATTAGGAAACAAATTTGCTACGTTAAAACACCCTGTTAATAAGATAGTTAAATGAGACCTCTTTAGGCATATTCTAGATCCTCTTTAAACTATCATACACATGGCCTCTTAAAGTTGAAAAATAAAATACTTGAATGTCAATGTCATGCTATTTATTTGCTTTCTGATTGTGTCGGTTGCAAAGAAATTTAATTAATTAGAATAACGCTATTGTATCTATTTCACGCGTATTCAAGAACTGCAACCACAGGAATATTATGAACCACGTGTATTATTCAGTCAGTGGCTTATTAGAAACGCCAGACGTAACATACTGTGGACCGACGAGTGTACATTTGCGAGGGTGGGATTATTTAACATTCACAATGCTCACTTTTGTTCGGAAGAATCCCCATTTAGCACGTCCTGACCACTTTCAGACTCGCTTCAGTGTTAACGTGTCGGCAGGGTTCCTTGGCGATTATTTGTTGGGCCCTGTCTTTCTCAACCAATTCAATTCCAACAAGAAGACCTACCAGAACTGGTAGATGAAGTACCAGTCGATCTCCGTAGGAGAATGTACTTTCAACATGATGGTGCCCCAGCCCATTGCGATCGTAACGTACGAAGGTACTTAACGGAACGATTCCAATTACGATGGATTGGCCAAGGTGGGGTTCAAGCAGGTGCAGAGAACTGGCCAGCCCGCTCACCAGATTTAACACCGCTTGATTTCCACGTATGGGGACGAGCCAAAGACTTGGTTTATGGAAAAGACGGGCACACAATCAGAACGTCAGAAGAATTACAAACACGGATTACCGACGCCTTTCAGGTTATCCGAAAACAAGCATCATAGTACATTAAAAACCAAGGTCACCATTTTCAAGAATGTTTGTAAAGAGTTTATGCTAATAAAAGTTTTCTTATGTCCGTGCTTGCTTTTAAATAACTTAGACTTGTTAATTAGGTAGGTTAGCATTCGTTAAATATCTAACTTAATCATTATTAAATGTGAAAGCTTGTATGGGTGGATGGATGTTTGTTACACTATCACGTCACGCCCAAACAATTTAACTGATCTGGATGAAATTAGGCACAGAGATAGGTTATTAGTATGGAATAGCACACGACTTTTTTACACTACTTGTTCGCATGTGACAGTTTTTTTGTTCCACGCGGGCAGAGCCGTGGGCATACGCTAGTATTTAATAACCTTCAGTTTTCCCGCCAAATCATAATGACATTTAAGAAAAACAACTTTTGACGTGACATGACAGACAGTGTTAAACATCTTGACAGGTACATAATAGGGGTGATTATTTTAAAAATTAATTATAATATTTTTTTTTGTTCGGTAAATTAAAATTAAAAAATGATATACAAAGGTTCCTTAATTACAGTTAAAAGTTAATCGTTTTAATGTAATGTATTATCTCTTAAAATATCCGTGACTCATTTGTTAGCACCTTATATAGGTTCACATGTGTTCTGTAAACTGCTATTGATGTTAATGGACAACACATATAGTCCTTTCAACAGCCTACAGTGCACATGCGAACCATTTAAACACTTCTGTACAGATAGTAAAAAAAGGTTATTTTAATGATCACAAACAAGTCCTACTACAGCTACTAGCTGTATAACAGTCTTAAACAAGTAAACATAACAGCCTTTGGCTTTATAAATGACCACGTGTGTTCTATTAAAATGCTAGCTCTATAACATCGTACAAGTAGGCCGTTAAACAGTGGTTGCCGTATCTCTACCCTCCTATAATGCTCTTAGTCAGACGGCTGACTAAAGGATAATTGTTAGAGTATTATAACACCAACAAACGTATAAAAGTATAACTCTACACTCCTATAAGTCCCTTAGACAGGTGTAGGTGTAATTTATCGCAATAATGCAGCTTATACAGCACGAGTGAACTGTAATAATGCTTCAAGTACACCTGGGAACTAAATGTGTACTCTTAAATGGAGTAAAATGCTACTTGGGATGTATTTGTCATAATATGTTTTTTTTTAAAGGAATAAGGCCTCTTAACTGTATTCCAATGTAAGCTGCTAGTTACATAAATTTGAGTACCTACTGACAAACTGAGGTCTATTGCTACTAGTAACCAAAATAAGTTGTGTAAAATTTAAGTTGTATTTTTAATTAGCCAGAGTGATTTGACAGATGTCGTAATTTATATTTTTGTTATTTAGATTATTCAGAAATTATTTCTTAAAACAATGAATGAGAATACTCTTAATTACTGATATTAAATTAACTTTTATTGATAAAAAGTGATATGTTGAAACCAAATTAAACTTTATCAAATTGCGCTCGTAAAAATTGCGTCAGAATAAATTCCAGCTAATTAAAAATCCGACTTTAGCATACATATTTTGGTTACTACTAAGAACAATTTGGCTATTTCTTAAGTAGTTAAACTACTTGAGATATTTTTTTTTCAGTGCGGGGTGCGACCTCGAGTTGGAAATGTTCAATGAAAAGTTTGTGTGTAGGAATCTTTTTTTTAGACCGAGAGGTGCCTCTAGGTCCCTACTTACTTTTGTTACCAGCAAACAATGTTATTCTTCGTTAAACCCATGTTAAACCGCAGTGTCCCGTAAAATTAAACACAAAGTGCAACCTTATACATGAAATAGACCAATTTTTATTTTTATGTATTTTTTTCATTTCGAGCTCCTAATTTTTTATTAAGTTTTACCATCGGAAAAGTATATTACAAAACTTTACTTACCCTATTGCGTACCTAGCCTTTTACTCAGGCGTCAAATAAATACCTTCGCGAAGATATGGAGAACCATCCATCTTGTTTTGATACTGTCATGTCTGAGCAGAGCATCGTGAGCAATGCGTAAACGTACTCCTTTGAGAGTAAATCTAATTAAAGTTTATAGACTGTATAATACCGGAGTTGCCGTACCTATCAAGGAAGGTGATCGAGTTTTAAACTCCCGTGGTTCACAGCTCGTTTTAAGTTGGACTGTATATAACGTTTAGTGTAAAGGCTCCTTTAAGTGCAAGAACTATTTAAATACAAATCGAAGCTAACAAAGTACCTAGACTGACTGATTCCGATTTGATTCATTTTGATATATGTTATAGAGTAGTCTACAATAGCACACACATATTTTTTAAGCTGCCCAAATTCAACCTGTTAGGAGAAATTGTCTTTCAAAGTACATTGACCAAACCCTCCAACTCCTGTAGAGAGACTTGTTCAAGCAATTTGATAATTAATAACTGGCTTCATTATATGTTGGAGAACATGAAAAAAGAATGGACACGTGTTTTGTCATTTCACCTAAACTCATATTTTTTTTTAAATAGACGTGTCCTTTCTTTTTTCATTACACTACTCTATAACTATGTCAAAATGAATCAAATCGGGGGTAGCATATCTTGCCACTTGCGCTTGTCGCGCGACTGAGCGTCACCTGTCTTGCTCGCACGGCATTGAATGGAAAGAGAGGTAGTATTTCTTGCACGACAAAGTCGCGTGTCACAATTATGCTGGGTGTGTAACGTACTATTACCAGGGGTCGGACTTTCGTTCGCACGGTAGGAATAGTGGAGAGCAATGGAGCCGATATTCACATTAAAATACTATTCATAATCATACTCATAAGTGTATTTCATTCGCAATTTTAATTTTATAGTCAAGGGCAAAGAAGAATATACAAAGACCTGATTTGTGTAGGCATTGTTTTTTTCGCCACCATAAAATACGTAAATATTTGCAACTTTATCCATGTTTTCTGGACTTTAAAATCCTAGCAAGACTAGGTGAAGCGGCCCTAATTCTTTAAAGGCCTTATTCAATGTAAAATGATATGTTTTTTATAATTTTATAAAATACTAGCTTTTGCCCGCGGCTTCGCACGCGTAAACACAATATCATACGTTCACTACACTTATTACGAGGCCAAAGGCCGAGCTCCGCGTAGCACCGAAGGTGCGGAGCGTCTTAAGGAAGCCGCCCACCCACTTAATATAAGTCGAAGTAACTTAATGCGAGGCCGAAGGCCGAGCTCCTCGTTGCACCGTGGGTGCGGACCGTCCCAAGAAAGCCGCCCACCCACTTAATATAAGTTGAAGTAACTTAATGCGAGGCCGCAGGCCGAGCTCCGCGTAGCACCGTAGGTGCGGAGCGTCGCAAAGAAGCCGCCCACCCACTTAATATAAGTCAAAGTAACTTAATGCGAGGCCGAAGGCCGAGCTCCGCGTAGCACCGTAGGTGCGGAGCGTCGCAAAGAAGCCACCCACCCACTTAATATAAGTTGAAGTAACTTAATGCGAGGCCGCAGGCCGAGATCCGCGTAGCACCGAAGGTGCGGAGCGTCGCAAAGAAGCTGGCCACCCACTTAATTTAAGTTGAAGTACCTTAATGCGAGGCCGAAGGCCGAGCTCCGCGTAGCACCGTAGGTGCGGAGCGTCGCAAAGAAGCCGCCACCCACTTAATATAAGTTAAAGTAACTTAATGCGAGGCCGAAGGCCGAGCTCCGCGTAGCACCGTAGGTGCGGAGCGTCCCAAAGAAGCCACATATCCACTTAATATAAGTTGAAGTAACTTAATGCGAGGCCGAAGGCCGAGCTCCGCGTTGCACCGAAGGTGCGGAGCGTCTCAAGGATGACGCCCACCTACTTAATATAAGTTGAAGTAACTTAATGCGAGGCCGAAGGCCGAGCTCCACATAGCACCGCAGGTGAGGATCGCCCCAAAGAAGCCGCCCACCCAATTAATATAAGTCGAAGTAACTTAATGCGAGGCCGAAGGCCGAGCTCCGCGTAGCACCGCAGGTGAGGAGCGTCCCAAGGAAGCCGCCCACCCACTTAATAAAAGTCGAAGTAACTAAATGCGAGGCCGAAAGCCGAGCTCCGCGTAGCAACGTAGGTGCGGAGCGTCCCAAAGAAGCCGCCCATCCACTTAATATAAGTTGAAGTAACTTAATGCGAGGCCGAAGGCCGAACTCCGCGTTGCACCGAAGGTGCGGAGCGTCGCAAAGAAGCCGCCCACCCACTTAATATAAGTTGAAGTAACTTAATGCGAGGCAGAAGGCCGAGCTCCGCGTAGCACCGCAGGTGAGGAGCGCCCCAAGGAAGCCGCCCACCCACTTAATATAAAACGAAGTAACTTAATGCGAGGCCGAAGGCCGAGCTCCGCGTAGCACCGTAGGTGCGGAGCGTCCCAAAGAAGCCACCCATACACTTAATATAAGTTGAAGTAACTTAATGCGAGGCCGAAGGCCGAGCTCCGCGTTGCACCGAAGGTGCGGAGCGTCTCAAAGAAGCCGCCCATCCACTTAATATAAGTTGAAGCAACTTAATGCGAGGCCGAAGGCCGAACTCCGCGTTGCACCGAAGGTGCGGAGCGTCTCAAAGAAGCCGCCCATCCACTTAATATAAGTTGAAGTAACTTAATGCGAGGCCGAAGGCCAAACTCCGCGTTGCACCGAAGGTGCGGAGCGTCGCAAAGAAGCCGCCCACCCACTTAATATAAGTTGAAGTAACTTAATGCGAGGCAGAAGGCCGAGCTCCGCGTAGCACCGCAGGTGAGGAGCGCCCCAAGGAAGCCGCCCACCCACTTAATATAAGACGAAGTAACTTAATGCGAGGCCGAAGGCCGAGCGCGTAGCACCGTAGGTGCGGAGCGTCCCAAAGAAGCCACCCATACACTTAATATAAGTTGAAGTAACTTAATGCGAGGCTGAAGGCCGAGCTCCGCGTTGCACCGAAGGTGCGGAGCGTCTCAAGGAAGACGCCCACCTACTTAATATAAGTTGAAGTAACTTAATGCGAGGCCGAAGGCCGAGCTCCGCGTAGCACCGTAGGTGCGGAGCGTCCCAAAGAAGCCGCCCATCCACTTAATATAAGTTGAAGTAACTTAATGCGAGGCCGAAGGCCGAGCTCCGCTTTGCACCGAAGGTGCGGAGCGTCTCAAGGAAGACGCCCACCTTCTTAATATAAGTTGAAGTAACTTAATGCGAGGCCGAAGGCCGAGCTCCGCGTAGCACCGCAGGTGAGGAGCGTCCCAAGGAAGCCGCCCACCCACTTAATATAAGTCGAAGTAACTTAATGCGAGGCCGAAGGCCGAGCTCCGCGTAGCACCGTAGGTGCGGAGCGTCCCAAAGAAGCCGCCCATCCACTTAATATAAGTTGAAGTAACTTAATGCGAGGCCGAAGGCCGAGCTCCGCGTTGCACCGAAGGTGCGGAGCGTCTCAAGGAAGACGCCCACCTACTTAATATAAGCTGAAGTAACTTAATGCGAGGCAGAAGGCCGAGCTCCGCGTAGCACCGCAGGTGAGGAGCGCCCCAAGGAAGCCGCCCACCCACTTAATATAAGTCGAAGTAACTTAATGCGAGGCCGAAGGCCGAGCTCCGCGTAGCACCGTAGGTGCGGAGCGTCCCAAAGAAGCTGCCTATCCACTTAATATAAGTTGAAGTAACTTAATGCGAGGCCGAAGGCCGAGCTCCGCGTTGCACCGAAGGTGCGGAGCGTCTCAAGGAAGACGCCCACCCACTTAATATAATAATAATATATTGGGATCGATCTATCATCACGAACAGGACTATTGTAGCCAATAAGCTTGATATCGTGTTGGTAGATCGATCCAAGTGCCAGGCAGTGCTCGTCGACATCACCATCCCACATGACGAGAACCTCGTGAAAGCCGAGAAGGACCAACTCAGCAAGTACCTTGAATTGGCTCACGAGGTGACCGCCATGTGGGATGTTGACTCGACGATCATTGTCCCCGATAGTCGTGTCGGCGAACGGCCTTATAGCGAAGAGTCTCGACAAACATCTTAAGAGACTCTCGCTAGATGGCTGGATCAAGGGCCAGATACAGAAGGCGGTACTCCTGGACACGGCGCGCATTGTCAGGAGGTTCCTCTCTCTGCAGCCCTAACCACCGGTCGCCTGGGCCCTGCCCCGCTGCCGGCGGCACCCTAGGTTAGGTTTTTTATAATGTGTTTATATATTTTGTAATTTCTTTATTGTATTTTACTTTTTATATACATACTAGCTTTTGCCCGCGGCTTCGCACGCGTAAACACAATATCATACGTTCACTACACTTATTGCGAGGCCAAAGGCCGAGCTCCGCGTGGCACCGAAGGTGCGGAGCGTCCTAAGGAAGCCGCCCACCCACTTAATGTAAGTCGAAGTAACTTAATGCGAGGCCGAAGGCCGAGCTCCGCGTAGCACCGTAGGTGCGGAGCGTCCCAAGAAAGCCGCCCACCCACTTAATATAAGTTGAAGTAACTTAATGCGAGGCCGCAGGCCGAGCTCCGCGTAACACCGAAGGTGCTGAGCGTCTCAAAGAAGCCGCCCACCCACTTAATATTAGTTGAAGTAACTTAATGCGAGGCCGAAGGCCGAGCTCCGCGTAGCACCGAAGGTGCGGAGCGTCTCAAAGAAGCCGCCCACCCACTTAATATAAGTTGAAGTAACTTAATGCGAGGCCGAAGGCCGAGCTCCGCGTAGCACCGTAGGTGCGGAGCGTCCCAAGGAAGCCGACCACCCACTTAATATAAGTTGAAGTAACTTAATGCGAGGCCGCAGGCCGAGCTCCGCGAAACACCGAAGATGCGGAGCGTCTCAAAGAAGCCGCCCACCCACTTAATAAAAGTTGAAGTAACTTAATGCGAGGCCGAAGGCCGAGCTCCGCGTAGCACCGAAGGTGCGGAGCGTCTCAAAGAAGCCGCCCACCCACTTAATATAAGTTGAAGTAACTTAATGCGAGGCCGAAGGCCGAGCTCCGCGTAGCACCGTGGGTGCGGAGCGTCTCAAGGAAGCCGACCACCCACTTAATATAAGTTGAAGTAACCTAGTGGGAGGCCGAAGGCCGAGCTCCGCGTAGCACCGAAGGTGCGGAGCGTCCCAAGGAAGCCGCACCCACTTAATATAAGATGAAGTAACTTCATGCGAGGCCGCAGGCCGAGCTCCGCGTAGCACCGAAGGTGCGGAGCGTCCCAAGGAAGCCGCCTATTAAGTTACTTAAACATATGTTAAGTGGGTTGGCGGCTTCCCTGGGACGCTCGTGGAACTCGGCCTGCGGCCTCGCATTAAATTACTAAGGGTTTATAAAGTAACTTAGCACCGAAGGAGCGGAGCGTCCCAGGGAAGACGCCCACCCACTTAAAATATGTTCAAATAAATTAATGCGAGGTCGCCCACCCACTTAATATAAGTTTAAATGTGTGAGCGGCTTTCCTGGGACGCTCTGCACCTTCGGTGCTATGTTAAGCTCGGCCTATGGCCTCGCATTAAGTTACTACTTATATTAGTCAGTGGGCGCCTTCCCTAGGACGCTCCGCACCTTCGGTGCTACGCTTGTGAACATTATTATTATTATTATTATAGCCTTTATTGCCGAAACTAAAATACATATCTACTTAAAACTAACACATCGGATCAGTATTCGGCGTGTCTTCCGACACATAGGCCTCTCCCAGCTGCTTCCATTCATCCCTATCAATGGCCTTCCTGGTCCAGGTGGCACCCCCCACCTGCTTGATGTCGTCCATCCACCTTTTAAATGGTCTACCTCTTTTTCTGTGACCGTCTCGTGGTTGCCAATCTGTAATTATTTTAGTCCACTTTTCCTTACTATCTCGTGTCATATGTCCTGTCCATTGCCATTTTAACTTTCTTACTTTCTTAATTACATCTTCTACTTTTGTTTTTGTTCTTATTTCTTCGGCTCTTTTACGATCTTTTAAGGTGATGTTCATCATACTTCTTTCTATACCTCTGGCAGGTTCTAAGCTTTTGGAGATGTTTCTGAGTCAGTGCCCAAGTTTGGCAACCATAGGTTATACATGGGAGGATACACAAGTTAAAAACTTTTTTCTTGGCTGACATTGGAAAGTGCTTACTCTTAAGTATCTCCTTAAGCGACCAGAATCTTTTCCAAGCACTTGATACTCTTCTCTCTACTTCTAAAGTCGTCTGGTCTTTGAATGCTATAATTTGTCCTAGGTAAGTATAGTTCTGTACATATTCTATATTTTCATTATCTACTACTATGGTCTTTTCTTCTCTGTTTGTCATTATGTTAGTTTTTGATTTATTTATGGTAAGACCGACTACTCTGCTTGCCTCTGTCAGCTGTTGTAGCATGTGTTGTAGCGTCTGAGCGTTGTCGGCTACCAGGACTAAATCGTCCGCAAACCTCAAGTGGTTTAGCATCCAGCCGTTAATATTTATGCCAAGCGTATCCCATCGAAGGTCTCTAAATATGTCCTCCAGTAAGGCAGAAAATAGTTTAGGTGACAATGGGTCTCCTTGTCTTACCCCCCTAGCTATTGGGAACTCTTCGCCAACTGTTTCTAATTTTATTTGTGCTGTGCTATTCAAATATATGTTTTTAATTAAGCGTATGTATTTTTTTGGCACTCCTTGCTGGATTAGAGCTTTCCAAAGCGAACCATGGTTGATCGAGTCAAATGCTTTGCTATAGTCTACGAATGCAATGTACAAAGCCTTTCCGTATTCTTGACATTTTTCTATAAGTTGCTTTATAACATGCATATGATCGACAGTTGAGAATCCCGCTCTAAAGCCAGCTTGTTCCATGGGTTGTTGTTCATCCAGTATACTTTCTATTCTTTTTAGCATCAATTTAGAGAACACTTTATAGATGTTGGACATAAGGCTTATAGGCCTATAGTTTTCAATCGTGCTTCTGTCTCCTTTTTTATGTAGTAGTATAATGACGCTCTTGGTCCATTGAGATGGTATAAGTTCCGAACTTAAAACGGTGTTATATATTTCTGTGAGTTTTCTCAAGTTTTCCGGAATAGTTATAGAAAATTTGATCATCTCATTTGTTATATGGTCTGGTCCTGGTGACTTATCGTTTTTTTGAGATTTAACTGCTTTTTCAACTTCTGACTGGAGGAATGGTGGTATGAACTCGGTCTCGTCATCTACTAGATTTATACTCGGGGTCAGGGTGCTATCTTCTGCTGTATAGAGATTCTTATAGAAATCTGTTGCGGTTTTAATTATATTATTTCTTGTCCTTTCTTGCTTTCCTGTTTTATTTTTAAGATTTGGTATCCATTGTTTTGTTTCTGTTAATTCTTTTAAGGCTTTTTTAACTCCTCCAGTCTTTTTAATATGGTGGTTTAGCACAGTTGTCCTTCTCTTCATTCGGTCCTTTTTAATGGAATTACAATTTTTTTTACTTAATTCTGCAATGTCCTTAAGATTTTTTCTGTCTTTTCCAAATTTTAATATCTCCTTTCTTTGTTCAATTAATAGCCTGGTGTCTGTTCCAATTTTTTCTATTTTGTTTTTTGTAGGTTTTTTGCATGATCCATAAATTTCCTTTAACTGAGTGTTATATAATTCGTCTGTGTTATTTTTTGGGTTGTATAAATTAATATTGTTGCCCATGACTTTAGTTGCTTCATTGAATTTGTTTCTACTTTTTCTTGGTTCCTTATTGTTTATCGCTGCTCTCACCATTCGATGATTGGTATTAAAGTTGAACTGGTTTAAAATGCTTATGTCTTGGAACACTTCTATTATTAGTTGCAATATAGTCAATTTCATTCTTGTATGATCCGTCTGGCGAAACCCAGGTCCACTTGTTCTTTGGATTTTTTTTGAAGAAACTATTCATGAATGACAGGTTGTTTTCTTGGGCCATAGTAATCATCCTTTCTCCATTTTTGCTCCTGATGCCGTGTCCGAATTTGCCTACTATCGTTTCTTCCCCAGTTCTTTGGATTCCTATCCTGCCATTGAAGTCTCCTATCACCATAACGTTTTTGCATGTATCTTGTAAGGTTGTTGAAAGCTGGTGATAGAAAATGTCCTTCCCCTGATCATCATGTTGTTCTGTGGGAGCATAGACTTGGACTATAGACCATTTATTCTTGTATCCTGGTAAATGTATATTAAGAACCGCTATTCTCTCTGATATACCCTTGAATTCATCAATGTTTCTTTCTAAATGTTTTTTAACCATAAAGCCAACTCCGTGGCTTCCTTTTGTTTCACCTTTGTGGAAGAATATATATTCTTTGTGGTCTTCAATATTTTCCCCTAATCTTCGTACTTCACTTAAGCCTAATATATCCCATTTTATGTTAGAAAGTGCTAGCTCTAGTTCGGTAAGTCTCTCTTGTGTTCTTAGTGTTAAGCAGTTCAGTGTTGCTATGTACAACTTTCCAGTTCTATTTGTTTTTAATGTTTCAATGTTGGAACAATTTCTCATAGGAGCTGGAAGGGATTGGTCCTTGACCCCCACGGGGACCAGCCGGGTTGGGGGTTTATTGTCGATTTTCTTCGTCTGGTTAATATTTTTTCTTTTGTGTGTTGTGTTCATCCGGTTTCCGATGTGTGGCTTTACAGGTTTTTTGGCTGCGCTTCTTCTCGTGGGATCTCTCTGTTTGCCATAACATCAAAAGGGGTAGTTTTTGATTGTTTAGCCGGCTGCTTGATTCGCTCTTGAGGTTCGGTTGGGCCAAAGCTGTTTGGAGGTGTACTAGGGGGTGAAGAAGGAACTCTTTTCCTTTTATCTTGCTTTGAATGGTTGTTTTCCTTAACAATGAGCTTATTATATTTTATTATGGCGTATTTTCCTGATTGTCTTGCCTCTATCAGTTTTGGAATGAGAGCCTTCCTTTCTTCGAGAATTTCTTTAGGAAAATCTTCTGTTATTTTAATATTTTCTGGGTAAAATTTTTTGTTCCTAAGTAGTTCTAGTTTTCGCCATTCCAATGTAAGAGTGATTTTTATTGGCCTGGTCTTCTCTTCGGTCTTTTTCCCCATTCTTTCCGCTCGACTGATCTCCCATCGGTCCCACTCCGCACCATTATATTTCTTGTTGAAGCTATTAAAAGTTTCCAGAATTAAACTCATAAGCTCAGTCTTGTTGTTTTCTGTTTCTTGCGCGCCGTGAAGGATCACATTATTTTTTCTAGAGTCAACTTCCAGATTTTGTATTCTTTGTTTTAATTTTTCATTTTCTGCTTTAAGTTTCTCTGTCTCCAGTGTCAAAGGCAACAATTTTTCTTCTATTGTTGAAGAAATTGTGTTTTGGACTGTTGTGTTAATGGAATCAGTTTGTTTTTGGAATTCATCTTTTATTTTATTCCATAATGCATTTATTTGGTCTTCCATGATATTATTTGACAGTTTCTAAACGTATGTTGTGAAGAACGGAACGTATTTTTTTCTTGTAGGTTGTTAGTCTTGCACATATGCCACTGACGTGGGCCGCTGACGTTTATTTATTTTTGTGGTGACAACACCAGTCTCTTGCTGTTACGTTGGCTGTCTTGTCAGCTAAATCGTTGTTTATGGCGCTTGACTTTTTAGGTTATGTTCCGTAATGATTTAACACTCGTTTTCATGCTAAGATTTTATCGTGATGCACTGAACTTTATTTAATCGCACGAATTGGGTTCTAGTCTATAGTTTTTTACACTGTCCACTCAAAATTATGTAGTTTTCACTGGTTTATCGATTTTTTCGTCGAAGAGCACAAAAAGCCATCTTTACTTAGCGAATACCGGAACCGGAAATTGTGAACATGATCTTGGTTTAATTAAAATTGAGGCAAGATTTATGTTTAAAAAATTGTTTTGAATATTTATTGTCTATTGTAGATTTAAAGAACTTAATGCGAGGCCACCCACCTAGTTAATATAAGTTTAAGTGTGTGAGCGCCTTCCCTAGAACGCTCCGTACCTTCGGTGCTACACTTGTGAACATGATCTTGGATTAATTAAAATTGGGGCAAGACTTATGTTTAAGAGATTGTTTTTAGGGTTTTGTACCCAAAGGGTAAAAACGGGGCCCTATTACTGAGACTTCGCTGTCCGTCCGTCCGTCTTTCACCAGGCTGTATCTCAAGAACGGTGATAGCTGGACAGTAGAAAATTTCACAGATGACGTATTTCTATTGCCGCTATAACAACAAATACTAAAAATAAAATAAAAAAATATTTAAGGGGGGCTCCCTACAACAAACTTCATGCGCGAGCCGGACTCGCACTCGCCCAATTTTTAATATTTATTGTCTATTGTAGATTTAAATAACTTATTGCGAGGTCGCCCACCCACTTAATATAAGTTTAAATGTATGAGCGGCTTTCCTGGGACGCTCTGCACCTTCTAAGGCCTCGCATTAAGTTACTACTTATTTATTTTATTCTTTATTCAATAACAACGTGAGTTGTGTTTGAAATTCATTTAACAACATACAAAATTAAAACCTAAATTATCAAATTATTCAAATCAAAAACATGAGTCAACTAACCGAAAATAATATAAACATTCAAAAAAGACAAACACTAATTATCATATAAAAAAAAATCAATAACGGTCAAAAAAAAAAAAAAACTACAAAAATACAATAAAAAATTAATCAAAAACATTAAGTGAAAAAACATCGTCATAATCTAGTCATTTAAAAATAAGGTATAATTATAAGTTAATAGGTAATATCAATTATTCTAAAACATAATTATTTAAAAATCATCAAAATATAATAAAAAATAAGAAATATAGATATCGAAATCACAATGTAACATTATCAAAAGTCACAAATCATAATCATAATCATTATTATTATTTATATAAATTTGAACATTTCAGGCTTGCTCGCAATATTCCTCAACTGAATAATAGCACTTTTCCTGCAAGAAAACTTTCAATTTATTTTTAAAAATCAAGCTATTGGTGATCGACTTCAGCTCAGTTGGCAATCTGTTAAAGAGCATAATGCTCTGATAGGCTGCCGAATGTTTGACAACCTTCAGCCTAGTGTCAAGAGATTGTGGTAAATCCTTTCGTCTAGTTGCCAGACGCCTTTCTCTCTGATCTGGTGTCTCTAATTTATTTAAGTATTTCACGAGGTCTGACAACACTACCAAAATGTATAAGCAGGGAACAGTTAGGATTTTGTAGTCTTTAAAGTATGGCCTACAGGATGTTTGTTGTGAAATTTTGGCCATAATTCTTATTGCCCTTTTTTGGGCTACAAAGGCGGCTTGGGTATTATACTTGTAGCTGTGTCCCCATAATTTAATACTGTAGCGTATTTTGGACTCGACTGAAGCAAAGTATACCATTCTTAGTTGCGTCAACTTTAGCTCATCCCTAAGACTTCTGAGAGCATAACACGCAGAACTAACAGCATTCACAACTGCAGACACTTCAGCCTTCCAATTTAGACTGGAGTCTATATTAATACCAAGAAATTTGGCCATTTCCACCTGTTCTATTTCAGTGCCCTGTAGTGAGATCTGCAACTTACTCTTAAATCTTGAGGTTGTTTTGAACAGTAGAATTTTTGTTTTATTACTGTTCAGCTTCAGGTCATTAGTATCAAACCATTCCAAAAAGAACCGAAAAGCGCAATCCACCTTGTCGTTTAGCTCCGTGATAGTTTCTGCCGATATGACCGCATTGGTATCATCTGCGAAGACAACCAATCTACTATTGGGTACATTGTTGTGCGTGAACTGAATAAGGTCATTCGTGAATATGAGAAAAAGGACTGGGCCCAATATGGAACCCTGAGGTACTCCTCTCAATACGCTGGCTACACTGGACCTATAAGCAACCCGACGATTTTCTTGAGTCCACATAAGTTCAACAAATTGCTTCCTGTTTCCCAGGTATGACCGAAAGAGATTCAACACTTCTCCCCTCACACCATAGTGTTCCAATTTCCCCAGAAGAATATCATGACTAACAGTGTCGAACGCAGAACTTAAGTCTAACATCACTCCTGCCACTTTTTTTTTCTGATTTAATTGGGTCACTACATCATCAATGAACGTTGTTATAGCTTCATTGGTACCTTTACTCTTCTGGTATCCAAATTGTCTCTCATCTATGACACTGTTTGAATAAAGATGTCTGGTAAGCCTGTCTTTCATTATTCTTTCAAATAATTTAGAGAGGGTAGGCAAGAGTGAAATAGGCCTATAATTTTTCGGATCAGTCTTAGAACCCTTTTTATATACTGGTATGATTTTTGCTACCTTAAGCTGATCCGGAAAAACACAATTTGCAACGCACTCGTTGAAGAAGCTGGCTAATGGACCCGCCAGTATATCTACATTGTCTTTAATGACAGTGATAGGAATTTCGTCGTAACCACTTGTCATTTTAGGTTTCATTTTTTTAACTAGGCATATAACTTCCGACGGGGTTACCTTTTCAAACTTCATTTCGTGTTCTACTCTGGGCATGTTTGAACGAAGTATTGAGAGGGCTTCATCAATCCTGGTTTCCAACGCCCTGCCATGGTGGAATTGTTGTAATAAAATAGTACACACATCTCTTGGGTCGTTCACTATTTTATAAGGCCCTTTCTCATTTTCAACTTTAAGAACTAAATTTTCCTGAACCCCACTGACTACCTTGTAAACCGAGACATATTAGTGGTTGGGCGCATTCCCTAGGACGCTCCGCACCTGCGGTGCTACGCTTGTGAACATGATCTTGGTTTAATTAAAATTAAGGCAAGACTTATGTTGAAAAAATTGTTTTGAATATTTATTGTCTATTATAGATTTAAATAACTTAATGCGAGGCCACCCACCTACTTTATATAAGTTGAAGTGTGTGAGCGGCTTCCCTGGGACGCTCTGCACCTTCAGTGCTACGTGGAGCTCGGCCTACGGCCTCGCATTAAGTTACTACTTATATTAGTGGGTGGGCGACTTTCCTAGAACGCTCCGCACCTTCGGTGCTTCGCTTGTGAACATCATCTTGGTTTAATTAAGATTGAGTCAAGACTTAGGTATGTTTAAAAGATCGTTTTTAATATTTATTGTCTATCGTAGATTTAAAAAACTTAATGCGAGGCCGCCCACACACTTATATAAGCTTAAATGTGTGAGCGGCATCCCTGGGACGCTCTGCACCTTCAGTGCTACGTAGAGCTCGGCCTACGGCATCGCATTAAGTTACTACTTAAATTAGTGGGTGGGCGACTTCCCTAGAACGCTCCGTACCTTAGGTGCTACCATTGTGAACATCATCTTGGTTTAGTTTAAATTGAGGCTAGACTTATGTTTATATATCGTTTTGAATATTTATTGATTATTGTAGATAACTATTCAAAGCACCTTGAAAAATAATTAGCTCATAGTCCTACCTGAATATATATTAATGACATCTATTAAGATGACAATAAATTATTTTCGTCTACAATGGTACTAATACTAATATAATAATATGACCTGTATTAATAATTTCCTAAGTAACGCCATAAGATTCAGGTGCCAACTTAACTCAATCGAGCGTACGTCAATAATGGCGACAGCACCACTGAACGGATACGTGATCGCCTCACTGTTTTGTTATCCGTGGTATAATGAATAAGGAAGCAAAGGAAAATGCATGAGATGACACGGTTATTAATTCAGTAGGTTCTGGGTTCAAATCCCGGCTGGGTGAAATGATTTCACTGAAATCCTTTCTACATTGTAAATTTTATAATTTTGTCTTGTCTCGAATCATGGTTGTTTTTCATACAAAATAAATGCATACATTGTCGAGCAGCAACTCTCAATAATTGATACACTGCTGCTTATATTATTAGGTATGCGATCAATATTCAACAACTTCGGTAGTAATACTAGTAATTCTCGAAGTCCGGGTTAACCCATCACACTACACCCTAGCTTGTGCCGAATCGTGGTAACAGGCACGCAACGACGTGCGTGAATCCTTTACATGTATGGAGCTGGTGTTATTAACTCGGGAAAAATCTTAACAGCGCGATGCAGCCGCTAGTATGGAGATTTTGACAAGGTAACAACGCCATCTAGCGGAAAATTGGGTCATCAACAAAATCTCAACACGCCGTTAAAAATAAAGAATGATTGATATTTATTACTTTGAATAAATTTTATATATAAAAAAAACTATATAGATGCAAAATTGTCGCTAAATATATCGTATATTTATCGTTTATTATACATTTCGCTACCTTATTAGTAAGTTAGGCCAAACACAAACAATACCAAAATTTGCGCCTAATGTTCTAAATGTTAGTTGGTAAAACATATTTAGAACTGTATTTAATTTACTTAAATTGATTCGAAATACTTTTATTTCAATTACACTCGATAAAATAGCATTAAAAAATCTGTTTTATTCATTAACGTTTTTAATTGCGTCTCCGGGATTTGGTCGATACTTACAAACTACAGAAGAATGTAATTGTATATTCAATAAAAGAGCATTAGTTCCCATTGTCGCAAATTGTGTTTTTAAAGAAATGTATAATTTTTTTTTGGGCATGAGACAATTTACAACGAACATTGCACTCATATTTTCGTCTGTGTTGGTCGATAATTGGCGCCATCTTTTCTATCTAACTAAGACGGTTTCCGTAACTCAACGCCTCAAACAACCTTAACCTTATTGTTAATGCCGGTGGGCCGCGCGGAGGTATTATGTCGAATTCATACTTTTTAGTTTTTGTACACGTAAGAGCCACGCGGGGGTCGCGTCGTTCTAAATTCAAAATCACAAACGCTGTCATTATAAGGTTTACACATTGTAAGGAAAATATTTCAGGGAATTTATGTTTTCAGAGATAAATATTAATCATAATAAAAAGTATCCTATAACCATCTTTGGATGTTCAGCTATTCCTGTACCAAAATTGGTAGCTTTTTATCCAGCCGTTTCGGCGTGATGCGAGGACAACGGTTTTTTTGAAAACAGATGGCGCCAGGTTGGCACGGCGACGCGTGTCCATACAAAACAACTATCCGGCTGCATCACGCTATCGAGATTTTTCCTGAAATCATGACCTCCCTCCATAGAATAGTAGTTTTTGATACAAGTGTGGAAAGTATGTCATTTTGAACGAGTCCCGAGAAGTCTTGGCCTGAGCCGCAAGGCGAGGGTCAAGACTCGGGACGAGTTAAATTGACAATTCCACACGTGTACCAAACAACGTTTTTTAATACATTTGCGAAAAATTGCAATAATACAAGTTTAAAACATAATTGAAAGGGGCAATTATATTTATTTCTGTCTGATAAAAATTAAGAGTACCTACAATTTTTAGAGCAATTGTCAAGGGTCGCATTTAAGGCCTTTGCTGTTAAGTTTAAAGTTTTATTCAATTTGTTAATAATTCTCTTTTTCTCGTTTCCAGCCAATAAAATGTGCATAGACGGCAATGTAATTTTTCTTTCGATTTTGCGGGTAAAATACTCTCACTTGCAATTTTTGCCTTGGCTCGTATAAGAGCGGTGTTAAATCTATTCTGGTAACATCAGAATCCATCATTTTCTATGAAAAACTCTTATTTTATAAATCTTTCGTGTCATTTACACATACTTAAAACAATCTTGAATGAAAAAGAAAGTTTTACTTTTAATTGTAATTTTTTTTTTCAAGTTGGCGTCGGCTGTCATCATTCAGCCAAATCAAAAGAAATAGTTTTAATATTTCCGAAGAGATATGATAATGTTACACAGTAATTTAATTGATTCCAAACAATAAACATCGTGAATCTGTTTTTAGTTCTTTACACTTCATATAATTGTAGATAAATATATTATTTAATACACAAAAATAGCGATTATTCATAATTATTATGAATTTATAAAGCAGCGTGTGGGTCACGCTTAATACTGTATTTTCTAATCTGTGACAATACCTTTCTTTTTAATTTTTTTAGGTCACGCATAATACTCATTTGCTCATTAAATAATAGTCACTCAAACAAATTATTAACACCGTTTTTGAGTTTTTTTAATAGATAACCCTTTGATTGATCCAATATGCAATTTAAATATTTTAAGCATAATTATGAGATATACACCTGCAATGCGGCATGACGTTATAAATAAAGTCAGAAAGTGATTGACCTTTGTTTGGATGTATGAGGTATGACGTGTTAGTACAACAGAAAATTAAAAAAAATTGAAAAGTAAAAAGCACTAGTTCGAAATAACCAACTTTTCGCACGATTTGCAGCTACGAAAACTACCACTTTTAGAGCAACTGTATTAAAAAAATTATTTTCAATACAAATTT
This sequence comes from Apotomis turbidana, assembly GCA_905147355.2. Lineage (NCBI taxonomy): Eukaryota > Metazoa > Arthropoda > Insecta > Lepidoptera > Tortricidae > Apotomis > Apotomis turbidana. The sequence goes on along the minus strand of LR990280.1, from coordinate 53,052,217 downwards.
AGGATTTTATAATAGTATAGATATTGTAAAAAACTAACCTAAGATACGAAATAAATAAAGGAATAATAATAATAATAATCGTTTATTTGTTCAACATAGGTAGGTGCTAAAATACATTAGGGTCTTAAAAATTAAATACAGTAAGTATCACTATGTTGGGCCCTCAGGCATACAAAATGTATGTGTAATTTCGGGTGAGCCGTGTGGTACACATCTCCACTAACTACATGGTGTCTGTTAAGAAATCTGTCACTTTATAATAAATAGGCTTTACTAACAAGAAATATAAACAATGCTTTTTTTTAAGTCAGCTGTGCTTTCTATATTAATAATTTCTTTTGGAACCTTGTTGTACATTGTAGGGGCTGTACCAAGTACACTTTTACGACACAGAGCGGCTTTACAGGACATTGCGACTAATTTATTCCTTAGACGTGTACTATTAAAGGTCTGGAACAAATGCAAGTTACGTTTTACAAACAATATGACTTCGTAAATGTACAGGCAAGGTAGAGTTAAAATTCCTAATTTTATAAAGTATGATTTACAAGAATCACGATGGTGTAGACCACACAAAGATCGAATGCACCTTTTTTGGGCTTTGAATGCAATTTCTCTATCAACTGAGTTTGCCCAGAATATAACTCCATACCTCAAAGTTGACGTTACATATGCTTGATAGGCATTTAAAACTACATTTTCGTTAACAACTTTTCTTAATTGATATAGTGCGAAGGAGAATTGATTTAACTTTTTACATACTATGTCGATTTGGTTTCTCCACGATAGCTTATTATCAACACTTATCCCTAAAAATTTTGTAATGTCAGTTTGTTCAATTTTCCGGCCCTTATAATTTATATTTAAATTTATAATATAATTAACTCTTTGTTGAAATGTCATTATTTTAGTTTTGTCCAAATTTACTCTCAAATTATTATTAGTAAGCCAATCTATAATATTTCCTAGTTTAACATATGTCAGTTTCGAAAGTGTTCAAGTCTTTGTGGTGAATATTATTGTACTGTCATCTGCAAAGAGAAACATGGGAGACTTGGTTACTCTTGGTAAATCGTTTATATATATAATGAACAATAATGGACCTAAAACACTCCCCTGTGGGACACCACACCGAATGTGTCGCAATTTCGATGAATGGACTAGTTCGATTTGAGTTACTTGCCTACGATCACTTAAATAAGATTTGATCAGGTTATGTATGTTTCCCCGTATTCCATATGTATATAATTTGTCCAAAAGTATTTTATGGTCAACAAAATCAAAAGCACGAGACATGTCCATATATAGAGCCGCTACTGGGATTTTACGATCAAGATTTGTTAAAACTAAATGCATAAAATCATATATTTATAGATTTTCCTTTGCGAAAGCCCTTTTGTTCTTTTGCAAATAAACAGTTGCCTTCGAAATAGTTATAAATACAGTTATGAATGTATTTTTCTATGATTTTTGAAAAAAATGATAGTAGAGCCACCGGTCGGTAGCTACCCAAGTCTTCCCTATTACCTTTTTTAAAGAGAGGCTTTATGATAGCTATCGTTAGTCTTTCCGGAAACTCACCATATTCGATACATACATCTATACTATTATAAAATCCTAAATTTGTATTGATAATAAATTTTCTATGGAGGGAGGTCATGATTTCAGGAAAAATCTCGATAGCGTGATGCAGCCGGATAGTTGTTTTGTATGGACACGCGTCGCCGTGCCAACCTGGCGCCATCTGTTTTCAAAAAAAACCGTTGTCCTCGCATCACGCCGAAACGGCTGGATAAAAAGCTACCAATTTTGGTACAGGAATAGCTGAACATCCAAAGATGGTTATAGGATACTTTTTATTATGATTAATATTTATCTCTGAAAACATAAATTCCCTGAAATATTTTCCTTACAATGTGTAAACCTTATAATGACAGCGTTTGTGATTTTGAATTTAGAACGACGCGACCCCCGCGTGGCTCTTACGTGTACAAAAACTAAAAAGTATGAATTCGACATAATACCTCCGCGCGGCCCACCGGCATTAACAATAAGGTTAAGGTTGTTTGAGGCGTTGAGTTACGGAAACCGTCTTAGTTAGATAGAAAAGATGGCGCCAATTATCGCCCAACACAGACGAAAATATGAGTGCAATGTTAGTTGTAAATTGTCTCATGCCCAAAAAAAAATTATACATTTCTTTAAAAACACAATTTGCGACAATAGGAACTAATGCTCTTTTATTGAATATACAATTATATTCTTCTGTAGTTTGTAAGTATCGACCAAATCCCGGAGACGCAATTAAAAACGTTAATGAATAAAACAGATTTTTTAATGCTATTTTATCGAGTGTAATTGAAATAAAAGTATTTCGAATCAATTTAAGTAAATTAAATACAGTTCTAAATATGTTTTACCAACTAACATTTAGAACATTAGGCGCAAATTTTGGTATTGTTTGTGTTTGGCCTAACTTACTAATAAGGTAGCGAAATGTATAATAAACGATAAATATACGATATATTTAGCGACAATTTTGCATCTATGTAGTTTTTTTTATATATAAATTTTATTCAAAGTAATAAATATCAATCATTCTTTATTTTTAACGGCGTGTTGAGATTTTGTTGATGACCCAATTTTCCGCTAGATGGCGTTGTTACCTTGACAAAATCTCCATACTAGCGGCTGCATCGCGCTGTTAAGATTTTTCCCGAGTTAATAACACCAGCTCCATACATGTAAAGGATTCACGCACGTCGTTGCGTGCCTGTTACCACGATTCGGCACAAGCTAGGGTGTAGTGTGATAGGTTAACCCGGACTTCGAGAATTACTACCGAAGTTGTTGAATATTGATCGCATACCTAATAATATAAGCAGCAGTGTATCAATTATTGAGAGTTGCTGCTCGACAATGTATGCATTTATTTTGTATGAAAAACAACCATGATTCGAGACAAGACAAAATTATAAAATTTACAATGTAGAAAGGATTTCACCCAGCCGGGATTTGAACCCAGAACCTACTGAAATAATAACCGTGTCATCTCATGCATTTTCCTTTGCTTCCTTATTCATTATACCACGGATAACAAAACAGTGAGGCCATCACGTATCCGTTCAGTGGTGCTGTCGCCATTATTGACGTACGCTCGATTGAGTTAAGTTGGCACCTGAATCTTATGGCGTTACTTAGGAAATTATTAATACAGGTCATATTATTATATTAGTATTAGTACCATTGTAGACGAAAATAATTTATTGTCATCTTAATAGATGTCATTAATATATGTTCAGGTAGGACTATGAGCTAATTATTTTTCAAGGTGCTTTGAATAGTTATCTACAATAATCAATAAATATTCAAAACGATATATAAACATAAGTCTAGCCTCAATTTAAACTAAACCAAGATGATGTTCACAATGGTAGCACCTAAGGTACGGAGCGTTCTAGGGAAGTCGCCCACCCACTAATTTAAGTAGTAACTTAATGCGATGCCGTAGGCCGAGCTCTACGTAGCACTGAAGGTGCAGAGCGTCCCAGGGATGCCGCTCACACATTTAAGCTTATATAAGTGTGTGGGCGGCCTCGCATTAAGTTTTTTAAATCTACGATAGACAATAAATATTAAAAACGATCTTTTAAACATACCTAAGTCATGACTCAATCTTAATTAAACCAAGATGATGTTCACAAGCGAAGCACCGAAGGTGCGGAGCGTTCTAGGAAAGTCGCCCACCCACTAATATAAGTAGTAACTTAATGCGAGGCCGTAGGCCGAGCTCCACGTAGCACTGAAGGTGCAGAGCGTCCCAGGGAAGCCGCTCACACACTTCAACTTATATAAAGTAGGTGGGTGCCCTCGCATTAAGTTATTTAAATCTATAATAGACAATAAATATTCAAAACAATTTTTTCAACATAAGTCTTGCCTTAATTTTAATTAAACCAAGATCATGTTCACAAGCGTAGCACCGCAGGTGCGGAGCGTCCAAGGGAATGCGCCCAACCACTAATATAAGTAGTAACTTAATGCGAGGCCTTAGGCCGAGCTTCACATAGCACCGAAGGTGCAGAGCGTCCCAGGAAAGCCGCTCATACATTTAAACTTATATTAAGTGGGTGGGCGACCTCGCAATAAGTTATTTAAATCTACAATAGACAATAAATATTAAAAATTGGGCGAGTGCGAGTCCGGCTCGCGCATGAAGTTTGTTGTAGGGAGCCCCCCTTAAATATTTTTATATTTTATTTTTAGTATTTGTTGTTATAGCGGCAATAGAAATACGTCATCTGTGAAATTTTCTACTGTCCAGCTATCACCGTTCTTGAGATACAGCCTGGTGAAAGACGGACGGACGGACAGCGAAGTCTCAGTAATAGGGCCCCGTTTTTACCCTTTGGGTACAAAACCCTAAAAACAATCTCTTAAACATAAGTCTTGCCCCAATTTTAATTAATCCAAGATCATGTTCACAAGTGTAGCACCGAAGGTGCGGAGCGTCCTAGGGAAGGCGCCCACTGACTAATATAAGTAGTAACTTAATACGAGGCCATAGGCCGAGCTTCACATAGCACCGAAGGTGCAGAGCGTCCCAGGAAAGCTGCTCACACATTTAAACTTATATTAAGTGGGTGGGCGACCTCGCATTAATTTATTTGAACATATTTTAAGTGGGTGGGCGTCTTCCCTGGGACGCTCCGCACCTTCGGTGCTAAGTTACTTTATAAACCCTTAGTAATTCAATGCGAGGCCGCAGGCCGAGTTCCACGAGCGTCCCAGGGAAGCCGCCAACCCACTTAACATATGTTTAAGTAACTTAATAGGCGGCTTCCTTGGGACGCTCCGCACCTTCGGTGCTACGCGGAGCTCGGCCTGCGGCCTCGCATGAAGTTACTTCATCTTATATTAAGTGGGTGCGGCTTCTAGGGACGCTCCGCACCTTCGGTGCTACGCGGAGCTCGGCCTTCGGCCTCGCACTAGGTTACTTCAACTTATATTAAGTGGGTGGTCGGCTTCCTTGGGACGCTCCGCACCCACGGTGCTACGCGGAGCTCGGCCTTCGGCCTCGCATTAAGTTACTTCAACTTATATTAAGTGGGTGGGCGGCTTCTTTGAGACGCTCCGCACCTTCGGTGCTACGCGGAGCTCGGCCTTCGGCCTCGCATTAAGTTACTTCACCTTTTATTAAGTGGGTGGGCGGCTTCTTTGAGACGCTCCGCACCTTCGGTGTTACGCGGAGCTCGGCCTGCGGCCTCGCATTAAGTTACTTCAACTTATATTAAGTGGGTGGTCGGCTTCCTTGGGACGCTCCGCACCTACGGTGCTACGCGGAGCTCGGCCTTCGGCCTCGCATTAAGTTACTTCAACTTATATTAAGTGGGTGGGTGGCTTCTTTGAGACGCTCCGCACCTTCGGTGCTACGCGGAGCTCGGCCTTCGGCCTCGCATTAGGTTACTTCAACTTATATTAAGTGGGTGGGCGGCTTCTTTGAGACGCTCAGCACCTTCGGTGTTACGCGGAGCTCGGCCTGCGGCCTCGCATTAAGTTACTTCAACTTATATTAAGTGGGTGGGCGGCTTTCTTGGGACGCTCCGCACCTACGGTGCTACGCGGAGCTCGGCCTTCGGCCTCGCATTAAGTTACTTCAACTTATATTAAGTGGGTGCGGCTTCTAGGGACGCCCCGCACCTTCGGTGCTACGCGGAGCTCGGCCTTCGGCCTCGCACTAGGTTACTTCAACTTATATTAAGTGGGTGGTCGGCTTCCTTGGGACGCTCCGCACCCACGGTGCTACGCGGAGCTCGGCCTTCGGCCTCGCATTAAGTTACTTCAACTTATATTAAGTGGGTGGGCGGCTTCTTTGAGACGCTCCGCACCTTCGGTGCTACGCGGAGCTCGGCCTGCGGCCTCGCATTAAGTTACTTCAACTTATATTAAGTGGGTGGTCGGCTTCCTTGGGACGCTCCGCACCTACGGTGCTACGCGGAGCTCGGCCTTCGGCCTCGCATTAAGTTACTTCAATTTATATTAAGTGGGTGGGCGGCTTCTTTGAGACGCTCCGCACCTTCGGTGCTACGCGGAGCTCGGCCTTCGGCCTCGCATTAAGTTACTTCAACTTATATTAAGTGGGTGGGCGGCTTCTTTGAGACGCTCAGCACCTTCGGTGTTACGCGGAGCTCGGCCTGCGGCCTCGCATTAAGTTACTTCAACTTATATTAAGTGGGTGGGCGGCTTTCTTGGGACGCTCCGCACCTACGGTGCTACGCGGAGCTCGGCCTTCGGCCTCGCATTAAGTTACTTCGACTTACATTAAGTGGGTGGGCGGCTTCCTTAGGACGCTCCGCACCTTCGGTGCCACGCGGAGCTCGGCCTTTGGCCTCGCAATAAGTGTAGTGAACGTATGATATTGTGTTTACGCGTGCGAAGCCGCGGGCAAAAGCTAGTCTTATATACAACCCCGAATGCTACTTGGGATATATTGCTAATTTCAACCAAATACATACTAATAAATATCAATAGCCCTGTTCTAAGTAAAAACATTGATTATGTTAAGAAACATGTTCGATCATAGAGAAAAATGTCTAATACAATCAGAATTTTGGAACGGATAAGGAGGCATATATTTTTTTTTTCAGTGCGACCATACGGCATTAAACTCTAAAAGGGTTTGTTGGCTGGTGCGATTGCTATTCTCGCCTCGCCGGTGTAAATGCACCTTAATATTGTTAATATAGTAGAATAAATTAAATTTGCATCAAGCCCGCAACCTTTAATTGGGTCACAGTGATGATGCACTGTGATCGAGTTGCCGTAGTATCGCAGCGTAAAAGCAATCAGGCTGCGTTATTAAGATCCCTAGTGTAACAAGACAATTTGTTCTAAGTTCACTAACACATTGCTTAAGGCTTCTTATTACTTCAAAAATTCTGATGGTTTTAGAAATTTTTCTCTGTGATCAAACATTTTTTCAACATATTATCAATGTTACTTCTTAGAATAAGGCTACTGCAATTTATTGGTATATTTATACCTATTTGAAACCTAAAGTTTGAATTTATCATTGATCATTTTTGTTTCAATAACTACTCAAATATGAAAAAATTCGCGCAAAAAACTGTTTTTTTTGTACACTATGAAAGCATGCTAACTATGTTACTTCTAGAACTCAGGGAAAACTATTATTTACTTCAAAAAGTTGGTTGGAATTATCAATATATTGCTAATAATGTTTTTTTTTAAGGAATAAGGCCTCTTATGTCCTACCTCCTCCTCTTGAGACCTACACCGGATTTGTACTAGGTTCTGTACTAAATAGTAGGAACGGAAACTTGTTTTAATGCATATTAAAATACATGCGGAACACGGTTACTCACGGCGTAGAAGTCGAATATCCCTCGACATGCTTCGAATCGGTTCGCGATTCATCATCAGGAGTTTAGTTTCGTATGTATTTTAATTGTCTGAGACTCCCGGGAGATTTTTATTTTAAGGCCCCGGTGTTTCTAGGTAATTCAATAATATTAGCTGAAAATTTGGCAAAATGAAAGGACAACTTTTATCTATCAGGATATGTAGGTTATAGAGCCAAGTTTAATTTTATCTACTCTCCCCCCCTCTCAGGGGTGAGCGTCACCCCCCCGCGCCCTCGAATGTGTCCCGGAGCGCGGTATTTTCCACTTTAAAAGAAAACTGTGTACGATACATACAAAGTGTATAGGAACGAAATAATTCTGAATCATCATCATCATCATCATTGGCCACAGCATCTGTTGTAGATGTTTGTTGCAGCACTTGTGGGTTTACGGGTTCCCACATCGCCGTTGATGACTATAGAGTCCTATAGCAGCGCGGCATTTCTTGCCACATCGATCGCACACAAAACGCGAGTCCGCAGGAGGTGGAAGAGCACGACGAAGACTTTTCTGCTTAAGGTTCTCCAGCCAGTCATCTGAATAAATTTACTATAAACCGTTCATACATACAAAAGCGATAGCACTTATGCAATCAGCGCAATCTGTTATCAAATACTAACGTTTTTAATTATTGATCATTTGTTTCTGCTAAAAGGTTAGTTATCTCATAAACTTCACACTTCTCGGCCAAAATATGTATGACAAAAGTAAAGAATAGAATATTTTCTTTCTAAAAATTTATAATTTATTTCTGTTACTATTTCATTTACCGTTGCAGTGCTATTTTTAAAATTTAAGGCATTTGGCCATTATGCGAAATATAAATCGCATCAAAAACATTACATGTAAAAAAAATGCAAGTCTCGCAACCTTCTACCGAAAAAAGTTGTGAGATGCAATATAAAACCAAGTCGGTTAATTTATTCAGTACCTATCAAAGTGACTCTTCGCCTATATGACAACTTTGACATACATTTTCACCGGATTACATAACTAAAAACATATTACCATGACCGTGTTAGATTAATATTAAACATATTTATCTTTATCATAAATGTAATGACTTGGCCATCGCACGACAACATAAGTATATAAGAATACGAATAAATCTCCTTTTATTAAAGTGATTATTATATTTTTTGCTTTATTTATCCATACCAATAGATCGGTATGGAGCGGTGCGTATCCAGTTCTTTTCAGCTGTTTTTACTATCTCGTCTGCCTATATTTTCTTCTGCCGTCCTCTTTTGCCGGTCGGGCCAGATGCATCTTTTATTTAAGGACGGCCAAGATGAAACAATGAGTAGGAATTTATGTTTGTATGCGTGACATTCAAAGCGTTAATAAAATTTGGTAGATTTTATTATCATTATAATGTAGAATGTATTATCGTGTGCGATGGCCAAGTCATTACATTTATGATAAAGATAAATATGTTTAATATTAATCTAACACGGTCATGGTAATATGTTTTTAGTTATGTAATCCGGTGAAAATGTATGTCAAAGTTGTCATATAGGCGAAGAGTCACTTTGATAGGTACTGAATAAATTAACCGACTTGGTTTTATATTGTATCTCACAATTTTTTTCGGTAGAAGGTTGCGAGACTTGCAATTTTTTTACATGTAATGTTTTTGATGGGATCTCATTTCTTTTTGTAAGTGGTCCTCCTTATTTTTCCTTTAAGGACTACTAGCTGTGTATCCGCAACTGTCTTTCTTAAAGCCCACTCTCTGTCTCTGTGGGCTTTTCTCGAAAAATTTGATGAAGCGATTTTTGACAAGCCAGGACGGTAATTACTTTGTAGGTGATTGATTGACGTTGTTTCCATAGAAACAGCGAGATTGACGCCTGAGCGTTTGCTCTGAAAAGAGCAGGTTGTTTGTCTCGAAAAAGACAGTTGTATAAATATATCTTTAGTCAGCATCATCTTCTATCTTCGATCTTCAAGTTCCGAGTCTTCGAGCTGAAGCACAGGAGACACGCTGGGACGACTGAACACGACGAGCGCCGGCGACGAAAAAGGTGGCGCGCTATTGCTCGCATTAATTTATAGGCGCGCGATCGCGCGCACACAAGCTCAGTGTTACGTAACCGCATCAGTTTTACGACACGCCATTTTGTATCCCCACCAACTAGCATCATGCTGGGTGCTACATAGTCTAAGTCCATTGTAAATATTGTATATAAAATAAACCAAAATTGTGTAAATAAATTATCCAAAAAAAAAAAAAAAAAAACCAGTTCCGCCTCAGCAGTCGCAGAGTACACACGTGCGCCCGATAAGTGCTACGCTACGCCAAGTGCTACGCTACGCCAAGTGCTACGTCAAGTGTCAAGTGCTACGAACTTATGTGCCGTCAGATTGAGCGAGCTACGCCGCCACCACCACCCGTTACGAAGCAGCTACGTCACGTCAAAGCCACGCCCCCGGGCCTGCTGGCCCACTACTGACTGAGCTGCGCGGGGACCGCGGGAAGTTGCCGAGCCCGGCGCCGGTCCTCTCAAACTTAGTCCAGATGTGTGATATTGTGGTGTAATGTGCTTAATTTTTCGTTTTAATACACAAGGATTGTCACGTTCGTTGCGCAAATTGGTGAGTACACACCTCGGGCATTAGGCCCGAGTTCAATTTACACGGGGCAATGCCCCTCACCCCACCGCCCCCCCCCCCCCGCGGGACGATGACCGGGCCTGGACAAAGGAGGCCGCTATCGAGTTCTTTAGGGAGTTCCTCAAACTCCACAGTGTGGGACTCGTCGGCCCCTTCGAGGAGTTCGCCCGGTCATGGTCCGGCGGTGGGCCCCCGGTAGGCGGCCCTTCCGGCCATTCGCCCTCCAATCCCGCCTCGCAGGAAGCCCGCCATGCCCCACAGGGGCAAGCCCTTCAGGCCCCGGGCTCCAATCTGGATGCCCACTCACGGGATCCCGCCAGGCAGGAGGAGGCGAAAATCCATCACCCTCATATTTCATCTGATTTGTCACCCCAATTCGTGGGCCCGGTTGCCCAAAATCTAGTTTTTAAAACGCCGCCCCAATACGGGGCCCAAGGCCTTCAGTCCGGCCAGACGGTTAAATCCGCCTCCGCCCGCGCGGCTAACCCGCGCAGTCCATATTCACGATCGTCATCAACGTCGTCGTCCGCGAGCCGTCGTCACTCTCGCTCCAAAAATAGGCACCCGCACCAGGGTGACCAGTCCAAGAACAGATCCCGCTCCCCAAGGAGCCCCTCTCCCCAACGTACCTTGCTGTCGCCGGCAAGGGCACCAAAAATAATACCGTTGGAAAGCGGCGACGGCCGTGTCATTGACCAAACCCGGGCGCCCACGCCCGCACTCTCCGACTCGCCCTTCCTCGACTCCGAGGAGGGACCATGGATTGAGGTAGCCAGGCAAAAGCGCTCTCGCAAACCTGACTCCCCCCCCCCCCCCCCTAATGTTACGTTGCCCCCCCGTTCTAGAGGCTCTTCTGCCTCCCCTGTGGCGAAAACCGCGAAAACGCCACAGAATGTTGGCAAAGATCAAGTGCAGCGGCAGCACCACCATGTCGGTGCCGGCCAAAACTTTCCCCAATCATCCCCAAATTCGCAGGATGGGATGGATATAGTCCCAAGTGAGTCCCAAGACACCTATCTTTCACTTTCGGGAAGGCCTATGCCCTCCCCCCAGATCACCCAATCTCAAAGTTTGTCACAATTTTCCCCGGTCGCCCCTATGGGTAGTCCCCCCTTGCTCCAACGTCACCGACGCTACGTTACTGACTGACTCGACAAATAATAATACAGGATTAGACCCTAAATACGTCCTCTATAGAGACCCCAATCCCCAAAACTAAACCGATTGGTTTCATAACGGCTTAAGATAAAACTCGCTGGCAGACGGCCAAAAAGATGAACCTGCAGAGGGGCATCAAGATTTTGGAAGCCATCAACATGGTTGAGGGTAATGAGGGCTACATAGAGGATGGTATCAAAATCTCTCTGGGCACATCTGAGGACTTCAGAGCCCTAGCCCGCCTCCTGACCGAACTCACGCTCCCCTACCACCGATCCCTTTTCGAGGAGGAAAAGGGATTCACGGTGGTTATAAAGGGGGTCCCGCGTGAGTTCGACCAGGAGGAGATTAAAGAAGACCTCATAGAAAAAGGTATTAAGGTGTGGGAGGTCCACCGCTTTTGGAAATCCCATCACGGAAAACTCAATACAATAATGGTGAGAATAGACCCAGATCCGGCCACGAAGGGCGATATCTTCAAGGTAAGAGATATCTGCCTCATTTCCGGTCTTAGAATAGAAAAGCCGCGTCCATCCCAATTCATCGGTCAGTGCCACAACTGTCAACGATACGGGCACAGCGCCAAGGGCTGCTGCGCCCCCTCCCGATGCGTAAAGTGTGGTGGGGACCACCACACAAATGACTGTAAGAGGCGAAAGAAGGGCGACCCCGAGCGGGACGAGGAGCCGCCCTTCTGCTGCCTCTGCAAGAAGGCTGGGCACACGGCCAACTTCAAGGGCTGCCCTTGCGCCCCAAAGAGGCGCAGACTACCGCCCGCGCGCCAAAGCGCCGGCCCGGGCCGCCGTGGCCCCGCTGGCCCTCCGCGTGGCCCCCCACCAAACTTCAACTATAACCCGACTGCCTTCCCGGCCCCCCCTCCCAACCATAGCTCCAGACCCGTCTCGGGCAAATACCTGCCTGATTCCCAGGCCGCCCTCTCTCAAAACCACACCCAAAACTCCGCTGTCAATATCCAAAGCCAACAGCTCCCTCAGCGCCGTCCCACCCAAGAATACTATAATCAAAAACAAAATCATAACCCCCCCCCTCAGGCTCTAATTAATCACTCCTACGCGGATAAAACAAAGGCCTCCCTCCGCCCCCAGCGGAACATGCCCGCCCGTCACAATCAGGCCCCACCTGGCGGCCCCCACCCTAACCACCCACCAGTTCAACACCATTACCAGCACTATCTCCCGCCCCCCCCCCTCATCACCAGCGCCCCTCAGGCCCCCTTCTAACCGTCAGCCCCGAGGAGTTCCCTCTGCTGTACGAGGCACTCGCATTACGCGAGCGCCTTGAGGCAGCTGAGGCCCAACTCCGAGGAGCTGACGGCCGTCAAAAACTCAGCATCCTTCGGGAGCATGACTCAACCCTAGCAGGGGTACAATTCGCTCAACCTCTATGGACCCAGGGTTGAAACGCAAACCGGAGTCCATCAAGATTGCATCTTTTAATGCAAACGGCATGGCTGGCCAGAAAGACCAGCTGATCCTCTTCTTAAAATCCCATCAAGTGGACATCCTTCTGGTCCAAGAGTCCTTTTATAAGCCACATAGTAGGACTTACAGACTTCCGGGTTTCATCTCAACCCGAAACGACCGTCCAGACCGACCGGGTGGAGGCACCATGATCTTCCACAAACGAAACATACACTGCATAAGCCTCCCCTCTCCGCCGCTAACAAACATGGAGACGTCAGTTTGCCGCTTTACGCCGGCAGCCCATCCGGCTATCACCGTCGTTTCAGTCTACTTACCACCCGCCCAGGAGATACTCAAATCTGACCTTGATCAACTGGCCAAGTTGGGGTCCTCTGTCCTAGTGATGGGGGACCTTAACTGCAAGCACACATCCTGGAACTGCCGTGTGACAAACCCAAACGGAGTTAAACTGATGTCCATCCTCCTGGATGAGAACTGCCCTTACGACTTGATTTCCCCTCTGGAACCGACCCACCTCCCCCACCAGGGAGACCACCTCCCCGATATCCTTGACATAGCTCTGTTCAAAAACATCTCCATGCGCATGACCTCAATCACTGTAGTACAGGAGCTGAACTCGGACCACCGCCCGGTGGTGCTGAGCTTAGGCCCAGCCGCATCAACGGACACCCCTAGAACAAAAACAATCATTGATTGGGTAAAAGTGGGGAAAAACCTGCAGACTGTACCAGCCAATCTCACCGAATTAACAGCGTCCCTAGACTCCACCTCTGAAACAAACCTAGCCATCGATATATTCACCAATTTCATCAGCTCTTCTCAGAGCAAAGCCTCTAGGGAAATCCCGGAGGAAGAGGCCCTCCGAAGACCCCTATCAGAGGAGCTGATGAACTTGATCGCCACAAAGAACGCCAGATTGAGAGAGACAACCGCCTTCCCCTCGCCCGAAAACCGTGTCGCCCTTCGCTCCCTCCAAAGGGAGGTCAAAAAGAGGGTTGCGGAATTCCGGGCCAGAGACTTTGCAAATCTCATGGGTGAAATAGAACCAAGCCACACTGCCTATTGGAAGATCGCAAGGGCTCTTAAAACAGACTCAAATACCACTATCCCGCCCTTAGACCGTCCTGACCATCCAACCCCCGCACTGGAGGACGAAGAGAAGGCGGAGTGCCTTGCGGACAGCGTCGAAAAGCAGTGCTCCCCAAACACCGATTTAGCTGATCCCGTCCACACCGAGTTCATAAACGCCGTTGTCCAATCAAAATCCGAAAAGGCCCTCTCGTCCCCTCCCCCGCCCCCGACATCAGTTTCAGAACTAAAATCCATTATAAAGTCCCTCAGACCCAGGAAAGCCCCCGGCGCTGACGGGATCTCAAATAAAATAATCAAAATTCTCCCTGACGAGGCGCTAACAATCCTGGTAGCCATCTTCAATGCCGCGCTGTCCCTACGCTACTTTCCGCCAGTATGGAAAGTAGCCACGGTAATAGGGATCCACAAACCCGGAAAACCCCGCTCGTCCCCCTCTAGCTACCGGCCTATCTCTTTACTTAGCTCACTAGGGAAACTGTACGAAAAAATTCTACTCTCCAGAATCCGACAGTATACCGCACAAAATAACATCCTGATAGATCAACAATTCGGCTTCAGAGAAAAGCACTCTTGCACCCACCAAGTGCACCGAATTGTTGAACATATCATTGACGGGTTTAGAAAACTAGGTAGCCTCCACACGGGGGCCGTCCTGTTGGATGTGGCGAAAGCCTTCGATCGGGTCTGGCATGCCGGCCTGGTCTTCAAGCTCTTCCAGCTGGGCATGCCGGGAGGTCTTGTGCTGATAGTGCAGGACTTCCTCACCGATCGAAGCTTTCGCTTCCGCCACGAGGGGGTCCTCTCTAAACCCCATCCCATCAATGCCGGGGTCCCCCAGGGCTCCGCCCTCTCGCCAATGTTATATTAATTATTTACAAATGACATCCCCATCCACCCTAGAGTTCACCTGGCGCTTTTTGCCGACGATACCGCCCTCTACACCACCCACAGACGCCCTGCCATAATCAGAAGGGACCTTCAGTCCGCTCTATCCGACTTAGGTAGATGGTTCAAGCTTTGGCAAATAGAGGTAAACCCGGATAAAAGCGCGGCCATTATATTCACCACAGGCAACAAAGACCCAAACAGAATGTGCAATCCGGTTTGCCTCTATAACCAGCCAATCCCATGGACAAGCAGAACCAAATACCTGGGTGTCATTCTCGACAAATCCCTTTCATTTAAACCCCATATCAAAACGGTCAGAGACAGGGCAGCTTTCATCCTAGGAAGGCTAAGCCCCATGCTTAACAGGAAGAGTAAAATGTCCGTTAAGAATAAATTAACCCTATACAAGCTGTGCGTGAGGCCTATCCTCTCATACGCCTGCCCTGTCTTTGCCCACGCGGGCGCCAACAAACTTAAGCCACTACAAACACTCCAAAATCGCGCCCTCCGCAGAATATCAAAAGCTCCATGGTACGTGTCTAATCTGTCCATACACTTCGACCTAAAAATTCCAACCATTTATCAGTTCATAAGGTCCTCAAATCGCCACTTCCTGGAGGAAAACGCCCCCTCCCACCCGAACCCCTTAGTCCGGAAAGCGGTGGACTACCTAGCCACCCCTCCCCAAGCTAACAAATCAACCCCGAACCCGTCCACCGATCCAACCCAGACGCTAGTCGTTGACGACGACGACGATGACGACCCGAACTGTACGACAATGGCGGCCCCCGTGGCCCCCTCATTAACCTCACCATTATCCCTCTCAGGCGCCGCAAGGCCCCCAATTTTCAAGCCAGCCCGGGCAAAACCCAACGCCTATAGAAACCGACGACGTCCGAAAGACAGTCTTCTCGACCCGATCGATGCCATCACGAAAGTCACCAATGAGTGGAACCTCGTGATGGCAGCGATCAAGGCTGAGAAGGCCAAAAAGCGCTCCCGACGACGAGGGCGCCCCCCTGATAATATAGTAGCTCAAAGACCGGTCTATGAGGACAGGTATCAAGACCGAGACGCCCTCGCCGAACGGGACCGCTGCCTGGCCGGACTGTCCCAGCCACTCATCAATTACATGGGTTGACAAATCACCAATCATCATTATAAATAAAGCACCTGTCATTAATCATCTCATAACTACAACACACAATCACTACCACTCACTCATATTAATATGCATCTATTATATACACAGCTGGTCATTGTCACACACTTGTGACACAGCATTTCACAACACACTACGCTGCGGGTCCGGAGGTCCCATTTTGTGACCCCACCCGCACAGTCAAGTTCGCCCCAGTACAGCCGAAAGGCTCGGGCCTGTCACTAGCCAAAAAAAAAAAAATAAATAAATAAATTATCTCAAATCTGACAAAACAACGGAGTTTCTCTACAACCAACTCTCTTCCCTAAAGTGGTGACCCGCGACTCAAGAACTGCAAAAGAAGATAATCAAGCAACATGAACAACGAAGCTCCTGCACCTGCACCTCAAGCCGTAGCACCGCAGCTTCAGACGCAGCCGCCCGCGCCGTCTGAATTTCAAGCACCGTCGTCGCACGAAGTCTCCGGCATATCACTGTCGCTGCGAGTACCGCCGTTTTGGCGGGATCAACCGCGACTGTGGTTCTGCAGTTTCGAAGCCGCTACTGCCGAACTCAAGCGAAGCCAGGCGCAACTCGCGCAGATGGTCATCGCCCAACTTGAAAAACAAGACATACAAAATATCTTCGATCTCATCTACTCGCCGCCGGAAAAAGAATACTACAAGGCCATTAAGGAGCGTCTGATATCTCTGTATGAAGAATCAAGCAGCACACAGACCAAGAAGCTGCTGTCTCAAGTCGAGCTAGGCGACCAAAAACCGAGCCAACTCCTACGGCGGATGCAAAATCTCAACCGAGAGAAGTTTCCTGAGAGCACGATACAGATGATGTGGCTGGACCATCTACCGCCCCACGTCCGCTCCGTGCTCACCGTCAGCGAGGCATTCCAAATCAAGACCACGCTCGACGATCTGGCTCCCCTCGCCGACAGGATGATGGAGGTGTCGCACACGCCAGCGCACATCGCCGCAATAGCGACACCCGCGCCCACGACCGCGCCCGCCGTGCCCGCACCTCTGCAACCGCCGCCGCCGCTCCCGCAACAACCAATTTATCAACAGCATCCACCATTCGACCCGCAATACCTCATCACCGAAATCAGAAGACTATCCCTGGAAATCGCCGAACTCCGATCGCGACCGTACGAAAATCCACGTCCATATGAAAATCAGCGAGATAGCCGACCACGTCGCCGTTTCCAATCACGCTCAAGAAACGCGTCACAGAGCCGCAGCCGCAACAGTTCGCCCATGCCGTACTGTTACTACCACCACCGTTTCGGCATGGACGCGAAGAAATGCACGCCACCGTGCAGCTTCAAGCCCATCACCGCCCCGCAGCCGGAAAACTAAAACTAACGCTAGCTGTGGCGGACGCTGGCGTTTACGAAACCTCTCACCGCCTCTTCGTGACAGACAAGCAAACGAAGCTCACGTTCTTGGTAGACACGGGTGCAAATATCTCCGTACTACCGAGAACGAAAGGCACGCAAGAGCAACCACTACCGTTTCAACTGTACGCCGCAAACAACACCGTCATACCTACATACGGCGAGAAAACACTCGATCTCGACCTCAACCTCCGACGCTTATTCAAATGGAAATTCATCATCGCAGCCGTATCGAAGCCTATCCTGGGAGCCGATTTTCTGAAGCACCACAATCTCATCGTGGACATCAAAAATCGCAGACTCATCGACGGCAAGACGCTACTCACAACAAACGCACAAATCTGTTCTGCGGACATACCTACCGTTCGTAGCATAGACGTGCAACAATCATATCACAACATACTCGCCGATTTCCCCGGAATACCAAGAATTACATCAATGAAACTCAGTCCAAAACACAGCGTCGAACATTTCATCGAGACAACCGGTCCGCCCCTCCACTGCAGACCACGCCCCATCGCTCCCCACCGCTACGAGCTTGTGAAGAAAGAATTTTCAAACATGATGGCACAAGGCCTCTGCAGACCAAGTAAGTCCTTGGGCATCACCACTACACGTCGTACCTAAAAAGAATGGGGAAATACGAGTATGTGGAGATTACCGAAGGCTAAACGCTATTACCAAGCCCGACCGGTACCCCATACCGCGCATGCGCGACTTCACATACCAACTCGCCGGGAAGCAAATATTCTCAACTCTCGACCTAAACCGCGCATACCAGCAGATACCTGTCAGCGAACAAGATGTTGAGAAGACCGCCATCATCACGCCATTCGGTCTGTACGAGTTTCCTCGGATCTGCGCAGGACTCAAAAATGGGGGACAAACGTTTCAACGCTTCATCCACGAAGTTCTACGCGATCTCAGCTACGTATTCCCATTCGTCGATGATATCCTCATAGCTTCGACCAACGAAGATGAGCACCAACTACACCTACGCACAGTACTGCAACGACTGGAAGAATATGGCATCACAATCAACCCATCAAAATGCGTCTTCGGCCAACCATCTGTCAAATTCCTCGGCTACCAAGTCCCACAACAAGGAATCCAACCACCCGAAGAAAAAGTAGAAGCAATAACCAATTTCCCGAAACCACAAACAGTCGAAGAGTTACGCCGTTTTCTCGGCATGCTAAATTTCTACCGAGAAAATATCAAGGACGCCGCAACAATTCAAGCACCACTCAACGCATACCTACACAACGTCAAGAAGCGAGATAAAACAAAAATCGACTGGACCGCTGAAGCAAACCAAGCATTCGAGGCATGTAAAGTCAGCATCAAAAACGCAGCTTTACTCGCCCATCCTTCGCACCATGCGGCATTGGCGATCTTCAGCGATGCTAGCGACAGAACCGCAGGAGCCGCACTAAACCAATTTGTCAACAACGCATGGCAACCACTCGGCTACTTTTCGAAGAAATTCACCGAAGCACAGACACGCTACTCCACATTCGACCGCGAGTTGACAGCAATTTACATGGCAACGAAGCATTTCCGCAAGATGTTCGAGGGAAGAGAAATTATTATCTACACCGATCATCGACCGCTCACGTTCGCATTCACCAAGACGAACACAAGCAACGAATTGCCACGTCGGACACGTCAACTACTCTACATATCCGAATTTACCACGGATATACGACACATCAGTGGATCGCTGAATGCAGCCGCCGACGCTCTATCACGAATAGAGACAATTTCCTGCCCATCGCCAATCGACTAGGAACAACTCGCCGAAGCACAAGAAAGAGACAGCAATATCATCGAAACACTCGCACAACAAGAAAATCTATCTATCAAGAAAATAACATTACCCGGATCAAGCACAAAACTACACTGTGAAACATCAACAGATTACCTACGTCCATACCTACCAGAAGAATATCGCCGCATCGCATTCAACTCTATTCACAACATAAGTCATCCTGGAGTCAAAACTACTCGCAAGCTAATAACGCAGCGATACTTTTGGCCAACGATGAACCGGCAAATCGCGGAGTGGGGACGAGCTTGCTTACACTGCCAACGTGCGAAAATCGTTCGACACACATCGAGTCCGCTGTCCACTTTCCCGCCAACCGACCGCTTTCGGCACGTCCATATTGATATCGTCGGCCCACTGAGTACAGCAGCAAGCGGACACAAATACCTACTGACGATGATAGATAGAGCAACCCGATGGCCCGAAGCATTCCCGTTATGCGAAATAACAGCAGAAGAAGTCGCCAAGACAGTTTACGACGGATGGATTTCGCGTTTCGGATGTCCCGCTACAATCACTACGGATCAAGGAAGGCAATTCGAAAGTCGAGTATTTGCGTCCCTTTCACGCTTACTCGGCATCGAAAGAACCCGGACAACACCGTACCATCCGCAATCTAACGCCATCGTCGAACGCTGGCACAGAACACTCAAGGCCGCACTAAAAGCAAGACTACAAACAACATGAAGTTGGATCGACGAAATACCTACAGTCTTACTGGGAGTTCGCACCGCGATGAGAAGTGACACAAACGTCAGCGCTGCACAACTAACTTACGGCTGCAGTGTACGACTACCGGGCGAATTCCTGGAATCGACGCCGCGCGGCGACTCGCCCGCCGAATCCAACATGGACGCCGAATTCGTGGAACGATTGCGCGAAGTAATAAGCAAATTGAGACCTATGCCGAACAAATCACATAGCAACACAAGACCTATCTTCGTACACCGTGACCTTCAAACATGCGACAACGTTTTTGTACGAGTCGACGCCGTAAAGAAGCCGCTACAAGCACCTTACGACGGACCCTATCGAGTGCTAAAACGAAATGGAAAGGTTTTCACGCTGCAACTACCTAACCGACAAGCCAACATATCAATAGACCGTCTAAAACCCGCATACACCATCATCGAGCAAGAATTACAAGAACCTACTTCGACGCAGACTACGCAGAGTTCCTGTAACAACGCTACTGACAAACAAAATACATCTACATCAACGCAGATTACACCGAGTTCCTGTAACAATACGACCCAGAAAAATACACCGACGCAGAATAATAACACCGTACAAGATACAACGACGCCGAGTGCCTGCAACAACGAGAAGAGCAAGAACGACAAAAGCAACCAGTACTCAGACAAAAACAACCTGAAACAAAAAACAGAAAAGAACCTGAAACAACAAACAGAAACCAACTCAACACCTACCAAAGACAACCAAACAACCCGCCGTGGACGTACTATCCGCCTGCCGGTACGTTTTCACTAGGAGGGGAAGCATGTAGGTGATTGATTGACGTTGTTTCCATAGAAACAGCGAGATTGACGCCTGAGCGTTTGCTCTGAAAAGAGCAGGTTGTTTGTCTCGAAAAAGACAGTTGTATAAATATATCTTTAGTCAGCATCATCTTCTATCTTCGATCTTCAAGTTCCGAGTCTTCGAGCTGAAGCACAGGAGACACGCTGGGACGACTGAACACGACGAGCGCCGGCGACGAAAAAGGTGGCGCGCTATTGCTCGCATTAATTTATAGGCGCGCGATCGCGCGCACACAAGCTCAGTGTTACGTAACCGCATCAGTTTTACGACACGCCATTTTGTATCCCCACCAAGTAGCATCATGCTGGGTGCTACATAGTCTAAGTCCATTGTAAATATTGTATATAAAATAAACCAAAATTGTGTAAATAAATTATCTCAAATCTGACAAAACAACGGAGTTTCTCTACAACCAACTCTCTTCCCTAAAACTTCTTAGTCTATTATACTCCGAAATTGCGGAGATTTGCACTTTAACACTACCGAAGTTGACATTAACTAAATGTAAACCACACAGACTTGTCACTCCCTCTCATGATCCATAATGACCCCTCTCATTATAGATAATGATCCTTCTCATGATTCCTCTCATGAAGATGGTGATGATGAGGGTGGTGATGATGGCGGCGATGATGGTGGTAGTGGTAATGGTAGTGGTTATTGTGTTGGGGATGTGGTTGTGGTACCTAATGGTCGTGGTGGTAATGTGGTGAGGATGTTGATTTTATAACCATCGTCATCACCATCACCACAAGCATTACCATCACAATCGTCATCATCCATCACCACTATGACCATCACCATCTGAATCAACACCCCCATCATCATACCTAATCACCATCATCGGCATCATCATCGTCATCGTCATCGTCATCGTCATCATCATTATCATCATTAATCATCTACAACAACACCATCATCATCATCACCAATCACCACCATCATCATCATCATTGCCAACACCTCCCTCACCACCACCAGTCACCACCATCTTCATTACTATCAATACCCCCATCATCACCACCGGTCACTTCCACTCCACCATCATCATCATCACCAACAGTCACCACCATCGTCGTCATCATAATCATCATCATCACCAATACTACCTTCATCAGAATCAGTCACCACCACCACCATCATAATTATCATCACCAACACGCCCATCGCCACCACCAGTCACCATCATCATCGGAACAATCCAACACCCTCATTACCAACACCAGTCCCCAGCTTCATCATCATCATCATCATCACCAGCACCCCCATCACCGCCACCAGTTACCACCATCATCATCACCATCATCATCGCTACCATCACGATTCCAACTCACTGCCCCTGCGGGGTGAGGTAACTCAATTCGGTACGGCGATGAGCGTGTCCATTCTGTATGTATTAGGTAATAAGTATTCTGTGCCTGAGGTCTTAGTATCTAAACGGAAGGTTATATGAACCGCAAAGTTAACTTTGTAATCGTGTATTTTTTATAGGGTTCATAAGGAAATACAAATTTATCTATGCAGCTCGCATAACTGGAAAACTACACGGAGATTTTGTAATGTTTAGGTTTTTTAATGATTTGTACACCAAACCGTAATAGAGCACGAAATTTCAAGCTTGTGTGTCTTCTAGAAGTAACTTAGAATTCGTATGATCATGAGTGAGTCAGTGAATCAGTGAGTGAATCAGTGAGTGACAAAATTAAGGAACTTTGACTGGCAATAATTTCTAAACTACTGGTTCAAATTGAATGAAATTTGGAATATGCCTAGGTTACATCATGCTCTCCTGGTCATTAAAAATTCAGGCTTCTTACTTTGTCCGTAATGAAATACTGGGAGTTTGAAAATGGTCTGAATGGCTTCGAGAAAAGGATGTTACGGCGTGCCGGCAAGCGCGTTTGCTCGACTTGGCGGGGGCACTGCCGTGCCCCCAGATATTCGTACTAGTTTAAACGGTTTTACTTTCAATACCATAGACTTCTTATATGTTTTTCTATAATCTACAAGTATTGAACTATATTCTGTACTTTTTTTAGACTTACTATTTTAGGAAATAAGGGATGTGTGGGGAAATCGACAATTTTTGCTCGTTTTCGTAAATAACTTCAAAACCGTTTAATTTAGAATTATGAAATATATATATTTGAGATGTTCATAATGTACCCTTTCATTTGATATGTCACACGATATACTCCGCTATTTTTTTCTTATTTACACCTCAAATCTAGCCCCCATGTTTCAAATTACTTGATTTACTTTACGTTACGTTACATTTCCATGTTTGGGTCATCAATTTACATATGTGTACCAAATTTCAACTCAATCGGTCCAGTAGTTTCGGAGAAAATTCGCTATGATTATAGTAGGATCCCTCGTGTATTTGTGTTAGTCCGTCCGTCTGTCATAGCCAATTTGCTCCGAAACTACTGGACCGATTGAGTTGAAATTTGGTACACGTATGTAAATTGATGACCCAAACATGGACGTGTAACGTAACTTAACGCAAATAAATAAATTTTGACATGAGGGCCAGTTTTAGGGGGCAAAATAGAAAAAAAAATGGCACAGTATATCGTGTGACATATCAAATGAAAGGGTACATTATGAACATCTCAAATATATATATTTCATAATTCTAAATTAAACGGTTTTGAAGTTATTTACGAAAATGAACAAAACTTGACGATTTCCCCACACATCCCTTATTTCCTAAAATAGTAAGTCTAAAAAAAATATAAAAAACAGGATATAGTTCAATACTTGTAGATTACAGAAAAAACATATAAGAAGTCGGTATTGAAAGTAACACCGTTTAACTAGTACGAATATTTATATTTCGCATAATGGCCAAATGACTTAAATTTTAAAAATAGCATTGCAACGGTAAGTAAGAGTAACAGAAATAAATTATACATTTTTAGAAAGAACATTTTCTATTCTTTACTTTTGTCATACATATTTTGACCGAGAAGTGTGAAGTTTCTGAGATAACTAACCTTTTAGCAGAAAAAAATGATCAATAATTAAAAACGTTAGTGTTTGATAACAGATTGCGCTGATTGTATAAGTGCTATCGCTTTTGTATGTATGAAAGGTTTATAGTAAATTTATTCAGGATTATTTTTTTTCTATACTCTTTGTATGTACCGTAAGAACACGGTTTTCTTTTAAAGTGGAAAATACCGCGCTCCGAGACACATTTGAGGGCGCGGGGGGTGACGCTCACCCCTGAGAGGGGGGGAGAGTAAATAAAATTAAATTTGGCTCTATAACCTACATATCCTGCTAGATAAAAGTTGTCCATTAATTTTGACAAATTTTCCATACATTTCAATCTAATTTTCTTGTACTAAGGTATTGTCTGTCCGTTTGTCACAGTGCCCTAACTCGTGAATCGTAATAGATACACTTTCTAAAGTTATTAAATAAATATTAACGCATTCACTACCGTGTAGCGCTACGGGCTACGCTCGTAGCCGATAACATGGAAAAAACCGTATGCAAAGAGTATGTAATCACTAGATAGATTTATACAACTTGCGTCAAATTGAGGGTTGTATGACAGTTGTTATTGCGTCTTAATCAAATAGACGTTATGAGACTTGTTACGCGAAGGAATCGGTTGTCGTTTAAATTTAGTAGAATTATTTTTATATTTCAATGTTGGCACTAAAGGCTTTCATAATTCAGTTTTGTATGCAACGTCGCTGGACTGCAAGTCGTACATTATTTAATTTTATCTTGTGTTATTACCTAGATGTTACTGTTTTTACTTTTATTTTTATTGTTATCTTGTTTTATGTTTGAGTACCTACTAATTTTTGTGTTTCTTTTTGTATGCCATACAAATGCTTTGGTCATATGTACCTACTGTTAATTTGTATGTAATAAATAAATAAATAAATAAAATCGGTTCTAGTAGGGTCACGTTAACTCATGATAACAGTACTGAACGTTATGTAAAATTATTTTGAACGCAAAGTAAAAACGTCACATCCAAAGGAAACTTTAAATTGCCTGTCTACTTTGTTGCATGCATTTTATAAACACAAATTTTCCATACATTTCAATCTAATTTTCTTGTACTAAGGTATTGTCTGTCCGTTTGTCACAGGGCCCTAACTCGTGAATCGTAATATTTTTTTTTTTTTTTTTTTTTTTTTTTACTTCAATCTTTGCCAGAGAGAAACGATATTTTCCTAGAATGTTGCGTGAAGCTATTCAAATCAAACAATATCCCAATTTTAATAGAGAAGATGGTTAGTCATTAGCGCCGGCTTGGGATCCTGTTTTACATCTTATCAAGGATCAAGCAAGACACAAGAATGGAAACCTTGGGCCTCGAACAGTGCAAACAAATTAGGGATAAAAGTAGTATATGTAGAGTATTTGTTTAAAAGTATATCATAGTAATAAGGCGATCTGAGAGTTTTCTTTCGGCGGTTATTTCTCCGCAGTAAGCCTTATAGTGAACCGCTGGTAGATATTTATTTAATAAAATTTAATAAAATAATTAATGCAGAAGGGCATTTATTATTTTATTTAATAAATATTTCGCACAAGTGTAACTGTCTTAACACATTAGGCCTATCTGGCAAGTATGTACCTTTATTTTTAATTGATGTTTATAAAATGGATAGCATGCACAACTTTTTTTTTTTTTTTTTTTAATTTTATTCATCAATTAGCACATACTTTACACTATGTTTAAAGTGCGCCAAACTGTGAAACAGTTTGTTGGCGTCGCGTTCTGTCACTACAATTATTGTGCACAGTGATGCTTACTTACTAACTACTTAACTTAACAAACATGCAATATGCAAACGAAGAATTAGTCGCCATACCAATGCAGATTCTATAGCGTTGAAATAGAGTATATATTTTACTGATGGATGGTAAATGTCTGCGTTGGTAGGTACGACACACGAAATTATTATGAGTGCAAGATACAAATTCGGAGGAGGTACCTACAATTAGTAATTATCATGTAGTATCTTTTTCAATTTACTTTTTAAATTTCCAATTTTTAATTTTTCCTCGTCAAGCAATAAAGGGTATTTATTGTATATTTTAGGAATAAGGTACTCTTTGGTTCTTTTAGCGTAATAATTTTTGGCAACCGGCTGCATCAATAATTTCCTTTTAGTGGACCTAGTACAGTGACGTTTTTTCTGCCTTTGTACCTTATAATCGTCACTATAATAAGTTTCTAGGATAATTAGGTATATAATCTTACAATCTACAGGGAGAATTTTACAGATCGAAAACAGTGCGTCATAGTTTGTCCTATATTTTCTCTTTATGTCTTTGCCTACTAGATATTTCATTAGTCTTATCTGTAGCTGTTTTATCCTATCTAAATATGTCTTAAAAGTAACTCCATAGCAGCTCAGCCCATAACTAAGTAATGAGTCAGCGAGAGAATAGATACACTTTCTAAAGTTATTAAATAAATATTAACGCATTCACTACCGTGTAGCGCTACGGGCTACGCTCGTAGCCGATAACATGGAAAAAACCGTATGCAAAGAGTATGTAATCACTAGATAGATTTATACAACTTGCGTCAAATTGAGGGTTGTATGACAGTTGTTATTGCGTCTTAATCAAATAGACGTTATGAGACTTGTTACGCGAAGGAATCGGTTGTCGTTTAAATTTAGTAGAATTATTTTTATATTTCAATGTTGGCACTAAAGGCTTTCATAATTCAGTTTTGTATGCAACGTCGCTGGACTGCAAGTCGTACATTATTTAATTTTATCTTGTGTTATTACCTAGATGTTACTGTTTTTACTTTTATTTTTATTGTTATCTTGTTTTATGTTTGAGTACCTACTAATTTTTGTGTTTCTTTTTGTATGCCATACAAATGCTTTGGTCATATGTACCTACTGTTAATTTGTATGTAATAAATAAATAAATAAATAAAATCGGTTCTAGTAGGGTCACGTTAACTCATGGTAACAGTACTGAACGTTATGTAAAATTATTTTGAACGCAAAGTAAAAACGTCACATCCAAAGGAAACTTTAAATTGCCTGTCTACTTTGTTGCATGCATTTTATAAACACAATTTACAAGGAAATGATAAAAGTAGGTATATTTTATTAAATGCTTCCTTCACATTTGTTTGATGTTTCCAAAACCAGTGTCTTTAAAATCACGATTTATGGGTTTCGTGATCATACTTGTAAACTAATGAAATTAGTTTCAATTTAACACTGCGATAATTGAAGGCGGTGCTTAATTGCCATTTCCTTTTTTAATAGAGAGGAATATAATATAATATGTAATAAGATAGGCGTAAGAATCAAAATGGCGAGTCATAACGCTCATACGACTGGATCTATCGAGCAAAATCTCCAAATGACGTAACTACTACATTTTAAACGACTGCAGGCTCCCCGTTCAAAAATGCTGAATGTTTTAGACATTTTTCTCTATCATCAAACATGTTTCTTAACACATTATCAATGTTACTAGTTTACTACTTATAACAGGGCCATTGCGATTTATTGGTAGGTATATATTTAAAACCTACAGTTTGCCTTTATCATTGATATTTTTTGTTGTAAATACTACTCGAAATTTACAAAATTCACGCAGATAACTGGTTTTATGAACTTATTTTCGACTGCACGCAAGATAATTTTTCACTTTAAAAAGTTGGTTCAGATTATTAATATAATTATCTGTCATAATATGAAAAAAAAAACCGCCCAAGAGCATGTCGGGCCACGCTCAGTGTAGGGTTCCGTAGTTGCTCATCCTTTTCAATAAACTGCTTTTTTAAGCCCGAGGTTTACGTTAAGAAAGATTTTAAGGTCTATAAAAAGGTCGTAAACGCCCTAGAAACTGTAATCACTTATTACCTTCCGGAAGTCAACTTACGACCTTTTAAAGAAAAAATATGAAATTTGGCGATAAATCAAAAACGGCTCGACCGATTTTGTTCAATATAGTTTTCATTGAAAGTACTTATAAGGCTTCATTAACATGAATTTTTCTGTTTTTTTTTGACCCGTGGTTGAAAAGTTAGAGGGGGGGGACACATTTTTTTTTGTTTTTGGAGCGAATATTTACAAAACTGCTGACTTTATCAAAAAATAATGTTACAAGACCCCTATTATTTTTACAAGAACTATTCAACGACACCCCACACACCAGTGTTGAAAAGAAAAAAAAAACACCCCAACTTTAGGTATTGGAGAGGTACCCGAAAAAAATTTTTTTTTTAATTTTTATTTTACCGTTCTGTCGGCGTTATACATACACATACTCATAACAAATTTCAGCTTTCTAGTACTAATGATCACGGAGCTAAGCCGCGGACGGACGGACGGACGGACGGACGGACGGACGGACGGACAGACGGACATGGCGAAACTATAAGGGTTCCTAGTTGACTACGGAACCCTAAAAAGGACGGGTTGCACTCCGGGAGTGCCGGCAGAAGTGAAAACTTCGATTTTATTATATCTCACTGACACTTGATTTCTATTTTAATCTCTATTTCTTACTAATGTATGTTTATGATTACGCTTCACCCTCTGTCACTTACAACATTTTGTTGTTCGAAGGCCCCCTTTCTTTGAAACAGACACGGTTGCTAGGTTACCGAGTCGGTAACTGTATACCGACTGACTGTTATCTGACGCGCGGATCTGTCGCGAGTTTAACATTTTTTACCCATCTAAAAATTGCCAAGCGCCGCTAAAGAACTTTTCACTTCAAAAAATTAAAAGGAATAAGGGGCCTTTTAAAAAAGAGGGGTTTCTAATGTTCATCGGAAGTTTTTTTTGTCATACTTCCTTTATTTAATATGTTACTAAATACAGTCCGAATAGCAATAAATATAATATTTCAAATGCAATGTATATTGTGAATTGAATAAATAAATAAATGAATGAATGAATGAATAAATGAATGTTACTGTGATACGATACGAGAATAGCTGAACTGTATAGCGCAAAGCTCGGTCGAATTACCGTCCAGGGCGAATAACGA
Organism: Apotomis turbidana; assembly: GCA_905147355.2. Taxonomy (NCBI): domain Eukaryota; kingdom Metazoa; phylum Arthropoda; class Insecta; order Lepidoptera; family Tortricidae; genus Apotomis; species Apotomis turbidana. The sequence continues at coordinate 53,023,659 of LR990280.1, read as the reverse complement.
CTTTACTTGTTGCTTGTACGTTGTTGCCGGGAACAGATGGCGAGGTAATATCAAATTTGTCAAGTCAAAGGAAAAGCGAACTAGTCTGTTTGAGGCGTTCTTTTATAATACAGGAAAAAGCCTTTTAGGATTTAACTGCACTGTACCTATGGCTAAGCTAACAAATGCATCTCGCTGTAGCGCGTGTGGTACCTAATCACTTTAACTACCAGAGCAGAGTTTTAACACGGGTAAAATAACATAGCCCTTGTTACAACTGGTAGTAAGATGGGCAGTACACGGGTAATGAAGGCTAATATTATAAAGGCGAAAGTTTGTGAGTGTGTTTGTGTATTTTTGTTACTTCTTCACGCTCAAACGGCTGGACCAATTTTGATAAATTTTGATATGAATGTAGCTGACACCCTGGATTAATAGTGTTCCCATGTTATGAGCGGGTAATACCGCCCGGCGCAGCTAGTATGGTATATTTTATGTCATTTTTTTTCTAGTATAACGTTTGTAAGTTTCTAAGACCCGATACACTTTAGATATTTAAAAAGCCTGTTACAATCAACATCACAATTAACTGACAATTTGACATAAACCTGTAGAAAAATTTTCAGCTTTTAATGCTGACGGTACTTACTTCACGTCGATCTTAACTGAAGAAATTAAGTAGCATTCATTTCAGCGCACGAGCAAAGTAAATAATCCGAAAGCCGGCAATTTGTTATACCGTATATCAGGAGAAAGAAAACCAATTTCATCTCCCAAGCGAAACATGAATAGTGCCTATTGAATGGTATCAGCAAATCATAAAGACCTTCTTTTCAGTGCTGTATTATATTGCGCTTTCAGAGAACTTGCCTAGAGGTCGGTCGGCTGAATTAGATCATAAAAAGTTTCATGATAACTCTGCCTGCTCTTGCGATCCGATCTACAACACTATACAGTTTATAAACAATAAGTCATAGAAGCACCAGAACTGACCCGTTCAGCACAACTGGCTGAATATTCAGCGTTTGAAACTAAGGCGTGTTTTTTAAAATAGATGAAATAGACTTAGATAAAATTGATTTTTTTAAATATTGTTAAAATAGACGATTGTTGGAACTGTTGGAAGTCGATTTTTTATGTATCCCGAAGCCACTCCCGAGTGCCATTAGGTCAAGTGCGAGTTAGATCATAATTAAAACGACTGGCTCTTCCGTTGCGGTAATAATCGTGAAAAGGGAATGGACTAGAATCTCGCGGATAAAACGCTGAGAATCACCCCACTATGCTTCGCGACTTCGCGACAGTACTATATCGAAAGTATTTTTCAGGTGGGGCCTGGCCATGGCCTATGAGTTGAAGTCATGAATTTTTATGGGTAACCCAAAATTCTGGGGTGGGCACTAGACCATATTGGGGTGGGCACGGCCCACCCGGCTACCCCCGTAAATACGCCAATGATCGAAAGAGATAGATAAATATCTTGCACGAGAAAGAAGCGCGTGTCACAGTTGTGCCAGAGGCGCTGGACTAATAGCGCCACCCCCTAATTATAAACTCCTCATTCCCAGAAAAAAAAGCTATACTTAGCTTAAAAGAAATAAAAACGATACTACTTAGGTTGTTTCGCTTTGTATGGGCATCGTACGGTATCCTAACCGAGGTGATTTTTTTTGACATGCCAGGGGTGCCGGTGTTTTCCTAGATACCTAATTTAGATAGTATAATTAATGAAAATTATATGAACAGTAAAATTTGCTTCGTAATTGCAATACTAGGTGTTATTTCTACCTCCATTTTTTTCTTAATTCATCCATTCCTCATTGCACGCTATCTTACTTTGAAATAGCAGGTTTATCGCGATATTCCTTATTTACCTTCAGTATCTAACATTTCGGCGTAGTTAACGTTAGCATACGCAGTGGTTACTGGAGATGTCGACTAAATTTTGACTGTTGTTTGCAATAAGTTTACTGTGAGAAATCTATCCCGCATAGAACTAAAAATCCACGTGCATCGGAAGGTTAGTCATACTGCAACGGTTTTATATTTTATAGTTGATCTGAGATGAGGCAGCGGTTTATTACAGACATTGCAATGTATATTTTTTATGCTACGATTCATAGACAAGAAATGCGGCCAAGTTTACCACCAAACATCTTTTATCTAGAGATGTGCCGTTCTCGAGAACGTTTTTCGATTTGTATGGGGAAAGAACGTTGAAATAATGAAATAATGAACTTTATTCTGCAAGTGCACTTTTCTTCCACAAGGGCACTTTTACATGTCTGAGTCTACCGGCATTTCACAAGAGGAGACCACTGTTGAGAAGAAACGCCGAAAGAAACTCAACAGTCAGTCATTTTTTCATAAAGGATAGTACTTAACTATTACAGTAGGTAATATGAACTTAACTATACGTAGTTCTCGAAGAAAACATATTAAAAGTGTATTCTAAGATATAAATGAGGAAAAGTGTAAGAATAAAATATAGAAACTACAAGAAAGTATGACGGTTTAACACAATTTATGTACGTTTGATATGCTTTCTTATTTATTAGAACTGTGTTCCTTAAACTAGTCAGGTACAATCTAAGGAGTCAGTTACTCGGTTTCTGGTTCAGGCCATGCTTTTGACATTAGAGATTTTTTTAAACGTTCTCGAGAATTTCCCATACAAATCGGAAAACGTTCTCGAGAACGGCACAGTTCTACTTTTATCGAAACTATAAATGGGTATAGCATGAATAAATATAATAAATGTACACGAGATCTAACACAGATCGATCTAGTCCCAAACTAAGCAATGCTTGTACTTTGGGTAGGTACTAGATGAATATAATAGCTTTAATAAATATAAAATAACCAACTGCAGCGACATTTATATTTTTTTATTTAGAACTGTTGTGAAAAACCAGTTTTACCGACAGACACTGATTTATGTTCACTATTTCTCTTACCTCACCTGACGTTACTCAGGTAGCAAACAGGCTGTACTTATACAGCCATTATAACTCTAATTTAAGCTGTATAATGGCTGTATAGGTGCTTGAGCATGTGTGCTACTTTGGTACCTACTTACTTTATAATTTTTATTAGTCTTATCACACATGCGGCAAATATTACGGCATGATAGTTCAAAATTCGAACTCCGGAGTAACCCGACACAGCGAACGAAGTTAAACATTCCTATAAAGTGCAGTCGATTCGTGCAGGATTGGCTGCCTGCTGACGTTCCCGGATTCTGGCCTGCAGGTGGTACTGGCGGTACAGGTACTCCTTGGTCATCGCTTCGGCCGTGAACATTGCCCGACTACGTTGTAGCAGTTCACTCCGAGGCTTCCACGCAGCGCTCAACCGCAGCGACGACCCTAACTGCTTCTTACACGCACTCACTGACATCTTCACGATCGTCAACAGAACTATATATATCGTAGTTAAACCACTCAAATATATCCCCAAATTATTCAACCTATCTTGTCTCATCAAAACGCTGTACAGCAAAACGTAATAACTGTAAAACAATGCGAAATTTGACACTATCCAAGCGAACTTCATGCAATTGCCGGGCCGAATGCCCTGCATAAAATGTACATCTTCACAAAACCTCTCCAGACCGTAACATAAAATAAAAATAACACCCTCAAAAATGATAATCAACATCGGTAACAGCTGAGTGGCACGCCTGTAATGGTCTGTTGATATATATTCCATTAGATTGCCTAGAAACGGCATTGTTACGAGAAACAAAAATATTGAAACGGCAAAAGTTATTACACCGGGATATTTGTCTACTATTGCGAAATTCTTTGCGAAAATCTCTAAAAGGTGATAGTAGATTATGCTGGTGTTCCTCACGGCCACACACGCGTAAGAACTGAATGTTATGACCAGCCAAAATGGGTAGTTGTCGTATTCGCGAAGCATCGCTGGCACCCGTGCGTATAAAAACGATATTGGCATGTACGCTATTCGTTGTGGCGATAAATTATGTTCGTATGCAAAAGGGCAGGTCATCATGGCCACCGTGCAGACGGCGATAAGGTGGTAGGCAATATTGGCGGTGATAGTTAGAACGGCATTCGCGTAGCACGGCGCGCGAAATCGGCAGCTAGCGCCCTCATTCACTATCATCCCTGTGCCGACCGCACTCGTGAAGATCACCATTCGAAGAACATTAGACAAGGAAAATTTATCGGAGTAGATGATAAAATCCATGTCAAAAGCGTCGTAAAAATACATGAGTATACCTTTCTGCAACAATGACCCCAGTAACAGCAGTGCGAAGCCAATTGACGGATAAATAATAAACACTCCTAAAAACCATTCCATAGAACGCCTTCTCTTGAAGCAGCTCAGGTACAGCAGTATGCCAGCTATCATAGAGGGTATGCACATATTCCACTGTATGTTGAGTCCGTTTTCAATTCGGCCAGTTATACTCAGATAATACTGAACTTCCGGGAAGGTGAGGAAAAGTTGCTCACAATATGGGTATTTGGCGCCTGATCTGATGCAATCGTCGTTGATAGTGAAGTTCCTTTCCATTATATTGCAGTTTATATGCGCCCACGGCCCGCAGGTGTAAAACGGTTGAGGATTATTGAATGACATTAGCATGTAGTGGATCACAAACGTCGCGTTAATGTGATTATGGCATAATATTAGAAATTGCCAAAAAATGAGAACGTATCCGACGTGCGACAGAACAGGTCTAACCTTCCAAACGTCGAGAGTGTCGAGTCCCGTGAATTGTCCCATAATTAATTCCATGTATAGCACCGGTATGCCGATGACTATTGAAAGGAACATATACCATATAATGTATCCGAACGCCCCATTTATTAGCGCGAGGCGAGGGACATTCACGAACATGGGCAAGCCAATGCTTAAGCTGATGAGCTTCATTATATGGAAGTTTCTCGACAGGAAACCAGACTTCTCTTGGGTTTCGGACTGCATTTTGTTGGATATAATTTTTCGACAAACTTGTTGACTTTGTCAGAACATGGTCTTAGTCATGGCCACAGTGAAGTTATGTCTACTTGAATTTATATTACTTATATTGTGTGGAAAGTATGTATACACAAAGGAATTTCAGATTCCTTGACTTTAACAAACCTATAAATATTATAAAACTTACGTTACTTTTGATTGTGACCGATTGACAGACATCGCAAAGCTAAATATGTACTTATCGAGAATGTTGACAACTTTTTGTCTATTTTTTGACACGTTAAACTACGAACCTGAGATCTGGTGGGTCTTGCTTAAGTAGCCCGAATAATCCGATGACCTTTTAACAACCTTTTCGTCAGCGTCATCATATCAGTTTGATAAATAAGTACATAGTAGTAATCATTTTTGCAGGCCGAGTCTGTTTACCATTTATTTTACCTGAGAATCAGACGACGTTTTTCCGTTATACAGTGTGGCCACAAACTGTAATTTCATTTAAAAGTACGATAAGTTTAAACACCTTCTACAACAAATGCATCTATGTAAAAGAGGAAACAGGAAATATATATGTAAATAAAGTAGCAGTTTGGGTCCACACTGCATAATGGAATAAAAGCTATTGTTTGATAATTACAAAGGTACCTAAGTAGACTCGGCTTGCAAAAATGATTACCACTATACCTATACTACTATACTACGCCACTGATACTTACGTACATACATAAAAAATACACACATTTTTCTAGTAAAATGCCTAGTCTAGTCTACTTGTTTTTTTTTTTATAAAATATAACTACTGAAATTCATTTACCTACAGTTTAATTATAATACCTTAATCCATTATCTTCCACAATGCATTTCACAGGCTAACGAACGGAAGCCTAAAAAAACGCAAAACATATTACGCCTGAGGTGGCCTGAGCCTCCCTGAGCGGAGGGAGTCGAGAAAAGTTCGAGTTCGGAGTGAAAATGAGAGTAAAAAAGAAATGCCCGCCTGGCCGAAGCAAAATTAGCTTCTCAGATAACTAGGTCGATGCAGAGTCAGCCACCGGCTAAGCTTGCACCATAGATTGGAGAGGAGTTATTTTTTTTTTCTTGGAAATTTTCTCTTCGTCACGACTTAGCGAAATTTAATTTGTGCATTTTAAAACAAAAATTTCTAAAATCGGTTGAGAACTCGCTGAGATCTGCGCATTGTTACAAAATCCATTCGAGTCGATCCATTCAATCTCTTATCGGATATCCTGCTTACTTAACACGTTCACTGCGGCTCAAAATATTGCTTACTTTCAACTAGTGCTGTAAGAGGTCTTTACGCCTTAACTGTACCATTTCACAGGTGCGGTTAGGGGCCTTTAGACCATATCAAGGAACAGACTTTTAAAATGTTTTTTTTTTTTTCGCGAATTTCAAAAATGTATATAGGATACTTATATAATGCTGTAGCTAAAGGACTCTTCTGCCTTGTTTTGGCTTCGCCCGAAGTTCTGATATCAGAACATGGAAAATAACAAAAAATAATTAGGAAGCTTTTAGACCTCCTACAGCACTGAATTTGAGGTAAATTTGTATTTACTTCTAGTGATGTTCCCGATAAAAAGGCAATTTATCGATAAATCATACAAATTTATCATACACTATAAGTAAATTATATGTGACTGTAATAGAAACATTTAAGACACAGTGGTTTGTTACAATCACGGAGTAAAATTTAATCGATCAATGATTCAGCTGTGTACACATTCGATAATTATTATTGTTAATATTACTCACTAACCTACAGCACTCTTGGGTATTTATTTACTACACATCAACTGATACACTAAACACAAATGACGCTTATTACTTAATAGTATGTACGTATTTTGACTCATTAGCAAACGAAATACATTTACATGCATAGCTCATAGACGCGTGCACATCACTGGGCCATAGTTCAACTATCATAGACACAAACAGGCGCGGGAGGGGGCGGATAAGCCCATACTTCCTACACGAGGTCTTTAGACCCCCTATCCGCAATGGACGCACACTTTTCACTCTCAGTGCGATGAGAGGCCTTAAGACCTCCCGCGTGTTTTAAAGTGCAAAAAAAATCGACGTTATGGTAGGAATCGAACCATATATTGAACTCTTTTCTACCTATACTATTCTTTAAGCTACGAGCTCCGCACCAGAGCGAAACCACAATATTTTTACCCGCACAGCCCGAGAGTACCGGCAGGAGGTCTTTAGACCTCCTATCGCAGCGAACCTGTTAATACCTAATTTGATTTAGCTTTGTTCAAACTGTGTGCTGCATTCGACCAAACCTTGATTCCAAGATTACCAGGTACTTTAGGATAGTACCTATATCATATAATTTTGATCATAGGTCTAGCAAATCTTGCCGCGACTATAGGTACCTGTCGCGCGATCTACAGTGTAGTTATTTTTTTAACAAACATTTGACAGTTCTCCGTTGATGTTTGTAGTGATGTAGCTAAGACATATTGTTTGCCAAATCTAACGATTATGAATGGTTGATCGAATCGATTTTATCGACGAACTTTTTTTTGAACCTGTATATATTTTTCTTTATTTTGTGTAAATCAATATTATTTTGAGCTACGAGCCGTCGGTATCACTGGGGCTTTCTATGTAAAATAGTAATTATATTTATTGTTATTTCTTAAGGTTATTACCCATTTACCGATTTAATCGATTTCTACCAATTTACATAAATAGTACATGAATACACAAATAGTACATGTACACGAAACGCAAGATTTGTGACCAAAACTTATTCAAAACACAGCTTTTAAAAAAAAGCACGTACCTAGTACGTAACTGTTTATGTAATGATTTATTTACATACTTCAACACCGTGATACGAAAAAATATAATATGAACTCAATTGTATCAAATAGAAAGTAAAAAACTTTTATAGATACTTAATAGAAAAACCACTATAACATTGCTTGTTTTTTTTATGAAATTCAATAAGTCGTGCAGATTTACGTTATACGGGTCCTGTAATGTGTCAAAATGTATGTAAAAAAGAAAAAAATAATCATAGTATAGTGTCACCTGTCTTGCACGGTATTCTATGGAAGTGACATGTAGCCTTTGTCGCGCGACAAAGAGTCGCGTGTCGCAGTTATGCTATACGTACTCGCGTGCGTAGCGACTGACTGTACTCACTTGTAGTTGCATTGCAAATCCGCGAAGTACCTAAGTTCGAATTACTACACATAAAATATATTTCAGTACAATTTCCTATAAGAATACGCACCCAAAATTGATTTATACATTATCCCGAATACCCTAATGTGTTGCCGCAATTACCTTTCCGAAGTCGGCTTAAAATTATCAAAGGCACTTTTATGCAAAAAAGAGTGACTCGTGGTCGAACTCCCATCGACAACGGTCATTAATCATGGGTAATCCACCCCCACCTGAGGCTGGGTTCCGTTCCCCGTTTATGCAAAAAGGCTTATGTCATTAAGTAGATGGGGTCGCTTATGTCGTTTTGGACATGGCCGGCACAGCTTTAGCGCGGCCGCAAGATAACGGAAAAATGCTAGAAAATGGGCTATTTGAATTTTATTCTTTAACACGTCGTTACATACTCGTATGTACTTAGATCACGCCGGAAGACGCGATATACCTAAGTATAAAATATAAATATCAGACAACCTCACACAAAGCAACCTACTCCCAAATTAAGCTCAAGAAGGCTTGCGTTAGTTGTGTTATGGGTACTAGGCGACGATAGGTATACCTACTTACATAGATAAATTAATACTAAAATACACAGAAAATACATGACCCAGACACAAATATTCGTGTTCATTGCACAAATGTTTGCCCTTGTCGGAGTCCGAACCCAGGGCCGTCGGCTCAGTAGGCAGCTGCTTTACCACGGCGCCAACCACGTCGTCATACTAAAGATAAACGTCGCGATAATATTCATCAACATACTCCAAGGTGCCTTGCACCGCCTTCCCCTTTTGATAGCTCGTGGCGGGCGAGCGGTCATAAACCAATCATCGTGGCGCACACGTGTTATTCGATCGGGATACATTTTACACACACGATCAATGAAATACAATTCTACGGTATTTTTTTCTATACTCAAAAGTAGTCACTGGTCTCATATTGTAATTCAATTCGCGAAATTGTAATCTGTCGATAGATAAACTATAACTACCACAATGCATTTAGCATAATACCTGGTAACAAATATTTTTTTTCAATTCTATAAGTCAACTAAGTACTACTTTGACGATGTGGTTGGCGTAGTTTGTAGAGACCTGCCTACTGAGCTGGCGGTACCGGGTTCGAATCCCGGCCAGGGCAAATATTTGTGTGATGAACTCGAATATTTGTGCTTGGGTCATGGTTGTTCTATTTAAGTATTTTATCTTTGTAAGTATGTATGTATATCGTCGTCTAGTTCCCATCATAACACAAGCCTTCTTGGGCTTAATTTGGGGAAGATCGATTTGTGTTAGGTTGTCTGCTATTTATTATTATTATTTATTTATTTTACTTGAGGAAACTGTTACTGTGAGCCAAAATGTTAAAGAACTTGTCTAAATAAATAATATTAATACTTTAGTAATATAAATATCTAAAAATTCTTTGCCCGCCACTTCTACCACTTTTTAGGGTTCCGTAGTCAACTAGGAACCCTTATAGTTTCGCCATGTCCGTCTGTCCGTCCGTCCGTCCGCGGCTTAGCTCCGTGATCATTAGTACTAGAAAGCTGAAATTTGGTATGAGTATGTGTATGTATCAAGCCGACAAAACGGTAAAATAAAAACTAATTTCGCTTACCTCTCGAACACCTAAAGTGGGTTTTTTTTTTCGTTTCAACCCTAGTTTGTGGGGTGTCGTTGAAATAGGTCTGTTAAAAAGAATAGGGGTTTCCAAGCATTACTTTTTGATAAAGTCAGTAGTTTAGTAAATATTCGCTCCGAAAAAATAAATGTATCCCCCCCCTCTAACTTTTCAACCACGGATCAAAAAAATATGGAAAAATTCATGAAAATAAGGCCTTATAAGTACTTTCAATGAAAAGTATATTAATCAAAATCGGTTCATCCGTTTTTGAGTTATCGCAAAATTTTCTTTAAATGACGTAAGTTCACTTCCAGATGGTGATAAGTAATTACAGTTACTTTGGCGTTTACGACCTTTTTATAGAACTTGAAATCTTTTCGGAACTTAAACCTCGGGCTTAAAACCGCTGTTTAAAGCCCGTCTCTTGTGAAGGATGAACAACTACGGAACCCTACACTGAGCGTGGCCCGACATGCTCTTGGCCGGTTTTTTTCTTTACCTTAGTAGGGTAAAAAGTACTTTATAATCTTCCAATTCAATCCAATATTGATTTAAATACGTCCAGCCACCCTTACAAGTTTAGCATTTCGACGTGCAGTTACGGGCCGCACATACGCAGGCCCACCTGCAAAGGATCAAATCAAAAAAAAAAAAAACAAGTTCAGCATCGGCCTGAGAATATTCCTGAAATATTAATTAACAGCTAGTCGATGTTGTGCGGCGGGTCTTGATAAAATAAGAATTCATAAGTGGAATAGCACTTAGCAAGCATCGAAGTCTTGCGTATTTTTTATATTTGCCTTTCGTATTGAAATTGAGATGATGACTTTTCAATTTTACCACATACTGTAGAATTAGATGATTCATAAAAAAATACCAATTACCTAATAAAGAACCTTCTTCGAAATAAACTGAAAAGACAAGATTAATCCGTTCATTTACAAATTACATTGGAATCACCTTTTGAAGTCGGGGCCAAACCATTCTTTTTTCCTATTAACACATTTGGTTATATGTAGAATATACGAGTATTTTGTTCGATAAGTAAAGTTTACGTGAGGTTTGGCACCGACTTCAAAAAGTAATTCGAATGTAATCTGTAAGTTCATTTATGAACGGATCCTCATCATTTATTGGTCCCGGAATCTTTCGCCAGATTTTCCTTTCAACCACTATAAGAACTTATTTTCTTTCTTTTGTGTCAGTGTCCAAGCTTCACAGTCACACCCATAATTAGGATTGGGCTGATTACCATTTTATAGGCGCATTAATATTGGTTGGTCTACTTATCAACTTGGATTGGATACTAACTCTGTGGAGCGCTGCAGAGCATCAATACAATACAATACAACAATACTTTAATGCACACCAACAAGAAATATATTACATGACAAATATTTAATTAAACAACGGCATCTTAGGGCGATCTGAGTAGATGCAAACGTCAATCTCTTCCGCCCTATGGTATCAACCATAGAAGAAGATTTAAGTACCTTGGTTGCATAAATACCGACATCAGTCGGTAACTATGCAACCAAGGTACAGACAGCAGGAAGCGACTTTGTTCTATACTATGTAGTGATTCCCGTCCTGAAACTCTAAACAATTATTGTGGAGGATGTACCTATAAATGTACATATATAGATTAGGTACATGTTGTTAATGAGTAAGTACTAGGGAATGCAAATCGGTTTTAACCGAAAACGGTTATAATCGGTTATTTCAGTCATACCAATAACCGATTATTTTTATTTCGTAATCGGTTATAATTGGTTATTTAATATTTGTTTAAATCATGACATTTTCGTAATTTTCGCAGTACACCGCGAAACCAAACATCATTATAAGCTAACTAACTTAGGTACTGTACTGAAAACTTTACGACTACCGAAACTGCCGAGCCCGGAGCAGGGTTCCGAGGAAACTCTCGGTACGGTCGGAACATGAAAATAATAATACATAAATGCAAATTATAACTTTTTTGGTTTGTGGTATTATAGCTAATATACCACGGCGCATTGTTTCCTTTTTTGGAGATAAACATTCCCATCTCTTTCTTACTAATGCGCAGGTAGAGTAATGGATAAAGGAGGGGTGTCTTTATCCCGGAGTTGATTGAACTTGATTCTTAATTGAAAATATTGAAATTAAAAATGATTGTGTTTTTGTCGATTAAAGAAATAGATAAGTACCAAACATCGTTTGTGTTTCATTTATAAGTCGTACGCAGCATGGCTTTCCACGTTTAGACCGTATTTCTTTAAAATTTTTTCGGAGTTTGTAATAATCGGTTATAACCGATAAATGGGTATTATTTGTTATAACCGATAGAATAATCGGTTATGAAATTTGGTCGGTTTTTGCATTCCCTAGTAGGTACCTGTATTTTACAAAGAACGAGCGGGCATTATTCACACCATTTTAGGGCTTAAATTTACATTATTGTTCATGAATGATGAACAATAACTTAAATAGAAGCGTACAAAACATCGTTAAAGTAAGCAAAATCCTAACGTACGTACATGTAGACGGCATGATTTAAGGAATACGATTAAGAGGCCGATGTAATGTGACAAAGAGCGAAAAAGGTAGGTAGGTACGTTGACCGTACATGTAATGTCAAATACGTAAGCTATTGTTTTAGTATGGCTATTTTTTTTATTTGTATAGTGGGAAGTGCCAGTGAAAACACTCGTGGGGTACGTGTGCCGCAGGGACTTGCCAGTGAAACCACCTCGTGTGGCACATGTGCCGCATGGATGTGCCAGTTTTGCCATCCATGAGGCCGATCTACCGCATGGACGTGCCACTGAAACCACCCGCTAGGCACATTCTCCGCATGAACGTACAAGTGACACTACCCCTGAGGCACATGGACTATAAATGCAAACCTATCAACCAACCTTTGAACAGTCTTAGCAGGACGTCTAAAGATGGTTATATAAAAACAACACTAGACTGCGGTAAAAAGGAGAGGAGACACGGATGAAGTTGAGGGCTACTTCAAGTAATTAAATAAATGTAGGTACATAATCTATAAAGATGTAATAACTTAAAGCCTTTGCATAATTGACCGTCCAGAAATAATAACATTCCGCAACTTCTGGACTTGACAATTTCGGACTAAGTTTGATTGTGTCGGGAAAATATTTTTTCCCTTGTAAAATTTCCCAGGGAAATATTTTACATAATGCGTAACTAACTAGTTAGTTACAAGTGAACCTCTTTGAAGCGTTTTAATAATAAACTCCGTGATAATGATAATTCTAACCTTTAGGACTAAGTTAAGTACAAAACAATTTACGCTTATGTATGTATTTAATCATTTACTGTCGATAAGTATGTATCTTTTTTTATCCATATAAAATACCTAACTAGAAAGCATAACACCAATTAAAGCTTAGAAATCAAATTAAAACTTTCAATGTTTCTTTATGTAATAAAACTAGTAAAATTCGTTTTACACGTTGCATTAAATCACTGTAAATGAAACAGTGCAATTTAATTTACTAAAGTTTTATTTGTAGAATAAAGCAAAATAAATATTATTTTGTAACCGCATCGCAGAGCACGTTTATACAAACAAGATTTTTCTTTTCCATTAAAGTTGCCGGAGAGGCAAAATACAGTTGTACAATATACAGTTATACAAAGATACCATTCATGTTTAATCATGTATTGAACACTAACACATAAGTTTACTTACACATTATTTGGAGCTTTGTTATCTGGAATAAATAAATAAATAAATTATTCGCAGTTTGCTTACTATCATAGTAATTAAATTACAAACCTCGAGGGTATTTTGCACCCGCTGCCTGAATGAAATTACTAGTTTAATTTCAACTACGACTTTTCCAACTTCAAGATAAATATTAACCAGCTATGTACGGACGGTCTCTGTTTGTATTTAAGTTCATCGGACAGTTAATAGGGTATCTGTGGGGTATATACTTTATGTGTAGAGGGAGGAACGCCCGCAACTTTGCACGCGTAACCGCTTTCAACACGCGTTTATTACAATATTGCAAAGATGTAGGTATAAAATAACGTAATTTATTGACGACAGACAGTCCTGTTGTACTTACAGATATGTTCCATAATATATGTAAGTACAAATGTCTACTAAAATCACCTGGGTATTCGTGCCGAAACTAGCGTCCAATGCGATCACATTCTTGATTTGATTCCATAAGACATATTCGTCCACGCCCCGACAGGTGGTCGGACAACCTGGGGGCTGATTGTTGCAAAAACAGAGCTCATAACTCGGTCTCAATGTACTTACAAGATACGAGATTTTGAAGAGCAGTGACAGAAATTTTAGTGAGTTTTGGTTGTTACCAGGCGATATGCCCCCAGCAGCTCTATTTCTGTACAGTACTGAGAGAGTGACGGGTGATACTATGTCGTGGGACAGGAGTCGCAATGCATAGTTTCTGCTAGACGGGCTGGTCAGAGTTGCAGGAACTCGTTACATGCGTCTTGTTTCTAATCTATTGAGAAGGTCGCTGTCCTCATGATGATAATTCGTTCAATATAATCACCTCAGCGCATGAATTGGCCGTAAGGGATCAGAGACACCGCCATGCGGACCAGCGCCAAAAATGACCCTACCACAATCTTACATATACAACACAATGAACCAACATATATCATACCAACACCAGAAATACTGGGAAGACATAGGAACGTGCTGACAGACAAAAGAAATACTTCCGAATAGAAACCACAAACTCAACACCATCTTACTGAAAATCCACAGGAACCAACTACGCAAAATAGTAGGAATAATAACGGGACATAATACTCTGAACAAACACCTTTTCAATTTAGATATAACAGACAGCCCTCTATGCAGAGCATGCATGGAGGCAGAAGAAACCACCTGACATATTCTACTGGATGGCAAACAGGTAGAAGCATACATGATGAAGTACCTAGGACCTCCAAGTACCGTACACGAAGCCACAAGCAACATAAAGGCCTTGCTTAGGTTCGTGGAGGAGTTGGGGTGGTTGGAGTAGCGCAACCCCCTTTTCACGCAAAATAGGCACGTTGGATGTCGACTTGCGGAAAATGCCCAGCGCAACTAACTATTAACTAACTAAGTAACTAATCACCTCGGTGATCCACTCTGATGATAATTATTACCCCGTGGGTTTCGGTGCAAGAATAATTTGATGCCTACTTTCGGTCGTGTTAAATCATTCGTGCACCAAAACCTCCGGGGTTAGCTGATGATTTTAGTGAATTCCGTGAATGAATTCTAGTTGCGATATATATCTATTCACTCGAGCTATAAACGTATAAATTAGAGCTATATGCCATTGTCATAACATAAACATATTCACTGGCGGAAGACGATAAAAGCCTCGGGCACTTTGTTTCCCAGCAACAGGTCAGAGAAAACAGCCTCTTTAATTGGAAATAAAACGACCGATCAAATTTTTATCTTATGATTCTTATGAAGTTCAAATATAGTATGTAAATGTAAGCAGTTTTAACTCTTGGCAAAGGCTCTAGAGTTAATCATAAAAATATTACCTGTCTCTCTCTTCGCAGTACTGCGAGAGAGTGATGGGCGACGCTATGTCGCACGACAAAACTATTTTTGGACTCTTTTGGGACGATAAATGAGCTACAAGACCAATACAATAGACAGAATGGCATTGTGTGCTTTAAGTGGATCGTAGATAAGTAAAACCTACCAACTATACAAGCGTTTCTCAGTAAGAAGCCCATATAATCAATAATGCCCGTCGGGACAAGAGCGCCAGCGCATATAATTTTCACCCAGTTTTAACATAAAACCGGATCCCATACGGTATCCAAAATCGCTTTTTTAACACTAGTGAGCACTGGTGCTTATGTGCTATTATCGGCGCGAAGTTATCCATTCTTTATTATACGAAACGGAGTCACAATAATCAGGCTGTTCTCTTTACGTTCACCAAACGCAAGCGCCCATATTCCTGATGTGAAAATAATAAACTGCTCGACTCGCGTACAGTTATAAGACTGGTGTTCGTTTACGACCGCTCTGCGCTGATTTGTTTTGTGCGAACTATATTATTATAGCTCGACTGACAAATGGTCGGTGAAACCCGTTATTAGAGGGTGTACATTGTGTGTTCGACACGCAAATGCGGGCTGAAGATCAAGGTCATGTATAGGTTCAGACCTACGTAGACATAGACTACTTACTCGTACGCACCTCTAGCATAACTTTGACACGCGACTCTTTCTCGCACGAGATATACTACCTGTCTCTATCTGTACAGTACTATGAGATAGTGACGGATGATACTATCTCGCGCGTCAGAGTCGCGTATCAAAGTTATGCTAGACGTGCTGCACCTCTAGCATAACTTTGACACGCGACTCTGACGCGCGACGAATACTACCTGTCACTCTCTTTTTAATGCCGTGCGAGCAAGACAGGTGATGCTGAGTTGCGCGACAAGCGAAGTCGCGGCAAGATAGGGTAGCTCTACAGTGGAGGCCTATTATAGTTGCGTTTATCACGTGATAAATGAGTGACAAAGCATCGCATCTTGTCAAAACGTGACGGAGGCTCTGTCACTTATTTATCGCGTGATAAAAGCAACCTGCCCAGCACAACTATGGTTCACGACTCATGTCACGCGATAAAGCATCATCCGTCACTATCTCATAGTATTGTACAGAAAGAGACAGGTATCTCGCGCGAGAAAGAGTCGCTTGCCAAAGTTATGCTAGACGTGCATCATAGGCCCTCACCCGCAGTCTATTTTAAAGTTGGAGAAAGGTATTTTTTTAAAGAGCTGCGCTCTTGTCGTTGTTGCAATCGCTAGCCGTTTCTTTCTTGGGCTTTCTCAATTCTGGTAAGACATGACTTGAACCTTTTGTTTTATTGGCTCAAAGTAATTTCCTCTACCAAAAGAAGGAGAAAGAAAGTGAAAGACTGAAACATCCATACCATTATAAAATTCTGGATTTTGTATTGAAAATCAGTTTTCTATGGAGGGTTATGATTTTAGCAAATTCTTAATAGCGTGATGCAGGATCGTCATTTTTTTGTAAATTTAATCCTCTACAAAAAGCTGTATGGTAATACAGAAAGGCCGGTTTAATCAATATGGCAGGGGCTATCCACATCACAGGTTTCGTCCATACATAGAATTTGCATCCGCCTCAGGGTTCGTCAAAAGTTGGTTGAAATTATCAATATATTTGTCATAATATTTTAAAGGGTTAATGTTTCTTAAATTGTTTTACTTTAAGTTGGTAGTTAAAATCAGTGTTCACTATCTCAAGTGCTAACACTAAGTGGAAACAACAAAGATACGCTCGCATCGGACAACGCTGTACATTTTATTAAGTGCGGGATTAAATGCGATCAGTCGTTTTAATTAGCGAGGAGCACAAAACTGAGTGTGATAGCATAATAGCATGTTGGAGCACGGAGCAGAATATTGGACCTTAATGGGCGATTAAAATATTTATTCTTAAAATATAGGACACAAAAAACATAGATGCGTCGTATCGTTTAAATTCTGGATAGCTGGAATAGCCGAAATAGTATAAAATAAGGCTGGTGGTCTTGTGAAATGCTGGTAGTCTCAGTGCTTTTATGGCCCACTTGCAGAATAGTAGTAGTTTATGCAACTGCTACATAGTGAGAGGTCTTAATATACGAGTGTGGTTTCATGAAACGAGCCGAAGGATTTACAAGTCAGTCAATGGTGAGACTTGCTAAGGAACGGGTTGCTTTGGAGATAAGAAAGAAATGAAAAGTGCCGAAAACATCATAAAAGAAAAGACTCACCATCAAAATCAGGTCTCGAAATCTGCCTCGTTCTGGGAAAAGATGGATAAGGGAAAATACAGTAAACATACTGTCGGGACCGCTAGCGATATAAGATAAAAAATGGCTAACGATTGTTTAGCCGACTAGAGTCTAGCTTTAAGTCAGAAATATTTATCAATGAGAGTAAAATCAATAGAAGTATTCGTTACGTCACGATTACGTACAATAAATCATCCGATTATAGTTACACGTAAATGTGAGGCGTGGGTGAGCTAGCAGACAGTCACAATTCTGTCGCCATATCCGCTCCTATAGGGACGCGCTTTGGAACACTATATCACGATTCTTTTTAAAAATGTAAGATAAGTGGGGGAACATGAAAAAAAGGAAAAGAATAAGTCATCTTACATTCCCAAATGAAGGCCGCAATTTTGTTATGTTATAAGGAGCTAATTTGTTAAAGTTATCGTAATCTATTTCTCGATTTTTCATCATACTATTACTAGTGTCTTTATTCTATGTCTTTATGCTCTATCTTTTGTTACTCGTAAGTATAATAAGTGTAGTAGTGGTGGTGGAGGTGGTGGTCGTGGTGGTGATAGTGACGGCGGTGGATGTTGTGCTACATGCTACTTAAAAAATATATACGAGCCATAAGCAGAACGGTTTGTATGGTTACCCTTTAAGTCTTAACTGTAACTTCCGATACAAAAATATACTAGGTATACGGATTAACGGAAGTTTACTAGATTAACTAACTCAGTTCACTTTAGGATTACCATGCCCACCTGTGATGTAAAGCCGTTGCGAGTTCAATTCCCGCTCTGGAGTTATTGAATTTTTCGCATAAACATCACAATCATGTGTTTCAACCACCGTCAGACCGCTGCTGTAAAAAATATTGAAAGTATGAGCTACAACAAGCTGTAGACTTTCATACAATTATATACTGTAACCGTACTTCCTACCATAATTGATCTAATTTAAAGCATATCATGTCTGGCCCATTGCTTTGCTATTTATGATATGACAGCGGACTGACGGGCGGTTAAAACGCCTGTAGTGTTACCCAAATATTAATAACCTGCCCATTGCAGTAAAACTGCAAATTATATTTTAAATATTAACTAGTGAAGTACCACGTGCGCCGAGAGAGTCCAAGTCTAAATGGCATAAGTGAGTTAACAATTTTTGGGCTGGTTCATGATCCAACGAGCGGCTGCTGGCATTGGTAACAACTGCACATGTTGTAATGAGGTATTCATTAACCATTCTTACCTTGGATGAACGACACCTGTAAGAAACAACCTTCAATGAAGTGGCTACTAACCTTTTCAAGAGTGCTCTTACTTTTATTTATAGTGCTAGGTTGATTATCCATTTTAGTAGTTATTAAGTGTCTCAACAGTTTTGTACACGATTGTAATTTTCAAAATTCCAAAAGCCCTTAGTCGGCCTATACATTTTCAATATAAATTTTGGTAGTAGGACTTGCTTAAATTTCGTAATTACATTGTAGTAAACGTCACAAAAATCATTTTTAAGCGGTTTCATTTCGCAAAACCCCTAAATTCCACGTGTTCGGTTGCGTCAGGTGGCTTGTGGGACCCTTACGCAACCAAATATAGCAGTTTTCCTTTTTTTTGTGCTATAATAATAGTACTTAATAATTGGGCAAGTGCGAGTCCGACTCGCGCATGAAGGGTTTCGTACCATGATCTATAACAAGTTGGTTGTATGGGAGGGCTCCCTTAAATATTTATTTTATTTTATTTTTACTATTTTTGTTATAGCGGCAATAGAATACATCATCTGTGAAAATTTCAACTGTCTAGCTATCACCGTTCTTGATATACAGCCTGGTGACAGACGGACAGCGAAGTCTCATAGGGTCCCGTTTTTACCCTTTGGGTACGGAACCCTAAAAATTTGCTCCCATGAACTGATCAGAGGACTATTCGTAATGTTTACTCATGGTCATGACTTAAGTTTATGTACCTACCTATAGGGTCCCGTTTTTACCCTTTGGGTACGGAACCCTAAAAATTTGCTCCCATGAACTGATCAGAGGACTATTCGTAATGTTTACTCATGGTCATGACTTAAGTTTATGTACCTACCTACAGTTCATCTCTAATCCAACCCGAATTACCCGAAGGCTTCTTTCATATTTACCAAAATTCCAATACGTGAAATGACCCTTAATACCCCACAACACTAGTTCGCACCGAGGCGTGCCGGCCATTTCCAATTTGAAGCATTACACATCAATAAAGCGTATCTTCCCACTATCTATTCACCAAAAATACACTCTCGTAGTGTCAACTCAAGGTATTCATTGAGTCGTATTTACCGGAGCAATAAGTCATTCTGAAAAGGCATCCCTCATTTATTACGACGGCTATTTAATCGGAAAACTTCGATTCACACCGGTACCGGTTTCGCTCGGCAAATCACTAGATAGTGAGTTAATCATAAACAGTGGTCAGATTTGTTTCACAGCAGTCACGCGATCGTTTTTGATGATGTGCAATTAATTTTGACTATTTTTGATGTGCAACGAGCTGATGAGAGAGATGAGATGCTTTTGGTAACTACGGCTACCTGTCATCGCTCTTATTAGAGTCCAACTCGAAATTCGAAGCAATTGAGTGGGTAGTTAACTTGGAACCCTTATAGTTTCGCCAAGTCCGTCTGTCCGTCTGTCCGCAGCTTAGCTCCGTGTGTGTGGGGTGTCGTTGAATAAAATTACCTGAAAATTTGGCAAAATTAAAGTACAACTTTTATCTATCAAGATATGTAGGTTATAGAGCAAAGTTAAATTTTATCTACTGTCCCCCCCCCCTCCCCGGAGCAAGCTTCACCCCCCGTTTACCATAAACCTTTCATACATACAAAAGCGATATCACTTATGAATTCAGCGCAATCTGTTACCAAATACTAACGTTTTTAATAATTAAAATATTTTTTTTTAACTAAAAGGCGAGTTCTCTCAAAAATTTCACACTTTACCGCCAAAATATGTAAAGCAAAAGTAAAGAATAGAATATATGCTCTTTCTAAAAAAGTATAATTTATATCTACACTCTTTCATTTAGGTACTGTTGCTATGCTATTTTATAAATTTAATTAATTTGCCCATTGAGCGAAATATGAATATTCGTACTGGTCATAGATATAGTATAGTAGTTAGTACTGGTTAAGCGGTGTTACTTTTAATACCATAGACTTGTATGTTTTCCTGTAATGCATAGATTTAGAACTATTTTCTGTATTTTTTTTTAATTTTTAGACTCCGTATTTTAGGGCCTGTTCACACTAGCGATTCTTTTCGGCGATTTGCCAGCGATATCTATACAAATTCAATCGCGGCGATCACGCCGCGAGATCTCCGCGTTGGAGTTTTGTATAGAAATCGCTGGCAAATCGCTTGCAAATCGCTCAAGTGTGAACAGGCCCTTAGGAGGTAATGGGTGTGCGGGGACATCGTGATTTTTTTCTATTTTCATAAATGACTTAAACTTATTTAATTTAAATTTATGAAAAATATATATTTGAAATGTTCACAACGTACCCTTTCATTTGATATGTCCCACGATATAGTTTGCATTTCTTTTTCTTATTTGCCCCCCAAAACTGGCCCCCATGTTTGAAATTAATTGATTTATATACTGAAAAGAGCGTTGTATATGCAGTGTTGTATATATTTCCGTGCAGTTTAAATAACTATTGCGCAATGAGATTGACAGCAGCGCACTTATTACGCGACCCACTATAGCATAAGCCGGCTTATTACAAAGCATGCGTAATCAGTGCATGTGGATACATCACCGGCAGGGAGTAAGGCAACTGTCCGTCTAACATAACTTTGACCGCGACTGTCGCGCGACAAATGAATATTCCCTGTCACTTTCCTTTCGATACCATGCGAGCAAGACAGGGGTTGATGAGCCGCGACAAGCGAAGTCGCGGCAAGATATGACAGCCCCGCTAAACATATAAATTAGAAAAATAAATGAAAAGAAAATGAAAAATGTAAATGTTTATCGGTTTACCTACATAGGTTTATATATAACAGGTTTGGGATCTCCTTTTAAGTATTTGACACTCAGTCAACTGCGAAACGGCCGGAATTTCAATCGAAATACGCTTTATCGGAGCTCAAAGCGCCATTTACTCCGGAGTGCATACTAAATGAGTAACATGCGCTTAACGAAGCCCAAACGCAGTCGGACGCCAGACAAACGCGGTTGAGCTTCAGTGTTCTGATAATTTGAAATGGTACCTTTAACGTGGTGGTGAATAGGTAATATATATGTATGTATATGTGTCTAAATAGACACACACGATACAAAGTGCAAAAATGGCATAGGTAATGTTATATCATAATATTTGCGTATCTGTGAAGTAACATATCTCAAAATGTAATAGGTATTATTTTGTTTGGATTGAACCATCCATTCTTTGTATTGTGACATATAGAGCTAATTTTATTCATATTACTACAGTATGATGAATGCAGAATTTAACATCAGTAGGCACCCCTAGGGTCCTATTATTTTTAGACTACAAATAATTACAAAGCATTGGTTATCTGCCGGCAAATAATGGTCCTTTTTCTGCGATAGACTACGTCCCAGGGGGTATTAAAACGACGTCTGCTTCAAACAGGTTAGTTGGCCACGCTCCGTACTGACTTCAATATTGCCAGCCCTGTACAACTCGGGAACATTTTGATTTGGACAGTGATATTCAGAGCTCGAACGTCATCTCAAAAGCAAATACGGAAAGATGCAAAAGAGAGTCACATACAGATTCTAGTAAAAGCAATGTGCTTTGAAAATGTATAACCTGTACCATTTTTAATACACATATATTATAGGTACGTATATGTGTGTGTAAAAGCAAATAAACCCACCCCTTTCTTTATTTGTTTCCATGGGTCCCTAATCAGACGTCGGATTTTGACAAACGAGCGGTCCATCGGCTCTTTTAATTACATACATAAGCATCAACAGGTAAAGCGAAAAATGCGCTACTGTTTACGAGTAAAGCATCTTATCCGTTCAATGATTATTTTAGACATTTTTCTCTACGATCAAACATGTTTCTTAACATATCATATCAATGTTACTACTTAGAAAAGGGCCATTGCTAATTATTGGTATATCCTCCTAAAACCTAGAACTATTTTTGTGTTTTTGAAATTGGAACATTCTGTTATTCACGTTATTAAATAGAAGTTCAAATCTAAATTTGAATTTGTAAATAATTATGAACCTACGCGGGGTCTTAGGAGGATATAATTGAAACCTACAGTTTGAATTTTTCATTGATACTTTTTGTTTGAAAAACTAAGTACTCGAATTTAACAAAATTCTAGCTTAAAACTGTTTTTATGACACGCAATGATAGCATGAAATAGCTATGTTACAGAATAAAATAATATTATCACATTAAAAAGTATTATAAAAAAAGAAAAAATAAAGAAATAGGCCTCTTAAGTAATAAATTAAAATCTTCAAAAACATTATACTTAGTATTTTTTTAGATAAGTACAAAAATATTATGTTTATGACATTGGTATGTTTTGTTATACCCTCTCTCGTCGGATGTTGATGAAAGTAGGATAGGATTATATAAAGCAAATATCAACAAAAAATCTTGGATTAATTAAAGATAGATTGATTAGTAAAGTTGTGTTCAGTCATGAATCCATTTTTTGACCGAAACTAATCAGTCGACAACTTTTAAACTCCGCTGTAAAATCGAATAATTCATCCATTAAAAAAAATCTTCAAAATTAATCGAGATTAGTAATCGTCGAAAACTCTGTCGATTAATTTAATCACTATTAAATTAATCGACAGAGTTTTCGACGATTACTAATCGTCATTTTAATCGATTATAATTCACGATTAATTTTCGATTAAAAGTTGGAACACGCTCATTTGTGCATTTTACCAAAATACAATATGTCTTGTCATGTGTAAACTAGTAATAAACATTCTAGTGTGCTGTGTGAAGTAAACTTGTTACAGTACTAATACAAGGTGGTGGTTGTAATTCAAGGTGGTTTTTATAGTACTAGGTAGGGACTTAGACTTACAAAAAATATCTTATTCTTCCTATTTAATATTAATCGAGAGAAAATTAATCGAATTAATAAATCGATCGCTAGATATTAATCTACGATTAACTCAATGGGGATTAAATTAATCGGAACTCGTACGATTAGATTAACTAATCCACATTTCTAATCGTTAATTGCGATTAAGTAGGTTAATCTTAATCGTTAATCGATTAAGTTTTGCGAATCTCTGTGGGATAGTTATGCTAGCTACACGGAAGGACGGATAGCAGGGCTATCATATTATGATGCGACTTCAGCATCTCCTCTCATGCTTGCACGGTATTAAAAAAAAAGTGAAACATATTATTTATCGGGTAACATTGAAGTGTCGCGTTTCACAGCTATGCTATGTGATAACTTATCACACTGCCCTCTCATATTGGGCATTCTCAAACTGCCCAGGCTTTACAATGTCAAATTTATCACTTGGTCCAAAACATTTAGTGCCTGTAAACAACATCTGGTAGTGGAGTTGATAACTCCATCACCTTTCTTGATAGATGCGGGAACTCCGACATTATACAGTTTATAAACTTTAATTACATTTAATCCAACTCAAGGGTTCGAGCGCTTTCGCACCGCATCCGATGTCAACCTGTCCATCTAGCATAGCTGTGAAACGCGACACTTCAATGTTACCCGATAAATAATATGTTTCACTTTTTTTTTAATACCGTGCAAGCATGAGAGGAGATGCTGAAGTCGCATCATAATATGATAGCCCTGCTATCCGTCCTTCCGTGTAGCTAGCATAACTATCCCACAGAGATGCGCAAAACTTAATCGATTAACGATTAAGATTAACCTACTTAATCGCAATTAACGATTAGAAATGTCGATTAGTTAATCTAATCGTACGAGTTCCGATTAATTTAATCCCCATTGAGTTAATCGTAGATTGATAACTATTAAAAATCCCTTCAGCCACTAAAGAAAACTGTCAAATTGACGATAAAAAGAAATTTGAAAAACCATGGTAAAGAAAAATAATGACAGTCCGTTGATCCTTAGAGTTAGAGCAAGGACTATCGAAATAAAATATAATTTATCCGTCTTCCAAAAATTGCACCAAGCCAATTGGATGGCAGCGTTACGTGAATTTATTTCCCTTGGTATATAAAAAATCATCCATATAAAACCCTGCCCCTGTTCTGTCAAATAAATCCTCGGAAGAATCCTTTGTCCCCAAAGGAAATTTCCCTGTCACCTTATTTATTTACATGGTCACAAACCTCACTTTGTGAATAAGCTGGCGGAAATGGTGGTGCCTGATATTCTTTTTGGTGGGATTCCTATCCCCCTTTCCTCTACTTTTAGGAATTTAGGTATCACCATGGACCAGACATTGTCTTGGTCACCGCATATCTCGGAGGTCAGCCGAAGGCTCTTCGCATCTCTGCACTCTTGCCAGATCACTCTTGCTGCCCCTTCTGGATTATGGTGACATTGCTATGACGAATCTCAAAGAGGAACTGCTTGACAAGCTCGAGCGCTTACAAAATGTGTGCATAAAATATGTTTTCGGACTGCGAAAATACGATCACGTGTCCGCCTTTCGAGCGCAGCTGGGTTGGCTGCCAATACGTCAGCGTAGAGACCTGCATGCCCTGTCATTGCTTTTTAATGTTCTCTACAACCCTGCTTCACCTCCTTACCTCAGTGAAAGGTTTAAATATATGGCCGATGGCAGTGGTCACCGCTTGCGGTCGTCTGCCAATCTCACTCTGGCTGTACCGTCTAACAAGACGCGTACTTACGCTAAATCTTTCACAGTAAGCGCTGTGAAGTTGTGGAACGAATTGCCACTGTCCCTTAGGAAGTCTCCGTCTGTGGCATCGCTTAAGACGAATCTTAAGAAATTATGGCTTTCCAATAACTTGTGAATTGGATCTACAATGTATTTATATTTATGTGTATAATCTATATATATAAAAGAAGAAGTCCTGACTGACTCATCAACGCACAGCCGAAACTACTAATGTTAGAAAGTTGATTTTTGCACAGTAGGTTACTTTTATAATGTGGGCTAGAGATAAGGAGCGATTTTGAAAAATTCACCCCCTAAGAGGGTTAAAAAGGGGATGGAAGTTTGTATGGGATACAAGTTACTTTTAAGCTAGGAACTTGAAACTTTGTAAAAAGATATTAAAATAAAATCGAAGAAAAATTATTTCAGCGTTTATAAAAATTCATCCTCTTAGGTGGTAAAAAAGGGGTTGAAAGTTTGTATGGAGATCAAGTATTTTTTTGAGCGCGGGACTTGAATCTTCGTGTAAAGGCATATTATTAGAAGACAAGAAAAGTAATTTCAGCGTTTCCAAAAATTCATCCCCTAAAGGGGTTAAAAAGGGGTTGAAAGTTTGAATCCATTACAAATTCTTTGAAACTTCTCATAAAGGCATATATAAGAATAACAAAATAACATTAATTGAACGTTATTATAAATTCAACCTCTAAAGGGCTTAAAAGGGGGATGAAAGTTTGTCTTGGCGTTCAAATTTAATTTTAAGCTAGGAACTTGAAACGTTGTAAAAAGGTATTAAAATAAAATAAAAGAAATATAATTTCAGCGTTTTAGAAAATTCATCCCCTAAAGTGGTAAAAAGGGTTGAAAAATTGTATGGAGATTAAATATTTTTTTAAGCGCGGGACTTGAATCTTTGTGTAATAGCATACTATTATAATACAAGAAAAGTGATAGCAGCGTTTTCAAAAATTCGTCCCCTACAAGGGTAAAAAAAGGGGTTGAAAGTTTGTATGGAGATCAAACGTTTTTCTGAGCGCGGGACTTTAAACTTTTGTATAAAGGTATATAATTAGAATACAAGAAAAGTGGATTCAGCGTTTTTGAAAATTCAGCCCTGAAAGTGGTGAAAAGGGGGTTGAAAATTTGTATTGAGATCAAAAATTTTTTTGAGCGCAGGACTTGAAAGTTTATATAAATGCATATTATTCAAATACAAGAAAAGTTATTTCAGCGTTTTTGAAAATTCATCTCTGAAGGTGGTGAAAAACGGGTTGAAAATTTATATGAAGACCAAACATTTTTTTGATTGCGGGACTTGAAACTTTATATAAAGGCATATCAATAGAATACAAGAAAAGTAATTTCAGCGTTTTTGAAAATTCAGCCCTAAAGGTGGTGAGGGGTGGAAAATTTGTATCAAATCAAACATTTTTTGAGTGCGGTACTTGAAACTTTGTATAAAGGCATATTATTAAAATACAAGAAGAGTAATTTCAGCGTTTTTGAAAATTCATCCCTGAAGGTGGTGAAAAAGGGGTTGAAAATTTGTATGAAGATCAAACATTTTTTGAGTGCGGTACTTGAAACTTTGTATAAAGGCATTATTATTTGAATCAAAGAATTTATACACGTCGTTCTTAAACTCATAGAATTTAGTAAAGCTATTCGTTCGTAGTTGTACCTACTTTCATAATGATACCACGTAATTAGAGCAAATTAGCCGAAAAAAGGCCAAGAGCGAGTCGGACTTGCGTACGAAGGGTTCGTTACTACTTCGTAAAACATTGCAAAAAAAACACGTTTAGCAATTTCAACAATGCTTAGATCTGAAAATAATAGAGATGTACAATTTTCAAGATACGGTTCCACGCGGACGAAATTGCGGGCAACAGCTAATATGCATATAAAAGAAGAATAATTCCTGACTGACTCATCAACGCACAGCCGAAACTACTAATGTTAGAGAGTTGATTTTTGCACAGTAGGTTACTTTTATAATGTGGGCTAGGGATAAGAAGATTTTTGGAAATACCTCCCCTAAGAGGGTTAAATAAGGGTGCAAAGTTTGTATGTGGGAAACCTTTTTTTTGAGCTAGAGACTTGAAACTTTGTAGAAAGAATAACTTATTAAAATACAAAAAAATGAATTTCAGCATTTAAGAAAATTCTATCCCTACGGGGTTTAAAAAAAGGATTGAAGGTTTTAGTAGTAGGGTAGTCATTTTGTTTGTCAACAGATGGCATTAGTGTACGGATTTAATGGTTTTTCAAGTCATTCTCTTCATTCTTACTTACCTGTTTTCACGTTATTTGGTGTTCATTTGATAAATGACAAAGCATAATATCTTATGTTATCATTTGATTTACACCTGCTAAATAAAAACAAATCAAAGAATAAGTAGTAAAGCTATTGTCGATAGATGGCGTTAGTAGTACCAATATATTTTTTTATTTTAATATCTTTGTTGTCATCAAAAATCTACGCGGACGAAGTCACGGGCGGCCGCTAGTCTATATATATAAAATAAGAAGTCCTTAATGACTCATCAACGCACAGCCAAAACTACTAATGTAAGAGAGTTGATTTTTGCACAGTAGGCTACTTTTATAACGTGGGCTAGGGATAAGAAGCGATTTTGAAAAATTCAACCCCTAAGAGGGTTAAAAAGGGGATGAAAGGTAGTATGGGATACATGTTTTTTTTAAAGCTAGGAACTTGAAACTTTGTAAAAAGTTATTAAAATATAATGGAAGAAAACTGATTTCACCGTTTTTGAAAATTCATCCCTTAAGTGGTAAAAAAGGGGTTGGAGGTTTGTATGGAGATCAAGTATTTTTTTGAGCGCGGGACTTGAATCTTTGTGGAAAGGCATATTATTAGAATACAAGAAAAGTAATTTCAGCGTTTTCAAAAATTCATCCCCTAAAAGGGTTAAAAAGGGGTTGAAAGTTTAAATTCATTACAAATTCTTTGAAACTTCTAGGTATATATAAGAATAACAAAATAACATTAATATAACGTTACTAAAAATTCAACCTCTAAGGGGGTTAAAAGGGGGATGAAAATTTATTCTTGGGGTTCACACTTAATTTTAAGCTAGGAACTTGAAATTTGAAAATGGAAGAAAACTACATTCAGCGTTTTGAAAATTCATCCCCTAAGCAGTTAAAAAAGGGGTTGAAAGTTTATATGGAGATCAAATTTTTTTTGAGCGCGGGACTTGAAGCTTTGTGTAAATGCATACTATTAAAAATCAAGAAAAGTAATTTCTGCGTTTTGGAAAATTCAATTAATTAAAAGGGGGATGAAAGTTTCTCTCGGGGTTCAATTTTAATGTTAAGCTAGGAGCTTGAAACTTCGTAAATAGATATTAAAACAAAATAAAAGAAAACTGATCTCAGCGTTTTTGAAAACCGATAAAACCCGGGGTTTATAGTTTGTATGAACATCAATTTTTTTTTTGAGTGCGGGACTTAAAACTTTATACAAAGGAAGGATTAAAATACAAGAGAAGTGATTTCAGCGTTTTTTTAAATATAGCCCTGAAAGTGGTGCAAAAGGGATTGAAAGTTTGTATTGAGATCAAACATTTTTTTGAGCGCGGGACTTGAAACTCTGTATAAGGGCATATTATTAGAATATAAGAAAAGTTATTTCAGCGTTTTTGAAAATTCAGCCTAGAAGGTGGTGAAAAAGGGGTTGAAAATTTGTTTGAAGATCAAAAAATTGTTTTAGTGCGGGACTTGGAACCTGATTTCATAATGATTAATTAGAACAATTTAGCCGAAAACAAAACTAAAAAGAGGCCAAGAGCGAGTCGAACTCGCAAACGAAGTTCGGTACCATTACGTATATGGCAAACAAAATACGTTTGTTGTATGGGAGCAGCACTTCAATATTTATTATTATTTATTATTTATTGAAATACAGTAACCAACATCAAAGTCCACTTGACTTAAATCTCATACAACTTGCAAAAAAGAAAAGTAATTTCAACATTGCTTCGACCTGAAAATAATATAATAAAGATGTAAAATGTTCAAGATAAGATTCCACGCGGACGAAGTCGTGGGCAACACAGCTAGTTATTAATAATAATTTAATTTACTTATATTTATACTATATTATATATATATATATATATATATATATATATTAATATATATTATATTAATAATAATTTAATTTACTTATATTTATACTACTATAATTTACTTATATATATATATATATATATATATATATATATATATATATAATATAGTATAAATATAAGTAAATTAAATTATTATTAATAACTAGCTGTGTTGTAATAACATACATCTATACTATTATAAAATCCTAAATTTGTATTGATAATAAATTTTCTATGGAGGGAGGTCATGATTTCAGGAAAAATCTCGATAGCGTGATGCAGCCGGATAGTTGTTTTGTATGGACACGCGTCGCCGTGCCAACCTGGCGCCATCTGTTTTCAAAAAAACCGTTGTCCTCGCATCACGCCGAAACGGCTGGATAAAAAGCTACCAATTTTGGTACAGGAATAGCTGAACATCCAAAGATGGTTATAGGATACTTTTTATTATGATTAATATTTATCTCTGAAAACATAAATTCCCTGAAATATTTTCCTTACAATGTGTAAACCTTATAATGACAGCGTTTGTGATTTTGAATTTAGAACGACGCGACCCCCGCGTGGCTCTTACGTGTACAAAAACTAAAAAGTATGAATTCGACATAATACCTCCGCGCGGCCCACCGGCATTAACAATAAGGTTAAGGTTGTTTGAGGCGTTGAGTTACGGAAACCGTCTTAGTTAGATAGAAAAGATGGCGCCAATTATCGCCCAACACAGACGAAAATATGAGTGCAATGTTAGTTGTAAATTGTCTCATGCCCAAAAAAAAATTATACATTTCTTTAAAAACACAATTTGCGACAATAGGAACTAATGCTCTTTTATTGAATATACAATTATATTCTTCTGTAGTTTGTAAGTATCGACCAAATCCCGGAGACGCAATTAAAAACGTTAATGAATAAAACAGATTTTTTAATCTATATATATATTACGCGAGGCCGATTTTTGTACATCCCATCAGATCTACAGTTATGGTCCGATTTTGATAAATGATATGTCATTAGATTCGTCTCATGCTGGAGAGGTGCATAAAACTCTTGGATTTTTAATTTTTTCCTGAAAAAGTACTGAAAAATGGATTTGAAAAAACTACTGTGCGCTAACCACGTGACCTGTGATCCCTATTTTGACATAAGATGACCAAATAATAATCAGCATGATTTGCTCACAAACCTGTAGTAAGTTGTTCAGCATGATGAAATATTATTTTTGAGTCGGCAACATAATATCCGCAACACTTAAAACATGTACGAAATTACGAATATGCAAAAATAATTTTACAGTTTGTTGACAATGAATGACAGTAACCATATTCTGTCAACTTTAAATGTATTTTTTATTGGGGGCTATTATGTCAATGACCCAATGACCTAATTTGCCAGGTTGTTTTTCTTTTTAAAATGTTGATATGGAAACTTTTTTCGCATACCTGTAAAAATGTGGAGGAAAAAGCCGCGAGTAAAAAGTGCGAGTTGGACTGGTGCTTATATATATATATATATATATTAAGAGCCTATATTGTCCCACTGCTGGGCAAAGGCCTCCCTCTCATTCTTCCATGCGTCCCTGTCCCGAGCAATCTCCCACCAGTCTCGGTGAAAGGCGTCAAGTTCATCTCAACTGGGATGGGACTGGTGCTTGCAAGACTAAAAAACTGACCGTCATTCAAGAATAGATTATTTTTATAGGCGAGTTTTACAATAGTAAATCAAAGCAGAAAAAATGTAGTATAACAAATTTAAACGTCCTACAAATAAGTAAAATGATAGATTATTATAAATATGATTATATACCTAATTCCATCAAAAAAATAATTCCAAGGAAAATGGCATGAGTTATAGTAAATTAAATGGTATTTTACAAGAAAAAAGTTAGTCCTTCCGCTTGTATGTCGACGGGATGGGAAATGTGGTCGAGTTGAGAATATGGACTAGGTACTTGACAATGTAGCTAAGTTGGGAATGTATCTACATTGGTAATATGGATGAGTTGTTAAAATGGACGAGTTGGAAATGTGGACGAGTTGAGAATGTGGACGAGTTGGCAATGAAGACGACTTGGTAATACGGACGAGTTGGTGATATGGAAGATTTGGCAATAAAGACGAGCTGATAATAAGGACAAGTTGGTATTGTAGACGAGTTGGGTGTATTGTCGAGTTGGGAATATGGACGAGTTGGAAATGTGGATGAGTTGGCAATGTGGATGAGTTGGTAAAATTGACAAGTTGGGAACATGGACAAGTGGGCAATGTGGACGAGTTGGCATTGTGGACGACCAAGCAATATGGACGCGTCGGCATTGTGGATGAGTTGGGAATATAAACGAGTTGGCAATGAAGACGACTTGGTAATAAGGACGAGTTGGTGATATGGAAGATTTGGCAATAAAGACGAGCTGATAATAAGGACAAGTTGGTATCGTAGACGAGTTGGGTGTATCGTCGAGTTGGGAATATTGATGAGTTGAAAATAAAGACGGGCTGACAATAAGGACGAGTTTGTATAGACGAGTTGGGTGTATCGTCGAGTTGGGAATATGGACGACTTGGAAATGTGGACGACTTGGAATTGTGGATGAGTTGGACCTATGGAAAAGTTGGAAATGTGGACGAGTTGTATTTGTGGACGAGTTGGCATTGTTAATGAGTTGGAAATGAAGACGAGTTGGCAATGTAGATGAGTTGGGTGTATGGACGAGTTGGTAATGTGGACGACCGACTTGGCATTGTGGACGAGTAAGCAATATGGACGCGTTGGAATTGTGGACGAGTTGGGTATATGGACGAGTTAGCAATATGGTCGAGTTGGCATTGTGGACAAATTGGGATTATGGACGAGTTGCCAATGGAGACGAATTGGTAATATAGAGGAGTTGGCGATGCAGATGAGTTGGGCGTATGAACGAGTTAGCAATGTGGACGTGTTGGGTGTGTGGACAAGTTGGCATTGTGACCCAGATGGGAATATAGACGAGCTGACATTGTGGACGAGTTGGCAATGTAGAATAATTAACATGTAACCCTAACATGCGAAACTTAATGGTAGAAATAACCTACATATGATGCAAATTTCAAAAAATCGACGCTCTCAAGAATAAATCATATTTGAATTAATGACGTCTGGCTGATCATTCTTATTCTCATTCAAAATAAAATTTGACAAATTCTGCTGTCAACAAAACAAATAGATTTTATAAGGCTTCCGTTTTTACCGACTATGGTAAGGAACTCTAAAATTAGGTTTATATCATAGACTTGAGAGTATAGATATCATCTCCCTCACTCTTCTGTCAGACACTATTTCAATGAGAGGAAAGACGAAAGTTTAAATTTTGAATTCGGGTATTAGGCCTTAAGCTCTAAATTGATTGAAAAAAATGTGTCTTAATATTCTTTTTTCAAACATTTTTAGCTGTTTTATGTATTGGATTTTATTTATTACACATATTTGACACATTCCTTTTTTTTATTTTTATGGTGGAGTATTGTTGGTCAGTTATTTATTTAGATTAGTAAATAGGGTTTGATTAAGTATACCTAGCGTAAGAATTTCAAACACAATGTGTAATTGTTATTGAACAAATGATTGATGATGATGACATGGCAGCACCCATATTAAGAAACTTTGCACGATCTATTGAATTTCATTAAAAAAAACAAGCATTGATAATAGTGGTTTTTCGCGTATCTATAAACGATTTATACTCTCTATTTCATACAATTGAGTTTATGTAACAATTTTTATTATCACAATTTTTAAGTATTTACGATTATAAATGAATACATAAACAGTTGCGCACTACATGATTTCCTTTTTAAAACCTGCGTAGTGAGTGCCCAAATCTGTCGTTTCGATTCATGTGCTATTTCTGGAAATTGATAGAAATCGATCAAATCGATAAATTTATGCCCTGAAGAAAGAACAACAAATTAAAATTCTACCAATCTTATGTTCGGTCCTATGAAAATATGTCAATTATTTTTTTAAGATATAGGATTATTTTTAGAATTAATTTATTTCATAAATCGAATAATATGCATTTTATTTGTGAAACAGATCACATGTCATTAATGCACAAGTTATTTTTACAAAATAGTTGAAAAAGTTGTCACGATAAAGCTGGCAGTTGGCTATCAGGCCTGGCTCTAGCCTGGCATGTTTTAACGTTTTTAAAACATCATTTTAACGTGTTTTTTTACAGTATTTATTCTTCGTTCGCCAAAAACTTCTGATCGATAAAGTAGTTATTTTCTGTAACACTACCGGATTTCCATATTCTAGCGGCGGTTCGACGCCGCAACGGGCCTCTAGTGCTATTTTATCGAGTGTAATTGAAATAAAAGTATTTCGAATCAATTTAAGTAAATTAAATACAGTTCTAAATATGTTTTACCAACTAACATTTAGAACATTAGGCGCAAATTTTGGTATTGTTTGTGTTTGGCCTAACTTACTAATAAGGTTGCGAAATGTATAATAAACGATAAATATACGATATATTTAGCGACAATTTTGCATCTATGTAGTTTTTTTTATATATAAATTTTATTCAAAGTAATAAATATCAATCATTCTTTATTTTTAACGGCGTGTTGAGATTTTGTTGATGACCCAATTTTCCGCTAGATGGCGTTGTTACCTTGACAAAATCTCCATACTAGCGGCTGCATCGCGCTGTTAAGATTTTTCCCGAGTTAATAACACCAGCTCCATACATGTAAAGGATTCACGCACGTCGTTGCGTGCCTGTTACCACGATTTGGCACAAGCTAGGGTGTAGTGTGATAGGTTAACCCGGACTTCGAGAATTACTACCGAAGTTGTTGAATATTGATCGCATACCTAATAATATAAGCAGCAGTGTATCAATTATTGAGAGTTGCTGCTCGACAATGTATGCATTTATTTTGTATGAAAAACAACCATGATTCGAGACAAGACAAAATTATAAAATTTACAATGTAGAAAGGATTTCACCCAGCCGGGATTTGAACCCAGAACCTACTGAAATAATAACCGTGTCATCTCATGCATTTTCCTTTGCTTCCTTATTCATTATACCACGGATAACAAAACAGTGAGGCCATCACGTATCCGTTCAGTGGTGCTGTCGCCATTATTGACGTACGCTCGATTGAGTTAAGTTGGCACCTGAATCTTATGGCGTTACTTAGGAAATTATTAATACAGGTCATATTATTATATTAGTATTAGTACCATTGTAGACGAAAATAATTTATTGTCATCTTAATAGATGTCATTAATATATGTTCAGGTAGGACTATGAGCTAATTATTTTTCAAGGTGCTTTGAATAGTTATCTACAATAATCAATAAATATTCAAAACGATATATAAACATAAGTCTAGCCTCAATTTAAACTAAACCAAGATGATGTTCACAATGGTAGCACCTAAGGTACGGAGCGTTCTAGGGAAGTCGCCCACCCACTAATTTAAGTAGTAACTTAATGCGATGCCGTAGGCCGAGCTCTACGTAGCACTGAAGGTGCAGAGCGTCCCAGGGATGCCGCTCACACATTTAAGCTTATATAAGTGTGTGGGCGGCCTCGCATTAAGTTTTTTAAATCTACGATAGACAATAAATATTAAAAACGATCTTTTAAACATACCTAAGTCATGACTCAATCTTAATTAAACCAAGATTATGTTCACAAGCGAAGCACCGAAGGTGCGGAGCGTTCTAGGAAAGTCGCCCACCCACTAATATAAGTAGTAACTTAATGCGAGGCCGTAGGCCGAGCTCCACGTAGCACTGAAGGTGCAGAGCGTCCCAGGGAAGCCGCTCACACACTTCAACTTATATAAAGTAGGTGGGTGCCCTCGCATTAAGTTATTTAAATCTATAATAGACAATAAATATTCAAAACAATTTTTTCAACATAAGTCTTGCCTTAATTTTAATTAAACCAAGATCATGTTCACAAGCGTAGCACCGCAGGTGCGGAGCGTCCAAGGGAATGCGCCCAACCACTAATATAAGTAGTAACTTAATGCGAGGCCTTAGGCCGAGCTTCACATAGCACCGAAGGTGCAGAGCGTCCCAGGAAAGCCGCTCATACATTTAAACTTATATTAAGTGGGTGGGCGACCTCGCAATAAGTTATTTAAATCTACAATAGACAATAAATATTAAAAATTGGGCGAGTGCGAGTCCGGCTCGCGCATGAAGTTTGTTGTAGGGAGCCCCCCTTAAATATTTTTATATTTTATTTTTAGTATTTGTTGTTATAGCGGCAATAGAAATACGTCATCTGTGAAATTTTCTACTGTCCAGCTATCACCGTTCTTGAGATACAGCCTGGTGAAAGACGGACGGACGGACAGCGAAGTCTCAGTAATAGGGCCCCGTTTTTACCCTTTGGGTACAAAACCCTAAAAACAATCTCTTAAACATAAGTCTTGCCCCAATTTTAATTAATCCAAGATCATGTTCACAAGTGTAGCACCGAAGGTGCGGAGCGTCCTAGGGAAGGCGCCCACTGACTAATATAAGTAGTAACTTAATGCGAGGCCATAGGCCGAGCTTCACATAGCACCGAAGGTGCAGAGCGTCCCAGGAAAGCTGCTCACACATTTAAACT
This sequence comes from Apotomis turbidana, assembly GCA_905147355.2. Taxonomy (NCBI): domain Eukaryota; kingdom Metazoa; phylum Arthropoda; class Insecta; order Lepidoptera; family Tortricidae; genus Apotomis; species Apotomis turbidana. The sequence continues at coordinate 52,987,473 of LR990280.1, read as the reverse complement.
TATATTAAGTGGGTGGGCGACCTCGCATTAATTTATTTGAACATATTTTAAGTGGGTGGGCGTCTTCCCTGGGACGCTCCGCACCTTCGGTGCTAAGTTACTTTATAAACCCTTAGTAATTCAATGCGAGGCCGCAGGCCGAGTTCCACGAGCGTCCCAGGGAAGCCGCCAACCCACTTAACATATGTTTAAGTAACTTAATAGGCGGCTTCCTTGGGACGCTCCGCACCTTCGGTGCTACGCGGAGCTCGGCCTGCGGCCTCGCATGAAGTTACTTCATCTTATATTAAGTGGGTGCGGCTTCTAGGGACGCTCCGCACCTTCGGTGCTACGCGGAGCTCGGCCTTCGGCCTCGCACTAGGTTACTTCAACTTATATTAAGTGGGTGGTCGGCTTCCTTGGGACGCTCCGCACCCACGGTGCTACGCGGAGCTCGGCCTTCGGCCTCGCATTAAGTTACTTCAACTTATATTAAGTGGGTGGGCGGCTTCTTTGAGACGCTCCGCACCTTCGGTGCTACGCGGAGCTCGGCCTTCGGCCTCACATTAAGTTACTTCACCTTTTATTAAGTGGGTGGGCGGCTTCTTTGAGACGCTCCGCACCTTCGGTGTTACGCGGAGCTCGGCCTGCGGCCTCGCATTAAGTTACTTCAACTTATATTAAGTGGGTGGTCGGCTTCCTTGGGACGCTCCGCACCTACGGTGCTACGCGGAGCTCGGCCTTCGGCCTCGCATTAAGTTACTTCAACTTATATTAAGTGGGTGGGTGGCTTCTTTGAGACGCTCCGGACCTTCGGTGCTACGCGGAGCTCGGCCTTCGGCCTCGCATTAGGTTACTTCAACTTATATTAAGTGGGTGGGCGGCTTCTTTGAGACGCTCAGCACCTTCGGTGTTACGCGGAGCTCGGCCTGCGGCCTCGCATTAAGTTACTTCAACTTATATTAAGTGGGTGGGCGGCTTTCTTGGGACGCTCCGCACCTACGGTGCTACGCGGAGCTCGGCCTTCGGCCTCGCATTAAGTTACTTCAACTTATATTAAGTGGGTGCGGCTTCTAGGGACGCCCCGCACCTTCGGTGCTACGCGGAGCTCGGCCTTCGGCCTCGCACTAGGTTACTTCAACTTATATTAAGTGGGTGGTCGGCTTCCTTGGGACGCTCCGCACCCACGGTGCTACGCGGAGCTCGGCCTTCGGCCTCGCATTAAGTTACTTCAACTTATATTAAGTGGGTGTGCGGCTTCTTTGAGACGCTCCGCACCTTCGGTGCTACGCGGAGCTCGGCCTGCGGCCTCGCATTAAGTTACTTCAACTTATATTAAGTGGGTGGTCGGCTTCCTTGGGACGCTCCGCACCTACGGTGCTACGCGGAGCTCGGCCTTCGGCCTCGCATTAAGTTACTTCAATTTATATTAAGTGGGTGGGCGGCTTCTTTGAGACGCTCCGCACCTTCGGTGCTACGCGGAGCTCGGCCTTCGGCCTCGCATTAAGTTACTTCAACTTATATTAAGTGGGTGGGCGGCTTCTTTGAGACGCTCAGCACCTTCGGTGTTACGCGGAGCTCGGCCTGCGGCCTCGCATTAAGTTACTTCAACTTATATTAAGTGGGTGGGCGGCTTTCTTGGGACGCTCCGCACCTACGGTGCTACGCGGAGCTCGGCCTTCGGCCTCGCATTAAGTTACTTCGACTTACATTAAGTGGGTGGGCGGCTTCCTTAGGACGCTCCGCACCTTCGGTGCCACGCGGAGCTCGGCCTTTGGCCTCGCAATAAGTGTAGTGAACGTATGATATTGTGTTTACGCGTGCGAAGCCGCGGGCAAAAGCTAGTATATATATATATATATATATATATATATATATATATATATATATATATATATGTATGTATGTATATATGTATGTATGTATTATTAGTTTATATGTGTTATACTTCTTCATTAGTGTAGGTACCTACTTATTAGTTTTATTATTTTTAATACCTTTTTGAACACGGTGTTAGTTTGTCTATCTTTTTCTCGTACTCACTCAATTGTTCAAAGGTTCACTGGAAGAGATCCCTTATAGGGATAAGTTCGCCTTTGTACCTGTATGTTATTTGTAATAGATGTATTTTTAACTGTTTTTGTGTACAATAAAGTGTTTACTTACTTACTTACTTACTTACAATGTTAAATATTGTTGTGGTAGTAATCACGTCACAAGTCTAGTGTAGTCAACGGCGAATTGTCCTAACTATATTATCACCACATCCCGGGGTTTTGGTGCACGAATGATTGAAATGTAAAACAGCACAACTGGTTGTGCCGTGGGGAAGCATGTCAGACTGGCATTCCCGACCGCACAACTAGTTGTGCATGCTAGTTGGTCGGTGGGGAAGAAGTGTTTCTTACGGCCTAGTGTTAAATTCGTGCACCGAACACCACGGGGTATGATTATCACGTAGAAGTAATACACATGGGATAATAGGGATGTAGACTGGATGTTGGATTATACAACACTGTAGTTATATGAATATTTGCTCCATATGTCATGAAAAAAAGATATTTTTTTTATATGTGACTTTAAAGGTACGCAAAGTATATGATTATTTTAATTTTAATTTATTATCTTAAAAAAATTACAAAACTGGTACACTTTACATGTTTCGCCAAACTGCAATGCAGTTTGTTGGCGAAGACCGCACTCTTTATACATTACTATAATTTATACTGCTATGATATTTATTTATTGTTATACCTACTCTTACTATTTTAAGTATTTAATACAAACAGTTTCACTACAACTACATAATCTACGTTAACTAATAGTGACAGTTATTATAACAACGAATTTACGCATTATAGGATGCCTACCCTAATCACTCAACTAACTACCTACTTTCATTTTATTTAAGAAAGGTATCCATCAAACACGCCTTTACTTTAGATTTGAATACATTTATCGTTTCACACTCATCCTCTGATATTAATGTATTGTAAATGCGCGGTAAAAAAAAAAAGGTCAGAGTTAAATCCGTCAGATGTCGCTTCAAGGGGGACGACTGCACGGGAGCTCATCGGGAATAATTTGTGGTGGTCACCCAGTTGGCTCCTCAGGGACGAGAGTCAATGGCCCAACCTACCAGTCACAATGCCGCAGGATCTACCAGGTTTCAAGAAACTGGTCCGTTTCATCACACCGGTAGAGGCATGGGAAGATGCACTGTTATCAAGAGTCAGCTCATTCAGTAAGCTTATCAACGTTACTGCCTTCATTCTCAGATTTCGCAGGAATATCAGATTACCCAGGGATCAGAGGAATCTGCTACCTACACTCTCGTTGGAAGAGACGCGGGAAGCGACAAAATATTGGATAAAGAAGATCCAATTCGACTCGTATCGGGACGAGGTCATACTCATGCAAAAGGGAAAGCTTGTCTGCAAGTCACTGCAGAAGCTCAGCGTCTTCATTGACCAGGACCACTTCATCAGAGTCGGGGGACAGCTCAGGAAATCATCACTATCATATGGAGCGAAGCATCCATTTCTCATACCGAAGGATCATCGGTGGACTCGAATGCTTATTGAGTATTTTCACAAGATGCATTGTCATGCACCAACCACAGCATTCATCAGCATACTTAGAAGGGAGTACTGGATACCATCAATCAAACGTCAAGTATCCAAGGTCATCAGTAGTTGTATGTCATGTTCAAATTTGATGCTCAGGCGCAGACGCCATTCATGGCAGACTTGCCTGCGGACAGGGTGACCGCAGCGCGTGCATTTTCAGGCGTAGCAACGGATTTCGCGGGGCCGTATTTGGTTAAGAGTAGCCTATTACGCAATGCAAAATCTGTCAAAGCTTATATATGTGTTTTTGTATGTTTAGGTACAAAAGCGGTTCATCTCGAGCTGGTGTCTTCACTCAGCACCGAGGCATTCATTGCAGCGTTCACGAGGTTCGTCAGCCGTCGTGGACTGCCGTCACTCGTCAGGTCAGACCGTGGTACCAACTTCGTTGGATCCCACAATCATATTAAGGAGGTCAGTCAATTTTTAATTGCTAATCAAGTCACCACCCAAGAGGAGCTTCGGAGACGAAATATTCGTTGGGAGTTCAATCCTCCTGGTGCACCTCACATGTCAGGGCTAGTCGAAGCAGCGGTAAAGAGTACGAAGAACCTGCTAAAGAGGGAGCTTGGGGAGAGGATCTTCACCTTCGAGGAACTCTACACGCTTCTGACTAAGGTAGAGTCGATTCTCAATTCACGACCACTGGTGCCAATGTCGGAGGACCCGAATGACCTGGAGGTTCTCACACTCATTGATTGCCCTACCTGAACTTGAGTGGAAGGACACTAGGGTGTCTCATTTGTCACGATTTCAATCTATTCAACAAGCTTCTCAATTAATTTGGTCACGCTGGCATAGGGAATATTTAAATACATTGCAATCACGTAATAAATGGTATACTTAGTCAAACTGTTGGGATAGCACTTAACGATTTAGTTCTTATCATTGATGAAAATTCACCATCACTTGAATGGCGTAGAGGCCGTGTTATAGAATTATATAGGGGTTCCGATAACATTGTAAGATCAGTCAAGTTGAAAACTCAAAACGGTGAACTGGTTAGACCTGTGGTCAAATTGTGTAAATTACCTATAGATTATGAATTATGATTTAGGTTAATTTCATTTCATTGCTTATTGTGTATACTGTGTTAGTTATATGCTATCTTTTCATTTCATAATGTGTTCTTAGTGGCTAAGTCATGTTAGTGTTTATTTATAGGGTCATTATAATTGTAAGTTGGATTGTTCTTGCAAGTATTCAGCCTGCTTTTCCCCGGGCGCGGGAGGAATGTTAACGCAAATTGAAGTCATATTCATAAATTGTCATCCAATATTGTAACCAGTGACGCCATCTAGTGACGTCACCGTCATGTGAATTCAATGTTATAAGCTTCATTCACAGTTTGTTCAGTTGACGCTTGCCGCGACCCCCGCGGCAGCGCTGTGTAACTAACGTAGGGATTTGGAATGCGTTCAATAGGAAATTAAATACGCGAATAGTGTGTATTTATTGAAAGTTATGTTTTAGCTGGACTGCGGAGTCTGCTGGGTAATTCAAAAGAAATTTTGAATTTCTTTTCGGAATCCTCATAATTTAACAAAACAATAATTGTATCACAGCCATGAACTTAAACGCACATTTTCAAGGTGAAAATGGCTAATTACTTATCCATACAAGTATTGGTGCCCACCCCACAGAATGACGTCGCAATGTAGGTGGCCATTTGTATGGAGCATTTTTAGCGTTCTGTAGGAATGTCGAACTTTGACGGTCATTTCTAACTTTTAGAGCAGTCTAAGTGTAGTCCCATATAGACATTTAATCCCAATAAAAAACAGAATCGATTGACATTCGCAAAGAAAAAAATGTCTACACGCCTATTTAGAGAGAATCGTTATCCGTTAGGTTGTCGCCAGCGGGATAGCATGTATCGTCATTAGGACATAAAATACTTTTTACAGTTGAACATGGACGGAAAAAAATATTTGGTAGTTATGTACACTACAATATGTACCGTAGTAAAAACGGGTTTCAATCGATAGAAAATCATTGCCCGTTTGTGTCTGCTAGCAAATACATATGACCAAAATATATCAGTATTTTAATCGAACTCCCCATGAAAATTAAATAAAAAACATAGTAATGTGACCAGTACTTGTTCTATTGATAGCTTGAAAGATATGAAATACCTAACATCGCCTATTTTTATTAAAGTTGAATTTCCCGCCTAGTTTTAAAAGCCACAGTTGATGCGAGAATATCGCCATGGATAAAAAATACTTTTTCTACCCCAGTACTTTTTTCTGTCATTTATATAGTTACTAACTCTAATATAAAGACATAAATTATGAAAGTCTGTAAAAGTCTATACTCTACTGCTCAAAAACACACTGCTAACCGATGTTATAATGTCGCCAAAAAACCATCACTTAGTACCTCAGATTACATGATGAACAGCTGCATTCAAACAATTTGCAAATTAAAAAAAAAAACTTTTGTACTAAGGCAATGGTGCCAACTTAAAAAAAAGTTTTATCTTCAGTGCATGGATGTTTAGTATAGTGAACGATACCTTTATGTATAAGTTAAATTTTTTTGACAGATGTTTAGTATGGTGATCGTATACCTTTATGTATAAGTTAATATTTTTTTGACAGATGGATGTCAATAAAAAAAAAGTTTATCAGAGACAATTTTTCTTTTTAATTTTGTTGATTCCGAGCGGGAACATGTAATTATTTTCTTTGTTGTTTATTTGCATTTTATTTATGAAATGTCGAGTCGTAGAAAAAGTATTGTATGCAACGTTGTATAAGTAGGTCAAAAAACGCTCGTGGCATCTTTCTTACGATGTTCGCTGCGCTCACATCGTAACCCATGCCACTCGCGTTTTTTGCCCCCTCTTATACAACGGTTGCATAAAATACTATTCTATATAGTAGTTTTTTCTCAAACATGTAATGAAATGTCGGCAATTCCTTCATCTGCCGCCGGCTTCGTGCCACTATCCAGAGACTCTATATACCTACTCACCCGCCAAGCCCTTCTTTCCCAGCGTCTACAGTAATGTACTGTTATTTAATTTTAGTAGTCTAAAAACCAGACGGGAATTTCAACTTAAAAAAAGGCGTTGATAGGTATCCCAGGCGAAGCGGCTTTTACGGAACTTGAAAACCATCCTTCTTACACCTTTTGTTGGTCAAATATCTATCGCAAGATATCTTAACACTCCTCTTCGCTTCGCTCGTCGAGATACCTACGGTGACTCTGTGACAGTTTGTCTTCTTTGACAGTTATATGAACTTTAAAATGCAATATAATAATAAAAATAATGGGATTTTTTTTATTATAAAGGAAGAATGTTATTTACTTAATCTGACTATCGGCTACCAATCTGAGTAAGGATCCTTTAATTTTATGTGTCTGACCAAGGACACAAAATATTGACCGAGATCAGATTGATCTTACAATGCAATCTGACCACGGATACAGAAGGAAACTCTAGGGGTCTGTTGATGCTTCCTGCTCATTTAAATGCATGGAACTGGGCGATGGGCTGAGAGATCGATCGAAGCCCATGCGTCGCTCTTGTCCAATAACACCAGATCCAAGAAACCAAATGATTGGCATAATAAACTTTATTATGTTAGTCAAATAAATGACACAGAAAACTGACATAATAAAGCTCATTTTAGCCTTTGTTTTCGTACACACATGTATCGTCAGGACATAAATGAGGATGATAAAAATATATCGTAGGTATGCTACCCTGGTAAAAATGGGTTTCAACCGTTGGTCAGACTCTAGGGGTCTGATGGTGATGCCTGCTCATTTAAATGCATGGAACTGGGCGATGGGCTGAGAGACGGTTCGGAGCCCATGCGTCGCTCTTGCTCCAATAACACTAGGTCATCAATCAGCGCTATTGAGGCGACGCGTCTTTCCACCTCCTTCTTGAAGCGTCTGAACAGTACCGTGTTGGTGAGAACATGATTACTGAAATGACAAATATTGACAGTGAAAACATATTTATAACCGCTCAGGCTCAAAGCCTTTGAGGCAAAAGCACAACATAATGCCACGCTACGGTAATATGACATGGACGTTGCAAAGTTTATTTTTGCTTTGTTTTAAAGTTTATTTTTTGCTTTGAAAACTTATTGGGGCACAGGACTCTCCACATCACTCCGCTATTGCGTCCTATCACGGCCTACGCGCTTCGATCGAGACCGACCGTTCAGTTCCGTTGCCATTGTACCCCTCAAATGTTTCTGACCACATTTTTTCTTCCCCTGTAGAGTTCCATATGTGAACAATGGACTCAACAAATTACCTGAAGTTCTCAGCGCTCAGACGATATACCTGCGTGATCTCGATAGCGACCGCGGTGGTCAGCCGTCTGTCTTTAGGGGTTACCAGTTCTATTCCACCGAAGAAGTCGCCATCTTCAAAGTGGTACGCCTGCGGCAAATACAAGTACTTACCTAGTTCAAACTACATGCAATAAACTTAAAATATGTTGAATGATTGATTACGTAAACGAATTACACGATACGTGGTTAAAAGAAAAACTGCAAATTTATACAGTTTGATTAGAAGAAAAAAATATTCAGGATACTTTTAGAATGATGATCTTTTCAAATTAATTGTTCAATTACAATTTCGGATATAAGAAAAGAACAAAATTGTTGATAATGTCATTTTTTATCCAATATTCGATAATATCAATAAAAAGCGTTATTAAAAAAATCAATGCTGTCAATTCTGTCGTATTATCTTGTTCGAAACTAGGTAGGTATCTCCAAATTGATCCCATACATTTTTCTGAAGGCGTGATGACGAGAACGACGAATCGAAGGAATTCGTTTTTTCTTTTGTTATTCTTTTGTGAAATCGTGATAATTATGTTCCATTTCACCCAGATAATATTGTATGACTGACCTCAACACTTCTCAAGGAGTACAGCGCCACCGTCCCAGTGTATATGAAGTAGATATAGCCGCTATCGTCTCCAATATGAAATATCAGATCGTTCGGCATGTACACCTTCAAGAAAATCAATCAATTAAAGGTATACTTATACAAGATGGGTCCTGTAACAGGAGCAATAAATTAAACATAGATTCTACCCCTCAAACTGCACAACATTTATGTAACAACTTTTAAAAATAATTCATTTATAATGTAAACCTGTACAATAAAGTTTATTCAAAGAAGCAATGTATTGCGAAACATTTGATATTTAGTAAAGTGAAAGCTATGTCAATGCTAAGGCGATGTCCATGTTGGACGGATTACATTGAAAATGCTGTTTACTTTATGTTTACAATGAAGCGAAAAATTGAAAAATTTAATGGTTCAGACAGGATTCGAACCTGCGTTTCCAACGGCTTTCCGGGCCAACACGGGCGTCCTACCAACTGGACCATCGAACAAGATGTCAGAGCCATTTAATTTTTAAATTTTTCGCTTCATTGTAAACATTTGGTTTTCGTTAGCAGACGTTACTGCTTTAATAAAATAAAAATAGCTATTTAGTTTGTTTGAAATAATGAACATATGAAAACAGTATTTTTAAAGAAAGTTTCTGAACAGGTGTTGTTCAGTTTGATGAGTAAAATCTATGTTTGAATTTTTTGCTCCTGTTACAGGACCCACCTGGTATATTATGGGCATAGATATTAGTCAAAATCAATCAATCAAACAAAGGTTATCGCCACCTCCAAGGTATTTCAATGTTAATATCGGCTCCATAGCTCTCTAAAGTCTACCGTGAATCCGATGCCAAAGTATAATTACGGTATAACTAAATAAATATCGGACAACCCCACACAAATCGATCTACTCCCAAATTAAGCTCAAGAAAGCTTGTGTTATGTCTCTACAAACACAAACAGCGGCAACCGCGTCGTCGATATGGCAGGTATGCATTGTCCTGCTCCCGCACTTGTCCTGCCTAACCTTAATTGTTAGTATTTTCTTATGCACGTCATTATTAGCATTTTCAAGGAAAACTTCGTACAAACAAATCTCTTTTGAAGGCAGGGAAGTATGCTTTCCGACCCGACCACCATCGTATTGTTTTAAGTCCAGTACGTCTAGCATTGTACGATTCACATTGACCGGGCCGGGCCGGGTCGGATGCCGCCGCGTCGCAATGGGTGCTCTGGCAGCCGGCAGCGGCCGATCGCATCCAGTGACCAGGTCGGGTGGGTTCGGCTGCCGCCACGTTCCAGCAGACGCTGGAGCGCCCGGCGGCAGCCGACTGCGTCCGTCCGAGCGAATTAAAATTCTAGGACGACGCACGAGCGAACGGAGCCGATGGCGCGCGGCGGTAACCGAACGGAGCCGATGGCGCGCGGCGGTAACTGAACGGAGCCGATGGCGCGCGGCGGTAACTGAACGGAGCCGATGGCGCGCGGCGGTAACTGAACGGAGCCGATGGCGCGCGGCGGTAACTGAACGGAGCCGATGGCGCGCGGCGGTAACTGAACGGAGCCGATGGCGCGCGGCGGTAACTGAACGGAGCCGATGGCGCGCGGCGGTAACTGAACGGAGCCGATGGCGCGCGGCGGTAACTGAACGGAGCCGATGGCGCGCGGCGGTAACCGAACGGAGCCGATGGCGCGCGGCGGTAACTGAACGGAGCCGATGGCGCGCGGCGGTAACTGAACGGAGCCGATGGCGCGCGGCGGTAACTGAACGGAGCCGATGGCGCGCGGCGGTAACTGAACGGAGCCGATGGCGCGCGGCGGTGACCGAACGGAGCCGATGGCGCGCGGCGATAACTGAACGGAGCCGATGGCGCGCGGCGGTAACTGAACGGAGCCGATGGCGCGCGGCGGTAACTGAACGGAGCCGATGGCGCGCGGCGGTAACTGAACGGAGCCGATGGCGCGCGGCGGTAACCGAACGGAGCCGATGGCGCGCGGCGGTAACTGAACGGAGCCGATGGCGCGCGGCGGTAACTGAACGGAGCCGATGGCGCGCGGCGGTAACTGAACGGAGCCGATGGCGCGCGGCGGTGACCGAACGGAGCCGATGGCGCGCGGCGGTAACCGAACGGAGCCGATGGCGCGCGGCGGTGACCGAACGGAGCCGATGGCGCGCGGCGATAACTGAACGGAGCCGATGGCGCGCGGCGGTAACTGAACGGAGCCGATGGCGCGCGGCGGTGACCGAACGGAGCCGATGGCGCGCGGCGATAACTGAACGGAGCCGATGGCGCGCGGCGGTAACTGAACGGAGCCGATGGCGCGCGGCGGTGACCGAACGGAGCCGATGGCGCGCGGCGGTAACTGAACGGAGCCGATGGCGCGCGGCGGTAACTGAACGGAGCCGATGGCGCGCGGCGGTGACCGAACGGAGCCGATGGCGCGCGGCGATAACTGAACGGAGCCGATGGCGCGCGGCGGTAACTGAACGGAGCCGATGGCGCGCGGCGGTAACCGAACGGAGCCGATGGCGCGCGGCGGTAACTGAACGGAGCCGATGGCGCGCGGCGGTAACTGAACGGAGCCGATGGCGCGCGGCGGTGACCGAACGGAGCCGATGGCGCGCGGCGGTGACCGAACGGAGCCGATGGCGCGCGGCGATAACTGAACGGAGCCGATGGCGCGCGGCGATAACTGAACGGAGCCGATGGCGCGCGGCGGTGACCGAACGGAGCCGATGGCGCGCGGCGGTAACTGAACGGAGCCGATGGCGCGCGGCGATAACTGAACGGAGCCGATGGCGCGCGGCGGTAACTGAACGGAGCCGATGGCGCGCGGCGGTGACCGAACGGAGCCGATGGCGCGCGGCGGTGACCGAACGGAGCCGATGGCGCGCGGCGGTAACTGAACGGAGCCGATGGCGCGCGGCGATAACTGAACGGAGCCGATGGCGCGCGGCGGTGACCGAACGGAGCCGATGGCGCGCGGCGGTAACTGAACGGAGCCGATGGCGCGCGGCGGTGACCGAACGGAGCCGATGGCGCGCGGCGGTGACCGAACGGAGCCGATGGCGCGCGGCGATAACTGAACGGAGCCGATGGCGCGCGGCGGTGACCGAACGGAACCGCTCACGCGCGACGACAGCCGAGCACCTCCGTCCGAGTGCGCAAGCGCCCGATCGGCCAGCAGCGGCCCCAATAACATTCGAATATGGGATCTGACTGTTGTACAGAAGCTCTACATTCCTTTGGCAACTATTTACATACGCTTTTAGCGCGCGCCGACTCCGCCCGATCAGTGGGCATCGTACATGACACGAGACTATTTGTCGCGCGACAAACACTACATGTCACTTTCCTTTCAATACCGTGCGAGCAAGACAAGACGTTGATTCACGCGACAAGCGAAGTCGTGGCAAGATATGCTAGCCCCAATTGCAGGATATTAGTATTAATTGACCTACTAATAATAAAAAAATGCATTTCAATGTAACTAAATTATTTAAGTAAGTACGCGGATAACCCGTAAAATGTAAGAGATAGCTGATGCCCCTAAACAAAAAAAAAAAAAAAAGAATTTGTGAACTATCCGGCCAGGAAGTATTAGTATCTTGACGACACGTTTGGCTCAGTTGGTTGCACAACGACCTACGAAGCAAGCGGTCCCGGTCTCGAATCCCGGCCGGGGCCAAGTGTTTGTGTGATGAACACGAATGTTTGTTCCCGCGTCTTGGATGCTTCCTATGTATTTAAGTACCTATTATAAATTTATATATATTATGTAATCTATGTATATCGTGGCCTAGTACCCATAGTACAAGCTTTCCTTAGTTTGGGTCTAGGTCGATTTGGGTAAGATTGTCCCTGATTGATGTATTTATTTCTTACACGATTCGATTAACTGATTTTGACTTCCTTCATCAAAGAAGAGATTTCGACGAAAGGTGTCATGTTCCGGCGCTTCTGCGGGTGGTTTAACACATCGCAGTAATAATGCGACCTAAGTTTTTAAGTTTATTTTGTATTAAATATTATGTTAGATTGAAGGTAATTTGTAAGGTTATCTAATGGGCCTTTGATGTCTGAAATAAATAAATTTAATTGAATTGAATTAACTATCATTTCACGATATTGCATCTTATTCTTTAGAGTGAGATTAGAGCGAGAGCGAGTTTGAAAGTTTGTAAGTACCTGAGGCTCGAGGTATCCGAAGAGTTTTCCTAAGAACGCCGGCTCCTGATCTTCAAGAACCGCCACTTTCTCCACCAAGTTCATGTACGTGTGTAGAAGTATTTCACTTTGAAGTTGTTCTAGAACCATATCAGAATCATATGCAAGTGCTACATAATGGGAGGTCTTAAATTATGAGTGTGGTTCATAATAGGATCACACGAGTGTTTTAAGACCTAATTATGCACAGTTGCATACACTACTTTATCCACACACATATTCATCATCATTATCATAGATTTTCTTTTAATGAAAATATGAAACAGCCCTGCCAGTCAGTCCACGGAGCAGAGGAATACATGAGGTGACTCGCCTCGCGCCGCGGCGGGGGCGTGGTCAAAAAAACTTCTGTGAGACATATTTAATTATTGTATTAAGCGGTTTACACTCACTTCAATTGTCAGGAACGGCGTGACATGTTTCAAAGTTACCGCGCCGCTGTATGGAGTAGTCCTTAATGAAGAGCTCTATACGAGTTCAAAACATGTTGGGCTGTTTCTGACAATTTGACGTGCAGTTTGTATTACTTACTGTAAATATACCTATACCTTTTAATTTTAATTCATAGTCATCTCATCAAACCATTTGGCCTATTACAATCATTTATTTACTTCGGTTCTAATAATTTTAGTTACATACTATTACCGATACTTAGCTATAGGCAAGTGACCGGTTTTTGCGTTACTTATACTCTCTTTTGCAGGGAAATTATTTTCCTTAACTCCTGCGAGTTGTACTCTATCCGACACTATAGGGTGTCATTTTTTTCTGGTTGTTAATTACAACTCTATCGCTTACTTACGCCTACAATACAGTATGCAATCGTTCCGTACAATGGAACACTATTTTACTTGTAAATAAAAGAGCCTAATATTTGTACATATTTATTTAGGTAATCATCATTATCAGCGGATGGTAACTGAACATAAGCCTTACTTACTACCAATTGAGAATGGTTTTTACGAGTTACCCATGTACTATCGGATAACTCACTAAGTGTAATTTAGGTGAACTACTTAGTGTACCAAAATTTTGGAAGATTGATGCATGTATGGGATGAATGACAGGAGCATGTATGAGAACCATTTCTCGTGTAAAATAAACATTGTACATATCATCCCCATCTTCTAAATTACCACATCACGCCATACTTCACCATCATTAATTTTAAATTTTTCTTTTAGAAAAAATCCCTCTGGGACGTAGGTCCCCTCAGGATTTTTTCTTCCAGGGCAGGCCGGGTATTGTAACGTGTTGCGTTACAACTCGTTCTAGATAACTTTTTGGACTGTCTGGTTACACACTCGATCTTAAAAGTTGTCATTCAAATTCAAAATTATTCTAAATTCCACACTTGTCCGTTTCATGTGAAAAAGATTCATTTTATTCAGAGCTTTCGAGCTGAACAGATACCTACAAGACGATTTTTGATCCTGCTCATCCTCAATTCATTATACTTATCAGTCTATAATTAGCTTACCACACAAGAGTGTCCTAACTATCCAAAAGTTAACCTGTGCTATTGTGCTGTGACATCAGATATGAAGTTCTAATTGCTGGATTCTGTCGGATACAAATATATTATTAAATAAGTATTTTATTAGTTTGTATTATTGACGACGCGTTTGGCTCGGTTGGTAGACACCTGCCTACTGAGTCGGCGGTCCCGGGTTCGAATCCCGGCCGGGGCAAATATTTGTGCCAAATATTTGTTCTTGGGTCATGGATGTTATCTATATATGTATTTATATATTATGTATATCGTCGTCTAGTACCCATAGTACCTACAAGCTTTGCTTAGTTTGGGACTAGGTCGATTTGTGTAAGATTGTCCCTTAATATTTATTTATTGATAACATTGCTGCATGTATAATAAGTTAATAACCGGCCAAAAGGATGTGGCATACAAAATGAATTTGACAGATACCTCGCTAAGGGTGCGTCTCCCTCCACTGAAGCGGAGCGGAGCGGAATCGACCAATCACAAAAGTGCAGCGGAGCCGAGATACAGATTTTAACTCAGCACCTCTAGCATAACTGTGAGACGCGACTCTTTGTCGCTCTACATATACTGGCTGTCACTTTCCATTCAATAGCGTGCGAGCATGACAGATGACGCTAAGTCGCGCGGCAAGCAAAGTCGCGGCAAGATATGCTAGCCCCGCAGGTCTATTCCGCACCGCACGTCTGGAGACCTCCGCCTCGAATAAACAAGTTCTGATTCTGATTCTGATTCTGATTCTGATTCTGATTCTTTAATATACACGCGCCCAAAGGTGCCCTCTACTAGGCATTAAGCAGTATTACGTATTGGGTATGTAACCCAAGTTTAAAAGAGTTTAATTATTGAGAAATATATATTTTTTCATCATACTCATAATCAGGCTTGGGACTTTTCACTGCTCGCTGTGGTTGTCCAATCCATGGAGTCGTCATATGATAGAAAAATATATTCAAAGTCAGTCAAAGTCTAAAAATTAAATGTTTTATTAGTAGTTAGGCATTTTAAATAGAAAATTGCCGTTAGTCTCAGACATATTGATAATTATGTACATATGGAACGGATCTACTCACGTCGTTTAAGTTGATTACTGCGTGACGATTTCGAATCGGTTCGCGATTCATCTTCAGGGGCTCCGGTCGGTTACGGCGGCGGCCAATCGTACACCGAATGCCAACGGCATGTCCGAGCTAAATTCAACTGAAGTGACGTGATCCTACTAGGCCACTGGTTGTCCTACCTGAGAGACAGCCGATAGCCACCTTTTCCCTATAGTAGCTTTCTTGGAAGCGGTAACTGTAGAACTCGCGCAGGCGCCTCATCAGTGATGCTGGGAACTGTTTCTGATGCATATATTTCTGAAAATAAAAACCGGCCATGTGCGAGTTGGACTAGCGCACCGTACAAACGCTTCCCATCTTAACAGGCCAGTTTAAGTTTGCACCTGGTATGTATGGCACCGTATACAAATGAGGTGCAAAGTTAACTCAACCGATCACGTTTGTTGTATGCCTTTCGACGCATAAGACCACAAACGCGAAATACCAACTCCACGCATAAAACCACTTTAGCAAAATGCCAACTACGCAAAACACCAACTACGCATAACGCCAACATGAATTTAAGCAAAATACCAATCACGCTAAATACCATAAATAAAAAATAATACTAGAATAATAATAAGCCCGCAGGGCAGCTTGTGGCGAGCTGTTGGGGAGTGACGACCCCACGGACCCGAGGTCTCCGAGAGTCGGCCAGGGTCCTCGTCCGGTGAGCCTTCGTCGGCCGGAGCGGAACCCAAGGGGACCCGTGGGACTCTCAGCTCTGGCTCGCCTTCATGGGGCCCACCGAGTGAGGGGCGAGTCACCACCCGCCATAGGTAACAGTCGCACTGATGGTTACGGCGGGTGATATGTTACCATTGCGATAGGCCAAATAAAGAGTCCACCCATACTCCACTTTAATAGCCCGGTTTTTTCTTTTCCATATCAATGCAATAGTTCAATCACCTGCTGGGACCTGTTCATGGATGTATCATCTTATTGATATGATCAGGAATGGGTCCCAGCAGGGCTGCAGCCACTCCTAGGGGCCTCCGCGTGTTGGATCCATATCCCCAAGCAAACCTACCAAAAAATATAATAATACCATATTTACCGCCTACAATTTTTCTGCTTTGCCCTAAGGTGGACTGGTAGAGAATACCCTATGGCGTTAAGTCCGTCATTTGTACGTTAAGTTCTTCTTTTGTGCAATAAAGTTTAAATAAATAAATAAATATTTATACTTTTTGAATAAATACGAAATAAATAATAATACTCTGAATAATATACTCAAAACACCACAAAACGTCCGGTTGGTGTTTTGCGTTTGTGGCATTTTACGTAGTTGGTATTTAGCGTTATCATTTTTATAAATCCGCAAAATGCCAAAAAACCTCGGGTTGGTATTTCGCGTTTGTGGTCTTATGCGTCGAAAGGGTTGTATGGGTTACCCATTTTTTTTTTCGTTTTTAGTATTTGGTGTTATAGCGGCAACAGAAATACATCATCTGTGAAAATTTCCACTGTCTAGCTATCACGGTTCATGAGATACAGCCTGGTGACAGACAAACAGACAGACAAACAGACAGACAAACATACAGACAAACAGACAGACAGACAGACGGACAGATGGACTTTTTCAATTGGCTTAGTTGAATAGAAATGATTTAAATAATTTATTCTCAAACTTCAAATTGCTTCGTGTTTATACAGCGTGTATATTTGATATAACCGCAAACTTTACGGGTCTTAGTAAAGGCACTTATTAATATATTGATCCGTAAATTATTAAGAAACTCGAACATTTTTTTTCTATCCATACTAATCCATACTATTACTATATTACTATTACTATATTTACTATTACTATATTACTATTACTATATTACTATAATTACTATAATTACTATTACTATAACTATATATAACTATATTATATTATATAGTTATATATTTTATATATTATATAATATTATATACAGGACATAGGATAGTTTTCATCCTGGAAATTATCCCTAAAAAGATTAAAAAGTGAGTAACTAATTCATGATGACATTGATGACCCTGTAGAAAATGTAATTACTAGACCAAAAGCACAATTGCTATTTATTTATTTAATCGTATGGCATAATTGCTCGCTTTACATGTTGTGTTGATTACAAATGAATATCTAAGTTCTTCACCCATTGGGTTGCGTCTTCGCTTAGATTCAGTAGTAAGTCCAGAGGGTTCCCGGTGAACTTGCGTTTTGGGCAATCGTGGACTATGTGATGGATGGACTGGGTAGGCGCACCACAGTCACAGGCAGGAGTATTTCGCCAGCCACACCTAAACAAGAATTCGCCACATCGACCGTGCTGTGTGCGAAGTCTATTTAATTGGCACCATTCTCGTCTCGAGGCCGAGAAACCCTGGGGTCTTTGGGTGGGGTTGTAGTTGGTGTGGGCACCCCTAGGCAGGTTAGAAAGCCATTCTTCTTTCCAGTTGTCCTTGATGTTGAAATTACGTGCCATTAGATCCTGTGCGGTCACGTACGGCGGGTGTCTGGATTTCAAGCGGTGCTTTGGAGGACACATAAATTGCTATTACATTTGCTTAGGCGCTTTTATAATCCCTTTTATTAATTAAGGTGATTAGGTGGATATGGATATCTATCGTGTTGTACGAGGTTGCTACCATACTTCCAAGTTCCACGCGGACGTAGTCGCGGGAAAAAGCTAGTATAAAATAATTCAGCCCGCGATGTATGTTTGTTGACATGACACTTAACACCGTGATGTCACAATCACAACTGCCTTAGTGATACGCCATACATTGCTGCTCAGAAAAAATTCAAAAATTAATTACGGTAAGCCAGTTAACGCTAAATTAATAATTGTTATAAATATCCGATTGTCGCACTAAAATCTCCGTCTGGCTACAATTTGCGGTTGTATCAAATATATACGCTGTATAATTTCCACAAAACTTTTACTTTCAAGAAAAGATAAATATTCACACGGTTCACACCTAAGGGAAAATTCCCAAATACGTCGAATATACGAACTGACCTCTACTTGGTCCATTAATTCTTGATACCGAACGGTTGAATTGTACACGGTCATGTAGGTTTTTAGGGCAAAAACTAGAAAAAAAGGTACAGTTTGAGAATATATGTATTATATTTTAACTACCTTCGGGTTTCGATTCTATAGAAAATAACTTGTTTTTTTTTTGTAACACTTGTAATAACTTGCCGTGTGACCTTATTTGTCGAGTAAAGTAGTATATAATATAAGTAATCTACATTTATGCAACAAACAAGGAGGGTAAATTCAATATTGCCTGACTACTCTGACTCCAGACTGCGTTTGGTTGACGCCGTGTGGACGGCGAGCTGATGAGTTAAGGCCTGGCTCGCTGTCAAGCGGTGTGCGTATTCATAGCCGCGGCTTACATTTAAAGGTAATCAATACAATACATTAAAGGTAAACAATAACAGTTGGGCAATTCGTCCAAGCTGTTTGGAGATTGGTCGAATCTGGCTTTTGCTGATAGTGAGATCTGAATCAAGGCGTGCTAACATTTGCAAAACACAAATAGAAATAACGGCACTTACCAAGGGTATACATCTTGAACATGGTCCCAAACAACAATATGACTGAATTAATCATAATCTCACCAGCAGAGAGCGTCGGGTACATGGTGAATCCAGTACCTGTATAATTTATATTATAATCTGTATTTATTTATTTATCGTATGGCATTTCAATCACTGGATATAGGTAGGTACAATATAATTATAATCTGTATAATTCATAATTAGGCTTGGGACTTTTCACTGCTCGCCGTGGTTGTCCAATCCATGCAGTCGCTATATGATAAAAAAATATATTCAAAGTCAAAGTCTAAAAATTAAATGTTTAATTAAATGTCATTTATAAAGTACTCACGATGTTTCCTAATTTACAGTTGCGAAAAGTTGTCAGTACGAATAGTCTGTCACAACACAATACAAGTATATATCAAAAAGGATGCATAATTTGTGACCACTAGGTATAATATGAAATTACCGATAGATTTATGATAAAATTAATTACAGTCAATTATAACGTGCCCATTAATAATGTAACAACATAAATTATGACATTTAGTTAAACATTTAATTTTTAGACTTTGACTTTGAATATATTTTTTTAACATATGACGACTCCATGTATTGGACAACCACGGCGAGCAGCGAAAAGTCCCAAGCCTATTCATAATATTTAATTTGGTAAATTTCAATGATACAGGCTACGACACAAAGGGCGTCATAAACCCAGTGGGACACGTGAAAAAAAAAGTCTTGATTTTTTCTTAAAAAGAAGAACTCAATAAAGAATGATGGATGATGATGGTGATAGTGAAGATGATGTAGATGTGATGGTGATGAATGGTGATAATGGTAAAGGTGGTGATGATGGCGAATGTCGTGATAATGATGTTGATCATGTTGATAGTGATTTTGATATTAAAATCGGTGCGTTCGCTACTTAAGAACTTGTCGGACCTAACGCAGTCCTATTGTGGTTTAATGATGATGATGAATGTAGGGTTAATGGTGTAAAAATGAACTCACTAAAGAACGCAGACATGGCGACGAACATGCCTTTGGTATAGCGAACGGAGGGGGACACGTCGGTGATGCAACGCTGCTGGTCGCGCCGGTCCAGGAAACCAGTGTAGCCGGTTGGTATATCCCCGGTCGCTGTCGGTAATTATTTTCTCTTCAACAGGTATCCAAAATTAAAATAAGCTATCTGTTTTTACAAAAGCAAAACTATCTAGCGTTAAACGTCTCTACCTTGACTGAAGAAAACTGAGAAAAACGTATGTGTCCTATGTGATGAACTAAATAAGGTAACCTGACAAAGATGGCTGCGAATTAGTATTAAAGGCATTGATAAGATAATTTATCGATATAGCAAACGTTCTTTCACTCCCAGAATACCGGTGTCTAATGGGTCACTGAGGCGCGTTGGCTACTAGCACGAGTAGTCCCAGTCGGAAAAAAATCATCATCATCAGCCCAAAGTGACCGGACTTAGGCATTCCCTAATTTGCGCCACCTTAATATCTAGTCCTCCGTTTTCGCATCAATCCATTTCCCGCAACTCCTTCAGGTCGTCGGGCATCTAGCGGGGCATCCTATAGGGTGAGTTAATCGCGGTATCCACCCCAGAACTAGACTGCCCACAGACTGCCCCAGCGGCCATCGGTTCACTGACCATGCCCGCCCACTATCATCAACTTACTCATCTTTAGTGCTATTGAAAATATGGCTAACCATAATATGTTAGTACAGAGGGCAAGTAGAGCATACAGGTGAAGCAGTGAACAGCAAGCACGAACAAGATGATGTGACTTATCACTCGGTACCAGATGTGCGAGTTGGTGAGCATCTGCAAAATAAACTTAACATTTCGATTCCCATTTTCGCCTCGCCTGCAAAACACCATTCTTCTTTGTTTTCAGTTTACGAATATTCAATGCTTTTTAGGGTACCGTACCCGAAGGGTAAAAATGGGACCCTATTACTAATTTAACTGGGTTTTCATTGAGATTTTACATCACACTTTACGACAAAGTGAATTGACTGAATTGTGCTAAATAAATGATATATTCCTAATCATTAGGCAGGAAAAGGTAGGGTGGATTTAAAGTATATGATTTCTATGATAAGAACATCCTTATAGTCGGGGAGGCTACTCCCAAGTTTAATATCCTCTAAAAAAATCGCCTAAACAACACCTCCAACATTGTGACATCGTCATTTAATGAGTGGTCTCGAAAATGCTACAAAAACTGAACCAAAATACTAAATTTTGAATATTTGGTCTGAATATTGGCTGAATTTCGGTTACTAGTTCTAGTTAAAGGTGTCTTTCTTGAAAATGACTGCTTTTTAATCCATCGAACATAGTTATGTACCTCCGCGATAGATATAACCGAAGGTTATGAGTGTATAAGCGTTCAGGGTGGATATTCCGAAAAGGAAAAACCTAAAATAAATAAATAATGAATTACTTATATTTTGGGTATCTTCTTTTAAGATGATCTTGTTTAATTCCTATAACAAGTTCTGATATTATAGGTAAGTAGGTACCTAAGGACTGTTCAATTTACTAAGCGGACATACATAAGTCAATATAGATCCTTATATTAAAAACTGACTGATATGTACTGGCTGGTTATAAAATAAACATAGATAAGTCTATCAATTGCTGTATACATTTTTTTTATTGTCAAAATAAAATATTTTTCACCATGGAGCGAATTCATATTGGTGATCGGAAATTAATCTTGCAAAAATGGTGTACAGGCCATTTTTCAATGCGGAAAATTGCGAATCAGTTGAAATGTTCCAAATCAGCCGTGTTTCAAATAATAAAAAAAATTGGGGAACATCATACGCTCGCCGATTTACCAAAATCGCGGCGAAGAAGTGGGCCGGCAAACCCGAATATGGAAGAAAATGTCGTGCGGCTGTTAAAATCAAAAAAATACATGTCCGTTCGTGAAATTGCAAAAAAATCAGGTACTAGCGTAGGCACCGTACAGAATATCAAGAAAAGAAATAACATACGGACATATAAAAAGCAAAAAATGCCAAAGAGAAGTGCCGAGCAGCAAATACGGTCCAAAAAAAGGTGCCGCAATTTATACGATATTTTGCTGCAAAACAAAACTCGATGCATTCTAATGGACGACGAAACGTACGTGAAGTTTGACAGCAGTACATTACCGGGACCTCAGTATTACAATGCAGTTATAGGAGAAAATGTTCCAGATTCCGATAAAGCCATAAAACTTGATAAATTCGGGAAGAAAGTCCTTGTATGGCATTAGTCATTAGTCATTTATTCTTTAACAATATACATTGTGTTAGAAATCCTTATAATATACTATACTATTACAAAGTCATAAATAGATAATAACAATCTATACAATTTAAATTCTTAGCACCAATGTCAAGCTTAATAACATACTAATTAAGTTACTTTGATAATACTGACCCTAAATGCCACCACGCATGAATTTCACACCACAAGAGGATGTCCACAGGGAGGGGTTCTATCACCACTTCTGTGGACTCTAGCGGTTGACCAACTCCTTGTTCGAATGGCGGCCAGCGATTATGACGTACAAGGATATGCCGACGATATCGTAGTCATAATCAAAGGACCTTGCCTTAACACAATCTCGAACATCATGCAAGGAGCTCTCAACACTATCTGTATATGGTGCAGAGAAAACGAATTGTCTATCAATGCAAACAAAACCATTATAGTGCCCTTCACAAATAAAAGGAAACTCGACAAGCTCAATACTTTAAAGCTAAACGGACAAACTATACCACTTTCAAATGAAGCCAAGTATCTAGGGGTCACCTTTGACCAAAGGCTAACTTGGAACACGCATTTGAACAATATAATCCAAAAAGCGAAAATGGCACTGTGGACATGCTGTCGAATGGCAGGAGCAAGATGGGGCGTAAGACCCAACATTGCTATGTGGCTATACACAGCAGTCGTGAGGCCCATAATAACTTATGCCTCCGCTGTCTGGTGCAACAAGGCCAACCAAAAGACAGTGATCCTAAAACTAAGCGGCCTACAACGCACTGCCTGCATTATTGCAACAGGAGCCCTGTCTTCGACGCCGGGCGCGGCCCTGGACGCACTGCTCGACCTCACACCTCTGCACTTACAGGTACGGAAAGAGGCCGAGCAGTGCATCTACAGGCTCTGCACTCTGTCTAAGACGAAATGGCGCTCGCAAGCACTGAACAAGCTAAAGGCTTCAGTGTTCGAAAACAAACTACTGTGCATGCCCTCTGACGACATGCTCACTGAATGTATCTTTACGCAATACTACTCAGTCTCTCACTCGAAAGCCCTTATAAAAGGCTTTGTTCAAAAGTTATCTAAAGAGTTACTACAGCTCAAAAGGTCAAAAGTCTGTGCGGTGACTAGAACTCGGACCGGTCACTGCAAGCTGAAAAAACACTTGTTCCTAATGGGTATGGAACTGGACGCAACGTGCAGGTTCTGCCAAGAGTCAGAGGAGACAGCTATGCATATCCTCTGCTCCTGTGGACCACTTAAAAGAAGTATCCACTTAGGGCAACACTTTGTGCCCCCAGAGGAGATACAACATCTCACTGCCCAAATAATCTGGGAATTCCTGGACTCAACGGGCCTCAGCAGTGAGCTTTAAGACAGGGCTGCCACAATAGATCAATTATGGTCGATGCGGCACACAAAAGGCCCAATTGAAAATAATAATAATACTTTGATAATATTATATACCTAACAATGTTACAAAAAGAAAAAAAAACTAATCATAATTATGTCAACTTTCACAAAAAAAGGGAATCTAACATTTAAATAATTATAATAAAAAGTAAACTACCTACATTTGCCAGGAAATAAACTACCTACCTAATTGGCGCTGTGCTTTCGGAACTCCTCTACCGAGTAAAAACACTTCTTTAGCAAAAATGCTTTTAGGCCCTTTTTAAATTCGTTTGTAGTTGCGACGGATTTCAATTCAGGTGGTAACTTATTAAAGAGTACAATTGCCTGGTAACTCGAAGAATGCTGGACCACCTTAAGTTTACTTATCATTGTTTGTGGTAAGTCCTTCCTTCGTGTTGCCAAGCGCTTTTGTCGTTCTTCCAACGTTTCGATGACATTTAGACCCTTAATTAAATCACCAAGTATTACGAGAATATATAAGCTAGGTACTGTTAAGATTTAGAACTCACTAAAATATGGTTTACACGATGTGGTCTGAGATATTCTGGCCATGGTTCTGATAGCCCTTTTCTGGGCTACAAAGGCTGATTTTATGTTATAAAGGTCGTCCCAAAATTTAATACTGTACCTTATTTTTGACTCAACCAAGGCGTAGTATACCATCTGTAAAATATATCTTAAGTTGAGACAAGCAATTTGTTCCTGTGGCCTCAAAAGTTCGTCTTACTTTGCAACCGGTACAATTGGTGGCAAAATTTATAGAAAGGAATGCATCACAAAACGGTTATATCCTCTGTATAAAAAGCACAATATTCCCCCTCTGTTTTGGCCTGATCTGGCGAGTGCTCACTATGCTGGTGAGACAATGACGCTGCTAAATTCAAAAAACATCGATTTTGATAAAAAAGACGACAATCCTCCAAACTGCCCGGAGCTCCGCCCCATCGAACGATACTGGGCTACCGTAAAGAGACTCTTGCGGAAGGATGGCCGCCTAGTACATTGGCAGAATTCAAACGGATGTGGTTTGCTGCTTGTAGAAAAGTGTCAAAAAGCGATGTGCAAACACTCATGCGACGAATCCGAGCTAAAGTCCGGAAATTTTACCGTTCTAATTAAATGTAGTGTTCTTGTGTAATATATTATTTTATTTTACTGTTGTTAGTAAGCATTATTATAGCACAAGATATATTTATAATAAGAAATCCTTAAATGAGCCAATTTTTTTATGTCCGCTTAGTAAATTGAACAGTCCTTACCATTACTTGGCAGCAATCAAGATGAGATACCCGGTACTAGCTAGATATATATCCAATATCTAGCTAGCACCGTAGCCACCGCGAGGTTACCATAACAGTATCAATTATAATCAAAATTGATACTGTAATGGTGACCTCCCCGCCGCCGCGCAAGTCACCTCATGTGTTCCTTAGCTCCGGGACTGACTGGCGGGACTGAATGTTTCATATTTTTATAGAAGTCAATCTATGATAATGATTATGAATATGCGTGTAGATAAAGTAGTGTATGCAACTGTACATAATTAGGTCTTAAAAGACTCGTGTGATCCTATTATGAAACTCGCCTACGGCTCATTTTATACAACCACACTCGTGTTTCAAGACCTCTTATTATGTATCAGTTGCGTAAACTACTATTTTGTTCTCGAACTAACCTGTAATAGTGCTCTTAGATCACTTAGGGCGGTTTTGACTCGGACAACGCGAACGAGAGGCAATACATCAGGGATCAGAAAATGATAGACGGATCGGTAGTCAGAGCGGACCATTATCAATGAGATCGGTATAGAAGACAGCAGGTCCGGCAACCAGTAGCCGCAGAGGTACGCCCTGTGGGATACAAACAGTAAGACAAGCAAGTAAGGCGGGGATTAGATAATCTTGGCATGATCGAGTTTGTGAAAAGCATCATCATTGTGAACAATACAGAAGACAGCAGGTACGGAAAACAGTAACTACGGCATACAGACGTCAACGGAGATTTATTTCTTGTTTTATTTGTCCACGTATGTCGATAAAATTATCGCTTCAATAAACATTTGATATTCTTAATTTTAAAAAATTGTATATTTTTCAAAGATTAAATTAATTATGCGTTAAAAGCGGCAACGACAGCGGTGTAGATGTACGTGTGTCTCGCTCACTCGTATGGCCGACGCGCTCAGACCTGTCGCGCTACCGCTGCCGCTGTCGCGCAAAGTCGTGCCATCGTCCTAAGGGTGCATGTTCACTGACGCGGAGCAGGGAGGAACGGAAAACTGTACAGTGAAATCTTACATGGTGCATTGAATGGGTAGCTTGCCAGAGTGTCCATTACTCGATGATCCACATTGCTCCGATCCATGCTGCTTACACTGTTTGTGCTGCCGTGGTGGGGTTATTTCTGCATCTGTGATTGAGTGGTCACCATTTGGTTTGTTTCTCTTCGCTCCCTAAGAAATGCACCCTAAGAACTTTGGCATATATAATACAGATCTATACGATCACTCAGTTCTCACCGCACAATTTTCCTTCGATTCAAGACGATATCAGCTGATTCCTTGTCCACGTAACCCATATTAAACCATACCACCATGTCGAAAAGGCAGATCACATGAAGAACGGCAATGGCTTCGTCGACCTCGTCAATGGAAGGCGTTTGGAAAGGTTCTACGAAAATGCATAGTTGCAAGCTTGTGCACGCTAGATGAGCCAGGTTGATGACTATCATCCAGCTTTTCCATACTAGACTGCAAAAAACGACATATTTATCATTTTTATCGTCATCGTTTTATCATGTTATTATTAAACAGCAGCTTTGTAAGCTGTTTTTTACGTTTTCCACCGCCAATGGGTCAATTTCAACAAGACGCATTTTTTGTATCATTTCGGTGTGATTCTTTATTTTTTATTATTTTTGAGTTTTTTAAATGTGAAGAGATACTTTAGGCTATATTATTAAACATATGGAAAAGGGACCCTGAAATCTGGAATAGTTTTCGAGTTATTTGAGATCGAATATGAAACGCACAACGAAATGATAAATCTACACCAGGATGATAAAATAAGTACACCGCAATGAAATTTCATACACCGGAATGAAGAAAAGTGGCATATTATGAAAGTAATTTTACGTTTTATTTTCGTAATATATATTATATTGGCATTACATAATAATATAAACATATATCTTAGTCTGGTATTAAAA
This sequence comes from Apotomis turbidana, assembly GCA_905147355.2. Classification (NCBI taxonomy): domain Eukaryota; kingdom Metazoa; phylum Arthropoda; class Insecta; order Lepidoptera; family Tortricidae; genus Apotomis; species Apotomis turbidana. The sequence goes on along the minus strand of LR990280.1, from coordinate 52,960,723 downwards.
CCAAATTAAAAAAAATATTATTATATCAACAATATCTATGAAAAGTGAAGCTACTTTTGATGTCATTCCGGTGTTTTCCTCATTTTGGTAGGGTTTAAAGTCATTTTACTACACCGGAAACACCGGAATGAAAATGGTGGAATGAGGAACACGACATATTTTTATTTCTTAAAAAAAAGTAAGCCCTATATTCTAAAACTAATTCAACTCTTAAAATCGCGAGTATACTTTACCTGATATATATAAATTTCAAACCACGCAGTTAAAAAATAAAGAAGCTATAACAAACTCCGGAATGACATTTTTTTTGTCCCCGGTCCACCGCGATGATAGGTATATTCACTTATACACAAGCCAACGTATTGCCACTATACACAAGCTTCGTCGAGCGCCGCAGCATAACTAATTCTTTGAAGTGCGCGGGAGACGGGGGGCATACTTCATCAAATTTGGGAAATAAATCGGTTTGAAACATTGTCGGCGGTAATGAGAAGTTTTCTTGGGACAAACGTATATGCACTTATTCAAGGGTATACAAAGGAGATATAAAACGGGTAATGTGCTTTTTTCGTTACCTATTTATATGGTAATAAAATAATGGTAACAGATTTTCTTTGTCATGCATAGTATTTGACTTACCCGGCATTTTACAAACAAAACCGGCTTGGGGACAACCCACCTTGATGAGAAACTTGGTCTAAATATATTTTTTTAAATTATTATATATATTAATATTTTAATTTAACTGTTGCCCGAGGTAGACAATGGCGGGCTGTTTCCGAAAAAAAATGGTACTTTATTATTCAACCTTTCTGCACCTGCGTTTTCAGTCTTGCCATCAAAAAATACTGCTTGGGAAATTGACCCCAATTTGAAAAATAAGGAATAACTGAATGGACCAAAAATTCTATATAGCTATTGACCCTGTTTCCAAATATCACGGGGATCGGGAAAAAAATACGACCACGAGAACGGCCAGACATCTGAACATCCGGAATTCGGATATATGAAGGAACTCTTGGTCAAACTTAAACGGTACTTCGTTTGCTCGCTCGGTCAATCTCGGTTTCGATGTATTTTTAAATAGTCAAATAATTCAGTTGATTGAGAAAAGGCTGCTATTCACGATAACCTTCACATCAACTGTTACCACCACATGAGCTCCTAGTGGTTATCGGAGGAGTTTTCTTGATTTTACCTAGCATTTTTTGACAGTGAAACTTTGCTAAGTGAAAGACAGTCACCAAGGTCGTGAACGTGTAATTAGGGTGAACTGGCATGTACAGTCGAGTTCATTTTCATCTACACACTTACGAATGACAAAAATATCTGAACACGACTTTATGCTCCTGACAATAGGGTCGTGTTCAGATATGTTTGTTCTCGTAAGTGTGTAGATGAAAATGAACTCGACTGTACCTAGTCAGATTATCAGAAATTATTATTTATTTATTTATTTTTAGCCTGTACTGTCCCACTGCAGGGCAAAGGCCTCCCTCCCTTTCTTCCAGTCGTCTCTGATCAAGGCAGCAACGGACCAATCCTTTCGGAATGTGTCTAGGTCGTCCCGCCATCTTCGGCGTGGTCTGCCGCGACGTCGTACATTAGGTGGGATCCAGTCAGTGGTATTCTTAGCCCACAGTTCCGCGACATGCGGCAAACGTGTCCAGCCCAGTCCCACTTAAGCTTAGCGGCTGTCAGGGCGACGTCGGCTTTTTGGGTTTTGGAGCGCAAGATGGTATTTCTGATTCGATCTGCAAATTTTATGCCCAATATACTACGCTCCATTGCCCTCTGGCAAACCTTGAGGGAGTGCTTTTGAGCCTTAGTCAAAGACCAAGTCTGGGCACCATAGGTGAGGATCGGAAGAATGCACATGTCCATGAGTTTCCGCTTTAAAGTAATGGGAAGTTCTCCCTTCATGAATTCCTTCATGGACCAATAGCTCTTCCAGGCATTTTCGGTACGCCTTACGACCTCCTTGTCTTGTCGTGCCTGGAAAGAAACTATTTGGCCCCAGTATGTACTCATGGACATATTCAATACCTCCGCCATCGACTTCTATCCTATGTTTAGTGCTGTTTGTCATGGGCTTGGTCTTTGACATGTTCATATGCAACCCAATCTCAAGGCTTGATATGCTCAGCTGTTGAAGCATGTTTTTGATTTCGGCCGCCGATGTTGAGAAAATAACAATGTCATCAGCGAAACGGAGGTTGGTTAAACGTCTACCGTCGCCGATATCAACGCCCTTCCCTTCCCATTCAACCGCCAGCTTCCTAAATACCTGCTCCAAGGTGCTGTTGAAGAGTTTGGGAGACAGCGGGTCACAATGTTTCACTCCTTTTTCGATTTTAAAAGATGGTCCAGGAGACTGCAGTTTGATGTTGGCGGTGCTACTATTGTAGATGTTGCGAATGAGGTGTATGTACGTTGGATTAATTTTTTGGGCTTCTAAGGCAGAAAATATGGATGAATGGCAAATGCTGTCAAAAGCTTTACAATAATCCACAAAGGCAAGGTAGAGAGGGAGGTTAAACTCGTGGTGTTTTTCTATAACTTGATTAACGGCATGTAAGTGGTCCATTGTGGATAGTCCGTCAGATTATCAGAAAGTATATGATAAACATAGAGACAGCGTGGCATGATAATGACGTTACTTTACTAACCTGAACTTACTAAACGGATGGATTATATTCTTGTTCGTCATCAAGTGCCTCTTGCGTTCTTTCAAAACCGCGGGGTAGCTCCGGAAATGCGCAAAGACCAAAGGATGGTGCTCTGATACTAAGATTAGCTTTCGCATCTCGTGGCATGCCTGTCCCCACCAAGTGTACGGTTTACGGGCGAGCATGCTTTCTGAACCTGAACAAGATAAATATTATCATCAGAATCTTCATAAACACTCGGCATGAAACACTTCCATTACACCACCGGAACATATAATATGCAAGTCACGGCCTGGTCTTCGGATGCGCCAAAGATTTGCTTTGATCTTTTTACGTAAAACACCCATGAATCTGAATTGTCGAGTGTTTTTTTTCCAAAAGATGCTGAAAATACACGATTAAAACCAAATAGGAGCTTTGCAGAGCCATCGAAGATTTCTAAATAGAGAAACTGCTAGTAAATTTGGTCCCTATGTTACTCGGGAGACAAATGCACATAGACTTCGTTAGCTTGGTTACCTTCTGATAATTAAGGGAAAAGAGAACGTAACGAGACCGTGCCTGGACCGTAAACTAGTAGACGATCAATCAGACGGTGCGAGTATCGCGGGAGTGATATGGAGGACTAAAATGACAGTAATCCCCGTTTTCCCCAAAATTATTATCAACAGAGCTTAGGCTCATCGTCTCAAATTTGAACCCTGCTACACCGTACGTGGTCACAATGGCTGAAAGCACCATCCGATCTCCGAAAACATAAGTAGCAGATAAAACAGATGAAGATGATGATGATGATGATGATATGGCATGGTGATACAGGTCTTATATGGTGATAGGCCACGTGTACATCAAATTGGCATTTTTCCATCGGTCAGTAAGTAATGGAGTCAAACGTAAGTATTGATGTAAGTATGTCGATTATAAACAGTTTATAAAAATAATATGATTTAGAACTACCTAGTCCTAAGCGACATTCGTGTTCTCCTCTAATCGTCATTATTAATATCGTAGAACTATGTTTTTTCTTGCAACAAAGCAGATAATTATGAACTTCGAAAAATAGCTGACAGATTTTATGACAGATTGTATCATACACTCTTATCTATGGTATCACTGTCTGATCCATGGAGTATGGAGTGTAGAAGTAAAAGGAGCACTATCTCTATATCCAAAAGTGTTCATTGACAGGCGTTATATTGGTGGCGCTATAATAGTACTCTATGGGTAAGTCAGTTTGTCAGTACTTGTGACGTTGGAGTCAGATGATACACCGTGCTCACTGTGATGTATCACTGCGTCCTGTTGACTTGCCGAGGCTTGGCAATCGTGTGAACCAGGCATGAGGTATTGAGATATCACATGTGTGGATGGTGGAATACTTGGAATATTTGACAGTAAATTATACTGCCGCACTTCCACTGCCGTCCGAATTTCCTTTTCGCATCATAAATATGCAGGAAAAAGTCATAATTTAGTTAACGCATAAAAAATTATACGCAAACCTTTGCTAAGTCACGTAACTAAATTCTGCTAAAGTAGCGCCACCAATTGAACACCTTGCAACGGATACTTTTGTATATACAAACATAGTTCTCCTTGTATAACTATGTTTACATAAATTTCTGGACCGCATGATCTAGCACAAAATATATAATTTTTCACCTCACTAGTTCGGAAAGCCCAGTTTGTTTGTTTGATATCTATTGAGAAAATCGCTTTTTATCCACATGTGGAGAAAGAGTTTTGACGTTTCAACGCAGCTAAAGTAAAAATTTGACGTTAGCTTATTTTCTGAAAAATCCCGTTTAAAATACCTACATGAAAGCTTATTAGACCTTAGTTTTAATAAATGTCAAATTGGGTGATTATTGCAGATATTTTTAAAGATATAGTACAAACCCTTATTCTTTTTTCCTCGCTGTAGTGAGGTGAAAAGTTTTGTGTTATACACGGGCGAAAAGTTATTTTACGTCTCGTGTATTGAAACACTCGCTACGCTCAGGATTCTATTTTGAACCACTCGCTTCGCTCGTGGTCAATCATAGGATCCTTTCGCTAGCTCGTGTTTCAAATAAACACTCGCGGGTAAAATACAACTTTCCCCCCTTGTATAACAAATAACTATTATCATCATAAATTTAAGAGCTACGCTCTTGTCGGTGGAGCAATTTCCATGGATCTCATTCTTGAGCCTTCTCCTTGGCAGCCTGCTACGATACGATTTTCAACTTCTCCTTTATTTGGTCCATATAAGCTCTTCCTCTCTTTCTTCTCCCTTCAATCTTCCTAATAATTTTATAAAGAGACATACATAGTGAATATAGTGAATGTTCCTGACAAATTATATTCTATCTTAAAGATACATTTATAAAGTAATTTACTGTTTTAGTCGGACTGAAACTGGATGTGATCTGTGAACTTACACAAATTACGAATACAATATTTTGTTAGTACGGAAATAATTAGAGATAATTATCTGTTGTATGGCGTATTTCTCACCCGATTATGACGAAACAAAAAGGAGTGTTATTTGTATAATGCTAAAATATGGCGTGGAATAAAATTCAAAGAGAAATCAAAAAGTTCATTCTGAATGAATCTACTGGCATTTCACAAGAAACCGCTGTTGAGAAGAATGCCGACAGATACCAAAGATACTCAACAATAAGTTTTTCGTAAGTTACAGTTAAAACTACATATTATTATAGTATAAACAATCCCCTGTAGTTCGGTGAAAAGAGACTAAAGTACTATGGGTGACCATTACAAACGGTCCGGTAGTTTTGAATTTTTGATATGTTGTCTAGGATGGTTAGTCAGTGTTTAAAATGCAAAATGCACAATTCCCCCCACTCCGGGCCCACCGCCATATTGAAAAAAACCGGCACTTTCTTCATATTTTTGCTCATATCTTCCTTTAGGAGCATTTTAGCTAGAAGAAAGCTTCGACAATGTTATAGAGAGTTGAATTTATACATTCTCCATTTTATATTTTGTTTCTAGGACATATAGTTACGGAGATATGCACATCGAGAGAGACGTCTGGACGTCTTCGCTCCGCCTCGCTTCAATGGACACGCACCCTAATGGGACAGGTACGTGATTGATCGGATTTAAAAATAAAAAATTAGGACCTATTATGTTGGTTAAGTAGGTTAATAATTTTATTTTTACAATAGGAACTAAAACGTTTTGACCGTCATCAAAAACAAATCAGGTATTCAGGTCGTCGGGGGGTTTTATTAATGTTCCTTTTTAGGGTTCCGTAGTCAACTAGGAACCCTTATAGTTTCGTCATGTCTGTCTGTCTGTCCGTCCGTCCGTCCGCGGCTTAGCTCCATGATCATTAGTACTAGAAAGCTGAAATTTGGTATGAATGTATGTAAGTATCACGGTATCAGCCGAGAAAACCGTGAAATAAAAACTAAAAAAAAACTTTTTTTCGGGTATCTCTCGAACACCTAAAGTGGGGGTGATTTTTTTTTCGTTTCAACACTAGTGTGTGGGCTGTCATTGAATAGGTCTTTTTAAAATAATAGGGGTCTTCAAACATTACTTTTTTGATCAAGTTTTTTTTTTTTTTTTTTTTTTTTTTTTTATGACATAGGGGGCAAACGAGCAAACGAATCGCCCGATGGAAAGCGATTACCGTCGCCCATAGACACCTGCAACACCAGAGGAGTCACAAGTGCGTTGCCGGCCTTTCAGGTGGGAATACGCTCTTTTCTTAAAGGTTTGAAGGTCGTATCGGTCCGGAAATACCGCAAGCGACAATTCATTCCACAATGCAGTCGTGCGAGGCAGGAAATTTCTAGAAAAGCGCACAGTTGTGGACTGCCTACTATCTAAGTGGTGAGGATGAAAGGATTGTCGCGTAGAACGATGGCGGAAAGAAGCGGCAGGAATCAATCCGAACAACTCCTCGGAGCACTCCCCGTTATACAAGCGATAAAAGATGCAGAGAGAGGCTACATCTCTACGTAGCGCCAAGGAGTCAAGCCGATCTGAAGTTCGCTGGCAGTCGACGATACGAGTCGCTCTCCATTGAATACGATCTAAAGGGAGAAGCTGGTACTTGGGCGCCCCAGCCCACAGATGAGAACAGTATTCCATATGTGGGCGAACCTGCGCCTTATAAAGCTGTAGGCGATGGGCCGGAGTGAAGTACTGTTTCGACCTGTTGAGCACGCCGAGCTTCTTGGAGGCTAATTTAGCCTTACCCTCTAGATGTCCGCGGAATTGGACTTCAGACGAGATGTCGACACCAAGGACTCCTATAGTGGCTGAGGCAGTAAGGGGAGTGCTTTCAAAAAGAGGTGACGCGACGAACGTAGATTTTTTGGTGGTAAACGCGCAAAGCTGTGTCTTTGCGGGGTTAAAGTGTACTAAATTAAGTCGACCCCATTTTGAGACTTCTTTTAAACAAGTCTCGACTTCAGACACAAGCTTTTTTCGGCTCTCGATAACAATTTCCCGAGAAATATTATTGCGGCCGGTATAGGAGGCATCACCCGTGCTATCATCTGCATAGCAATGAATGCCACAGATTTGCAGCATATCATTGATATGCAGAAGAAACAATGTGGGCGAAAGCACACAGCCTTGAGGGACACCAGCATTCACAGACATGGGTTCAGAGCATGCACCGTCAACTATGACCTTCATGCATCTGTCTGCCAGAAAGCTACTGACCCATTCGCATAATTTCACGGGAAGCCCATAAGACGGAAGCTTCGAAAGAAGTGCTTTGTGCCAAACCCGATCAAAGGCCTTCGCTACATCCAAACTAACAGCCAATGCCTCACCCTTATTTTCAATTGCCTGTGCCCAACGATGTGTCAGGTAAACCAGAAGATCACCAGCTGAGCGGCCTCTACGGAAACCATATTGACGGTCACTAAGCAGCTGGTGGTCCTCAAGGTACCGAAGGAGCTGGCAGTTTATAATGGACTCCATTATCTTTGAAAACAGGGAGGTTATGGCTATCGGCCTGTAGTTGGAAGGGTTAGAGCGGTCCCCTTTTTTAGGAATCGGGTGCACCAAAGCTGACTTCCACGAAGTCGGGACTACACCAGTGGAGTAAGAGAGCCGAAAGAGACGCGTTAAAACCGGAGCCAACTCTGGAGCACACATCTTCAGCACGATAGGCGAGATTCCATCGGGCCCACTCGACTTATGAATGTCCAGGGAAAGAAGTGCTTTGCGCACTGAGCTTTGGTGGAACCGGACATCCGGCATATGGCTCTTGCACCGCGGTATGGTTGGCGGCTCTTGTCCCTTGTCATCCAAAGTCAGCAGTTTTGTAAATATTCGCGCCGAAATTAAAAAAAGTGTCCCCCCCCCCTCTAACTTTTTAACCACGAGTCAAAAAATTATGGAAAAATTCTTGAAAATGAGGCTTTATGTGTACCTACTTTCAATGAAAACTATCTTGAATGAAATCGGTCTAGCCGTTTTTGAGTTATCGCAAAATTTCATAATTTTCTTTAAAATTACGTAAGTGCCTCGCGGTGTCCTTATACTTCGAACGTTACACATAATAGTTAAGTGCCATACTTCATTAAAACATTCCGCTCAATCTGGCGCGTATATAATCGATAAGTTCCAGAAGGTAATACTAATAAGTGTAATTACAGTTACTTTGGCGTTTACGACCTTTTTTATAGACCTTGAAATCTTTCTCGTAATTTAAACCTCGAAGCCCGTCTATTGTGAAGGATGGGCAACTACGGAACCCTACACTGAACGTGGCCCGACATGCTCTTAGCCGGTTTTTTTTTTATGTATGATTCAATTTGGAAAACTCTTTTTTGTTTAGGGTATACAGTCTTTCTAGTTGGTCCGTATCATACAACATAACTTGGTTTCGTGGATATGGGTTTTTTTTATTAAAAAAAATTTGCCAGCAGATTATCTAACCCCAAAATGTATCTTCGCTGGAATAACGGGCTGTCTTATATTTGCTAGAAAAACAGAGAAAAAACAATTGACTATCGAATATTAGCAATGTCTTGATACTGCGACAGAAAGTGCATTATACGCGTACCTTACAAGTTTAAAAACAAAGAAATCGTATTGTAATTAACCCTTCACAATTGCGTTGCCATTGCTGGTCAGCAAAGTCCAAGTTTTATATCAGGTGTTCTGCCATTTCGCTGAATATTTCATTACGTCGAATTTTCGTGTGGCAGAATTTTCGTTTTTCGTCAGAAATCATAATCATAATTTTTGAAGATACCTAGATTGGTTAGGTTACGATTGTTTTATAACTGCGCGTAACACTATATTACCGCCTGTTGTTACCATTTGTAATGCATTTTTATTTCTTTTGTTATTTTATTTTTACTTTGTGGTGCACAATAAAGAGTACTATTATTATTATTATTATATTTTTCGAGATAAAAAGCCAAGCTAGAGCTACCCTCATACCAAAACTTATCGAAATTGGTGCATCCGTCTGAGCGTGAAGAAATAACAAACATACACAATAACACACTCACAAACTTTCGCCTTTATAATATTAGTGTTATAGTATTACCCCTATACATAGCTTTTATAGATTACAAAAAAGCTTTTGACTCCATATCACATGAAAGCATTTGGAAAGCTCTAGAATCACTAAATATAAAAGAAAAATACATTAACATCCTAAAGAACATTTACGGCAACAGCACAAGTAGAGTCAAACTAGATAGAGTCGGTTCAGCAATCAACATAAAGAGAGGAGTCAGACAGGGCGACCCCATATCTCCAAAGTTATTTATAGCCGTTCTACAATACATAATGGAAAACTTACCATGGTCCAAACGAGGCATTTGCATTAATGGAAACTTTTTGAGCCACCTTAGATTTGCCGATGACATAATTCTGTTTTCAGAAAGTCCACAACAGCTAAACGAAATGATAAATGAATTAAACAAGGCAAGTTTAAGAGTCGGTCTAGAGATGAACCTCGAAAAAACAAAAGTGATGACTAACTATCATGTATCACCGATTTATATCAACAACATACCTCTCGAATTTGTAAAAAACTATATTTATTTGGGCAAACAAATATCGTTTCAAAAAGACAGAAACCTGGAAGAGGTAGAGCGGAGAGTGGCAATCACCTGGAGGAAATATTGGGCGCATAAAGATATTTTTAAGTCACAATTGCCACCAACAGCTAAAAAAATTGTTATGGATACGGCTATACTACCATGTCTAACTTACGGGTGTCAAACTTGGATAATAGACACAGTAACTAAAAACAAAATACAGACCAATCAAAGACGAATGGAAAGAAGCATCATGGGACTGAGACTCAAAGATAAGGTGAAAAATGAAGAGATCCGTAATAAAAGTAAAGTTACGGACGCCTTATCAGTCGTGCTAAAGAGTAAATGGAAGTGGGCAGGTCATATCGCTAGGTACGAAGATAACCGATGGACTCGGAGATCAGTAGAATGGTCTGGACCTTCGGGAAAAAGAGCGAGAGGCCGCCCACACGCCAGATGGGTGAATGAAATAGCGGCAATAGCAGGCCGAAACTGGCTAACTACCGCCAAAGACAGAGCGAAGTGGTATACCTTGGAGGAGGCTTTTACCCAGAGGGGGTCCATACAAAAATAATATTTTAAGTAAATATTTATTTAGTCAACTCGAATGAAATTTATGTGAATTATGTTAAATCAATTGTTTTATAATTATATTAATATTGTAAATTGTTTTTTTGCATGGAAAAATAAAGCTTTATTATTATTATTCCCTTTATTCATTTTTGTACTTAGGCTAGGTTTTTTTTACAATACATTTATATAAAAAGTAAAATATAAAAAATACATTACAAATATAAACACATTCTAAAAAAGACCTAACCTAGGGTTCCGCCGGCAGCGGGGCGGGGCCCAGGCTACCGGTGGTTAGGGCTACAGAGAGAGGAACCTCCTGACGATGCGCGCCGTGTCCAGGAGTACCACCTTCTGAATCTGACCCTTGATCCAGCCATCTAGCGAGAGTCTCTTAAGATGTTTGTCGAGACTCTTCGCTATAAGACCGTTCGCCGAAACGACTATCGGGACAATGATCGTCGAGTCAACATCCCACATGGCGGTCACCTCGTGAGCCAAGTCAAGGTACTTGCTGAGTTTGTCCTTCTCGGCCTTCACGAGGTTCTCGTCATGGGGGATGGTGATGTCGACGAGCACTGCCTGGCGCTTGGATCGATCTACCAAAACGATGTCAGGCTTATTGGCTACTTATTATTATTATTATTATCGGAAGGTTTCTAATTCTCAGCTCTAGGCTGGTATTACCTACATTTACGGGTTTTCCACCAAGTAAAATGTAGGGTTAGTTGTGGAATATTTAATGTAAGTATTAAGTATTTATTTATTATTATTATTATTATTATTATTATTATTATAACAATCCCAAATAGACGTTTTCACAGAAACGCTTCTATAAAATGACGCATTAGACGAAAAATTCAGTGAAAAAATAGAGAGCCAAATCATCAAACCCTGCACTTGGCCATACGCAACATTGATTCATTTGCTGTAATTACAGTATAGCCAGGAATATAGTGAGCTCGCGTGAGAAACCGCATTAGCTATGGTAATTGGTGCCACGATATGATCTCAATGACGATTGATTTGTAATTTTACTTTCGAGATGCCGAATTTGTGAAGAAACTCTGTGCCATGGCCAAGATAGGCTCCCTACGTACGCTGCTTCAGCTTACACTGACGGACAATGTCACGACTTTAGGCCACCCATATTAGGATACCTGTGCTAACTCGGGGCACCGATACTAAAGTAATGTAGCAAAATATTTTATCGACAAATATTAAATATATCGATGTGACTGTCAACATCTAAATGTTAATCAACATATAAATCAATATTTTTTCTCTTCATTTCAGAATAAAAACAATCAACAAATTAAAGCGTGTATTCATTTGTTTATTTGAAATAATTTTCATAGTAAATATACAATCAGTACTTTTTTTATATTATTTTAGTACTTTTTCGGTATTAAAGACTGCTGTCTAGATGAAAATATCAACTTCATTTCATTAGACATGATATCGCACCGTTTTATAGTAAACGGGAACTTTCAATGAGATGTATTAATATAATATCGACATCTTTTTTATCGATATCAAATCCCTAGAGCGTGCCCCGAGTTGGCACAGGTATGCATATTAGTATGAGGAATTGACGAACCTCTTCTTTTATAGGAGAACAGTTCTGAAAAATGTGTCTATGAAATAAAGCATTCGGTGAAGTTTTTTTCTATTAAAGAAGAATGCTTCATTTCATCGACAGATTTTTTCTCGAAAGTCATAAATTTTTCAGAAATCTTGTAAATGTCAACCTATAGATAAGGATAGGTTTGGTTTGTATACTAACATTCCAAAATATTTTATGGTTTCAGAAGAAAATGCTTTTGAAGGAATGAAATTTCTATGAATTGAAAATTAGAAGATACGTTTGTCTATAAACCCTTTAATATGCCTCAGCTTCGAACTTATCCATGATAAAAAATATGTATATGCCAGATAACAAGCAGAGTACATAATGTAATACTCCAAGCTGCCAACCGGTAGCCATATCATGGCCGGTTAATGATTACAATCATTTATTCAGCTGTAATCACGGGAAGTCAAAGGCAGTGCAAGCTTAGATTGGTTCGCAAGGATGTCACTTGCACACTAAACCCGGTATAACATGGATGATCAAAGCCATGAAACTTAACGATCATGCTCTAAAGAAACTGCACTAATGCAACCACTAATAGGCAACGTTTCATATTTTTAACAGATGAAAATTAATAAGAGATCGTGAGAGATTTTCGTCGAGTACACGCTATAATATTTTTTAATACTCGCGTACTTTAATCTGTCAATTATAATTTCACAGACAAAATCACAATAACGCACTTTTTAATCCTGTACCAAAATTCTATAGGTACTCTATGGTACCCGCTATAGAACTTTAATATTCGTAAGACATCTCTCTACTCAACACAAATAGTTTCAAAAAGAGAACATCAGCTTTTTGATAAAAAAAAGAGCTACTGTTCACTGATTGGGTGAAATTATTTGTCAAAAAATTTAACCAATCACGAGGCACCCGCAATGACCATCGCGATCATGTTTTTTTTTAATAGGTTAGTTTTAATTGATCGAAAAAGGTTAGGTACATCAAAAATAAAAAATCATAGTGGGGAATGACGATTAAAATAAAAAACGATTTTCTGTGTTTTGCTCATATAAAAAAAATGTAAGCAATAGTTACACTAGGTCTTAAAATCTCGAACCTTACTTAAGCCACTCGGCAAGCCTCGTGACTTAAACAGGGCACTCACTTTAAGAACCTTCATTGTGTAACGATTGCATAAAATACTATATGAATTTAATTTCCTCTTTGTCTACAAATATGTATAAGTAACTACATAAAATAACTGAAATCTACGACAACTACGCCTGGATAGAGTTGAATGTAATTTCTGTGCTAGGGCTTAAGGCTCCTTTTAACCCTAGTACAGAAATAACAGTAAAGTGCATTTAAGATCTACAGAAACTTTCATCTTTTGCCAGCGTTTGCCGAGTCTGTGCATAGAATACTATTAAATAACATATTCCATAAATTGTATGCCCGAGGTATTCTTACCAAGCCAGGAAATTCAATTTCTTACCAAGGAAAACTACATTTAAAGCGCGAGTCATTTGCTCGTCTACTCTTTGAGACTTGGCACAAATGAGGCCTTAAATTCCTATCGTGTTCACTAGGGTTTCCTATTGGAATACTTCAATAAACACATTAATCGGGCTTTCAGTAAACCTGCAGTGCGTCCGCCACCGGTGACGTCTGTCAATGTAATGACCGATAGCTGGCGGATCGAGGGTACATTTATTATCTATAAATGTCTATATACTACAGATATTACTACCTAGAACGGGGCTATTAAAATACTCAAACGGGTTTACTCACGTCGTAGAAGTCGAATAACGCTCGACATGTTTCGAATCGGTACGCGATTCATCATCAGGAGAGACGATCAGTCGCGGCGGCGGCCAATCGAACACTGCGGGCATGCGCCCTGTCCGCGCGGCTGCTCGACGCGGGTGTCACCGGCGGAGGCGCAAAACTACCCTCATCATCACGCACAATGCCAATTGTCGGGTTGCACACAACACTCACTACGTCATTTGCTAAGGTCTCGTCCACACTAACCACCGATGTAGTATTCAAAACCGTCCTCCAACTAGGGGGCACTGACCATCCACAATCTCGGTTAAAATTCGGATGACGACTAATTTCGATAGCCTCCCGTACTTTCCGCGTAAACCCGTTTGAGTATTTTAATATGTCTGAGACTCACGATAGTTTTCTATGTAAAATAGAACAGGGCTATTGGGATTTATTGGTATATATTTGAAACCTACAGTTTTAATTTTTCATTGATAATTTTTGTTTCAAAAAGTACTCGAAATTGACAAAATTCACGCAGAAGATTAGTATTTTAAACTTATTTTCGACTGCACGCAATGAAATTGAAGTAGCGGTTCCGCAAATATCACGGAGCGCTATGTTTCGATTCATACGTATCTTTACGATTGGAAAGAGATGAAACAGATTTTGGCTAAAGGGTTTTACTTTATAAAATAGTGACTAGAAGGTGCCTGCCACTTTACTTTCTATGCGTAGTTCTTTTCTTTACCATAGTCGGGAAAAAGTATTCCATTAAACATCTCTAGGTAACAGCTACAGTCTTACCAAAAAGAGTAGAAATTAAAAAGTGGCAATACTGTAGCAGCCTCGCGCAACTCTCAAGGTAAAAAATGATCGACAACGGCTATATGAAACGGAGGCGAATTTTTTACCTATCTAAGTTTGAAAGAACGTTGAAACTTACAAAGCATTAGATAATTGGCGACAATCGAATTTAGGTGGGTTGTACTTCAGCCGCCATTTTTGTTCGCAATGCCATGTTAGTTGACGTTTCTCTTTTGTTGTGTAGTCGGGTTCTGTCAAGGTTCTGCGATCTTTATAAATAATTAAAATTTCACAAATAATCTAATAATTTGGATTCTTTGGGTGTAGTGGTCGTCTAGAAGGTACACAAGACAATCACAATTGCAAAAATGAGTGGATTGAAAAGGAAAAAGTGCGAAATATGCAGAATTAAAACGTGACGAATGGACGGTCAAAAAAGACTATTCATGGCAAGACTTCCACCGGACGAAGATCGGTAAGTAAAAAATATAATTAATTACTGCGTGTTATAACCATGTTAATCGTAAGTCTCATTGAAAACTTGGTATTTCGGGGAAAATAATACATACCCTTATACGTATGTAAACAATAGTGCTGTACGTAAGTTTTATCGATAATTTTCATTTGAAGTGAAAAATACCTGGGTAAATACGGAATATCTTTCTTCAAGCAAAAGCCTATTGGTATGTGTACTTATACAAAAGTGTGCACTTGAATACAGCTGTTAAAGCCATCTCAGATGAGAGGATAAGACATTATTATCACAACTTTTTATGCCAGTTTGAGTTAGATTATGGTCACAGAAATATTTTACGAAAAATCTTCAATGGACTATGAATGGTACGGTTTCATCTGGACAAACAGATACATTTTACGTCTGTAATTTTCTGTTTAGCCTGTATTATTTGTGTTGCAGAACTTCCTACCTGGAGCACAGACTGGAGTGATGAAACGGCTTTTTTCGTCTATGTTTATCAGCAAGCCAAGCAAAGTTTGAACGAAATAAAATTATTTGCACACTTTTGTTTTTTTTTATGAAGTCAGTAACCTAAAGTAAACCAAATGTTTACATTGAAGCGAAATACTTAATGATTTAAATTACCGGAAAGCCGTTGGAGACCCGGGTGCGAATGCGAACCCCGCCTGAACCATTTTTTTAAATACCGATATCGATATCGATATTCGATAATTTGTGTAACATTTGACATCCCTATTTTGTTCTTGATGTTGGCATTATGTCATAAATTGACACTGACACTGATATTGTTTGCGGCTTCATATTGGCAGTATGTTTTCGCCCCCGTTTCATACTAATGCGAGTTCACGCTTTTTGTAAGGCACTCCCGTCTCTTAAAACGTAGTGATTACATACTCTTTGTACTGTAGTGTCGTCCCCGTTTTCTTAAATTGATTAGAAAGGGACGACACTACAGTATTGCCACTTTTTCATTTCTACTCCTTTTGGTCAGACTGTATAATTGTATATCTGTACCAATCTGTTTAAAATCGGTCCGGACGTTTTGGCGTGTTGAGAGGACAAAGAGTTCTGATCAACAGATGCCGCCAGACTGGTATGGTGCTGTGCGCCCATACAACACAAAAGGCACAAAAGATATCTGTCTTTTACTACCTATTCTTTATGAAATAAAGCCTGACCAGAAATATATGAGGATTGTCAAGAGGGCGCTATTTATAAGATTTATATGGCAACTATTTTGCAACCAATCGCAACCCACTATAATGACATTAGTTTAAGTACCTGTCAGTTCCACTATGTTAACCTCGTCATATAATTTAATGAAATGCACTCTTTTCCTGACTGTTTTTCGTGTAGTAAACACGTGTACACTTTATTTATAATCTTACGTTCATGGCTATGAATGGTTTTCAGCATTTTCTTTGGATAATTTTAAATATTTGTCTTTTAAAGAAACCACGACGAATGACATTGGCATTGTTGACAAACCATCATAAAATCCTTGCCAGTGTAAGAAATTAGTTCCAGTGAAATTCCGCAATATGGCGCATCCTCATATATTTCTGGTCAGGCTTTACCTTAAACAAACTTTTCTTCACCTTGAAGTTTTCACCGCTGAACTTGATATCGCTAGGAAGACAGAACAGCTATTTCAAAATCTTGCTGTCATTACATGACATGTCCCGCATTCAAACTTTTACCTTTGTGTTTTGATCTTTAATGTCAATGCTTAAATACAAAAAAGTGATGTTACCATATTCAAATTCAGTGAAATATTACATGTTACACAAAACCTATTGTTTTTTCTGTGCATACCGTTGTGTACGAAAATAAATGGAATCTATCCAACCGCTTTGATGTGACGAGGTCGGCAAAAGGACAGACGGAACACAATACATACCACGTAAAGTCGTATACGCACGAACGAACAAAAAACATGGTGAACGAGCGTACCACCAACAAACATGACACACTGAAACATGGTGAACGAGCGTACCACCAACAAACATGACACACTGAAACATGGTGAACGAGCGTACCACCAACAAACATGACACACTGAAACATGGTGAACGAGCGTACCACCAACAAACATGACACACTGAAACATGGTGAACGAGCGTACCACCAACAAACATGACACACTGAAACTGTTCCATATCAGATGTTCGGGTACACCATATTTTTGTTCGTTCGTGCGTACACGCTTTATGAACGCGGCATTTTTAACAAAAATAATTAAAAACATCTGCCCGTCTAGCACAACTAGGATTCTCGTCTCTTGTCGCGCGACAACATGTCATCACCCGTCACTCTCTCACAGTACCGCGAAGAAAGAGATAAGTAATATTTCTCGCGCAAGAAAGAATTGCGTGTCACATTTATGCTAGAGGTGCAGGAATGCTCCCCATAGCGTGTCTTCGTATCGGCCATATTGTCTTGCTGTCATGATCAAAGGCGACGGCAGTAAAATTATTAACAACGAATAAATGACACCTTCATAATTTATTTACCAGCCTCATTGATTATTGCGTTTAAACTGAGCCCTAATTCCACAAAAAATCCTGATATCTCGAAGAGAGCTACTCCCACACTGTAAGGCGACACTTTGCTATGATTGGTTGCTAGATTATGACAATCCGTTTCTATGTTGTCCGTGGTGTATACCCCTTTTTACCTGCATAACGCTAATAAAATCATGAGTCTTACCTGTATGAAAATCAAAATTGTAATGCGTAAAGTATATGTTTTCAATGAGCGACGGTAGAAATAATTTTCCTAATTATGTTTGTATTACTATAAAACGGCAACTAGTTATTGACGTAAGCAATTATCAGTAGGGTCAGACCATGGACGGTAAAAGGGAGGACCTCTTCATATATCCAAAAGTGTCCTCCGAAAGATGTTAAATTGGTAGCGCTAGTGTTGCAAGAGAGCTGGGCCAATTTCCTGTTCCTGATAGATAAAATCAGATACTTTTATGAAAGTTAAAACGCTGGAATAGATAGCGGGATTTTCCCCATTTTTCTTCTATGTTATACATTATATAATAAAAACAGGCCAAGTGCGAGTCTGACTCGCGCACCTAGGGTTAACTGGCTGGTTTGAGTTAAGTTTGCAACAAGTATGGCGCCGGATACAAATGAGGTGTAAAGTTAACACAATCGATCACGCTTGTTGTACGGGAGCCCCCTTAAAAAATTGTTTTATTCTATTTTTTAATATTTGTTGTTACAGCGGCAACAGATTTTTTTTTTTTTTTTATGTCATAGGAGGCAAACGAGCAAACGTATCGCCTGATGGAAAGCGATTACCGTCGCCCATAAACACCTGCAACACCAGAGGAGTCACAAGTGTTTGCCTACCCGGAGGACGAAGATAGAATGCCTCTATGCTAGTAATTTCACCGGCTATCTTACCCCCACACCGGAACACAACAATGCGAACATTGAATACATCATCTGTCAAAATACCAACTGTCTGACTATCACGGTTCTGGTGACAGACGGACAGACGGACAGACAGTAGTCTCAGTAATAGGGTCCCGTTTTTTATCCCTTGGGTACGGAATCCTAAAAATCACACAATAATCAATTAAAAGTTTCCAATGTTTTGACGTTTTGGATAATTCCACTTACTCCAGCTACTCCAGCGCTGCTAGTGGAGCCTTATGGAACTATTATTTACTGCTTACCGCTGAACACTTTCAAATATTCTCCTATGAAATATGCTGTTGCTCTCCTTCTACACTCCATACGTCCTTGTTTTATGGATCATGGTCCCTTCCATATATAGAATAGCTAGGTAGTACACACACCCACACACGCTCAACACACACGCTCTGCATCTTGAAAATATTTTAAATGTTTTCCCTCTACAACGGCCAGTCCTCGCGTCGAACCTTAATTCTACTGCATGGACCCTATACGGACTTGTCCGTAACACCTGGTATAGTGGAAGAGGTAGGTACATAGTGTGCTATTTTTAAAGGCACATCGATCTTCAAACTTTTCGAACTTTAAAACAAAGCGAAGAAAGAGAAAGTGGGGTTGAAGTTATCAGTCGACGGTGCTAATGATCGCGCCCCACACGCAACTGCCAGATTAGAATCGACCCCCTCGGGGTGCAATTTCCGCCCAGCCAACGTCGACTTTTCACGTAGCTGTGAAGCAGTTTTATTGTTACCGAATTCGATACGTTTTGATTCACACTATAACCCTCATAAACACTTTCGGAGCACCACAGGACAGCAAGTCGATCAGTTTAATTTATTTTCTCAAATATCTCTTCCAGATAACCTTTGTGTAGTGGATAGCCTGAATATTAATTGTGTTGCTAGGCGATGCAAAACAAAAAATATTGCTTTTCTGTCTTCCGCTTAAAATTAGGACTTATTCACTGTTTTTATGTTTTTCCTGAGGTTAATAATTATTTCACCAATTTATTAAAATGTACTAATTCTAAAAAGTTTTAACTCTAGAACTATGACACTTTAGCTTATAGAACTATAACACGTAACTTCAGCCTGGGGCCTAATTCGAGTGTCGATCGCCAAACGTCAGATCACCGTTAGATAACAGTCATCTCTCCGTGATCTCGCCTTTGAACTGTCATTAAAACGCGATGAGCTTAAAAGTGACATATCTCATCTCAATTTTGGAAATACGAAGGCGATAATGATTGTCAAAAATGTTATTCATATATATAAATTTCTGTTTTGAACGAAACGTAACGCACTAATTTCACGTACTACGCGGTCAATTTAAAGTATGCACCTGTTATTTATGCCGTCATATACAAAGGAAACGAAAATTTGCGCGTCCGAATTGACGAAGTTGCGATGTTCTAGGGATATCGCCACTTGTCAAGTAGGCACACGTCAAAAGTGACGGATGGCGATGAAAAGGAGAGATCTCCATTATATCTCTAAAATTGGTCGAATACCCCCCCTGGGCCCTAATTCGACCAATTTTAGAGCGTCCCTACTTGACAAGTTGCGATATCCCTAAAACATCGCAACTTCGTCAATCCGGTCGCGCAATTTGCGTTTCCTTTGTATGTGACGGCATAAATAACAGGCGCATACTTTATCTTGACCGTGTAGTGCGTGAAATTAGTTAGTAAAGTTTCGTTCAAAACAGAAATTCATATGCATGAATAGCATTTTTGACAATAATTATCGCCTTCGTATTTTCAATAAGTTTCTGTCAAAGAAAGAAGTCCGTGTGAATTACATCTGAAAGTTATTGATTTTGCCATTTTAGACGGGAAATAAAGAAGGTCAACGTTTTATCGACACTATAGATTAACATAATCTTATAAAATGAAAGAAAATTACGATATTTCATTGAAATTATTTGTTTGTTTACTTACTCTTCGTAATGACAGTCAGCCATTTGACATTAAAAAGTCCGCCGTAATTGTAACCGCTAGTTGACGCTGTCATCGCGCACCCAGCGAATACGACGCAAAATTCTCTCGATCTCTATATTAATTTCCACCTGTTAGAAACATGAAAATGTTCTCTAAAGTTAACTTAACTTTCAAATATGTACAGCTATGAAAATATCCAATCAAAACGAACCAATTTAGTCAGACAGAATACGTGTATACAGCCAGAGTGCAAACACGAGTAGTAAACAAAACCAACAGCTTCAAAAATGATTGGCTGCGTTTTTACAAATACGAGAAGGGTAAAGGAACCTGAAGCGTATCTTTTTAGGTTTCCTTACACGAAGGGTGATAATGTGACCCTATTACTAGCTGCCTGTGTGTCTGTATGTCCGTGGGCTGTATCTTTCTAACCGTAATAGATCGTAATGAAAAAAAAAACTTATTTTTAGTTTTTGTCAAATACTGAAAAGAAGAAACAGTAAACAATCAAGGGGAGTGCTATTCGAGGTCAACTCCCGTTGACCCTGATTTTGATCTCCTCGCCAGCAGCGTCAAAAAATCACATTAATTATAAATACGAAAGTCTGTGAGTGTGTTTATGTGTATGTGTACCCGAGTAGTTCTGAATGTGGGTTTATTCCGAAAATTACTAATATCTAACGGGGTAACATTTTTGGCGCTAGCAACACTTCCTCTGATACTATACACTTCTACAGTAAGAAGAAGTTAAGTTTGTAATTTCTTGACGCTCAAACGGCTGGAATTTTGATATATAGGACTGGCACCCTGGATTAACACATTAGGTTACTTTTTATCCCGAACAAATGTAGTGTCTCCGTGGCATGACATATTGACTTGGGAGTTCGATTTTTTACAACTCCAAGGGGTAACAGACCGGAGTATTCTGAAGTGTTGACAAGTGCTAACCAACGACTAATTTGTAGTCCTTACTGTAAGGATGCCTTCGAAACTCAGCAAAGGCCTCTTGTTATAAACCTTTTGGAAAAATCTATAGTAAAGACAATGTGACATTTCAACATTGACGTAATAATTACATGGACACACAATCAGACGAAAAAAATGGCACCCTCCCAACTAATGCAAAATCACAAATCGCATTAGTTGGGCGATCAGTCTCGTTTAGACCATGACACGTGACGGGTCTCAAAAGTGACTTAATTTTCAGTGAAAAATTACAGAAACAACAACTATAAAATAAAGGGACAGGGCGGAATATTCTTTTTTACTTGAGTTCTATTGATTAATTAACGAATCCTATGTAAAATCATAGCAATTTTTGTATTAGAATTATTAACTTTGTCCCTACAAAATGCACCTCATCACAGAACAAAAATCGAAGGAGTCGCTATAGTTTTATATTTTATTAATAAATTAAGGAGTGCAATAAATAATTATCCTATTTTTTTATTCAAGATTCCCATTCTCAACAACATAAAAATGGAGATCACATTTAGCAAGAGACAAACGCGAAGAATAATTGAAGCCAAATAATTCGTCTCTCGTGTGTTCGGCATAATCATGTTTTTTTTATGTTAATCAACAGAAGCGTAAAATGATAAAATTCATAAATTACTAAAAATAACTCTGTTGTTATTGTTTTATTTTGTCACAGAGTCTAGACACTGTCAGTTTAAACCTTTGAACGCCAAGAACACATAAAGGCGACGGCGACGTGTGCTGCCGTGCATACCACGCCACCGACAAATAAGATCAAACTTTAAAGGGTTAATAATGACAATATTTCGCACTTGTTTTTTATTCAAGATTCTCATTCTCAACAACGTAAAAATGGAGATCACATTTAGCAAGAGACAAACGCGAAGAATAATTGAAGCCAAATAGGTAATTCGTCTCTCGTGTGTTCGGCATAATCATGTTTTTTTTTTATGTTAATCAACAGAAGCGTAAAATGGTGACATTCATAAATTACAAAAAAATTGCTCTGTTGTTATTGTTTTATTTTGTCACAGAGTCTAGACACTGTCAGTTTAAACCTTTGAACGCCAAGAACACATAAAGGCGACGGCGACGTGTGCTGCCGTGCATACCTACCACGCCACCGACAAATAAGATCAAACTTTAAAGGGTTAATAATGTCAATATTTTGCACTTGTCTTACTCTCATTTCACATACTGGAACAAGGAGAAATAATCTCATTATTACTGATCCCTTCTATCGGAAACTTTTTATGCAGTTGTTAAATAAAAACGTAACTAAATTTGTTATTAACAATTTAAAATAAAAACGTAACTAAATTAGTTATTAACAATTTACACGAGTTTATTTAGTTCAAACATAAAATATATTTTAATACCTAAATAAAATAATAGTGAAAATATTTTTAGTATGTAAAAATATTAAAATCTGATCCATTCGTGCCATGTTCCAAGTTTGACAAGAGACTTCAGTCAGAATACGCTAAAAAAGTTAATTTACACGTAAAATATTTGTGGTAATAAGTAATTAAGTCAATTTGACACTTAAACGTTTAAACAAAGAGTTCTTTTGTACGAAGTCAATATGTTGCTGCAAATTATAAATAAGCGTTATTGGCATCTACTTGAACATGACAACGGTGCCACTTTATTTGACACTTTTGTTCGGGTCTGTGGCTCTATAATAAATAATACCTCAATGCATTTCAAAATAAAATCTCCTCAAGGGGCCATTGCCTTTGAAACCCAATTAAAATTGGTCGTTGGTTAATAAAAAAATATGACTGCAGTTTGGAAATCCTTACAATAAGGACTAGAGAAAAAGAAAAAAAATTGTACGCAGCCCACGAAGATGCAACGTGGTGGAGGTACGTGTGTCTCGCTCACTCGTTATGCCGCACGCTCGGATCTCTCGCTCAACCGCTTGCCGCGCCGCTGCACCTCTAGCGCAACTTTCATATAGTTCTAATTATTTTTCTTAAGCGAATCCCATTAGCTTTGTACCCGATGAACAATACTCATTATCTGTATTGTTAACTGTGGCCACAACTGCCACTTCGAAATGTAAGGCGTTATAAGTGCAAATTACTTTTACACTAAATTAGTCTTTAAGTCAAACGAAATAAGGTTTACTCTTAAACAAAGAGAACACAGATGTTGGTCACTTCGTAAGTGAAAGAGCAATAAAGTTCGTATCGATGCTTAGGATGACGATGAAGTGACCAACATCTGTGTTCTCTTTGTTAAAGACTTAAAGACTCTTATAACGCCTTACATTTCGAAGTGGCAGTTTTGGCCACAGTTAACAATACAGATAATGAGTATTGTTAATCGGGTACAAAGCTAATGGGATTCGCTTAAGAAAAAGAATTAGAAATATAGGTACGCGACTATTTCTCGAGCGACATAATTACCCGTCTCTTTCTGTGCAGTAATGTGAGAGAGTGACGGGTAGCGCTAGACGGGCTGGACGCGCAGTCGCCGTAATTAAAAGGAGCAGAGGTTTATTGCACGGGATCTTTCACGGTTTTCCTCGAAATCATTCAGTTAGTATTTCATTCCCTTAATGAAAGAGAGTGCATTTGGCTCCAATTCCATAAACAAAGGTGATGTTTTTGTTTAATCTTGTTGTTAGTTGCTTTTGTTCCGGGCGAACTATAATCCTAAACAATTTGGCCTCTATTTTTTGAGTGAGCGAGTACTCAATATTTTTTTTTGTATGTCCCGCGTTTGGATGTCCGTTTGTACGGATTTCTGACTGTTATCGACTACAGGCTGCATTTCTGAACCGAGTCTCGTGAAATTATTGTCTACTGGTACAATAATAGTATATATATATATTTCGAAAATATTACAAAAAGTCATATTTCAGCCGTTTCAAAAAATTATCGCAAGGTCTCCGCCCACAAAGCCACTGGCACCATACATTAAATATCAGAGGAATAAATAAAAAAAATCTTTTTAATAGTACATTACTGCAGACGCCGGGAAAGTAGGGCTTACAGGGTGAGTAGGTATAGACGGATAGTGATACGAAGCCGGCAAGCCCTGTTCACGGCTAAGGCATGTATAGTGCTTTTCTCAAACAAATTATGCAATGAAATAAAAAAAGAACCACTCAAAAAAAATTAAATCAGCTGTTTAACCCGATAATATAATTATTTATTTATAAAAAAAAAAACATTCTAATTAAGTGGCAGGACAACTTTAAAACCTAGAATCTACACTAATCTAACTCTAGCCAAGGGCGGTCCTTGGCGGAAATGATCCCAAGATGCTGGCGGCGTTTCCCCGCTCCACAGCAATACTTAGCCTTTGTCCGAGAAATATTAACAGATCACCTGCTCATTAACACAGACGCCAAAAGAAACACTCCGGCCTATGCCTTATTTTGTATGAAAATCCTTTACAGAACTCTCGAGAGTTGTTCCGTCCGCAACGTGATACTTCGAAGTTGACTGTTTAACGCACGTTATGACGGCATTTCATTACATGTTTGACAAAAAATAAATATTTAAATGAATGTTCGGATGTTAAGTTGCACGGCTGTATTTGCGATTATTTAGTCGATAAAGTTATTAATTCTTTTTTAAATGCTCTGGAGATATGAGCATTAAAAGCGTAAAATAATAAATATCATTTTATTTCCAAACAAACTCGTCTACAGCTCACAGCCACTAGTTTAATTGGTTTACATCGAGTATATGCAGTGTTGTCTAAATTGGCACTACCCGTATTTCCGTAGCCTATAACCCCTCCCGTTTCAAGTGCTCTCCTTTGACGGTTCATGTATGCATAAAATCCAACGTGAAGGGACAGCCTTTTCATTGAATGAAATATCATGCACCACGTGCCTAGTAAACAAGCCCGACCAATCCTTCAATTGAAGCTCAAAATTGTGTGCGATCATGTTAATTATGAAATACTTTCCGGTCACTGTGACATACAACTGGGAAGACTGTGACTACGTGACTTATGAAATTTTATTAAAAATTGAAACTTGTTGCCAAGGGCCCTTATCCCTTAAAAATGCTGATTGTTTCTCTGTGATCAAACACGTTTCTTAACACATTATCAGTGTTTTACCTAGAACAGGGGCCATTGCGATTTGTTGACGTATATATTAGAAACCTTTAGTTTAAATTTTTCATCGATATTTTTTGTTTCAAAAACTACTCAAAATTGACAAAATTCACGCAGAACACTGTTTTTTTTTTTAATTATTTTTGACTCCACGCAATGAAAGCAGCATAGAGCTATGTTACTTTCTAGAACTCAGGAAAATCTATTATTCACTTCAAAAAGTTGGTCGTAATTATCAATATATTTGTCATAATATGAATAAAATAAATAAAAGGAATAAGGCCTCTTAAGATGTTTACAAAGATTCAAAGATGCAAAATATATATTTGCTGGGAATACAGTGCGCGAAAATTTTACGCTTTATAATTCGGTGAATAGAGGCTAAAGTACTATGTGTGACCTTACAAACGGTCCGGTAGTATGGAATTTTTTATATGTTATCTAGGATGGTTAGTCAGTGCATATCTCCGTAACTAACCGTCCTTGAAACAAAATTTGAAATGTAAATTATAGTAAATTGAATTCTCTACAACATTGCCCAAGCACTGTTCTATAGCTAAAATGCTCCTAAACGAAGATATAATCCAGAAGTTTGTTTTCGAGTTGGAAATTGCGATTTTTTACGTTTTTTTTTAAATGTGCATATCTCCGTAACTATCTGTCCTAGAAACAAAATATAAAATGGAGAATGTAGTAAATTTATCTTTCTATAAACTTGCTTTCTTCTAGCTAAAATGCTCCTAAAGGAAGATATGAGCATAAATATGAAGAATGTGCCGGTTTGCTCAATATGGCGGCGGGCGCGGAGGGGGGGGGGGGGAATTGTGCATTTTGCATTTTAAACACTGACTAACAATCCTAGACAACATATAAAAAATTCAAAACTACCGGACCGTTTGTAAGGTCAAACTCCTTTATTAACTGAAGTATTAAAAACGAATATCAATAAGCCAGCTATTTAGTCTAGTTAAACCTATTTCCCCGAAGAGTTACAATTTCTTCAGGGATGCGATTGTATTATAATTATGTCAATGCATTGTGGTTTTAGTAGCAGGTCTTCAGTTCAATCGTGTCTGCCTTTGCGAAGTAAACGGACAAGTTGAAAGATTTTATGCCTGGGACGGGAATCGAACCACATCTCTTCCTCTTTCAGGATGAATGTGGGCGACTTACCTAATCTACCGAACTTTGTTTATTATCTAGTCCCTTTCTAAATCAACAAATGAAGGGTAGAAGGAAATAACATATCTAGTCACTTTAGTAACTTTATGTGTTATCGCGATTGAAAGTTTGCAACGATGTGATTTTCCGTATATTTTTTTGTATACGTGTTTTTTTTAACTCATAGAAAAGACAAGTAACATATATATTTATATCTGTAACTGAATGGTAAGTGATAGTACATTGAGTGCTCTACATTTTGAGATTAAATCTCGTTTTAATATAAAGTGACTTTACATGTCCTGTCCGTGTACCCTTCAATTTTGGTATAATTTGCACCTCCTTGCACCTTGCTTGGATGGAGCTAAAGCTTACATTCGATAGAGAATTAACTTTGATGCGACATTGGCAGTAATGGTCGCTTCATTGTGACCGGTTACCATTTTTTAAAGAATAGAATAAGAACTTTGTTGCGTCGTGTATTAAGTTCTTAAATACTTACATAAGCTTTATAATCCGGCACAAGATAAAAGTACTAATAGTTAATACTGGTCTACTATACTACCTAAGTTAGACTTGATGCTTTTTAGGGTTCCGTAGTCAACAGGGAGCCTGTCTGCCCGCCTGTCCGTCCATCCGCAGCTTAGGATAGAGACTGTTCGTCCTGAAAAGCTGCAATTTGGCATGTATAATGAATATACATATTAGTCACGCTGACAAAGTGGTAGAATAATATTTTGGTGAAACTTTTTCACTTTAGTAGAACAATATTCAGTGTTTTCATAGTTTGTGTGTCTTCGCACTTGAACACAAGTTTTTCTACTTCGCAAGTAAAATGAAGTTCCGAGTACCATCTATGTGTAGAGTATATTTCATTAAATGTGTTTCTTAACTAGATAATGTAGTATGTAACTTAGTTTAAAAATGATCCTACCGGGTTGTCTAATACTGTCAACAAGTATTTACCAAGTTACAAACGGCAATTACTTTCGTTATTAATAACATTAATGAAAACGAGCAACAGGGCTACTGCGATGTTCGAAATTCAACCGTCGCATAGTGGCGTTCTGCTCACGAAAATATTGTGTGACAAGAGATTGAGAGGGACGCCGGTTTCTGATTGAGCTGAGATTTTGCACGAATATGCAAATCGCGTGACAATGCAATATAATGATGACGTAGAGCTGATCGGATGATGGATCTGGAAGGTGGCCATAGGAACTCCGTAATAAAGCAATCATATCGGGTTTGGGCTCTTTAGAATCGTCTCTGTGAGCAATTGGTGGATGTTCATAGAAAAGTACAGTCGGCTATAAAAGCTTGTCACAAAAATGAAAATTTTGACAGAAACTTATGTAGTATATAAGTTAAATGTTACATTTTAAATAATTACCCTATTGTTTCGAATTGCTTATCAAGACGTTGAGTTCCGATTACCGGGTTGTAATCGATACGCGATTGCAATTAACAAGGGTGGCAATTACGTTAATTAGTTTGATTACAAGGGGAAGTTTGGCGTTTCTCTACGCGAATAATTTAGATATATTTTTAAAGTAGTTATATTTACGGGATTTTTCTTGGATGACATTTGGCTCTGTGGTAGTGCCAATATTTTTGAGGATATTAATCAAGCGTATTTTTTATTGGGATCGAATGTCTCTATGGGACTAAAAACTGCTCTAAGTCAGAAATTACCGTTCAGAGGAAATAACAAATGCCCATATATCCTTACTACTTATATCTGTGTATATGTTAAGGGGACGGGTAATGCGAAACTGGCGCCACTTACGAATTTTTATTATATCTTCCAAACCAGATCAATTTTCAGTGATTGCAAGATATTAGGAGCTGGTAACACCTTTAGTGTTTATTAAATCATTATACACAATTTCTTGTTCTTTAGTTGTCTCTAAAAACTTGTCCAAAACTATTGTGGCCGCTTTTGACGTGAACAAGTTTTGTAAGGTAAACTACAGTGAACAAATTGTATATAGTGATTTAATAAATATTAAAGGTGTTTTGCTAGCTCCTAGACTTCAGCTATTTCTAAAAAAATATCAGATTATGAAGGTATAAGAAAAAAATCGAAAGTGGCGCTAGTTTCGCACTACCCGTCGCCTTAAGTCTGCCTGGTAACTGTCGCAATATACAAATGAGGTTTATACTTTACGTAATCGGTTTAAATAAATCGAGGTTGCGTTCTCGACTGTTCCCCCCTCAAAAACTTACGTTAACGATAAACCAATTGTAACGAAATTTTGGAAGATGTTTGGAATTTGGATAAATCAATCTGTGCGCCGCTTATATTATAGGTTATGTGTACTCGGCGAAATTTCCGCCAAAACCAGACACCTAGTACACAAATTGTATAAAAATAAACGCAGAAATCGAAACGGTCGGACACAGAATATTTCCATCCCATTCTGTTGCCAGAATATCGTTATGATTGGTTTAGTTTTAGAGGAGGAAACGGTCGAGAATGGAACCTCCATTTGTATGGAAAAGGCGTATGGAGCGCTGAAATCGCTCCATACAAAGTGTTTTTACCTTTTAAGTCAACACGGCAGCGTAGAGGTGTTATGCAAACGGAAACCGTCAAAGTTATTAATAAACATCGTTTGTGTTGTAGATTAATATTGCGCGAAATCGGAAAAATGCAGATAGCCTTGTTACTAGTGAATCCATTCAGTGTTCTGGGATTTTCGATGCGCATTCATTTAATATAATATTGGACACTTTTGCGGTTAGTAGATACGTCACAGACAGACGGCTTAACGAATCTTTTATTATCACCGCTGGACAAAGGACTCCCCTAAACCTCATGCAGTTGATGACTACGATCCTAACCAGGTCATTGGTCCATCTTGCTGGGGGCTTTCCCACGCTGCGTCTACCGGTGCGCGGTCGCCACTTAAGGACCGTACTGCCCCAACTGCCATCGGTTCTACGAGCAATGTGCTGCGCCTATTGCTACTCTTCAAGAATCTTTATTGTTGTCTAAAGGAATTACAAAATTCTACTTACTAGACAACGTAAAACTACTTAATAATAGTTTATAAGCAAGCATCAATTTATGTACAAGAATTTTCTTAAAGGAAAATTGCGTAATGAATTACATCGATACATCCACATAAATACCTATTACACAAAAAGTCTAAACGTCACTAATATTCAATTTACATATTAAATTTGTGGATAGACTTGTTCTTCGATGCATTCCACCATAAATTTACAACCGCGCTCTCTACGCTCGTGCGCCATAATAGCTTGAATGATATTGGCGCCGTCTACGTGCCTTATCGTTGCTGAGGTTATTTAATTTAATATAATTAGACAATGAAGTTGTGATACCGCTTTTTTTAAATGTTGCTTTCTTCACAGCAGCAGTTTTACAATTTTATTGTCAAGGTAATCAATTATATTAAATTAAATAACTTTATTTGATTTCGTTTACTTCCTGTGTAGCGTATTCTAATAATCATCAAGTCAATAGGGATTAAACACCAGGCTTAGAAATAGACATCGTACTATGAAGTGCGAGTAGATAACCTATTAAGCATATGGGGTCGTACATGTCGCCTTTATACGGCATTGGTATTTCGGTTATTCAGCCCGGGCTACCCATAATTATAGATTTCCCTTTGAAACTAGACCCCATTCTATGCCTAGCCATGTGCGATCTGCGTCCGTGTGGTTTAATTAAACCGCACCGGGAGTTAACATTGTTTGTGTGCCTGGAATACTCTTCAATACTAAAAGCTGAATAGAATACTTAGAAAGCATAACTGTCATACGTGACTATATCTCGAGTGAGAAAATTATCTTTCTCATTCTGTGCAGTAATGTGAGAGAGTGACGGGTACGTGAGACCACGACGACAAGAGTCGCAGAGCATAGTTGTGCTAGAACTGGAACCAGGTCTACAACCCGTAGATTTAGCCATTTTAAATCTCGTTTCCCAAGGCCATCTGCATTTTATAGCCCTGCGGGCTAAGGCTAAGGCGGTTTTATCACGCTTTTAATTTCAGCTAGTTTTGATTACAGAGATACATTCATTTGGTCAACGTAGAGGATTTCTTTTCACCAATAACAGGAAATCTCTCACGAATACTACGTTTCAGGTCTTTCTTATTTGCCTCACTTAGCTAAACATTTCACTTATGCTTAACTTATCATATTTTAATGAGAAACTTGACAATTTCTAGGATCATTGATACAAAGATCAAAGCACAAAGAAAAAATAGATAGACCCTTGCAGAAGAGACCGGGTATCGAACCCGGTACCTCTGGGTAACCGGTCCAACGTGATAACCACTCCACCACCCTAACGCCAGATAACCCATCGATTTTTTCCTCATGTCTTATGTGTCGTCCTTACCTTATCGCCCACTATGTGAATACGTTAATATCCACATCTTATCGTACCACTTTACAGCGGTGAACGAGCAAGCGAGATAGGGGAATTTTTCTTTCTGCTTTGTTCGTTGTATCAATGATTAAAGATAAAAAAAATGTTGTGTGTAACCACAATAACTACATTAAAATAATACACATTGCATATTTCATGATATCTCATTCTAGTAGGTAAAGAAAAAGAAAAGTCGTTTTTGGACTAAGAAAGCGTAGACATGGCGACGGAGCCAACAAATTACTCCATTATAAAGCTGAAAATTACATCGAGGTGGTTTTTAAAACAGTAGGGTGAGGCGTCCAGTTTCCGGCCCTTGGGTATTAGCAACGCATTTTAATTCGAATGGTACTTACCTTACTTACTTACCAAGGATACTACTTTTTATGCGACGGAGGTGGCTTAAAGCGTACTGCCTTCCTGATGGGAAGCGGTTTCTGCAGCCTATGGATGCTGGCAACTCCAGGGGATTCGCATCTTACGAAGCTTTAAACGCATTTATTCTCACCCCGCAAGGATGAGCCAAGTAGCATAGAGGCTGGATAAGCCTTTATATGCCTTTATTCAGCTTAATTTTTTTTAATAAATATAGAGATATAATAAATCCGGCCGCAGTTTTTTTTTTGCCCACTTGGTCGAACTTCTCATTTAATAACTAAGCATCGGGAAAATGAGATAGCCTCTAATAAACTAATTCATCTTCTTTACAACGCCAACTAAAAATGTTAAAGAAAGCGTCAAGTCAAAATCAACAATTATTATTAGGTACTTGTCCTTCTGATTTATACATTGCCAACTAATTTACTAACTCGGCCACGGAATTTGCAACTCATCATCATTTTTCGTTTTACAGCTTCAATACAAGCTCCTCAAAAATTATATATTCGAGCTTCAATAGACAACATCATATTATATTATAACTTAACATGTAAAATAATACTTCATATTCTTTTATCGTGAAAATAGCCACTGTACAACACGGTTACAATATCTGTGGACCTCGCTGGAATGTGAAGCCCCTCCCCCTACCCTTGTACCTACCCGCGCTCGCCCCGTCGCGTCGCGCACCGTACCAGAGCGCCGACGTGACGTCATCAACGCCAGGTCCACAGATATTGTAACCGGGTTGTAGGTACGATTTGGCGCGAGTGCGTGACATGACAGCCACCGGCCATTTGCACCAATCAGAGATCGCCATTTGATTCTTGTACCGACCGATCCGCCCGTGTCTGTTTATTGTCATTCGTTCGTTAATATTGCAATAGGTTCATCTGTAATCAATTAAAGTTTTCGAAAAGTATTATTAGTTATGACATCTAAAAGTGAAAACGAAGTACCTTTGTAGTGTTCTGACGAGGAATCGGAAGGAGATGGTCAGCCGTCGAAAAAAAAGCGAGGTGAATCTAAGAACTGGGTGTTTAAAAAAAGAAATTTCGATTTTGGAATTTCGATTAAGGCAGGTCCGACTTGGCTAAGGTTAGGTACGACGACGAGCGAAGCGAGGAGGAGTATTAGGTTGAACTGCGACCCTAACCTAAAATGAGATTTAAGTATTTTGTTTTGTTCTCTCCTCAATAGTTCATATGTAATAATAATAGCTTTAATATACTATTTGATGACAATTTTAGGTAAATTTTACGATCGATTAATGTAGGATGACTTGCATTTTAAACATACTAATTGTTTATTGTCATTCGTGCGTTCATATTGCAATAGGTTAGGTTAGGTTAGACATTAATTATAATATCGAGTTTAAACATTAGATATTTGATAACGATACGTAACCCATTAATCTAGTTCTAAGGCAGGTCCGACTTGGCTAAGGTTAGGTACGACGACGACGAGCGAAGCGAGGAGGAGTGTTAGGTTGAACTGCGACCCTAACCTAAAATGAAATTTAAGTATTTTGTTTTGTTCTCGTCAATAGTTCATATGTAATAATAATGACTTTAATATAGGTAGTGTTTGATGACAATTTTAGGTAAATTTTAAGATCGATTAATGTAGGATGACTTACATTTTAAACATAATAAGTTATACAATTAGAAGCTAATAGAGTTACTATTTTGGTGTCATATATTAATATATTAGAAGTTTTCTATTTGAATGCATGCCTCAAATTTAGATACTAAAAATAACCACCATGCTATTATTATTATTATTTCGCTTGGGCCTTTTGTGTGCCGCATCGAACAAAATTGATCTATTGTGGCAGCCCTGTCTTAAAGCTCACTGCTGAGGCCCGTTGAGTCCAGGAATTCCCAGATTCTTTGGGCCGTGAGTTGTTGTATCTCCTCTGGGGGCACAAGGTGTTGCCCTAAGAGGATACTTCTTTTGTGCATAAGTGGTCCACAGGAGCAGAGGATATGCATAGCTGTCTCCTCTGACTCTTGGCAGAACCTGCACGTTGCGTCCTGCTCCATACCCATTAGGGACAGGTGTTTTTTCAGCTTGCAGTGACCGGTCAGAGTTCTAGTCACCGCACAGACTTTTGACCTTTTGAGCTGTAGTAACTCTTTAGATAACTTTTGAACAAAGCCTTTTATAAGGGTTTTCGAGTGATTTTGTCCTTTCACAGCCACCCACATCTCGATCGCCTTAGATTTGTGTAAATCTTTGAGCAGAGAATAAGCCTGGCGTTTTGTGATTCCACAGAACGGTTCTGGGCCGACAAGGGCCTTGTCCGCGCCATCTCTCGCGAGTTTGTCTGCTCGTTCATTTCCGTCGATATCGGAGTGACCTGGTACCCATCTAAGAGTGACTGTTGGTTTCGCCTAGGGCATTTAAATTGTTTTTGCATAGTTGGACTAGTTTAGATTTAACCTCTAGTGATTCCAGTGCCAACAGGGCAGCTTGGCTGTCCGAGTTGATTTAAATATGGCAGTGTCTTATGTTCTTGTCAAGGTTTATCTCTGCGCATTTGTTTATGGCAAAGATCTCCGCTTGAAAGATTGAGGCCTCTGTGCCCATGCTGACGCTTGCATTGAGCTTTGGTCTCTGTCCATAGACGCCACATCCTACATCTTTTCCTTTTTTGGAACCATCCGTATACCAGATGTGGCAGCCCTCTTTGAGAGACATTTGGTCGTTTAGCCATTCGTCTCTTGAGGGTAGTTCCACTGAGTAGTATTGCGTAAAGATACATTCAGTGAGCATGTCGTCAGAGGGCATGCACAGTAGTTTGTTTTCGAACACTGAAGCCTTTAGTTTGTTCAGTGCTTGTGAGCGCCATTTCGTCTTGGACAGTGTGCAGAGCCTGTAGATGCACTGCTCGGCCTCTTTCTGCACCTGTAGGTGCAGAGGTGTTAGGTCGAGCAGTGCGTCCAGGGCCGCACCCGGCGTCGAAGACAGGGCTCCTGTTGCAATAATGCAGGCAGTGCGTTGTAGGCTGCTTAGTTTTAGGATCGCTGTCTTTTGGTAGGCCTTATTGCACCAGACAGCGGAGGCATAGGTGATTATAGGCCTCACGACTGCTGTGTATATCCACATAGCAATGTTGGGTCTTACGCCCCATCTTGCTCCTGCCATTCGACAGCATGTCCAAAGCGCCATTTTCGCTTTTTGGATTATATTGTTCAAATGCGTGTTCCAAGTTAGCCTTTGGTCAAAGGTGACCCCTAGATACTTGGCTTCATTTGTAAATGGTATAGTATGTCCGTTTAGCTTTAAAGTGTTGAGCTTGTCGAGTTTCCTTTTATTTGTGAAGGGCACTATAATGGTTTTGTTTGCATTGATAGACAATTCGTTTTCTCTGCACCATATACAGATAGTGTTGAGAGCTCCTTGCATGATGTTCGAGATTGTGTTAAGGCAGGGTCTTTTGATTATGACTACGATATCGTCGGCATATACGTCATAATCCCTGGCCGCCATTCGAACAAGGAGTTGGTCCACCGCTAGAGTCCACAGAAGTGGTGATAAGACCCCTCCCTGTGGACATCCTCTTTTGGTGTGAAATTCATGCGTGGTGGCATTTAGGGTTAGTATCACTGTTCTGTTCGAGAGCATACTCCGAACCCATCTTTTTGTGGTGCCGTCTACACCTTTTGATTCCATACCTTTAATGATGGTATCTGTGGGTGTGTTGTCGAAGGCCCCTTCAACATCTAAGAACGCGCATAGAGCTGTTTGCTTATCCTCTAGGGTTTTCTGCACCTTGTCGACCAGATCTAGCAGGGCAGTTTCTGTGGATTTCCCCTTTTGGTAGGCATGCTGGCAGGGACTGAGTGGCCTTGTTACCAGATGTTTAGCTCGTACGTGTTGGTCAATTACCCTTTCCATAGTCTTTAGTAGGAAGGAGGTTAGACTGATGGGTCTGAAGGATTTAGGTTGTGAATAGTCCTTTTTCCCTGCTTTTGGTATGAAGCGTACCTTGACCTTAGTCCATTGCTCTGGTATCACGCTCAGGGCGAAGCTCGCCCTAAATATTTTTACCAGAAGCGGGAGGAGTATATCGCGGCCTTCCTGTAGTAAGGCACGGAATATTCCATCATCTCCCGCAGATTTAAATGGTTTGAATTTTTCCAAGGCCCATTTAATTTGGTTTGGTCTGAAAATATTTGCAGCCAAGTTCCAGTCAGTATTGTGTGCCCTGTGAGATTGGTAGCTCTTGTGGGCGCATCGTCGTGTATCGCTGGTGGAGTACGATCCGGGGAAGTGTGTGTCCCTGAGGAGTTCTAGCGTCTCCTCTTCTGTGGTCGTAAAGGTATTATCTGGTTTCTTCAAGAGTCCGAGATAATTTGTTGGTGTCTTGGCTAGTATTTTGTGAATTCTCGCTCCTTTATGGGTGTGGGCAATCTCTTCACAGAATCTTTTCCAAGACGCTCTCTTGGCTTTTCTGATCTCTTTATTATATTCTGTTAGCGCTCTTATGTACCTTTCCCATTCGCTAGGTTTGGTAGAGTGATTGAATATGCGTCGCGTGGAGACACGGAGCCTTTCGAGCTTTTTGTTCCACCACGTCGTCTTGTTTTTGTTGTTCGATTCCCTCAGTGGACAGCTCCTTTCGTAGGCCCTGTTGATGCCTTCTGTTAGGAGCTCTACGGCTGAGTTGAGAGAATCTGGTGTTTTTATGTGTTTTAGGGTTTCCTTTAGATACTCTTTTAGCAGGGCACCGTATGTGTCCCAGGCGGTCTCTTTTGGATTCCTGCGCTTCTCCTGTTCGGCGATTTCTAATCCCTTAACACTAAAAAGGATATGTTTATGGTCCGACATCGAGTTTTCACAACTAACATGCCAGTCGGCGAGGCAATTGACTACCTTTTCAGTTGCAAAAGTTATATCGAGTACTTCCTGCCTGGCCCTAGTAACGAAGGTCGGCGTGTTGCCGTTATTCAACAGATGCAGACAGTTAGTAAAGATAAAGTTAGAGAGTTAACTCACCTCTATTGTTGATTCCTGTGCTCCCTCATATGGTGTGGTGAGCGTTGGCATCACAGCCCACTATCAGTTCCGACTTTTGTTCTTTGGCATATTCCAGAACTTTAGTCAGTTCTTCAGTGGGATCTACTTTCTCTCCGGGCAGATATGCAGAGCAGATTAACACCTTCTGATTGCCCCGCCCCTTGAGATCGACGTATGCGACGGCTAAGTCGTCGCTACATAATTCTGAAACAGGGAGAAAGTTAATATTTTTGTTAAACACGATGCAGGCCCTTGGTTTGGTTCCATTTTCGAGAGCTAAAATTTTACCTGCATTACTCAGTCCCGCAATCTTGGAGTCGCGGTTTAACCATGGTTCTTGTATGAGGGCGATGTCCCGGCCATTGTCGCTAAAGATTTTTTCCACGACCGCTGAGGCCGCGATGGCGTGGTGCAAGTTGGCCTGTAGGAACTTCGCTCCCCTGGGTGTTGCGTCTTGATTATTACGGCCGTTGGGCACTGCCGCGCCCTCGCCGTCCTCCCCTATTGTGGGTCGTGCCCCTTCCCCTGGGGTGGTTCGCACCCCTGTGAGTTCCCCTGCCTGGGGGAAACCGCCCTGAAGTGCCCGTGGTGAGAGGGTGTTGAGAGGGGACCGCCCGTTTTGGTCCACGGACCTTTCGCGCAGGTGTCGTGCTCTGGGACTGCTGGGTAATGATGGTGGGAGGCCCTGATGGTCCTGGGAGGACCTGTTGGTCTGCGGGGGGTGGGTTTGAGGCTGGCGGTGGTGGGGTTGGGGTTGCCTCAGTTACCGACTGTTGGGCCCTAGCTGGGCCCTTTAGTCGGAACTGGACTTCCCGGAAGTCAAGGCTAACCTTTAGCTCCCTTTTCTTGAGGGTATCCACAGATTGTTCGTGTAGGGACACGGTTAGCATAACCCCGCCCTTTTCGACCTTTGTGTGGATGACCTTCCAGAACTCCGTGTGCAGCCCCTTGTTTTGCGCACGGAGGAGAGATAGCAAGCGTCCAACCTTCGTCGTATCTATCTCAGGGATGTACACCATCCCTATGTTTGGCCTGGGGAGCTCATTTTCGGGTATTATACCGAGGTTGGCTGTTGGCCATGGTTTTAGGGATGGTGTGGTTTTCTCGAGCCAGCTCTTGGACTGCTGGTCGCTACATGTGACGAGCAGCCAGCCGGGCTTGTACGAGTAGCCCTTGAAAGTAGGTCCCTCTCCAGGTTCCATGGTCGCGATTCTCTGCAAGATGGTGTTGCAGAGGGACTCCAGTTGTGCGTCCGTCATGGGACTGGAGTCCTTGATACCGACCCGGATCTGGCTAAGGACCTCGCTGTAGGCCTGTGTAGGCGGAGGTTTAGTTGGGGGGGTCTCACTCACCCTTGGGGCTTTCGATGCATTCCCCTGTGGCGATTCCTCCTCCGAGCGTGGCCGTTTTAACGGCTTTTGCCCAGGTTTGGATTGTGAGGCCCCAAACTTATACCCCATGGCCTTTAGTTCCGCAAAGCTCTTTGCGGAAAGTTGTGTCGCATCAGCGTGCGGCACACCTATTCCTATAAGAGCCCTATAGCGGCCTTTGGCGGAGCCTCCCAATTTCTTGGCAGGTCGCTGGTGGGTGGTGGGGGGATCACCGGTTGGCGGATTTGGTCCGCAGACGGCCCTTTCCACCATGCTGGTGCTCCCTCCCACCTCCATAGGTTGCTCCAACGTCTGGGCAGATTGCTCCGCGCCTACCGTTAGGGGCAGTAGTTCCTGGCATAGGTCTTCCAGGGTACCTTCGATGTTGGTTTTTGTAATTGAATCCGTTTTTGAACCCACGAGAAGCTAGGGAAACATTAGGTCCACTCCTGCATTGCCCCGCTTACAGGAGTAAGGCAAAAACTACCCCTCGATTTTGCCCGGTTTCGAGGGTACACCGTTAACGACTGAGCTCCCCCTCAGCCATGCATCTCTCGGCACGGTACGATTAACACCTTAGATTGGGGGGGTTGGGCCTCTCATACTTGGCTACCTTAGGTCCGGGGTAGATGGTAAATAGTGCGACGCCCGATTCGACCTTTGGTATTTCCGGGGTGTACGACCCGAAATGAGGCGGGTTCGCCCCAGTTCCGTTCGGCGGCAGATCCTGGGGCGACGAGGACGTGTATGAGACACCACTTGGAGGGGTGTGCCAATAGCCTAGCGTCGCATACCTAAGCGTACTCACCCCTCCCTACACCCCACCACCATGCTAAGTTACAATTACAGTGGCTTACAAAGAAGATAACTAGTGGCTGAGATATTATTATTCAGACGCGCGTTGGTTGTGGCTGACTTAGTAATTTAGAAGGTAACTTATATTTTCTGAGGCGAATAATGCTATTAAAAGAAGCCTGTTTAAATAGTACCCATAAATAAATATCAGACAACCTCACACAAATCGATCTAGTCCCAAATTAAGCTCAAGCAGGCTTGTGTTATGGGTACTAAATAGACGACGATATACCTATACATACTTATATAGATAAATATATACTTAAATACATAGAACAACCATGACCCAAGCACAAATATTCGAGTTCATCACACAAATATTTGCCCCAGCCGGGATTCGAACACGGGACCGCCGGCTCAGTAGGCAGGTGTCTACAAACTGAGCCAACCGCGTCAAAAATTAGTTGTATAAGGGCTGTATAAGCACTTATGAAGTTTGTGTGCTGCTTTGGGAAAGCGTTATAGAAAGAGAAGTCAGACTCACCTATTCCTAAATTAAGGTTAAAGGCAGAAAACTGAAAAAAAAAAATATGGTCTAGTAGGTTTTTATTATGGGTACCATGGGATAAATATATACTTAAATACATAGAAAGCATCCATGATCCAGGAATAAATATTCGAATTCATCACACAAATATTAGCCCTTGCCAGGACCCAGGACCGCCATCTCAGCAGGCAGCTGCACTACCACTGCGCCAACCGCTTCATCAAAAAAAAATCATCATATATTTATAAATAATAGTAACAACGAATATTTTAATGTACCTAAAGATGTTAGTTCTAAAACTTAGAATTTTTATATTTTTAGTCTCTTGGTCAGTCATTGGGTGTCTCACCATTTATAAAATATAAATTGCTGTTAAATTTCGCGGTGCTACTGCTATCTAGGAAGTCTGTATACTTTGCCACCGTTATTACATTGCTATTCATTATGCTAATGCATTATGACGATATTATTATCAGTGGCTCTGTGATTTTTAGGATTCCGTACCCAAAAGGGTAAAAACCGGGATCCTATTACTAAGGCCATGTTCAGATGACAAGCGTTCAATACGCGTTTGCAACTATATACATTTTATTCGGGCCGTACACAATCATGCCAAAACGCGCGTTTGTGTAATGGAGCCAAAAACGCGCGTTGAGCGCTTGACACCTGAACATGGCCTAAAACTCCTATGTCCGTCTTTCTATCATATCTGTCTGTCTGTTTGTCACTAGGTTGTATCTCATGAACCGTGATAGCTAGACAGTTGAAATTTTCACAGAAGTATTTGCCGTTTTTTGCTCTGACAGACAAACAGCCAGACGGACGGACATCGAAGGCTTAGTAATAGGGTCCCGTTTTCACCCTTTGGGTACGGAACCCAAATCAAGTACCGTGCCTACAAGGGCGTAAACGCCGAATCATGTATCTAAATGGTTTTACTTGTCTCGCCAGTGCACTCTCAGTTCGCGTTCGATGTAAGTTCTTAGCTTCCATAACGTAATTACCTACTTGAGCAAGTTGGCTGACAATTTGCTGAAGTGATGAGGTTTCAAAGCTATTACGAGTGCGAGAGAGGCGAGGCCGGGCGAGAGCTGAAATCGTCGGCCATTTTTTACAAAAATTACCATTCGTACATAAATATTGTCACGAAGGTAAATTATTAAATATGTAATGTGATATCACGCAATTTAAGCAGGACTTGAACCTGCTCCCTACGTTTCCAACGTACTGCTCTCCCAACTTATCTAACTATTTTATTCTTTAAATTAAATGGCATCCGGTCACATTGAAGCGACCAATACCATCGTCAGGTCCATCAGACCAGACCGTCTTTGTTTCTTTTCTACAATCAATCAATCAAATCAATCTAAACGTTTATTCTGTAAGTAGGCCACAAGGGCACTTTTACATGTCTGAATCTGAATCTACCGGCATTTCACAAGAGGAGATCGCTCTTGAAAAGAAAGTCGAAAGAAACTCAACAGTAAGTATTTTTTCCTTAAATTATACTATGCTACTAGAACACCCTTGTAATCATATTATGATTTGTTATTGCTTAAGCGTTACATAAAAAATATTGATGTGCCGTTTTCGATAATTTCCGGAAACTTGCCTCATTTTTATGGGAAATATTCTAAAGAACGTACAAATTGCGAAACGGTATCGAGAACAGTACGTCTCTAATTAAAACAGAATCGATATACCTAAGTAAATATTCCATCAAAAACCATTGCCATTAATGTATGTATCTTTCACAAGCTCGCTTTTACCATACACATCTTAATTCCGTTTCCGCTTTGCCTCGTTATTAGGAAATCAGCTTAAAGACTTTAATTAAATTTAACGTTAACTGCAAAATTGACAGGATAGAGAGTGTACTAAAGCGTCTACCATTATGAAGGCGGTTTGGTTTTTGTATTGTACAATCAATTAAAAAAAGAAAAAGTTGCCGTTTCAATAAATTTAACATTTAATTATTGAGCTTTAATTCATTCGAACGAATATTTGTGCCTGGGTCATAGATGTTCTATGTATTTAAGTATTTATTTATCTATACACGATGATTTTTAATCGGTGATCAGGAGTAAAAAAATATTAATATTTAGCTAAAATTAAACTTAATACGCGAGGTCCCGCGCAATCATCGTGTATAAGTATGTATATCGTCGCCTACTACCCATAACACAAGTCTTCTTGAGCTTAATTTGGGACTAGGTTGATTTGTGTCTGATATTTATTTATTTATGTACAGTAGCGATCAAAAGTATTTTGACAAACCATTTTTTTTTCAAGATGTTGATGAATTGAATATATATTTAATAATTACGTTACGATAACATCTTATGGCCCTTTTCTTGTTACGTTTCCACTTAGATAACTAAAACTTAACAATGGACTTAGAATAAATACTGATAATACACGCTTCAGGTAGGTCAAAAGTATTTTGACACTTACATAAAATTATTTTGCTGAACTTGCAACAGGGTTAAATAAGACGTTTCATGAATATTTAGTTGCATAATATCCTCTGCTCTTCCTAACAGCTGTACAAGGAGCCGTCATATAGTCCACTAACTTCTATATATACGTTCGTAAGGTATGTTCGTCCTTTCTGACTGAAGTGCTTGAAAAAAAGCCCAATAGCTCAATAGGATTAAGGTCAGAATTTTGACTAGGCCCCTCAAAAACCTTGACTTTTTTACGCTTTAAGAAAGCCTGTAAATTTTTAGAATTGTGTCTGAGGTCATTATGGTGCTGAAAAACCCAACGAGGTGGCATATTTTTCTTTATTTATTTTCATGTGTATAAAGTATATTTTCATACACATATCGATCCCGTTATCCCGTCAATTCATACGAGAGGCCCGACGCCATGGCGAGAAAAATATCCCCGCATAGTTACGTTGCCGCCACCATGCTTGAGTGTGGGTACCAGGTATTGCACATCGTGTCTTTTATTATGAGGACGACGCACATACTTGATACCACCCCACGAGATTAAATTTAACTTGCTCGCGTCACTCCATACAATTTTTGACCCATCGGCACTTGTTCATGATTTGTGACGAATCGCAAATGCTAATCGGGAAGCCTTATTCTTTGCTGAACATTGTAGTTTTTTTTAATGGGCGTCGACCATGTGTTCCATAGTCTATTAGGCGTCGTTTAATAGTAAAAATATGAACATTTGTGTTGTAGTTTTCTGTTAGCTCATCTTTAATTGGTATTGCATTATTCCGTGGGGTTTCTACGTCTTACTTTTTTATTACACAATCAGTTGTACAAGTCGTTTTTCGAGGACGACTGTTTTCAGGCTTATTTGTGACGCTGTTTCGAGCCTTGAACTGCTTATTTCAGACACTAATGAATTGCCGTGATATACCAAAACTTCGCGAAATCTCAGCTTGCGACTTACCCTTCTTAAACGCAGCCTCAACGAGTTCCTTAAAATCTTCCGAATATTATTTATGTCGAGACATGCTAAGAAAAGCCTCAAGTTGTAGTTCCTACAAAGTATTTAAATTCTGCAGCCCCATTTCTCAGTTAAATTGGAAAAGAGACATTGTCAAAATATTGTTGAACCGGTATGTAAATATTTTTTGTTGCTATGTTTATATTTTAATTCAATGGAACTAAACTTTTTACTTATTTCGAGAAGCTTTTAAGCCATGAAATACTTTATCAAGAATTAAGTAGTAAGAATTAAACTAACATATGGCATATAATATCAAAGCTTTTGCCGTTGTCAAAATACTTTTGATCGCTACTGTATAATCCAATATGTTATTAATTTGTAAGAATGTATGGGAAATAAAAATACTTTTACAATGCATGTGCTCGAAAAGAGCGTATTCTAGGAATTCAGACTGTGCGGAAAGTACTACTTTTCCACACTAGTGCTTTTTACTTTCAATTTTTTTTAAATTTCTAGCCGCTTCTGACAGCCTGACACAAAGAGGTTGTATTATTTACAAAAAGTTTGATAAATAAGTCAAATACCGATTATTATCACGTATATTTTATTAATTCATTCATTTAACACGTCATTAATTACATTAGATATAAAATTTGATTAATAAACAAACTTTAAATCGTTATTCATTAAATAAATTTGGCTGAATGTACACGCGCTTGTGCCATTTTGACAGTAGTAATGTCGAGTGCGGTTTACAAATAACTCCGCCATTTTTTATTGATGTCTAGTTTATTTTGAAGTTGTCTTGCGCAAATCTGCTGAAATAAAGGCGAGATAAGGGGACGAATCATGAATTTGAACCCGTAAAATTCGGCTTCTTGTTGAATAAATCAATTCAAAACACTTTTTTTCCAATGTAAACAGTCTTTGTGAGTATTAAAGTATTTTCTATTTTCTCGTACATGCATGGTAAAGTTTTGTACGGAACTCGTATGTAAGATGATTTCCGACTCGTGTTTGTTTAATCACACTCGTCTGAAATCACCTACCTTCCACACTTGTATCGTAAATAACTATTTTAATACAGTTGCTCAAAATGTGGTACTTTTCGGAGCTGCATATCTTGCGAAAAGTTGCATATTTCGAACTAGTGCTTTTTACTTTTCCATTTTTTGTAATTTTCTGTTGTTCTAATACGTCATACCTCATACATCCAAACAAAGGTCAATCACTTTCAGACTTTATTTATTACGTCATACGGCATTGCAGGTGTACCTATATCTCATAATTATGCTTAAAATATTTAAATTGCATATTGGATCAATCAAAGGGTTATCTATTAAAAAAACTCAAAAACGGTTTTAATAATTTGTCTGATAGACTATTATTTAATGACCAAATGAGTATTATGATGGGTGACCGCCACCTAAAAAAAAAACAAAAAGAAAAGTACATACTGTCACAGATTAGATAATACAGTATTATGTGGCGTGACCGACTAACCGAATAACCGCTTTTTTTGTGTATTAAATGATATATTTATTAACAATATGAAATATAAAGAACTAAAAAAA
This sequence comes from Apotomis turbidana, assembly GCA_905147355.2. Lineage (NCBI taxonomy): Eukaryota > Metazoa > Arthropoda > Insecta > Lepidoptera > Tortricidae > Apotomis > Apotomis turbidana. Next base: position 52,916,707 of record LR990280.1, on the reverse strand, counting down.
AAATGATCTTTATTGTTTGGAATCAATTAAATTACTGTATAACATTATCATATCTCTTCTGAAATATTAAAACTATTTCTTTTGATTTGCCTGAATGATGAGGCCGATGCCACCTTGAAAAAAAAATTACAATTAAAAGTAAAACATAAACTTTTTTTCATACAAGGTTGTTTTAATTATGTGTAAATGACACGTTAGTTTTATAAAATGAGATTTTTTGTAAAAAAATTATGGATTCTGATGTTATCAGAGTAGATTTAACACCACCCGAAATAGCTGAGTCTAGGAGCTAGCAAAACACCTTTAAATTTATTAAATCACTATACACAATTTGTTCACTGTAGTTTACCTTACAAAACTTGTTCACGTCAAAAGCGGCCACAATAGTTTTGGGCAAGTTTTAAGAGACAACTAAAGAACAAGAAATTGTGTATAATGATTTAATAGACACTAAAGGTGTTTTTCCAGCTCCTAATATCTTGCAATTACTGAAAATTGATCTGGTTTGGAAGATATAACAAAAATTCGTAAGTGGCGCTAGTTTCGCATAACCCATCCCCTCAACAGCTTGAATAAAACTTTAAACTTACCAGAAAAGGCCTTAAATGCGTCCCTTCACTTCAAAATTGCTCTAAAAATTGTACTCTTAATTTTTATCAGACAAAGAAATAAATGTAACTGCCCCTTTCAATTACTGTTTTATATTTGTTTAATTGCAATTTTTCGCAAATGTATTAAAAAACGTTGTTTGGTACACGTGTGAAAGTGTCATTTTAACTCGTCCCGAGTATTGACCCTCGCCTTGCGGCTCGGGCTATATCAGCGGATAAAACTATACCAGATTTTATTACCGCTGTGTTCGGTCTGTTAAATATTGCACACGTAATTAAATAAGACTTTTTTCTATACATTTTCATGAAAATTATTATATAATAGTAGTGTTTGATACAAGTGTGGAAAGTATGTCATTTTGAACGAGCCCCGAGGAGTCCTGGCCCGAGCCGCAAAGCGAGGGTCAATACTCGGGACGAGTTAAAATGACACTTTCACACGTGTACCAAACAACGCTATTTGCGACGCTGTTGCTATATCAGCAACAGATATATTTTTAGTGCTTGTAAATAAATTAAAATATAAATATACAAGCATGTACACATTTTTTTCATATAAATAAACTACTTAGGTATCAAAATATTTTTTATTTTTGAATTAAATACAATACTTACGAGAGTCAGCGTGTCAAGACTAAAGCATAAAAATTAAACGCTAAACTTTCAAAGCTTTAAAAAAAACAACAAAAGGAAAATTCTAAATTCCTCTGGTGATCTTTTTATTTAAATTTTTACGAGACTTAAAAAATACTGGCAGTGAAAAATCAGTGTGTTAGAAATATCTTCTGTTGATTTAAAATTAGTTCATAAATTAATTAATTAATCTTAAATCATCAGAGTCTTCTTTCTTCTTAATAGTTAATGGCAGGCATACTACACGGGTCAGTATATAGTAATACAGAAACAATTTAATAAACGACCTTCATTCTTGTCTTTTTTTCCCTCATGATATTATTATTAGAATTTAAAATCTATATTAATCTTTTTTTATATCGTATTCAAGTAATTAAACAAACTACCTTACTTCTTATTGCTATAGATGCATTTTATTTGCTTTAACAAAAGCCTATTACGAGTCTCGGTGTTAAAAATTGAAAGCCGTAAATTCATCCTTAAAGCTAACGAAAAATGTTGACACCAAATTCTTTTCGACAGGTAATCTTTGTATTTACGAAATTCCTTCGAGGCAAATCAATGCGGCTCAAGAGAGCGCTGACAATGAAAAATCAGCGGATGCCATTTCCCGACGGAGGCTCGGTCATTGGAAATGCCCTGCGATTATTTTAGGCGCAAGCGAACGGGAGGGCCCGGCCCGCCTCAGTGTGGGTTGCGACCTGTTGAAGACCGGTTGCGAGCGCGCCCCGCACTGCAACTTAAGTTGTAACAAGTTGAACTGGCACAGAGATTAGAGACATCCAATGAAAAAAAAAATCCATTTGAATTTGTAACATTCCTTTTTCATTTAATTCAAGAATGTTTAATTCGAAATTTGAATTTTGGATGTTGATATGTTTCTGTGTTCGAATTTTAACTTGGCGCTTTTCTAAAGTTTCCGCGTTTTGTTTGTAGCTATCACTGCCAAGAAGTAATAATTAGTTTTAATTAGTGTTCAATTTAAATATTCGAGTGTGGACCGGTGTAAATATAAAATAGGTAAGATTTATTTATAAATAAAATGCTGCTATGCGTCTATTTTTGTTAATATTATTTATTATATCTCCTTAAAAAAAATTAAGGGCTTTTAAAGTATTTTCTTTATTGATTTTGTTTTTAATGTCGATATACCACTTTTTTATTGACACAAAGGTTGATTATGAAAAAAATATGTCACAGGTTTAAATCTTTCTTGCATTGTAGTTTATCACATTATATTTTCTTTCATAACCAACCTTTGAGCCAATAATAAAAATAAAAAAAATGTTATTTTTTGTCCTTTCTAATATATTCTTTACGCGAATGCTAAAAATATACTTATATTCCATTTATTTTCTTGTTACTTTATTATTCCTACCAATATTTCAAAATATGTATGCGATTAGAACCTATATATTATGCAAATAAATAAAAAAAGGGAAATGCGGCTGTGCGAATATATATATAAATTAAATTGACCCAATTTAAAACACAAATTAAAAAAAACGGTCTATAAGAATCTTTAAAACATTTTTCCGTCGGCAAACTGAGTTGTCTCATAAACACCGCCTTCGCCGACGGGATAGGCGTCTGTGTATTTAGATAATGAATAAAACTTATCTTTCGTATAACATCAACCTAGAAAACAATTTAAGAAAAATACACTTTTTTTCTCTATAAGTATCGCAGCACGTCACTTACGTGAAAAGCTTGAATACTTGACAGCCATGTAGTAATAAACTTTCAATGCGCGCGATTTATTTAAATATTATGTTTGTGTCTCTATGACCTCGTCATCACGCAAAAGCGACTACGCGTATTTCAAAAAATGTCTATAGATGGAAAAAAAACTTAGGCTTATTTTTGCCTCGCTCGAAGAAAGGGGCACTTTGAAGTCACCATGGTATTAGGTATGTAATTCACCTCCAAGCATTACATTTTTATATATTTTTTTATATGTAGGTATATATTTTTATAGGTATATTTAACCTGAAATTTTACTGTAGCCTAAAAAAAAAGATGAAAATATTTTTACAATACATGTGCGCGAAAATATTGTTTCTTTTTCAAGCAAACTGTACGTAAAGTACTACTTTTACGCACTAGTGCCTTTTGGTTTTCAGTTTTTTTTATATCTGGCTGACAGCCCGACGCAAATCTTGTTATATAGAAAAGCTTCATAAATTAGTCGTTTTACCGACTATTATTAATATAAAAAAGTCAATAAAAATAATAATTCAATAAATACGCTGTTAATTATATTAGATTTAGATTTTGATCAAAATGCGGAAAAGCAGCTGCCTACTGAGCCGGCGGTCCAGGGTTCAAATCCCGGCTAGCGTAAATAATGCTTTTGCACATGCGCAGTTGTAGATATGTCGAGCGCACATCTACCTACAAACTAAACCCGCCATTTTTACTCATGGTCTTGCTGGTTTCGAAGTCTTTCTGTGCAAATCTGTGAAGTGTGAAACAATAAAGTTATACCCGGAAAATTTATTTCCGTCTCATATAAAAATATTTATTCATACAAAATTATTTATTAAAAAATAATATTTTGCTTTTATAAAATTCCTGGGTTACATGATTTCCAACTCGTTTTCATTTATTCACTCGTCTGAAATCACCTACTTTACCCACTTGTATCATAAATAACTATTCCCGCCCTGCACGGGCATCGTGACGAAAAAGTAAACCCAGGCGATAATTTTTTGACTTGGCCGGGGGCTACCGTGCTGTATTATATAAATTGCAATTACTAAGCTTCTTTTAATGTTCATAATAATTTCCCTGAATTATACTACCCAAATAGGTATTCAGGAGTCTTCGATAAAGCTCTTCTGAGCTGATCCTGCTCCACAGCGTCGGCAACACAATATCTCTATGAAAAAAAAAACATCAAAAAAGTACATATATACAAACGAATAGGTTAATGGTATAACTAGATAGGGTTGACATCCGTCCGGGTTTCCCCGGATTTGTCCTAGTTTTAAGGCCGTCCGGGGGGTTTTAAAAAGTGTCCGGGGAAAAACCAGTGAATGAATTGTTTTTTTTAATAATATTATTTTCGGACACGTCCGGGGGAAAAATGTGATTTACGCCAAATGTCCGGGTTTTTTAGTCTGTATCCGAGTTCGGCAAATTTAGAGATGGCAGCAGCCCTAGGCGTAGATAATGTAACTTTAATACTAAAATAGTATTACGTCACAAAATATTTTATGTTTATTCAATTAGCAGAAAGCACAATAGCGTTTTCACATGCTTTGTCCTTTCAGTGAAGGATTTTGTAGTGAAATGAAATGTAATGTTCTATGAACTAAACAAGGGTGGGTTGAACTGACCGGCGAACTTTATTTAAGTACCTATAGTACAATGCAAATATGCTTCATTGCACTCCATATGAACATTGCAGATTATAACTACACTAGCGTTTTCCCGCGACTTCGCTCGCACAGGAGGGTGAAACGTGTCTGTGTGATGTTTATACCACCAAAAATTTTCACGAACACTAAGATGTTTTTAGAAAAAAACTTCTTTAATTCCCTGTAAACTCCAAGTAGTTTGCCAATCAAATAGTACGTTCCGCGTAAATTATCGAGTCAATATATTTTAGTGACCCGAAATATTTGTCCGTATGTGTACTTTAGAATATTAGTAGCGATGTCGATGTTAAAATAAACTAATTATTGATTAGTGAGGTGCGTATAGCTCAGTTGCGGTTCGACCGACTATGTATTATAAAACTTAAACATTCCTATACACACAATTAATAAAGTGCGTGAATGTTAATTATAAAAAATAAGTTGAGACGGATTCCAAAATTGTATTATTATAAGTAGGTGAAAAAAAGTGAGCGTAGCAAACATCGTAAGATGCCACGAGTATTGCAGTTAAAAAGTGCCTACAAAGTAGAAATGCATGCTAGTTAAAAAGTACAAGGTAGAGATTAGAAGGTAAACAGTAAAAGTGGAAAGTAAAAACTGTAATAACATGTGACACGCATCATTCAGTGAACAGTGCTAACGATCGATGTTGTAGGTAATGTCGCCAAAAAGTATTCAGTGCTCAGCAGACTATACCTAAATATAGACTTTTACAACTCTTACGAAATGTAGGTATGTCTTTATTATAAGAGTTACTAACTGTATATCTCATAGAAAAAAAAACTCGAGAATATAAATAAGTTTTTAGAAAATAATAATAAATCTAGATTTCGTAGTACACGGGAACGACTACGACTCAAACGTCACTGAATTTCACCCAGATGGAAATGTGAAAAACATGACAAGCTCGAATGGTTCTGCAGAATAAACTTTATAAAATAAACAAAAGCTGATGCACCATCGGCCGTCGGTAGTCCGGTAAGCGCTACCATTAAAATGCTTTCAAAAGCTACACTAAATCCGGTAAAAATCAAATTTCACAAGTTTCCCCCATGAGATAGGATAACAATGGCCGTCTCTAACGTTTTAATTCTCGCCACAAAACCTTTACAACAGAAAACAAAAGATCGTTCAATCTCGAGTATAGCTTACGAGGATAAAACGTTCTACATTGAATTGACCCAAAAAAGCTGACTTTAGGTATGCATTGAAAATTAACATGACAAAGTATACTTTAGGGTTTTTTGAAGAATAACAGCGCCTGAATTCGACGTTGCACTGACTGATCTTACCGAGATATTGCTACTTTATTTTTACTTTAGTCGAATGCGGAATTTGAATGTTTTTAATTTTCCATTTCATATTTGTGTAATACCTATGCAAAATGTTGTGTTATATTATATGAGGATATGAGCATATTGCTAAAGTACTTAGTAACGATAGGTGCGACAAAATTGTTTAATTTTACTATATCTATTTTTTCACTGAATTATATGAGACGTTCTATTTACTTCGAAAATGTCAACTTGTTAATTATTGCTAAAGTACTTAGTAACGATAGGTGCGACAAAATTGTTTAATTTTACTATATCTATTTTTTCACTGAATTATATGAGACGTTCTATTTACTTCGAAAATGTCAACTTGTTAATGCCACACAGTAAACAATTATATTATTTTCAACCCATAGCTGCGCTTATTTAAATATTAAGGGACAATCTTACACAAATCTAAACAAAGCTTGTACTGTTGGTATATCCATTATTTTTTAATAAGATATTCGAGTTCATCACACAAATATTTGCCAATACCGGGATTCGAAACCAGGACCGCCGGCACAGTAGGCAGCTGTACTACAAATGACGCCATTGACAGTACTATGTATTCTGTGATATTGCTATTAGGATATCGCCAAGCATCGTTGAATTGAGGCCCAGTGCAGCCATAAGCTTTGTTATGTGTTTGGAAAGTACGCCGAATTTCTTTTGAATATGTTTTGCGCAATGGTCAAGCAACTGCCTACTGAACCGACGGTCCTGGGTTCGAATGCCGGTAATGACAAATATTTGTGTGGTGAACTCGAATATTTGTGCCTTTAAAAGTATGTTTGTCGTCTAGTGTTCATAACACAAGCCTATTAGAGCTTACTGTGGGACTAGATTGATTTGTGAGGTTGTCCGATATTTATTTATTATTCATGTATTCCCTCGCCGGCGGCGTTACTATGTGGGGAAATAGTAGTTATTCTAAAAAACAATATACTTATATTGTGATTGAAAATACATTGCGGTTAGCTACAAATAAAAAATAAAACCCTATAATCAATTATAACTATATTTTTTATAACAACGAGAAAGGCAGTAGTTCATCTCTCAGTAGTAGATTTCGTAAATTTTATAATCTAGATAAAGATTTAAAAATTCAATTGCTTATGTAATATAAATATATTGACGAATCAATTATAAATTCAAACTGACATTACTTTTCAGAGTTTAAAACACATTTTAGTTGCCAAAAGTCACTTATTTTATCGGATTTAATTTTATTTACTCGTTTCGTATTGCGCTGACATAATCTATCGACAAAATTGTTAGAAAGTTCTAATTAGATCGAAAGAGCTCGTGATTCTGAGTAGAAAATACCCAAAATATCGAATATTAAAAAAAAAGTAGGGTGCACAACTTTAGATAACCGGCCAAGAGCATGTCGGGCCATGCTCAGTGTAGGATTCCGTAGTTGCTTTCACAATAGACGGGCTTAAAACAGCGGTTTCAAGCACTAAGTTTAAATTACGAGAAAGATTTCAAGCTCTATAAAAAAAAGGTCGTAATCGCCATGGTAAATGTAATCACTTATTACCTTTATCGATTGTACGCACCAGATTGAGCGAAATGTTTTAATACAGTATGGCACTTAACTAATATGTGTAATGTTCGAAGTCTACGCGCGGCACTTACGTCATTTTAAAGAAAATTATGAAATTTTGCGATAGCTAAAAAACGGCTCGACCGATTTTATTCAATACAGTTTTCATTGAAAGTAGATACTGATAAGGCCTCATTTTCATTAATTTTTGCATAATTTTTTGACCCGTGGTTGAAAAGTTAGAGGGGGGGGCGCTATTATTTGGATTTTCGGAGCGAATATTTACAAAACTGCTGACTATCAAAAAATTTTATTTCAAGACCCCTATTATTTTTAAAAAGACCTATGCAACGACACCCCACACACTAGTATTGAAACGAAAAAAAAATCACCCCCACTTTACGTGTAGGTACGAGACGTACCCGAATTTTTATTTTTATTTTAGTTTTAATTTTACCGTTTTGTCGGCGTGATACACACACATACACATACCAAAATTCAGCTTTCTAGTTCTAATGATCACGGAGCTAAGCCGCGGACGGACAGACGGACATGGCGAAACTATAAGGGTTCCTAGTTGACTACGGAACCCTAAAAAATGGCCCACCTAATAAAATAAAACTCATAACAATTCGATATAATAATATATTTGACTTTCGATGCCTACGCTCGCACATAGCTCTCATTTCTGCTGCGTCATAATTCCTGCTAAGTAATATTTACATTTGTATAGATTTAAGAGGATCGCTGTCACGACGTGACTTTTATTAATGTGCGAGTGGAAATTTAATTGGTGCGCTAGATTATGTTCGTTAAACTTGTAACAATTATGATCGCAATTTCGAGAGCGTTCCGTGCCCTTACCACGAGTTTACAGTAACCATACACGCTAGCGACTACGTAAAAGGTTTGTATGGAGAATTGAAGTTCTTTAAAGTAACCGCTAGGGACGCAGTACTATTTTTCTTACACGCTGTCACTAGCGATTAGGTACGGTCACGTTTGCTCATGGTAAGGGTACCGCTGACTGCCGAGCGCTCGTTTATATGTAGGTATGTACCTCTAGTTGTGTTTTATGGAATGAGCGAAACGTTTCCTTTTCAGGTAAACGTGGCAAATGTCCGCTTTTCTCTTCTACAGGTCACATTTCCCTACCGTTTCTACGGAAAGTTTGTGAGCAGCCTGTCTAGCACAACTATGCTTCGCGACTTTTGTCGCGCGACATAGCGCTACCCGTCACTCTCTCACATTACTGCGCAGAAAGAGACGGATAATTACCTCGCGCGAGAAATGCATGAGGTCCTGCATGTGATTTTGCGTTTCAGTTTTATAGTAGTTCGTTCAGTTTTTCTCCGGAACAGCTATTCTTCTCGTTGACATCTGTTAGTTTTTGTGAAATAATTATTATGAGCAGTATTATCCCCGCAATAATAGCAAACGTAGCCAACTGATGGAGAATTACGTTGGAAATAAAAATGACCGCCATGTACACCATTTGCGTACTATCTACTGTACGCACTCAAACGATAGCTTATCGTAGATTAGCAGTACGATTTATTGATATACTGGCGTCATTATTTAACTTTACTGATTGTGGAACAACTGCTGACTATACAATCTGTTAAGTGATATTATGTGTACCGTGTTATCGGCTCCGGACGCAAATTCGACGAGACCTATCACAAGTTCAAGCAACATCGTGCTTTGATAACGCCACTATATCTAAGAGTTATTCTCACTTTAATTCGATTTAAAAAAGAGTAGGTTCTCAATTTGGTTGTATTGTTTTCTTCTTTTTAGGGTTCCGTGCCCAAAGGGTAAAAACGGGACCCTATTACTGAGACTTCGCTGTCCGTCCGTCCGTCTGTCACCAGGCTGTATCTCAAGAACGGTGATAGCTAGACAGTTGAAATTTTCACAGATGATGTACATATTTCGACTGCCGCTGTAACAACAAATACTAAAAATGAAATAAAATAAATATTTAAGGGGGGCTCCCATACAACAAACTTGTTATAGATTACGGTACGGAACCCTTCATGTGTGAGTAGGACTCGCACTTGTCCATTTTTTTCCCCTCAGACCTCCGTCATTTGTAATTTATTGTTCGAGTAAGTACGTCCAAATTCATTCGATAAAATGTTGGTGATGATGATGATCGAGATCTATGAAATTTGATTATTTATTCACATTTATTGTGTCTAAGGTGTAGAGTTTGTGAAGCTAGACCTAGTAAAGTTAGGACGTGTAGAGTCAGACGCTTGGCTCTGTATGGGATCTGAAAACTTTTTGACAGTGCGAGTCATCTTGTCTTGGCATCATTTTACATGAAAATGGTTTTAGCAAGTATATTACTCTAAAACACTCCAATCAGCTTCGCACATAACTGTATTAACTCCATAGTACCCGCCGAACTTAACTTTAATTATGACCTTAACTATAGTAAAGATTAATATCCTGCTGTCAGTCATATCATACGAGTATTAGACATTCCTCCTTTACCATACAGTAATGAGCGCAATATAATAATTACCATGTGAGGTGTATATGTTGTAGTTATATTGCTTAGTTATACTCTGTACTTTAAGGTATTTAAAAAAATCGGCCAAGAGCATGTCGGGCCACGCTCAGTGTAGGGTTCCGTAGTTGCCCATCTCTCACAATAGACGAAAATTACGAGAAAGATTGAAATTACGAGAAAGATTTCAAGCTCTATAAAAAGGTCGTAAACGCCAAAGTAACAATTAATTGAATCAGGCGTTACTTTGCGGAAATCCATATTAATGAAAATAATAATATTGCTTTGCTATTCCGCGATAAAATATCGTGCCAGTTAAATTTGTGCTAACCCGTTATACTTATTTGCGTATTTTTTCATGCATATATGCATTTAATTGTCCCACCCTCCCACCACGATAGGAAAAATAAATACGCAAATAAATATAACAAACCACCACCAAAATAACAGAAATTACTCGACACGTGTTTCGCCCCTCTACGAGGCATCATCAGGAGATGTTGACGGTCTGGAGTCCGACAACCGAATGAGCTGCCCAGACTGGTCGGCCCTATTTATAACCTGACCATCCCTATTATGCAAGTGAGAGTGATTAGCAAAAATTCGTAGTAACGGTGATGTAACGATATTCAATTGTTCGTTAAGAATCTCACCCCTATTGTTGTACCTAATTATTTCCAACTGTTCCAGAACACTTAAACGCAATCCTTTTTCGCAAACATGTAAAACGGTAAAAGAATGATCTTCCTGCAGAGTATGGCCACTATCTATTAAATGTTTTGCGAAATTGGACTTTTCAGGATGGTTATGTCTATATGACGCAACATGCTCTTTATACCTCGTGCTGAAATTGCGGCCCGTTTGTCCCACATATACTTTATTGCAATCATCGCAAGTTAGCTTATAAATACCGGACTTCTTCCCACTCTCAATTTTATCTTTCCCATTACAAAGTTTAGAGTGCAGGGAATTATTCGTCTTGAAGGCCACATTAATGTCGTTACATTTCAAAATTTTGTGAATAGTATCCGATAACTTGCCAACATAAGTTATGCTCGCCTTATATTTTTTAATAGGATCAGATGGTCGTGCAGCATACAACATATCGTTGACCGTATTATTGAGCTTTTTTCTGATTATACCATCCACCACAGACTTATCGTAGCCGTTTGAAACCGCTAAGTGATAAATATTATTTAATTCCGACTGATAATGCTCCTCAGAGAGAGGCACGGTCAACAGCCTATGCACATAACAATGAAAGGCAGCTAACTTATGCTGCCACGGATGCGTGGAAGAAGCCGGGATAACCGTGTCAGTATGTGTGGGCTTACGGTAAATCTGAAAATGATGCCTATTACTCAATTTAGTAATCGTTAAATCCAAGAAATTGAGTGAGTTGTTTTGCTCTAGTTCCTTTTTGAATTTGATCTTCGGATGCTTGTTATTTATCTCATCAATAAATTCGTCTAGCTGGCTCATACCCCCCCTCCAACAAATAATCAAATCATCCACATATCTAAAGTAATATAAAATACAATTATTACCTACAATGTGCTGGTTTTCAAAATGGTCCATAAAAATATCCGCCATTAAAAGACTCAACGGGGAACCCATAGCCAAACCATCACCTTGCACATAATATTGTCCATCAAACCTAAATAATATAATTTAGCAAAGAGATTGAATTGCATTATTAAGGAAAAGTCACAGTTTCAGCCGAAATATTGTTTAAAGAATAGCTTGGATTTAATAGAGAGGATTAAAGATATTAATATACCAGATAATGCTATCCTTCTGTCTTTGGATGTAGATAGTTTGTTTACGAATGTACCTTATTGTGATACTTTAGACATACTTAGGGGACATTTTGAAAGGCAGCGATTACATCCAGGGGAGGTAGATGAATTAATAGAATTAACTACGATTTGTATGAAACAAAATTATTTTAGGTTTGATGGACAATATTATGTGCAAGGTGATGGTTTGGCTATGGGTTCCCCGTTGAGTCCTTTAATGGCGGATATTTTTATGGACCATTTTGAAAACCAGCACATTGTAGGTAATAATTGTATTTTATACTACTTTAGATATGTGGATGATTTGATTATTTGTTGGAGGGGGGGTATGAGCCAGCTGGACGAATTTATTGATGAGATAAATAACAAGCATCCGAAGATCAAGTTCAAAAAGGAACTAGAGCAAAACAACTCACTCAATTTCTTGGATTTAACGATTACTAAATTGAATAATAGGCATCATTTTCAGATTTACCGTAAGCCCACACATACTGACACGGTTATCCCGGCTTCTTCCACGCATCCGTGGCAGCATAAGTTAGCTGCCTTTCATTGTTATGTGCATAGGCTGTTGACCGTGCCTCTCTCTGAGGAGCATTATCAGTCGGAATTAAATAATATTTATCACTTAGCGGTTTCAAACGGCTACGATAAGTCTGTGGTGGATGGTATAATCAGAAAAAAGCTCAATAATACGGTCAACGATATGTTGTATGCTGCACGACCATCTGATCCTATTAAAAAATATAAGGCGAGCATAACTTATGTTGGCAAGTTATCGGATACTATTCACAAAATTTTGAAATGTAACGACATTAATGTGGCCTTCAAGACGAATAATTCCCTGCACTCTAAACTTTGTAATGGGAAAGATAAAATTGAGAGTGGGAAGAAGTCCGGTATTTATAAGCTAACTTACGATGATTGCAATAAAGTATATGTGGGACAAACGGGCCGCAATTTCAGCACGAGGTATAAAGAGCATGTTGCGTCATATAGACATAACCATCCTGAAAAGTCCAATTTCGCAAAACATTTAATAGATAGTGGCCATACTCTGCAGGAAGATCATTCTTTTACCGTTTTACATGTTTGCGAAAAAGGATTGCGTTTAAGTGTTCTGGAACAGTTGGAAATAATTAGGTACAACAATAGGGGTGAGATTCTTAACGAACAATTGAATATCGTTACATCACCGTTACTACGAATTTTTGCTAATCACTCTCACTTGCATAATAGGGGTGGTCAGGTTATAAATAGGGCCGACCAGTCTGGGCAGCTCATTCGGTTGTCGGACTCCAGACCGTCAACATCTCCTGATGATGCCTCGTAGAGGGGCGAAACACGTGTCGAGTAAGTTCTGTTATTTTGGTGGTGGTTTGTTATATTTATTTGCGTATTTATTTTTCCTATCGTGGTGGGAGGGTGGGACAATCCATACTAATATTATAAATGTGAAAGTGTGTCTGTCTGTCTGTCTGTCTGTCTGTCTGTTACCTCTTCACGCTTAAACCGCTGAACCGATTTAGATGAAATTTGGTATATAGATAGTTTCAGTCCCGGGGAAGGACATAGGATACTTTTCATCCCGAATAAATGTAGTGTTCCCGTGAAAAACGGGATTAAACTTTGTATGGAGAGCAAATCATTGTAGTTGCAACAACTCCCTACATGTCATCGTTTTGACGTAAACTAATCTACCTACGATATACCTTCACCAAACGCATACCAAACTATTCTTTGTAAAAAAGCAATAAATTCTGATATGGGAACATGTATCCGCAAAATTCGATTAATCGCGTAATTTCAAGAATCAAATACATAAAATTTTACAAATTTGAATCAATCACATTTGATTTGACAAACGTCACACACCCATCTGGCAAGACATGTCAAACCAGTGATTGCAGAAGGGCTACTCCGATGTTCAAAATTTGACTGTCGAATAGTGCCATCCCTCTCGATCTCCTGTCAAGGTATATTTGAGTGAATGGAATAGCACTATACGAAAGTAAAATTTCGAACGGAGTAGCCCTTCAGGTAGGTATCACGTTCCGATACGCACATCATCTGAAAATAGTGCCTACGAGCTTTGATTATGTACCTCCGCTTGGTAACTGAGTATAAATAAAGTAGTAAATAACTCAGTATGCAAAGATACGATACTTAACATATATAAATAATCCTAATAATATTATAAACGAGAAAGTATTTACGTTCATTCTCATTTCATTCATCTTAATTTTAAACAATGATTGATGGAAGGTCGCCAGTGTTCGGAAATCGTCGTAAATAAACAGCCAATTGCTGAATTGCCTCTTTCTAACCCATAATTTGGCGTGTATGGCAGGGTGAACAAATTCTTTGACCATCTTTTTCCATATATTATTTTCGAACCAAAATATTTTGCTCTATTTTACCATAACGAGGCTTGAACCAGCGACCTTCGTCATCTTTTGTCAAATTAAGGGCTAAAGACCGATGTGCAATATTTATCGCCGAGTACAGTATTAGTGCATAAAGTTTTTGTATTTTTCGGATCTTAGACTCGGATACTCGACAAGACCCGAATTGTCAATCAATTATTATGCTACATAATCGACGTGCTTAAGTCAAGGGCCTGACACGCTTTGATGGAGAAGGATAGCCTTATTATGATACTTATAAGAGGAAATAGAAAAAGTGCAATTTTTTGGCTCTATCACTGACCGAGCATTTTTATAGACACGGGCACGAAATGTTTTTCTCATGAACAGTATATGTAGCTTGCTCATGTCTCCAAATCAAAAAAATTACGTTTTTACTGACCTAAATAAATCATTTAGGTAGGATAATTTATTGAACTATACTTCAATAAACTAAGTTGTAAAAACCAAGTTAGAAAAATAATAGTAGCTACCTAATAATTATTTTGTCCCAATTTCATAATGTGACAAAATTCTTTGGTGAATAGAACCATACCTTCTTCGTCAGTTGATTATGGACCGTCACCATCTCGAGCCGTTTCTGAGCATAGCTTATGGAATCGAATAGGACTTAGCCTCGGATAACTTATTGAATCGAATGGGACTTAGTTAGCCTTGCAACTCCAAAAATATTAAAAAAAGGATGTTTTGCATTTTGTCCATGGCTTTCACCCAATAGCCCAGAACTAAACTACTAACTAGATTCCATTCGAGTATTGAATACCTTCAAGAGTTGAAAGTCTAATTGTTTTTTTTTATTGTATATCAATTAACGAGTTCTACGCGTACGAAGTCGCGGGCAAAAGCTAGTTAAATGCATATATGCATGAAAAAATACGCAAATAAGTATAACGGGTTAGCACAAATTTAACTGGCACGATATTTTATCGCGGAATAGCAAAGCAATATTATTATTTTCGCCAAAGTAACAGTAATTACTTATTACCTTCTGGAAGTTATCGATAATACGCGCCAGATTGAGCGAAATGTTCTAATACAGTATGGCACTTAACTAATATGTATAACGTTCGAAGTATAAGGACACCGCGCGGCACTTACGTCATTTTAAACAAAATTATGAATTTTTGTGATCACACCAAAACGGCTCAATCGATTTTATTCAATATAGTTTTCATTGAAAGTACCTACTTATAAAGCCTCATTTTCATGAATTTTTTCATAATTTTTTGACCCGTGGTTGAAAAGTTAGAGGGGGGGGACGCTATTTTTTTTATTTCCGGAGCGAATATTTACCAAACTGCTGACTTTATCAATAAATAGTGTTTAAAACCCCTATTATTTTTAAAAGACCTATCCAACGACACCCCACACACTTGTGTTGGAACGGAAAAAAAAATCACCCCCGCTTTAGGTGTACGGGAGGTACCTGAAAAAAGTTTTAATTTTAGTTTTTATTTTACTGTTTTATCGGCGTGATATATACTACCTATACTCATACCAAATTTCAGCTTTCTAGTACTAATGATCACGGAGCTAAGCCGCGGACGGACATACATACGGACAGACAGACGGACAGACGGACATGGCGAAACTATAAGGGTTCCTAGTTGACTACGGAACCCTAAAAATGTAAACTAACCGGAGCTCTCAAATTGACAGCAAGCAATGGCGAATGTCAAACCGACAAAGTAAAAAAATACGTAAAGTAGGTGTTGCTACTTTAAACCTGTGACTTTCTGTTTTAGTCATGTTAGGTACTTCCAGTATAATGCAGCATTGCGTTTAAACCTCTGCAAATTTGGGTACTTTTTAATGAAGATTTGCTGAGAAAAAATATATATTTATTTAATGTGATAAAAATATGTTTATATTCGTGGATTTGTATATATTCGGTAAGATTAAGCGATAACATATGTTATTTAAATGGGACGGACTGCAGTAGTGACGTCGGTGTACTGCCTTTTGGCCGAATTATGTTTCGTCAAATTTCATTTGGCAACCAACTTTTCGCCGAAGTTTTATTACGCAAACCAATCCTTGGCATAATTTTACTTCGTAATTTTTTTATTTCGCTACATTTTTATATTCCAAAGTTTTATTATGTCAAATTTTATGTGGTAAATAATTGAGTAGCAAATGATTTGCTTCGTCAAATAACGATTCATCAAAAGCCATTTGGGCAAATTACCTACCTACAACCATTGCTTACAGTATGATGATAGTGCAAAATAAAACACAAATATAAACCGAAAAAAATATTTTTTAATCAAAATCAATTTGTTGTACTTGTGATACGTATGTATGTGAGCAGATCCGACTCGGCCGGGTTAGGTTAGGTTAGTTTTTTTATATCCCTAAAAAATGCTCCTTTTGTTGTACTTGTGCTACGTATGTACATATGTGATCAGATCCGACTCGGCCGGGTTAGGTTAGGTTAGTTTTTTTTTATATCCCTAAAAAACGCTCCTTTTGTTGTACTTGTGATACGTATGTATGTTAACTGTAGGAATTCTAGCCGTCGGGGTTACAGTCTTCGGGACGAAACTGCTCCCAGAGATAGGTAGGTTAGGGTTATTTTTTTTTATGCACACACGCACATTAGTTATCAGCGATGAGAACTCAAGAATGAAATGCTATTTTGAGCCACAAAGTATGTAAACAAAAGTACCCTCTAAATTTAGGTGCATGGTGCAACACCCTACCCGCCTAATGCAATAAAATTATACTGCAATTTGAACCTTGCATTCTAACAAACTAGGTTAGATTTCATAATGCCATTCAATATGTTGCTAAATCAAGGTATGCCAATCAATACATTTGACGAAAACATAATTGACATCTTATAAAAATCCCAGATCATAATTGGTCTAACAATAGTTTATCAAATCATTAATTGGGAAAAGATAACAGTGCGAAACGTTGAGTTGGGAAATGAAAATTTGACCAAATAAAAATATGGGATACGTAGTTCGGCGAGTTAAGAATTTGCTAAATAATTTTCGGCGAAACATTAGTAAACCAGTGACGTCAATTATTTTATAATAATAAAAAAATAACAGGAACCAAACGTTATCTTATAATTATTAACAACCCTTTTAATGGTTTGTTTACATTACTTTAAATACCTAAATGTACAGACTATAGTTCTTGCATTTTTCGATCGATTCTCATGAAAAGTTGTGAGTAGGTTCGAATTCAGGTAAGGTAGGGCAAGACAATCATCGAGGGAAGACTGTCTCAGTCAAATAACTAGATTAACTGATAGTCTCACCCGATTAGATAATAAACTTTGTTAGTCTTGCCCCCTTTGTATAGATTGCTTTTGATGATATTTTTCGAATATTTATTAATGGTGGTGCTATTTGGTAGAAAACGTATAAAATCACAAATACCAATTTCAGCTATAAGTCTCACGAGGTCACGAAGCCACTAATAATATTTTATAAAAAATAAATAAATAAATATTAAGGGACAATCTTACACAAATTGACCTAGTCCCAAACTAAGCAAAGCTTGCACTATGGGTACTAGATTATAAACATAAAAATATGGATAAAATCCACGACCCAGGAACTAATATTTGTGTTCGTTGCACAAATATTTGCCCTAGCCGGGATTCGCACCCAGGACCGCCGGCTCAGGAGGCAGGTGCACTGCAACCTGAGCCTACCGCGTTGTCAAATGTGGATAGATTGCAGTTTTTTTAGTACAAGTGTGACCCAGATGATCTTTTTGCACTTTGTTTTACATAACAGAGCGGTGTTCTAAAGCACATTAAGCAATCAATCTGCGACCCAAAAGCATATACATTATAGGTACTCCCAGCTTCCTGTTAGCTTAATAAGTAAAGCCGATTTATATGACTGTATACTACAGGTTGATAATTTTTTTTTTAGTCAATATTACCTTAACTTAAAACTGTTAAAACTGTGTTTTTATTGCTTTTTATAAAATTTAATAGGATTAGTTATTATATGTATGTACACTTTGATAATTTGCAATATTTAAAGCAAAAATAGATCTAGATTTTTTTATTTAGATTGTAACGATTATTCAGATAATATTTACTTACAGTACTTGTGTGGTTGACTGGTAAAGACAACTGTATTAATAATTCATCTTTTCAATCTCGAATAACAAGTTCAACTCCACACAACACTCCGCTTACTGCATTCACATCAATATAAAGAGTAGAGGAAAGAATAAGCATTATAGAATAGAATAGAAAAAAAACTTTATTCGAGATAACACATTTACAGTATCAAAGACGTGCATCCGAAATGGTCTCCACTCAGCAATGCTGTTGGCTTTGCTATGTATAACAATGCCCATGGCCCATGGCGCTGGTTTTCTGTGGGACCAGAGGACGGTTTCGCGGGACAGCATACTTACTGAGCGACTTTCTCTATTTAAATAAAACAATTTAAACGGACTATATCGCGTATATTAATTATTTGAGCCTCCCTGACGTTGTCAGTCAACCTTTGACAACGGTATCTGTAAAGGTACTGAAACGTCAGGGAGGCTCAAATAATTAATATACGCGATATAATCCGTTTAAATTGTTTTATTTAAATGTGTGACAGTCGCGGAAACCGAAGAAAATATTATGACTTTCTCTATTATCAAACATGTTTCTTAACAAAATATTGATGTTACTGAACAGGGCTATAGTGATTTATTGGTATAATTATATTTTATAGTAGGAACGTACAGTATGAATTTTTCATTGATAATCTTTGTTTTAAAATATTAATTAAGAGCGGTGGTAGCCTAGTGAAGAGCGGTGGTAGCCTATAGTGGTTAGGGCATGCGACTTTCAATCCGGAGGTCGTGGGTTCGAACCCGGCCCGTACCAATGAGTTTTTCGGAACTTATGTACGGAATGTCATTTGATATTTACCACTCGCTGAAGGAACTCGCTCGAGGAAACCAACTAAGCCCAATAAGGCCTAGTTTCCCCTCTGGGTTGGAAGGTCAGATGGCAGTCGCTTGCGTAAAAACTAGTGCCTACGCCACATCTTGGGATTTAGATAGCCGACCCCGATTGAGAATTCATTCTCAAAAATGGAGGATTATGAATCTTTGTTTTAAAAACTAGGTACTCGAAATTGACATAATTCACGCGGAAAATACGGTGAATAGAGACTAAAGTACTATGTGTGACCTTACAAACGGCCCGGTAGTTTTGAATTGTTGATATGTTGTCTAGGATGGATAGTCAGTATTTAAAATGCAAAATGCACAATTCCCCCCCCTCCGCGCCCGCCGCCATATTGAAAAAACCGGCACTCTCTTCATATTTTTGCTCATATCTTCCTTTAAGAGCATTTTAGCTAGAAGAAAGCTTCGACAATGTTATAGAAAGTTAAATTTACTACATTTTCCATTTTATATTTTGTTTCTAGGACAGATAGTTACGGAGATATGCGCATTTAAAAAAACTTAAGAAATTGCAATTTTCAACTCAAAAACAAACTTCTGGATTATATCTTCGTTTAGGAGCATTTTAGCTAGAACAGTGCTTGGGCAATTCTGTAGAGAATTAAATTTAATATAATTTACATTTAAAATTTTGTTTCAAGGACGGTTAGTTCCTAGTTTCCTTCTATTTAACACATCAAATTTGTTTAAAACATTAACACAGTCAAATCCAAACCAAATAAATACGAGAGAAGCACACATATTAAAAATATGGCCGTAATTTGTATTATCGTCGTGTATATTTTTATCGTTGAGATTTTCTTAAGCACTGTTATAATATATTAATACATATTTGAAACTACTTGACACATTCGTTGTGAATGTGGGAGAATGGCATTTTGGGAAGGATTAGTTGGCCACTCGGAAGTATTTTCCATAACACTTGCTTTGGGAGTTATTGGACGATGGGATCCGAACATGATAATTTCGGCTTTATCTTCTTTAAAAACGCCAATAGTTTCGGTAAATTACTTATCGTCTCCAAATATGTATAACAAAGCCTTTTTTGTTTTAATGCAGGCTTTTAGCATTGAATAAATACTCCAAATTGGGCTTAACTTTCTTGTTTTTCGATATTTCTATAAAGTAAGACAACAGTATGTATTCTCCACAGAACAAATTTACGTTGTTTACGTGAATTGTGAAATGTTCCAACGTTTTAATTTTTTTTTATCGGGTGCGTTCAGAAATTACAGTCTTATGTTCCAACTTTTATAACAAATAAATATTAAAATTTGTGTTGTATATAATATATTTACTAGTCAAAATATGTAAATGAAACTGAAATACTTACTATTAATATATATAAACATATTCAGCATAAAATAAAGTGTAGAAAAAATAAAAACTTAAAAATCTGTAACCTCGAACCAGGATTCTGGACGTCATCGTCATATTGTAGGTGTATTTTTTTAAAGAAGTACCCATTCAAACGTACATATGTTTTTAGCCGGCCTGACCAGATCGCCCTTTATTAGCGTGCGTTGATTGGTTATTCGAAGATTTATCGACTGATGAAATCAGTGACGCGCTGAAGGAGTCTTAAATATAAAAAAGTTACATGCACCACAGAGAATCAAAATCGTCGTGTTCGTAATTCAAATAAATTTTGCATGCTAGCGGATAAAATAGACTTTTGTACGCAGATTTCGCCCTATTTGTACGCGAGTGAGCTGAAAAAGTATTATTCACTTTAAAAGTTGGTTAAAACTATCAATGTATTTGTCAAAGAGGAAACAAATAACAGAGTGAATACGAGTTTATATATGTGTATAGTATGTGTATGTATATGCATGTATGTAAGAATAAAAATATTACGACTAATTATTTCGGAGTTACTTAATAGTTTTTTTATAATGTAGGTAGGCGGTTGATTTTTGAACGTAGATTTATACATATCAGCATTTCATTAGCTCTATTCATCATATACAGCGTGTATATTTGATATAACTGCAAACTTTACGGGGTCTTAGTATATCTAGGCATTTATTAATATATTGCACCGAAAATTATTTAAAAAAGTCGAACTTTTTTTTTCCATATAAAATAATTCAGCACGCAATGTATTTGTTTGTTGTTGTTTGTTGACACTTACGATCGTGATGTGACAACTGTCACAGGTAATGACTACGCCATAGATAGCTGGTCAGAAAATTTTAAAAATTAATTACGCTACGGCAGTTAACGCTGAATTAATATTTTTTATAAATATCAGATTATAGCACTAAAATAAAATAAATAGCTCTCTTCATCATTTCTATAGGAGAGTCATCCTGTATAAAACGATGTTTTTCACCCGGGAACGCTTCGTACGTGTGCAAGCAAAAAGCTCTAATCAATCCAGGTTTATTGTCCATATTTCACCGTGTTCGATGCCGATAAGAATATTTAATCGAGTTTTTCTCCCTTGGGTCTATTTTGTCGATTATTTCCTAAGGTGTGTAATTACTCGCTTTTCCCGGAAAAGCAAGGACCGGGTTATATTTTAGATGGGTAGGGTAGGGTATAAAGTAATCGGCAAATACACATGGATTTTTCTACGTCAAAATATAGTTTTTCTGCTATTATGATCAATCAACAATATTACGATTGAATAGTATTAGGTATTATTATGATTTTCAGACTAAAGCCAGCCAAGAGAAGGAGTGATAATGGCGAACAATATTATTTAACTATGAGGAGCCCGCAACTTCACCCGCGTATTTTTTTCTTTACCGTATACGTATAAAAAGTATCCTATAACCATATTTGGATGTCCAGCTATCCGTGTACCAAAATTGGTTAAAATTTGTTCAGCCGTTTCGGCGTGATGCGAGGACAAAGGAAATTATGAAAACAGATGGCGCCAGGTTGGCACGGCGCCGCGCGTCCTTACAAAACAAATGACGATTTTTTTTTCGTTCTAACACTAGTGTGTGGGGTGTCATTGAATAGGTATTTTAAAAATAATAGGTGTAGTGTTGCTATCCTTATCTCGTGCGCATACGTCAGAACCAACGGAGTGGGGTTAGTCACTGTCCGACCCTTGCCGAGACCGGTGGTGCTGGTGGTGCGTCGTCGAGCTAAGTTCTTGCATAGTGACCTATATAAACAGCTGTACTGTGCCTGGCATAGGGTTAGGTATACTACAAGTGGCGACGAGCACAAAAGTGAGTAGAAATCTAATTACGCCTTCAAAAAAAAAGAATAGGCGGGAACACGACAAAAGCAGTCTAACGTGTACTTGCACAGTAAATGTATAATAAATACAGGGCAAGCTCGATAGTGATATGATACATTGTCATTGAAGTTAATTTATACAAGTTATAGTTTCACTAATAACTGTGGAACAAAAGACATCTACCTAGTGGGTAGCGGTGCACTGCTCAACTATCCCAGTACAGGGATCGACTCGTAAACAAGTTTTAGTCTGTAATGGGTCATTCGTTTAAAAAATAACGGGTATTGCACATTTGCAAATAACTCCTGGCGAATCATGCAGTTTTACTAACTTATAGATATTATTTTTGTCCGATATTTACTAACGGTATTAATGTCTAATATTTTTACCGGAAATGCATCGATACCGCGACTCGTATTATAATGAAAGATTTGTAAACCATAAAAATTATGTACCTACCTAGGCACAATAAGGAGGTATTGTTTAATAAGCGCAACGTATCTAAGTACCTATCTACTCGCGCCTACAACGTAAAATTAATGCAATTGTACAGTTTAAAACCATTGGAAAACATATAATAAATAATAATAATATAAAAAAAGTGTGATAAAATGTTATATTAATTATGAAATAACGATCTGACTTAGAAGCGCAAGTTTATAGTCATTTATAGTAACGGCTTGCAGGTAGATATATTTGAAAGTTTGCGATAGCAAAATTACTCAAGTAAACTAGCTTTAGTAAACAGTTCAGTTGTCAGAAATATTATCATTAATTATAAATAGACTTCGGTTGCTTCTAACGGCATTTGAGGCAGATTAGATCGGGTGCAGTATAAATTGTTTACGAGGTTGATAAATAGGTATAACTAAGTTACAACATTTTGATAATACCTTGCGCTGCGGGGTCAATAGGTATGAAAGTAAACATTGAAGTGTTTAATGTTTATTTCACTTATTTATTTACGGGAACGTAATATGTATGATGAAATATCCGTGTAGGTATATGGGTTTATGAGTAGTCAAACTGTATGATTGGTGTTGTAAATAAACTTGAAGCAGAGTATATTGTACCTGGTCATTTAATTGGCAAGAATATAATGTTTACTAGTCATTATGGTATACTGATCATTCAATTGATGAAAAAGAAAAAGGTCTTGTACACCTAGCAACTGAAATCAAATATGTTGTGTCATTTAATTGACATATTGTTTTAACACTTCTAACATTGACCAAGGTCATGGTATAGCAGTAGTTAAGCGGTCGTTAAAACGACTAATGGCTAAAGGGCCAGTACGAACATTAAATTGTTTAGCAAGCGGTTAGATGAATGCTCCGCTTGAATCATTTGATTGATTGGTTCCGGGACGCCCCAAAAGTACCCATGGCAGCCATAACTTTGGAAAAAATCCATTGCGAAGGCGAGACCTCTTCGATCGGTCTGAGATAGGAGCGTTCGAAACGAGCACTCCATGTATATTTGGAGGTGTCAGCTATCACAGATAGCCAAAAGAAGAGAGCAAGCCTCTTGCATTTCGGAGAAATTGAGCTCTAAGAAATATATTACAATATCCCTGGAGCGGACGCGGAGCCAGGTGTCAGCATAGAGGTATTTGCGATAGCCTTAGCAAAATTCGATGATTACTTTGCTCCTGCAAACAAAGTACGGTATATGAACGCCACGTATTCCGTTTGATGAAACAGGAACAGGATGAAAAGTTCGAGAAATTCCTTGTACGGCTGCGACAAGCCGATAAATGCAATTATAAAGATTAATATGAACACATCATTGATCAGATCACGGAAAAATGCCTAACAATAGTTACGTAAAAATAAGAAACTATTAAAACACAAGTTTTCGGTTGCTAAATGTAAGATAATTTTATTTTGGGTAGTGTATATTAGTCACGGGTGGTCACGGGGTTCGTGCTGAGGCCTACCCACGACATGAGGCTGAGGCCTACCCACAATGCACCACTGAGTGGAAAGTTGCTTACATAAATAAGAAAACGGTCAAAATGTATTATTTTTAATATGAATTAGTAGTTGTGCACTCGAGGAATATGAATATTTAGCAGTTTAGCGTTATTCTCGAATGGGTCGTGTTACTAATCTTCGACTGCGCAGTGGCGCAGTGGATGACGGATCACAATATAATAATTATGAACAAATTGGGAAAACGATTGGACTGCCTAGGCGTCTATTTAATTTACACGACTGTTCATTTGTTCGTGCGTAATTGAATACGCTACTTAATACTTTCCTATGGAGTGGGCTTGATCGTTCTGAATTTCCAAATATATTGACGGGTTAAATATTATAACTAGTGTGATAAGCTTAATTTGTCTTTATGTTGAAAATGTATTTTTTTTTGAATAATTATCTAGAGTATCTTGTATAGTTGATAAACAGTATGAACATCCAGCTTAAGGGTTGTACATTAATAGGTACATATGACACATATAGGTGCATATGTCACATGTAGTCAATTGGGTATAACAAAATCAGTAATTAAAGAACAGCAGATACGTCTTGTAAAGTATAGTATAATATAGGTATAGTATTTGATAGGCCAAACGGGTTTAAGTGATATGGAAAACTCCTAAGTGCAAAGTCATTAGTCAATATGATAAGCTCTGACTGTATTGTTACTGGAAACTAATAGCTTTATGTCAGGGGTCAATTTGATTTATTTATTTATTTCAAATAATTACACAGCTTTACAGTTAGTACTAATGCACTGTGAATTACAAGAATAATTTATCATAACATGCTACATATGAGGTAGATTCAATTACTGAAAAATTACATTCATCCATCGCCTTACAGTACCTTAAACATTCATGACACACAATTATCCAGCTACTTCCAAAAAACGTCCAAATCCGATGCTGATGCGAGAAGCGCAGTAAGTTCTCGTAAGGCTCTAACTAGAGGAGAGTTTTTCGCGCTATGGTTCGCGCCTCAGGAGCAGCCAACAGTAGCAGGCAGCGTGGACGAAAATTGAACCTCGATTTATAAGGGACGAACAATCGGATAACCTGACTGACCAGCTCTGGACCGCCAGAACATCCTCGCAAGATTTTACAAGCACTAGTCAGCACATAATTTCGTCTAACCTCGAGGGAATAGATTGATAGACCACGCTGAATTGCCAATATGACAGGCTAAGGCGTTATGAGGTCAATTTGATAGACCATGCTGGATTGCCAATATGATAGGCTAAGACTTTATGAGAGGTCAATTTGATAGACCACGCTGGATTGCCAATATGATAGGCTAAGCGGATTGTTAAAGTAAGCGAAAGGCATTATGAAACGTCTATTTAGTAGACCGCGGGAACCAAACTATTCGTAAGAAAGATAGTAAGGCTTAACGGCTAAGCAAATACAATTGCATGGAAGGTCAATTTGATAGACCATAGATATATTATAAGCGGTATGTAAAGTGCCGCGTTCGTGCTGGAAGGTCAATTTGAAATACCATATGTATTAAACATTCCTTTAATATTAAATAACTCAAAGTGTTCATAAACTGGAGTATTTGCTTTTGAGACTTCCATTAAAACTTGAATATCGATGGCTTCGACGCGTCGATTAAATTGTAATATACTGTGCTTTAAAGCTTTCATTCAATTGGAAAAAGCTGTTGTTTTAAGACTTCCATTAAATTGGAATATCTGAAGTATCAGAGGGCCGGTAACATGGGAATATGACGTGTTCTTGACTCCCGTTCAATTGGGATACTCGAGGTCTCAAAGCCTCCAGTGAATTGGAATTGATTGACAACCTTAATTGAATTGACAATAGTTTGGCACTTCAAATGAATGCCTGGATAATACTGTAATAGTTTTACATCATTTTTAAATTGACAAAAGTGGCATTTAAAATGAATGCCTATATTAAGTGGGATTGTTTAACAACCTCCATTATATTGACAAAAGTTTAGTATTTCGAACAAGAGCTTCCATTAAGTTCGAATCGTTTGAAAACATTAAGTAAATTGACAATAGTCCGGTATTTCAAACGAATGCCTCCATTAGATAGAAATTGTTTATCAACCTTCAATTGAGAATGGTCAGGTATTACAACTAAATGCCGGAATTAAATTGGAATTGGTATATCACTGTGATTTTAAACCTTGATCCAATTAGAAATGTGGCGGTTTAAAAACCTCAATTCAATTGGATTTGCAATTTAGTTTAGTATTTCAAATAAGTGCCTTCATTAAATAGGAATCGTTTCACAACATTAATTAAATTGCCAATGATGGTTCTGTATTTCAAATGAATGGCTCCATTAAACTGGAATTATTTATCATATCAACCTTATATTGAGAATGATCTGGTATTCTAAATTAATGCCGCAATTAAATTGGAATTTGTTTATCTGTGATTTCAAATCTAGATCGAATAGGAAAAGACGCGGTTTCAAAATCTCAATTCAATTGGACCTTAGTTGCAATTTCGAAAATTTATTTGGATTCTCATATTCTTTTGAATGGTATATATCGTAATTTCAGATGACAAATTATAATGATGACCTTAGTGAGAATATTGAACGAGAGGACATGATGTTGATGACGTGTAAAGCAAGTTAGCTACTTACAATGGAATATAATAGAATAGAATAATTTTTATTTTACCAAAAGAAATATTTCTACATTTAACATAATTTAACAGTGACTTCCACACTAGGCACAGCCTGTATCGTGGAAGTCGTATCATACACATCAGGTTCGTTAACAATGCGGCTATAGACATGCCTTAATCAAGAAATTAAAACGAATAAATGAACAGTACTACGATAAATACATATATACTATCAGTTTCAGCTTCATAAAAAAAAAAAAAATGAAGTTGTTAAAAGGGGGAAAAGGACAAGCAATAGTCCTTAAGCGCTTGACAAAGTGGTTGTTGTGAAATAATTATCCAGATAAGGCTTCATGTCACAATTCTTAAAAATTCTAGAATGAAGTGTATAACCCTTGTTTTGTATAATTCTTTTATTTTTCAATTAAGTTACAAAATATTACAGTAATATAACCTACATGCTTTGGAACTACAAAACTACATGCAGACCAAACTTAAAACTAGTTACATTTAATTCAATAAGCGCCTTAATGGCGTAAACATAATGGCGTGGCTCCTTTGCTTTGTTCGACCTCTGGAATAGCTGTCATGTGCGACTATTTCTCGCGCGAGATATTTGCCTATCTCTTGCAGCTGTGCAGTGGTGTGAGGGAATGACGGCTAGCGCTGTCGCGCGACGGGAACCGCGAGGCGTGGTTATGCTAGACAGGCTGGCGTAGGATTAGGCAGATAGTAGCAGCCTGTAGCGGCTGGGACACGCGTAGCTCAAACGAGCTGAATTGCACGTAGTGACAGGTCTGAAGTGGTACACCTTCATGTCCTGGTTGGACACGGTGTCGCAATCCCAAGAACTGAATTAACCGGCTCGCTTGTGCCACTTAGTCTTGCGGGGCACCATGCGCGCCTTGCTCTTCCTTTCCACCAGTGTGACTCCCTCCCTATCCACATTGGTGTGGGAGAACTTTTCCTTATCGCGAACCCGTACGGGGCCGGTTAGCTGCGACAGACTAACCGGCGAATACAGCATATTGCACGCTGAAGCGACTTCGAATCGGTATCCTTTGTGTATCCTCGATGTATCCTCTATATGGTTGTGTCAACAAGGTTCGCGGCAAGTTTATATTGCAAAGCTAGTTCTAAATCAAATGAGATCACAAATGAAACTATTAACCGGTCTAGATAACATAACACAAGACTGATTAAGTACTTTATTGGTTTTGAGTGAAACAACCTTTTTATTTAAATATATAAACATTCACATATTATTATTTATACGATAACCAATTAATCTAATTTTAATTAAAATAAAAAAGGGATGTAGTGTTGCTATCCTTATGTCGTGCGCATACGTCAGAACCAACGGAGTGGGGTTAGTCACTGTCCGACCCTTGCCGAGACCGGTGGTGCTGGTGGTGCGTCGTCGAGCTAAGTTCTTGCATAGTGACCTATATAAACAGCTGTACTGTGCCTGGCATAGGGTTAGGTATACTACAATAGGGTTCAACAAACATCATGAAGTCAGCAGTTTTGTAAATATTCGCTCCTGAAATATTTGTAAATATTCGCTCGTGATATCCTTTAACTTTTCAACCACGAGTCAAAAAAATCATAAAATGAGGCCTTTATATTATAACCACTTTCAATGAAAACTATATTGAATAAAATCAGACGACCCGGTTTTGAGTTATCGCAAAAAATCATAATTTCCCTTAAAATGACGTAAGTGCCGCGCGGTGTCCTTAATACTTCGAACGTTACACATATTAGTTAAGTTCCATACTGCATTAAATCATTCCGCTCAATATGGCGCGTGTAATCGATAACTTCCAAAAGGTAATAAGTAATTACAGTTACTTTGGCGTTTACGACCTTTTTATAGAGCTTGAAACCTTTCTGGTAATTTATACCTCGGGCTTAAAACCGCTGTTTTAAGCCCGTCTATTGTGAAGGATGGGCAACTACGGAACCCTACACTGAGCGTGGCCCGACATGCTCTTGGCCGGTTTTTTTGTATCGAAAGCCCTATTTGACGAGATGGTTCTTATCATGTTCATATCTATATTTAGTGGGACCAGGGTCATTTTTGAAATTTTGTATAATATAGGTTATGTTCAAGTGGTTCTTTCATCTTAGTGGATGAAATTAGGTGTATGTTATATTTATTGTTTATTATACGTTTTGTTGATTTTAGTATCTATAGATCCCTTAATCATCCTCCACGACTATGACAAAGCACATAAGAAGCTTCGACGCTACATATTGCTCTCGCGGTTTGTTAACGAGTAACTGCGAGGGCAGGCATTTGATCCTCTGAAGTTTCTTATTACTGCACATTCCTTTGGGGTAACACTCCGTTAGGGTCAACATAATTACATACGAGTCACGGCACGATGCAACATAGGGTGTTGCCTGTTGTAATAGGAGCAATAAATTAAAACATAGATTCTACTCTTCAAACTGAACAACGTTTGTTCAGCTACATACAAAGATTTCAGAATTTCATTATTTCGAACAGGTTAAGTAGTACAATGTACGCCGTCCAACATTGACATTCCCTGAGCATTGACATAGCTGTCACTCTGCTAATATCGCACATTCCGCAATACATATCTTTTTTGTCTAAACATTATTCTACCTAATATCATTTAATACACGTTATTTTCAGAAGTTGCTTAAAAATGTTGTTCAGTCTCAAAGGAATAATCTATGTTTTAATTTATTGCTCCTATTACAGGCAACACCCGGTATATTATAAATTATAGATTTGTATTAACAATCAATTTTCTGTGGAGCCCTCTCTATTGAGTCATGTCATGAGTTCAAGAATAATCTTAATAGAAAATAGGAATTGGTAGAATCTTAATAGGAAATAGGAATTGGTACAATCTTAATAGGAAATAGGAATTGGTAGAATCTTAATAAGAAATCACAATTTTTTAATACAAATCGAGGTTTTGTTTTCTTCTGTTTCCTCATCCAAAACTCAACCACGAAATTTCACGAAATTTTTGTAACTTAATGGAAAGGAAATGTTCTGTGTCGGGCCGCTTAGATTTATACGCTTCTTATTATGAAACTAGGGGTTGACCGCAACTTCGTACGCGTGGGTTTTTTATACTGTAGTCGGTTATTAAGTATCCCATAACCTTCTTTGGATGCCCAGCTATCCCTGTACCAAAATTGGTTAAATCCGTCGAGCCGTTTCGGCGTGATGCGAGGACAATGGAGATTATGACCAACGATGGCGCCAGATTGGCACGGCGCCGCGCGCCCATATAAAAAAAAATAGCATATAAAACAGATGACGATCCTGCATCACGCTATTAAGATTTTTCCTGAAATCATGTCATGACTCCTCTCTATAGAGAACTGATTTTCAATACAAATCTAGAATTTTACGATAACTAATAATACCCATAAGGTGGAAGTACTAGTACTCGACGCGGATACGCGGATACGCGTCACCATACTTTCAACTGCGATAAATAAGATAAGATTACCGTTACTTTCATAGCAAATAGAATGAATACATGAGAAATGTTTGTAGCTATCGAATTTCACACGCAAAATAATAAAATATACAACCTGACTGCCTGCAAAAGCACGTGACATGTACTGGGACAATCCTATTGACTTACATTTCATTACATTACGAGATTTTTTTATATGATCATTATATGATATAAATACCATTTAATAAAGGTAAAAGTCATACCTCTCATAAGGGATGAATAAATTTGCGATAGACGTGTAAATTAACGTACTATTACGAAACATAAAATAAATATCCCTTGCAATGTCGAGTACTAGTACTTCCACCTTAGATGTGTGTACTAGGCGTCTGTTATTGGCTTCAATCCCGTCGCAAACGGTTGCTTAGGCCTGGATCTCCTTTTACACGCTATACGCAGCGTACAGCGTATTTCCATACTAAGCATTGTGCTATTAGTATGGAAAAATGCTGCACGCTGCGTACAGCGTCTAATAGGAGACCAAGGCCTTAAGTACACAAATTCTATAATCATTTGCGCAAAAATCGAAACGGCAAAGAACATTTCCTTCCCATTTCGTTCCTCAAATTTCGTAAAGATTGGTTTAGTTTTGGAGGAGGTAAGAGACGAGAACGTAACCTCGATTTGGGTAAGCCGGTTACGTTAAGTTCGGACCCCATTTGTATCCGACGTCATAGTTACTAGGTGCAAACTTAATGTAAACAAACGTGTAGGATAGTCCTGTGTTCTGAATGGGCGTCATTATGTAATTTTTAATTGTAAACAGTAACCTTTTATGTCATATTAACAGCGGTAATCCAACATTATTGCAAGTACATCACATCATATTCTGTCACTACTTGTCATGTCATGATATCTGAGTTGACGTTTGACGTACGCTGCGTTTAGTTTTTGCTGTGTTTGAGTTGTATTTTCCTGTCTAATTTTAGCTTAAAACAGTTTTAAGTTTATTTTTGATATTTTCGTGTAGGTATCATTTAAATGATAATTGTCTCCAATTTTATAAATTCATGTTTCCTCTGTTTTTTTTACTAGCTACTGGCGAGCAAATGAGGAGGTTAATGTGCTTTTTTATTGTTATTCATTATTCGTATTTTATATAGTAGGGAGTCCATATTATATTGTATTTATATTGTTATATATTATATATTTTTATATTATAAGTTATAGTATTCAATTGTACTCACAATGTCTGATGTTTTTAATGCAAGTATAGACAGCGAGTTCTTCTCACTTTCTTCTTCGAGCCTTTAGGTTTCTCTGAGTGATGCATCAGATATGCCTGACCTCAGTGATCGGTTGCAACTTTCATTCAATGCGTCCGTTAAAAATTTTAACGTCGTCCACATCAATGCGCAGAGTATACCGGCACATTACTCGGAATTAATTACGACTTTCAGCACTAATAAAAATATTCACGCTATTCTTATTTCAGAGTCATGGCTAAAGCCTACTCTTCCATCTACTCTGTATCCTTTACCCGGTTTTCGTCTAATTTGCAATGACAGGACAGGCACTAAAGATGGCGGAAGGGAAACCGTTCGTGGCGGAGGTGTTGCCATTTACAGAAGAAGCAATATTGCTTGTCAAGTAGTTTCTCAGTCACCGACAGTGTACTCAAACGCTCCCGAGTATCTTTTTTTAGATGTTACTTTGCATCATTCTAAAGTTCTTCTTGGCGTTTTTTACAGCCCGTCCTCTAATGTTAATTATTTTGATTCGCTGTACAGCACTTTCTCTGATTTAGGCCCACAGTTTGACCATAGTATTATCATGGGCGATTTTAACACATGTCTCCTCAAAAAGATTTTCGTTCCTCAAAACTCCACTCTCTAGCTACTTATTAAAAGTGTTTTATCTCTTAGCCCCACACATTTTCCGCATAATGGCCCTCCCTCGCTCTTAGATATCATTTTAACTTCTTCTCCGGATTTAGTTTCGTTCCATGGTCAATTTAATGCTGCTGGTTTCTCCAACCATGACCTTATTTACGCTTCTTTTAATATTCGTCCCCCGAAAAAGAGACATAAGGTCATTATGCGTAGGAACCTTCATGATGTCGATACCCAGGCGCTTTGTGATGATATTTCATGTGCTGATTGGCATAGCGTTGAGCTTCTGGATGACATTGACCTGAAGGTGCAGGCTTTCAATGGCATATTGCTTGCGATTTTTGACAAACACGCTCCTTTGAAACCGACGCGTGTAAAGCACCTCCCTGCTCCGTGGCTTACGCCGGATATTAAACAACTTATGGCTAAAAGGGACCGGGCGCGTGTAAAATCACGGCAAAACGCTGATTACCAACAGGCATACATTTCTTTACGAAACCGCTGCAATAAGATCTGTAGGGATGCCAGACGCCGCCATATCCACAATTGTATCGAAGACTGTCTTCCTGCTAAGCTGTGGAAATTTCTGAAGTCATTGGGAGTAGGCAAAGCTCAACATAATTCTTCTTGCGTTCTCGACCTAGACGCCATCAATATGCACTTTAGTACTTCTCCGGTTACTCTCCACCCTTCCATTAAACAATCAACACTATCACTTCTTGCCAATACTACACCCCGTAACTATAATGTAACAAGAGATATAATGAGTTAGGTACTAAGGAGTTATAAAACCTTCAAAACACCACTTGTTTGCTAGATTAGTTTCGTGAGGTACTTTGCGTCCTTCAAAGCGTCGACTTGCTCCCGTTATTTAACTTATAACAGTATACCAATTAATAATAAGAGTATAATAAATTATAACAATAAGCCATTATGTCAAACGTTACATTGACGGGATGACCTAGACTTAGAGAAACATTGGTCTGTTGCTGCCTTGCACAGAGACGACGGGAAGGAACCGAGGGAGGCCTTTGCCCAGCAGTGGCTTGGGTGGGACGTGGGTTAGATTAAGTCATATATATATTAATGTTTGTTTAATAACTATCCCAAATAGTTTACGATTTCAGAGAAGAATGCTTTGCTACGAAATGACACTTCAGCGAAATGAAATATCTGAATAAATAATAATACGGCGAAAACGAAGACAACGTTAATTATATTTTTCTACTCGTACTATTTTCTGTCATTTACGTATATAGTTACTAACTCTAATATAAAGACATAAATTATGAAAGTCTGTAAAAGGCTATACTCTATTGCCCAAAAAAACACTGCTAAACGATGTTATAATGTCGCCAAAAAAGCATCACTTAGTACCACAGATTACAAGATAAACAGCTGCATTCACACAATTTGCAATTAAAAAAAAAGCTTATTGTACCACGGCATTGCTGCCAACTTAAAAAAAAAGTTTTATCTTCAGTGCCTGGATGTTTTGTATAGTGAACGTATACCTTTATGTATAAGTTCATATTTTTTTGACAGATGTTTAGTATAGTGAACGTATACCTTTATGCATAAGTTCATATTTTTTGACAGATGGATGTGAATAAAAAAAAAGTTTATCAAACACTATTTTATTTTATTTTGTTGATCATGAGCGGGAACATGTAATTATTTTCTTTTTTGTTTGTTTATTGGCATTTTATTGTCGAGTCGTAGAAAAAGTATTGTATGCAACGTTGTATAAGTAGGTCAAAAAACGCTCGTGGTATCTTTCTTACGAACCCATGCCACTCGCGTTTTTTGCCCCCTCTTATACAACGGTTGCATAAAATACTATTGTACAACTAACCCTACTGTTTCTAAGTAAGTAAGTAAGTAAGTAAGTAAGTAAGTAAGTAAGTAAGTAAACGCTTTATTGTACACAAAAACAGTTAAAAATACATCTATTACAATTAACATATAGGTACAAAGGCGAACTTATCCCTATAAGGGATATCTTCCAGTTAACCTTTGAGCAGTTGAGTGAGTACGAGAAGAAGATAGACAAACTAACACCGTGTACAAAAAGGTATTAAAAATAATAAGACTACTAATAATTACACATATATAAACTATTAATACATACATACATCTATACTATTATAAAATCCTAAATTTGTATTGAAAATAAATTTTCTATGGAGGGAGGTCATGATTTCAGGAAAAATCTCGATAGCGTGATGCAGCCGGATAGTTGTTTTGTATGGACACGCGTCGCCGTGCCAACCTGGCGCCATCTGTTTTCAAAAAAACCGTTGTCCTCGCATCACGCCGAAACGGCTGGATAAAAAGCTACCAATTTTGGTACAGGAATAGCTGAACATCCAAAGATGGTTATAGGATACTTTTTATTATGATTAATATTTATCTCTGAAAACATAAATTCCCTGAAATATTTTCCTTACAATGTGTAAACCTTATAATGACAGCGTTTGTGATTTTGAATTTAGAACGACGCGACCCCCGCGTGGCTCTTACGTGTACAAAAACTAAAAAGTATGAATTCGTCATAATACCTCCGCGCGGCCCACCGGCATTAACAATAAGGTTAAGGTTGTTTGAGGCGTTGAGTTACAGAAACCGTCTTAGTTAGATAGAAAAGATGGCGCCAATTATCGACCAACACAGACGAAAATATGAGTGCAATGTTCGTTGTAAATTGTCTCATGCCCAAAAAAAAATTATACATTTCTTTAAAAACACAATTTGCGACAATAGGAACTAATGCTGTTTTATTGAATATACAATTATATTCTTCTGTAGTTTGTAAGTATCGACCAAATCCCGGAGACGCAATTAAAAACGTTAATGAATAAAACAGATTTTTTTAATGCTATTTTATCGAGTGTAATTGAAATAAAAGTATTTCGAATCAATTTAAGTAAATTAAATACAGTTCTAAATATGTTTTGCCAACTAACATTTAGAACATTAGGCGCAAATTTTGGTATTGTTTGTGTTTGGCCTAACTTACTAATAAGGTAGCGAAATGTATAATAAACGATAAATATACGATATATTTAGCGACAATTTTGCATCTATGTAGTTTTTTTTATATATAAAATTTATTCAAAGTAATAAATATCAATCATTCTTTATTTTTAACGGCGTGTTGAGATTTTGTTGATGACCCAATTTTCCGCTAGATGGCGTTGTTACCTTGACAAAATCTCCATACTAGCGGCTGCATCGCGCTGTTAAGATTTTTCCCGAGTTAATAACACCAGCTCCATACATGTAAAGGATTCACGCACGTCGTTGCGTGCCTGTTACCACGATTCGGCCCAAGCTAGGGTGTAGTGTGATGGGTTAACCCGGACTTCGAGAATTACTACCGAAGTTGTTGAATATTGATCGCATACCTAATAATATAAGCAGCAGTGTATCAATTATTGAGAGTTGCTGCTCGACAATGTATGCATTTATTTTGTATGAAAAACAACCATGATTCGAGACAAGACAAAATTATAAAATTTACAATGTAGAAAGGATTTCACCCAGCCGGGATTTGAACCCAGAACCTACTGAAATAATAACCGTGTCATCTCATGCATTTTCCTTTGCTTCCTTATTCATTATACCACGGATAACAAAACAGTGAGGCCATCACGTATCCGTTCAGTGGTGCTGTCGCCATTATTGACGTACGCTCGATTGAGTTAAGTTGGCACCTGAATCTTATGGCGTTACTTAGGAAATTATTAATACAGGTCATATTATTATATTAGTATAAGTACCATTGTAGACGAAAATAATTTATTGTCATCTTAATAGATGTCATTAATATATGTTCAGGTAGGACTATGAGCTAATTATTTTTCAAGGTGCTTTGAATAGTTATCTACAATAATCAATAAATATTCAAAACGATATATAAACATAAGTCTAGCCTCAATTTAAACTAAACCAAGATGATGTTCACAATGGTAGCACCTAAGGTACGGAGCGTTCTAGGGAAGTCGCCCACCCACTAATTTAAGTAGTAACTTAATGCGATGCCGTAGGCCGAGCTCTACGTAGCACTGAAGGTGCAGAGCGTCCCAGGGATGCCGCTCACACATTTAAGCTTATATAAGTGTGTGGGCGGCCTCGCATTAAGTTTTTTAAATCTACGATAGACAATAAATATTAAAAACGATCTTTTAAACATACCTAAGTCTTGACTCAATCTTAATTAAACCAAGATGATGTTCACAAGCGAAGCACCGAAGGTGCGGAGCGTTCTAGGAAAGTCGCCCACCCACTAATATAAATAGTAACTTAATGCGAGGCCGTAGGCCGAGCTCCACGTAGCACTGAAGGTGCAGAGCGTCCCAGGGAAGCCGCTCACACACTTCAACTTATATAAAGTAGGTGGGTGGCCTCGCATTAAGTTATTTAAATCTATAATAGACAATAAATATTCAAAACAATTTTTTCAACATAAGTCTTGCCTTAATTTTAATTATCCAAGATCATGTTCACAAGCGTAGCACCGCAGGTGCGGAGCGTCCTAGAAAATGCGCCCAACCACTAATATAAGTAGTAACTTAATGCGAGGCCTTAGGCCGAGCTTCACATAGCACCGAAGGTGCAGAGCGTCCCAGGAAAGCCGCTCATACATTTAAACTTATATTAAGTGGGTGGGCGACCTCGCAATAAGTTATTTAAATCTACAATAGACAATAAATATTAAAAATTGGGCGAGTGCGAGTCCGGCTCGCGCATGAAGTTTGTTGTAGGGAGCCCCCCTTGAATATTTTTTTATTTTATTTTTAGTATTTGTTGTTATAGCGGCAATAGAAATACGTCATCTGTGAAATTTTCTACTGTCCAGCTATCACCGTTCTTGAGATACAGCCTGGTGAAAGACGGACGGACGGACAGCGAAGTCTCAGTAATAGGGCCCCGTTTTTACCCTTTGGGTACAAAACCTTAAAAACAATCTCTTAAACATAAGTCTTGCCCCAATTTTAATTAATCCAAGATCATGTTCACAAGTGTAGCACCGAAGGTACGGAGCGTTCTAGGGAAGGCGCTCACACACTTAAACTTATATTAACTAGGTGGGCGGCCTCGCATTAAGTTATTTAAATCTACAATAGACAATAAATATTCAAAACAATTTTTTAAACATAAATCTTGCCTCAATTTTAATTAAACCAAGATCATGTTCACAAGCGTAGCACCGAAGGTGCGGAGCGTCCTAGGGAAGGCGCCCACTGACTAATATAAGTAGTAACTTAATGCGAGGCCATAGGCCGAGCTTCACATAGCACCGAAGGTGCAGAGCGTCCCAGGAAAGCCGCTCACACATTTAAACTTATATTAAGTGGGTGGGCGACCTCGCATTAATTATTTGAACATATTTTAAGTGGGTGGGCGTCTTCCCTGGGACGCTCCGCACCTTCGGTGCTAAGTTACTTTATAAACCCTTAGTAATTTAATGCGAGGCCGCAGGCCGAGTTCCACGAGCGTCCCAGGGAAGCCGCCAACCCACTTAACATATGTTTAAGTAACTTAATAGGCGGCTTCCTTGGGACGCTCCGCACCTTCGGTGCTACGCGGAGCTCGGCCTGCGGCCTCGCATGAAGTTACTTCATCTTATATTAAGTGGGTGCGGCTTCCTTGGGACGCTCCGCACCTTCGGTGCTACGCGAAGCTCGGCCTGCGGCCTCGCATGAAGTTACTTCATCTTATATTAAGTGGGTGCGGCTTCCTTGGGACGCTCCGCACTTTCGGTGCTACGCGGAGCTCGGCCTTCGGCCTCGCACTAGGTTACTTCAACTTATATTAAGTGGGTGGTCGGCTTCCTTGGGACGCTCCGCACCCACGGTGCTACGCGGAGCTTGGCCTTCGGCCTCGCATTAAGTTACTTCAACTTATATTGAGTGGGTGGGCGGCTTCTTTGAGACGCTCCGCACCTTCGGTGCTACGCGGAGCTCGGCCTTCGGCCTCGCATTAAGTTACTTCAACTTTTATTAAGTGGGTGGGCGGCTTCTTTGAGACGCTCCGCACCTTCGGTGCTACGCGGAGCTCGGCCTTCGGCCTCGCATTAAGTTACTTCAACTTATATTAAGTGGGTGGGCGGCTTCTTTGAGACGCTCAGCACCTTCGGTGTTACGCGGAGCTCGGCCTGCGGCCTCGCATTAAGTTACTTCAACTTATATTAAGTGGGTGGGCGGCTTTCTTGGGACGCTCCGCACCTACGGTGCTACGCGGAGCTCGGCCTTCGGCCTCGCATTAAGTTACTTCAACTTATATTAAGTAGGTGGGCGTCTTCCTTGAGACGCTCCGCACCTTCGGTGCAACGCGGAGCTCGGCCTTCGGCCTCGCATTAAGTTACTTCAACTTATATTAAGTGTATGGGTGGCTTCTTTGGGACGCTCCGCACCTACGGTGCTACGCGGAGCTCGGCCTTCTGCCTCGCATTAAGTTACTTCAACTTATATTAAGTGGGTGGGCGGCTTTCTTGGGACGGTCCGCACCCACGGTGCAACGCGGAGCTGGGCCTTCTGCCTCGCATTAAGTTACTTCAACTTATATTAAGTGGGTGGGCGGCTTTCTTGGGACGGTCCGCACCCACGGTGCTACGCGGAGCTCGGCCTTCTGCCTCGCATTAAGTTACTTCAACTTATATTAAGTGGGTGGGCGGCTTCTTTGCGACGCTCCGCACCTTCGGTGCAACGCGGAGTTCGTCCTTCGGCCTCGCATTAAGTTACTTCAACTTATATTAAGTGGATGGGCGGCTTCTTTGGGACGCTCCGCACCTACGGTGCTACGCGGAGCTCGGCCTTCGGCCTCGCATTAAGTTACTTCGACTTATATTAAGTGGGTGGGCGGCTTCCTTGGGACGCTCCTCACCTGCGGTGCTACGCGGAGCTTGGCCTTCGGCCTCGCATTAAGTTACTTCGACTTATATTAAGTGGGTGGGCGGCTTCTTTGGGGCGATCCTCACCTGCGGTGCTATGCGGAGCTCGGCCTTCGGCCTCGCATTAAGTTACTTCAACTTATATTAAGTAGGTGGGCGTCTTCCTTGAGACGCTCCGCACCTTCGGTGCAACGCGGAGCTCGGCCTTCGGCCTCGCATTAAGTTACTTCGACTTATATTAAGTGGGTGGGCGGCTTCTTTGGGGCGATCCTCACCTGCGGTGCTATGCGGAGCTTGGCCTTCGGCCTCGCATTAAGTTACTTCAACTTATATTAAGTAGGTGGGCGTCTTCCTTGAGACGCTCCGCACCTTCGGTGCAACGCGGAGCTCGGCCGTCGGCCTCGCATTAAGTTACTTCAACTTATATTAAGTGGATATGTGGCTTCTTTGGGACGCTCCGCACCTACGGTGCTACGCGGAGCTCGGCCTTCGGCCTCGCATTAAGTTACTTTAACTTATATTAAGTGGGTGGCGGCTTCTTTGCGACGCTCCGCACCTACGGTGCTACGCGGAGCTCGGCCTTCGGCCTCGCATTAAGGTACTTCAACTTAAATTAAGTGGGTGGCCAGCTTCTTTGCGACGCTCCGCACCTTCGGTGCTACGCGGAGCTCGGCCTGCGGCCTCGCATTAAGTTACTTCAACTTATATTAAGTGGGTGGGCGGCTTCTTTGCGACGCTCCGCACCTACGGTGCTACGCGGAGCTCGGCCTTCGGCCTCGCATTAAGTTACTTTGACTTATATTAAGTGGGTGGGCGGCTTCTTTGCGACGCTCCGCACCTACGGTGCTACGCGGAGCTCGGCCTGCGGCCTCGCATTAAGTTACTTCAACTTATATTAAGTGGGTGGGCGGCTTTCTTGGGACGGTCCGCACACACGGTGCAACGCGGAGCTCGGCCTTCGGCCTCGCATTAAGTTACTTCGACTTATATTAAGTGGGTGGGCGGCTTCCTTAAGACGCTCCGCACCTTCGGTGCTACGCGGAGCTCGGCCTTTGGCCTCGTAATAAGTGTAGTGAACGTATGATATTGTGTTTACGCGTGCGCAGCCGCGGGCAAAAGCTAGTACATATATATAATGTAATATAAATATACACATAAATATAAATATATTGTAGATCCAATTCACAAGTCATTGGAAAGCCATAACTTCTTAAGATTCGTCTTGAGCGATGCTACAGATGGAGACTTCCTAAGGGACAGTGGCAATTCGTTCCACAACTTCACAGCGCTTACTGTGAAAGATTTGGCGTACGTACGCGTCTTGTTAGACGGTACAGCCAGAGTGAGATTGGCAGACGACCGCAAGCGGTGACCACTGCCATCGGCCATATATTTAAACTTTTCACTGAGGTAAGGAGGTGAAGCAGGGTTGTAGAGAACATTAAAAAGCAATGACAGGACATGCAGGTCTCTACGCTGACGTATTGGCAGCCAACCCAGCTGCGCTCTAAAGGCGGACACGTGATCGTATTTGCGCAGTCCGAAAACATATTTTATGCACACATTTTGTAAGCGCTCGAGCTTGTCAAGTACTTAGTTCCTCTTTGAGATTCGTTATAGCAATGTCACCATAATCCAGAAGGGGCAGCAAGAGTGAACTGGCAAGAGTAAGCTTGGTGGACATAGGAAGGAATTTCTGCAGGCGCCTAAGTGAGTGAAGAGATGCGAAGAGCTTCCGGCTGACCTCCGAGATATGCGGAGACCAAGACAATGTCTGGTCCATGATGATACCTGAATTCTTAACAGTAGAGGAAAGAGGGATAGGAATCCCGCCAAAAAGAATATCAGGCACCACCATTTCCGCCAGCTTGTTCACAAAGTGAGGACTACCGATGACAATCGCTTGCGATTTTTGTGCGTTTACGTTTAAACCAAAATTATTAGCCCAGCTGTGAATAGATTCTAAATCTGCATTGATTTGATCAATAAGCGATGGCAGATCCTCAATACTAGCCGCTGCATAGATCTGCAGGTCATCTGCATAAAGATGGAACGAAGATCTTAGGCACTCTGTGATCCCACTTATGAAAATCGAAAAGAGAAGAGGAGAAAGGACCCCCCCTTGAGGGACACCAGCGGAAAGTTCTCGCCATTCCGACATTTTGTCGTCGACCCTAAACCGCTGGCGTCGACCAAAGAGGTAGTCGTGAAACCAAGATAAGGATGATTGAGACACATTTAGTGAGCGAAGTATGCCGAGAAGGATATCAAAATCTACCGTATTAAAAGCGCTACTGAAGTCAAGAAGAACGAGGACTGTAAGTTTTTTGTGTTCGATATTAAGACGAATGTCATCAGTGACTTTAACCAAAGCAGTAACTGTGCTATGCCCGGGGCGAAAACCAGATTGGAAGGGATTGAATAATGTATACCTATTAAGATGAGACAGGAGACGGCGATTGACAAAGTGTTCAATTATTTTGGACAAAACTGGGAGTATGGAAATAGGGCGATATTACGAAAATTCAGTAGGATTGGGTTTTTTCGGGAGAGGAATTACAGGAGCAAGTTTCCAAGAGGAAGGAAACGTGCCCGAGGAAAATGAAAAATTTATAATATTAGAAAGGATCGGGGCAATGGAATCCGCTACGAGCATAAGCATGTCCACACTGAGGCTATCCTCACCGACGGCCTTCGTCTTAATAGTTTTCAGAAAAGCAAGCGTCTCTTGCGGAGAAATTGTACCAAGTTCAAAGGGAGGAGAAGGTTTTATAACTCCTTAGTACCTAACTCATTATATCTCTTGTTACATTATATCATATTATCATTTGGAAATATATCTAAAACGACATTTTATTATTCGTTACATTATACAAAGCAATGGTTTAATCTGTCCGATCTCTAAGATCAAATAAAGTCACTTTGGCACAAGGTACAAACGACCGTATTCATGTAAATTTAAGGTAATTTTTCACTTGTGCCAGTTCGACATAATTTGATCTTAGAATTCCGGATAGACTATAATATCAAACCAAAATAGATTAAGTGACATTATATAAAACGTCGTGCACCCATCAAGTAAAGGTGGGCTCTCCTAATCGGGGATAGTGAACGAAAAGAACCAATCAGTTCTGTAGGTACATATCAATGTTTACAAACGATGTTTCCTTATATCCGGGCAAATAAAGAACAAAGTAAAATCCAATATTTACTCTGTCCCTAGTTTTTCAATTCCGAAACATCAAACGAGTATTTACGTGCCTGAATAAAATATTTTAATGGAAATGTAACTTTTCCGTGTATATTTTTAAAGGCTACATTTCAAAGGGACATAAGGGAGATATGGTATTACTAGTGTCCGTTTTAAGTAGTCAAGTGATTGGAGTGTCATATTCAAATAGTTTGTATATTTATTTATTTATTTATTCGGCAAGGTTACAAAATGTAAATTGTCATTAACATAATAGGATGTAGTTATAGTTAGACTGTACTAAATTTGCATTTCTATGGCTACCATGCACAACTTTCATTTAATAGGTACATACTAAATTTAAATGCTAAACTTTGTTGTTTTTATGATTTACACCCCATTATCTAATGCTCAGTTTGGTATGTAATGGGGCAGTTGCGATAATAGATTATCGATAAAAAAAATTAGTTGATTTACTCACTCAATAACATATCAAAAGATCTAATTCATACTTGACAGAGCTCTGCTAGTGTTTTTTTTTTTCAATTATTATGAAATAAAAGATTTGTATTTATTTATTATTCATTATATGTTTTCGAGCGATCCAGATCGCATATTTATTATAAAGACCTGCGATCTGGGACGAGGGTATGTAATGTACTATTTCTAGTCAGACTCATACGTCAAACCGCAAAATTGATGACCAGTAACTGAATGACATTTTCTTAAGTGGCCAGTTATTGACGATTAACCCTAGCACATCTATTTTATGGTCGGGAATTGAAACCGAAATATCTCAGTTTATATTATTATTTCTTATATTCATTTACTTTCTCGATTTAACCTTTATCCAGATACTGTATTTGGATAGGCGGGATAGGGCTTTACGAGGGCCTTTTCACAAATCGTTGTTAATTTTCTTATTTTTTTTTCATTTGGGTAAAATATTGGTGGTTTCGACTCCTAATCCTGAGAACTATTGATCCTAGTAAACCGTAAACGATGTGAACGTGATTGCAATTAATGATTATGATTACTAGAATAAATAAGTGTCCCAATTTTTCCGATTCCACTTTTGCTCGTCCTTTAAGCACAATTTGTGTGGAAGTAGCGGAATGGAATATAAAAAATAGTATGAACATATCAACCCTTTTTTCTCACTTAGAATCCTTAGGATTTTGAGCCAAAATAACAACGATTTGTGACACAGAGGAGGTCCATTTCTTTTGTTGTACACCCTACTTTTTTTAGATTTTGGATATTTTAGGTATTTTCTACTCAGAATCACGAGCTCTTTCAATCTAATTAGGAGATCAAAAGTGTCCTAAAATGTTCATATATTTGTATGAAATTGGTAACGGAATGAAACGTAAAAATATTTGGACACTTTTTGAAAATACCTAAAATATCCAATTATCCAAAATAAAAAAGGTGGGGTACAACACAAAAAAGGACCAGGAACGCTAAGCATCACAAAACGCCACGATAAATAAATTATTAAACCTCTTTTGTTCGCAGGTATCCAAAGTGCACTTCAATTCATGTGCATGTGTATACCTACATGTTGAAATGTGTGTGAACGCGTGAGTGTTCGTGTTGTGAGCCTGCGCCATGGTGCTGAGTTGACGGCGGCGGTTGGCCGCGTCTCACGCCGCGATACCAGGATTCTACGTTTGACAAGTAAGTAACAAGTTGGGTGTGTAGTGATACTGTTCTTTTTACACTGTGACATTGTATTTTCTCCGTTGTTGCCTAAATATACCACTAGATACAACATGAAATGTCATCATGGTGTAACTTCATGAAATCATGACAATATTACATGTTGACTTTACTGCAACATATTTACTGAATTTTTTAGCATATATCTATGTACCTTCTACCTGGGGTGGAAAACATCATGGAGCATCCGAACAAGTAAGTGTAAAATATTCTTATTTATATATAGGTACCTATATATAGTTGAAATTTTTAAGACTGTTTTTTAATGGTCCTAGGCCCACTTGCATCACGCTGGGTCAACACAATTAACTCGGAGTTAAATGCTACTCTAGGGTTAAGTAATTAGTACGTCTTGCACCATCGAGAGGTAGAAGCTAACCTTGAGTTAAAAATTTAATTATTTAACCCACCGAAGTGTGAGTGTTAAAGCCATTTAACCCTTGGTTAATAGTGTCAAACAAGTATCAAAATCGACTTGAAGTATAGCTTAGGTTATGTTATGTTGTTTTGTTTTGTCCAGAATAATGATAAATGAATAGTTGTTGTCTGATGATGATGAAGAGATCATCAAATACATTAGTTCGGACTTTTA
This sequence comes from Apotomis turbidana, assembly GCA_905147355.2. Lineage (NCBI taxonomy): Eukaryota > Metazoa > Arthropoda > Insecta > Lepidoptera > Tortricidae > Apotomis > Apotomis turbidana. The sequence goes on along the minus strand of LR990280.1, from coordinate 52,871,996 downwards.
CAATAGAAAAATTGCAGAAAGGACTAATCATTTTTACTCGCAAAGCTACAATGCTTTTTCGTCTTGTTTTTTGTTTTCAAGTATATACTTAAACTTCGCTACTATATCACAAAGTAGCAATCTGTCGCTTTTTGTATTATCTGGGGCACGTAAACGAGATTTATTTTCCTTTTTTAGCAGTTTAAAGCATTCACAACTCGCATAAAAGCAATACCTAATGACGCTTGACTGACAGTTAATACAGATATGTAATATGTTAAAAAATGAAATGTCGTTCCAAATCTGACATAGTGGAATAGACTTATGCAAAGTGCTGTAGAGCGACAGAGAGCACAACACTTAAATCATTCATAATTTATTCTATCACATTTGGTCGGATACGAATAGAGTGAATGAATGTTACATTAAACTCGGGTTAGTTAACTTGAACTCAATTTCTATTGGTGCAACGAAAAGTATGAGTTACAAATTTAACATTTTAACCCTGAGTTAGTAAACCCTGAGTTATATATTTAACTCAAAGTTTTGGTGCAAGTGGGCCTTAAAGTGCTAACTTTTAATCTTTGACCGATTTTTCCCCCGCTAGGTGTCAGTCAAGTAAATTATGCCGCCATTACTGTCTTGTCAACTAGTCCTCTCTACGTGGCTCGTAGCGCTACGGAATTGGCGTTCACGATACGGCGTAGCCCCGTAGCGCGGCTACGTTTAAATGAGCCACTAAGAGGATTTGGTCTTAGTTGAGCTTGTACATTTTTCATTAGCTGTAATTGGTTTTCATAACATTTCAATTAAAGTATCGGAATTGGAATTTATAGTGTTATTCTTTAAGAATAAGTATAATCTGAAATGAAGATTTTTATGTTCATATTTGAAGGTCTGAAGATGCTTTCATAATCCGTCCTCTTATCATCAAGATGGCTCTCCTGCTTTGAATCGATATTTGAGCTGTAAAAACTAACTCAGCAGATCTAATTTATCTAACTCTTCACATTAAAACACCAATTACGCCCATTCGACGTTCTATTTAAGTGTCTAATCATTTTATTCTATTTAGGTGTCTGATCAAATTATTCTTCTTCTTCTTCCGTGCCTTACCCCGTTATTATTTGGGGTCGGCCCTCCTCGTTTTAAGGCGCCAAGTTATTCTATCTTGGGATGTCTTTTCTTTGATTTGTGCCCGTTCCATGTCCTTGGCAACGGTTGTCCACCACGTGGCCTGTGGTCGCCCTCTACCCCTTTTCTTCTCTGGCACAGCCAAGGCTTTCCTGACAACGTACTTCTCATCCCGCCTCATCACGTGCCCAAACCATCGCATACGACTTTCGCACATTTTATCCACAACAGGGGCGACTTTAAAAGAGCCTTACTCATTCCGTACTCTATCAAGCCTAGTAACCCCCGCTGCCCATCGCAACATCCTCATTTCATTTGTGTGCATTTTCTGTTGGTGGGGTTTCTTGACAGCCCAGCACTCGGCGCCGTACATCATGGCTGGTCTGACCGCAGTTTTACAGACTTTACTTTTGGGCTGTATCGGCATTTTGGGATCACATAGAACACCTGAAAGGCTTCTCCATCTAAGCCACGCCGTGTTGACTCTATAAGTCACATCTATATCGACACCAGCATTTGAGGCATGGATCCTAGATATTTAAATTGATGTACTTGGGGTAATGGTTGTCCATCGATAGATATCGTTTTATTGCTCGGCGCCGGTGGATCGCATAAACTGCTAAAATTGCACTGTAAGTATTCCGTCTTAGATCTGCTGATACGGAGGCCGTTACATTCAAGAGCATGTTTCCATTTCTGAAGGTTAGCTTGCAGCCTCTCTGCACATTTGTCTATGAGGACAATATCATCTGCATATAGTAGGCACCATGGGAGGCACGTTTGGATATGCCGAGTAAGGTAATCCATGGACAAATTAAAAACAAACGGGCTCAGTGCCGAGCCCTGATCAAATTATTATTAATGTATTTAGAAGCCCATTTGAAGTTCTATTTAAGTGTCTCTAATAATTTTAATGGATCTCTAAGTGCTTTTAAAAAATAGAAAGTATAGGCACATATGCGTGAAACATAGAACCTTTTGTCATCGGGTAAAAATAGTGTTTATTCTAATTTTTCATACTCCAAATATCATAAGACGTTTTTAATTAGATCCGCAGTTTACAGTGTTTACAGTTATCAGAGCTTTTGAGCCAAACTAGAGGTTGAAACAGAATAATTTGCATATACAGCCTGTCACTGGCCCGGACTGACCTGCGATGCCCAGACCTAGGTAGCGCCTCCTCTCCTGGGCCATCCAATCAAATATAACAGCCGCACAAACGTTCCTCAATACGTAGCGTAGTCCTTTGCGTCACTTAGCATTTACAAAGCTACCCAAATGCGGGCAGCCCTTATTTGCTTCGATATCAATTTGAAACACTTCATGGTGTCTTTTTATATCATTGCATATTTGCGAAAAGCACATTACATACCTCGGCGCGAAAAGATATTGTGTCTTATCCCTATCTGTCTATACTTAATAGGACAGTAATCACTACGGCAAAAAAATCATATCTACCTATGTATTTTATATGAAAAGTGCCAGACTTTTACCATTGCAAAAGGTTTACGGACCAAAAGACACTTCACTTTTTCTATCCAAATAGTTAATTAAGCCAATGTAATATACACATTGTCGCCTTTTTAATACTACCATGTAAGTTGCCACTTTTAATTTTTACATATACAAACTCTCCAGATTTCCAATAGTGGAATACACGACACACATAAAAAAATGCTGATTGGAATAAGGCTCTTAGAAAATGCTTAAGGCCTCTTAAGTCGTTGAAAGCACGAGGGTGGAGCTACGGAACTACTCGGTATCATCATATTTGCCTTAGTCTGATGTACTTATTGTTTTTACTGGTATAAACATCAATCAGTGTTTAACATTAAAAAAAACAAGAGTGGCTTGAACTTATTTATATTTTTGGAGATAGTCCATCCGTTTGGGAGCTACAATGTCATAGGCAGATACACTGATAGACATTATAACTTAAAACGCTCTCTTTTTTCGTGTTTAGGTTAAAAAGTAACATTCAAATTTCATTTCTGCTATGGAACTTGTTTTATTAATAATTATAGCGAGATTTTCTGCCACTTTAGGTCACTTTTCTGCGCAAGTGCCGACAGTACTCTCCTCCCAAAATCTCCCGCAAGTAATTATCCTGCTTTCATACAAATATCGAGTTCGTTTTAACTTTTAGCGAAATTAAATTCTCGTTTCAATTGTGAGTAGGTTTTCGAGGAAATTAGAGTGCAGAATTTCTCATCGAAAAGCTAATGAAAATGAACGAAAAGTTGAGCTAACGGTGGAAATTTATTTTCTGCGCTGTTTACCACTAAAAAGTTTCGAGTATTTACTTATTTTGTTAAAAAAAGTAAGAGTAGTTAGTGTCTAAAAGTCTGGAGATCTACCGAAGTTTTATTAATCAACGAATAAGTATTTTAAATTAAAATACCTCACCTAATAAGGGCTGAAACGTTTTTTTTTAACCCCCACGAAAAAAGAAGGATTTATAAGTTTCACATGTGTAGCTGTGGGTCTGTCTGTGGCATCATAGCGCCCATTCAGGTGAACCGATTTGAGTGCGGTTTTAAAATAGAAAGCCTGGTATATCGAGATGGTTCTTAGCTTTGTTGGAATCGGAGCTCTCGTCTCTAAGATATTCAGCTTTTAGTGGAACAAGCGACTGGCTCTAAGCAAATATTGATGCTAGGAATTCCAAATTCCGTTTATATGTTCAGTTTTAGTAGCATTTTCTATATAACATTAACTATAAAACAGGGTCTCATGATGACCAGCTACAGCTGGGGAGTGTTTTAAATTTTTTATTTTGGTCATTCATAGGTAAGGCGAACAGATCTTAGTTATTTGATGTACCATAAAACGGGATTACTTTAGGAAAATTTGGGGGTATTTTGATAGATTTAAAATGGATATAAAAACGCAAATATTCATAGTGCGATTGAGCAAATGAAGTAAAAGATTAGGTCATTGTTGAAGGTAGGTGTTGCATTGCCACAGATAGTAAAAAAAATAAGGATATGGCGTAAAAACACTTTGTTTCCAAAGTAGCCCCTGTGTTTTAAAGTAACCCCATTTTACGGTATATCGAATGTTTTTAATAACTAACTAATGTTGGCTTCATCACGACCAGAACATAGGTTTCGAATTTTGGTCTAGGGGTAACTATCAGTAATATTATTTATTTATTTCAACATTATTGCGCAATGCATAAGAAGTACTAATGGCGGATTTAATGCCTTTAGGCATTCTCTACCAGTCAACCACAGGGTTAAACAGAAAAGTCAGAATGTGTTATATCGGTCATTTCATATATTTTTTTACGTATATATGGAAAACTGTCATATCCAATCCCTTTCTCATCGCGGTTTAATAATACTCCTAGATTACAAGTTGGATCGGTTTATAGAAACAACTTAGTTCGATTGAAACCTGCCATACAACTGCTGAGGAAAGTATGATTGGCATTGCCGACTAGTTGGCCGATTAATCGGTAAATTTATACCGGTTAGTCGGCTAATCGGCAAAATCCATAGTCGGCCCATCTCTAGTTTACTCGTATACCGTAGCAGAAATCAACCTTAACGATGTAACTTACCATTCTGAAAACTATTGCGAAGAGGTCGGTTTACCCGATGTTCGAAGCATGTACTATGAATGATATTTATTCACCAGAATATACGGTACATATAAGGTCTTACAGTAGTTACTTGGTTTCATAATATATTCTTCCGTTAGGCATGTGAAACTTGATTACTTAGGTAACTAAAAATAGAGAATTATTGCATACTATATACCTTACAATTAGTTTTATATGTATACATTATCATTACTACGATTTAAATTACAGAACAATCTTCACATTTAAAGTACACTATTAATCACATTGTAACTTTTCTTTAAAAAAGTCGTCTAATGTATTTTCTTTTTTAATGAGCTTTAAGTTTTCTTTTTAATGTGTAAACTTCTAAGTCTTTGAGCTCCTCTGGTAAGAAATTATATATTTTTGAGGCCATTCTCAATATGCTATTTCGAAGTAAAGCGGTTTTGCCTGGAACGATATTAATTTTGTGCTTTTAGCGCGAGCTTTCAGAGTTTGATCTTACTTTCAGTGGAAATAAATTAGGATTTGATTTTACAAAAGTGGCTACCTCGTAAATATACAGACTAGTTAGTGTTAAGATCTTCAATTCCTGAAAGTGCGATTTGCAACTATCAGTTTGCCTAAGGCTCAGATGGCACGGATACATTTTTTTGACAGTAAAAACTAGTTTTTTATTTTATTTGTAGAGTTGCGCCAAAAGATTAAACCATACCGAAGAATTGATCCTAAATGACCATGATAAGCCAGTAAAGCCGTTTTTCGGTCCAATAGTTTTGCAATTCTCCTGAGTGCAAAAACAAAACTATTTATTCGTTTGCATAATGATTCTGTGTGTGCTTTCCAGTTCATATGGTTATCTATGTCAATGTTCTATATGTTTATCGTTATATTTAATGTCAAGATTTATTGATTTATCAGACCCGGACGATTAGATGCCGATGCCGTGGACTCTTCCAACGGTGCCTTAGCGTAATGGCCGCCGGCGGGGTCCTTAGTTCGCGTTTTTCTCTGCATCATAGACCGACTCTCTTTCCCCTCTCCTGTGTGCTCGAAGTCAGGCGGTTCCGTCTATTCACGACGCAGCCCATGCGCACAGGGCGCTCGCGCCACCCCCAAAAACCACTCCTGTGGCGTGGAAATACTCCCACACAGTCCGACTCACTGGTAGTGAGTGCTGAACATCGCTGATACAGTTCAAATCATGTTTTAAGAAAAAAAACTGCAAAATAAAATTTGTCTCAATATCAAAGTTTGCTGTTTTTTATAGCCAAGCACTTATTGTATTAGAAATTGCATTTAGAACGAAATGGCAACGTTGAAGGATGATATCTTGCGCGGGCACGCTCTCCAACTCAGTGCTCTTCGTTCGAGATTCGCTGATTTCGCGTTTGCTTCCCTTCTTGATGCCATAACGAAAACTTATATCGTTCTCGTTTCAATGCACAATTCTTTTAAGCAATATCGCGTTCTAATTTGTGTTCAATCATCATAATATTATTTTTTTAATTAAAGTTTTTAAATGTCAGTCATCCTCACATAAATCGATCTAGTCCCAAAGTAAGCTCCAGAAAGCTTGTTTTATGGGTACTAGACGACGATATACATACTTATGTTGATAAATAATCCAACCGCGTCGTCTAAAATGTTTATTCTCTAAATTCTATTCTAAATGTTTAGTCTGGATCTGAATTTACCGGCGTTTCGCAAGAGGAGACCGCTGTCGAGAAGAAAGCCGAAAGAAACAATAAGTTATTTTTTTGTAAACCATACTTAAAAGTATTACAATTATATTATAATTAGGTAATTAATACACATAGAGGGGATGTAAGTACGACGTGAGTAGACCTGTTTTGTATGTATTTTAATCACCACTCAAGTTAAGAAACATATCACTAGGGACACCAGTAATATGGACACATTGTTAAAATCAGCATACATTATAGTAGTCACTTTATGCAGATATTCTAATAAGGTAATCAAACACCACACCCTGGCTTGACCAGCTTATAATTTCCGCCAGACATGCCGTCAGCTTGTCTCTCTCACGTCGAGCTCAATATTAAAATCCTCCGTAATCAAATAAAAAATGTGCTAAGTATCGTTTTTCTTATAAACAGAATAGGTATGATGAAAAAAATGTTTTTGAGGATGTTAGTCGATTCTATTTTTTATTGGGATCAATCATTTATATGGGACTAAATGCACTTAGACTGCTCTAAAAATCAGAAATGACACACATCGGTAACTCGTGGCACTTAACAGTTTCTAACAGACTAGTGATGTGACAATGGTCTTCCTATACTAGTCGAGAAATCATTTAATATAAATGACATTCGTGATAAACAATTAACATTTGTTCTAAATTTTCACAAGTTAGCCTACGTCTTCTACTTGAGGAAATCCACTTTGTGTACGAAAACGATCTTTCAACCTCCTGACGTAATGGGTAAAAAAGCATTTTATTGTAAAGCTGTAGCGTATTTTTATTGATATTCTCTTTGATTTCAACTTGCATATATATGCTTGCATATTGCAACATTGATAACGTTAATAATTGATTGATTGATAAATAATTATATCCTGGATTTTTTGATAACACTATTTTCAGCTTTTGATAAACAAGTTTACCTTGGTGGTGCTGTCTCAGTAATGAAAGTGACTTTTCAATTTTAAATACGATCTAGGTAATATTAATTTATTATTTTTTATCTTATCTGAAAACCTTTAGGCGAGGCAGGTCATCCTCGTTTTCAGTCAATTTCGAGCAAGGTCATGTTCTCGGTTCGTCACCTTCTCGGCAGATCATCTTCGCTTCCCGACAATTTAGAAGGATGTCATGTTCTCAGGTAGTAAATTTCTAAATAAGTCAATTTCGTTTCATGTCCATTTCAAGGAACGTCATGTTCTCAGCAGGTCATCTTCTATTTCGTGTCAATTTCGAGAGACGTCATATTATCAGCTGGTCACCTTCTCAGCGGGTCATCTTCGCTTCCTGTCAATTTCGAAGAATTTCATATTCTTAGCTAGTCAATTTCTTAGTACGTCATCTACATTTAACAACTTTAACGTTATTTGCTTATCTCTGCTAATATAATTACAACTTTTACATCCGTAAAAGTGTTGTAGAATAAAAGAGATTACTACAAACAGATACCATAAGATTAAGTTCCAAGCCTAGAGTATTTCGTTGAAATAGATTTTCTTAGACGATGACTAACCCAGAAAATGACGTCCTGCGAAATTGACCCACTTAGAAAATGACTAAACAAGAAAATGACGTCTTGCGAAATAGACCCTCTTAGAAGATGACTAAAGTAGAAAACGACATCCTACGAAATAGACCTACTTAGAAGACGACTAATCCAGACAATGTCGTCCTGCGAAACAAACCTACTTAGAAGATGACTAATCTAGAAAATGACGTCCTGCTAAATAGTCCCACTTAGAAGATGACTAATCCAAAAAAAAACGTCCTTCGAAATAGACATAAAACGAACATGACGTTTCACTAAATTGACTATCTACGAAAACGACCTGCCTCGCCTAAAGGTCTGAAAAGACACTTAGAAAACGTGTCTCATCACTAATCTTTTAAGTGCTACCTATATGCCACGAGTAAACGATGTGTGGAAATGACCGTCAAAGTTCAACATTCCTACGAAGCGCTAAAAACTCTCTACAAATGGCCTGCATCATTGTGACGTTATTATTTTGTTATGGGTACCAATATTTGTATGGAGACAATAAGTAATTTGCCATATTCACCGTGAAAAAGTGCATTTTAAGTTCATGGTTGTCCTACAATTAATTGTTTCGTCAAAATATTAGGATTATGTAAACATTTCATAATTTCTTTTGGATTTAAAATACGTCATAATATTTGCGCTCCTTTGAAACCACAATTCACATATTAAAAAAGAAATGGTTTTTTTTTTCTTTGTTTCATGACATATCTTATTCATATAAATAGGTACAGTATGCCGTAGAATTTAACATATTGAGTCGTCATTCATTCGGCTTCTCTGGAAATTATACGTAAGTATATTCAGCTACATTTTGGATTATCAAATGGAAGTTAGAATTTTGTCCGCGAATGTTGAGGACACTGTTTGACTAACACCACAACACTTTCGATTAAATGGGGATTTGCATTGATTATACATACATTAATAGCATTTCTATAAATGGATGGAAGTAATTCATAAAGTTGGTTAGTAAATTACATTTTGACTTTATTTTTACTGTACTTTAAATTAATTAATAACATAACCTTAATTCATAATTTTAAATACCCGACACAACCAATTATAGTTAAGAGCCATCCTGCAGCCAGGCTTTCGATTAAAAAATACGCATTCAAAGCGGACTATGCCACAGACAGCCACACATATTAAACTTATACTGTTGAGCTTCTTTCGGCGTTTCTTCTCAACACTGGTCTCCTCTTATGATATGCCGGTAGACTCAGACATATTAAAGTGCCGTTGTGACCTCCTTGCAGAATAAATTTCATTATTTCATTATAACACCCATTTTTTGACAGGAACAAATGGTTGAGACATTGATACTATCTTTTAATTTTTCCACTAGTATGATACTTTGAACCATGTTAAATACATTAAACAGTAGTTAAAACTATGCAAATGTCGCATCAATAATTAAAAAATCAATACGATATAAAAAAAAGATTCTTCGAGGATTAAATCTCATACTATCGGGGATAAAATAAAATAATGGACAGTGGATAAATCTGGACAACTCCGTGTTCCTAATTGGAATATTTCAAAAAACAAAGACCCTCTACTTTTTATTGAAGTTGGAAAAAGTTATTGATAATTTCCAGGGATCGGATACCGTTATTTTTGTATTACCGTTATTGGTCACGTGACGCTAAACCAAAATGAATATTGGTAGTGGTTTCGTTTACCGGTATTATAACGTTATTCACATAATACTGTTATTTAGCAAATTCCGTTTCTGTTTATCAAAATTAACCGTTTAATTTGAGTTTGAAAGAGATAGAATGAGTCGTTCTGTGTTGCGATTTTGATTTTACGTACGATTTTGTTTATATGTCACTCGCATTTGACTCGTCGCGGTAGTCGCAGCGCAGCAGAGTGATTTGATTTGATTTTCCGCAGTTCATGTGGTTTGGTGTGCGTTTTTGTCTTGTAAGTTAAAAAAGGAGTATGTATGTATATATCTAAGTATATAAGTATTTATGTTTGTCCGCGATTATCTCGCGTTTGGCTGAACCGATTTTGATGCGGTTTTCAGAAAAGAATTTGTTACGCTTAGGAGAAGATTAACGTAATTCGACTTAAAAAAGAGGATCTCTGTTTGACCCATATGTTTGTCTGCATTCATGTGTATTAGAGTACATTTGAATCCTGTAGTCAGATTGTTTAATTATTTTTAAGGGTCCTCGGGATGCCGATTACGAGAAAGACATCCATTTTGAAATCCAAGATGGCGGACATTATTTTTTCTTAAAAATCGATATGGGTGTCATCTCCAAGGTTCCTCGGGGTTCCGATTACGAAAATGACATCCATTTTGAAATCCAAGATGGCGGACATTATTTTTTCTTAAAAATCGATATGGGTGTCATCTCCAATGTTCGTCGGGGTTCCGATTACGAAAATGACATTCATTTTGAAATCCAAGGTGGCGCCATTATTTTTTCTTAAAAATCGATATGGGTGTCATCTCCGAGGTTCCTCGGGGTTCCGGATACGAAAATGACGTCCATTTTGTGATTTTGAAATCAAAGATGGTGGACATAAATTTTTCTTAAAAATCGATATGGGTGTCATCTCCAAGGTTCCTCGGGGTTCCGATTACGAAAATGACATCCATTTTGAAATCCAAGATGGCGGACATTATTTTTTCTTAAAAATCGATATGGGTGTCATCTCCAAGGTTCCTCGGGGTTCCTATTACGAAAATGACATCCATTTTGAAATCCAAGATGGCGGACATTATTTTTTCTTAAAAATCGATATGGGTGTCATCTCCAAGGTTCCTCGGGGTTCCGATTACGAAAATGACATCCATTTTGAAATCCAAGATGGCGGACATAAATTTTTCTTAAAAACCGATATTGGTGCCATTTCTCAAAAATATATCTCCGCCAGTTTTAAATCTAATTTTTTATTTTGAAATGTACACCCCCCGAAAAACCCAGAAAACGACATCCATGACGATTTTTAAAAAAAAATACGTCCACCATCTTTACTTCCAAAATGAGTGCCATCTTTGAAATGTACACCCCCAGAAACCTAAAAAAGGACACTCATGTCAAATTTTTCAAAAAAGTGACGTCCGCCATCTTTATTTCCAAAATGGATTCTATATGTAAAATTAGTACACATTGTATGTAGGATTAGTAAACTCAGGGCTTATGGGCTTGGCTTTTCGAGGGATCTGACAATTTGTTTTACAGCGAATTCGTTATGAGTATGTAAGTCTTGGCCGCCACTTTTACACGAAATGTTTTTGGTGGGATTCTCATTTCCTTTTTTAAGGTAATTTTTAATTTATAGGTTTTTTTATTTTTTTTGCACTGAAGCGTTTCTAAGTAGTAATAATAATTGTGTATTTAAGAAATACTTACGTTTAGCCCCATATATGTACACTTTTATCCCCCATTATGGAAAGCCCATACAAACTTTCATCCCCTTATTTTAAGGGTGAGGGGTGAATTTCTAAAAATCCTAGAATGTGTATTTTATTTATAACAATGAGTCCCAATAGGTATAAATTTTCAGACCTCTAGTATCAAAATTTGCGAGTCTCATACAAACTTTCATCCCCCAGTTTAAGGGGTTGGGGGGTAAAAGTTCCAAGTTTCAGAATTATTCTATTGTATGTGTACTAAAAATAACTTACCGACCAAATTTCAGCTTTCTAGGTCATCGGGAAATACCCGAGAGGTTTTGATACGTCAGTGTATAAGTGTATATGAGTGGCAAAATCGGCGTATTTTAGGTACCAATAAAACCTAAAGTATAAAAGCTAGATCAATGAAATTCAGTACATTTTATATGTTTCCTAACAGCATCTTAACCTGTGAATTTGGGCGCTCTGGTGTTAACTGGGCCAAAGCTATGAGGGTTTGAAAATTAGACGAAACGGTTCGAGAAAAGGTAGGTAGTGCCCCGCTTCTTTTTTGCTCGTCTTGGCGGGGGCACTACCGTGCCCCCAGATGTTGCATCAAATTGCTATGAATAATATTTGCATGTCCGATTATGCATTCCGCAGAAATCTATATCTCATAGTATTTAGTTGACATAAAGCAGGATAACATTTTACTGACTATTACTGGTAGCAGTTTGGTTCTAACCCATTAAACTACTTCACTGGTAGCATGGTATAAGAAAACAAGGTGTAAAAAGTAACAGTGGGCCGACGCCTTTGATGTTTGCGTAAGTGCCGACACCGCTCAAGGCCGCCGTACCGACCAAGGGTTGTCACAGACTTACGCAACTGCCCAAAAAAGGAGGGTAATGTTTTTAGGGTTCATGTATGTATGTGTACTAATTTTATATATGGAATCCATTTTGGAAATAAAGATGGCGGACGTCACTTTTTTGAAAAAGTTGACATGAGTGTCGTTTTCTAGGTTTCAGGGGGTGTAAATTTCAAAGATGGCATCCATTTTGGAAGTAAAGATAATGGACGTAATTTTTGGAGTTTACTCCTTAAGAATCGACTTTCATATATAAGCCCGGGGTATGAAAATTATGGGGTATAAAATCGAACGTATCTGCCGTGCTAATTTAAAAAGTTGTATCTCAGTATACGATCGGGGTAAAAATACGACTTCTTAATTTAGCAGGTTATGCGTTACGTTAAGCGTTATAGACTAAGATCCCTATATAAAATGACCTTCACCGAGATGTTTATTTCATGAAATGTATTTTAAATGTACTTAGCAACGGGAAAACATGGCTCCCGTTAGATAAAATTAATATTAATTGTTCTCTGCCATTTATTTATTTTAAATTACCACAAGAGGCTTAACAAATAACATAGTCAAGAAACATATTCATAATTTCTCCGCGGAGACTGCGGCGGCGGCCGGCGGCCTACACGGCGGCGCGTTGCTGCGCAAGTGCGCATCGGGCAGCTTGACTGACAGTTGTCAATCTACAACAGCTGAGAAATGTGTTTTTGTTTTCAAGTTTTTGCTAATATTTTGCGTGAATCTCTATCATGTTACGAGTGTGATTGCTATCAGTGCATGAGTACTATCTAGTTATATGTGCAATTATAAACCACCGCTTCCCCCAGGAACTTTATGGGGCAATTTGTATGCCGAAACTTGGAGCGGTTTTTTTAAATACTTTATTTGTTATCGTAGCCGTAAGTTTTTATCTATTGCGTTTTTTAATAGTTTACTTGATGAATCCTAATAGCACGGGCTCCTATCAGAATGTCGCTTCCAGGTCTGTGTCGCTGTCGCTGGAGAATTCCGTACAGTGCCCACATTGCTCCCAGATTCGTTTCTTTAAAGGTCAGAAAGGACTTAATATACACATCAGTAGAACCTATGGCATTCGTGCTGGCGCAATTACGTCGCCACCAGGCAAACAATTCACAACCAAGTCAGATCAGGCCTTTTTCTGAAAAAATCAGTGAGCTTAAACATTCAATTCCAGTGGTCAAACGAATTCCTCGCAGCGCTCGAATTCAGGTTGCACAAAAAGTGTGCCTACCTTTTCGTTCTTGTTTGCAGCGCCCAACAGGGTACATAATGTGATACTTAAACTATTTACTTTCACCTGTATAATCATTATGTGCAATAAACGTATTGAGTATATATTTTATAAACGTTCTTAAGGCCACGCGCGCACCAAGATTTTAGTCGCACGATAATTTTGTCGCATAAATGCAAGATATGGGTTTATATGAGAGTGCGCGCACCACGATTTTCATAAACCCATAAGTACGCTTATTTCTGCGACAAAAAAGTGGTGCGCGCCTGGCCTGAAGAGTAAACTCCAGTCGTGCGTCGGAGCTGACACACACACTTTTTTTTTTAAATTGTCATGGATGTCGTTTTCTGGGTTTTTCGGGGGGTGTACATTTCAAAATAAAAAAATTAGATTTAAAACTGGCGGAGATATAATTTTGAGAAATGGCACCAATATCAGTTTTTAAGAAAAAAATATGTCCATCATCTTGGATTTCAAAATGGATGTCATTTTCGTAATCTTAACCCCGAGGAACCTTGGAGATGACACCCATATCGATTTTTAAGAAAAAATAATGTCCGCCATCTTGGATTTCAAAATGGATGTCATTTTCGTAATCGGAACCCCGAGGAACCTTGGAGATGACACCCATATCGATTTTTAAGAAAAAATAATGTCCGCCATCTTGGATTTCAAAATGGATGTCATTTTCGTAATCGTAACCCCGAGGAACCTTGGAGATGACACCCATATCGATTTTTAAGAAAAAATAATGTTCGCCATCTTGGATTTCAAAATGGATGTCATTTTCGTAATCGGAACCCCGAGGAACCTTGGAGATGACACCCATATCAATTTTTAAGAAAAAATAATGTTCGCCATCTTGGATTTCAAAATGGATGTCATTTTCGTAATCGGAACCCCGAGGAACCTTGGAGATGACACCCATATAGATTTTTAAGAAAAAATAATGTCCGCCATCTTGGATTTCAAAATGGATGTCATTTTCGTAATCGGAACCCCGAGGAACCTTGGAGATGACACCCATATCGATTTTTAAGAAAAACTAATGTCCGCCATCTTGGATTTCAAAATGGATGTCTTTCTCGTAATCGGCATCCCGAGGAACCTTGGAGATGACACCCATATCGAGTTTTAAGAAAAAATAATGTCCGCCATCTTGGATTTCAAAATGGATGTCATTTTCGTAATCGTAACCCCGAGGAACCTTGGAGATGACACCCATATCGATTTTTAAGAAAAAATAATGTTCGCCATCTTGGATTTCAAAATGGATGTCATTTTCGTAATCGGAACCCCGAGGAACCTTGGAGATGACACCCATATCGATTTTTAAGAAAAATTTATGTCCGCCATCTTGGATTTCAAAATGGATGTTATTTTCGTAATCGGAACCCCGAGGAACCTTGGAAATGACACCCATATCGATTTTTAAGAAAAAATAATGTCCGCCATCTTGGATTTCGAAATGGATGTCTTTCTCGTAATCGGCATCCCGAGGATCCATAAAAATAATTAAAAAATCTGACTACAGGATTCATATACAAACGGAAGCAAGGAACAATTTCTTGCTTTTTAAATAAAGTCTTAAACTACGTAACTCGTAATTTTTACTTAAAATAAGCTATGAAACATGTCCGACATTTTGAATTTAAAAATTCATGGGACATGTCAGATCATATGTTTTTTGTTTACACAGAAACAAACAATTATATAATATAATAGCGATATTTTTGCGGTATTTGAATTTTACTGGCAGGCGTAACGCTATTACATCCGCCATTTTGTTTACGTTAGCATGACATGGGAAAATTTAAAACTTAGGCGCTATAAAATTTCGCACAGCACATGTCGTATGCACTATTTTAATTGTGTATTGCAAGTTGTAAGACGCGTCAGCCCTCAAAGTCAGCACCCTCATTACTAACAATTTCGTCGTATAACACATGGGGTGCGCCCCTCCCGCCGCCGCCTCTGTCACCTCGCACGATTGCCCTGTCTAGACGCCTTCGTCGACCGACTGTATTGTTTCTTAAACTGTGGTATGGCACTGACAAACCCACCGAATTTATCTAGATAATTATAGATTGACACAAAAAAACGGGTAAAAAAAGTCCATACCAACATTAAAAAAATATTACAAATAGAGGTAACTTTGTTTTTTTTCGATCGTTCGAAGTTTTACTAGTCATGTTGTCGAAAGCGATTTTATAATTGCAAGATGCTTAAATATGACATATATTTTTTTCATAATCTTTAACCACTGTTTAATATGTTTAAGACTCATTAAAAAGTGAGCGAATTCGGCGTCTACTCGTCGTAATGCAAAAGTCTCTACCACAATAACAATAAACAAACAATCCTTAAAGCCGGCCGGCACGAGTCAAACAGAGACAAATATACAAAATATCCTTATGCGTAAACAAGATAGCGATGCGTCGGCGCCTACAAAGGAAAACGCGCAGCGAAACTGAGTAATACCGGTTAATACTGTTCAACGTAACGTTATACATTCGTTTTTCTTGAATAACGATAATCGAAATTATTTTGTTGCTTTTTTAAACGTTACTCTAAGGAAACGTTATTTCAACAAACGAAATTTTTAACAGTTATCGAACAATATTAACCAGTATTCGGATAACGGTATCGATCCCTGATAATTTCATCTGTTTCCGTATTAGATTCGTTTATTTGTTTTCTTCCTAGTAATTTTGCGGCGATGTGACAAGTGGAAGCGACTTTGTAGGTACTGCAAAATCGCAATAACGAATTTTACGTACTCGAAAATGTTCATATCAACATTTCACAGGTACTAGGTACTTTTTATGACTACGCGGTCGGCTCGGTTTGTAGTACAGCTGCCTACTGCGCCGGCGGTCCTGGTCGAATCCGGGCCAGGGTAAATATTTGTGTGATGAACTCGAATATTTGTGCCTGGGTCGTGGATGTTATCTACATATATTATGTATTGATATATATAATGTATATCGTCGTCTAGTACCATAGTACAAGCTTTGCTTAGTTTGGGACTAGGACGATTTGTGTAAGATGGACACTTAATATTAAAAAAAAATACTAAAAAGAAGAAGTGTTTTGCCTGCTGATTCTTATGTCGTCATACACCACTATCTTGTATTAAGTTTTTACATTTCATAAAGATTTCAGCTGTTATCAAATACGAGGCCCGTATTGATATCTATTTATTTATTTTTCTTCATTACCCTTACCATAAAAGATTTCTGTGAATTTTGAAGATATAGTAATATTTATACAAACTTGCTCCTTATATAATGTACACTAGGTATGTGACTCACCATTTTAATTTTTACTCCAATCGTGGGTTTTCATCTCAATGAGAAAGAAAGTCAGCACGGCTACGATTTTTAAAGTTATCTGCAATTTACGTCGTTGCATTGCCAGCCGATAAAAGGCTTCATATCCTCCAGGAGCCACTTAAAGTTCTCTGCTAGTCAGCGTTCTATAGGCTTCACCACAGGAGGATTATTCCGATCTTCGAAATTCCAATTCGTGTCGTGTCGACCTGCTCATTCAAATATTGTTTGACACGAGATCGAGAGGGACGGTACGATTCGATTTTCGAAATTTGCAGTAGCCCTTCAGGCAGGACTGTGTAATGTAGTTTCGTGAAACATGCTATTTCACTATTGGGATCGTAGTCATAGATTATAATTATAGTCTGGCTAATCAAATATTACTCACAGTTTTGGCGGGAAATTTAAAAAATCTGCGGCTGGTTAGACTTTTTGTAGTAGGAATAACATATTTTGATACTAGAAAATATTTTTGATTTTCTATGCACACGTAAGGTACCTAAGTTAAATATATGTTGACGTACATAGTCAGCTCACATAATTTCTACCACTATATACAGCACAGTCAACGACTAACACATATGTTTACACTTTCTAACCATATACAAGGCGAAATGTTATTATAAGAGGTAGAAACGATATAGAGCTGAATGAAAACATACATAATACACTGAGAGTGATATCGATTTGGTTAGAGAATAATGGCTTATGTATGAACAATTTTTTGGGCATAGTTATAGATGAAAATCTTAATTGGAAAAAACATGTAGACATCGTTTCCGCAAAAACAAATAAATCCGTTTACGCCCTCAGAAAACTAAGATGTGTTACTTAGGAAAACACCGCCTTACTAGTTTACCATAGTTACGTTTGTTCTGCGTTACGCTACGGAGTGGTACTGTGGGGAAATACCACTGACATACAACGGGTATTTATAGCGCAAAAAAAATGCATCAGGGCCTTGGGCGGAATAAAACAATCGGAAACTTGCAAGCCATTATTTAAAAGGTTAAGGATCCTAACAGTTCCAAGTTTATATATTTTTGAAATTTGCAAGTTTGTAAGGAGCAATTTGAACCTTTTTAGAATAAAATGCAATAAGGGAAAACGAACAGCGACGCACAAATCCTTGGTTGCTCCTAAAAGTCGGTTGCAATTAAATAAAAAAAAAACTGCAATCATATGGCAATAAAAATATATAACTCTACCCCTATTTCATGGACAGAATTGCCAAATAATAAGTTCTTCCCTAAATTAAAATCCTTTTTGCTCGAGGAATGTTTTTATTCACTTAATGATTATTTTATTAAAATGACAAATATTGTAATGGACGTTTAATTTAATATAATTTTATCTCAATTGTCATGCGTAATATATACTGTTTTTTTTTTCAAATTTTAGTAGTGTAGTTGAATTGTAATTTTATTAAAACTTTCGTGAGACATATTTAATTATTGTATTAAGCGGTTTACACTCACGTGAAATTGTCAGGAACGGCCCGACATGTTTCGAACTCGTATGGAGCCCTTCATCAGGGACGGCTGCCCGTACACCGCCGCGGCAAACTCGTCACTGCTGATACTTTGACCGACGTTCCGCTCTGAGCGCGCGCGCCGATGGCGCGGGGGCGGGGGGTGCTTGCAAGCCCGCAACTTGTCCGTCCAGCACTCCAACGTCACTTTTGTCATCAATAGACATTACGCACACTTGACTAATGGTGTCCACGGGATTGTCCAAACGCACAATATGTTTCGCCGCCAGCACAGGCTTCCATGCTGGAGGTAAAGCCCAACCGCCGTCTCTATTAAAATTCGGGCGCCGTCCGATCTCGATAGCTTCGTGTACCTTACGTTGTATATAACGTTTCTCACGTACCAACACTCTTGCTTTATCGAAACGGACAAAATGAGACGCACCGGCTTCGACGACATGTTCAGCGACCGCGGAATTATTCCTGTCCAGCTTCCGTACACTGCGTATGTGCTCAGACAACCTTGCAGACACATTACGTCCCGTCTCCCCGATGTACGCCTTGCCACACTCACAGGGTATTTCATATACGCCCGGGCTACCGAACGGATCTTTATCTTTAGGTGACTGCAACAACTGCCTTACCTTAGTCAACGGACGGAACCAGGTTCTAATACTGTATCGGCGGCGTAACATGTGCCCGATGGTATCCGTCACCCCTTTAATATAAGGCAAGTACGCAGGTGCTCTCTCCACAGTCTGCGGTCGTTGCGCTACACTCGGGTTCGCTACACGCTGACTATGTCTCCACTTGTATCCATTGCTCTCCAACACTTGTCGCACATGCGCCAACTCTTTATTCACGTACTGCGGGTCGCATAAACGCAGAGCCCTATTAATGAGCGCCCGCGGTACTGACGACAAGTGTGCTGGATGGTGATGTGAATCAGCTTGCAGGTATCGATCAGTGTGCGTGGATTTGCGGTACACCGTATGACTCAGCCGTCCTTCCGGCATGCGTTTCACCAGCACGTCCAAAAATGGAAGCGCTCCATTGGACTCCTTCTCGATGGTGAACTGTATCTTTGTGTGTCTCGCATTCAGAAGTGGCTCTACATCATGTTCCGCAATCACCGCAAAAACGTCATCCACATAGCGCCACCACCGTCTAGGCCTAAAAGGGCAGCCCTCCAACGCTTTCTCCTCAAAATCTTCCATAAAGATGTTGGCAGCAACCGGCGCAATCGGCGATCCCATTGATACCCCTTCAGTTTGTAAATAGAACTCCCCCTGCCACATGAAATAGCCGTTCGTCAAACAAAACTCTATCAGCTTCATATACTCAGCAAGTAGATTGTTCCGGACCAAAATGTCGCGTATTATCCGTATAGTTTCGGCTACTGGTACATTCGTGAAAAGAGATGTAACATCGAAGCTAACCATCAACTCGTTGTCTCGCAACACGACATCCTCCAGTAGTAGCACAAAATGTGCCGAGTCGCGTACATAACTAGACGTCTTGCCTGTCAACGGTTGCAGTATACTGGCCATGTGGCGGGATGCCTTATAAGTCGGGGAGTCTATTTGGCTTACAATGGGCCGCAAGGGCCAGTCCGGCTTGTGAATCTTTGGCAGCCCGTAAATCTTGGGGGTCGTCGGGTTCATCTGGCGTAACGACTTAGATATTATGTCACCAGCGGACAAGGTACCAATTATCCTGTTCAACTTAGTAGTTACTCGAGCGGTCGGGTTATAAGTCACCTTTTTATAGGTATAAGAATCTCCTAGAAGCTCAGTAACCTTCGCTTGGTATGCCTCTTTGTCAACGACAACCGTCGCATTGCCCTTGTCAGCCGGTAACACCAAAATACGTGGATTCCTACGTAAGCTCGACAAAATCCCTCGACAAAGTCCCTGATGAAGGGCTCCATACGAGTTCGAAACATGTCGGGCCGTTCCTGACAATTTCACGTGAGTGTAAACCGCTTAATACAATAATTAGTTGAATTGTATTTTGTGTAAATTTAAATGTGCTTTAATTATAATTGTTATTGTAATTTTCTGTTCTATATGTGCACTTTTTAAAGAAGTGTACTATGATACTATTGTATACCGTAAAACGGTTTATTGTGATGCTCTCTGATGTTTTACTGTACCAACTTTTATGAATGCACAATATGACAATAAATGATTTATGATTTATGAAAAATTAAATGTAGTGTACCTAAATACGAGTATAAGACCTAGCTCAATAATACCATATATTAATCCAACGCCAAAAAAAATACATAATACTATGCCAAATTTAAACTCAAACGGAATGTTAGAACTAGTAAATAAAATATCAAAATCATTTACATATACCTCTATATGTAAATGATTTTGATATTTTATGTACTAGTTCTACCCACCTACTAAATTGTTTAAATCATAGACAATTGGTGATACCACAAGGCATTATCTGTAAACATTATTTGGCTAGCCATACTCTAGCATTACTATTTATCATCAGCATCTTGTGGTCATACCTTTATATCGCATTATGGCTAGCTGACCATTGGAGCGGAGCGTAGTGGAGATGTGTAAAATGAACCAATAACATTCCTCAGATTTGAATTGATGTATTTTTTTTTGCCCGTGGCCCTGGTGACAAATATAATGATAACACCTCCTAGAAAACCTCCTATAACACGTATATGTAATTCTTATAACAAGATTTGTAGTGAACTTGATATATTTCATTTAAGTCTCAATCAGTTCAAATTTTCTATTAATAAACTATCTCATTAGTTCAGTCAAAACGAAGATCTCAATTACAATTTAAGTAGATAAGTGTAAAAATACACATGTTTTAGTTATTTCTTTATTATAAATTTTAATCTTAGTATTATTGTATTCCTCTTAGTTAAGTTTAACATTTAAATTTAGTATGTACCCATTAAACGAAAGTTGTGCATGGTAGTCATAGAAATGTAAATTTAGTACAGTCTAACTATAACTACATCCTATTATGTTAATGACAATTTACATTTTGTAACCTTGCCGAATAAATAAATAAATAAATAAAAGTACTGATAATTTACGAAAACTATACTACTGGTATTGTCAAGAGATAGTCTACATAAGAATGAGCTTATAAATGCGGCAATTAAACTGATTATGATAAAAATATAACCGCCGAAATTATTTTAATCGTAGTAAAAAAATCCACTAATTAACGTGCCAAAGCTCGCACAGCGCGGCTCGGCATTTTGATGGAGCGTTTTGTTTCCACTTTTAGTCCAAAGAATTTTACAGTAATTTATGATGTTACCGATAAATATCGCCCAAATTATTCGAATTGAGTGGACTAACATTCCCGCTTAACTGCGAAGTATGGACATCTGTCTTTGTGCTCACAAGTGCATTGAAACCGTAATATTTCTCGTATATAATCACATACCTAGTCCACAATAGTCCGCAGTAGTGCGGTTTCGTTTGATGTTCGAATAATACGGCTATTTCGGCTGTTTGATCGATTTGCGTGCAATTATTGAGCCTGTTAGGCATAGTGAAGTACTTAGTAATGGCAATAATTATTTCTTTTAATAGTTACCACCCATAAAATACTACAGACGATTATCAAAAGCCGCATTATGATAGTAAGTACAATATCGTAGTCTGGAAAGTAAGCAATAGATGAACGAGCTCATACTTATTGCATTTTTGGCCGAGACTAAACATAGTGAATTCAAGACTGATGCGAAGAAAAACATTTAATTATTTTCTATCCCACGATTGACACTACATGTACGTCACCCCGCCATTTTTTTTTCTAAAATTGGGCCGTATTTTTGTTGCCCGTACTAAAAATATATATAAAATAAGCTGTCCAGTGCAGTAAAAAGTTAAAGCTGCGGCGCTCTTGCGGATTAAAAAAAGCGTTTACGATATTATGCAACTAACACACATTAATTAATGATAAATTAAATTTGACATGTAGCAGAGGATTACAAGCTTTTATTATGTATGTATGTATGTAACTATGTAAATATGTTTGTTCTCTCTTATTTTCAACTCTATCGGATAAATATGTCTGCTTCAAAATTGTTGCCAAATGACAATTTTGAAGCAGATATATATTCAACCGATAGAGTTAAAATTTTGCAAACCTACTTAACTGTGATGACAATACAATAATAATATTACCGTGGAGCTGGTGTGATGATGGAGCCGGAAGGTGGCCCTGGAAACTCTGTAATAGAAATAAAATGAAATGAAGTGAAATGAAATTTAATTGCTTGAGACATGATGTGACATGAGATGGTATACAATTTTACAACAGAGTAAACATATCTCGCCAAAAAAATCTGGCAATGTAATCTGGTGGTAGATAAAGCAATCCTACCGAGTTCGGGGTCTTAAGAGGCCTTATTCCTTTTAAAATGATGATTGTTTTAGACATTTTTATCTATGATCAAATATGTTTCCTAACATATTATTGATGTTACTACCCAGAACAGGGCTATTGGGATGTATTGGTATATATTTGAAACCTACAGCTTGAATTTTTCATTGATAGTTTTTGTTTCAAAAACTACTCGAAATTGACAAAATTCACGCGGAAAATTTGCTTTTACAACTTATTTTCGACTGCACGCAATGAAAGCATGAAATAGCTATGTTAATACCTAGAACTCGGGGAAAAGTATTATTCACTTCAAAAAGTTGGTTGAAATTATCAATATATTTGTCGTAATATGAAAAAAAATAATTTTAAAAGGAATAAGGCCTCTTAAGAAACGTCTCAGTAAGCAATTGAAAAGAAAAGAACAATCTTTTAACAGAGACTTATTATCTAGTTGTTATAGCTCCAAATGTGATGCGCCAAAAAAGTTATTCGGTAATATAATCTAAAACACCGTGTCTTACTATGAATTTCATGTATAATAGATACGACCTGTTGCCGTAACATGCTACATTGTTGTCGTGTTTGTGAGTCTCATAGATGGGCAGTTCAAAGTTCAGTTAAAATATAAGCAGTTTTGAGTACTAGATTTAGGTCTTCTATAACCACATTTTTGACCTGTGTCGTGGATATTTAAAAAGTGACGTTAATGGTATGGCAATAACTAAAAGAATCTCGATAAAACGCTGAATATTCACCTTTACCTACATCCGATCGAGAAAACGGTGGTAAAAGTAAAGGCTACTTTTCAAACAAGCATGTTGAAAAAATAACCCGTTAATCAGAAAATCCGAAAATAAAACATCGCATGTGATGATACGAACCGACTATCGAGTTATCATACATTTAACCAGGAATGGTTGAGACGAAGACATTGTTAACTGATAGTTACGATAGCTCACTCGTATAACTGCATTCTAACTAAGTTTGCCCTGTTGCTGTCCACTATATTCGCTCCTGTGAAGCCATAACTGAATGTGTAAGAGAGAGATAGACAGGTTTGATTGGATCGGTTAATGCAGTTTGCGTTGATGGACTTCAGTGCTTCAATCTCCACATGCATTGTTGTATCGTTAAGCGAAGTGGCGGTGGACTGATTGAACCCAACTACATAGAAATATTTCGAAATTGTTTTAGCATTATTAAGACAGAGAGTGGACGTTGATAGTAAAATGAGTAGTAACAATCTTAGGCAATTTTACATGCCATAATGGCCATCCTACGCTATCTTTTCTGTTTCTAAAGCAAGTCCATAACCTTGTACCGTAGGTGGGTAAAAAGTATTCTTTAACCATCTCTGGAAGTCCAGCTATCCCTGCACCAAAATTCGTTTAAAATTGTCCAGCCGTTTCAGCTCGATGAGAGGACAAAGGAAATTATGACCAACAGATGGCGCCAGACTGACATAGCGGCGCCCGCCCATACAAAACAAAAGACGATCCTGCATCACTCAATCTGGTGCGTATAATCCATGACTTAGTAATTACTGTTACTTTGGCGTTTACGACCTTTTTATAGACCTTGAAATCTATCTCGTAATTTTCGTCTATAGTGAAGGATGGGCAACTACGGAACCTTACACTGAGCGTGGCCCGACATGCTCTTGGCCGGTTTTTTGGCATTTGAGATGAGACAAAAAAACTGTCAGTACCTAATAAAAATTAAAGTTGGAATTCGGCCTT
Organism: Apotomis turbidana; assembly: GCA_905147355.2. Lineage (NCBI taxonomy): Eukaryota > Metazoa > Arthropoda > Insecta > Lepidoptera > Tortricidae > Apotomis > Apotomis turbidana. Next base: position 52,847,661 of record LR990280.1, on the reverse strand, counting down.
GAAAAATACTGTGCGAACAATGCAATACAAAACCACTTTATTGCACACCTCAAATACACAGGCATACAAAACATGAGATATGTACATAGGTACAGTAAAAAAAAACAGAGGTAAACAACAGGCGGTTTTACGTACCCTATGATTTTGTTTTTCTTATTTAGTGATATGTGATATGCGTGTTTTGCATGGACATCCGAATAGACATGTAAAAAGTCAATAATCAACTATTACTATTATTACTAAAGCCATTTACATAGACATTACTGTCTTCATCATGTACATGATCATGTTTTAAATCTGAATGACTCAAAATAGGTACGCAACGCATTAATAGTACATTAATGCAAAAGCCCATTACTATAGAAAGACGAGTGATACGAAGCCGGCAGGCCCTTTTCACGACGGCTAAGGCATGTATAGTGCTTTTCTCAAACATATGCAATGAAATAAAAAAATACACCACTCAAAAAACATAATTCAGCTGTTAAGACCGTTCATGAACACAGACGTCATGTTAAAAAAAAATACTGCCTGGCCTAGACCATCAATTTTGTATAAAATTCCTTTACAGTTCTCTCGAATTGTTCCGCACCAAACGTGACACTTAGAAGCGTGTTTTACGCACGTTATGACGATATTTCATTGCAATGTTTGAGAAAAAACATCACCTCTTTCTTTTCTCAGAGGGTAAAAATGTCAGTCATAAATATCAGACATGACAAACAACGTTCAGTCAATAACCTTTCCAAAAGGCATTGACATGAATATGGTACTCATAGGTATCAATAGGGAACATGCATCAACTTGGAATTCAATCGTTTTTTTTGATATATCCAGTTCATAAGCGCTAAATTAACTAAAAAAATATATATATTGAACTATTGATACCAAATTGTGGTGTATCAAAATTAAAAATAAGGAGACATTACATGTTTCACAAATTGATAAATTCAATAAATATAATAATATGTTCAGAATAAATGCTAAAGTCTACTTCAAAAAACTATATTTTAGGAATAATTTATTTTAATAATTTTCAGTGATAAGACAAATGATAATCTCAAACACTTCCTCACTCAAAAATGTATTACATACACAAAAGTAACCCATACACTTAAACGTCTCGTTCGTTTATTCATGTACTAAACTTAAATGTGGTGTTCTAAAAATACATTGTACAATGCACGTTTTTCCACACGACTCAAGCGCGCAATTGAGATGTGCAAGATTTTTCTATAGAGCGTTCTTAACGTTCGGTAGACAAGTCTCACATTGACTTCCATTTGTGAAGTTCTTTAGTGTTTTTAGTGAGATATATCGTTCATTCATATCACTCGTATAAAAATCACAGTTAATTGGAATCTCAGGCAATGTATGTTTTTGTTGCATGTTCTCTATTGATCCACTTGAAATACGGGTTTAAGAGCTGACATTGTAACGAGGTTCAAGTATACATCATTTTCCGACTATTGAGAGATCGTTCATATCTTACATTTCCAATACAATCCTGCGAAGGGTATCTCTTGACACCGGATATTTCCTAACAAGGTTGAAACGAGGGGTAATTCCACGTCGGTAACACAAATTATTATTTAATTCCGTGTTTTTTTATTTATAACGAATATTTCAGTGTAATTAGTAATAATAAATAGAACACAAAGTCAATGCTTCATAAATTTATAAATAACTGCGCCCTAATGCATACTCGTTCACTGCTGTAAATTAGTGTGGTAAGATGTGAATAACTTATTCAACATAGAGGTCGCGAAGGTGTAAAGCATTTCAACATAAGGAAAAATTCGAAAGTTTATCTAGAGTTATGGTGGTGGACAGGTTAACACGCTGGACCGGTAATCCAGAGGTACCGGGTTCGATTCCCGGTCTCTTTCGCCATGTTACGCATTTACATTTTTCTTTGAGCATTGATCTTTGTATCAATGGCTTAATATTAAAATTGTGAGTCTAATAATGAGACATTACATATACGAGTACACGATGATTTTTAATCACCGATTAAAAATCATCCTGTATAGTCAGGAGTAGAAAAATATTAATATTTAGCTAAAATTAAACTTAATGCGCGAGGTCCCGTGCAATTTCCTCAATGCTAAATTAATTAAAAGTTAAAACATAATTAAAACTAATGACCAATAGATACATGGTCATCCTACATAAATTATTGAAGTACGATACCTACGTCAGGTGTCATCGCTTTGGCGGGAAATTTTACGAATTTTTTTACGACTTTGTTTATGTAATGACAATGACAATGATAAGTTATTACTACTTATTAATCATAAATTGTCATTCTCATTAAATTATTAAAGATGATGTAAGCACACTGATACAGATTAGTTCGGTGACAAGGAATTTAAAACAAAATTGGTTTCAAAATAAAAATTATCATAGAAAAATTAAAGTTTGTTTTCATGTTATTACGACTTCAACGTGACCGCCATCAATTACTGGGTTAGAAAAGTCGGTACCTGATCACCGATTAAAAATCATCTTGTATAGAAAATAAATTTTAAAAGTAAGTGGTTTTTTTATCACTATCAGACATGTATCATTTGTTGATATTCGAGTTACGTGAGAGTGATAGTATCATTGCGGTAAAGATCAAATCACAGGAATGAAAATATAGTATATATGAAACGACGAATTGAGGCTTATGTACCTTCAGATACAAAAAATCAGTGTACTATAAACTTTACCCTTTACCCTACTATGTAACTTATTATTTTATTACACTTGGTTAGAAACCCGCACTTCCCAAGTTAATTCAACTCACATGTGTCACTACTTGGAAAATTGTCCAGAATTGCTCCCCTGATATTCGAATTTTACTCGTGCCCGCTTTTCCCCAACTGCCTTAAGTTGACTTTCGACTTCCACACTAAGTGTTAACTCACTCGCGATCACTTAGTGAAGCCTCTGGACATAATATTCGGGGCCAATATGGCTAGTGCTAAATAACATTATATGCCGACAAAAATCACAGTGACCGTTTCATCTTTGATAATACACTAAATAATACACCAAGTGCGAGTGGGACTCGCGCACGTAGGGTTCCGTACCATTATCTGTAAGTTTGTTGTATGGCAGCCCCTCTTAAATATTTATTTTATATTATTTTGAGTATTTGTTGTTAAAGCGGCAATAGAAATACATCATCTGTGAAAATTTCAACTGTCTAGCTATTACCGTTGTTGAGATAAAGCCTGGTGACAGACGGACGGACGGACGGACAGCGAAGTCTCAGTAATAGGGTCCCGTTTTTACCCTTTGGATACGGAACCCTAAAAAAGGGTATCCTATCTCAACTCTGAAACATTTGTAATGTCACGATAAATTTTAATTTGTCCGAAAGTAATTTTTACTTGAAACCCGTAATATTTTTATTATTTTATAAACGTCGTTTTAACACGTTCACTGCGGTACGGGGGCCTCCGAGCCCCGTACGACGTCGCCGTTCAGTGCGGGAGACAAAAAACAATGTTTACTCGCTGGTGCGGAGCCTGTAACTTTGGTATTTTTTTGTCTACGATTGACACAAATATATAATTATGATCTTTTTTTAAAGTCTAATCAGGTGATATTTAAAAGATAAACGGGGTCTCACGAACCCCGTACCGACCACAGAACAAAAATTGTCTTCCAGTGCGATACCGGGTACTGAGAACCCCGTATAGATATAAGCTGACCCGTGCGGGCTAATGAGCTCAGTGTCACTAGTGCATTCATTATTGCAAGTCTTGTTATCGATATCGGTAGATTGTATCGCAGATAAGATCATACGGAGAAAACTGTGCCAAAAACCACTGTGTTTAAATTGTTATAATTTAGAACATTAAATACAGCTCAAATGTATGTGCAATATTTTGTATGTTGTCAAGTTACTTAAGACTGTTCCACTTGTTTATTTTTTATATGTAGTTTATATCACGTTTAAAACATAATTATAATTAAAATTTATCGTTTGTTTTTATTCACATCACTATCAACTTATCGACACACACAAAGTCTGTGCGGTCCGGGGTCCGCTAAACCCCGTACTCTGTCAATTCTAGTGCGATACGGGGATAATAAAACCCCGTAATTTATTTTTCTTCTAATTTAATAACCTTTCATCGTGTCTACGTACGGAAGCAGGGACACATAGGTCATATTATACTCTTTGAATTGATGAAAACAAATTTGTGAAAAAAAATGATTTCAGGATTTTAGAGCAGTTTTAACTTAACAGGGCACTTTAATACCCGTAACGCATCACGGCGAAAACCACTACGGGGTCAATCAGGCCCCGTAACGCACTGAAATTCAGGACAGAGTTTTAGATTGCCGCAGTGAACGTGTTAAAGGACGACGCGTTTGGCTCGGTTGGTAGACACCTGCCTACTGAGTCGGCGGTCCCAGGTTCGAATCCCGGCCGGGGAAAATATTTGTGCAAATATTTGTTCTTCGGTCATGGATGTTATCTATATATGTATTTATATATTATGTATATTGTCGTCTAGTACCCATAGTACAAGCTTTGCTTAGTTTGGGACTAGGTCGATTTGTGTATAAAAAAAAAAAGTACCCATTAGGTTAGGTTAGTTTTATAACTATTCTAAAAAATTAACAGGTTAAAAAAAAAAATGCTTTTCGGACAAATGAAAATTTGGCGAAACATTACAGATGAGAAACAAAAATTTGTGTTTTCTTTCTTTAAATCTTTATTGGTCTGAAAAACTGAGAACCTCGCGTTTCATAAGGGTATTTTATTCACTATCTCATATTTAGATAGCTAAAAATAATTTTTAAGATAGCTTAGGCAATAAGCAATCGGAAAATAAGGTTAGTTTTAGCTCATCATCATCCTCCTAGCCTTTGTCCCATTTTTGAGAATGAATTCTCAATCGGGGTCGGCTACCTAAAATCCCAAGACGTGGCGTAGCTCATAAAATAACAAAAAAAAAAACTATAACACTTTATATTCTCGCGGTTTGAACACGTAATTAAAACTTATTGAACTAGTAAAAACTGAAAATATCGCGATAGACCAGGTTCAATAAGTAAAAAAAAAAACTGTTTTTAAAAAGTACCATTGTCAACGGTCTACTGATCAGCGCATTTGTTTACACAGCTGATTGACGTCATGACCAATGGGCAATATGGCGTCCACTGCAGTCTCCAGTATCGCACATGTCTACGTTGAACCAATCCTTAGATCACTTGACACTTCCGATCATAGAGATCGGGAGAGGTCCGTCATGTTTAGTAGCGAGTAAAACAAATAGGTATAAATAGAATGACGTATTTTAGAAAATTATATATTTGTATTAAATATAACATGTATGACTGTAATCCCGAATCCCAATCCTTTCTTTTCCAAATTTCCGTTCCTTTGTTTATTATAATTTGATAAGTTTCCCTATCTTTCTACTTCAACACTTGACATTGGCTAATCACTGTAAAGCCAGAAAAAAAAAAAAAAAAAAAAGAATGACGTAGTTTCCGTTTTGTTGGTGTTGGCAACCCTAGGTGTATGTCACGCTCGACAACGTGTCACAGCCAACAGCGCCACACGTCATTCAAGTTCAAACTGGCAGGCTAATTTCTTTATCGGCTTGTGCAAAGAACAAAAAAAAAACGATACAAAAAGAATGACTTCGAAATAAACTTAAAGGCCGAAAATAACCCGTTCTTGTACAGATTACATATGAATCACCTTACAAAGTCGGTGCCAAAACAATTATAGGTAACTAAAAAAATAGTTGCGACGCATGAAGCATTTAATTATTACAATTCGGTTATTAGAATGCGAGTGTTTTTGTTTGATAAACAAGTTTAAGTGAAGTTTGGCACCGACTTTAAAAGGTGATTCAAATGTAATTTGTACATGGACCGGTTATTTTCAGCTTTTCAGTAAATTTTGCAGTCGGTTTTTTTTTATACTTTTCATACTGCTTCTAGTCTAATATGTTTAGCCAACGCATCGTAGTCACTATTACTGTAGTAAGGACTTTCTAGGTGAAGATTTTATTTGTACCGTCAAAAAAAAAATTGTAAGTAGTTTGGGATAAAAAATAATTATACGTATTAAGAATAATAATTAATAAATGTAACGTAAGTAACAAGCCTGACAAAATCACAGTGACATTTCTGAACCTGAAACGAAAGTCACAGTGTGATTGAAACTCAACGCTTTGCAACGCTCGCCAACTAAATTTAATTTAACCGTACAAGTTAGTTTAATGCGATTACGAACAGGTAGCATTATTTTCTCAGGCCCCATTTTGTATATGTATACCTACTATTTTATCTATCCAAATATCATAAACCCTCCATGATGCGTTCAAGAACCGCATATTATGACCACCATAAAAACAGACTGTTTTGTTACAACAAATTTCTTATCAGTAAAAATGTTATTATTGCTAAATAATAACATTGTTTTCGATAATATTATTTATTCCAATTTCGAACATCTCTGAAAAACAAAGACATTAAATTCTAATATCAGTCGAGATGACGTTTAGTTCGAAATGAATTGTCAATTTGCAATCAAATTTGACAAATGTCGCGCGTAAGTAAGATGGGTTCCTTTTATCTTGCATAATATCTATTCTCCGAAATACATTTCGCATAGCAGCTATCACCGAAACATTTTTAGCCGAATGATTCTTTAGCATAATCATATATGTATCATAATTGTCAGTTAGCATACTATTAATTTAGCATAATTTTAAATGGCAGAACACTAGTATCACCGACTTTTATTTCACATAATTTTATATGGCAGAACATATGACAAAACGGAAGCATAGAGAGGATATTGCGCGCAGTCACCGGCACAGCTTCAGTAGCACCAACACGGAACATACCACCACAAACACTGAATGAGTCTGGCCCCCAGGGCATTATCTTTCTTACGGATCAACCGCTACTAGATTGTGAAGATGGATGCACACCAAAAACACCGATATCACCGTCTCAAGAACCCGAACCCGACAACCTTGTTGAACCCACGGACTGCGTGATGGCTATTTCCAAGACTGCAGTTTCAACACCTTTGTTCACAGCACACAAAAACAGTACTAATAATTTAGATCCTGTGAACCCTTGTCCTGTAACTGATCAACGCCGAACTCGATCGCGTCGCGCGGCTAGCGCAGCAAATCAAAAAGTATCGAACAAGCAGAAAGCAGGTAACAAGATACAGCCGGTCGCCTCGGGATCTTGCGCTGGTCGCAAACAAGCTCTGGTCGCAGACGAAAATCCAGTGCCTCGGGCTATTTCCTCTGGTCTTCGTGCCGCGGCGCCTCGCGTCGTCAGTTTACATATCTTCAACCTAAGCGAAGATACAACAGTTGAGGATGTAGTCCATCATTGCAGGAGCCAGATGGGTATCTCGGCGCCAGTATGTGAACAGCTCGTCGTCACTAGAGGAGCCTACACGTCGTTTCGCCTGGAGGTGCCAGCTGACAAACAATCCATTGCTCGAAACGCTGCAAACTGGCCGGACGGTGTGAGAATACGGTTATTCAATATCGTCCAGCCAAAAAACTCCGATGCACAACCAGGGAGAATGACAACACGGTAACAACACAATTTACAGTTATTCACCAGAACGTACGATCTATTAGTGGGAAAACGTCACTGTTAGATTTATTATGTAGCACTCAAAGTCCACATGTATTAGGATTAAGTGAAATATGGTGCCGAAAAAGTGAATTAGATCGTGTGAGGTTATGTGGGTACGCGCTCGCGAACGGGTACTGCCGTGCGCGCGCCGACGCACATGGTGGGGTGGCGCTGTTCGTCCGGGACGGCGTACAGTATAAACAGCGTAATGACCTGCATAGCCTCTGCGTTCCGTATCATTTCGAAATTACGGCTATTGAAATAGCATCTATAAATTTAATTATCATTGTGTTGTATAGAACGGGAAATGGCAAGTTTGACATTTACTTGGAAAAATTGGAATTATTATTGTATAAATTAAATGACGAAGATAAAAGGGTTTCTCATAATAGGCGACCAAAACGTTGATTATTCCACGACTAACTGTTTAAGACGGCGGGTTGACGACATACTTCGCAGCAATGGCTGCAAAAATACTGTGAATTTTCCCACCCGCGTCACTGCGGATTCTGCCTCATGCATTGACTGCGGCATAGCGAACTATATTCGCGATTCCCTTACCGTGTCGGCAGTGGACACCGCAATCAGCGATCACAATGCGCAGAGGTATGAGTTCGCAGTGGAACATAGTGGCGGCCACAGTAATACCACGGAACATGTTGTAAAACGTCGGATATTCAACCATGAATCTATTCGTTTATTTTATTTTGACATAGCAAATTATGATTTTAGTTTTATTGACAATGATACTCATGACATTAATTCTAAATTTAGTAAATTATTTAATATATTGACATTCTACATTGATATACATTTCCCAGTAAAATCGTTGAAACTCAAAAATAATAAGAATACTGTATCCTGGATGAATGACGAGCTGTCCGAGTACATACGCAAACACAATGACCTCCAAGAAATACGACGCCAATACCCTGACTGCACCATAATATCCGAGTGTATTGCCCACTATTCTCAGCTGATCAAAACCGCAACTTTGCAGGCACGGCAGGAGCACATAGAACAGAAGCTAAGAGAAAGCAAAAATCCAGTTAAAGAAATTTGGAGGGTCATAAATGATGAAATTGGTACTAAAACGAAGTCCCAACAAATATGCCTAAACGACCCAATTTCAAATACCAAACTGCCAGACAGCGAAGTCCCTAACAAATTTAATTCCCATTTTTTAAATATTGTTGCTAAATATGTCATACCGAGTGATGAGTCTATTTCCACGCAATACTTGCGACAGCACCTCTGTGGATCGGATATGCCAACATTTACTCTCCCAAAAATAACACATGAACTCCTAAATACAACAATTCAATCAATGTTAAAAACGCGCACAACCGTGGATGCATATGATATCTCGCTAAACATAATCTTATGTATCTGGCCAGTCGTTTCTAACATTTTGATTGTATTAATAAATGAGATGTTCACTGCTGGTATATACCCTGACGTGCTTAAGAGTACTAGGGTTGTCCTGTCTACAAGGGGAAGGGCGATAGGACAGATGTAAACAACTACAGGCCCATAACCATATTACCGACTATCTCTAAAATAGTTGAATCGTTGTTGTCATCTAGCTTAATGACACACCTAGAGGCGAACGACCTGTTAACACCAAATCAGTTTGCATATCGGCGGAACATGTCTACGACAACTGCAACGCACAAGATTTTTGATTGTATCCTTACAGGTCTTGATGACAGACACAAGATGGCCGGTATTATGTGCGACTTATCGAAAGCTTTTGATATAATAAGTCACAAACTGCTTTTGAACAAATTGCGTCATTATGGTGTAGAGGGCCCAGCCCATCGGTTGTTTACGTCATTTTTGTCGGGCCGTAGACAAGTGGTAAAACTGTCCACAAATGGCGAAAAATTCGAGTCTGACGTTGGCCATATCACATCAGGAATCCCCCAAGGATCAGCCCTGGGAAATACGTTGTTTCTGACCTTCGTTAACGATCTCCCGTCCGCCATAACAACTGGTTTGTCCGTGCTGTTCGCAGATGACACGACGGTCATAGTTAGTGCGCGAACGTACGAGCAGCTCGGCGATGGCATAAGCGAGGTGTGTAGACAGTTACAACGGTGGTTTTCCGCAAATGGGTTGCTCCTAAATGTAACAAAATCCAACATAATGGTTTTTTCGGGACGGCATATCTCATTGCCTCCTTGTTTATCTGATCTCCCGATGCCGTTATGCAACGAAACCAGGTTTCTAGGTTTTATGTTAGACTCTAATCTTAACTGGAAGTGCCATGTCGATTCGCTGTGCGACAGACTGAGTGGTGCGGCTTTTGCGTTGCGGAAACTAAAACCCCTAATATCGGTAGTTTCATTAAGATCGGTTTATTTGGCACACTTCCACTCCTTAATGTCATATGGTATACTCCTTTGGGGAAACTCTACGGATGCCAATCGAGTATTTATCATACAGAAGCGAGCATTACGTACTCTAGCCGGTGTGCAACCACGACATCCATGCAGGGACCTTTTCGTAACGCATCGAATTATGACGCACTACTCGGTATACATGTTTGAAGTGTTGCTGTTCGTAAGAAACAATCTGCCAATGTTTAAGCGTGTCGAGGTTTGTGGTAAGCAGATTCGATCGACGGGGAGACTTCGAACCGTCCCGCGACGAATGGCACTTGCAGGTAAGAACCCGCGAGTCATCGGTCCGACCTACTATGAACGCTTACCCGCCGATCTTCGGAATGAACCTTCTGACATGGTATTCAAGTGTAAATTGAGAAACCTTTTATTGGAAAATCCTTTGTACTCAGTTAAAGATTATCTTGACATATTTAGATAAAATGTTTTGTATTTTAGTGTAGGCGACGATCCTTTGTGGTAACTGTTGACATTTAATTTGTATATTAAGTGAATTTATTGACATATTTATTCCACATTATTTAAATTGGTATATTGTTTGAAATTTGTGACATTGTTTTTTCTTAATTATCTAATGAATTATGACCTGCTGAATTTGTTTAATTTGTTTATTATGTTGACGATCACCGTGTAGGTTCGTGTAAATTGACTATGTGTAATTTATAATGTATCCCTATATGTGTGAAATAAATATAATCTAATCTAATCATTAATATCGCCGAATTTATTATAAAGGCATAGTTTACGGAACAGACGAGTGCTAGGAAACTAGGTTTTAGGTTAGATTAGGCGATTATAAACTTAACTGATACCAGTAAAATGGGTTAGGTTAGGTTAGAACTGTGACCACAACAGAACCGAACTGCTGCCAGTAAAGTAGGTCAGGTTAAAACCGAAATTAATGGGTTAGGTTAGGTTAGAACTGTGACCACAAAAAAACCGAACTGCTGCCAATAAAGTAGGTTAGGTTGAACCGAACTTAATGGGTTAGGTTAGGTTAGAACTGTGACCACAACAGAACCGAACTGCTGCCAGTAAAGTAGGTTAGGTTAAAACCGAACTTAATGGGTTAGGTTAGGTCAGAACTGCGACCATAAAAGAATCAAACTATAAATATTATGAGTTATGAGATATAAATTTCTTCGAAATAACTATTCGGACATATAAATATTATGCTTATTCATATTCTGCCATATGAATGTTCTGATATAAAAAATTATGTGAAATCACAATATGAGAAAAAAAATATGCAAAATAAAATTCGGAGAAATGATGTTTCTGTCGGAAGTTGTTATACAAAATGAATTTATGAGTATCAATTTTATGCAACATATTAGTGAACCCCAGAAAACTTCACTAGGTACCGCCATTACCGGGTAATATTTGTCATAATGTGCGACTCCTGAATGCATCATGGAGGCTTCTGATATGTGGCTAGATAAAGTAGTGTAAGTATGTACATAATTGGGCATTAAAAGGCCATTTTTTCTAAAGTTGTACACCGCTTTTTTTCAATATTTTGGGTATTTTCTACTTAGAATCACGAGGTCTTTCGATCTAATTAGGAGAAAAAAAAACTGTCCCAAAATATTCATACATTTTTTGTTTTTCGCGCTATAGCAACAATATGACTAGTATTCATGATAAAACAATAATAATTAAGGGGGGCTCCAATACAAAATAGGGCTTTTTGCATGATATTTCGTTCAACGGGAATTTCCTCATGAACCGTTATAGGTAGACAGTTGAAATTTTCACAGAATGTATATTTTTGTTACCGCTATAACAACAAATAATAAAAATAAATATAAGTAATACTTAAAGGAGGACTCCATACAAGGAACGTGTTTTTATTCAATATTGGTATAGTACCCTTCGTGCGCGAGTCCGACTCGCACTTGGCCGGTTTTTTATAATTACATTAAACCCTCTTTAGACTGATTAACATTTCTCGACGCAAGTGACTGGGTATTTTGTTATCGGTGAAGCATTATTGATGGTTTACTTTAACTTACTCAATAAACAGAAAAGTTTTGTTGTGTTTTCTGTTCCTAAGGAAGCCAGTTCATAATTTACTCGTAAATTAAACAAAGTACAATCTTGAGACACGGCTTTATAGAATACTAGCTTTTGCCCGCGACTACGTCCGCGTGGAACTTGGAAGTATGGAAGCAACCTCGAACAACACGATAGATATCCATCTAATCACCTTAATTAATAAAAGGGATTATTAAAAGCGCCTAAGCAAATGTAAGAGCAATTGTGCTTTTGGTCTAATCATTACATCTCCCACAGGGTCATCAATGTCATCATGAATTACTTACTCACTTTTCAATCTTTTTAGGGATAATTTCCAGGATGAAAACTATCCTATGTCCTTCCTCGGATCTTAAACTATCTCCATGCCAAATTTCATCAAAATAGATTCAGCGGTTTAAGCGTGAAGAGGTAACAGACAGACAGACAGACAGACAGACACACTTTCGCATTTATAATATTAGTATGGATTGCTTTTCTCGAACATGCAGCGAAATGTCGTCATAGCGCGCGTTATAACAAGCTTCGAAGTATCACGTTTATGCGGAACAACTCGAGAGGACTGTAATAGTTATTTGTGCAACAAGAGAGCAAAGTTGTTTTTTGTTACGAGTGCTAATTTTGAGTCCCGAGCAAGCGAAGGATTCTACGTTTGAATCACGAGCGTAGCGAGTGATTCTATGTTAGAATCCTGAGTGTAGCGAGGGACTCAACAGCACGAGATGCAAAAAACTTTGCTCTCGTGTAGCACACACAACTTTTCACCTCATCACCGAGAACATATTCGACACTTTGTGCTTTTCTTCCAACGTATGTTTATAGTCTTTGTTGCTGATTTCAATAATATTATTAATCAGAAAATAGATAAGTGCTGCATAAAAAGGAATAACAATATAATTGAATTGAAATTAAAATCAACCAACCAACACGGTTATTGTCATTATTTGATCAAATTGGAAGATTTAGCAGATACATGACGTGTTTATTTATAAATACATATTATATTACGAGATTTTGTTTATAAATTGATTAATATTTTTACTCGTAAAACACCAAACAAAATAAATGCAAAAGAAAATAACAATTACAATATGAACTCGATATTTTTTAAGGTACGTTTCGAATATGCATCTATGATAAATGGTGATATTATAAATTATTATTATTTATTTACAATAAGTAATAAGTTGAAAAATCTTATTTTATTTGAGCAATGAACTACTGTTTTATTTAAAAGGCACAATAATTTTAATATTCGGTCGTTAAATTAAAAATATAATAAAGAAAAAAAAAAAAGTTGCAATTAAAACTTTTTCGGGTGTTTTCAATGATTTTTTTGGTATAGGTAACGCGTATCCGAACTGTTCTCAATCGAGGTTGGATTCGAAAATCGAATTTCAAATTGATAAGTTTCTATCCCTCTCTTTTATATACATATGAAAGAAACAGAGTGCATCGAGATTCAAATGATTAGAATTTTATAATTACGAGTAACCTTTGGCTGAAGAATGTCAATTCATGGTCAGATATTGAAAATATTAAAAAGCTACTTTCTACTCACGCTCGAAACAAAATCGCATTTTGTTCACTGTTATCTGACAGCAAAATCGCCATGTTTGAGCTGGTGAGGTGAAAAAGGAATTTTCATACTCTTATATGTATAGCCTATCAAGTGTCGGTCCGGCCCAGGGATAGTGGCGCTACAAACAGCTTTCATGTAGCAATGCTCATGAGCATACGTCATGTATTTGAATTAGTAAACTTCAATACCGATTTGTCAAGGATTTGTCACTAGCCAAATCCAAAACTTTGTTTACCGGAATGCTGCTCAATCCTTCGTTCTTCTTGAGAATAAAATACTGAACCCTATTGAAAAAAACTTGACTTTCATCACTGTGGACAGTTTTGGCTTTATTATGCAAAAACTACTTGAGATTTGCGGAATATTTTGTCCTGTTTCCTCTTTGTACCTACATTCACCGACTTTCAACGTCAGTTACCAAAAATTTTTCGTTGCCAGTAAAATAAATTTGTATCGCTAAAAATTCGTATGGCGTGGGCTGAAAAACACCCGGTTGGGCTATACAGGGTGGAACATTTGTGATGACTGAGCTGACAGGATAGTGTCATCTGAGTGATCTACAATCGACCTATTATAATTGAAAAGTTGGATTTAAAAGTAAAAAAAGTCATGAAAATAAAATATTTTCATATCAGTTTCAACCACCTACTAATTCAAAGCTTTGATTTACATTTTAAATTGACACCTGTCTTTAGCTCAAGAGATGTTCAAAAGATGCTAGGGTTGATATGTGCAGAAGTTTACACTTATGTTTAAGGAACTGTATCTCAAAAATGGATAAAATATTTACATAGTTCATTGGTATACCTAAAATGAAGTACGCAGTCTGAACAATTCACTGTTTACTTAAAAGTCACAGATCAAAGGACATCCGGTATAAAGTTGACTACCATCCAGTCAAAATCTTGGTAGGTGCTACACTTGAGTGCATTTATTAGGAAACGTATACAGCGCGCAATCAAACAGAAACAAACGCACGTTGATGATTGATGATTTGGTGTAGGGACGCCCGGCCGGAGACAGGCGGGCTGTCGATCGCTTGGGTGCGTTCATTCAGCCCAGTTCCCAGTTGGAGCCAACGGTTACTGTCCCGGCAGCGCTCCCATACAGCCTTCTTCCTCGAATCTTCTTGTTCTCCTGCAGAAGGAAAGGACATCTTTAAGGTTAATGTCCCTCAGCTCCTCCTCTTCCAGTTTATCTTTCCCGAAGATGCTATAGCGTACCATCGCATACATGCCACACTCTGCTATAACATGCTTACTAGTCTCCTCATGGCCACAATATGAGCAGCTTGGGTCACTCACTACACCCATGACGTTTAGATGCCTGTTAAGGCTGTTGTGGCCCGAGATTATACCTGTTAATAATCTGAGATTTTTCTTACCTAGTTCCAGGAGATACCTGGTCCTTTTCCTGTTTATGCCTCCTAAGATCATCTTCGATTGTCGACAGTCCATTGTCTCACGCCATTGTTTGTTGGCCTCTTCCTCCATTAGTCTGGCTATAACTCCTTTCGTGACCTCTGCCGATATTGGCACAAACGCACGTTAGTTGGTACAGGAAGTTAGCTGTTTAAGTTGAAGGAATTTACTCTACTCCAGCTAGCCAAACTAACAAGCGCCGACAAACTATACTACGAAGTAACACTTACTTATTCACTACTTATACAAAGCTGACATTAATTTTTATGGTATTACTACGGTATGCCACCACCATGTCCTTAATCTGGTAGCATACCGTAGCTCTAAAATCCATGGAGTCGCTAATTGTAATTTTTTTTTCAAAGTCAAAGAGTGAAAATTTATTTATTTGGCGATATATATGATTCCATGATTTATGCTATTACAATATTATTAAAATAATTGGAGTTTACTCCTTAAGAATCGATTTTCATATATAACCCCGGGGTATGAAAAATATGGGGTGTAAAATCGAACGTATCTGCCGTGCTAATTTAAAAAGTCGTATCTCAGTATACGATCGGGGTAAAAATACGACTTCTTAATTTAGCAGGTTATGCGTTACGTTAAGCGTTATAGACTAAGATCCCGATATAAAATGACCATCACCGAGATGTTTATTTGATGAAATGTATTTTAAATGTACTTAGCAACGGGAAAACATGGCTTCCGTTAGAGAAAATTAATATTAATTGTTCTCTGCCATTTATTTATTTTAAATTACCACAAGAGGCTTAACAAATAACATAGACAAGAAACATATTCATAATTTCTCCGCGGAGACTGCGGCGGCGGCCGGCGGCCTACACGGCGCGTTGCTGCGCAAGTGCGCATCGGGCAGCTTGACTGACAGTTGTCAATCTACAACAGCTGAGAAATGTGTTTTTGTTTTCAAGTTTTTGCTAATATTTTGCGTGAATCTCTATCATGTTACGAGTTTGATTGCTATCAGTGCATGAGTACTATCTAGTTATATGTGCAATTATAAACCACCGCTTCCCCCAGGAACTTTATGGGGCAATTTGTATGCCGAAACTTGGAGCGGTTTTTTTAAATACTTTATTTGTTATCGTAGCCGTAAGTTTTTATCTATTGCGTTTTTTAATAGTTTACTTGATGAATCCTAATAGCACGGGCTCCTCTCAGAATGTCGCTTCCAGGTCTGTGTCGCTGTCGCTGGAGAATTCCGTACAGTGCCCACATTGCTCCCAGATTCGTTTCTTTAAAGGTCAGAAAGGACTTAATATACACATCAGAAGAACCCATGGCATTCGTGCTGTCGCAATTACGTCGCCACCTGCCTCTTTACAGGCAAACAATTCACAACCAAGTCAGATCAGGCCTTTTTCTGAAAAAATCAATGAGCTTAAACATTCAATTCCAGTGGTCAAACGAATTCCTCGCAGCGCTCGAATTCAGGTTGCACAAAAAGTGTGCCTACCTATGTACCCTGTTGGGCGCTGCAAACAAGAACGAGACTTGTTTGCAGCGCCCAACAGGGTACATAATGTGATACTTAAACTATTTACTTTCACCTGTATAATCATTATGTGCAATAAACGTATTGAGTATTGAGTATATATTTTATTATATATTTTATTTGACGACGCGTTTGGCTCGGTTGGTAGACACCTGCCTACTGAGTCGGCGGTCCCGGGTTCGAATCCCGGCCGGGGCAAATATTTGTGCTAAATATTTGTTCTTGGGTCATGGATGTTATCTATATATGTATTTATATATTATGAATATCGTCGTCTAGTACCCATAGTACAAGCTTTGCTTAGTTTGGGACTAGGTCGATTTGTGTATGATTGTCCCTTAAACGTTCTTAAGGCCAGGCGCGCAACAAGATTTTAGTCGCACGATAATTTTGTCGCATAAATGCAAGATATGGGTTTATATGAGAGTGCGCGCACCACGATTTTCATAAACCCATAAGTACGCTTATTTCTGCGACAAAAAAGTGGTGCGCGCCTGGCCTGAAGAGTAAACTCCAGTCGTGCGTCGGAGCTGACACACTCACTTTTTTTTTAATACAACAAATATATTTTGAGGTCACCATATAGACTTTAATTTTCTCCATCTGGATATTACG
Source organism: Apotomis turbidana (assembly GCA_905147355.2). Lineage (NCBI taxonomy): Eukaryota > Metazoa > Arthropoda > Insecta > Lepidoptera > Tortricidae > Apotomis > Apotomis turbidana. The sequence continues at coordinate 52,830,453 of LR990280.1, read as the reverse complement.
CGTATGGGCGGCAAAGATGTGTTTGGAGCCATTTGCTTGAAAAGTGTAACTCGTTACATGAAAACGAGTTTAGTAATGACAAAACAGCACAAATCATGGCATCTAATAAATATATCGCCATATATTTTTAGACTTTGACTTTGAAAAGAATTACAATTAGCGACTCGATGGATTTTAGAACCATGCTATGCTCCCTAATTTCCTAACCCTATTCGTTATACTATGCATACTATCTCACCTGGATGTGCTATCAGACCCGGACGATGAGATCACGGAAACCATCAAAGCGCTGGTAGCCGCGATTTCTTCAAACTTCGAACATCATCATCACCACCACCATCATCATCATCATCATCATCATCATCATCATTACATTTAAGAGCTAGTTGTGGGTGGAGTAATTTCCAGGTTCGAACATGCAACAAAAAAATACATTGTTCCAATCTAATGAGATTTTCATACGATATATACATAAGTATGTCCCATACTCACCAATGTGATTAGGACACTCAAGAACTTCAGAAATTTGAGTCAAAGTGAGACTTGTCGACTGACCGTTAAAACCGCTCGATAGTAAAAGGCGCGCAGGTGTGACGTCACAAATACGCGCATGAAGTGTATGTAAAAACATTACGAAACAGTAGTCCATACATTTATGTATACGTTTTTGTGTTAATAGTTTTCAGAAAATTAGAATAAATCAAACTAAGGTATGGCGGGATAATACTAACATAGTTTATTGTCTAATGGGGTATTTAAGATTAACAGTTAGTTAGTTATTGTACTGTCTTCCCCCAGGATACTCTTACCCCACCTTACCTTACGAGTACATGTTTTTGAACTGTTGTTTTGTAAAGAAGACTTTTATTTAAAACATGAAAGTAAAGGATTAAGAAAAAACAAATAGATGATTGTTTCACGAGTGCTGCAAACATAAAATGCTGTCACCGCATTCGATTGAATTTTTACCTCGTGCAATCAAATTTGACTATGCCTCAGTGAAATGACAGGCGCTCGATTGCTTTAACCCCCGATGAAAAAAGACGGGTGTTATGAGTTTAACATGTGTATCTCTGTATTTGTGTATCTGTGTGTCTGCCGGTGGCATCATATCTTCCAAACGGTTGGACCTTTGCGTGCGGTTTTTTAAAATCGAAAGACTTGTCGTCGGCATAGTAGTTTAGTAAAAAAAAAAAAAACATCTGTCAAAATCTCAGCCAATATTGAAGCTACGAATTCCATTTTTGTTGTAATGTTCAGGTTTTGTAGCATTCTCATGGCCAACGGAAGTGACACATTGATTTATATCGCCTTATAAACATAGCTGGGCATTAACTCGTTAAACCGTTAATCGTTAATTAACGAAGTGGGTCAGTGGGTCGCGAGTCGCGTAGCAGCACGGATAGCTACCCCTGATGAAGAGCTCCAAATGAGTTCGAAACATGTCGGGCCGTTCCTGACAATTTTTACGTGAGTTTATACCGTTTTTATAATTAGTAACGAAGTTAACATTTTGATTAACGGATTAACTTTTAAGTTAACTTTTAAAAATGTTAATGGACACGTTAACTTCCGTTAATATGCCGAAGTCCGTTAATCGTTAATCCAATGCCTACTATTCACCGCACGGCACCGCGGTGCGGCGCGAAAAAACAGGTTCAGACAAGTATGAAACGACAAGTGCCGGGCGGCGCGTGGCAGCGAGTGAAACAAAAACAAAACTAGATATATTTTGCCGGCGCGTGCGAGTGAGAAAACTGCGAAGAGATTTGTTTCGTTTGATCATTTCATAACTTAGCGCCGGTGCTTAGAGTGACGAGTGTTTTGTTTGTTATTGTTATTATAAATTACTGTCAGTGATCATTTGCGTGTTGATAAAGATGAGTGCAGTGTAATTTAGTTAGATAGAAAAAGTGTACTGTGCAGTGTAGTAATTAAAACCATATCATGGAAGACATGGAATCGGATTCCAGCGGTCCTGATGAGAATCCATGGCCACATTTGACTGAGTATATGGAATTTGTATCCAGATCGGGCCAGCAAATACTTTTTGCGTGTAAGCGTCGTACGTAAGTTCACTAACGCAACGATATAAAAACCGGCCAAGTGCGAGTCGGACTCGCGCACCGAGGGTTCCGTACAAACACTTTCCATCCCTAAGCGGTTAAGTTAAGTTTGCACCTGGTATGTATAGCGCCCCATATAAATTAGGTGCAAAGTTACGTATTTAAAAAAAAACTACTTACTAGATCTCGTTCAAAACAATTTTCATTGGTAGTTTTTATAGTAATGTACATCATATGTTTTTTTTAGATTTTTCATTCTATTCGGTTTAGAAAAAAAAAAAATATTTTAGAAACCTCGATATTATTTTTGAAGGCCTATCCATAGACCTACCCCACACGTATGTGTTTGATGAAAAAAAATGTTGAGTTTCAGTTATAAGTACGGGGAGCCCCCAATATTTATTATTGTTTTTTATTTTTGCATCAAAATCTTAATGCGGTTCACAGAATACATCTACCTACCAAGTTTCAACAGTTTCAGCTCTTATAGTTTCGGAAAAAAATGGCTGTGACATACGGACGGACAGACAGACATGACGAATCTATAAGGGTTCCGTTTTTTGCCATTTGGCTACGGAACCCTAAAAATGCAATTTTACACATATTAACGGATTAACGATTAACGTTAACTTCCGTTAATTCTTCCGAAATGTAACGCTTTAACGTTTAACGAAGCTAACTTTTTTTGTAGCGGATTAACGGTTAACGAAGTTAACTTTTTGATTAACGGTGCCCAGCTATGCGTATAAACTCAAAAACTGGGTGTTACTTAGTCAACGCTTTGCAATGTCTTTAAATTGATCATTTTGAATTTTATGTCTATAAAAGTGGATGTGGGGCGTGGTCTGCAGCAGGGTCAATTAATTAAAACATAAGAGATTCTACTATTCAATCGATAATAATTTGTACTCGTAGGAATAGGTACATACAGCGTGTATATTTGATATAACCGAAAACTTTACGGGGTCTTAGTATAGGCACTTATTAATATATTGATCCGTAAATTATTTAAAAAATCTAACTTTTTTTACTATGTACATACAATAATTCAGCACGCAATGTATTTTTTTGTTGTTGTTTGTTGACACTTAACATCGTGATGTCACAACTGTCACTAGTATTAATTTTTAATAAGTGTACGCCATACATTGCTGCTTAGATTTTTTTTTTTATTAATTAGGTACGCTATAGCAGTGAACGCTAAATTAATAATTGTTAAAAATATCAGATTATAGCACTAAAATGTACGTCTGGCTCCAATTTGCGGTGTATTGTTGTTGATATGGATTATTGTTTGATAAATCCATAAATACAGAGCAGAACCTCTTTATCTTTAACCATTTTTTGTTTTATATTAGTTTTCAGCAATAATTCACGCTTGCAACCTATACATTTAGCATAGAAATTAAATACCAATTAATTGTTATGCTCAAATAACATAATCAAAATCCAAATGGATTAAATACCGATTGACGTGTTTTGGTGATTAATTTATTAGTGATAAATTATTACACTGCGGAGAGTATTCAATAACAACATACATTAATCAATTAGCAAAGCAAACATATTATTTAATTATTATTTTACCGTCGGTCATGAACGACAAATAATTGTGTTCAATTCGTGACTAAGTCAAATCATGTACGGTAATGTGGGTTAAGACTAACATAGTTTATTCTGCCGTGCATTAGTAAAAAGTCGTATCTTACAAATGAAATGAAATGAAATAAATGAAATGAAATGAAATAATTTATTCAGTAAGTAGGCCACAGGGGCACTTTTACAAGTCAGATTGTGAATCTACCGGCGTTTCGCAAGAGGAGACCGCTGTTGAGAAGAAAGCCGAAAGAAACTCAACAGTAAGTATTTTTTTCGTAAATAATACTTAAAACAATTACACGGTACACGTAAAGGAGATGTATAGATACTCCAAATCAATGTTAAGTAGGAACATTAAGATACAATTTTAACGATACATTTAAAGATAGGCATATAACTACCTACACCTACCTATACCTTTTACCATAGTATGGAAGTATTGTCTAATGGGATAACAGATAACACTAACAATTAGTTAGTTATTGGACTGTGGCAATCTTCAACTAAGCAAAATATATTGTTAAATGTGTTCATTATATAATTAATTTCGAAAAATTGCATAAGCAATATATTTTTTCGAGATAAATTGTAAACTATTCATAACGGATTAGTGGGTAAGAGACCCGTGACACAGCTAAATAAAATTAAAAGTTTTTTTAATACAGAGTTGCTCAAAAAGTGGTAGGTACTTTTCGTACTGCAAATCGTGCGAAAAGTTGGTTATTTCGAACTAGTGCTTTTTAATTTTAATTTTTTTTAAATTTTCTGTTGTACTAACACGTCATACCTCATACATCCAAACAAAGGTCAATCACTTTCTGACTTTATTTATTACGTCATGCAGCATGGCAGGTGTATATCTCATAATTATGCTTAAAATATTTAAATTGCATATTGGATCAATCAAAGGGTTATCTATTAAAAAAAACTCAAAAACGGTGTTAATAATTTGTTTGAGTGACTATTATTTAATGAGCAAATGAGTATCATGCATGGACCTAGTAAATACTATAGTCTTAAATATAAGCTCCTTGGTATCATGCGTGACCTAAAAAAATTAAAAAGAAAAGTATTGTCACAGATTAGAAAATACAGTATTAAGCGTGACCCACGCGCTGCTTTATAAATCCATACTAATATTATAAATGCGAAAGTGTGTCTGTCTGTCTGTCTATCTGTCTGTCTGTTACCTCTTCACGCTTAAACCGCTGAACCGATTTGGATGAAATTTGGTATATAGATAGTTTCAGTCCCGGGGAAGGACATAGGATACTTTTCATCCCGCATAAATTTAGTGTTCCCATGGGATGAGCGGGTATCACCGCAGGGCACAGCTAGTTCATAATAATTATGAACAATCGCTATTTTTGTGTATTAAATAATATATTTATTTACAATTATATGAAATGTAAATAACTAAAAACAGATTCACGATGTTTATTGTTTGGAATCATTGAATTACTGTTTAACATTGAATCTTCTGAAATATTAAATCCATTTCTTTTGATTTGGCTAAATGATGACAGCCGACGCCATCTTGAAAAAAAATATTACAATTAAAAGTAGAATTTTCTTTTTCATTCAAGATTGTTTTAATTATGTGTAAATGACACGTAAGATTTATAAAATAAGAGTTTTTGATAGAAAATGATGGATTCTGATGTTACCAGAATAGATTTAACACCGCCCTATACATATACGAGCCAAGGCAAAAATTGCAAGTGAGAGTATTTTACCCGCAAAATCGAAAGAAAAATTACATTGCCGTCTATGAACATTTTATTGGCTGGAAACGAGAAAAAGAGAATTATTAACAAATTGAATAAAACTTTAAATTTACCAGCATAGGCCTTAAATGCGACCCTTGACAATTGCTCTAAAAATTGTAGGTATGTACTCTTAATTTTTATCGTACAGAAATAAGTATAATTGCCCCTTTCAATTACTGTTTTAAATTTGTTTTATTGCAATTTTTCGCAAATGTATTAAAAAACGTTGTTTGGTACACGTGTGGAAGTGTCATTTTAACTCGTCCCGAGTCTTGACCCTCGCCTTGCGGCTCAGGCCAAGACTCCTCGGGACTCGTTCAAAATGACATACTTTCCACACTTGTATCAAAAACTACTATTTCCGAAGTCATTTAGGAGCCTATTTTTAAAACACACGCTGTTCCATTTAGGATGTGATCAGAGTAATCAAGTCTGAAACACGGCAACCGCTCCGAAAAGTGTCTCCAACGAAACTTGAGTCACAACGCAAAATCGCGTCTAAGTTCGTAATTCAAAAATATAATACATATAGATATAGAATTATCATATCATATCCTAATAAATACAATATGTATATGTACATCGTATGACAAGTATGAATCGATCCCGTAATATTTCACTTAATTTCGGTTTAACTACCCGTCAAATGTTGACATTTAAGGCTCGTTAAATTGAGGCGTTTTTGCGACCGGTTCAAAGTTTACGACGTGACCGTCCCACAAGATTTATGTGTCTTTCTGTCTTGTGGCGCCTCGTGACCTGCAAAATTATGCTATGCATATCCACATATGTATTTATGTACATCTGTTTAGAATTACATTCAAATAAACATAAAAGCCTAATTCTCTTATGATTGACAGTCTTTATTTACAATGAACAATGTTATGTTTTCCTGATCGAGTGAGATATTTGAGATTTTCTATAATTTGACAAAATTTCAAAATATTATCGCTGAATTGGATCCAGAATTTCCCAATAATTTATTTTTGAGCTTGTTATTCAAGAAACGTAAAAAAAAACTCAATATGGACTTAAGCTACAGTTTCGGTCATCTCAGGAGGCGGGCGGACAAAACATTTAACGGTAGCGGGTCCCTTACGCACGCTGTTTTATTTCTAATTTACATTTTCAATGCCTTTGATAGTTGCACGTAGTGTTAGTTCTGTAGATTTTTTTTATATTGGCCCAACATAGTGGCTCCACTTAACCTGATGGTAAGCAAAACGGGGAGGTCAAGTCGCAATGGCGACTGACAAGAAACCGACGGTGCCTTGTTGTAAACTAAACGTAAACTCATAGTATGGCGTGCTATGGCACAAGGAGCAGTGATATGCCCTCTTAATAAAATGAGTTTGTGGTTGAGGTTTTCTTTGATGATATCAATCATCTAGCTAATTTATTCTCACGATCGTCTTAGTAGCTAAGCAACCAATTATTGTCACCATGGTGATACCTACTGCTAACATTTTGATTAAAGTGAAACATTTGCTTTGTTGGCGGTAAGATAATAAATACAGTAACTTAGCAAAGAGTTTTTCTCAAACATGCCATGAAATAAATAAATATTATGGGACAATCATACACAAATCGGCCTAGTTCCAAAATAAGCAAAGCTTGTACTATGGGTACTAGACGACGACATACATTATATATAAATACACATATAGATAACACCCATGATCCAAGAACAAATATGCGAGTTCATCACACAAATATTTGCCCCGGCCGGGATTCGAACCCGGGACCGCCGGCCCAGTAGGCAGGTCTGCAAACTGCGCCAACCGCGTCGAATGTATTATACCTATATCTATATGTATATTGACAAGCATGATATAATGTACAGTTATGAGACTATACAATGCATTTCAAGGACCGGATTCCAGTCGACTGGCAGTGAATAGAACCAGCTGTGCATGTCAGCCACCTGATAGGCTTTCATTGCGACCCCCTTTGTTAATTGTTAGACTTGGGTGCTCTTGAATCGACCTCGAGCACATACACACATATGGAATACTAGCAACCCGCCCCGGCTTCACGCGGGTGCAATGCTAATTATGCATGTATTATACATATAAACCTTCCTCTTGAATCACTCTATCTATTTAAAAAAACGCAATTAAATCCCGTTGCGTAGTTTTAAAGATCAAAGCATACATAGGGACAGACAGACAGCCAGCAGGAAGCGACTTTGTTTTATACTATGTAGTGATAGAGAATGTCTCGCTGGTAGAATCTTAATACATGTAACTTTAAACAAAATAAGGCAAAACAATGTACACAAAAATAAAAATTACTACTACATTATTATATCAAAAAATTAAAAATATTGATAACATTTTATGAAACGTGTAATGTGTCGTTTTTTTTAGAGAATGTCTCGCTGGTATAACCTAAATAAATTAATAATTAAAATAAATAATCGCACAACCTCACACAAATCAATCTAGTCCCACAGTAAGCTCTAGTTGGTTTATGTTATGGACACTAGACGACAAATAACAAATAATTATGAATTATTATGAATTATTAACATCCATGACCCAGGAACAAATATTCGAGTTCATCGGCATCGTTATTACAGTCATCATTATCATCATCATCATCACATCACCACCATGACCATCACTATCACAATCAACACCGCCATCATCATACCTAATCATCATCATCGTCATCATCATCATTCATCACCATCATCATCATTCATCACCATCAACATCAGCACCAACACCACCATAATCATCATCATCACCATCATCAACACCAGTCACCACCATCATCATCATCATTACCATCACCAACACCATCACTATTTCACGAGTCAATGCCCCACCTATAACCCATATACACAGTTAGGTACACGACCCTTTCACAATCTTCTACGCAGCCAACTCAATTCCAACTCGGTTCCCTTGCGGGGTGAGGTAACTCGAATCAGTGCGGGGGTGTGCGTGTCCATTCTGTATGTAGTACTATTAAGTATTCTGTGACCATGTTACCATCGCTCCTATGATGGTTGCGTTTATCACGCGATAAATAAGTGACAAAGCATCCGTCCCGTTTTAATTTGCAGTAGGTACCTACAAGTTAACAGTGACGTCATCAATATTAAATACTAACTAAGGAGGAAATAACTAAACATATCTAATTGGCAGACGGATGCATTTGGTATCTTTAATTATATCGTAATACACAGCAGCATTTACACAATTGCAATTTAAAAAAAAAAACTTATGGAACTAAGTCATTGCTGCCAATTAAAAAAAAAAAAAAAAATTTCTGTGCATAGATGTATTATAGTGAACGTATACTTTTAGGTAAAACTTCATATTTTAGTGACAGATGGACGTCAATAAAAAAAAAGGTTATCAGAGATTTTTTTTTCATTTTGTTGGTTCTGTGCGGGAACATGTAATTATTTTCTTTGTTGTTTATTTGCATTTTATTTATTAAATGAGTCGTTTTCAAAAGACATGTACATACTTAAAGGCTTAATAAAAACAAAATTAATTATAGCCCTTAAGAGGCCTTATTCCTTTTAAAATGCTGTTTGTTTTAGACATTTTCTCTATGTTTCTTAACATATTATTGATGTTACTACCTAGAACCTTCTAAATAAAGTATTCTTTAAATCGATTTTTTGTTCAAAATTCAAACTCTGAGCCTAGTAGGGGCTCTGGTTCCATACTATGTAATAACTGCAGTATGAGCTCCTTTTAGTGTAAAATATCAATATCTCGTAAACTGCTGCGTAAATTAGAAAATGCTGTACTTTTTTGAAAACTACAATAAATTTGCCATCTTTTTATGTTGTGTGCCATGTTAGTTTACAATACTTTTTATAAAGGAAACTCGATCAAAACCGCTGGCTAAATTTAATAAATTGCTATAATTCGTTTTTTTTTTATTATTTTTACCGACAAAGCATCATGATATGTAATAAATTGAAATTACATTCGATAGGATATGTTTTTAGTAACATCCTGCAAAAAACAGATTTAAAAAATACCTAAATTTGCAGTGGTGGGAATCGACATACTGACGCAGGGCCTCAAAAGTCACGAGTTTTTTTTAAATGCAAATATCTCGAAAACCATGAACTTTTTATTAAGGTCAAATTAACTTAATATGGTTGCTTATGAGCTGTTCTATCACCCCTCTTCATTTTGGCGTTGGTTTTAGGGACACCCTGTATATTTGTCATAATATGAAAAAAAATAATAAAAGGAATAAGGCCTTTTAACTACTGTACATGTTTTTTGAAAACGACTCAAATATCGAGTCGTAGAAAAAGTATTGTATGCAACGTTGTATAAATAAGTGAAAAATGCTCGTGTCATCTTTTCTTACGATGTGAGCGGAGCGAGCATGCTACTCGCATTTATTGACCCCTCTTATACCTACAACTTTACTGTTGCATAAAATACTAATTTATCCCTTTCAGGAATCTTCTGACCCACGTATAATGTTCCTAACGCTTTATTGCCAAACAATATGCAAGTATGAGTTTTTGATAGTAAAATAAAGGTCAGACTAAAACGGATCCCCTTCGCCTCTAAAAATATATCTTTTGTTCACAGCAAACCATGAGGGCATAGGACCGAGCTAGCACTTTTATTTTTAAACGAGAGTTTGCCCACGAACGTCGCCCGCGTGGAAGAAAAATTCATAACCCTCTTTTTTGTTTTTGTACAGTCAGGTAAAAAGTATCCTGTAACCATCTAGGAATACGCAGCTACCTGTATACCAAAAACTGTTGAAATCGGTCCAGCCGTTTAAGCGCGATGAAAAGACAAAGATTCAGAACCACGTTGTCAACATGAAGAATGTAGAATGTATAATTAATTCAGCAATTTTCATCGATGCAGTATAGGGAAGTTGACTCATGTTAAATATCGATAATTATATTTAAAAAAAAACTTTGAGGTCGGTGTAAATTAAAGATAAATAAATGGTTGCCTGTAAAGTCGGTTTTACGGGCGAAGGAAGATTTTACGTGACAACGTCTTTTTCTCGGTAGAATATTTATTTGTATCATATCCATTCACAATTTCCCTAACAACATTTTAAGTGTTACTTTCTGAACGCACCCATCACATGTGTCATTAATGTCATTATACTGTCATTATTTTACATGTTTTAAATCTAAATATGCGATAATCAGACTATTATGCATGTATGTTGTCGATTCCAAACCCTTATTTAGTCTAGATCTACATGGAATTATTCTAAAAATACCGAACCGACGGAACAAACATCATATGTTTGACAGGTAAGTACGAACAGTTTGTATTTGTATGGGAATATAAAATTATCCTTTTTATTATTTTCCACTCATTTATTCAATATTTTCTCACCGTTTAAACCTTCCCTTGACTTCCACGAATATTTCAATACTAAAATTAGCCAAATCGGTTCAGCCGTTCTCGAGTTTTAGCGGGACAACCGGCCCTCGTAACAGACGTGAGCGGGCGTTACACTTTTTCATGAGTGACTCCGAGCGCAACCTAATTTAAGACGTTGTCACGTCAAAAATGCAAATATCTTCCTTATCCTTAACAATCGTGGTCAGTAAACATCTTTGCCATGTAAGTCTACATGTTTGCACTATTGCGCAAATATGATTTAAATTGATGATGGTACGCTATTGGGTGGCCAGGTTTGTATTGGGTCCACAATCACCATAGCGACCCAAGCTCAGCTCCAAAGTGACGTAACTTTGATAGGATTCGAAAGTACATTAGTGCTTTTTAAGTATTTCATATTGGTAACGTCCTCAGTTTAAAATGACGTAAGTGAGCGAGGAAAGAAATGCGTTTATGACGTTTCGTTGTTTATGTTTAGAAGGAAAGCGAGGCGCTGGTGGACACCTTTACATTGTTTGGTGACATACGCCCCGAAGTGATCGACGGAAGTGTCACGGAGTTCGTAATAAAAATGTTTATACTGCCTCGCCTCGGGAGTTTTACTTTGTTTACGTGTCACTCTCTCAACTACCATTAACACTCAGCATAAAATTCTAAATCCGTCGTAGAATTATAGAATCCGTTTTCTATGGAGAGGGGTCATGATTTCAGGAAAAATCTTGATAGCGTGATGCAGGATCGTCATTTGTTTTGAGGGGGCCGCGGCGCCATGCCAGGTTGGTCATAATTTCCTCATGCCTAGAATACCCCTTATCCAGAAACAATGTGCAACTATAACTTTGTATGAAATGACCCTTTTTAGGGTTCCGTAGTCAACTAGGAACCCTTAATAGTTTCGCCATGTCCATCTGTCCGTCCGCGGCTTAGCTCCGTGATCTAGTACTAGAGAGCTGAAATTTGGTATGAGTATGGGTATGTATCACGCCGACAAAACATAAAATAAAAACTAAAAAAAAAAATTTTTTTCTGGACCTCTTGAACACCTAAAGTGGGGGTGATTTTTTTTTCGTTTCAACACTAGTGTGTGGGGTGTCGTTGAATAGGTCTTTTGAAAATAATAGGGGTCTCCAAACATTATTTTTTGATAAAGTTAGCAGTTTTGTAAATATTCGCTCCGAAAATTAAAAAAATAGCGTCCCCCCTCTAACTTTTCAACCACAGGTCAAATAATTATGGAAAAATTCATGAACATGAGGCCTTATAAATACTTTCAATAAAAACTATATTGAACAAAATCGGTCTAGCCATTTTTGAGTTATCGCAAAATTTCATAATTTTCTTAAAAGGACGTAAGTTGACTTCCAGAAGGTAATAAGTAACTACAGTTACTTTGGCGTTTACGACCTTTTCATAGAGCTTGAAATATTTCTCGTAATTTAAACCTAAAACCGCTGTTTTAATCCCGTCTATTGTGGAGGATGGGCAACTACGGAACCCTACACTGAGCGTGGCCCGACATGCTCTTGGCCGGTTTTTTATTCTTTACAAGCTTTTATTCAACTAGAAATGGAGGTATGTTCGGATCAAATCTTGCAAACCATTATTCAACCATATCCTGGTACCCGATTTAGCAGACATTTGCATAGAACTTTGATGACAATAAAATGATATGGCACCATGGAGCTAGGATGATGTTGGTGATAACACAATCCTCCCTAGTTTGGGTTATAGTTAATGGATGTTCAAGGACATGTACCTACGTATAGGTAGGTATAGAAAACGTGCACAACGAAAGTGCTGGCAGCTGGTGCTGGTGTGTTGGGTAGTCTGTACTTTTAGGTATTTAAAATAATGTAAACAAACCATTAAAAGGGTTTTTATAAATAAATTTGGTTCCTGTTATTTTTTTATATTATAAAATAATTATTGACCTCACTACTGCCGTCCGTTCCATTTAAATAACATGTGTTATCGCTTAATTTTACCGAATATATACAAACTCACGAATACAAAGATATTTTTATCACATTAAATAAATATATTTAATAGTACGCAAATTTGCAGAGGTTTAAACGCAAGGCTGCATACTGGAAGTAACATGACTAAAATAAAAAGTCACAGGTTTGAAGTAGCAACACTTACTTTACATGATTTTTAACTTTGTTGGTTTGACATTTGCCATTGCTTGCTGTCAATTGTGACAGCTCCGGCTTGTTTAGATTTTTTAAATACCTAAAAGTATACAGACTATAATATTAGCATTTTAAATAGTGGGATCTATATCGAAACCCCTAAAACGATTTGTCCTATTTTTATTTTCCCTTATATATTTTGTCCTGCTGATTCTACGTTATTTGCCCTAATGCATGTGCCCTAAAATTATTTGTTCTCCTTTGAAATATGTCCTAATACTTATTTGCCCTAATATTTTATGTATTACTGCTTTGTCCTAACGATTACATGTCCTAATTTTATTGACATAAGTATCAAATTTCCTAACACCACTACCCAATATATTTATCCACTGATATGGCCGTAGGTATTCTATTTACGTGAGGGATAAAAAATCTCGGTTCTGGCGCTTTGCCGGCCGCTCCGCGGCACGCTTGCTACGCTCGCTCGACTCGCACGCTGTAGTGTAGCAGTTCTTCCTAACACTCCTCCTCGCTTCGCTCGTCGTCGTACCTGACGAAGACCTTTATGAAGTATTTCAAATTTAGTACTTAACATTAATTAGGTGTTTAGAACAAAATTATGTTAGGGCAAATGATTTTAGGACAGACGTTGTTAAGGATTTCTTATAGAAGACCCTAAAGAGTGATACCACTTCTCGTTCCTGCGAGGGAACTTGCACAAGGAAGGTGACCCCATAAACACCTACAATGCGAGAGTTGTTAGAATGCGATTCGACTTTTATTACTCTCTCGCTCGCTCCTAAGCGATTTAGATAAGAATCTCTCAGTTTTCATCCAAACACGAATTGTCTGTAGTTAGCTTTGAAATTATTAGCGCTGCCATGTTCTTGCACGGTCCCTATAAAGGCTATAAAGGCCATCCAAGTAAAATTTTGATAAAAACTTACCTTTTATAAATGGGTGTTCTACAATTTTGCTAGCTCATAAACAATCGGCACGGCCCGTGCAACACCGCGGGTTTCGTATAGAATGATAATAATTATAAGCTCGCGATCTTAATTGAAAAAAATATGTTCCATTGAGTGTACTATAACTATGTTATATTTATTACAATCATGTTCCTTTTTTACGCCGAAAACCGCGATGTTGCACGAGCTGTGCCGATTATTGCTAATAATAAAAGAATGTCACGTAATGTAGTGATTTCTTGTGTGCCCACTAGTTCCGCTATCGAGTGGGATAAACAAATCTTACTGTTCGGGAACTCTGCCCCAAAGGATGTTACTGACAACGGTAAAGTCCTTACAGGGCTTAGTCGGGGGATTTCAGAAGTTTCGACGGATAAAAAGGAAAGTCAGCTATTTCCACACTATTTTGCCTTTGCGTGAAAAATTACCGTTTTTCTACGATTAACTTGAACAAAAACAAAATCGCGCGCATATCTACGAGTAGGTAGACACTCGTACGGGTCTTTTCCACGCCCCCGACCAAATACGAAATCAAAATCAAAACGTTTATTCTGTAAGTAGGCCACAGGGGCACTTTCACATGTCTGAATCTGAAATCTACCGACGTTTCACAAGAGGAGACCGCTGTTGAGAAGAAAGCCGAAGGAAGCTCAACAATAAGTATTTTTTTCGTAAATTATACTTAAAACTATTACAATTTATATACGGTATTTGATGACAGTTCAAATCAGGAAGTAAGTAAACACTTTATTGTACACAAAAACAGTTTAAAAATACATCTATTAAAAATAACATATAGGTACAAAGGCGAACTTATCCCTATAAGGGATCTCTTCCAGTTAACCTTTGAGCAGTTGAGTGAGTACGAGAAGAAGATAGACAAACTAACACCGTGTACAAAAAGGTATTAAAAATAATAAGACTACTAATAATTACACAAATAAACTAATAATACATACATACATACGTATACATACATACATACATACATATATATAATGTAATATAAATATACACATACCTAAATATAAATACATTGTAGATCCAATTCACAAGTCATTGGAAAGCCATAACTTCTTAAGATTCATCTTGAGCGATGCTACAGATGGAGACTTCCTAAGGGACAGTGGCAATTCGTTCCAGAACTTCACAGCGCTTACTGTAAAAGATTTAGCGTAAGTATGCGTCTTGTTAGACGGTACAGCCAGAGTGAGATTGGCAGACGACCGCAAGCGGTGACCACTCCCATCGGCCATGTATTTAAAGTATTTAAACCTTTCACTGAGGTAAGGAGGTGAAGCAGGGTTGTAGAGAACATTAAAAAGCAATGAGTTACTCTTTATGAAACGTCTTAAACGATGTGTTAGTATGAAGTTTCTATGAGGATACTGGCTTGTGACGTCATAAAAATCCGTAGTCAAAACAAGTCTTATTTTTAGTTTTTGTCCAATTAAAATTTGTCGCGCGACAATTACGTCAATACTACCTGTCAATTCTAGCCTTGACAGGTTCCTGTTCTTTTCTACACTGGGCGAGCAAGACAGGTGACGGTAAGTCCCGTGACACGTAGGTAAAGTAGCCCCACTGTAGGGCTACCATACCTATCTTGCTTGTCGCGACTCAGCATCACCCGTCTTGCTCGCAAGGTATTGAAAGGAATGTGACAGAGAGTATTTGTCGCGCGTCAGTCACGTGTCACAGTTATGCTAGACGTACTGTAATTGCCATCATTTACGCATAAACAATTGATTTATTCGTCTCAACGAAGACTGAGCCGGGTTTTATCAAATTGAGCATCACGCTAAAGTAGGCATAAAGTGACGGGAAGACACGTGTCATTAAAAGCGTCGTATGCAACTCAAGGCTTTATTGCCCGATATCTTCTATTTAACCAAAAACGCAGTATATGGATGGTCCCTAACTAGGACTTCTATTTGCACTAGCGCAATATGTCGAGTTATGAAAGCTCGTATTTATATTGATACAACGTTACCCTGCGGCCATTCCGCGATTCCTTTATCATTCACCTCTTGGCATTCGATTCAACTCTTCGTTCGATTTTAATTTTTTTTCAAACAGTTCACACACAGTCACACGCGGCGTTACACGCTCATCCCACGCTGCAATTTTCGGATCGGATATCACCTACACCACCACCACCAAAAATAGTTGAAATCAGTTCATCCGTTCAGGCATCTGATGCGCAAGTACGTGTAACAATATATACCTAAATAAGACTAAAATAATCCCACCAAAAACATTTCATGTAAAAATGGCGGCCAAGACTCATATCGTCTGGCTGTAAAAAAGTTATCAGATCCCTCGAAAAGCCAAGCCCCTAAGCCCTGAGTTTACTAATCCTACACCTTGGCTTCAAAGGTATGGCTTGGCCGTTTCATAAAGTAACGTAAATAAGTCCAACGGACCGTCTGGCCCATACGATATCAAGAAGTTAAGTTTATATCTCCATAATAATATATATAAACTTAATTCCTTACCATACAGGCCGGACAGTCCATTAGACTTATTTACGGTACTTTATGAAACGGCCAAGCCATACCTTTGAAGCCAAGGTGTAGGATTAGTAAACTCAGGGCTTAGGGGCTTGGCTTTTCGAGGGATCTGATAAGTTTTTTACAGCCAGACGATATGAGTCTTGGCCGCCATTTTTACATGAAATGTTTTTGGTGGAATCTCATTTCTTTTTGTAAAGTAGTTTTTAATTTTTAGGTTTATTTTTTATTTTTTTTTGTGCCGTAGCGTTTCTAAGTAGGAATAATTGTGTATTTAAGAAATACTTACGTTTAGCCCCCATTATGTAAAACCCATACAAACTTTCATCCCCTTATTTAAAGGGTGGGGGGTAATTTTCTAAAAATCCTAGAATATATATTTTATTATTTATAACAAGGAGTCCCTATATCAATTTTCAGACCTCTAGTATCAAAATTTGCAGAAGTCTCATACAAACATCCATCCCCTAGTTTAAGGGGTTGGGGGGTAAAAGTTCCAAGTTTCAGAATTATTCTATTGTTTGTGTACTAAACCTAGCTTACTTACCAAATTTCAGCTTTCTAGGTCATCGGGAAGTACCCCAAAGGTTTTGATACGTCAGTGAGTGAGTGGCAAAATCGGCGTATTTTAGGTACCAATAAAACCTAAAGTATAAAAGCTAGATCAATTAAATTAAGTACATTTCATATGTTCCCTAACTGCATCTTAACCTGTGAGTTTGGGCGCTCTGGTGTTAACTGGGACGAAGCTATGAGGGTTTGAAAATTAGACGAAACGGTTCGAGAAAAGGTAGGTAGTGCCCCGCTTCTTTTTTGCTCGTCTTGGCGGGGGCACTACCGTGCCCCCAGATAAAGAAATATTTAAAATACGAAGTCGAAGTGTAGATATAGAAGTAGTAATAATTGTGTATAAGAAATACTTACGTTTAGCCCGATATATACTACTTTTATCGCCCATTATGGAAAACCCATAAAAACTTTCATCCCCTTATTTAAAGGGTGGGGGGTGATTTTTTTAAAATCCTAGAATATGTATTTTATTATTTATCAATAATAAAGGATTTGCAGAAGTCTCATACAAACATCCATCTCCTAGTTTAAGGGGTTGGGGGGTAAAAGTTCCAAGTTTCAGAATTATTCTATTGTTTGTGTACTAAACCTAGCTTACATACCAAATTTCAGCTTTCTAGGTCATCGGGAAGTACCCCAGAGGTTTTGATACATAAGTGAGTGAGTGGCAAAATCGGCGTATTTTAGGTACCAATAAAACCTAAAGTATAAAAGCTAGATCAATGAAATTTAGTACATTTCATATGTTCCCTAACTGCATCTTAACCTGTGAATTTGGGCGCTCTGGACGGGACTGGGACGAAACTATGAGGGTTTGAAAATGAGACGAAACGGTTCGAGAAAAGGTAGGTAGTGCCCCGCCTCTTTTTTTTTCGTCTTGGCGGGGGCACTACCGTGCCCCCAGATGTAAGTAGTTAGTACCAGGAACAAAAGTCGAGTCGTTTTTAAACAAATTATAAAAAAAAACTTTCCTAAAAAGGATATAAAAGGCACTTCATAGATAATGTAGGTAACGCATGCAGGAGTAAGTTCTGAAGAGGAAAGTAATAAAACGCGAGTGGAAAATGAAGACAACACAAGTAATATAGGCATAACAGAGTTGCGAGTCAAAGTCTGAAGGCAAATTGTTTGTTTTGTTCCAAGTTGAGAGTCGGGTATTAATGCGTACATTTACGGGCGTATAAGATGCTAATATATTAGGTATCGATACTTTTAGAGACTGTTTTACGTAACTAAATAGTAGATTATGTGACTGCACATAATGAAAGGTATTAAACATGAGTGTGGGTTTATGAAACGAGCCGAAGGCGAACGAATAACATCACACGAGTGTTAAAAAAAATAGTTTAGGAAAAAATGGCTTCCGGACAAATGAAAATTTGGCGAAACGTTACAGATGGGAAACAAAAAGTATCTTCCGATAGGTAACCGTAATAAATACCTCCATAAATCGTACAACTGAAAATTTATACAAAATTTTGGGTTAGTCTCAATAATTCGGCTTTAATGGAGACAGTACCTACTCGACTACTTGACTTCCATTATCCGAGCACGACCTCTTCGCATTACGTCCACCAATCAGAGCTCCCTGCCCATCCAATACTACTCGACAAATAAAACCTACCTTTATTTAACAGTGAAAGGGCTCCTTTCCCAGTTAAACCAGCGAATTTTATACGAGCTTACTGAATTAACCCGTCGAAATCAATTCCATGCAAATCGGATTCCAATATCGAGCGGACGAATTTGCAAATCAAAATTGGTATAATGGGGTACTGGCGATTTTGAGGGCGAAATTTTTGTCTTTTATTGAGTTAAAAACGAATTTCGTTTGGTAAGCTGGTTGTTATTTATTTTTTGTGTTGGCAGTATTAGTGGGCGGTTTTCACGACATTTGAGCGTTATACGACATTTGGTGATCACTGATCAGAAGGTTGCCTTTGGCAGGATGAACCTTCTGAACCCTAAGAACATTTTAAGGAGAGCTTTATTGAATTTTAGTGATGGGAGGAGTTACAACGTCATCTATTTTTTTTGTATGGGATTTTGATATTTCGTGTTCTGAATCCTATCATGTGGGGTGTCTAATGAAAGGGCTTCATAGGCTGATTCCAAATATATTAGGGGTGGAACCTTCTAAGGTTCATTCTGCCAAAGGAAACCTTATCTGATCATCAAATGCCGTAATATTGAAGCATACATCGCCCACTATATTCGAATGGGTTACCTATCTGAAACACTAAAAACGTTAATCCGAATTTCGTTTCGACAAGAACTATTCGACAAATAGGTATTTTTTTAGCATTTTAACTTATTTTCATTTGTCCGAAAATTCCATTCGATATTTTTACGATTGGGCATTAATTGTTTAGGTTTTTTATTCACTCGATTAATGACACGTTTCCCTAAATCTCATTTGTCCGTAATATCAGTTTTCCGATGTAACGTTTCGGTTTATTAATTATTCGACTTTTTTTGTATGACTTTGGTTTCATTCGTCCGATGTGACGATTCGGTTTATTAACTACTCGACTGTTCTCAAGTGGACTGGTGGTTCTGTTGTGGTCACAGTTCTAACCTAACCTAACCCAGCCAGGTCGGTTTTGGAGCTTTGCCGACTGCTGCCGCGGCACGCTAGCTTCGCTCGCTCGGCTCGCGCGTTGTTGTGGTCACAGTTCTAACCTAACCTAACCCAGTCAGGTCGGTTTTGGAGCTTTGCAGGCTGCTTCCGCGGCACGCTAGCTTCGCTCGCTCGGCTCGCGCGCTGTTGTGGTCACAGTTCTAACCTAACCTAACCCAGCCAGGTCGGTTTTGGAGCTTTGCCGGCTGCTGCCGCGGCACGCTAGGTTCAATCGCTCGGCTGTGGTCGCAGTTCTTATGTAATGCCAAAAATATCACGTAAATGAAAAAATGGGTATTAAACGAAAGACATCTCAATTCAGAGGGCAAGTGAATGGGGCGGGAAAAGTTAAAAGGTAAACTGAAAATTTGTTGTAATGTATGCAGTGCTAAAAGTATCACTGGGTAAATGAAAAATGAGCTACGAAAAAAATACGTATACGTATAAAGTTTTTCGGACAAACGATACTTCTACTAAATGTGAAATGGTGAAAAGAAAAATGTACGAATCCTATCATCGGACAAACGATAATAATTCGAATAGTTTTCGGATAAATGAAATTCGGTCAATGGTTTTTAGTGTTTGAGATAGGTTACCATTCGAATGGCATATTTAGTTTCCGACCGAAAAGTGGATTTTGAGGTGTAAACGAAAATGATTAGACATTAAATGGAAACGGAGAAGTGCAAGTTGGACTCGCCCGCCGAGGGTTCCGTACACATTCATACCGTTACGTAACCTATATGATTGGTTATGTACTTTAAATAAAAACTATATTTTTTTAACCACTCAATTTCTTTTGGTAACTACGGCTATCTGTCAAGTGGTTAATGATATATGTAATTACAGACGGTATTACTTGTCAAATTTCAGTTCTAAGTAGGTGAACGGAAATACCCTATATATTTTGATCCCCTTGAGAGTGTCGAAATATTTTCTGCGGCATAAACGGCCATATCTTTTATTTACGTTACACTGAAAAAAATATCCAGTGAAGCCTACTGACATTACAGTAAGCGTAACCGTTATTGCAGTTAGGTTTACTGAAATGTCAGTAGGCCTAACTGTTATTGCAGTAAGACTTTACTGTAATGTCAGTAGGCTCCACTGGCTATTTTTTTCAGTGTAACTTGAAGTTTGATTTTAACACATCTTCAAGGGACTGTAGATTTGAGTTACCTAAATGTCGTTTTAATTTCAACTTAATACCTCCACGCGTTTCCGACTACGTTTTGTGGTACGGAATCTCATTTTGCTTTATTTAAACACCTACGAAGAGAAATGTCAGGCTTGAATTAAAAAAAAAAAAAAAAAACACGACATGTCGTATTAATTACTCAGAAGTCAAAATCTACACCAATTCTTTCAAACAAAATTTATCAACTAAGCTACGTTACACACAAAACATTTAATACTTATGCCACATTGTCTGTCTAGGGAACAAAGTGTTTTTTTTTCCTATAGGCAAAAAATTACTCGAGCGATATACATGTAGATTATGTTAAATCTTTTGCCGCTCCATCAGCCACCTGTTGACACGCCAATGACCTGGAAAAATAATAATGCATTTCATCCTCACCTCTAAAACTAACAAAATTGCTTTTGTCATGTTCTAACAATACGTAACGTACGTAACGTGGTTGAGGAGAAAACCATTTAACATAAACCATAATATAAATGGCTCAGTACAATTTCCGGAAGATCACAATTTTTATTTTTCGATAGTACTTGTAAGAATCTACAAACGGTCATTAATTTTTTACCATGTTTTTCCAAATTAGTTTTTTAAATGACAATTTGACAGTTGGCAATAAAATTGACTGACGGGATCTTTGCCTTCGAATCCCAACTATACTATATCTATGAATCCCAATTGAAATAAAATCGTCGACGGTCGGCACTTGTCAAATCACGAATATGGCCAATCTGAACACATCGCTCAAATGTTACTAAAATTAATTTAATTCTGGCAGCAGGTATGATCGCTGAAATGGTTTTATATCGACGTCATCCCAATTGGACCGGCGAGCCAACATTTAACTCACAAATCTGTCACCATGTCTTTAAGATATTTTCTGAGATTGACTCTTATAAAGTAGAAACAAAAACTACTTGAAGACTTGACGCAGACCTCTTGCAATTGCTTTCTGTTTCAAATTGTCTTTCAATCCGTCGTAAATATTCTTCGTAAATAAATAGAAATCCGATCGATAGCCCGGGCGAAGGGGGAAGGGGTCACTGGGGGTTGCGATATCAACAGGTCCCGTATTCTATGGAAAATTCGCACTAAATTATCATCCAGTTTCTGTGTAAACAGCAGATTTTATAGCGGTTGATTGGTTCTTTTGCCTCTCTTTCAGGGCTTTGCTTTTCGATTTTATGTTATTAGCTGATTAGCGAGTCTGCCGAGATTTTACGAGTTTGCACGATCCGATTGTTTTCACGCGTTTTTATGGTTTGTTGACATCACGGCAAATAATAATATTGAACACATATTACACGTACTTATGTGATTTGTATCGGTCATACATAATTATATTTTTTTGTTAATGGAGCTGCTTGATGTATAACTTAATTATTAGTTGAGCACTTGGATAAAATACATATCATCATCAGAGGCTTCTGTAACAGACGATTTTATACAGATCTTTTTGGTGACTGTGTAGTCACCAAAAAGTTATAAAGCTCTCTAGCGGTAAGGGCGCCTGTTGTTTACTTCTAATTGCAATTTATTGCATTGTATTTCTCCTCTATGTTTTATGAGGTGTGGAATACAGAGTACTTGTATTGTATTGCGGCTTCATCTTTCGCAAATTTGTAGTAAGAAGACTCTCGTTCAAGGCGTACTTATTGTAAGAGAATCCCAGTATGTCTTACACCAAAAGAGATATTTTGAAGAAAATATTGTAAAATTAGACGTATTGCTCACTGTCGTGTTTACCTACGTTAGAGATCGGAATCCCTTTTTTATATTTATTCCCATCAGAAAGATGGTGTCTTTACGGTAGCGGACAAATTTTTAAAGTAGAATATAGTGGCAAGATATTCGATAGACATTAGTGTCAATGAGGCTCTGTACCGTTGTAAAGAAGCATAAGGGCCTTATCACACGCGATTTGCGAGCGAATTTTGTATGAAGACGATCACCCAGCGAGTTCAGCGCGACGCTTCTTTTTATAGAAAACTCGCTCGCAAATCGCAAATTTGTAAGGCCCTAAAGAGACATCGCTTTAGTCTTATAAAATAAGCCCGAGTGAAAACAAAAGCAAAGGAAAAGTTATTTTGCCTCTACTTACAAGTATGCGTATCGCGTACTTGACAATCTTACTTCCATCTTGTTTTCTATGTACCAATGGGTACATATGGAATAGAATTGCCAATGTAATATCAAGCTTAAGATATAATAGTAGAAGGCGTGCGCAACTTAGTTTGCTCATGGAAGATGAAACCCATAACTTCCCTTTTTGCTTTGTCGTTGTTGACAAAGGAGAATCTTATATCCATCCTTAGATATATACCTACCCAGCTACAAGTGTACCGAAAATGGTTTATTTTATTTGCGCGATTTTAATAAATATAAAACAATTGTACATTTATATTACAAAATCCACTAAATCTCGGCATGCAAACAACAATCATCCCCACGTAAGTATATGATATATGATATATTGACTGCTATAAATAACTTTGTTCACTTTAAAATTAAACGCGATTTAGATTGGTATTTGGTATTTTTCTATCCAATAGAATTTCTAAATATTTTATACCACAGTAGGAGAAATCTGAACACCCGTATATACCTTTTTCTAGGTTATGTAATGTCTCCCTTGTTACGCGATGCTTAGACATGTAACATACCAATAGGTGATTGTCTGCTGGTCTTTCAATAGGTTTTATACTTTTTTGCGCATAATTTTTTTTGCCGGGATCTCGGCCTCTAGAATTGCGATAGTACGGCATATGCGATAGCACATCAACGTTAATAATTCGTGCTAAAAATAACTAAGTACCTAATTTAGAAATTTATGAAACATGTAAATGCAAAAAACCACTAAACTATTTTTTATATTGAACCATTGATACGGAGGGGTAAAAAAGGTGCGGTGCGAATCGATGCGATCGGTGGAGAGGTTAACCGGTAATCCAGAGGTTCCAGGTTCGATTCCCGGTCTCTTCCACCAGGTTACACATTTCAATTTCTCTATGTGCTTTGATCTTTGTATTAATGATTCAATCACAAATTTCTCAAACATTTAAGAGTCAAATTGACTTACGTACTCAACACCAATTTGACACATGTCTCACGTTTTGGATAAAATTCCTAATTCCTAATACACTTGGAGTGAATTGTTTCCTGAAAGAGACTTGCTCAAAGAATAAAACATAAGACGCGGCGGAATGTGAAAGTCACGAGAGCTGACTGGAATATCAAATAGCCACTAAGCAAACTGTGTGGAGTATGAAAGTGCCAACTACGATTACAGTCAACGATGACATTCATGTTTTAGTTAAGAGGCCTTATTCTTTTTAATATTTTTTTTTATATAATGACAAATGTATTGGTAATTTCATCTAACTTTGAGTTCTAAAAAGTAACAGCTATTTCATGCTTTAATTGCGTGCAGTCGAAAATAAGTTGAAAAAACTAATTTTCCGCGTGTATGTTGTCAATATCGGGTAATTTTTTAAACATAAAATTATCAATAAAAACTTCTATTTGTTCTAAGTAGTAACATTAGTAATATGTTAAGAAACATGTTTGATCATAGAGAAAAATATCTAAAAAATTCAGCATTTTTGAATAAAATAAGGAGTCTGAAAGTGTCTTTTAGAACCAATGATGTTTTGTAAGAAGATACGTTAAATACACTAACATAACAGCTGCAATATTTATTTTCTTCATCTCGGTCAGTGGCATAAGCTTTTATCTCTAAGGCGGCGTCATGATGATGTCAAAGTGGCGTTATATAATATATATATTATATATATTATATAACGCCACTTTGACATCATCATGACGCCCCATCCTGTTACAGGATCCACCTGGTATACAAATTATGTATACTAGGTGGGTCCTGTAACAGGAGCAAAAAATTAAAACATAGATTTTACTCGTCAAACTGAACAACATCTGTTCAGAAACTTTTTTAAATATACTGTTTTCATTATGTTCATTATTTCAAACAAAGTAAATAGCATTTTTAATGTAGGTACGCCGTCCAACATTGACATCGCCTTAGCATTGACATAGCTGACACTAGTAAACAAAATTTTTCGCAATACATTGCTTCTTTGAATAAACTTAATTTTACAGGTTTACATTATAAATTATAAATGAGTTATTTTTAAAAGTTGTTCAGTTTGAGGGGTAGAATGTATGTTTTAATTTGTTGCTCCTGTTACAGGACCCACCTGGTATAAGACAGACCACAAATATGATTACGGACTCTACTATTAACATGTTAATTTCTAAACTAAAATATCAGGTCATCAGCAGGTATGTAGGGTAATTTTTATATTCCAAGTTTTAGTACATAAAATCTATAGGCTTATAAAAAGTAATGATACAAATATGATCAAAAAGCCGCCGGAAATACCCTAATGGATGTATCAGTATTGAATAGGCGCATTAAATAAAAACATCATTCATCCATTATTTAACTTTCAATCAGACAAATAAGATGCATCACAATTATTTTACCTCTGTGAAGTGCCACGCCAGAAACGTAATCTATCAAAATCATGTCACTACGCCCTAATATTGAAAACCAATTGCACCCAAAATGTACATTATTCAGTTCCAAAGCAAACATACATAAGTCCTTTTTGAACCCAGTTTCAAAGGTAAAGGTGTCTGTGTGGAAATATCCATCGTGACTTTCAGTTACCATATCGATTTGCTAATGCATTTTATAGGTTACCAAAACAACTTTTCACCTCACTCGCTCGGAAAACCTCCATTTATAGGGCGAAATCTGCGTGCAAAAGTCTATTTTATCCGCTAGCGTGCAAAAGTCATTTGAATTTCGAACACGACGATTTTGATTCTCTGTGGTACATGTAACTTTTTTATATTTAAGACTCCTTCAACGCGTGACTGATTTCATCAGTCGATAAATCTTCGAATAACCAATGAACGCACGCTAATAAAGGGCGATCTGGTCAGGCCGGCTAAAATCCTATGTACGTTTGAATACTTCTTTTAAAAAAAAATACACCTACAATATCACGTCCAGAAACCTGGTTGTGGTTACAGATTTTTAAGTTTTTATTTTTTCTACACTTTATTTTATGTTGAATATGTTTATATATATATTAATAGTAAGTATTTCAGTTTTATTTGCATATTTTGACTAGTAAATATATTAAATACTACACAAATTTTAATATTTTTTTGTTATAAAAGTTGGAACATAAGAGTGTAATTTCTGAACGCACCCGAGAAAAAAATAATAATTAAAAAGTTGGAAGTTTTCATAATTTACGTAAACAACGTACCTAAATTTGTTCTGTGGAAAATACATACTAGTTGTCTTACTTTATACAAATATCGAAAACAAGATAGTTAAGCCCAATTTAGAGTATTTATTCAATGCTAAAAGCCTACATTAAAACGAAAAAGGATTTGTTATAAATATTTGGAGACGATAAGTAATTTACCGAAACTATTGGCGTTTTAAAAAAAGATAAAGCCGAAATAATCTTGTTCGGATCCCATCGTTCAATAACTTCCAAAGCAAGTGTTATGGAAAATACTTCCGAGTGGCCAGCTAATCCTTCCCAGAATGCCATTCTCCCACATTCACAACGAATAATAATAATAAATAATAAATAAATAAATACTAAGGGACAATCATACACAAATCGACCTAGTCCCAAACTAAGCAAAGCTTGTACTATGGGTACTAGACGACGATATACATAATATATAAATACATATATAGATAACATCCATGACCCAAGAACAAATATTTTGCACAAATATTTGCCCCGGCCGGGATTCGAACCCGGGACCGCCGACTCAGTAGGCAGGTGTCTACCAACCGAGCCAAACGCGTCGTCAAATGTATGTCAAGTAGTTTCAAATACAAATATAATATAGCAGTGCTTAAGAAAAACTCAACGATAAAATATAGGTACACAACGATAATACAAATTACGGCCATATTACTTTTAATTGTTTTTCTGGAATCTTGCATTTTCCTCGCTGTAGTAAGGTGAAAACTTGTGTGTTCCGCATGGCTGCAAAATTATTTAGCTTCTCGTGTCTTGAAAGCCTCGCTACGCTCAGCTTTAAATTTCAACACTCGCGCCAAATAACAACTTTGCAGCCTTGCATAACAAATAACTATTTCTGTTTGCAAAAGGTCACGTTAAGTTTTGGGTGTAGTTGCTATTCCATGTTAGTGATAGACCCCTTTAGTAGTGTCCGACCGAAAATGTATTTTCGGCCGAAAACGAAAACGAAGCTTCGGCTTCGTCTAATTTTCGGCCGAAAACGAAACTGGCCAGGTGCGAGTTGGACTCACCGAGCGTTCCGTACAAAATATGAAAGGACTGCATAATTGCTCTAATGAAAAGATTAGACGCTGAAAAAGATTGTCTCCGTTTTCAGCGTCAAAAAAATGGCTGTCTCCGTGCAAATTGGACGTATTTATGCAAAAGCGAACCAGTCCTCAATATAAAACCGTTTACATTGAACCCTCTAACTATAGCATAAAGTACAAACGTTTAATGTGGTTTGGTTCCCTTTTGCATAAATACTTCCAATTAATGTCGAACTTTAACGGTCATTTCAGACTTTTAGAGCACTCCAAGCGTAGTTAGTCTCATATAGATACTATATATAATCCCAACAAAAAATAGGATTATTTATATTATTTTATTTATCATGTATCGTAATATTATGATATAACATCACTGATTGTATGCTTCGATGCCACACCGCTGTCGCTGCATAGTAATTAATGTAGGCCTTTATAGGATCTGAACTTGTTATAGTGATTTTACAATGTAGTATCTAGATAGCACCTTATACTGGTGCCGAATAAAATCCTACAACAGAGCTTGGCCGCCAATCAATGAATATTTAGACCCAGTATCATAAAATGTACCTGATGATGAATCATGGAAGTGCCTACTGGATCTCAGGACTGGTTCAACGTTGACAAGTGTGGTTTTCGTTTTTCTACTCACCTCAATGAACATTTAGAACCTGTATCATAAAATTGAACTGATAATGGAACCTGAATTTTCAAACTACGCATGTCTGCGTTGAATCAATCCTGAGATAAAGTGGATATTTCCAGGATCCATCATTAGGTCAATTTTATGATACTGGCTCTAACTGCTTATCAAAGTGAATCGGAATGTGAAAACTGCACGTATGTACCTTCAACGAATCATTAGATCCAGTAGGCACTTCCGGGGTCCACTATCATAAAGATCGGGTCAGGCTATCTTATTTAAGGCTTATTGAATATTTAATAAAAGTGGCGTGTAAAACAAGTACAATTACCAAAACGTAGTCTCCGTTTTGTTGGCGTAGGCAACCCTAGGAGTATGAAACACCCACCAATGACGACGTTGCACGTCATCCAAAATTACCAATCAGATACTAGTAGGCTAATTCTTTTGTAAAAGCGGTAAATAACAAAAGAGAGTACGGCTTCTGTATAGTGTCTTTATTCTGTGACGTTTTAGGCGTCAAAACTTTTGTACACTGAAAACCCCGCGTATGATGATGAAGCATTTGAAACAAGACATTCCCACATAAACTAGTGCGAATGAAAACGAGTTTCTACATTTTACTCCCTGCATATGCACAAATAAAAGAAACCTTATGCTAGGGCTCATGTTGTCTCGGTTGTCCGTAGCACTCTAGCTCCAAGATAAATGAAACGTTTCAATCCCATTTTAACTTTTATAATATCTGTTTAATTGCAGCGGTTTTATCAGGGCCTTTAAAGCGTTGCACTCATCATACCGCGCTAATTTAATAGAGTGCATACAATTTAACATTTCAGCACTGTCGGCCTAGTTGACAGAGATAAATGACGGATTAATCTTATTACGAAATGTCTGATGTTTTATACAATCACGTTATGAACGAAACTGTTTTAAGATTAAAAATGTTTATGTTTTCCTGATCGAGTATTGCCCCGATTTATGAAATTGTGACCTTTGCCCGTAATTTTGCGGATATGGGAGGTCCGCAGATGAACCATATGTCAAAATATGCGTCTGCCGGAGGGCTTCAAAGTGTAATTTGAATTCTCAAAATCGATCCGTAACTTTTGAGATTTTATAGAAATAAGTCAAAATTTTATTATTTTTCCGCTGTCTTGGATCGAGAATTTTTCAATAACTTGTTTTTCAGCTCGCTATTCAAGAAACGGAAAAACTGAATCTGGTTATTGAATTTAGCTACAGTTTTAGCCTTCTTAGGAAAAATGTAGCACCTAAGGGTACGCGCGAGATTACCTTTTCAATGCGTGTGAGATCTGTAGACAACTTTTGTCAAATTAAATGAATAAAACTATTTAAGTCTACTCTAACTTTCTACTAAAATTTCACATATTTTAGCGTCAAAACCAGTCTGCAATAATTAATTTGAAATGATATACAAAGCCCGTCGACGACCAATTTCAGTGCATTTCACATTTCTATAGACTTCACTATACGCTACCACTGGTTTCTACTGGTTAATTGAATCTCGAAGATCTTTTATAATCATTATTATTTTTAAAAGTTTGGTGAGATATATATATCAATTATGGAAATGACGGTTTTCACTCACGATAATGTATTGGGAAAGGCGAGCAATTTTTGGAATGCGTAAAGATATTATAAAAAGATTTACGTATAGTAATAATTATTAAAAATGGTAGAAACGCTCTTTTTATAAACTTTTATATATGTACGTAACTTGAAATATATGTACGTAACCATGTAACTATGCTTATGGAGTGGGTGGAATTTTTACATACCTACTTTAATTTGATGACTATACAACAATATGGTACCATGGTGGTGACGATGGAGCCGGAACCTGACTCTAGAAACTGTAATAGATAAAGCAATCTGTTTTGGGGTCTTTAGAACCGTCTCGGTAAGCAATTGATAGATGTCCAAAAAAAAGTACGGTCGGCATAGAACATTTTCTTTTTTTACAGAGACTTATTATTTATTACATGAACAAATTATTCCAGCACAAGTTTAACCGGCCGTCGTATTAAATAATGACACTCTTGCAATGAGTGCGTCGGCAGTATTTTATATCGGAAAAGCGGTAAAAACGGCATTATTATGCCGTAAATGAAATGAGGTAAACAGGATAAACTGAGACCATCTCTCTGAGCATCTTTCTCACGATGTGTTGTGAAAAGATTCCTCGTATTTATACAGAGACAACTTTGAATATCAAAAGAGAGACGTATTTGGTGTGGAACAACATCAAACATTTGATGTTACTGATAAGAAGGTCGCGGAACATTCTCTTGCCTTTTATTCATATGAATTTGGTGGTTATCAGTGGATTTCTTTTTTAAGAAAATATTGCCCTGGGAATTTGTGGCTTCATGTTGATACTACGCGGTGCTTCTTGATATTTTTGATGTAAATATTATTCAAAAAATATAAATTGAAAAGTTATTCAGCAAAGGTAAATGATTGTATATTATGTATATCTATTTTATCTATAGACCGGATGGTTAAAAAAAATCATATCGAAAGCCTTAATGAAAACTAAATCACGAGCGTGTTCTTTGTGTAACGATAGTTAGATATACAAAATATATGGGTAACTTTCGTTATACAACGGATTTAATAGTTTTGTTTAATTGAAGCTCCATATAACTAGATGAGTATGACGACTACTCATATAAGTTACAAATGTAATTGAATAAATAAATAAATAAATAAATAAATAATAAATAAATATACAGAATATAAAAAAAAAATGTTATACCTACATAACTGTTTAGAATTCGTAACTTGTAATGTTATTCGACGACGCGTTTGGCTCGGTTTGTAGACACCTGCCTACTGAGTCGGCGGTCCCGGGTTCGAATCCCGGCCGGGGCAAATATTTGTGCAAATATTTGTTCTTGGGTCATGGATGTTATCTATATATGTATTTATATATTATGTATATCGTCGTCTAGTACCCATAGTACAAGCTTTGCTTAGTTTGGGACTAGGTCGATTTGTGTAAGATTGTCCCTTAATATTTATATTTATTTATTTTATATATTTTATTCATACGTGATGTACTGTGTTCCATAGCCATTAAATGTGTTGTTTTCCTACATGGCACTGTTTTGTATAGTCTGTAAAAGACTGAAAGGCCTTTGATTGTACTGATTAAGGAAAATCTAAAAATAATTTCATCACCACCAGTAGCAGTCCCTGCTGAAGAGCTCCATACGAGTTCAAAACATGTCGGGTCGTTAGTAACAATTCCACGTGAAAGGTACCGCTGAATACAATAATTAAATATGTCTCACGAAAGTTTTAATAAGATTCATTTTATCACCAACGTGGTTACAACCATAAAAATAAAATGTATCTTAAACGTGGAATCGTATTTCATACTGCCGTAACGAAAAAGTATAATGTGACAGCATCGTTTCATGAAATGGAAGCTCGGCCTGAAATAGATTTCACGGGGTACGATCATTTCTCGAATTAATTTCGCCGTAGCCTGGGTCGGAGGATGGAAATTTGACAGAGTAGAATCCATAATTTTAATAATGGGTTTTATTTAATTTGATGGTTAGGCTGGAAGTGACGCAGCTGAATTCTGAGAGACCTTAAACCCACGGCGAAAAAAAGAGCGGTGTTATAAGTTTAAGATGTGTCTGTGCGTAGCTAAACGGGACTTGGGAGGACTAATTTCAGTGCGGTTTATTTAAATCGAAAGACTTGTCCGTCGAAATGTTTCTTAGCTATGTTTGTTGGAAATAAGATTAGCAGTAGACGTGTGCTCCGCGCCGGTTTTGTACCGACGCCGCAGTGTACGCCGCCGCGGCGTGAAATCGGCGTGGCCTTTGTGTACTTTGTATTTATGCGCATACAAATAATGTAACCTGTACTTTATAAAAAATTACCTGTGCTTTATATAAAGTACAGGTTACATTTTATGTATGCGCATAAATACAAAGTAAACAAGGCCACGCCGATTTCACACCGATCGGCGCGGCGCACACGTCTAATTAGCAGTTTCCACGCAAATAGGTACTACCTGTCAAGCGCTTCAGCAGGACTAGCATACGTTGCCGCATGTCTCAGCGTAACTTGTCTTGCCCGCACAGTATTGAAAGGAAAGTGACAGGTAGTGTTTATCGCGCGACAAAGAGTCGCGTGTCACAGTTACGCTAGACGTGCTAGTATATCAGGTATATAGCCAATCCGCCGACCCGGTCGCGTTAAGTGTGTGCCTCATTTATATGCGACGCCATAGATATTAGGCGAAAACTAAACTTGTAACTGTAACTGTCAACATCTAAATGTCATCGACATAAATAAATATTACTTTATTTATCCACATTTTCAAATTAAAAAATAAACATATTAAAACGTGTATTTACATGTTTATTTTAAAATTATTTTCATAATATACATTTTGATTAAAATGACATCCTCATACTTTTATTATCAATTTGAGAGGCTTGATATCAGATCAGATATGACATCGAACCTCTTTATAGTAATCCAGAATATTCAGTGAGCACATATATTAATTTAATTATATCGACATCTTTTTTATCGATATCCTCTCCCTAGAACGTGCCCCGAGTTATCCTAGGTATGTAATGTCACTTTATGCAACTAGTCAAGTTTAGTTACCGTTAACCCCTCGTATGCGATATCAAAAATTTGCTAACCACACAGATTCGTGTTTAAGCATACGATGGGTTCAAGGCGATATATACCTGGGAGATCGTTTATTTTGCAATATCTGAAAGTAACCTCGAATTAGCGCCATGTCTTACCAACGTAGTCAGTAATTTATTTTATTTATTAATAGAGACAATTTCGTCTGACTTCTCATTATTTTCACCCTTGAAAATGAGGGACGGGTACATTTTGTTTCCCTTATTATCTACCCCCAATGCCGTGGTTATTGGGCGCAACCACTTATAAAATTTCATTATGGCGGATGACAGGTTTTCCGGGAGAAAAATCGAGGGATCTTTGCAAATCGCTCCTTAGGGATAGAAAGTTGCTATATGTATTTATTATGTCTATTATTATGTCGATTATTGTATGCAGATCTGCCTATTAATATTTAAGTACGTTTACTGCATTTTTACTTGATTTTCTAGTTTTAAGTTGTTTTGCATAATCTACTAAATTCAAACGTTTACCTAAAGGTTGTCTGGATAAGATCGCTATTTAGCGATAAGACCACCGGTAGTTTAACTCTGATTATATTATATTTACTGTATATATATATCTATAAATATTGTTGCAAGTGCGGCGACAAAAAAGTAATTTAAATAATAACTAGATAAAGTCTTATAAATTATAATACAATTTAATTAAATGTTTAACTTACGATTGTGCTGATACAGGTATGTGCGTATTGAAAAATCATGGTCAGCAAATATTTTTATCGTGAATATGAAACTATTACACTTTCTCAACACCATTGTTTCTGAAAAACTCTATGCATATAATACATTAATTACACACATAGGGTGGTGAATTCGCGTATGTCCCAGGCTGTACGAAATACACCCCGTGGTTTGTCTAAACTTTTACGTTTCTTGCCTTGGCAAGGAAGTGAGATTTTCTTCCCTTCCCGTGTAGCGGTCAGAAAATCGCACTTTCGGCCTACGGCGACCTAAACTAACACATACCTACGGTATTGGATATACATATCAGGTGGTCAGTTAATTTTGTAATTTTTAACACTTGATTCGACAAATAATTACGAAGGTCGCTAGTTCAAGCCTCGTTATGGTAAAATAGAGCAAAAAATTCTGGTTCGGAAAATATGGAAATTGGTGGTCAAAGAATTTGTTCACCCTGCCATACACTGCCAAATTAAGGGCTAATATAAATTAACTTTTCAGAAGTACGAAGCCAAATTAAATTTGTACTTTCATGAATTATTTATATCCTTTTATCGTTTTACCCGCGTTATCTGAATTATGTATTTAAAGTAAATCCAGCGGGTCTCTGAGGAAGCATCTTATCACGCAATAGATAAATGATAAAGTGCAAGCTATAAGTGCGAGAGTAATGGAGGAACAATTTTCTTAATAATAAATATGCTAACTAATAACTAGTAGGTACCTAAACATATTAGTTTCAGGTAGTCATCGGGGGGCACGGCAGTGCCCCCGCTAAGTCGAGCGCGAAGCAAACACTGCCGTACCATCCTTTACTGGAACCATTTCACCGCATTTTCAGGCCCCTATTTGAGCACCTCTGGATAAGACCAGAACGCAGAAGTTTTTGTCATCCAGTAAGCTATAATTACATACTTAAAATCCAAAATTTCAAGTCTGTAGGTCATTTAGTTCCGAAGTTAAGCGAAAGCAAAGTTTCGCATTTACGACACTCACT
The DNA here is from genome assembly GCA_905147355.2 of Apotomis turbidana. Lineage (NCBI taxonomy): Eukaryota > Metazoa > Arthropoda > Insecta > Lepidoptera > Tortricidae > Apotomis > Apotomis turbidana. The sequence goes on along the minus strand of LR990280.1, from coordinate 52,796,270 downwards.
GAGTGAATGCACTCACTCATGATAATCAGTAAAGAACTAGTACTTCCCATAAATTCAGAGAGCTGAAATTTGGTACAGAGTTAGGGTTTAATGGCCACATAAAGCGAAAACTATAAAAATTGGCCAAGTGCGAGTCCGACTCGCGCATGAAGGGTTCCGTTCCATAAAACAAGTTTTGTTGTATGGGAGCCCTTAAATATTTATTTTATTTTATTTTTAGTATTTGTTGTTATAGCGGCAATAGAAATAGATCATCTGTGAAAATTTCAACTGTCTAGCTATCACCGTTCGTGATATACAGCCTGGTGACAGACGGACGGACGGACGGACAGCGAAGTCTCAGTAATAGGGTCTCGTTTTTACCCTTTGGGTACGGAACCCTAAAAACTAGGATAATCGAAGATCTGGAGTACTCTGATTAGAAAACACAAGAGCCCAACCAAACTATTAGAGATCGACATACCGCCTTTACAAAAAATATTCAACTTGTTGTTGTGTTCGGTCGGCCGCCGTCGCGACTGATCATCTCTCCTGATGATGGATCGCGTACCGATTCGAAACATGTCGAGCGTTATTCGACTTCTATGACGTACGAGTAAACCCGTTTAAGTATTTTAATATTCAACTTAGTGGGCCGCTTCATTTGATGTCAAAAATCCAAGGTCTGAAGTATTTTGACGACGCGTTTGGCTCGGTTTGTAGACACCTCCCTACTGAGCCGGCGGTCCCGGGTTCGAGTCCCGGTCAGGGCAAATATTTGTGTGATGAACTCGAATATTTGTGCTTGGGTCATGGTTGTTCTATGTATTTAAGTATATCTTTATCTATATAAGTATGTCTATCGTCGTCTAGTACCCATAACACAAGCCTTCTATTGCTTAATTTGGGACTAGATCGATTTGTGTGAGGTTGTCCGATATTTATTTATTTATTATTTATTTGATGAAGAACCCTCAGCTGGGTCAACTGTATTAGAGATATGGTAATGCCCCCTTCTACTATTGGTACATTAAAAAATCGACTGTCATTGAAAAAATCCAGCGTAGTGGGTACACATCTTCTAATTTAATATAGCCTATAGCGTCCCACAGCTGGGCGGGTTACGTATTACAATCCCGAAAGTTCATAATACCTAATAGTAATTGAAATACCGATGGTCAAAATACCGAAAGTTCAAAAAGCCGATATTCGATAAACCGAAGCTCAAATTACCTATTTTCAGAAAATCGAAAGTTTCTAAATCTCGAAATTTTATAATCCCGAAAGTCAATGAGCACTTTAAAAGTGTCAGGACACTAAACTAATCTGACTTTTCCGTGGAACCGATCTGCTCCGGCGCTGCGGGATGTTCAGCCCCTCCGCCCTAGCGTAAGAAAGTGCGGCACCTACGCTTGCCTTCGCAGCTTTCGGCTTTTTGGTCACCTTCGGCGACCAGCCCCAGCCGCTGCGGCTCGCTTGATGCCCGCGCTTTCTTACGGCAGCCGGGGGCTGCCCTCCCTCCGCGCCTCCGGCCTTTTATATACACTCTAGGGGTAGGGCAGACAAGACCACGTGGAATCGGGGTTGACAGCTTCGGTTCTGTGGCAAGTCGATTAAGAAAAGGAAAGAGTCCGGGAAAGTGGGAAATTATGACACTAAATATTCGATATTATGATAAAATATTCTGTTATAAACTGCCAACCGAACCGAACTTGTTTGGAACCGAAGCTGTCAACGCTCGCCTCCGCAGCTTCGGCTTTTTGGTCACCTTCGGCGACCAGCCTCAGCTGCTGCGACTCGCTTGATGCCCGCACTTTCTAACGCTGCGCTGCTGTCAAATGGCAGAACGCTGCAAGTCATAAAACCTAGTTTCGAGAAAAGTGTGTTTAAAGTCTTGAACATGTCGGCCTTGGATTTATCTATTATTTATGATCTTAAATGGTTGAAATTTATATAGATCAGACATTATGATATACTTTATACAGCCGAAAAAGAAAATAAAATATTTTTAAGACAATAAATTAAATAATAATGCAAACGCGTTTTGCCAGTAGAACCCTGAAGTAACAAGAATACTGAATGACGTGGCAAAACGCTGTAACGTCTTAGTTGCATCGTTATGCCATATTATTCCCCAGCCATAATTTAATAATGTTTAGCATGTAAGTCATTTTGTATTATGAGTGCTAGTGAAAAAGTCATAACTTTAATTAAAATTTGACGGTCAACTGAATAAAAGTCGGACTGTCGCACCGATGGTTCTGTGCGTACTATGAAAGTACGGTAACCACACTCTAACGAAAAGATAAACTGCACTCAGCGATGAAGTTAACTTTACCATTAGAAAACAGTTTTACGTACTCTATGTTTTCTTTATATTTACTTGTAGTATAAGACGGTACTTACTTGCCAATTTTCATAGTTATAGGTCAACGGGAAATCGTCTGTTGACAACCAAAACTCACTAAGTAACAAATATCTACTTAAAGCTCGTATCTGAGTGCACGCTTTTGGAGAATGAGGACTAGTAGAATTACCCCAAATGATTATTCTGTATGCCATCAATGAATGGAAATGCGAAAAAACACAGTATTTAATTGCATTTAAGTATGAATAATAAAAAAACAACTGGTAACCTCAACCAAATTGTTTACATATATATAGTTAAATTGAAAATAACAACAGAATAAAACTATGTGGGTATACTGAGTTATGGCAAAAACACTTGCATCTCATTAATTTTAGCTACCTATATTCAATATAACTATGTCGATTGATTGCTACTTAACGCGTTTTGGCGTGTTGTTAGCAATCGCGCGGTTATTACCGGAGGTTTTCCTAAAATGCTGCAAGTTCCATTTACAGCGTTCTGCCTTTCCTGCATAGCTAAACGGTCTTGTCACGTCTTGTTTAAATAACAGAGTAACTAGTGTTATCATGTTTTGCTTGGACTAGCGTATAGTTACCGTGTTTTACCACTTTTCTACAGCCCTAATTAAATGAGATATAAAAATTCAGAAAACAAGGTATGATAGAAGAGTCTAAAAGGAATCGTTTTGTACAAGGCAACTTAAAACGCTGTAACTCAAGTTGCAGCGTTTTGCCATTTGACGGCAGCGCTAGGGCGGAGGAGCTGCACATCCCGCAGCGCCGGAGCAGATCGGTTCCACAGAAGAGTTCACTTATAAATAGTAAGTATAGTAGTTGGCAAGTAGGTTACGTAATTTAGGTTAATATTCTTTGTATAAAATAAACATTAGAATCTGTAAGACTACAGAAATATAATTCTCGACAGTTTAAATAATATTCCGGATTACAACCTTCAGGCAGGATCATAGTCTTCGGGATTACAGTCTTCGGGATTTCATTCTTCGGGATTACAGTCTTCGGGATTATAATATTCGGTATTTCATCCTTTCGATCAAACGTTCTTTCGGGATTTTAAGCTTTCGGTCAAGTAAACATTCGAAATTTTAATTTTCGGCCTTCCGTCCATAGGTCTTATGAAATTCGGTATTTTATACTTCAGCATTGTAATACGTACCCGCTGGGCGAATGCCTCCCCTTCTGCTTTTAATACGCATATAAATAAAATTAAAGGAAAACTCTGGATAAGACTAGACTGGCTTTTATACTTATACTTACAAATTTACAAGAAGAAATAGTCGAACGATTAACTTTATTCTACTCGAATATTACACAAATTAAATAAACAAATTACACCAAAATATTAATTTCGCTCAAAATTTGGTCAAAATATAATGCATTGGACTAAGAGTGGCGGTGAACACGTCGCTAGATGGCGCTTACTGTATTTTTAAACGCGCCTACGTTTGTTTTTCCGATAATCTTATATGGCGAAGTGGCAACCGGCCGCGTTACAGTCGCTTACGACATTCTTCTATTGCGCTCGGAAACGTTTGCTAGGGATTAGGAGGGATTATTTGCATTTCGTTGATTTCGCTTATTATTTCGTGAGGTTTGCTAAAGTGAATTAGCAGGTTGTTATAAAACAATATGCCCACGTTTCTACAAAAAGAAGTGAAATCCCACCAAAAACATTCTGTAAAAAACTAGCCAAGTCTCGATGGAGCTGCTTGTTTATCTCTAAAAAGTAATGAAATCTAGACAAAGTCGTACCAAGTCTAAGGTTCCTTACTGCGATTTCTTTATTATTATAGTTAATGTTGTGTGACTTGGCCGTTGAAGAGTACATAAGGGTACAACACCAGGTGCTCCATGACACCATTGCACCAATCTGTCGCCAGAACCGCTACCCATTGACGATGGAAAATTGCCACTTGGAAAACGTTGATTCAACAACCAGTCAATTGTAGGCTTGATAAAGCTGCGTATTTCAATAATAGTTATGTATAGGCGAGCCTGAAACAAACAGTATAAAAAATATTTCTAGTACAGACGGACCTCTAATCATTGATAGAAGTCCGTCTGTACGTCTATTTTATGTTAGATCGGTGGTTGATTTGACGCTCCAAAAAGAAGAGAGCAGAAGTCAGCATTGTCAATGCTGAATGCATGTGCTGCACAATCAACAACAGCCTAAAATGAGACACTAGCGAACCAATACCAGTATGGGCTATTATCTCGCTTAACAAACATAGGTAGTTACAACAGATATAACATTATGTGTACCTAAACAAAATTGACTTGTAGCGGTTCTGGGGACAGATTGGTGCAATGGTGTCATGGAGCACCTGGTGTTGTACCCTTGTGTACTCTTCAACGGCCAAGTCACACAACATTAACTATAATAATAAAGAAATCGCAGTAAGGAACCTTAGACTTGGTACGACTTTGTCTAGATTTCATTACTTTTTAGAGATAAACAAGCAGCTCCATCGAGACTTGGCTAGTTTTTTACAGAATGTTTTTGGTGGGATTGATTTTACTGTTACACACTGAAAAAAAAAAAAATTTGTTGACAAAAAGACAGTAGCCCAATTGTTAGTTGCTAGTTACATAAATCCGAGGACTGACAAGCTCAGGGCTACTACTAACCAAAATAAGTTATGTAAAATTAGCGTAAATTTAGGTTACTACTAAGCACAATTTGTCTATTTTCGAGTAGTTAAATATTCAGTTTTTCAGTGCATGACTACGATGTACTATTTACAAAATGTATCTAACATAAATCAACTCAATAGCAAACAGCTATTCGTTGATCAATAAAACGCTTTTGACAGAGGAATCGACCTAACCATAAATTGTTACCGACATAAAATAAAATCAGATCCCTTTTATAGGTGCGGCGTCGCTCTACCTGTTGAGCGGGTCGCTACGTACCACATAAATACGTACACATAGGTAGACTCTTGCCTAAACGCTCGCGATTTTTCGACCGACTTCGAAAAAGGATGTTTTTTATTTGTGGTTTTTATTCGTTATTACCTTCGAACACGATAATATTCTGATCTATGATCCCGGTATGACGTGTCTCTTATATTTTTGTAGATATACGTAAACACGATTTATTTTCGAAACGAAATGTGGTGATTTGAACTAACCAACTATCAGCCTACTTGGTTTGGGAGTCATTTAAAGATTCTCTAGTATACGTATAATGTATATTGTATTAGGTACGCATCTTTTCTGTGGACGCAAAGTTAAGGGGTTTAATTTTTTTTGCTTTATCCGTCTTGAACAGCTATCTCTCTACCTGCATAAACTATTATATTATATACAGGAAAGCAAGTACCTACGACCCTATAATTTCTATTAATGTAACATGTAATAATAAAGCATTTTAAAATATAAATAAACTCTAGAGTGCCCATGCTTATATTGTAAAATTATTTTAATAAAGTATACCTTGTTTTAAGTAATCTAAATATAACTCGTTTCAAATGATCATCAAAGCGCTGTCAGGCCACGAGATCAGCGGCGAGCATCGGTGTAAGCGAGAGACCGCCCTCCGTCCTTCTGCTCACTCCTATGGCCGCTCCAGTCGGTGTGAGTGCCACGCTTCAAGAGTCCCCTCACACCCATGACGTCCGCTTTCCGCTGCCCTCGTTACCGTTAGTACTAAATCTTACTTCCTTATTAAGTGGCTGTGTGAGTGAAAGACCGCGCTCCGACCGTCCGCTTACTTCTATGGCCACCGCTCTTCGCTCATGTTGTGGCTGGGCTGCTACTTAACAATATGGCTCTCAATGGTTTACTAAACCATTACAGAATTATTTTCCGCAGAATGTTAATTTTGCAGAAAGTGTCATTACGAAACATTTTCCGTCCGCTTACCTAGGTGAATAATCGGAATTTGTAAGGCCTTTTCGTCGATAATATTGTTAAAATAGATGATTGTTGCCCCGAAGCCACTCCCGAGTGCGATCCTAGTTAGATCATTATTAAAACGACTGGCTTTTCCGTTTCGGTAATATGGTGAAAACGGAATGATGCTAAAACCGCGCGGTTAGAACGCTCGGAGAATCACTCGCTACTCCAATGGCCACCGCTCTCCGCTCCCGCTCTTAGCTGATGTTGTGGCTCGATTGCGACGCAGCAATAAGGCTCCCAATCCCTGGTCACCATGGATACAAATCTTACTTCCTCATCTCGGTACGATCAATCGTGACTCACCGTTTACGTGGTAGCTTAGGCGCCAATAAGGCCAAACTATTCACTATACACCGTGGCCGTTAATAACCCGAAATATTTAAACCACGTATTTTTGAAGACAAAACGAGTAAATAATGTTATATCAACATGGGTCTAATTATGTGTCTTAATTAAATTACTATTTCAGTACAAAGTAAATCATATTAACTGCCCGCTTCTTTGTGAACAAGTCTTTAGTTGAAGAAGAGGTGAGCGAGCATCACGAATCGCTCCGAAATCATACGACGGACGGCGAATGCCGTGACTTTTGTTCTATGACAAGAAGTGTCAACTTATCATTGTCTCAATATTACAGGGTTCTATGTTTCACTTTTGACGAGTTCAAATTTGAACATTGGCATAATGACATGAATTAGGGTGTGTTAGACGGGAGATTTTTTAACTTTTGATTTTTTTCAAATAATTTATATCTCCTTAATTATGAGTTTTTGGACTAAATGTTACATAAGTTTATATACTCTAATTAGGCTCTAGTATCGTAAGCTTAAATCTTTCGGGTTATTAACGGTCACTGTGTATAAATAAAGCTGTATTTGATGACAGCTCAAATCAGCTACTCTTTATGAAGTGTCAAAAACGTTTTTTTAGTATGAATTTTCTATGAAGATACTGGCTTGTGACATCACAAAAATCAGTATTCAAAGCAAGTCTTCTTTTTCAATTAAAAATAGTATGGTGTCCAAAAGTTAGTGGTTGTTTATTAGGTTCCGTGCATTTTTTTTCCGTAGTCAACTAGGAACCCTTATAGTTTCGCCATGTCCGTCTGTCCGTCTGTCCGTCCGCGGCATAGCTCCGTGATCATTAGTACTAGAAAGCTGAAATTTGGTATGAGTATGGGTATGTATCACGCTGACAAAACATTAAATAAAAACAAAATATTTTTTTTTCTCTGGTACGTTTTTCGTTTCAACACTAGTGTGTGGGATGTCGTTGAATAGGTCTTTTGAAAATAATAGGGGTCTCCAAACATTATTTTTTGATAAAGTCAGCAGTAATGTAAATATTCGCTCCGAAAATAAAAAAAAAACGCGTCCCCCCTCCCTCTAACTTTTCAACCACAGTTAAAAAAATTATGGAAAAATTCAAGAACATAAGGCCTTATAAGTACTTTCAACGAAAACTAATTGAACAAAATCGGTCGAGCCGTTTTTGAGTTATCGCAAAATTTCATAATTTTCTTAAAATGACGTAAGTTGACTTCCAGAAGGTAATAAGTAATTACAGTTACTTTGGCGTTTACGATCTTTTTATAGAGCTTGAAATCTTTCTCGTAATTTAAACCTAAAACCGCTGTTTTAAGCCCGTCTATTGTGGAGGATGGGCAACTACGGAACCCTACACTGAGCTCTTGGCCGGTTTTTTTGAATGTATGGTTAGTGGTTTTAATGACATAATTAAATTTTACTATAGTCAAATACCGTATTCAATTCAACCGTCGGTAGTAAATACAAAGTGATCCGTGTTAGTACTTACTTACCCGGATTGAGATGTGCCGTGCTCGAGAACGTTTCCCTATTTGTATGTAAACAGAACGTTCTCGGGAAAATTTCCCATACAAAATTAGGAAAGTTTCCAGAATTTCTCGAGAACGGTACATCACTACCTGGATCACTTGTCAGTGATAGGTACGATAAATTGACGAGGACATTATAATTTCGAGACCGTGAAAGTGATAAATAGATATATGACTTTCACTGTCATGAGATTTGTTATAAAATAAGATAATACCTACCTATGATTACTTATTTCGAAACAATTGAAGTTTTAAAAGTTATTACAATAGTGGAAATATACCTAATGAACACTGACTTAACTCATAGCATGTCGTTCCTATACATAAAAACCGTTTTATTTGGCGAGTCCAATATTTCGTCTAAAGCTACAAAATTTCTCAGTTCATCACGAAACTATCTAAATAAGTAAGTAGGTAAGTAATTATTTATTTGTAAAACATAGGTACTTAACATAATAAAGGATGATACAGAGGTACAAATCTCTAAACAGGAGTAAAATTAGCTGGATCCCGATTTTGTTACTTTCTGTATTGTATTTTCACTTAAACCGTACAGACTAAACTACGACAGAGAAAGAGAGATTTGACAACTACAATTGCCTATACTGTAAAATTCAGCCAATGTGACTTAGCCAGATCTTTACCTTATTTTACTATATGAAATAAAAAATCGTTTTGGTCACGTATTTTTGCATGAAAAAAACAAGGTATGTCAAAGGTCTGTTCTCCCTGCCCGCTACCTACCAGCAAACCTGTGTAACACAATTTGTGGCGGTCCTGTAAAAGCCGGCCGTACAAAATGTCGATTCGCATAAACAGGAACATCTTAAATGTGCTGGTTTCAATTTGCCGAAAGCTGATAGCAAAAGGTCCTGTCTCACACCAACCTACCCTTGTCTTATTCGTTTACGAATTAAATTGAGATATAAAAGTAAATAAGTTTCTGTCAAAAATGACATTTTAGTGGCAAGCGTTTATAGCCGACTGTACTTTTCTTTGGATATCCATCAAATGCTCACTGAGACAATTCTAAAGAGCCCAAGCTCGGTAGAATTGCTTTTTCTATTATAGAGTTCCTATGGCCACCTTCCGGCTCCATCATCAGATCAGCCCCATGGTACCATATTATTGTATTGTCATCAAAGTTAAGTAAGTATGCAAAATTTCAGCTCAATCGGTTGACGATATCTGCTTCAAAATTGAGTTGCAAGATTTCACCCGAACATACATAACATACCATGCAAGCTAAATAAAAGCTTGTAAAATTACTGGCTATTATTGCCACTGCGTATCTTGGATAGGTTTTCTTGAGCGTTACCCTCCAATTAGGCTCAAATAAGCGGAGATCGGTAGTTCAATCCTCCCTTAAGAAGAGCGGACACCAAGTAAATACTAAAATATTATCAAGTATTTTAAATACTTACTGCGCTTAAGAGTAGAAATTAAAAAGTGGCAATACTGTAGTGTCGTCCCTTTTTCTTAGATTGATTAGAAAGGGACGACACTACAGTATTGCCACTTTTTAATTTCTACTCTTTTGTGTCACGACTATGCTATGAAAAGATAAAAATAAACACTATGTCGAAGTTGCGAAAACCTTCTAGTTTAACAAATATCTAATTAAAGTCATAAAATATAACGGAGAAAATATTTCAGTGGAAATTCTGTAAATTTCGAAGTATTTGTAAATAACACCTCACTGGGTCGTTAGTGAAAGCATATACGAGTAGGTCATTGGTTATTTACTCTTTCATGAGAATTCTTCAGAAAAATATAAAAAAAAAATCAAGGATAATAAATCAAACTGACATTTAGTCTTCTTATTATTTTGCTTATTTAAAACTATAGTCTCTTAAAAAAGACAAAAAATATTCCCGAGTTAATCTATCAAATCCTATTTTGAAGCGATTGATTCCCCTCTTGTTTTGATTAATTAATTTCGTAGCTTAAATACATTTTGCGACGAATAGATACTAAATACCTCTATATAAAGTGTTTAATTACTGATATTAATTAATCACTGGATGTAACAGACAATATTTGACACCAAAAACTGAATAAGTACATAATTGCGTGTTTTAATTAAAATTGTTTGCTGCACTTTGTGAGAGAACGAGAAATATTGAAACTGCGATCAGTGTAAAACATATTATCGTCAGAATTCCCTTTTTGTTAAAATAATATTAACAAAATAATCCAAATATTTATATAAATTTAATAATCTAAAAGGTTGTTATGGTAACCGCTAATAGGCATGGAATTTCATTTATTTAATTACACCGATAAAAGCCTAATTAAAAGGGTAATTTGTTGTTAAATTTATTGACCTAGCGCAAGTCTCCATTTCAGCTTGAGTTAAGATTCTTTTTTTATTGATTCGATTCTCATTTTGTCAGTTAGATTTGTTAATTATATAGATTTTTATTTCAGTTCTGATTTTAGATTTTTTTCAAAATGGCCGACATATGGGGGCGGAGTTGAAAATGTAAAATAATACAAATCTGAACCACTTCGAAACGATTTCTTTGAAACAAAATGGAACAAAATAACCCACCGTGAAAAAAAAAACGCCGTGATGTCTATTGTCACACAAGTTATAAAAACAAAAGAATGTCGCCTGCAATTTTGAATGAAATTTCATTACGCACCTAAGCCGCACTCGAAACGTTTGCGTTATAATCAATCTATCATAAGGAACGTAAAGTTCTTTTTTTAGTATTTGTTGTTATAGCGGCAACAGAAATACATCATCTGTGAAAATGTCAACTGTCTAGCTATCACGGTTCATGAGATACAGCCTGGTAACAGACTGACAGACCGACGGATGGAGCGCGGAGGCTTTGTAAATAGGTCCCATGTTTTCCCTTTGGGTACGGCACCCTAAAAAAAACTGCGAACCTCGGTTTTCAACGTCGGTTGAAAATAAAAATGTCCATTATTTCTTCCACAAATCTAGGCTTCCTCATCGAATTTGGCCCCTCGAACTATGTGATAAGTCTATAACAAATGAACAACGCAACTTGTAGAGCGACAGAGCCATAGCCCACAGCCCACATTGTGTAGTCAAACAACGGCCTTTGTTTTCCCGGAGTGGCAAGTCTTGTCTTGTTGATCAAGTTACTGTCTCTATATGTGACGGTTCGGAAAGTGGTAAATTAGGTATGCTACACAAGAGTGGGCTGATGAATAGTTGGGTGAATCAACTTTTAAGTGCATCTTGTTGCTATGGTTACGCAAAATTTGTCCCTCGGAAAACCTATGCATTTTTCTATAAAACAGTATGAAGATGTCACTTGGACAACGGGGACAGAGTAAACAACACAAAAAAAGTTGACTCACCCAGTTACGACGTAGTTTTTGTACTGTCGTGTCGTTTCTATTAACATCTTGAATTTAATTATGGTTTCAATTGACATTCATTATATATAATTTGTATCAATTTATAAAAATGTGATTTTGAAACGTATATTTTGGTATTTTATAATTAAATTTTGTTATTTTTGTTTAAATCGATGTTTTATCATTGGCATAACTATCGATATTTCTTCTATTACACAATAATCGATATCGATAAAAATGTTTCTAACGCTAGCTAGATTGCGACTGTCTTTTCTTTCGCGGCGAAAATCCCGACCTCTGGTCATTAATGTCTAAGTGGATATATTACATATATATGTATTAATATTGTAATCCAAATATGTTAAGTATTCCAAATATCAAACCGAAATTCAATACTCTTATATTTTAAAATATTCATCAACTAGTTGTTTTTTTCCGGATGAAGTGAAATCGAGCAACATATTTCTTATCCATAAAATACTGACCATATAACAACGCGTACTGATTTATGTCTTGTAGTTGAAATGACTGCGCACAATAAATGGGTATAATTTACTACACAAGTGTATACAGTGCTTTAGCCCGGGACCCGTAGCATGGTGTAGGTATGTCATTGAAACATTAGTCAAGTTAACGTCAATTCTCGTCAATACCGGTGGGATGTCATTTAGCAACAGTGAGAGTGATGTAGGGATGGGAAATTCAGGTGGATATTTACCTAAAGTTGACAAAATCCTATTGCTATCTCACTCATACCTCAAACAAAGCCGCCTTACCTACATTTGAACAACAAAGCCGCCGCCATAGTTTAGGTATTAAAAGCATCCGATTATCCGATGCCTCTGATGATTACAACGTCATGTCGTTTTAAAAGTACCTATAATTATATATGTGATAGTTTTATTTAATTTTCTGGGCTTTTAACGGGGAGCAAAGCGTTTGATTCAGCTTAGCCAAAATTTCTTCCGTATGTCCGGATATTTGGATGATTGGATGTTGATGTCCAGATTTCTGGCTGTTCTCGCCTACAGGCCACAGTTTTTCATATTTTTTAACGGTGAAGATATGGGGCTTGAAAACTTAAAAAAGTTACAAATTTCAGCAATTCGAAACAAACTAGTCGAATGTCTAGCACAACTATGCTATGTGACTCTTAATGCGCTACATTGCGTTGCCTGTCACTCTCTCACAGTATTGTAAAGAACGAGATAGGTAATAGTGTGCCACAGTTATGCTAGAGAAGTGCTGTACGTATACGTTGTATGTTATGGTTCCTTATCCGTTCAAATATGCTGATTGTTTTAGGCATTTTTCTCCATGATTAAAAATGTATCTTAAACCTGAACCTATTATCAATGATACTATACTTAGAACAGGGCTATTGAGATTTATTGGTAATTTTTGAAACCTACAGTTTGAATTTTTCATTGATAATTCGTTTAAAAATTACTCGAAATTGACAAAATTCACACACAAAACTGTTTTTTTTTTTTCAACTTATTTTGGACTGCGCTCAATGAAAGCATGAAATAGATAATTTAATTTCTAGAAATCAGGGAAAAGATTCACTTTAAAAAAGTTGGTTGAAATTATCAATATATTTGTCTTAATATTAAAAGAAATAAAATTTTAAAGGAATATCCTTAGATACTTATTCCATCGCGTGCAGCGCTACCACAATGCTCATTTTTATCCCATTACAGATGTTCCACGTTCAGAGCACACAAAAGACTGTTCTGTAAGTCCCTTGGCCACACCGACATACACGAGTAGGGAGATAAAAGCGGCTTACGATGTTGACGAGACGACGTATGAGAGCCACTCCCCGACTGTGGCGATCACGCGATGAGGTACCACGGTATCTCGAACAGAGTTATTACGAATGATCTGAATAGTCAAAATATTTATACTGGATTTTGTCATAATCCAGTCAACAAGTCTTCAAAGTAAGTAATTTTTGCATTTCATCATCATCATCATCATCATCATTTTTGTCCACTGCTGGATAGAGGCCTCTCCAACTGCACGCCATTGTGAACGATCCTCGGCTACACTCATCCAGCTCTTACCAGCCACCCTGCAAAAATCATCGCTCCACCTAGTCTGAGGGCGTCCCACACTACGCTTGCCGATCCGCGGTCTCCACTCAAGAACACGTTTACCCCACCGGTTATCGGTTCTTCGGCTAATATGACCAGCCCACTGCCACTTCAAATTGCTAATACGGTGAGGTATGTCGGTAACTTTGGTTCTCTGGCGGATCGCTTCGTTCCGAATTCGATCCTTCAAAGAAACTCCGAGCATTGCCCTTTCCATAGCTCTCTGGGCGACTTTAAATTTGTGGACCAGCCCAACCGTGAGTGTCCACGTCTCGGCACCGTAAGTCATTACGGGTAGGACGCACTGATTGAAAACTTTCGTCTTCAGAGATTGTGGAATTGGCGATGTGAAGTCCCGACGAAGTTTGCCATATGCTGCCCGGCCCAGCTGTATTCTTCTATTGGCCTCTTTCTCGAAGCATAACGCATTCGCTACCGCGTAGCGCTACGGGCTGCGCTCGTAGGCGATAACATGGGAAAAACCGTATGTAGCGAAAACTTACTATGAGCAGAGCGGCTGTCGAAAGTGATAAGCAAAGGTTTTTGCATTTAACTAGTGAGAATTGATACAAGTACTCGCCTTAACAGCCAGCTAAGACCTATGGACCTGCAGTTCTGAAAATGCTCCATTACGATGGCTAGGGGGACGTGACGTCATTACCCCCATAGGTAATAATATGGTATGGAAAAATTACTATTTTACCATTTTGAGCGTCATAAAGTGCGTTAAATAAACATGGTGGTCATGCAGTTATTGGTTATTTGAACGATAGGATAAGGATTCTGAATTTTCTGAAAACAATTTCAAATTTAATTTTAGATAAAATAAGTTTCATAGTTTCTGTCAAAAATGACATTTTAGTGGCAAGCTTTTATAGCCGACTGTACTTTTCTTTGGATATTTATCAAATGCTCACTGAGACGATTCTAAAGACCCCAAGCTCGGTAGGATTGCTTTTTCTATTATAGAGTTCCTATGGCCACCGCCCGGCTCCATCATCAGATCAGCCCCATGGTACCATATTATTGTATTGTCATCAAAGTTAAGTAAGTATGCAAAATTTCAGCTCAATCGGTTGACGATATCTGCTTCAAAATTGAGTTGCAAGATTTTACCCGAACGAACATACTTTAAACATACCATGCAAGCTAAATAAAAGCTTGTAAAAATCATACACTTTCTGTAACTTTGAAGTTACATATTTCAAAGCTCTTTTTTTCTTTATTTCATAGCATATTCAGCTTTTTTTATTCATAGTATGTTGTATTTACTATTCAACATCAGCCTACACCCATATTGATTCATTCCTGATTGAAAATAAATAAAAAACAGAGGCACTATTTTTCTATCGATACCAACCGACATACTGTCGCACTGTGGACAACGCAAACCAAAAAACAATAGAGCACCACAAATTGCAGCAAGAATAAAAAAACTGGACACGTGCTAGGACTTTTAGGGTTCCGTACCTCAATCGGAAAAAACGGAACCCTTATAGGATCACTTTTTTGTCAAGAGCCTTTATCTAATGAAGGCGTGGCGGTATCGAGTTATAATTAACACCATAATACTCAAGTCTACGGTCCCTTGAAGCTGTGAATAAATCAAACTTCTACGTTAACGTGAAAAAAAGATACGGCCGTTTATGTCGCAAAAAACGTACATTTCGACATTCTCAAGGTAATCAAAATGATAGGGTACTTCCAGATGACCTAGAACTATGAAATTTGGCACCGAATATCGTCACATACTACAAATACTTATAAAAATCTGAAAACATTTGTAATAAAATCATAAAAAATATAGTCCTTTTCCAACATCATATTTGGAGAACTCGGTTGCGTTAAGTTTGCACCTCGTTTGCATTCGGCGCGATACATTTCAGGTGCAAAGTAACTCAACCAGGCCAATTAAGATGGGATAAGTGATAAGTTTGTGCGGAACCCTCGGTGCGCGAGTCAGACTCGCACTGGGGCCGGTTATTTATTTTGAGTATTTGTTTTTATAGCGGCCATAGCCACCATTACTATTAACCGAAAAAAAAGAAATAGAATATCCTTTTTGTCGCACCTGAAAGATCTGCAACACACTTGTGACTCCTCTGGTGTTGGTCTCTATGGGCAACCGTAATCGCTTTCCATCAGGCGATCCGTTTGCTCGTTTGCCCCCTATGACATAAAAAAACACACGTACCCCTTTTGATTTTAAACTTTTATTGTATACAGTATTTGTTGATACAGCGGGTATACTAATACACACCATGTGGGCAACCGTAATCGCTTTCCATCAGGCGATCCGTTTGCTCGTTTGCCCCCTATGACATAAAAAAACACACGTACCCCTTTTGATTTTAAACTTTTATTGTATACAGTATTTGTTGATACAGCGGGTATACTAATACACACCATGTAAAGTCTATACCTGTTACGGTTGGGAAGATACAGCCCTGTGACTGACGGGCAGACAGACAGAGGAGGCTCAAGTGATAGCGTTTCGTCAGTGGGTACGAAACCCTAGCAGCTAAACTGCCGTTCCTGGAAATATTTCCGGGTTGTTATTGAAAACACTCGATCAAATACAAGTGTAAAGAGCTTGAGCTACATGTGTACTGTGATTTTATTCTCCATAAATAGAGGTGTTTCGTACGCGAGCGAATGATTCAAATGAAGTATATACTTTAATTCATGTCAGTAACTCACTCACTCACTGAAGGTAAACCAACTCACTATATCTTTAGTTCGCAACCACTCACCATCACCACTCAATATGAACTGAACTAAATGATGCTATTTGACATTATGAAGACCTAAAATAAATTAACGACGTTAAATAACTTAATTTGTCAATCATTTAGAGATGAATCACATTTTTTCTTATTATTTTTATTTTTATATAAATTATTTTCTTAATACTGCTTACGACGCATCATTCAAATGAATCACTAAACGAAATTAAGGCCATGAATAAAAGGAGTATGTGGATAATATGATGGAGCAGTTTGAGTCTATAGATCCACTGAACAAAATAAGTGATATATATCGACAGTTCTCCTTCATTTGAGTGACATGAATTGCACATCTCTAATTTTAAAACTCATATTCATCGGTCTATTTTAGGGAGGTCACATACGTCTTTTTGAAGCAATACAATCGCGCGGTTTTTGAAGGTGAGGCTGCATCGCAAACATGTGGCCGTTTGTCGCATTGTCAACGAGTGGAAGCGACGCAGTAGGGATTCAAACGTGCAACAGTCGGGATAAAGTCGCGCTGTTTAATTCAGCATCGCTTACTGCGTTTATGCAGACGCGTGACTGTATTGATTCAGCATTTTTACATCTGGTATAGGAAGAGTGGAAGGGACGTTCGCGACTGTAGATAATGTAAACATTGTGATTATTTAATAATAAGTTAAAACTTAGGTACTGCTATTTCTAAAAGGGTAGCATTTAAACGCACATAAAAAAAAGCCTTTTTCTATGCAAAAATAATCAAAAATTAGATCAAAATTACTGATTGCACAGCAAATATCGCACTCAAAATGTTACTAAATATACTAGAATTTATATTTGTGGCGTGCATCTATTTATTTGAAAGTAAAGCATATTTAAGTTATGCATAGCTAATAATGACTACCGCACATTAAGGAGCGTTTTTAGGGATATAAAAAAAAAACTAACCCAACCTAACCCGGCCGAGTCGGATCTGCTCTGAAAGGTGATCAGGATTAGATGGTTACCTATCTGAAACACTTATTTTTGTTTCCCATCTGCAACGTTTCGCCAAATTTTCATTTGTCCGAAAGTCATTTTTTTCAAAAACTGTTTATGTTTCAGAATAAGTATGAAACAAACCTAACCTAACCTTCTGGGTTCTTAAAAAGATGAAAAGTAATGTCGTTCTGATGTGTATTTTCTAATTATCTGCAGTACAATTTTTGCTAGGCATTTATTTTATTTGCTGTGCAACAATTAATTTGATGTAAAAAGTATATAATTGATGAAAATAAATTGATAGGCGATTATTTGTTTGCTGTGCCATTAATAATATCCCTTTCTAAAATAAGTACCTATGTTCGTAGCACATCTACCCTGTAATATACCATCGAAATTGTTGACATGTATAACTTGGCGTTATCAATAAAGGATTTATATTCGTATTTGTCTGAATGAATTCTGCATCGCGACTGTACCGCGGCTGTATCGATGCTGAGTCGCATCTGTATCAAACAAAATACAATACCTACTCGCACAAAATATACTAATACGATGGATTTTTTGTATGTACTGGACCTATATAAACTGCAATAATAATTATATATTTATTAATCATAGTTCAAACTTTAATTATTTGTACGGAAGGGCTTGTCAGGAGATTTGACATTCGTTAAATTCTAACTGTGTCAATAAAAACAGTTCCTTACAGTTTCAGAGCGTCGGCACTAATATATTATAATTATGTCGGAAAATATACGTCTATTACTTTTCTGAAACATGTAATGAAATATCGTCATAACGTGCGTTTATAACAGGCTTCGCAGTATCACGCATCGGGCGGAACAACTCGAGAGAACTGTAAAGGAATTTCATACAAAATTGAAGTCCTAAGCCGGGAAGTTTTTTTTTTAAGCATGGCGTCTGTGTTCATGAGCAGGCTATGTACAGCTGAATATTTTTTTTTGAGCGGTGTTTTTTTTTTAAATTGCATATGTTTGATTAAAGATGATGATGATGATGATGTAAAGCGCTTGCCGGTTCGTATGAGTATCCGTCTATACCTACTCACCCGGCAAGTAATGTACTATTAAAGTTCTTGAAGATTTTTTTCCGTTTTATTCGCAAGTCGGATTTTCACTTGGAATATTGGTACCCGTAGTAAAGGCGCCTTTCATGTGAAAACTGGGACTACGCGTGAATGCCGGCAAGCTAAGATTTCTCTTTCCCGAACTTTTACTTCCACATAAATACAGTTTTAAACATCGTTTGCTTCAAAATGTGGAGCTACATTTACAGACAGGTTTTAAGGAAGTTTGTTTAAGGCGGCATTGTTCAGACAGTCATCGATCATAGGACCGAGGACCAAAGCTCTCTTAGTAACCGCGTACCGGAAAATGCAACGTCGGAACGCCGAACAAGGTCGGCTGACGATTTGGTTAGGGTCACAGGAAGTTGTTAGATGAAAGTGGCGCACGATCGGTCAATGTGAAGATCCTTAGTGGAGGCCTTTGTCCTGAAGTGTTAATTACGTAATTTATTTTAGATCTATATACTGAAAATATTTCATAACTTTATTCTGTAAGAAGGCCACAAGGGCACTTTTACATGGCTGCGTGAGTCTACCAGCATTTCACAAGAGGAAACCACTGCTGAGAAGAAACGCCGAAAGAAACTCAACAGTTAGTCATTTTTTAAGAAAGGATAAGTACTTAACTATTACAGTAATACATAGAAGAGGCAATATACCTTATTCTTTGTTTAAAATGTTACCATTCTTATGAACATGTTTATTGTTTATGTTTGTTTTCTACTTAACGAAGCGCGAACTACTCGTAAATACAAAATGAACAATCCGTATAAATCTGTTCACTCTGAAATTCTTTGTTTCCCTTTAATCATATCGATGTAGATTTAATCCATCTTTAAGCTTTTATTTGCCGCAAGAGATAATTTGAAGCTATCTACTTACATTTTTATCTAGTTAACTTTAAAATTCTGCAACTGTTTTTATCGCAAAATCATTTCAAATTCTATAAAGCAAATCCCGTAATAAGTAGATATAAATTAGTCTTTAATCTATTAGTATAATCTATTGACGACGCGTTTGGCTCGGTTGGTAGACACCTGCCTACTGAGTCGGCGGTCCCGGGTTCGAATCCCGGCCGGGGCAAATATTTGTGCAAAATATTTGTTCTTGGGTCATGGATGTTATCTATATATGTATTTATATATTATGTATATCGTCGTCTAGTACCCATAGTACAAGCTTTGCTTAGTTTGGGACTAGGTCGATTTGTGTATGATTGTCCCATAATATTTATTTATTTTATTTATTTATAGTCTATATTAAATAAATATTACAAAAACTTACGAAATCAGCCTAGTCCCAAGTTAAGCTCTTGTAGTATTGTGCCATGGGTATACTAGACGACCATATAATTATGTACATATACCTATATGACGATACCTTAGACCACAATCGTACTAACTTTTCGGAATAAGTAGCTGCAATTACTTAGGACGTTAGTGCACAAATCTATGTGGTTTTAATCTCATTGGTAAAATAATTGTAATTAAAATAAAATAGTTCATCACACAAATATTTGCCTTTGTCGGGATTCCAACCCAAGACCGTCGGCTCAGCAGACAACACTTTACCACTGTGCCAACCGCACCGCAAAACATCAATATTACCCTATAAATCATACCGACATCACTGAATTGAATGTGACCGTATTTTAAACCCCAACGAAGTACTTAATAATCCTAAAATATCAATTCCAATTAAATTTAATCCCGTACTTCGTTAAAGGTTACACAAACCGAAGTCACTGGGGCGTGGTCATGTATTTATTTCTTCAAAATTCTAAAGTATCGGAATCTTGTTCAACTCCTGAAAGTTCGGTTCGGTTGTTAGCAATAATACCTACATTCGATGGATTATTTATTAATGACGTACCTATTTTCTTATTTTGTCCAAGTCATTTTTTTATTGACCCGTGATTGACCTTAGTATCACCTGCGGGCCTATGATGGTTGCGTTTATCGCGCGATAAATAAGTGACAAAGCACGGATGATGAACGTGACGGATCACGTTTTGACAAAATGCGAGCGTGAGTGACAGATGCTCACTTATTTAACGCGTGATAAACGCAACCATCATAGGTCCCCTGATGGTGATATATTATGATGGTGACTACGGGGTTGAAGATGTAGCTCGCTGGTTCAGCAACAGCCTATTCAATCTTGTGTTGGAGAGACTTCCATATTCATTATTTACTAATTGCACCGCGCGGTCTTACCCGCTCAAACCACGGGATACTACATTCGGGATAAAAAGTAGCCTATGTGTATCCAGGGTGTCAGCTGCCTTCATACCAATATTTATCAAAATTGGTCCAGCCATTTGAGCGTGAAGAAGTAACAAACAAAGACGTAAACACACTCACAAAATTTCGCCTTTATAATATGACTGTGATTTACATTACTTATGAGAGCTAGTTCTATTCCGTACCGATAGGTACGCATTAGAAATAATTGAAGCAAATGGCTTCGTGCGAATAAGTGGTAAACGGACAAAATAATGACAAAGTCGCTTCCCTCGCCTGTGTGTCCGATGGTAAAACGGGGATGGCAGGATTCAGTCTGCTGTTTATTAATAATATTTTTTATGCCATACATTTTTTAGCTGCATAATGAGTGCTCAAAGAGTTGTCCACTTTCTTGAAAAGAAATTGTCCCTTCATGAAAAACGTTTATAAAAATATTTCCTGACGCAATTTTAATACAAAAAGTAAGTAATCTTATAATTTAATACATTCATAAACTGGTTTCATTTTTTTTCTTGCTGTCTTTTGTGTGGCAATCTTTTAAGGGTGCCGTTCCTAAAGGGTAAAAACGGGACCCTATTACTGAGACTTCGCTGTCCGTCCGTCTGTCCGTCCGTCCGTCCGTCCGTCTGTCACCAGGCTGTATCTCAAGAACGGTGGTAGCAAGACAGTTGAAATTTTCACAGATGATGTATTTCTATTGCCGCTAAACAACAAATATTAAAAATAAAATAAAATAAATATTTAAGGGGGGCTCCCATACAACCAACTTGTTATAGATTATGGTACGGAACCCTTCATGGGCGAGTCGGACTCGCACTTGCCCAATTTTTTTATACACTTACATCAAAACAATCCATTTAACTCGATATATTAAGTCTCCAAAGTAAAAAAAATAAATTTAACCAGTTTATGAATGTATTCAATTATAAGATTACTTACTTTTTGTATTAAATTTGCGTCAGGAAATATTTTCACAAACGTTTTTCATGAAAGTACAATTTCTTTTCAAGAAAGTTGACAACTTTTTGAGAAACACTCACAAGATAAAACTTAAATAAAATTTGCTGAAAATTTGGCATAATTGAGGGACAACTTTTATCTATCAGGATATGTAGGTTATAGAGCAAAGTTAAATTTTATATACTCTCCCCCCCTCCCCGGGGCGAGCGTCCCCCCCCCCCCCCCCCCCTCACCCTCGAATGTGTCCCGGAGCGCGGTATTTTCCATTTCAAAAGAAAACCGTGAACGATACATACAAAGTGTGTAGGAACAAAATAATCCCTTATAAATTTTCTATAAACCTTTCATACATTCAAAAGCCATATCACTTATGAATTCAGCGCAATCTGTTACCAAATATTAACGTTTTTAATTTTAAAAGGTGAGTCCTCTCAAAAACTTCACACTTTACCGCCAAAGTATGTGTGACAAAATTAAAGCATAGAATATGTTCTTTCTAAAAAGGTATAATTTATATCTACACTCTTTCATTTGCTGTTGCTATGCTATTTTATAAATCTGATTAATTTGCCCATTGAGCGAAATATAAATATTCGTACTGGTTAAACGGTGTTACTTTTAATACCATAGACTTCTTGTATGTTTTCCTGTAATCTATACACATGGTGGAAGAAACAAATAAACAATGCAAAGATCGACAAAGCATAAGGAAAAATTCGTCAGGTTACCTGGAGCTAGGGTAGCGAAGTTGTTTACGCGCTGGACCGGTAATTCAGAGGTACCGGGTTTGATTCCCGGCCTCTTCCACCATTTGTAACCATTTGATCTTTGTAAGTATTAATGTTTTAAATAAAAACTGTGGTGTACCCACATAAAAAAAAATATAGGTACATTACATGTTTCACAAATTTATAACACATTTACATTTTAAAAACAAAATCACCATTGCTCATTAGCTGAACACACATTCGCCTATTTGAGTAAACCAGCCATCAAATCAAAATGCGTCAATTACTGAAAGTACACAGTCCTTTGATATTCCAGCATATGCAAAGCGGAGTCCAGTAGCAACCAGTGTACTGCATTAAATTTACAGTAGCTTTGTCCGACAATGCATTGCCACTGGCATTTATAATCCCACAACAGTTGGACAAACATCAGTTAATCCCAAATGAATTGCATGAACTATCCACGTGCCTAAATGATGTCATAATGAACCTACTAAAAAGGCATACAAGTAAATCGGGGCGGTAATTCGACCAATTTTAGAGAGATGATGGAGATCTCTCCATTTCATCGCCATCCGTCACTTTTGACAAGTGGCGATATCCCTATTAGAACATCGCAACTTCGTCAATCCGGTCGCGCTTAATTTGCGTTTCCTTTGTATGTGACGGCATAAATAACATGGCACATACTTTAACTTGACCGTGTAGTGCGTGATATTAGTCAGTTACGTTTCGTTCAAAACAGAAATTCATATGCATGAATAACATTTTTGACAATCATTATCTCCTTCGTATTTCCAAAATTGAGATGAGATATCACTACTATTCATCACATTTTAATGACAGTTCAAAGGCGATATCACTGTTATCTAATAGAGTTTTGACGTTTCACGATCTCTCAAACGGCATTCTCGAATTAGGACCCAGGGCTCTAATTGTATTATACTAGGCGTATTAAATACCTAGGGCGGTGAAATCGTGAATGTCCCAAATCGCAAGTGTTTGTGGCCCGAACCGAAAGTGAGGGCTATAACTAAGCTATCTTGGGCCTTACGAATTACCACCCGTGGGTTATCTAAAGTTGTATGTCTTGTCTAGCTGCACCTTTCCATTCAGTGATAGGGTCTGCGTAACACGACACTTTCAATTTCGTTTGGCGCCACGAGAATCCAACAATCTTGTGATTCACTGCTGCATCTTTTAGACCGAATGTGCAGCTCTTAAATCTGAAGGTGCAATGAATGGTGTGCGATTGCGGATGATCGTAAGATTCTTCATTGATGAGATGTCCATATTGTATTAAATTGCCTTATTTTTTTTTTTATAACACTGCATCGTTTTATTTTTGCATTGATGTGTATGAGTTTTGGTTCCTTTACTTATTACATCGATCGAATATGGCGTCACTGTAGGAAGCAGTGAAATATTATAAAGGCTGATATAGGCTAAATAGGCTATAAGTGAAATTTTCTCCCCGCGTATCGGGCAGATAGACCCAATTTAGAGCGTTTTGCCGGATTTATACACAAGCTGCAAAGCGCCATCTGCTAGTGGATATATCTTCGCCTTCTTATCACGCCGAAAAGACTGGACGGATTGTATACAATTTTAAATAAATGTATCAGACAACCTCATACAAATTGCTTTAGTTCCAAATTAAGCTCAAGAAGGCTTTTGTTATAGGTACAGTCGCCAACAAATATATCGCAGCATATAAGGCGTTCATAAATATCTGAACACGACTCTTATTTACTGGGCGTTATAGTACATGTTCAGATATTTATGGACGCCTTATTTATTTATT
Source organism: Apotomis turbidana (assembly GCA_905147355.2). Lineage (NCBI taxonomy): Eukaryota > Metazoa > Arthropoda > Insecta > Lepidoptera > Tortricidae > Apotomis > Apotomis turbidana. The sequence continues at coordinate 52,772,166 of LR990280.1, read as the reverse complement.
TATACTTAAATACATAGAGCAACCATGACCCAAGCACAAATATTCTAGTTGATCACAAAAATATTTGCCCTGGCCGGGATTCGAACCCGGGACCGCGGGCTCAGTAGGCAGGTGTCTGTAAACTGCGCCAACCGCGTCAAATTTTAGCCGATTACAGTATAAAATATAGTTTACGCGGACGTAGTAGCTTCTTCTTAAAAATATTTTTGTATTTCTAAGAAAAGTAAAGATTCACCCTAATTTAATTCCCGGTTTAACGACCCAAAAGTTGAAGGCGTCTCACCTGCCTCCAAGAACTCATACCGCCTCGTAATCGTTCAATAACGCGTATTTACACACACGCCAATCAGCCGTCATCGTCAAGTTAATAAAAGTTAGGCAATATAAATGTAAATCGTGCGATGTACGCTGACGGGCAACCGGTACATTCATTTGAGTTTACTGAGTTATTGAGTGCATATTAATTCCGGTGGGTTTCTCTTTGTGAGTTTTAATCATGGATATCTTCGGGATCTATCCAGCTTTGAACATAGTCGTACCCGATAGCTCACCACAACGGGTGATCCTGCAACAACTGTGACAAGCGACTTTTTCTCGCGCGAGATATACTAACTATCTCTTTCTGTACAGTAATGTAAGAGATAGCGGGTGATAACATTTCGCGCGACTAGTCACGAAGCATAGTTGTGCTTGACAGGCTGTGCAGACTAATCCAGCGACTCCCCGCAACCGTTACAAGGTCACCCATCCTAGTCGGGAGCCAAGCCATCTTACGCTGCACTTTCCTATAAGTGGTCGCCATTTAGCATGGTTGCCCCAACGGTCATCCACTCGCCGGGCTACGTTTCTTCAAGATGAATAAGAGGTATTTTACCTTTTATCAATCGTATATCAGTTTTCTATGGAGAGGTGTCATGATTTCAGGAAAAATCTTAATAGCGTGATCTAGGGTCGACTTTTGCTTTGTGTAGCGGCGCGGTGCCATGCCAGTCTAGCGTCTCTCATCACGCCGAAACGGTTGGGTGGGTTTTAACCAATATTTGATCAGGGACATCCAATAGGACACTTCTTAGCAGACTATGTTATAAAAAAAATACGCGTATGAAGTTGCTTAGTTTGAAACTTAGACGTGAGTCTACATTCTGGTAAGGTTACCTGTTGCACGGGACTACACGTAGTCGGGTTGAGCTGAGACGCAAAAATATCTCCGCCATTACGCAAAACTGATCTATATATTCATCCGTCATAAACCTTTTTAAAAGCAAATAATAATATTTCTGTCATTGAAACAGCAAATACTTGAATTTATTTTTACACAAAAAGGTCAGACGGTTTAATTTTAATACTTACCTTATAAAATAAAAATATAAAAAGACCCACGATACAAGTAGTTGGTCATCATGAGACCCTAACTAATGAGTGGGTTAAAAGTGCTACTAAACAACAACAAAGTATGGAATCTGTCGGACATGATAATGTGAGTAGAATCATGGTCTTTCTCATTCTAGACTGCATTTTGCCTATTGTGTCTCACATTGTCAATACTTCATTGCTCTCTGGGGTATTTCCATCCTGTTGGCGTAAGGCCTTTGTAATCCCTCTTCCTAAAGTTTCAAACCCCAGTGCTCACAATCACTTTCGTCCCATTTCAATTCTTCCATTTCTCTCCAAAATTCTTGAGGCAGTTGCTCACAGACAATTATCTAGTATTATTAATCGTAATGTACTACTATCTCTTTTTCAATCTGGCTTCCGCCCTGAACATAGCACCACTACTGCTCTCCTTAATGTCATCGAAGACGTTAGACATGGCATGGAATCAACCAAGGTTACAGTGTTGGTGCTCATCGATTTTTCAAACGCTTTTAACGCGGTTGACCATGATCTACTCCTTGCGATTCTAAGGCACTTGCGGGTATCGTCTAGTCCAACTGAGTGGTTTTCGACTTATCTCTCGAACCGTACCCAGGCTGTAAAAGGCAAACGGTCATTATCTGATTGGTGCGATCTAAATACTGGAGTGCCCCAAGGTGGCATTCTATCTCCCCTGCTGTTTTCTGTCTTCATCAACCTTATAACGACTAATCTTCTCAGTTCTTACCATTTGTATGCTGACGACTTACAAATTTATTCCCAAGCAGATGTCAGTGACATTAACTCTGCTATCTTGCACTAAATGCCAGGCTATAATTTTGGGCAGTCAGCGGCAACTTTCTAAGCTCCCAGCCATCTCTGTTGTTCCGATCCTCTTCGTGAGCACATTCCCCTCTCCAAGCAGGTCAAGAATCTCGGTTTAGTTTTAGACTCTAACCTGGCATGGAATGGTCAACTTTCGGAGGTAAGTCGGAAGGTCACTGGTACGTTGCGCAACCTTTATAAATTTAAAAACTTTCTTCCAGTAAGTACCAAAAAGTTACTTGTGCAGGCGTTGGTGTTACCTCTTATTGATTATGCTGATGTGTGCCTCACGAACATCACACAAGAGTACCTCAACAAACTTGATCGTCTCCTTAATAATGATATACGGTTCATTTTCAGACTTCGAAAATACGACCATGTTTCATTATTTCGCCGTCAGCTTAACTGGCTTCCTATTCGTAGTCGCAGATCCCTCAGGATCCTTTGCTGTCTGTTTTCTATCCTGTTCGAGCCTTCTACACCAGGATATATCAAAAGTAAATTCATTTTTCAAACTCCCCGTCCAGGCTGTGAACTTCGTTCCTCTCGAACTCTCAAACTTTCCATTCCTTAGCACCATACTGGTTTCATGTCTAATTCTTTCGCCGTTCAGGCATGCCGTCTCTGGAATTCACTCCCTCTCTCTATCAGACAAGCCCCAAGCAAGGTAGCTTTCAAGTAAATAATATATTTATATATATTATATTATGTATATATCTGTATTTATATTATATTATAGTGTGTAAATGAAGGTATATGTATTTGTGTATAAACAGTAATATAATATTTTGTATTTACTTGTACTCTAGATCCTCTCTGTACCATCAGATTTCTGATTTGCACCCACTTCTAGTATCTCTGTTTGGCCCTATGGTTGACTGGTAGAGAATGCCATTTGGCATTAAGTCCGCCATTTGTACTGACTTTTGTTTTCTGCAATAAAGTTTAAATAAATAAAAATAAAAAAAAACTTGGCAATATTGGCTGTGAAGCGTTCTTCTGGGAATAAGCATTGGTTAAATCCGGTCTAAGGTATATTGCGAAATTATTAACCGACGGTTATATCGTTGCAATTAGCTGACACCTAAGTAACCTAAATTGGCAATTTTCCTTATCAGCTCTCTAATTTTCCTGTTAGGTAAAGAAAATTCTATTTTCGGATTTCGATTTAACACAACTTTCATGAGCTATGTAAAAAGAGGTACCTAGTGAATGTTCTTAGAATTTTCAATTATTGTAGTTGAAAAAATAAATAAATTCTATATAAGACTTTTTTATACCTATACCTACCTAAACCATTTTCATTTGTATGAATGTAATGCAGTTCAACATCTTATTCCGTTTAAGCTTTTGAAAAATCTAACTATACTGCTCCTAATATATACCTACTAGGACTATATAGGACACAAATTTAAGCCGATTTTAAACTCTTTAATATTTCATTTGAAATAACGTAATTTTAACCCACTATTGTGATGTACTCTTTCCCCGGTTTTTTTAAGTTTGTATATGAAAATAACAACGTTTTAAAGAAAGCGTATGTAAAGTCAAGTGGCGCTTAGTTTCATATTTTTAGCAGTATACAATTTCGTCACAATGAAAGTTGGAAAATAAACATAACTATTGGTGAGATCTAGAATATATTTGAGACATAATTATGTATAGTATAGCACATCAAATGGTTTTCATACGGCAATAATGTGCATACACATCGTATATTTGCATAATTAAACGTCAATAGCTGTGATGTCCTGGGTTTCCGTGCGGGAGCTGATTCAATAAAACACTTAAATGGGTTTTCTGTCGATCACCCCCTGCCCGCTCCCGTTGACGTCTGTCATAGCAATGGCGGTAGCGAGCAGGTGGCGGGCACACTTTATTATCATAAAGGTGTCTATACACCACACCATCCTCTTTTGATAAATTCGAAATAGTTATTTATTGACACCTTATTTATTTAATTATTACTAGGTATTGACATTTCATATCACCATTGCATTACATGTACATTTAATATATTTCTGGAATCTAGATTGATTCATATTATTAGTAATTACAAATATTCTGCGGATTCGCTCACTGCTCCGTCTGAGTGAATTGAACTAAATTCGAGGCTTACCTCTAGATGCCCCACACCAGCCAGCTACGCCAAACACCAAGGTGCGAAGCATTTGCTCGAACTCAGGGTTCAGCTGAGCACGGTTATCGTGGCGGTGTAGTGCATCCAGCACGTTCGCTGTGACAGCGAGGATGAGAGTTTCGCCATTAATATGGGTTGCTTGTGCGTCGGCGCAGTGAGCAAAACAGACAACATAGTTCAAAGTAACTGGTATGCACAACATACCTATTAGTAATATCTCGGTCACTAGACTGTAGTAGTGTCTTTATTATGTGACTGTAGTTGGACATGTAATATTTCTAATTTAATCCTTAATCATGAATTTGGATGTACATTGAAATGTAACACGAGTTTAATCTTATCAACAACTGTATTGTAAATTTGAAATAAATGTGTCATAAAGAAATGTTTTTTCTTTGTTACTATTCGCGTATTCGGTATTTAATCTCCTTTTGAGACAAGGCTTTTAACCATAAGTTTATGCATAAATGAAGTTAATTTAGTGTGATACTTATTATTTAGTAGTTTCACGTTCAATAATTTTGTCTTCATTTTTACATCATTAAATAATTCTATGTTCTCGTTTCCGTTACCTCCTCTTTCCATTTGTGTTTTTTTTCTTTTTTTTTCAATTAGGTACTTGTTCTTTATTGGTAAATGAAATGAATTAAGTAATGGAATATTTTGTATTTGGTATTGTAAAAGTTATTTTTATTTTATTGCTTTCGCCAATCATAACATTGGATTAAATATATATTCATTTACTCGTGAATTAATGTACTATGGAGCTATTATTTTCGAAAATTTAGGAATCTACCAGCACTTCCAACTAAGGCCTTTGTGAGAAAGAAGCGCCGCAAGAAAACTCACAGTTTGCCTTTTTCAATGAAATATACATTTTCCAATTTTTGGTATGAAGGTAAAAATCTTCTCACGAAATGTAAGTATTTCAGAATACTAAACCGGCGTTGACTAGTCATCACTTGAAAAGAAAATCTGTTTACTTTAGAATTTCTATATAGTGAAATTTATACAATTGATTGGTACACCGACCATAATCTCAAATACCGTAGTAACTTCATAAGGAACTACAATTTTTTACTGCATTATTGAAATTTATATTGAAAGTTACAGGTGAGTATAACTCAAGGAAAAAGATAGGTAAACACACTACCCACGTCTCTTATGAGGGCTCGTGGATCATTATTAACTAGACTAGATGCAAAATATTATAAATGCTGCGTCTCTCGATTAAAACAAAGTCTTCAATTTGGAAAACCCTCGTCCAACCCAAATTTTATTCATTTTACTATTTAATTCAGGGACAGCACTGTTTTAATGCATGTATAATCACGAAGACTCATTTATCATAAGTACTGAAAATCTAAAATTAGTTTGTTGAAAATAGGAACCACAATCGTTTACACTTCATTCTAAAGCAGGTCGCAGGTTTCACAGCCTTAATATATATATATTTATATATATAATTATTAATATCATCGTCAAGTACCCATAGTACAAGCTTTGCTTAGTTTGGGACTAGGTCGATTTGTGTATGATTGTCCCTTAATATTTATTTATTATTTATTAATTATACATTTTATTATTTATATGTTCATTGGCAAGTTTTTCACCTTTGTGATTCCTCTGGCACCTTGTTATTTTGTGCCCATTGGCATTTTTTGTATGCACGTTAGCATTTTGTATATTATGTATACCGTGGTACATTTTGTACACCATGGTACATTTTGTACACCAAGGTACATTTTGTACACCATAGTACATTTTGAACATTATGGTACATTTTGTAGACTATAGTACGTTTTGTACACCATGGTACATTTTGTACACCATGGTACATTTTGTACACCAAGGTACATTTTGTACATCATAGTACATTTTGTACACTATGGTACATTTTGTAGACTATAATACATTTTTTGTAGTTTGTGCACCTTCGGCATTTTTTGTTTGGACCTTTGTGCTCCTTCGGCACTTTTTAAAACTTTGTGCTCCTTCGGCATTTTTTATGCTCCTTCGGCATTTTTTAATACTTTGTGCTCCTTCGGCACTTATTATGCACCTTCGGCATTTTTTTTTTTTTTGGACTTTGTGCTCCTTCGGCACTTTTATACACCATGATGTAATGATATAACGGAATAACATAAATTCCTCAATCAAAATACCTTTTAATTATACCCAATCAAATTACATAATATTGAGAGGAAGTTTTTATTTGTTTATTGTAAGATTGTAGGTACTACAATATGATTACTTGATTAAATTTTTTTATGTACCTACGTACCCCAAGAAATAAGCAAATACGTAGGTAACTGCGCTGTTATAGTGATTGATAATTTCTAATTGAAGATGTACTTTAAACGTCACCAACGACAATTTACTTTAAGATGTCTTTACCATAATACCTGTGTTAGGATTTGCTTGTACTCGTAATCGTTTATTTATAATGCACGGATACTTTAAATGTCGTTACTACTAGTATATATTCTTTTGTTATATACCTTATTCTATAGTGAACTCAAATTCAAGTCAAATCGTTTCACTTCTAGAACACGTTTTGTTTAAGTAGGTAATAGAGTATAATACTAGTTGTCGAGTTTAAGTGTTGTTTAATAAATACCGCTTTATTATATATTCAATCAATTTCGCGATTAGCCCTCTACGACGGATTTACTATAATATTTTTCATTTGTATCCCTATTACGGCCATCTATACGACTTACATTTTAACAGACTACTTTTTTTTCTTTCATTGCCAACGCGTGACAGCTTCTTTTGTAGTTCATCTACTTTTTAAGGGACATTTCAAGTGAACATGAGAAATGGTATTTTGCTACGGTGTATGATGAAAATATATTTTTTCGAACATATATACAGGCATGGTGTATTATTCTTTATAACGTTAATATTACTAAACTGATGTTGGCCGAAGCCACGAGCTGCCATTCCTGTATTAATATATAATATATCTTTTTAAGGCTGATCCGTAGATCCTTTTATTTTCCCACCTGTCATTTCCAATCAATGACAGCTTGTGTTGTAGTTGTTTCGTGCTGAAACAGCTCAACTGATTTTATTTTGATACCCTAAATAGGGTTGTTTTCCGCCAATCCTGTTGGTTTTGTTTTAATCTCATAGACTTGTTTTAACTATGGTCCAATCCTATAATTTTATTTAAAAGTGTTTCTAGTTCCATTATTTATTGGCTACTAGACAAAGAGATACCCAAATATTTAGGTAGTTATTTAAGCAAATTGTATTACGAATATTTGAATTTCCGATGCTTTGCATCATCTGTATAACTAGCTCATTATCTTGTCGCGCGACTCAGCATCGCCTGTCTAGTTCGCACGATATTAGAATGAAAGTGACAGGTAGTTTATGTCGCGCAGTAAAGAGTTGTGTGTCACCATTATGATAGACACCCTGACGGGCTAGTTAAATATTGTTTTATTTAGATGCGAATTTCCAACTGTACCTGTGCTTTTTGTAATAAGTAGTTGTATTTTTTAACTGCTTTTGTGTACATTAATGTGTTTGCTTACTTGTTTCTATACAACGTCTTTCAACCGAATAATGTACTCAATACTCAATCATTTATTGCAATATCACAAAAGTAGGTACAGATGCTAACTTAAAGTTACCGATCATTGTGAACCCTGTTGGGCACTGCAATGTTAGGGAGAGGAGGACTTACTAAGTGTTTATAATTTATCTTCTAAGTATTCATTTAGCGTGTAATAAGCTTTAGTTAGTAGTAGTTGCTTTAGTTTAATTATATTTATACTTTTATCGTCTTCTTCTTTTAAAGAATCAGGTAAATTATTATAAGTCTTAATTGACATTATGAATGGGCCTGAGGATAGCAGTTTCAGTTTAGCGGGCGGTGGAACGAGCTATTCTTATGACGGATGGATCGTGATGAGGGAATGTCACCGCGTTTAACATAGAGCTCTTTATGTTTCTGTACAAACTTACAGGTCTCAAAGATGTATATACTAGGAAGAGTTAGTAGTTCATATTAATTATGTACTTTGGTAAGTAGGTTATATTACTTAGTCATCAAGTGACTCTTATATTGTTATTCTTGTTTTATTTAGGTACTTGCACATAGTCTATTCCCGATGTCACAACTAATTCACGCATACATTGGCGATTAGTAACGTTAAATTTATTACTGCCGAACATCAGTCGATACTGCGGTTTGGTTGATAAAAGGAAACATAGGCTTAAGACCCCACATAAGACAAAATGAACAGTATCTGGATTAGGCCTTTCCACCTTTTGTCTGGTACCAGGGGTATTCATTACTCTTGGCTCTTTTACAAAGAACCTCAAGGAATTTTCACTCCTTGATTCTTGATTGCTACATAACACATAGTGTAAATAATTCACACATTATTTTCAGTCCCAAGACATGAGAAACTCGGTGAGCTTACGCTCTTTTGTGTTTGTTATGTTATATTTACTATATTTACTCGCACTTAGCTCGCACTTAGAAGCATAATAATACTGATTGCCCCGAGAATTATAAATGCGATTAGGCTCATTCAGTCTATGTAGAACTCATGCAGCTTTTACATATATGTTTGCATAGACAGGCAGTATGTAAGTAGGTTTGAATTGTATAAACTGATGTTATTTAGTTTCCAGTTTATGAGGAACTCGGGGCTTCACTTCCCCATAACTTATTTTAATCCACTAATATTTACAGGCACTCTTTGTTATTGTTGTTGTGTAGGTAATCCGTAAAACATGATATATCTTAACAATAACACACTAACCTATTTACATCGAAAATATTTAGGTATATTTTAGTCCAGCTGATGCTAGCTATCCTGATCACGTTACGATGTAAATAGGTACGGGTAGGTGTAGGTTTTCAATATTAATCATTTACCTACCTACTAAGAATCGTATGGAATGGTAATATTGTTCAAGTTATTATCAGAAATTGAACACAGATCCAAATAATATCATAACAACGTATTGCGCGACAGCTAGATAACTATGTACAAGAATGTTGAATACTTTCGTTACACAACAGTACTGCCTTCCTTTTGTTAGCTTCACGGTAGTCTTTATTTGAACATACTATTCTCAAGGCACTTAGATATTCAGTTTTAATGTGTAACTTTATTTAGAAATATTAATATGTAACGAAACATTTGTAGGTAGATAACGAATTTGTAACTGGCTGTCTAACAACCGTCAAACATTTTTATTTAATACTTAATCAAATATTTTAATTGTACGTATATCTATGTCGAATTTAATAATTTGTTACCATAACACAACAACGGGAATGCAATTAGGTAAACATTAGCGGGCACATTCTGTTCACGACTAATTACGCCGTCCGTTATCAGTTTGTTTTCAATTCCTCTGCTTATTTTTTTGACATAAGTGCACAAAGTACTAGTCAGAATGTTATGCGACTTTTGTTGTAGGTACTTTAATATTCGAAACCACTATACCCACTTTTTCCTTTTCTTTTCCTTTTACAGAAATTAATTAAAAGGATTCCACTGATTATTATTATCGGTTATTTGTACACTTCCTTGTTGCGTTTTTTAATCCTCGTCGCCAGTGTGATGTCCTGGGTTTCCGTGCGGGAGCTGATTCAATAAAACACTTAAATGGGTTTTCTGTCGATCACCCCCTGCCCGCTCCCGTTGACGTCTGTCATAGCAATGGCGGTAGCGAGCAGGTGGCGGGCACACTTTATTATCATAAAGGTGTCTATACACCACAATAGCGATTTGTCAAGGATTTGTCACTAAGCAAATCCAAAACATTATTAATACTGCATCTTATTGAAAAGAACTCGACTTTCATCACTGTGGATAGTTTCGGCTTTATTATGCAAAAAATACTTGAAATTTGCGGTATTTAGTCCTGCTACCTCCTTTTTAACATCAGTGACATTCACAGACTTTCAACGGTAGTTACTAAAAATTTCTCGTTGCCAGTTAGATAAATTAGTACCACTAAAAATCCGCTATATCGCGTGGGTTGTAAATCTCCTGTTGAGCTATAATTAAATCGTTAAATGTATCTGACTCTACTTAATGTAAAAATTTACGGGCATCGAGCCGAGCAAGACCGGACATGTCTTCGAGTCACGAGTCTTACACAAAAGGCGCCTTCTTTTGTGTACAGAATCGCAGGGGAGGCTTTTAGAGGTACTCTCTTCGACTTTTACCTAATTACGGATCTCTTTACTGCGAAGCACTCGTCTCTCGCCGTATAGACCGACGATATACCTATCTCATGTATTGTGTTGTGTGTGAAAGGGAAGGCTATTAGGTGCCGAGGTCTTGAGTCCAAGTCTTAGCGAGATGGAAACCGTCCTTCTAGATTAATTTTTGTATTGTTGGATCAGCTTTTATTATGTAGTAAGTGTACTTGTCTGAAACGCTGATTAGCTTTCTTCAGTTGATTATGTAGGTATTGTTTATGACAATGGAGTTTTAAAACATGCTTAGAATTTATGTAAACGGCCTTTTAGTAGGGTAAATAAGAGTCGTTTTCAAAAGACATGTACATAGTTAAAGGCTTTATATAAACAAAATTACGATCGCGTCTTTTGTGTAACGAAAGTTAGTCATACAAAAGATATTATGGGTAACTGTCGTTACACAAAGGAATCAATTAAGTATTGTTTTCGTTATAGCCCTTAACTAAGTACATGTTATTTGAAAACGACTCATTAGCAGGTACATATACAGCCTGTTAGCGGCATGCAGGCATTTATTAAAACTGATAATAATATGATCCATTACTAATTGTTTGCATGTATTATCTAATCATAATTATGTAAATTAACTGCACAATTATTTATTTATTCGTATGGCAGGGTTGTAGGTCGAATACAGCTTAGCTTATATATTAAGTTTGAGACTCATTAGCCATTTAGTTGCATTCACTTTACAAACACTCTAAAATGTTGTGCGTAGTTGTAATTGAGTAACAGACACATATACAACGTGGGCCCTGTAACAGGAGCAAAAAATTAAAACATAGATTTTACTCGTTAAAATGAACCACATTTGTTCAGCAACTTTAAAAAAAACAGTTTTCAAAATTTTATTATTTCAAACAAAGTAAATAGTATTTTCAATGTATGTCGTCCAACGTTGACATTCCCTGAGCATTGACATAGCAGTCACTCTACTAATATCGGACATTTACAATACATTGCTTCTTTGTCTAAACTTTATTCTACAAAATATCATTTAATACACGTTATTTTCAGAAATCGCTTAACAAATGTTGTTTAGTTTCAAGCGACGAATCTATGTTTTAATTTATTGCTCCTGTTACAGGGCCCCCTTTATATGTCTCAATAATGTAAGCCTTAGTTAAGTTCTTAAGTTTGTGACTTGTAACTATGCCTTTTCTAAATAAATAAATAAATTTGATGGCATCGTCGTTGAGGTTGATCAGGTCTTCGGCGGAGCCTCCAGTGTAGCGAGTTAGAGGACACTCTTCGATAATGTGCTGAATGGATTGCACTTCGGCACCGCAGTCGCAGGCTGGAGAGGCAGCCCAACTGCACAATTCAATTTCTTAAATCCGCACATTCAATGTAGTGGGTGTACAGCGTAATTGTCGTTACTCATATCACGCTGTCATTTAACACTCACTTGTCAATTTATTTACTGTACATTACTGACAATTAAAATTTTGTTAGAAAGTTAATAAAGCCTGAATTTAAGTTAATTAATTAAATTAAGGTCATGGATACCTACGTTAAAGTTCTATGTTACTTTACTCTACTTTAAGAAAAGCCTACTTGGCGGTAACACACTGTATATGGAAAAAGTTCAATAAATTTAAATTACATACATGTCTTCCTTTACGTGTACCAATGTAATTAGTTATTAACGTAATTGAATTCTCTAATTTATTTCTTTCGGCTTTCTTCTCAAGAGGGGTTTCGTCTTGGAAAATGCCGGTAGATTCACAAAGGGACTTGTAAAAGTGCCCTTGTTGCCTACTTAGTGATTAAATTATTTCATTTAATTTGAAACAAAACTTAAAGCATATTAAATCGTATACGGGCGCAGTCATTTTTCGCTGAATTTTGATATACTTTTTTACAGCAAATACAATATTGTACTAGCATTTTAATCGAAACAGTTACAAACCCATTCTTAAAATTCACAATATTGTCCCCTGGATCAGATTAACAACAAAACAAGTTGACCCAAAATGGCATGTTTTACGTTTCTCGAAGCTCCCACTAGTTGCAGACGCGTGCTTCACATCATTTCCGTCTGATTGCTTCCAAATCCGAGCTTTAGACAAATGAAATTGCGTACGGGCTGAGTGACCCTCCCAGGGGTTAGTCCGGTAACAATGTACTCGAGGATAACGTATCTTGATCGTTTAGTAGGTACCTATATGGCGATATCTGTTCAACACGCCCGTTTTTCATTTGGCTTAACTGATTTCAGGTTGATACAAGTTTCGTCTCAAGTTCGGACACACAAAGCATAAGGAAAAAATTGAAAGGTTATTTGGCGTTAGGGTGGTGGAAATGTTTACACGTTGGACCGGTAATCCAGGGGTACCGGGTTTGATTCCCGGTGTCTTCCGCCAGGTTACGCATTTCGATTGTTCCTTGTGCTCAAAGCACTCTTTGTATCAATGGTACAATATACAAAATGTGGTGTACCCACGTTAAAAATAATGAGACATTACATTACATGTTTCATAAAATAAGACAAGTTTGTTCTTGTAGAGCAAAGTCTCATAGTGAATGAATAGTGGCCACTCGCTTGCCAAGACGCACCCTGTTGAGCGAAGTTGCTTTTGCTAAGAGAAGAGTGGGGATGCCTATGTTACTAAGGACTGCACAAAGCGCGAAACGCTGACGTTTGGCATCAGCCCTGCTAATTGGGAAACTTTGGCTAACGAGCGTATCAAATGGAGAGCGTCTCTTGCCGAAGGCTGCAAAGCTCATGACGGAAGTTGGTTTCGGGCTCTGGCTGCGAAACGTGAGAGGAGACACCATTACATGAGAGGAGGGTCACTTCACCAACTCTGAAACAAACCATGACACTTAGCTAATCACAATTTATTTTGTATTACAGCAGTAATGCCTGCTATCGTAAACCAAATATTTACAATGAAGCGAAACATTGAAAAATTTAATGGTTCAGGCGGGGTGTACATGGGCGTCCTATTGTACCACTGAACCACGTAAGAAGCTGTTGGAGAAACGTTCGATCCCCGTCTGAACGATTTTTCGCTTCACTGCAAACATTTAATCATAATTTACTTTTTCATCAAAAACAGAGTGTCACTATTTTATCTGTGTTCTTTCATCTCTTTGTGCTTCCTTTGAACATCAAAGATACTTAAATTGGAATTTTCTCCGCCGCCTCTGAAACAATAGTGAAGAGAAGAAAGATTTGATATCGCTATTGAAGGTATCACAGATATTGAACTTATCGATCCCTACCTAACCGCTCTGTACCCTTACCTAGTTAACGTGACTATACTTCTAGCAACTTCGTAAACGATTTGTATGGAGAATATTACACCGCTCCTGGTAGTTTGTATAACTACAGTCGCTCGCGAGTATGGCACTGTTAACATGGTAAGGGTACTGTAGTAGAAAATATCTAAACAAATCAAATCAACATCAAACGATAGTCAAAATCGATAGACATTGTCATAATAGTTATTTAAGTGATATGAACGATATACCTACATATTACATTTCCATGGAGACATGTCATCAATGACTTTTGTGTAACACCGACATCAATACATTATTTTATTCCTAAATAGGTACTTGTAATTAATGGTAATTAAATACTGAATTTTAGAGCAGTCTACGAGTAAGTGTAGTTAGTCCCAAACAGTGATTGTGATCATATCCAATAAAAAATATGTTCGATTGACATCCTAAAAATGGACATCATGCCCATTCATATCCGAGTGATCCATACAGGAGATAGCCCAATAAAGCGTCCGTTGTAGTAACTGCGTCAGCCAACCATTGCATTTTTATTATACAAGTAATGTTCTAAAAACCATGAAAAGAAAATTGGAGCGGCCAGTAAAATGGTTGACACACTTTTTAATTGCGAGGCGTTAGCTAAAGGTCAACATCTGATTGGCTGTACGAGAATTATAGGCACTAACTTCATTTTAGTATAACGAGCTTGAGTTTACTTTGGAGACTGTTCCTTTAAACGAGCATTGGCAACGTTGTTAAAAATGAGGAAGATCGTTTGTTTATCAAAAATGGCGGAGAAAATTTAAATATTGGTGATAATAAGGATTTTATGACTACACAACTGTCCTGTCCATCATAATCATTCGAAAAATTAGTATGACAAGAGTTTAAATCTAAATTTAGCCCGGACGCGTTTATTATTTAACTAGAAAGTTACTTCGAACCCGTATATCTTAACACCATATTGGGGTAAAAAATATCCTATTATAGCCATCTTTGGAAGTCCAGCTATCCCTGTACCAAAATTGGGTAAAATCCGTCCAGCCGTTTCGGCGTGATGAGAAGACAAAGGAAATTATGACCGACAGATAGCGCCATACTGGTATAGTGCCGCACGCCCAAACAAAATACGAGACGATCTTTCATCGCGTTACCAAGATTTTTCCTAAAATCATGACCGCTCTCCATAAAAACGAAAATTCAAAAACATTTTAGAATTTTGTAACAGTATTGACAGCTGTCACAAGTCCGTTATACCGATTGTTGCCTGTAATAGGAGCAATAAATTAAAACATAGGTTCTACTCTTCAAAGTGAACAACAAAATAACGTGTATTAAATGATAATTTGTAAAATAATATTAGACAAAAAAACTATGTATTGCGAAATGTGTGATATTTGTATAGTGACAGCTATGTCAATGCTCAGGGAATGTCAATGTTGGATGACGTACATTGAAAATACTATTTAATTTGTTTGAAATAATGAAATTCTGAAAACTGACTTTTTTTAAAGTTGCTGAACAGATGTTGTTCAGTTTGAAGAGTAGAATGTATGCTTTAATTTATTGCTCCTATTACAAGCAACACCCTGTATAAAATATCTCTTTATATTTTTTCTTAAAGAGAGCGGGCAATGTTTTCCCAGAGATAATAGAACTTTGAAACGAGAACCCGTTTGAGCTGACAACCTTTGTAACCAATTAACTAAACGAGAAAGCTTGACATTTATTCGATTTGAATGAAAATGTCAGATGTTTGCACATATGTCTCCAAAGCATTCCGTTAGTTTCTTTGACGTAAGTTCTAGGTTTGTTCGTAATGTAGGAAATGTAAATGTAATCTCCATAGAGGGCCTAGTAAATACATCATGCGGCAGAATAAAACACTACAGACGGCTCTTTCTTTTAGTCTCGCAAATACCATCTGAGAACTGGTGTTCTATTAGTTGTTTGTGAAAAAGGCAATAGAATATTTTATTCTATGAGAGAAACTCTGAAGAACGCATTATTAAGGTTAGCTCAGGCAAAAGGCAGACAATAAATGATAGGTTTAGTTCTTAAAATAACAAAGGATATTTTAATTAAATAACAAAAATGGTGTTTTTTTACACCATAAATTGATAGCCGGCGCCTATGTAATTACGTTATACGGCCATATAAACAAAAAAAATTTTAGTGTTAACAGTCGACTGATCACTGTTTCATTTGTTTACATAGCCAATTGACGTCATGACTAATAGCGATATGGCATCCACTGCGTCCAGCGTTTTCGTAAAATTACGTGTAAGATATGAAAAATTTATGGCACGTATCGATTGAAAAAAAAAGAGTTATTTTATGTGTTTAGAAGGTAATCGAGTGGTTTCAAAAATAAGTATAAATATATTTTTACACCCTATTGATATGGTAGGGCGGGGTGTGGTGACATGACCGACTGACTCGGCGATTGTGTACCGTTGATTATGGCTATGATCGCGTGTCGATGTGTGCAAGCAAAAGTGGAAAGCGGAACTCACCTACGTGCGTGCCAGTATGCAAGCCCAAGCGCGTAGTAAGCCCGTCTTGCCTCTGTAGAGCCTTTAATATGCATAATCCCGGATTTAGCGTAACTTTCCATTGGTATTTTTTCAGGTCCGCGACCCACCTCTTCATTCTTTAGTACAAGACGACACATCCAAAACGTCACGATAATAAAACGATTACACACAAGCATACGTTACTTTGTAAGCACTGCATTTATTTGATAATTACATAGGTAATTATTTTGTAAGATAATGGAGAAATACTAACGAAGTGGCCTGCCTCTTCATTATGCCGAGTAAGCGCCTTTTCTCAGACATTTTTTAACAAGCACCTGGGTCTTAATTCCACATATTTCTCTCTGATATCTCTGAGAGATCTCTGAAGATGCGGTACACCTAGTAACTACATTGCCACTTCACGTGTTACTTTATTAAGTTTGCGCCTTATATGCGACGCCATAGATATCAGTCGCAAACTTAACTTGATCAGATCACCCGGCCAAATTAGGTTTGCACCAGATATCTATGAAGTAAACGTGTAATGTCTCTTTATGTAGCTTGAATGGCAAACATCGCGTTTTCATGACTGTCAAAGGCGATAAACCTGAGATATACCTGAGAAATAACTTATTTGGCGATATCTCAAAGAATACTCGAATTAGCTCCCTGTAAGTCTTCTAGTTTTAAGTCAAAATTACATGTTCAGTTACTGAGAGTAAGTAAGTAGGCCATTAATAAAGAAGTTCAATTTTATTCTGCTTAAATGATTTAATTTGAACTTTGGAACGTCAAAATATATTATTTTTAACTTAACTGATGCTCATGACATGTATCATGATTAACGTATAAAAATATTGAGGAATTCCTTCTTTTTATTTAGCGGCCACGTATAATAAATAAATAAATAATAAATATCAAGGGAAAATCATACACAAATCGATTTAGACCCAAACTAAGCAAAGCTTGTACTATGGCTACTAGACGACGATATGTGTACATAATACCTATATAAATCCATGTATAGATAACATCCATGATCCAGGAACAAATATTCGAGTTCATCACACAAATATTTGCCCCGGCCGGGATTCGAACCCATGATATTATTATGCGTGATATGTTCGCTTTACGCAACACACTTTCAACTTATAACCGTAGTTAAATAAACAATTTTAGCAAGTTGCTTATCACGGGCAAAAAATAATTAACTAACATTATGTAAACATTAGAAACCAAGTTGAAATCTCGCAACAAGTCATTTATCTTAAACAGATTTGATTTCGCTCGAGAGCGTCTGTCGACGTCCCTGCCTAACTAATATAACTTCGGTTGACTTTATTTGCTGGATGCCCGAGGGAGGAACTTTGAAGGTATCTTTTCTTTAGTGACAAGTTTCACTGCCACCCGAGTGTGTTTTTGATGCTACCTTAAGACAAACCACAGGGCCTAAATGCGTCGATTTGAATGACAGATTAAAAACAATATA
The DNA here is from genome assembly GCA_905147355.2 of Apotomis turbidana. Lineage (NCBI taxonomy): Eukaryota > Metazoa > Arthropoda > Insecta > Lepidoptera > Tortricidae > Apotomis > Apotomis turbidana. Next base: position 52,754,365 of record LR990280.1, on the reverse strand, counting down.
GAGAAAAGTTTAAGGACTGCTGATCTACACATAGTCATATTCATCAAAATTAATATTATTTAATTACCATGTATTGATAACATATTGGTTTGATTTTTAGGAGAGGTCCCCGCAACTTCACCCACGTTTTTTTTACCGACACAAAGACATTTGGACGGACGGACAAAAAGTATCCCATACGTAACCATCTCCGGATGTCCAGCGATCCCTATACCTAAATTGATTATTTGTCCAGCCGTTTCGGCGTCATGAAAAGACAAGGAAATTCGGATCAACAGATGGCGCCCATACAGACCAAAGAGGGTCATCTATCGCGCTATTACCTAAGATTTTTCCCGAAATCAATGAAAACCGATTTTCAATACAAATCTATAAATTTACAATAGTATAGATATCACAAAATACACAATGTACATCTCTGGGTAATGTTTTCAATCTTTTATGAACCATAACTGTACAGTTAAGTAGAAAAATGGCCGATACTTACGAAAAACGGTTTAATTGCCAAGTCAAAGAGGCAATTAGTGTAACAAGCGCGCAATCAGAATGGTGATTAGGCCGGGCCAGTACAAATGTCGCCCCTTATTAATAACACCCCATATTAGGACAAAGCCCATTGTCAAGATACGTCTGTGAAGATGAAAATAACTTAATTTCGGTGGTCAAACGAACCATATTCAGTGTAGGATTCTGAAACCGTTATTTCAAACGTTTAGACAGTATTTTCGGGGTATATATTTTAAATTGCAAGTACTTCTATTCAGATTAATGTTTCTTATTATATGGGTCATCGTCAGTTCAAAAACAAAAGTTGTCTCTTCGGTGGCCAATAGTTAGCAGCGTATGTGCATAGAAGCTATGTTTTTAACGGTTCACTAATGTTTGACCAAAAATCTATTGACAAATGATCATTTGACAAACAACGTTTCAACAACAATTCATTAGGCAAACGAGACATTTGACAAAAGTATCATCTTACAAAAACTCACATAGCAAATGATAAATTTGCAAACACTACACTTGGTAAATGTGTTAAATAATAAAAAGTCAATTGACCTTTTTCCATTTCACCAAATAATACGTTTCGCAAATTGACAATTAGTTAAAATATCATTTAACAAAATGTTATTTCGTAAAAAGTACTTCTTTTTCAAACATTATGATTTAGTCTGTAATCTGTAGTTGGGTAATTTATTCCGCTACTATCTTAGAATCTATCCACTTTGCTCTACAATCTGTATCTACTAATAGAGCAAATTGTACATTTGCCTCAAGTTTGCTCTACGAGTTTTACGAATAGATTTTTTTTTTGGTTCTTGCGCTTCGCCGACAGTTACCGCGGTACGGTCGCTTCGCTCGCTCGGCTCGCGCGCTGTTGTGGTCGCAGTTCTAACATAAACTAACCCATTAATGAATGCTCTACGATCTAAAATAGTAAAAATAGTAGAGCAAATTGGATCATTTTGTGAAATGATTTTATAAAATGTAAATTTAACTTCTGATCATTTGGATAAGTGAGTCATTTGTAAAATGACTTGTTGTAAAATAATCAATTGGCGAAACATTTTTTTGTAAAGCGTTGTCAAGTGTAATTTTGCAAAATGACTTTTGGTCAAACGGCACTAATAAATATACCTACACACTGCAGTAAAAAATTTAGTCAATATACGTATATGTATATGATATGAAGCTAGTTTGAAGGAAATTTTAATTTAGAAGCGCTTCAGTGTTTTCGCACGACAAATAAAGCTCTGGATTTTCTGTTAAATAAAATTTCGCCATTTCCTATGAGGAAATTGAATAAACTGTGGAAAATAGTTTTGATGCAATTAACTAGAGCTCTCTTACGGGGTAAATTACGGAAGCTTAGCTAATTATAAATTGGCGCATGGTTGTGACAGGTTTATACATAGACACGATGGTGCGCGTTAGTAAGCAAGCAAGTAGTAGGAGTACGGGTACCGTTCTGTACCCTTTACCATGAGTTAACGTGACAGTATACTCACTAGCGACAGCGTAAACGATTTGTATGGATTATAATACAGCGCCGCTAGCGGTTACTTTGTAGAACTACAATTCACGCAGTGGCTAGCGAATAGAGTCACTGTAAACTCATGGTGAGTGTACCCTTTCCCATGAGTTAACGTGACAGTATACTCACTAGCGACAGCGTAAACGATTTGTATGGAGAATAATACAGCGCCGCTAGCGGTTACTTTGTAGAACTACAATTCACGCAGTGGCTAGCGAATAGAGTCACTGTAAACTCATGGTGAGTGTACCCTTTCCCATGAGTTAACGTGACAGTATACTCACTAGCGACAGCGTAAACGATTTGTATGGATTATAATACAGCGCCGCTAGCGGTTACTTTGTAGAACTACAATTCACGCAGTGGCTAGCGAATAGAGTCACTGTAAACTCATGGTGAGTGTACCCTTTCCCATGAGTTAACGTGACATTATACTCACTAGCGACAGCGTAAATGATTTGTATGGAGAATAATACAGCGCCGCTAGCGGTTACTTTGTAGAACTACAATTCTCTGTACAATACAAATCGTTTACGCAGTTGCTAGCGTGTACTGTCACTGTAAACTCATAGAGTGCTGGTACTATGATTATAAAATAACCGCACTCGCTAGCGAATACGTACCCGATTTATAAAGAATCCTCATACTAATCGGTTAGTAAGTCGCTAGCGAATGCGGTTATTTTATGTTCATGGTAGCGGTTCAGTATGTCTAGCATAACTTTGACATGCAACTTTGTCGCTCGAGAAATACTACCCGTCAGTATCCTTTCAATACCGTATAGGGCTGGGCGTTTTTCTTGTAACCGTTTTGAGAAACCGTTTTTTTTTATAGAGAAATGGAAAGTCTTTTTTTAGAACAAAAAACAGTTATAAAAATTATAACAATGATACATATATAGCGATGCGTATACTATTATATAGTAAATCGATCGCATTGAAAAATACTCGATTTTTCTTGTAAATTCTAATTGTTAAAGTTAGTTAGCAATCGTAAATCGTCATGTTTCTGCGAAACTCGAAAAAATTTAACAACTCATAAACGCCGTCTAGCTATTGTTGCAAACGAACGAAACGAATGAGATAGTGATATCCGTAATCCGTACCCTTAACACGAGTTTACAGTGACAGTACCTACTCGCTAACGACTGCGTAAAGGATTTGTATGGAGAATTGTAGTTCTACAAAGTAACCACTAGGGCCCTATACTATTCTCCATATAATTAATTTACACTAGCGAGTACGATCAAGTTAACTTATGGTAGCGGTATAGCAACAGCAACGGGACTATAGCAAAAAAAAACGGTTACTTAAAAAACGGTTTCTTGAATCATTTTTTTGTGAAACGGAAACGCTAACGTTTCTTTTTACTAAGGCCATATATTCCTAATTTTACGATATAATATCGCAATCCGTCATCAAATTACGATTATTAGGTATACACTATTAGACTATACTTCTAACTTCTAAGATACGATAAACACGCTACATATAGAACAAAGCTTGTCCGATATAAGAACAAATTAGACGTAACAAGCATTTGCCTTAATTTAAGGAAATCCAACATCAAATTGTTAAGATTTTTTTTCAATCCTGCATCCTACAAAGAAATTATTGGAAAAGTTTCGTAATTAAAAACATTTTTGCTGGTACGTTGGTAAGTCAGTCACAATTTCACAATTTTTGAAAACCGTAGATCTATGATGAGATTAATGATATGATAAGAGAAGATTATCGGTAACTTGTTTCACGAGGAAAAAATATGTTACCTACATATAATATGACCCCTTCCTTTCATCAGCGTATATAGTGGAGTGAAAATTATTTCACAAAACACATCTCAGTGTTATATCGGGTGGTGCCTGTGATATATCATTATTATAGTAAATCATTGGAGACGCCGGGAAAGAAGAGCTTGATGGGCGAGTAGGTAAAAGCCGGATAGCGATACGAAGCCGGCAAGGCGTTTTCAAAGGCTTGCATTTAATAGTGCTTTTCTCAAGCATATGCAATGAAATAAAAAATTACACCACTCAAAAAATATATAATTCAAATGTCTGGCCTATTCATAAACACAGACGCCATGTTTGAAAATATATTTTTCCGTGCTTAGGCATTCGATTTTGTATGAATTTCCATTACAGTTCTCTCGAGTTGTTCCGCCCGAAACGTGATACTTCTAACCCTGTGATGATGACAACATTTCATTGCATGTTTGAAAAAAGTTCATATTTAAAATAAATTAAATAAGTATTTTCAGTGTACGCCGTCTGACATTCACATCCCCGTAGCGTTGATATTACTGTCACTAAAACGGAGTGATTACATCCTCTTTGACTGTCACTCGTCTGATGTCTAATATTTCGCAGTACATTGCTTCTTAGAATAAAAATTATTTAATTATTACACTCACGTGAAAATATCAGCATTGGTCCGACATGTTTCTAACTCGTATGGAGCTCTTCATCGGGGACTGCTACCCGTACACCCCCGCGGCATTTTTTTTTAATAATATTATACATTATTTCACGAAATTATCATTTAATACAAGTTATTATTAAAAGTTGCTAAACAAATGTTGTTCAGTTTGAAAGATAGAATCTGAGTTTAAATCTTTTGTTCTTGCTAGAGACAGGACCCGGTATAATGTCTGTACTCTGATAAGAGTGATCGGAGAGAGCTGACAATGATTCTAAGCATATAAATTTATAAATCCTGTGAACACATTCCCTTCGATATACTCGTACTAATACATCCTATATACGTGTTGGGATGAGCTTGCTGCTCAAAGGTCGTCTTGGCGATCCACCATTTTTGAGCGTATCAAATCGTTTGAGGAACACCGCCTCACAATGTTAGACACAAAACGCCAGCTTCGCAAAGAAAGACCGACGCCCTCTTACACAATACGCGTAACAACTCAACCGGCCAACTCTACTGTCACGCGTGTAAAAGAGTAACTAAGTTTAGTCTAGCCAGCCACATTCGAGCGTATAATGGGTGAAGTCCATAATGTTTTGTTTGCTTGGGGTCGCCGTCATCGAAATGTCATCGAATTCGATGAGGAGAACTATATAATATAGGTACCTACTAATACCTCCTTGTTTTATATTGAAACGAGAGCGGTTTGATCCATTACAAGTTCAAATCCAGTTCGGAGATTGAATATATAGGAATACCTAAGAGATACCCTACTTTAATTCAGCTATACCTAAGTGTTGGTTTCTAAATATTTTGGAGAGTGTGTGGAGGCAAGACATCTTTTATGCTACACCGTTTCACCGTTACTTCTTTTTTCAGCTATCCTTATAATAAAATTGAAATTTGTCCAGCCATTTTTCCAAGCCAGCTAGTGCCACAAAAAACAAACATACAAAAAAGTATACATGTTTAATAAAAAAAACCGACTTCGAAATATACTGAAAAGCCAAAAATAACCCGTTCATGTGTCGATTACATTTGAATCACATTTTGAAGTCAATTATTACTATGAAAACAGAAAAGGTGATTCAAATGTAATATTAGCACACACATATTATTTTTATTATTGAAGTGGACGTAGTTGTACCTCACCTATTGTTATATTGTAATACTAATAATGTTTCAATAATGCTAATCATTTACCTATAAGAAGAGCAAGTTTGACGACGCGTTTGGCTCGGTTTATAGACACCTGCCTACTGAGCCGGCGGTCCCGGGTTCGAATCCCGGCCAGGGAAAATATTTGTGTGATGAATTCGAATATTTGTGCTTGGTTCATGGTTGTTCTATGTATTTAAGTATATATTTATCTATATAAGTACGTATATCGTCGTCTAGTACCCATAACACAAGCCTTCTTGAGCTTAATTTGGGACTAGATCGATTTGTGAGGTTGTCCGATATTTATTTATTTAAAAGAAAAAAAAAGAGCGGCGCCTCTTAGCACAGGTATAAGATACTTAAAAAAACTTTTGACAACGCGGTTGACGCAGTGGTTAAGCAACTGCCTTCTGAGCCGACGGTCCCGTGTTCGAATCCCGGCAACGGCAAATATTTGTGTGATGAACTCGAATATTTGTGCCTGGGTCATGGCTGTTATTTGTGTTTAAGTATGTATTTATCTATATAAGTATGTATATCGTCGTTTAGTGTCCATAACACAAGCCTACTAGAGCTTACTTCTTACGCTTTACGAAAAAAAAAGGGGAAACCAACAAATCACCTGAATAAAAACATCCGTAAAAGTCTCAGTTACATTATTGCCACTTGTAAAATATACATTTGTTTGATCGAAAGGTATGAAAAGAGATTCAAAAAGGTTTATATTTATAGCTCGCCTTTGAAGATCTATACTCGCACATTTGTATTCCCCGGAATAGGGCACTTCGCGATTTGGTAATACGCACCAATGCAGCTGACAAGGGTCAAATAACGACTTATTAGCAATAAGCTTGATATTTTTTTGGACGAACATGAATTTTTTTATAGTCCTTGCTGTAACAATCTACAAGCTGCCGGTCATTCACTAATCTTTACCATTGTTTCAGTTTTCAAAACATTCCAAAATGTTTTTTTTTTTAATTGACTATTTTGACTGTTCTCAATAATAGTTTCTGAAGGGATCTTTGTAAATACTACTACGCATCAGCGCAGCTGACAAGGGTCAAACAACGCGATCTTATAAGCAATTCTATGCCTACTTGCCGTTGTCCAATAATAGTACATTATTGCAGACGCCGGGAAAGACGGGCTTGCCGGGTGAGTAGGTATACACAGCTGACCGTAGGAAGGCCGGATAGTGATACGAAGCTGCTTTTCTCAAACATATGCAATGAACACAGACACCATGTTTAAAAATAAACCAACTTACTCTTCGGCCTAGGCCTTCTATTTACAAAATTCCTTTACATTTCTCTCGAGCTGTTCCGCCCGAAACGTGATACTTCGAAGCCTGTTATAACGCAGGTTATGACGATATTTCATTGAATGTTTGAGAAATACCTATTTAACCCCTGACGAAAAAGAGAGGTGTTCTACGTTTAACCTGTGTATTTGTGTATCTGTGTGTGTCTCATAGAGTAAATTATACATACTGAGATAGAGTCATCAGCTTCCTTTGTGTACTAGCGCCATCTATTGAGCGAGTTTCGAGTTATCTGAATCATGTACATATGTATACATAGCAATCGCTATGCACTGTACTATAGGTACCTACTTTCAATACATATTATATGATTCATCTGTACCTCACACTTAACATAATAAGTGGGCTTTAAAACTAGTTATGTTTGTAGGAAGGTATAAAAAAGACACATTTATAATTAATTATTTTTATTTAATTAATTTTGGGGAACATAGAACAAACGCTTACCACAGGTAGACACACACAACATTTTTTACTGCTACCATGACTTTAAAATAGTTTAACGAGGCAATCGTGATCCATTACACATAGCCGGGATGGAAATCCTTCCTGGAACTTCTGTCGTCGGAATCCAAGTTCGTGCGTGAAGATCAACAACGTTCGCTAATATCCATAAAGCACAGTCGAAGAAGATTTCTTATACCCGTTTGAATATCCACCAGAAAACCAACTTGTCCATAAATAAAGTAAACTGTCAAACAGCACCACGCTACGCGTTCCTCTACACCGAATTGTATTAAGTAGTCTTTTAGTTTACTTTCTACTATTGTTTTTTTACATTTAAAAAAATACGCATTTATTATTTTCCATTTTTTTTGTGGATATTAAATTTTTGTGACAGTCGTCATAAAATATAATAGGTGAAATCTAAAAAATAAATGAGTGGAATGGAACGGGGATCTAATCTTAAGCCGTAATGTTGCCTGTAATGATAAATTAAAATAATGCTTCATAATCTTTCACAATAACTTATAATTATGTTTTTATTATATGTTTATTTATGGATAAAATAATAATATAAAAACAGATTTCGTTTTAATAACACTAATTCAAATATTGAATTTTGCTCCATCTATCGAGCGAGTCTCGTATAAAACGCACGCAAGTTTTAATGTATGAAATCTGTAAAGTACTGAGTGAAATGCCCCTGGTGTGTCTAAACGGATGGACCAATTTGAGTGCGGTTTTATTTAATCGAAATACATGTCCTTCGACATGGTTCTGAGCTATGTTTGGTGAAAATAGGACCAGTAGTTTCCGAGATATACAACTTTAATTGGAACAGGTAACATAATCACAACCAATATTGAAGCTTAGCATTCCAAATTCGGAATTTTTATGATCAGTTTTAGTAGCTTCTATATCACTCAATGAATGAGGGTCTTTACTAGTGTCGGAGGTATTTTAAATCTTTAATTTAAGTTATTTCATACGATTTTAAGATACATTCAGTAATTTAACGACGTGATTGGCGCAGTTTGTAGTGCACTTGCCTACTGAGCCGGCGGTCCTAGGTTCGAATAGCGGCCAGGGAAAATATTTCTGTAAAGGGCTCGAATATTTTATCATGGACATTATATATACTACAAAGTATGTTATACCCATTTTTGAATGTCCCGCTACCCCTGTACCAAAATTAATTAAAATCCGCCGGTTTAGCGTAATGAGCAGACAAAGAAATATTTATCAACAGATAGCGCTCCACGGCGCGCCCATACAAAACCTGTAATGTCAATCTTCCTCGACATGAGCAAGGCTTTTGATTTTGTTGACCATTCCATACTTCTCTCAAAGCTGGAGCACTATGGAATCAGAGGCAAAGCTCTCGAGTGGTTTACAAGTTATTTGAAAAATAGAAAGCAATGTAATGTAAATAATAATCTTTTAAAGAAAACCTACAGATCTGACTTTCGTTTAAATAATTCAGGGGTACCACAAGGGTAGTAATTTAGGACCATTATTATTCCTGCTTTATATTAATGACCTTCCGCACACAACAGCAGAAAAATGCATTTTATTTGCTGATGACACGACTCTCATAGTAAAAGGAGATACTAAAACCCATTACGAGAGAACTATTAATAATGCTTTGAATATATATACACATGGACAAATAATAATAATCTTAATATTAATCTAGCTAGAACCAAATTTATCCGATATCGTTCACACAAATCTGTTCCTAATCAATTAAGTATTAAATATAATAATCAAAACATAGAAGAAACAGACAAAATTTTTAGGCTTAGTTATTGATAGTCAGTTAAATTGGAAAGAGCTCGTTGATTTTATATGCTCTAAATTAGATCCCACCAAAACATTTCATGTAAAATTGGCGGCCAAGACTCACATGCTCATAACGCTTTCGCTGTAAAAAGTTATCAGATCCCAAGAAAAGCCAAGCCCCTAAGCCCTGACTTTACTAACCCTACACCTTGGTTTCAAAAGTATGGCTTGGCTGTATCATAGGTTACCGTAAATATAAACCGTAATGGTATGTTTATTTGTCAAATTTCATGCAAATTATTTTAAATCACGTTCCGATGTCTTTTCTGGAAATCATAGAGCACAGTACAGGAGCCTCCTGTAACAGCCACGTTGTCGTGCTGATATCTATAAACGAAATGCCTACAATACCTGTATTTTAGTATATAATTCTCTACCTGACAATTTAAAGTTGTTGAACAATCCAGAATTTAAGACAAAATTGACAAAATGGCTACATGAACATAGTTTTTACTCAGTTAAGGAATATTTAGACATGAAGAATATGCAGTAGAAATTAAATAATCATTATGTTCAGATTATTGTTATTGGCCTCAAATAATTTTACAATGCAAACACACAATTTGCATGCCGTTTCGGCTGAATACTGTTAACCTGCTTTATGCGAAAATATTTAACACCTTCTATGTACGTATTCTAGCAAATAAACATTTCTTTCTTTCTTTCTTTCTTTCTGTATCACGCTGTTAAGATTTTTCCTGACACCATGGTTTCTTCGTAGAAATCTGATTTTCAACACAATCTTAGTATTTTATAATAGTAATTATATAGGTACCTAGATAGATTCCCGGTTTTTTATACGTATAAAAAGATAAAGAAATAGTTTATTAGAGTTTTACATCGGGCACCTATTTAAAAGAAGCATCTATAGGTATGACCGATCATCATCCTCAAATTCCTGCCGAATTCAAATCTGTAATTTAATTTCAACCACCCAGCCACTCGACGAAGAGGATTGCCCTATTTACAGACAATTGCTCCAGACTTGGCTGACTGAATAGGACCGCTTTAGCCTGAACCGCTCAGCCTTAAGGCTGCACTTAGACAACGAAACCAATTTCCAGGCAATATTCCCACCACAAATGCTCACTACAGAATAAACCTCAATTTGCATCTAATGCTTAATAATAATAACATGACGTTTACTCATCATTAGCATACCTGTGTTAACTCGAGGCACTGATACTAAAGTAATGTAGCAAAATATTTTATCGACAAATAATCATATCGATGTTACTGTCAACATCTACCTAAATGTAAATCAACATAATATATATATTTTTCTCTTCATTTCAGAATGAAAACAATAAATAAATTGAAACGTGTATTTATTTGTTTATTTAAAATAATTTTCATAGCTAGCCAAATAATGTTATTTCCTTGTGGTATCACCAATTGTCTAAGATTTAAACAATGTATGACACTTTAGTAGGTGAGTCCTCTATAAATAATTTTAATACTAGGTCTAACATTCCGATTTAGTTAAAATTTGGCATAGTATTTATGTAATTTTTTGGTGATGTATTAATATTATGGTATTATCGAGCTAGGTCTTATTTACACTACATTTAACTTTTCGCCTTGTATATGATTAGAAAGTGTACACATGTGTGTTTGTCGTTGTCTGTACTGTACATAGTGGTAGAAATTATGTGAGCTGACTATGAGTGCACGTCAACATATTTATTAGGCATATGATTGATATCACGGGAGTTTATAGAGCTATGGAGCCGATATTAACATTAAAATACAATTATACTCATTCATCTATTTCATTCGAAACTGCCTTTATTGTTATTTTGATAAACATTCCCATGCATTAAATTACTAAAATTATAAATCAAATAAAATTTGATCAATAGTTCAAACTCCTAGATTTAACTACACCAATAGTCATAACTGGATATTTCGATACCTTTAGAACCCCCTTTACTCCAGTAAACATGGGAAAAGTCGCAAATATTTACCAATCAGGCCTTTGAATATTCTTCTGACACTGTCCTTGACTATAAAATTAAAATTGCAAGTTAAATACACTTATGAGTATGAGTATGAATTGTATTTTAATGTTAATATCGCCCCCCTAGCTCTAAAGTCCTACCTTGCTATCAGAAGTCCAATGCATACTTATTATAGTATATCCTTTTGACGTCCATTAATCCGTTTACGGACGCAGGACCATCTTGAAAATTGCATGGTGCGGCACAGACAAAACGCATACTTACAATAAAAAAAAATGAAAATTACCCCCAGCAGCTCATCATGAGATCCTCATTCGTTGAGTGATACAGAAAATGCTACTATAACTGAACATAAATGAAAATTTTGAACTTCAATATTGGCTGAGATCTTGTCACTTGTTCCAAAACGTATTCTTACTTACAAATATAAAAAAAAATGTAAAACACCCCCAACGACACAAGCAGCTCATCATGAGATCCTCATTCATTGAGTGAAATAGAAAATGCTGCTTAAACTGAACATATATACCTACCAAAATTGGAATCTTAGCTTCGATATTGGCTGAGATATTAAAGCACTTGTTGATGAATACCTTCGAAACTACTGGTCCTATTTCCACCAAACATAGCGAAGATATGGGTCTTCGCTATGTTTGGTGGAAATAGGACCAGTCGACGGACAAGTCTAATCGATAAAAAAAAACACAGTCAATTGGTCCATCCGTTTGGGAGCTACGATGCCATAGATAGACACACAGATATACACAAACCACATGTTAAACTTATAAAACCACGCTTTTTTAAGTCGGGGATTAAAAAAAATCCAGCCGTCTCGGCTATATGTCGATCTAGAATTTTATAATAGTGAAGATGATTATCATGAAATCATATCATCTCATTTGTTTATTTGTATTGGTCGTCCATTGTCATAAGTAGTTGTATTAAAATTAAATATATAAATTAAAATTAAATACAATTATAAAAAAAAAATAGTGCGTGGAGTCCGCGGAAGAAGTGAAACGTCATAAAGTGCAAATGAAAATAGGAAGGGGTAGAAATTGATTTTTAGTGAACTCATATTGTTTCTTTAAGACAAACTTCTTCACTCTCGCTCTGTCTCTTTCTATTCCCCCTCCTTAGGAGCGTTGAACGTTTAACGCAACAGTGCTTTCCTACCCCCTCCACCTTGTTGGAAGTCGCATTAGAAGTTTCACTTCAATAAAAATATTGACAAACAGTAATAAGAATTAATTCCAATATGTTACGAATATACCTACATTAGTATTCTGTGTTACAGTCAGTCATAGCTATTCTGACTAGCTCCGTACAACGTTATCAACACGGCATGGATTCCGTCACCCACCGCCGCGATTTCCATACTAAACGACGTTATCACTTCAGAGACATATTTATTAGCCCCCGGCAAAATTTATGTACATTTGGTGACAAAGAAAAAGTCTCCGTGTAGGCGTCTGTGCATTTTTACCCGCGATGGCGGAGTGTTTGTACCAACGGTTTTTAATAAGACGTTTTGAAGATTGCGCTTGGAGTTGATTTGTGTCGACTTCTGTATACCTTTGACTTTATAATCATACCCCGGGATTTTTGGCGCTCAATTAATTTTGACACAAGGCCGTAGTCGATTAATTCGCTATCTTCATTAGCTATCTCACGTTCTAACAAACGACCATTGAACTTTTAGGGAAAACATTGAGGTATTAATGGGGGAAAATAATAAATAATGTGTTGCTCAAGTTAAAATTCGCAGTTTGTATGTTAAATTAAAGACTAAAACTATTTCACCTCAGGTATATCCCATAGATAGGGTTTCCTTAAGTCTGCATTTCACCTATGCATTGATATGCTTATTTATCCTTTGAGTAGGGAACGAGGTATCCCTGTGAAATCCAAAGAAGCTTTATTTTTTCTGAATAGTGAGCATGAATTTTTTGAACTGAACCGTTATTTCCATTCCAATGAATGCCGTAATGCTACATTTCATACCTAGGACGATTAACTAGTGTCTCAGATCGCAGGTGTTTTAATGCTCGATCTGGGGCTTAATTCATTACCGCCCGTTTGTCTAAAGTTTTACGTCTTGCCTTGGCCAGAAAGTGAGATTTTCTTTCCAGAAAATCCCACTTACAGCCTAAGGGCCAAAACAGAATTACAAGACACGACATCGCATCGGCGTACGACGCAACATCGTGCCACGATGCGACGTCGTGAGATTTTTTTTTTTACTAGCCTATGCCGGGCAAAGGCCTCCCCTCTCTTGCGCCACTCGTCTCTATTGGCTGCATGCTCCCTCCACTCGTTACTAAATGCATCCAGGTCATCCCGCCATCTTCTTTTCGGTCTGCCTCAGCTCCGGTAACCTTGCCGTGTCCAGTCGGTGATTATTCTGGCCCATCGTTTTGAATGCATGCGGCAGACATGTCCAGCCCAGTCCCACTTCAGCTTTGCGGTCTTGGCACCTACGTCTACAACGCGTGTTTTGGAACGCAGTTCGGTGTTTCTTATACGGTCTAGCGGAGCGGTTCCATCGCTCTCTGGCAAACTTTGAGCCTGGTCTTTTGAGCTTCAGTCAATGACCAATCTTGCGCTCCGTAGGTTAGAACGGGAAGAATACGAGTCGTGAGATTGTAAAATGAATTTAAATTTTGGATCTAGTCACATGAAGATAAAGTTCATTTTGGATTTATGTATTTACACGACACGACGTTGGATTGTGGCACGATGTCGCGTCGTACGACGATGCGATGTAGTGTCTTGTAAATGTGTTTTGGCCTTAAGGGTGACGTAGATATGAATATGAGGTGCTTAAAAAATGAAGTACTTACCAATACTTTTAGAGATGTTACATCACATCATAAAAACAACTTTAAATATGAATGAAGAACATTTTTGATATGATATTTTATGTTGTTATTGAGTCCGTCCAAACATAAAATAATAAAAAAGTGAGTCCCGATTGGTCTTTCCACAGCTGAGGAGTTATGTAGAAAATGTTTCCATAAAAAAGAACCTTATCCGTTTTAGTCGCCTTGTAATCTTCACATAATAAAGAATCCCTTCTGATAACATGAAACCCTTCCAAGTTTCAGATAACCTCAAACTTCCAACAACCGTTAGAAGTATAGATAGAAAATCTAACGTACCTACAAATACTCGAATGGCTCAAGTTTAATACCATGACAAACTTTAGTAAATCACACATGGACATGGGTAATTTCACAAAAACACAAAGGGACTGGTAGCTAGTAAATTATTCAAGATACCTGAAAGTTTTCCCAAGTAAGGTCGGCAGCGGAAAAGCGGCGTAACTTGGAAGACGTATGGAGTAACAATAAGGGTGATATTCATGTTCTTGCTGGGACTAAATTCGACGCGGTAATTACACGTGACTGAGATCTTTCCCGGATTATTATCGGCCACGACTGCGCGCGATCAGTGAAGCGAAACACCGCGCGCAGATTTCCGCTCCCACCTATGGCCGCGCGAAGTCATGGTCGGGAATGTAATTCGCGTTGCCGACATATTGACGAACTACATATATATGTATGTAGGTACATTTTGGTATTTATTTATTTCGGTTATTGGCAATTATTATAACAGAAAATTGTGCTGTTTGCTTTTATGAATTTACCAAAAATGCAACTAAAAACGGTAATTGGTCGGTCATAATGATAACACTCCATAGCGAGAGAGAGCGAAATGCTTTATTCGAAGTAACTGTAATTGAAATTTACTTTGATATGTGCATAAATTGTAATGCTCAATGATTATATCACTAGAATGAATATTAGAAGTGCGAGAAATATGTCTCACATTTCGCTATTGATCTGCTTCAATTGTTAACGTACTAATCTGACTTACGCTAAAGTAACAATAAGTTTCTGTCAAAATTTATTTTAGTGACAAGCTTTATTGCCGACTCCGACTGTACTTTTCTTTGTATATCCATCAAATGCTCACTGAGACGATTCTAAAGAGCCCAAACTCGGAAGGATTGCTTTTTCTATTATAGAGTTTCTATGGCCACCTTCCGGCTCCATCATCAGATCAGCCCCTTGGTACCATATTATTGTATTATCATCAAAGTTAAGTAAGTATGCAAAATTTCAGCTCTATCGTTTGACGATATCTGCTTCAAAATTGAGTTGCAAGATTCCGCCCGAACAAACATAAATACTTACATACATATACATACATCACAAGTTAAATAAAAGCTTTTAAAATATTAAAAATTATTAGAGCCGTAATAAAACTAAGACACTGTTAAAATTGGGTATATCGCAATAATTATTTTTATTAAAGCAGAAACGTCTGCTAACGTAAACCAAATGTTTATAATGATGCGAAGAATTGAAAAATTTAATGGTTCAGACAGGATTCGAACCTGCGTTTCCAACGGCTTTCCAGGCCAACACGGGCGTCCTACCAACTGGACCACCGAACCAGATGTCAGAGCCATTGAATCTTCCAACCAGTTGCTTCAGCATGCCTTAGGGTGGCATCGTAGCGCCATCTACCGTGATGATTTAGATTTTATCGTTGGCACCATAAATTTTTAAATTATTCGCTTCATTGTAAACATTTTATATCGCAATATTTCAACGAATTATGCCTGGATTTACGTGAGAACGTGCGTCAGGAAGTTTATGTATGCGGAATAATTGTTGAAATTACAAATATCACTACGTGATACCGTCTCAGATATATTATTATTGAATTAACATAAATTCTCAATTCGAGGCCGCAAATGAGGCTATTTTCGTGCTATGACTGAATATCGCGTCTCTGTAACTAAGTATATAATCACAATAACATATTCGTATTGTAACAGTGAAAAAGTCATGATTATCTTTTTTTGTTGCACCTTAACCGCATAAATAGTACTATAGGCTGCATAATTGCATGGGCTATTTATGAATGCATGCATTTATATGTAAATAAATCATGCATATCTGCAGCTCATAGTACATCACTGCAGAGGCCGGGAAAAATCAGTTCGTGGGTAAGTAAGTACATTATAAGTAGTTAATACGAATCCACGAATTGACTTCTCTGCTGGGGCCTGAACTCGAATAATGCTTTTCTTTAAATATGCGAGGAATTAATCACGAATAAGCATTTTGAAAATCTGTGTCATAAAGTTTATTTTTCTACCTTTTTTTAGGAGTAGGCGCGGTTATTATATCCTTATTTTTATTTACGTTTGGTTACTCATAAACTTTTAGTTGTGTATCAGCCCTTAGTATCATCATGGTATATTTTATATCACCCTAATACTTGCCGGCCAATTCAATTATCTGCTGATAAGCTATGAAACGTGATATCACAATTGACATACTTTCTTCCCTTGGGCTTGGGGTTGAGAAACAATATAATA
This sequence comes from Apotomis turbidana, assembly GCA_905147355.2. Taxonomy (NCBI): domain Eukaryota; kingdom Metazoa; phylum Arthropoda; class Insecta; order Lepidoptera; family Tortricidae; genus Apotomis; species Apotomis turbidana. Next base: position 52,737,786 of record LR990280.1, on the reverse strand, counting down.
CGTATACGTACTCGTATATACTACGCAGCGCTGTCTAGCACCTTCACTACGGCATCGGGTCTTTAAGACCCGATACAAGTATGGCTAATTGCAAGTTAACTTAATTCCGTAGCGAACGTGCTAGCATTCATAACCATAGTGTATTCGAGTTAAGAGGCCTTATTCCTTTTAAAATGCTGATTGATTAGACATTTCTATCTATGATCAAAACATGTTTCTTAACATATTATTGATGTTGCCTAGAACAGGCCTATTGGGATTTATTGGTATAGGTATAGTTAAAACCTACAGTTTGAATTTTTCATTGATAATTTTTGTTTCAAAAACTACTCGAAATTGACAAAACTCACGCGGAAAATTAGTTTTTTCGACTGCACGCAATAAAAGCAAGATATGACCTAGAACTCGGGTAAAAGTATTCACTTCAAAAGTTGGTTAAAATTATCAATATATTTGTCATAATATTAAAAAAAAAATTTTTTTTAAAGGAATAAGGCCTCTTAAGGCTCCTTATCCGTTCAAAAATGCTGATTTCTTTGGTTATTTTTCCCTATGATCAAACATAAATATCAATGTTACTACTCAGAACAGGGCTATTGCGATTTATTGGTATATACGTATTTGAAATCTACAGTTTGATTTTTTCATTAATAAATTTTGTTTCAAAAACTACTAGTAGAGTTGCTAAGCCGCGAAATTGTGCGCATCGGGTTACAAGCATGAAATTTCTACCACACATAGAACGTTCTACGGTGATTATTTTCAGATGTGGAGGAAAGGCAGATTCGTCCCCTGTGTGGTGGGAGAGCGGGGTGAAGAGGACCAAGTACTGCTCTTTTTCTTTTTTTTATTACTGATCAGTTAAGGCTATTAGGGCTTGCACGACATCGTTTTCGTGTAAAATAGATATCAGCTATTAATTTTTCATGTCATTTAAGAATAGTTTCCTATTAAAATTTGGGTTTATTGCCGAAAAGGTAAAAATCACAACAACTTTTTTTTATTCAGAACGATAAATTAGTTATCTATCCTGAATATTTACAATTTAAAAAAATATTACTAAACAGCAAATTTAATGATGTTTTTAAAAATGTATACATATTGGGCACATCTGATACAAAAAGTACCTTGAAAAAAATGTTGTTGTTGAGCTAAGCCTGCGTGTTCTAGTACATTTTGCTAAGTCGCGAAATTGTGTACATCGGGATACAACCACGAAATTTCTACCACAGATAGAGTATTCTGCGGTAATTCTTTTCAGATGTAGAGGGAAGTCAGATTCGTCCCCTGTGCGGCGGGAAAGCGGGGTGAATAAGACAAAAGAGGCCTCTATTTCTTTTTTTATTACTGATCAGTTAACGCTACTAGGGCTTGTGTGGTATCATTTTCGTGTATAACAGATATCAGGAATTCATTTTTCATGTTATTTATTCATAGTACCATATAAAAATATGGTTGTATTTCCGAAATTGTAAAAATCACAACAAGTTTTTTTTATTCAGGGAGATAAATTAGTTATATTTCCTGAATATTTACAACTAAGAAAAATATTGCAAAATAGCAAATTTAATCTTGTTTCTAAAAATATATAAATATTGGGCACTCTTCATACAAACAGTAACTTAAATAAATTGTTGATGCTGAGATTAGCCCGTGTGCTCGTGATACATTAGCAAAAAAAAATTGTTTTAATTACATTAATTTGTTTTTCTAGGACGTATATAGTAAATATTATATGTAAAAGCATGTTAATAATCATTATTTAATGTATTTAATGAAGCGAAATAGGATGCGTTCGGAGATTTACGTTGGTTACGCCGACGTAAAGATATATTTTAAGCTACTGTTTGTATGAGAAGTGCCCAACATTCATATAGTTTTAGAAACCAGATTAAATGAACTTTTTAAAATAATAATAATAATTTGAAAATGTTCACGAAATTGAACTAATTTACCTCACTGAATAAAAAAACTTGTTGTGATTTTTACCTTTTCGGCCATTACACCCATATTTTTATACAGAACTATACAAAAATAACATAAAAAATTAATTTTTGATATTTGTTTTACACGGAAACGATACCAAACACGTCCTGGTAGACTTAACTGACCATCAATAAAGAAAGAAAAGAGGGATACTTGGCCGTATTCACTCCGCTCTCCCGCCTCACAGGGGACGAATCTGACTTCCCTCCACATCTGAAAATAATCACAGTGGAACACTCTATCTGTGGTAGAAAATTCATGCTTGTAACCCGATGCGCACAATTATGTTAGAAAACAGCGGACTAACAACTCTACTATACTATAAAATTGACAAAATTAACGCAGATTTTTTTTTTTTTTCAACTTATTATCGACTGCACGCAATGAAAGCCTTAACTAGCTACGTTACTTCTAGAACACAGGAAAAAGTACTATTCACTTTAAAAAGTTGGTTGAAAATATCAATATATAATTGTCATAATACAAAAAAAATACATTTAAAAATGAATAAGGCCTCTCTTTTTTACAAAAAAATACCGGTTACAATGAGCGCTTTTTGAAAATTTTGAATTTAGTATTAAGTACATAACCCTTTGTTCGCGAGTCCGACTTAGACTTGACCGGTTATCCTTGGGCTTGCATCGACATTTCAAAAAAATTGTTACAAAACTTGACTGTTCGTTGCTATCGCTGAAGTCCAGCCGTCCATTATTGTCTTAATTAAGTTCAGTGCGGTAGAAATACCATTATATCATGAGCTCTATACCTGGTCAATTATTTAGAATCGAAGGTCAATGCTAATTTGACAATAACAGCTCTGATGAATCTGTATTTCATACCTATATTGTCGTATTCATTTCTAAATTTTCATTTTGATAGAAAGTTGTCTTCGAAAATAGTTATCAAAACATTCGGGTCGACTAGGTAAATAAGTAAATTTATAGTGGTTAGATCGAAGATAGGATGAATTAGTAAGTTCCTTAAATTTAGAAAAACAACAGCCGGCAGTTTCATAAGTCCTTTTTTTTTTTCAATAAACATCAATACCTACGATGATTGGGTCAATTTCAACAAGACGCATTTTTTGTATCATTTCGGTGTGATTCTTTATTTTTGATTATTTTTAAGTTTCTTAAATGTGAAGAGATACTTTAGACTATATTATTAAACATATGTAAAAGGGACCCTGAAATCTGAAATAGTTTTCGAGATATTCGAGATCGAATATGAAACACACAACGGAATGATAAATGTACACCAGGATGATAAAATAAGTGCACCGCAATGAAATTTCATACACCAGAATGAAAGAAAAGTAGCATATTATGAAAGTAATATTACTTTTTATATTCGTAATATATATTATATTGGCATTACATAATAATATAAACATATATCTTAGTATGGTATTAAAAACAAAATAAAATAAATTTATTATTTCAACAATATTTATGAAAAGTGAAGCTACTTTTGATGTCATTCCGGTGCTTTCCTCATTTTGGTGGGGTTTAAAGTCATTTTACTACACCGGAAACACCGGAATGAGAATGGTGGAATGAGAAACACGACATATTTTTATTTCTTAAAAAAAATGTAAGCCCTATATTCTAAAACTAATTCAACTCTTGTAATGGCGAGTGTACTTTACCTGATATATATAAATTTCAAACCACGCAGTTAAAAAATAAAGAAACTATAACAAACTCCGGAATGACATTTTTTTTGTCCCCTGTCCACCGCGATGAAATATTCACGTTTGTACAAGCCAACGTATTGCCACTATACACAACCGGCCTCGTCGAGCGCCGCAGCTTGACTAATTCTTTGAAGTGCGCGGGAGACGGGGGGCATACTTGATCAAATTTGGGAAATAAATCGGTTCGAAACATTGTCGGCGGTAATGAGAAGTTTTCTCGGGACAAACGTATATGCACTTATTCAAGGGTATACAAAGGAGATATATAAGGGGTAATGTGCTTTTTTCGTTACCTATTTATATGGTAATAAAATAATGGTAACAGATTTTCTTTGTCATGCATAGTATTTGACTTACCCGGCATTTTACAAACAAAACCGGCTTGGGGACAACCCACCTTGATGAGAAATTTGGTCTAAATATATTTTTTTAAATTATTATATATATTAATATTTAAATTTTAGCTGTTGCCCGAGGTAGACAATGGCGGGCTGTTTCCGAAAAAAAATGGTACTTTATTATTCAACCTTTCTGCACCTGCGTTTTCAGTCTTGCCATCAAAAAATACTGCTTGGGAAATTGACCCGATTACAAAATACATCCTCCTAGCCTGTGTCCCATTTTTTGAGAATGAATTCTCAATCGGGGTCGGCTACCTAAATCCCAAGATGTGGCGTAGGCACTTTTTTTACTTTTTTTTACTTTGGCCTTGGTGGTTTCCTCACGATATTTTCCTTCACCGAAAAGCGAGTGGTAAATATCAAATGACATTCCGTACATAAGTTCCGAAAAACTCATTGGTACGGGCCTGGTTAGAACCCGCGACCTCCGGATTGAAAGTCGCATGCCCTAACCACTAGGCTACCACCGCTCTTTACGATGATTACAAAATATATAACAAAAAAGACTATGTGACCTATATAATATACACAAACTAACAGTTAATTCTGAATCCGTAATACGAATACCTACAAAAAAAATATATAAATATATTCTTCAATAATTTAATGAACACCCCTAGAAAACTTAATGTTCCCAATTCTTTGTGCTAATGTCATACCTAATGATATAATATTTTCTAGTTTTCTCGGTAACAACACTCTATGAAGAACTCATAATTATTATAGTACAATTAAAAATTCCCTCGAGAAAAGTGTATTTGTATTTATCCGCGTGGTCTATTAGCTCGCAGCGTTTACTGGTGCCTAGGCTATCTTCAGAGCCTTCCTTTGAACAGCGCTCTGAGCAAAAATCGTTTGTGGCGTCTTCTTGTGGGTTTAATAAGTAAGTACTAGAGTAAGCTACTTAGAAGGAAAATAAAATGTGCATTAAACTGAGGGTCTTTGTTATGTAACGCTGGTTTGACTAAAAATTTCACCATAATAACTACATTTATGTATAAATGCAATAGTATATCTACTGTTTCGATATCTAAAAGAAACTGATGTATTTTTCATCAATAATAATATTTAGTGTCCACATAAACTACATTATTTACATATAGTATAATAGGAATACCTTTGGAAATACTTAATGTTTCCAACAGTGACAAGGAAAATTAGGAAATCTGAAAAGTATGTTGGTATGTTGAACGTTTACACTTGGATAATAATGTCAAACTACCTATAACAATAAATATGGAGGTTTGATTAAATCTACAAATCGACGGCAAAAAGCGTAAACGCTGTAAACGCCAATGAATTCCCTTGGCGTTTACAGCGTTTTTTAAAAGCGTAGGGTTTATTATCTCGATGTGGTAACGTGATTCTTGAACCCACGAGACAGGCCTAGAATAGTGTGAAGGTCACAGATAAAACTGTATTAATGCTTTGTAACCCATTACTGGCAAATAAATGATATTTTATTTATTGATTTGACATTAACATTAGAATCCGAAAGTAAGCGTTGTTCCTGAAATAAAAGTTTGGTTAAATCTAGTCTAAGGCGTTAAACATTCGTTCTTAACCTCTTGTGTAGGTACGTATTGGGTTAGGATAGGTACTATACCATTTTACTGTTCGTCTTTTTACCGATAGTTTTTTGCTTAAAACTTAATTAGAAATCCCAGATACTAAAAGTTAATAGAATTTTTCTTGAGTTTTCCCGATAAGTGACGTCATTTAAGCCACGGAAGCATTTTTTTAATGTTTTCCCGAATACCTGCAAATTTTAAATTACCTTTATTAATTATAAAAAAAAAAATTAATTGATCATTTTTGATATTTTTACGTATTATTTAGAAACAATAATCTACCTATACTAAAATTTTGAGATAAATATATATATATATATTTTTTTTATTTATGTATCATTAATTACTAGGTACGCGAATTAATTACACCGTCCTATATTTAATTACAAACAGGTACAATTCATTTTAGGGAAGTCAGAAGTAATCTACCCACCCTTAGACGAAAGTCAATAGAGGTTGTCACTAGTTTCTTCAGTTGACGTGGGTCATTCGACATTCGGGTCGATTCATTCCAAATCTGCCCTGTGAAAGAAGGGTTAAGGGTCAAAAGGTTGCGGGCAACGTAACTTCCTAGCGTATAGATCTGATAAGAGATTGTTGAGCCACAAATCAGATTTGACGTAGGTAAATCTGGTGTGTTATGTTTCTAACCTAAAAACATTCGATTCAGTTCGCCCATTGAGACTGTGAATAGATTGGGAATATGGGCGACCTGCGAATATGAATGTTATGTGTGGCGTTCAACTATCTTGACTACCTTGTTAGGTCCTCTCACGCTACGTCTTCTGATACGGGGTCACCACTCAAGAACCATTCTCGTTCTACAATGAAGGCAGTAGGGTCTCATAGACCCATTAACGATGGTTCCGTTTCACGAGCTCCTGTTCTTCCACCTCCATCCTCTGGCACATACTATTGGAGTTTAGGTGTTGTGTTTGTTTTTAATGCGGGGTGGTTATCACCCGAGCCCCCTGTTCTTCAATTTTGATGCTCCTGAAACATCATACAATCTAAGGTGTGTGATATCATATGTGTGTCCCTCCAGGGGGCCTATTATGGTTGCATTTATCACGTGATAAATAACGTTTCATCAACATCCGTCACGTTTTGACAAAATGCGAGTGTGAGTGTCAGATGCTTTGCCACTTTAGGCCCGCATGAGCGGCTATAAACGCGTCCCAATTTCGCTCTAACACGGGCGGTGCTACAATTGGTTACGAACGCGCTGATTATACTCGAACGAAGGTGTTGTCATATTAATTAGTGCTGACAGAAGTTTCGATTGTTCCAGAATGCTGGGTGGCGTGGGCGGGCGCCACGCGTCCGTGCGCAGGCGCGGCAGCTCGCCGGGCGTGCGTCGCATCGAGTCTCCGCTGCACTCACCGCTGCCGCCGCGCCGGCGCCGCGCGGCGGTGGCCTCCGGAGACCACAAGACATGCGCGCTCATTCATACAAGACTCAAGTTTGGAGACATCATGTAAGCGATTTTTCATACTAGCGATCAGAGTCGTGACCAAACCTAACCAGCCGAGCTATTGGTCTCAACACAACTGAGTCTGTTCTTAGTTCTCTGGGACTACTTGCCTTAATAATTGAACTGAGTTATAATAATATTACAGCATCAATATCGATACCGTAATTTGGGGCATTTCACTGTGTGTCGTCGTCTCTACGGAGATCCGTAGTGATGGGGCTGGTAATGATAGCGGTGATGACGGTAATGATGGTAATCATAATGATGCTGATGGTGGTGATGATGGTGGTGGTGATGGTAGTGGTTGTGACAAAGTTGGTGATCATCTTCACCAACACTATCATCACCACACCGTCATTATTATTATTTAACATCTTTATCACCATCCTACTTTACCTTTTGTTTGGTTGACTGTTAACTTCCGTAAAAAAAAAATATTAACGAAAGTTACCCCTGATTAACCGAGTTAACTTTTGGAATGTTAAATGGTGATTTGTATACTATGGTTGGGATACTTTGATTCACTGCTATTTTTACATAATTCTATAGGTAATATGCACTTTACATCTAAGAAATATCAGAATACCTAATTAAAAATTGAGATATAGACTTTTTGACCGTTTTTTATTTTTTATGACAATTTCTAACTATTACTTATTGCATAATGGATTTTTGTACAATATCAAAAGAAGGGTTAAAAATTCCAGTAGTAAATAATACATACGGACGTGAGCTACGAGGACGGTGAATCGCACTTCCTTTTGCTCCCTGTACCCTTACCATGAGTTTACAGTCACTGTATTCGCTAGCGATAGCATAAACGATTTCTAAGGAGAATTGTAGTTCTTAAAAGTAACCGCCAGAGGCGCTGTTATATTCTCCATACTAATCGTTACGGTACTTTTATCTCACGAGCGCGGGTGAGCCATGTTTGTGTGAGTAGATGTACATGCACATTGGCTCTGTGTGGGTGAGCTCGGGAGCGCTCAGTGCCGGCTCACCCACACAGAGCCAATGTGCATGTACATCTACTCAAACAAACATGGCTAACATGTTTGTTTGAGTAGATGTACATGCAACATCTACTCAAACAAACATGTTAGATGAACATGGCTAACATGTTTGTTTGAGTAGATGTACATGCACATTGGCTCTGTGTGGGTGAGCCGGCACTGAGCGCTCCCGAGCTCACCCACACAGAGCCAATGTGCATGTACATCTACTCACACAAACATGGCTCACCCGCGCTCGTGAGATAAAAGTACTGTACGATGTCGCTAGCGAGCAAGGTCACGTTAACTCATTGTGACGGTACTGGATTGGCAGGCAAAGTTGCATACGGAATTTTCATAGTCCCTACTCCTTGTAGCTCATGACTTGCTTAGGGCCTTATACACTTGCGATTTCTGAGCGAGTTTTCTTTACATGAGTGATAGGACCCTTACCAATCTCTTGCTCTTATTTATTGATGCTTCATCAACAATATAGTAGAATTAACACAATATATTAAACCTATTTATTTAGCGAAAGCAACTAACAGGCTATGCGAATTTTTTATTTTTTTTTTTCAAATGAAGTATAATATGCAATTTTTTTATTTTATATTAGAGCATTTCTAAAAAAGTTTGTCCACAATTTAGACGTCAATTTATATTTAATTATATTTTCCCTATTTTTATACCGGTTTTATTTATGATTTCCATTACATTGATTTCAGATTATATATAATTAAAAAAACTATAAGCATAACAAAACCTTAATTATAATTATCAAACATAGCCGTAATATTCATATAAAATTACTAAAATAATTGGTAACGAAATAGGAAAATAATATTGAAATTTAATTTAAGTCTTAATTGTATACAAACTTTTTGTGAAATGCTCTTTAAGAGCCCACCAATGCATCCCGGCTCGAGCGATTTGGCACCCCGCGCCCCTCAACGCATCTCGTACATTATTTTTCTCAAATCTCGAGTCTTAACGCGCAAAAAAAATGCAACTTCTTGCCCCTTCTTTTAGTCTTTCCCTTTATGTAAATAGTGCTATTTAGCTCACCAACTTTAATAAACATGGTAAATTACAGAGGTGCGTGACGAGTGACACACGTCCGTCGTGCAGGAAGCTCAGCAAATACTGATTGAAATAAGCAAAAGGGATAGCTCGCGTTACTTTCGCACGCGATAGTTGAGACGGGCATAGTTTCACGCGCGGCTCAGACAGGATGGCGTAAGCGCCAAATCAAATAATTGTTGTTATGTATAAACGTGCACGTAGAAAATCTTTTTATTGAGGTTCGAGAACTTACAATAGTGCATCTTTTCATGCAAAAAACATTGTTAAACATGGGAAGGTCTTAGTGCCATTAAGGTCAGGTTTGAAAAATAAAGCTTTCGAGAAAATGATTACTAATCATGTTTTCACCTTCACAGTTTAGAAGATACGAGTATAAACTAAAAAGTTTAAGTTTAATATTTCGAAACAAAGGTGAGGTACGTGATCAATAATCATTATAGATATTAAGATCTAGGTCGATGAAGATAATATCTCTAAGAAATAATGTGTTACATTATTTCTTAAAAATATCCTTTCTCAATAAAACATAACCTATCACAAAAGTTATTTTTAAAATGAGAACTACTTACAGAACAATTTAAAAAAATATTTTTGCGACTCAATAAAACTCACACAAAAGTTTTAGCCAAAAGGCATTTGTCTTCATATAAAACAATAGGAAATGTTCAGCTGTAGATGAAAAATCAGTTTCCGGAGATAAAAATCGCCGTCTTCAGACGTGGTGTCGTATCACGAGGGTACTAATTTACGTCTTTCGCCGTACCGTCCGTAAAGTGTTAACTTATTAAAAAAAAAACCATTAGAAATCCAAAGGTGAGACATAATTTAAGGATCTACTTATAATGGTTACGAGCTTCCTTATTTCTAGTTCCTGTTTAACCAAGGTTAATACGGGTCCACATTGAAACAGCTATGCGAAAAAAAATCGGCTTGTTATTGCGAAGTTGACTCTGAATTGCAAGGTCACCTCATTAAGGTAACATCGATAATGATGTCCTCTTCATCGGGTCCGATGACAGCGACTTCAAGTTTGTAGGGCTCGTAGGACTCCTACGACGATGGGCGCGGATATGACTCGCAAAATCTAATGCTCGCAGCTAATGAATAGATTGATAATGACAGCGATAACAAAACGACTTTGAAGAACATAAATATAGAAAAAAATTATAAACACAACTATTATTACTGCACATGTACTTTGTTATATATGTAGTAGAGTTGTGTTTTTACCTACTGATCCGTTAAGGCTATTAGGGCTTGTGCGGCATCGTTTTCGTGTAAAACAGATATCACCAATTATTTTTTTATGTTATTTTAGTATAGTTTGATATAAAAAATTGGGTATATTGCCGAAAAATCACAACAAGTTTCTTTTATTCAGAACGATAAATTAGTTATATATCTTGAATATTTATATTTTAAAAACAATCACTAAATGGCAAATTTAATTTTGTTTTTAAAAATGTATACATATTGGGCACATCTGATACAAAAAGTACCTTGAAAAAATGTTGATGTTAAGCGTAGCCTGCGTGCTCTAGTACATTTTGCTAAGTAGCAAAATTGTGTGCATCGGGATACACGTATAGAGTATTTTGCGGTGATTATTTTCAGATATGGAGGGAAGTCAGATTCGTCCCCAATGCGGCAGGAAAGCGGGGTGAACAGGACAAAGGAGTCCTCTCTTTCTTTTTTTATGACTGATCAGTTAACGCTACTAGGGTTTGTGTGGTATCGTTTTCGTGTAAAACAGACATCAGCAATTATTTTTTTATGTTAATTATTCATAGTACCATATAAAAATATGGGTGTACTAGCATTAACCCGCGGCTTCGCTCGCGTGCCTATACAATATACATCATCCTACGGGAACAATGCTCTTTTTTTCAGGATTAAAAGTAGGCTATAATCTGCAATCTGCATTTCCCTGATGCATATCCGTCCAGCCGTTTTAGCGTGAAGAAGTAACAAAACATACACAGACTTTCGCTTTTCTTATATTACTGGGAAATACTTTTTATTTTATCATAACTCCACTTTATCAAATCAAACCGAAAACTCAAGCACTCAAATCAAACGATCTCAGCTTTTACTGTACCAAATAAAGTTCACTTCAAAATCCATAACTCGAAGTGAAGCTAAGACACCATTTGTGTGCATTTTATTTGTATAAAGCTTTTATAATGTCCCGAGCCTCCGCTTATTGACTTGTGACATTCGAGATTGATTTAATGATTCTAAGCCATGTTCTAAGTTACGTCATGTTCTATTGTAAGATATTGAGGTTCTCTTCGTTGATGAATGAAAAATGTATTATTCTGAGCCAGATAAACGTAATTCAGAATTCTGAAATGACTTAACATAATTATTGAAAAGCTTGAATGTATTTATTACGGATGCAGGGAGTTTCCCGATCATTATTCCTCCCGTCCCAACGCGCCGCCCGCCTATAGGTACCGATTGACGACGATCGAGATGCCAGCAAATATATTTTTTTTAATCTATTAGGATAACGCGGGTCTCTATCCATACCTCAAAAGCAAAAACAGAACCCCCTTATAGGGTCACGTGTAGCTGTCTGTCAGTCCGTCTGTTACAACCGATTTTCTGCAAAACTACTGCAATTTGGCACAAATTTTTTCAAGAATTTTCATGACCACAAATAAAATTTCAATATTGGTGGCATTTTCTTTTCGTAATTAACGTCTCAACAAACCATAAAAATTACACCCATACTCATATTTAGACATTTCAACCCCATTTCACCCCAACAGGGAAGATGTTAATTCACGTCCGCCACGTTGGATTTAAAAATCGTTGCGGTTTTCGTAATTAGCGACCCGATAAACCATAAAAGCATTACCAATGGATTTTCAGACTTTGTCACCACATTTCTCCCTTTTAGGGGTTGAATTAAAAAAAACCTGAAACACGTGTTTACTCATTTATTGTTAGAAATACTCCTGTGAAGTTTCGAATAAAATAGTCTAACTAATCTTGTTTCCCCATACAAACTCTGGAACCCGATTTCACCCCTTTAGGGGGTGAGTTTTGAAAAATCCTTTCTTAGTGCACCCCTACACCTTATAAGGAACCTACGTGCCAAATTTTAACTCTCTAGAACCAGCGGTTTACTATTTAGACATTTCAATCCCATTTCACCCCAACAGGGGAGATGGTAACTCACGTCCGCCACGTTGGATTTTAAAATCGTTGTGGTTTTCGTAATCAGCGACCCGATAAACCATAAAAACAATACCCATGCTGATTTTCAGACTTTCTCACCGTTTTCTCCCTTATAGGGGTTGAATTTTCAAAAAAATTTAAACACGTGTTTACTCATTTATCGTTAGAAATACTCCTGTAAAGTTTCGAATAAAATAGTCTAACTAATCTTGTTTCCCCATACAAACTTTGGACCCCCATTTCACCCCTTTAGGGGGTGAGTTTTGAAAAATCCTTTCTTAGTGCACCCCTACACCTTATAAGGAACCTACGTGCCAAATTTTAACTCTCTAGAACCAGCGGTTTAGTATTTAGACATTTCAACCCCATTTCACCCCAACAGGGGAGAGGGTAACTCACGTCCGCCACGTTGGATTTTAAAATCGTTGCGGTTTTCGTAATCAGCGACCCGATAAACCATAAAAACAATACCCATGCTGATTTTCAGACTTTGTCACCACATTTCTCCCTTTTAGGGGTTGAATTTTCAAAAAACCTGAAAGACGTGTTTACTCATTTATCGTTAGGAATACTCCTGTGAAGTTTCGAATAAAATAGTCTAACAAATCTTGTTTCCCCATACAAAGTTTGGAACCCCATTTCACCCCTTTAGGGGGTGAGTTTTGAAAAATCCTTTCTTAGCGGATGCCTTCGTCATAACATCTACCTGCATGCCAAATTTCAGCCCGATCCGTCCAGTGGTTTGGGCTGTGCGTTGATAGATCACTATGTCAGTCAGTCAGTCACCTTTGAGTTTTATATATATAGATTTCCGAAATGGTAAAAATCACACCAAGTTTCTTTTATTCAGAGAGATAAATTAGTTATATTTCCTGAATATTTACAAACATATTGCGAAATAGCAAATTTTATCTTAATTCTAAAAATATATATGTACATGATGGACACTCTTCATACAAACAGTAACTTAAATAAATTGTTGATGTTGAGATTACCCCGTGTGCACGAGATACATTAGCAAAAAAATATTTTGTTTTAATTACATAAATTTGTTTTTCTAGGACGTATTTGGTAAATATTATATGTAAAAGCTTGTTAATAATTTTATTTAATGTATTTAATGAATCGAAATAGGATGCGTTCAGAGATTTAAGTTGGTTATGCCGACTTAAACATATATTTTAAGCTACTGTTTGTATGCTAAGTGCCCAATATGCATATATTTTTAGTAAACTAGATTAAATTTAAAGCTTTTTAAAATATTAATAATAATTTGAAAATGTTAACGAAAATTAACTAATTTACAAAAAAAATTTACTGAATAAAAAAACTTGTTATGATTTTCACCTTTTCGGCCATACACCCATATTTTTATATAGAGCTATACAAAAGTATCATAAAAAATGAATTTCTGATATCCGTTTTACACGGAAACGATACCAGACAAGTCCTAGTAGACTTAACTGACCAGCAATAAAGAAAGAAAAGAGGTATACTTGGTCCTATTCACTCGGCTCTCCCGCCTCACAGGGGACGAATCTGACTTCCCTCCACATCTGAAAATAATCACCGTGGAACACTCTATCTGTGGTAGAAATTTCATGCTTGTAACCCGATGCGCACAATTATGTTAGAAAACAGCGGACTAACAACTCTACTAATGGTTTAGTCGGTACAAGTGCGGCCCGCGAGATAAAAGTACCTACAATCTCGATATATTGAAAAGTACCAATGTTATACTAATTAAACGCTACATCTTACTTTTGCCAACTAACTACAGGGTGATAAATCAAAATTGGTCAGTAGGGAGAAAACGAAAACTATAAGAGATAAGGAAATCTCTTCTTAGGAACCAGGGCGTCAATTTTAGATTTAATAGAAACTGCATTTAATTTTTTTTTAAATATCATACATAGCCGGGAATTTAACCTGGTTTAAATTCAGTACGGTCGGTAAACATTTGGTTTACGTTAGTAGACGTTACTGCTTTAATAAAAATAATTAATTCGGGTGTAGCGCATCGTTACCTACTATCGATTCTCAACAAATTTGAGACGATGGTGCCGACGATAAAGTCTAAATCTTTACGGTAGATGGCGCTACGATGCCACCCTAAGGCATGATGAAGCAACTGGTTGAAATATTCAATGGCTCTGACATCTGGTTCGGTGGTCCGTTGCTAGGACGCCCGTGTTGGCCCGGAAAGCCGTTGGAAGCGCAGGTTCAAATCCTGTTTTAACCATTAAATTTTTCAATTTTTCGCTTCATTGTAAACATTTGGTTTACGTTAGCAGACGTTACTGCTTTAATAAAAATAATTCTTTACTTACAGCGGTTGAGACCGGGTTATGTGTTAAATTCATTTTACTTATAAAATAATAATAATGCAGTTTATCTATTAAATCTAAAATGACTTTTCTATATTTCGCTACAGCGTACGTGCGCTTGTCCTAGCTCAATACGGTATTTAATGACAGCATTGACAGCTCAAATCAGCTACTCTTTATGAAATGTCAAAAACAATCTGTTAGTATGAGTTTCTATGAAGATACTGGCCTGTCACGTCATAAAAATCAGTAGACAAAACACATCTTATTTTTCAATGTCCAAAGTTAGTACAGTTGCCGAGAAACTTCTTGACCCAAAATGGCGGATCTGTGCATGCATATTTGTACGTAAATCGGCTACTGCGCAGTCAAGGTTAGGCTCAAGAAGTTTCTCGGCAACTGTAGAAGTTTATTTGGTTCCGCCTATTTTAAAATGTGTGTTTAGTGGTTTAAATTATATAATTTAATTTCACTATAGTCAATACCGTATTGTCCCAAGTGACCTTATATACATATTTTATCTACGCACATATCATTAGTGCTCTAAATGCGTTCAGAGATCGTAGGAAATGACCAGCATTATTACAACCAATTTTACTATGAGATTTTTTTGTCTGTGGTAGTAGGTAAGATCTGTACTGTAATGTTATTACAGTACCGATTTTTGTAAGGTTACGAGTTTAAATTAGGAACAGCTGTCAAAACACAAGTTGGTCTCTATTCTAGTATCCATAGATAATTAATATTGTTATCGATACGAAACGTCAATTCAGTATGTTTTTTATAAAAACCGCACGACATTTTGATCTCGAGTGACATGAGAATATGGATACATTCGTTTGTATATGATTTAGAAAAAAAAACATTCGTCTTGACGGAGGTTCGAATTGCCGCCATTATTGTTGTCATTTGTTTGTTGGTTCTTTGCTGTTACGAAATTAGAATTGTGAAAAGTTTATTGTTATTCACATTTTAGTTGAAAATATGGTTTCAATGTAAATGTAAATTACAACTATTACAATAAATAATCTGTTTATGTATTTGTTCAGATTTATGTATTTCTTACTGCATTAGTATATGTCGTTTTTAGATATTTTACAGGTATATAGCACTAGTGGTGCCGGTCATTTCCTTATGGCTTCTGAACCCATCTTAGAGTACTTATGATATGTGTTTAGATAAAGTAGTGTATACAACTGTACATAATTAGGCCTCTTATTATGTATCAGTTGCATAAACTACTATTAAATTTTATTTATTAATTACATACTCTTGGGGTCTGAATATTTGTAGTCCCTGAAGATTTCCAAGTTTAGGGTCAACATCATTATTCATCACGGGTTGAACGGAATTTATAATCAGGTAGACAAGGAACTGATGCGCTAATACATTAATTATAATTACATTATAACGAATATTTATATTGTAATAATAATAATGTATTATTGAGCAAAACACTGTAATAAATAATGATTAATGTTAGTATAATGTTAAATGATTCTATAATATAGCTAACAACCAATTTGAATAAGGGCCGATTTTTCAATCACCAGATAAAACTTATCTGTCAGATAAATGTTGGCTGTCACTTTTCTTTTATATGACGGGAGAAAAGGATAGCAATAATTTTAACTGGCAGATAAATTTATCTGGGGATTGAAAAATCGGCCCTAAATAGAATAAAATTTATTTTAGATTTGGCTAGTTATTTTTATTGATTTTAGTTTGTTTATTTATTTAACACGCGATTTTTTTAAATCTCTATTTAGAACCCTAGGTCATTGTATTTTCTATTGCTAAGCTAATGGCTATATTAAAATAACCGGTTTAGCACTTTTGAAGTCCACCATTGCGTAAGGATATATCTTAATTAAAAATCGTATCGGTCGTGCCATGATTTCAACGTTGCACATACGTACATTAAAACGTTACGATAACGCAACGTCTCACGTTACGACCAGGTGAACGGCGACTTACTTTGGGCCTCATTAAGCGAGTCTGCTCACGCTGTGTCTATTATTAGGTACTGGATTAATACCGGCAGTAACGTATTTTGATGATTTAATCAATGTCATGCGAAAATTATGACTTAGTAATAAATGCCTGTTATTAAACACCAAATACGTTTAAAATCAAATTAATCAAAGAAGCTTCCAGTTTTTTCTGAAGGTAAACATTACAGAATAAACTTAAATTTTGAATTATTATCGGTTTAACAACTAAGTAGGTCGTTTTTTTATAGTAAATTTCTCCGGACTTTTATTATCATGTACTGATTTAAATAAATAGAATAATTAATATTTTGATAATGAACTTGAATAGCGTAAGTTTTAATCAGTACTTAGCAAACCGGTATCAGTCCGTGATTGAAAACAATATAAATAAATATCAGACAACCTCACACAAATTAAGTGTAAGAAGGCTTGTGTTATGGGTACTACTTAGACGACGATATATATACATACTTACATAGATACATATATACTTAAATACATAGAACAACCACGACCCCAACACAAATATTCGAGTTCATCACGCAAATATTTGCCCTGGCCGTGATTCGAACCCGGGACCGCCGGCTCAGTAGGCAGGTCTCTACAAACTGAGCCAACCGCGTAGCAATATAAAAGAAAACAATATAAGTGGTTTAATTATCTTCGTGCATTTCAGAAAATGTAATTAAAAACTGATTAGACAGTTCAGCTTTACATCAGTTATATGCCGCGTTCAAATCAGCATAGTACTTTTCAATAAAACAGTAATATAAAAGGATGGGAATGTATGACAGGCATGTAATAGGTGTCCGAGCGACGGCTGGAAGACAATGCGACCCATACATTTCCCGTTCCCGTCGAGGTATTGATCATCCAACGGCTTTCCGGGCCAACACGGGCGTCCTACCAACTGGACCACCGAACCAGATGTCAGAGACATTGAATCTTTC
The DNA here is from genome assembly GCA_905147355.2 of Apotomis turbidana. Lineage (NCBI taxonomy): Eukaryota > Metazoa > Arthropoda > Insecta > Lepidoptera > Tortricidae > Apotomis > Apotomis turbidana. Next base: position 52,720,126 of record LR990280.1, on the reverse strand, counting down.
AACCAGTTGCTTCAACATCCCTATCGCTTCACATAAGGCTGCGTATCTACTAAAGCCGAGCGAGCCAGCAGCTTAAGGCGATACATATATTTCTCTCTCTCTCTCTCTTCCCGACTATGTATCCCACATGGTGGTGGGATCAGCCTTCCTTATCTTCTTCTTAAGGCGATACATATATAAAAAAGAAAAAATATCGGACAACACAAATCAATCTAGCCCCACAGTAAACTCTAATGGCTTGTGTTATGGACACTAGACGATGATATACTTCACTACATAGTATAAAACTAAGTCGCTTCCTGCTGTTTTTCTGTCCCCATGTATGCTTACATCTTTAAAACTACGCAGCGGATTTTGATGCGGTTTTTTTAATCGATAGTGATTCAAGAGAAACGTTTATAAGTATAACGTAACACATTAATTTATCATCATTGCACCCGTGCGAAGACGGGGCGGGTCGCTAGTATAACGATAAATGTATGGGTACTTCAATACAAATAATAACATCCCTGACCCAGACAAAAATATTCGAGTTCATCACAAAAATATTTGCCCTTGCCGGGATTCGAACCCAGGACCGCCGGCTCAGTAGGCAGCTGCTTTACCACTGCGCCAACAACTTCGTCGCATATATCATTCCTCCTTTTCCCAGACTATCAGTTTAAGTTAAGTTTGCACCCGGTACCTAAACGATTTCGGATACAAATGAGGTCTAAATTTAACGTAACCGGCTTATACAAATTGAGTTTTCGTTTTAGTCTGTTTCCTCATCCAAAACTTAACCGGGTCATTGTCAGATTTAGGATCGCGTCTTTTCGGTGGACACGTACAAAGTTAAGAAATTTTAGGCTTACTTTTCCGTTCAAAATTATATTAGCATAAACGATGTTTCCCTTTCTATGGGCTTGCGTGATAAAACATAACTTATATGCTCATACGCTGTTAACTATTGGCTACCGAAGAGACATCTTTTGATTTTTAACTGACAATGACCCAACCAATGTTTGCGAAACTTTAGAAACTGATTGGGACATTTCCTTGTTCTGTGTCGGACCGGTTCGATTTTTGTGCAAATGATTAATTCGGGGCAGAATTTTGGTTCAAACAGACGCCTAGTACACAAATTTCATAATAACAAGCGCAAAACTAAAGGGTCCAATACAGAACATCCAAAACTTCCCATTCAGTGCCATAAATATTGATTTAGTTTTGGAAGAGGAAACGGCGGGACGAAATCTCGATTTGTATGGAACAATAAGAAGTGGCATTAAATTTCTTCTTAATTCCATTTACAACTCTGATGACTCGGAGGGATCTCTTAAGTATTCCGGCGGCCGCCGCTTCGACCTGTGCTCATGGGCGTCGCCAAGGGGGGGCAGGGGGGGGCAGCTGCCCCCCCCTAGAGATCCAAAAATATGTCCAGTCACTTGACTTGTCTGATCGATCAGTTTTGCACATCGAAACTCAAATGAATTCAGTACCAGGCCAGGTCAGGGGCTAAAGGAAGATCGTTGGGCTACAGTCAGTAAAGCTCACGGAAAGTGCCTACGAAACGAGTGGCGACGTGTCTCACACTGACAGGTTACACTTTGTAGAGAGTACCAAAGAAGAACTGGTCTATAACGAACAGAACGGAACGTAGGTACTAAAATAAAAAATAATAGAACTACTCTCGTGGCTCAGTGAGCTGAAGACCTCGCAAGTTTGTTCCGAAATTACTGAAATTTGTTTTTTTTTACGTTTCCACTCCCATTACTACCCGTCATTTTGACAAGAAATGCGACCGGTAGGCGAGAACATACGAAAAATACGAAAGAATGTTTGGCCAAGTTATAACGGAGATGCTTCACTCGCTCGGTTGATGAACCTATGTGATTTAGCGGTCTATTGGGCAACCTTGAGTCTTTACTCGTCGCGTCCAGTGGATCTTCGGTTCGTGGCAAGATCTCACGGTCCCATGACTCGTGATTTGAGCACTTGCATCAAAATGTAATTGAATGATCGTCTTTCAATTTAAGTTATTGCTAACGAAAATTTTCGCGCTCGCTGCGCTCGCGTTAATTTTCATCTAGATTTATTTTGATCCTTCCTCTCGAAAAATGTCACATTACGCTCGCGTTTTATCGGTCTATAAGTATTATGAATCGTCCCCTTCCAAAAAATATCGCGCTCACTACGCTCGCCTTTGATCTGAATAAGTATTATTAACCATCCCCTTCCAAAAAATGTCGCGCTCGCTACGCTCGCGTTTTATCTATCTATAAGTATTATTAAACGTCCCCTTTCGAAAATTTCGCGCTCGCTACGCTCGCGTTTTATCTGACTAAAAGTGTTATTAACGGCCCCCTTCCAAAAAAAAACGCAATTATGACTGTAAACCGAAATCCACTTCTATTTTTATGTGCTGGGTGCAGCTTCCTATCCTCTAGCAAGGCTGTACCTTCCTTCCTTTTTTCCTCATCCTGCATTTATATCAACTTGCCCCCCCCTGGACCTTCGGCTGGCGACGCCCTTGCCTGTGCTAAGACCGAATTCGTGGTATGCCCGTAAAGCAGCATTGAAAAGCAAAAAAAATATATCAAAAAAAGAGACGACTTCAATTAATCTCAATTAATTATATTTATGTATTATTGTTTACGTGAGCTTTGGCACCGACTTCAAAGGGTCAGTCAAATGTAATCTGTACTTGAACGTGTTATTTTTGGCTTTTTAGTTTTATAGAAGTCGGTTCTTTTTTTGTCAATTTTTTTTTTTTTGCTTTTTAGTGATTCATATAAAATACTTATGACGGGGTGATCGGGGAGGTCTTGAAGGCATGCATCTCGTTTGAATTATCTCGTAACTCCTAACCGTTAAGGAGTTGTACCTTCCATCATCAGCTCAGCATGGGAAGATGATGACTACCATATGCAAATACTTAAATAGTCTTAGAAAAAATATAAAAAAACATTATGAGTGCCGATAAAATTTCAGGAATTCCTTCGATTCCTTATAGATCTAGTCATCAGATCTTCACAAAAATTGTACCTATGGGACCTACTTGGAGATGTCTGTTCATGAACCTAAAAAAAAATTTCCAAAGCGACTCATAAATGACGGAGTTCTGAGGTAACAAACATAAAAAAAAAAAGTATATATATATATATATATACAACCGAATTGAGAACCCCCCTCCTTTTTTTGAAGTCGGTTAAAAAAGAAATATCAAATATATTCCTATAAAGTTTTTTGAAAATCAGTTCTCTGTGGAGAAAGGTAATTATTTCAGGAAAAATCTTATAACAGCCGGCCATAGAGCTAATTTTGGTTCAGGGATAGCTAGACATCCAAAGGTGGTTAAATGTCACGTTCTACCCGACTACGATACTAAGAACAAAGTCTTACGCGGACAAATTCGCTCACTTTCTAGTTTCCTACATAATGACGTGAAAAACCCATGATATTGCTACATTGTAGATATTTTTTTATGTCAGGAGGTAAAAGAGCAAACGGATCCGATGGGAAGCGGTTACCGTCGCCCATAGACTCCTGCAACATCAGAGGAGTCACAGGTCAAGATGTCGCAAAGCGCGCCCAGGCGTATAACTCCCATCGCGGTCGCCAAAACCGAAAAGCGATCTTTAAGCAAGAATAAGAAAATTAAGTCCCTATTCTTATTAAAGGATTATTTCTTCGCGTACTGATTAGCTAACTTGCACAGCACGGTGGATGCGCAGCTTTACCGGCCGATGCCCGCCAAAAATGCATGCCTGACTCAATTGAATATAAAATAACCCATTTTTAAGCATTTTCTAAGCTCTTATGATATAGACGTTTTATCTCAAATGTGTGAATTTAAAGTTCCTCGGTGTAAAAAAATATTTGTGATATCTCCTTCATTCTATGTACCTGCTTGTTAAAGCAATTAGGACTTCTGTACCCTTACCATGAGCGTAAAAGATTTGTATGGAGAATAGCACAGTGCTCCTAGCGGTTACTTTGCAGAACTACAATTCTCCATATAAATCGTTTACGTAATCGCTAGCGAGTACAGTCACTGTAAACCCGTGGTAAGGGTTATGATCTAGAAACTTACTATAACTACTTGACGAGTCTCATAATATCAGGCTTGAGATACTCCTCTGTCCAGCAGGGCTAACATAAATGTAACAGCGACTTCGCATGTCGCGCGACTCAGGACCACCCGTCTTGCTCGCACGGTATTGAATGGAAAGTGACAGCTAGTATTTGTCGCGCAACAAACAGTCGCGTGTCACAGTTAAAAAATATCCAGTGGAGCCTACTGACATTACAGTAAGACTTACTGCAATAACAGTGAGGCCTACTGACATTTCAGTAAACCTAACTGTAATAACGGTTACGCCTACTGTAATTTCAGTAGGCTCCACTGGGTATTTTTTTCAGTGATATGGTTACGGGCACGTTCAACGAATATAATAGTCACAAGGCACGTTATAATGTATCATATTTAAAAACAGCTGAAGTATATATTTATGTAACGAAAAACAAGTAAAAATAATAACAGAAATCAACTTAACCTAAATAAAAGTAACTAACTAAAACCGATGTCCCCCAGATCATGGCCTTGCGGCAGGGTACCCATGATGCCGGCTACATTCCCCCGCTGGATAGCCAAGTTAATCCTTTGGCCGAGGATTGAGCCGGCTCTGTGGTCCGAAGAACATTCTGACAATTTTATTTTTATTTTCATATTTAAATAACAATTGACTACAGTTGAATCCCGATTTTTTTTACTTCAACGATTTGATCCATGAACAAAGGATGCATGTGTCCATATCGTTTGCATAAGACGATTAATGCTGTGTGTTTGGTTCTGCACAATATAATTGAGAAGCCAACTAATATTGGAATCAATTATTTAGTAGCAAGTTCTGTCATCAAGGAATTGGCTGCTCCTTACTTAATAATGTATGATAGACAGCCTTTATCGTGATATTATCCATAATGTGGATTATCCATGTTTGCTCTGCATTGAATTATAATAATAAATTGCCAGTTAAAAGAAGATAATGATAAAAACAGACATATTGCTTGTTTGTATTTTAGCCACATTAGTGGCAAAAAAACTGTCATACACGAACATTTAAATTTTCAGATTTATAGGGGCCAATAGTGTGATAATTTTATTAAGGAATATAAAAAGATGTATATTTGAAACTTCCTAATAACTGAATGTCGAACAATAAGACACTCCATTTTTTTTTAAATACACCCAATTGCCGAATTATGTTAAATAACTATTCGATGAAAAACATACAAAATTGAATGCATTATTAGTATTTTCTCTCGATTGTAAAAGTTTGGGGTTTTTCATAGCAAATAGGTGGTCTGGGTGCTCGTTTGCCTATTACTTAGTAATATATATAACACAAAAAACAGATAGACATGATCGATTTTTTTCGTTGGCAGCTACTTCATAAATTTCGCCATTTTGAAACTTTATTTTATCGTGGCGAGAACTTGGTTATTTAACTGTCCGTGTCAAATGCTATATAGTTAGTTTATTTTATGATTTCGACGTAAAATACACGAACGGTTTTACAACTGGTGATGAAAATCTGCCCTGTACTTTATTCTGAGATTAAACTATCCTTTAACCTGTTTAATAACTACCGTAGAGGCCATTTGGAAGCCAAGGGATTATTTGGTCGTAAGCAAAATATGCTTTTAAACCCTTTTTTACCATACAAGAACTGACGTACATACATATATAAAAAGTAACAAAACAATACACCCCGATGAACGAAAATATAAATCCCATACAGACGCATACCTATAATACCTAACAGTCCGTTACAAAAATGACAGAAAGAAAAAATTCTGATTCAAATTGCATTAAAATTCAAATCGTTAGGGAATTTCCGCTTTCTGTTCGCGAATGATAAATGAAAGGGTAACTTTAACAAACCCAGCTAAATCCTTTGTAAAGTATTTCCAAAAACAGGCATAAAATGTAATACTACAAAATTTTAAAAAAATTAATGGGAAAACTCAATTACACCCCCGACACAAGTAGGTCTAGCGATACTAGTAGGTCATCATGACACCCTCATTAAATGAGTGACAGATAATGCTACTATAACTGAACATAACTACAAAATTTGGAATTCTTATCATCAATGGCTGGGATCTGTCACTAGTTCGAATTAAAGCTGAAATCTTGGAAACTACTGGTACAGTCGAGTTCATTTACATCTACACACTTACGAGAGCAAAAATATCTGAACACGACCCTATTGTCAGGAGCATAAAGTCGTGTTCAGATATTATTGTTCTCGTAAGTGTGTAGATGTAAATGAACTCGACTGTACTATTTACACCAAACATAGCTAAGAACCATCTCGACGATACAACTTTCGATTTTCAAAAGACAAGACAAGACTTTCGATTTAAAAAACCGCTCTCAAATTGGTCAATCCGTTTGGGAGCTACGATGCCAGAGGCAGACACACAGATACATAAATACATGGATGCACAAATAAACATGTTAAACTCATAACACCTAACACCCCTCTTTTTTCGTCGGGGGTAAAAAGCGTCTATGAAAACCAAACTTTATGTTTTTTGGATTTCTTGGATTTGATGATTTCTTGCTTCGATATATCTATGTGACTGCATAATATGAAATGTGTTATATTTACCTATCGACATACATGTGTATATTTGATATAACCGCATACTTTACGGGGGCTTAGTATAGGCACTTATTAATATATTTATCCATACATTACAAAAAAACGAACTTTTTTTTCCATATAAAATGTTTGTTGTTTGTTGTTGTTTGTTGACACATAACATCGAGATGTCACAAACTGTCACTATTAATAACTACGCCATATATTGCTGCTCAGAAAATTTTTCAAAATTAATTACTCTATGGCAGTTAACGCTAAGTTCATAATTGTTATAAATATCAGATTATAGCACTAAAATCTTCGTCTGGCTACAATTTGCGGTTGTATCAAATATACACGCTGTATATAATAAAGATAAAGACAAAAAGCATATTGCTTGCGCCTGTAATTAGAATTAAAATGACGTCCTGTTATTTCAAGCAATAGATCAGTAATTCACATTTTATTATCCATAATAGTTCTTGTGTCTATCGGGTACCTGTCTCTATTATGCGTGCTGTGCGAAAAAATGGGCGCATTTTCGCGTTATAGTAGGACGCACATAATATCGAGGGCTTCATGCTATAGGGGCGTATGCGCAAAAATGCGATTTTTCGTTTTTAACGGCATCGTATTCATCTAATAACGATACATCGGGTCAATTTTTTTCATAATTTTATCTTAATTATAAGTTATTTAAAATAAATAAAATATGTTTTGGCGTATGATTGTAGGTCATAATTTTTTATCGATCCAAAGAGGCGTGCAGTAGGCGTAAGCGCAATAATGTAATGGAATCTCATAATATGATCGGAGTATAAAGGCGTATATGTTCCATACGTCTATTACTCGATTGTGTGATTTACCAAAAATTGTCGCACAATAGCGGCGTATGTACATACGACCATATTTACCATACTTTTTAGTGATAGTATCAGTCTTCGGCCTCATATACCGTCGCACCATATGGGCGCAAAGTCCTTGAACGTCACACCTTTCTCCAAAAAACATATCTAACTGGTGGGTTTCTAAGGAAGCATCCTGCTCGTATCCCAGGTGGATTCGATTCAATATCCAAATCATAAATGCTCGATGTCATCCAAAGAACGAACCCACTTAGCATGAATCGCACTATCTATCGCACATAATATGCGAGCCGACTAGGTCCAACTTTGTTGAAAACAGAGGTTCCCAAGAAATATGGGGCATGGGGGTGCTGAAGAAATAGATAAACAGGCATCATTACATATACCATTATGGATTGCTACCATCATGCATAATTATCCATCTCGGACAGCTGCGGGGACAAAGCTAACTAGTCAAGCTGGAGAACTTTAGGATAAGCAGAAAAAAGACGAGGAAACTCAATACAACAATGAACATTTGAGCACGGGCACAAATTAGTCAAGTCCAAACTAAGTCTCCTCTACAAACAGGTAACTGCAGTTTTGGGATCCCTACAAAAGCCAGATAATACCTTCACCAGCTCAGCGGCGGAAGAAACAACCCTCGTACAGACTCACTTCTCGGGCTGTGAGTTATAACGGTTAGTGAGCTGGGTGGATGAGGAGAATACTCCAACGGAGAGAGAATGGCGACAAAAAATACAGAAGACTTTCAACTGCTTGACTCATACAAATCACAAGAACCGAACGGAATAGAAGGGAAGAGAGATAATTATCAAGATATTTACTATTGTTTTGGCTGCCTGCGTACTGCGTAGACAAGTCAAAGTAATTGTCATACAGAACCAGATAGAAACCTTCTACTCAGGCGTTAGATTATTCAGTGAAAATTAATCAGTTTTTTGCTTAAGCACTTGCAACAAAGTATTCTGCAAAATACTAAAAACAAGTCTGTCCCTTATGTTTAGGCACATTCATAGACATTGAGGGACGTCGACGGCAACGACAGGATAAAATTCACCAGCATAAAAGCGGCACTGGTAGGAGCCGGAATGAAAGAGATTCATCGGCATCGAAACTGGTGAAGCCAAAACTGGTGCACTCAAAAAGGCAGTGGTAGCAAAGTAAGAACCCTCGAAGCTACGTCCGCTCACCACTTTTGTGGAATCATCGCCACACTAAACGAACATCACTATTACACAGAGTCATCATATCCTGCGACATAGTAATACTAACGAGCGGTAATGTGGATGTGAATGTGACTTCACCCGCTCTACACTGGCTGTATAACAACAAACTGACAGTTTATTCGAAAACACTTAACTGGTAATGTTCGCTAACAGATGCTTTGTGTTAACTAACCCAAAATGATCAATACAGATCTCTAATTTGTCGAGCAAGGTAAATAAAAAAAACGTAGCATGCCCAGCATAATAAGTTTTAATTAAGAACAAAACTATTCACCGTTGAAGCTAAACTACAATCACTTCAGAGGTTGATTTGCTTGACAGCCACGGGAAAACCGAACCTCAGGAGAGCAGCTAAGGTGTCCTCAAGTGAACAAATAGTGGGCACAACATCAACCGATTTCCGTAGTCTATCTTATAACTCGTCAGCAACATCAAGGGTCTCCTAGAATTGGGCTTTCTGATGGAGTTGGGTTGGCAAAAATAGTATCATCAACTCGCCACGGGGTACGGTTAATGCTTCGTTTTTGTAGAAGACTGTCATGTTATCGCATTACAAACTAGTTACTAGAACCTAGTAAGATTTTGTAAAATCCGATTTCTGCAGAGAGTGGGCACCTCAACTGCTTGGAGTTCGCAAGAAGTCACTTTTAACGACTTTATGACTGCTGTTCTAGGCAAAGACCGACGGGTAGACAGAGAGACTGTATTTAGCACTGAAGTGCGCAGTTAATAATCGTTCGAGATGGTCAGCCGACTGGAGATCGACATCTGTCTTCATTACTTAACATCCCAGAATGTCGCCGATTCAAGAGCGGCGCTGGGTCATAAGTTCTTCTAAAAATGTATAATCAAGGAAACGAATAATTTAATCAGTGAAATGTATATTCTTTCTTTACTAAATGCTTGAATTTGCCTTAGATCACCACTATACGACCACACTCAAAAGCCACTAGCACTGTTCTTTTGTCGGGCGAAACAGGCGTAAAAAAATCAGAAAAAATTGAAGGAGATTCGTAACAATGTGAAAATTACTGTAAAAAGAAAGTATTTCGATATAAAAACAGAACTCAGACCAATTGTCATTGAATAATTGAATAGGAAAAGATTTAATTTATACGCCCCTCAATTTCAAGTATTTTTCAAGGAAAATCGACAGTCATTTCGAATATTTGCGCCGCAGTAAAGAGGCGTAAGCGCATAATTACTAGTTTTTAGAATACTTTACGTAAAATTGATCATAATAGATAAAAACAGTGACAATATAAATACTCCATGCAAATTTGCAAAAAGATCCGTCGAAGGGACAAAAAGTTATTAAGTTTTTTGCCTCTCTTGAAAAGTAGGGGTTTTGCGCATACGCCCCTATAGTATGAAGCCCTCGATATATAAACGCGTATCGTATCATAATTTATAAACGCGCAATTTTCCGATTTTCAAACAAATAATCTCGAAAACAACGCCCTCTGTGTCTAGGTTCGTACAACACCAAGATATCTGTAGCATTTCTAGGTATGTACCGGCAACCTGAAATACACTGTAGTGTGCAGGATTGAACAAACACCACCATATTTTATTGTGGCGCTAATGCTAACAGGAATGTACAAACTTGCCCACTAGCGCCATCTGCCGCATTACTGGCAAAACTCGTTACAATTAAGCGGAGCCAGACTCTAGTTTCGTCAGCATGTTTGACTAGCGCCATCTAGTAAAAGGCGCGACCATTTCAAATTAAGCTCTGAGCTCTTGGAACCTAAACGCCGTCTTCCTTATTTTACTTGATGTCGGTTTCCACGAGTCTAGTTGCGCCGGAAAACGAATACTACCGTCATTTAGGATTGGACTTAAACGGTCTCGATTGTACTGATAGCTAGTAGGTACTACTAGCGCCATCTCTTCGAAATATTGCTGCATTAAATGTAAGTTCGGTGTCCATACCCGTTGCGTCAGACGTTGGTACATCTAACGCCATCTGTTCGCATTCGGAATAATGTTAAAGCTTCACGTTTTCCTTGCGCCATCTGTACGAGATCGTTCGTGTGTTTTGCAGAAAATGTCACAAGATGGCAATAGAAGCTTCAAAACTGTAGCAATCAACAAGTTTGACATTTCACCTATGAAGGAAAGTGTGTTGCACGAAGGTTGCACTTGAATTTATTGAAAAGTAGTAGTGAATATTATATAAGTTAATGAGAGTGGGTGTAGTATATCTTATTTTTTCAGTTGTAAAGAACTCTTGTGCTTGCCGTAGGTACTTTAAACAAAATGTATGGTCCGCTCATTTTGTTTTTCCCCTAAATGTATCTCTGTATGATACAGCATTATACTGTTGTAGGTTTTGACATTCTGAAACATCTTCTCGAACTTTAAAAAATACAATACATCATGCATTCGTGTCGGTACAAGATGGTCCCTATTACAAACTCGAGTTTTCACATATTGTTCTTTAAGAAACTTACTAACAGTACACAGATTTTGCAACTATTTCATTAACTAACTCTTAAGTATAAGTAATAAAATAACTTACACACTGTCAAAACTTCAAAATTTTCTGTTGTCGAAGTACTTGTATTTTTTTTGTTTTGACTTGTATTTTTTTTGTGCTTCTCCAGCTCAACGTACTCTTTGTACTTCAATGGCAATTTTGAGCCTTATTAAAAATAAATCGGTTACAAAGAACCCATTGCACTTTGACAATAAATAAATTTAATAGGCAATTGTGGATTGAACTCTGTGCTGAAGTTTTCTCAGGGGCGTTGAATGGGGAAATGGATGAAATTTTTCAATGATTTCTAATAACCACTTTATTAATTATTTCTATTAAAGCAGTAACGTCTGCTAACGTAAACCAAATGTTTACAATGAAGCGAAAAATTTAAAAAATTAATGGTTCAGACAGGATTTGAACCTGCGTTTCCTACGACTTTCCGGGCCAACACGGGCGTCCTACCAACTGGACCACTGAACCAGATGTCAGAGCCATTGAAACGCAGCTTCGAATCCTGTCTGAACCATTAAATTTATCGCTTCATTGTAAACCTCTTTATTCATTCAGATTTATTGTTGCGTAAAAAAAGTGTTGTATTTTTTTCCCGCCTATTACGGACACCTAAAGTACGGGCGCATACCTAACAGAGGTGATATTTTTTGGACTTGGCTGGGGTGCTACCGTGCTCCAATATAAAGAAAAAAAGACAAACATTTATTCGGAAACAAAACATAATTGCATAAATAAATAAAATAAAGCATAAATGCAAAAAAATTAAAAATCTAAAAACTACACCCCACGCCAAAAGTATGGAAACAAAGTTTATTCCAATAATTATTCCTTGTGTAAATGTTAGTTTCCGCTAGGCCACCCCCAAAAGATAAAAAAATAGAACAACCACTATAAAAAATCTATTATTATTATTAAGAGCCTATATTGTCCCACTGCTGGGCAAAGGCCTCCCTCTCATTCTTCCATGCGTCCCTGTCCCGAAAAACATCTGCATATTAAAAAAATATAAATATATACTTACCTAATTCCGGGACAAAGTGCATGTCGTCGTATTTTTATTGCCTTTCTACAAAATGTTGCACTGGCAATTTTCATTAGCAGAATTTGCGTTCTTGACTTTTAAAATGTTGATAATCATTTTTATATTGTGATATTGTAATTTATTCCGTAAGGAAATCACAGGTTAGTATAGTAATATAAGCTTGATTTCATACTTTTGGCCTGGGGTTGTAAGTACTTATAATGCAAATTATATTTACAATTACTGATAAATTTTTACTGTTCATATGATTTTCCAAAATTATACTACCCAATTTAAGAGGCCTTATTCCTTTTAAAAGCTTATTGTTTTAGACATTTTTCTCTATGACCAAACATGTTTCTTAACATATTATTGATGCTACTACCTAGAACAGGGCTATTGGGATTTATTGGTATATATTTGAAACCTACAAATTGAACTTTTCATTGATAATTTTTGTTTCAAAAAGTACTCTAAATTGACAAAATTCACGCGGAATATTAGTTTTTTCAACTTATTTTCGACTGCACGCAATAAATGCATGAAATAGCTACGTTACTACCTAGAACTCGGGGAAAAGTATAATTCACTTCAAAAATTTGGTTGAAATTATCACTATATTTGTCATAATATGAAAAAAATATTTTTTAAAAGGAATACGGCCTCTTAACCATTTTATAATAATTATACCACGGAGTTTAGGAGATCCTGTGCGATAGCGAATGTATTAAAAATCTTAAATAACTAATTAACAGTGACCTAAAAGTGAAAAACCATTAAACCACGGCAACATTATCCGCATCAACCACTACACCTCTATCATAACTGTGACACGCGAGTCTTCGTCGCGCGACAAATGCTACCTGTCACTTTCCTTTCAATACCGTGCGAGCAAGACAGGCGACAGAGTCGCGCGACAAGCGAAGCCGCGGCAAGACATGCTAGCCCTGCTGGTATTTACTAAAAAAACTGGCCAAGAGCATGTCGGGCCACGCTCAGCGTAGGATTCCGTAGTTGCCCATCCTTCATGATAGACGAAAATTACGACACAGATTTAAATTACGAGAAAGATTTCAAGCTCTATAAAAAGGTCATAAACGCCAAAGTAACAGTAACTTTTGGAAGTTATCGATTACATGCGCCAGATTGAGCGAAATGTTTTAATATAGGATGGCAGTTTACCAATATGTATAACGTTCGAAGTGTAGGGACCCCGCGCGGCACTTACGTCATTTTAAAGAAAATTATGAATTTTTGCTATAACTCTAAAACAGCTCAACCAATTTTATTCAATATAGTTTTTATTGAAAGTACTTATAAGGCCTCACTTTCATAATTTTTTGTCCCGTGGTTTAAATGTTAGAGGGGGGGGAGACACATTATTTTTTTATTATCGCAACGAATAGTTAAAAAACTGCTGACTTTATCAAAAAAACGCAAAATTTTCTTTTGATCCCTATTATTTTTAAAAGACCTATTCAACGACACCCCACACACTAGTTTTGGAACGAAAAAAATATCACCCCCACTTTAGGTGTACGGTACACGAAAAAAAAAAAATTTTTAGTTTTTTATTTACCGTTTTGTCGGCGTGATACATACACATACTCATACCAAATTTCAGCTTTCTAGTACTAATGATCACGGAGCTAAGCCGCGGACGGACAGACAGGCAGACGGACATGGCGAAACTATAAGGGTTCCTAGGTGACTACGGAACCCTAATAAAAGGTCGATTACCGCAACACTGCGCAATCCCATTCAATTCGGCCGCAACGGCCTCCAATCCGGTTACTAGACTCTCGGCCTCGCGGATAGCCCAAGATGTGGCTGACAACACATATACCTCATCTAGTATCAGCAAAATACACCATGTGAATGAAAACCAGCATGCAACGACGGTATTATTGGGGCTAAATAAAACTTCGATCCACATCTTGATCTTTCATCCGCTTGCTAGACTCTAAGCCTTGCAATAATAGCCCAAGAATCCCAAGATGCAGCAGATGCAATATCTTGAAAGAAAGTAATGTACCTCTGCCTTCCCCTTGGCTTCGGCGATTGTCTAGGCAATAGATTTATTTCATCGTATGGCATACACAGTAATAACAGACAGCTCGAATACTTAATATTACAAATCAACATTAAGATTTGTTACCCACTTAATGCAAATGTATATGAAAACTGACTGCGGCTTGACGAGTAAACGTTTTTGTAGTCATCAATCTTGTGGAAACTACGGCTCATTTTGTTGTTGTTTTATAATCGGAATCCAAAAAATAACTTCTACTTTAAGTAGTCCATCTATTAGAAATTAGCCAAAAACTTGCAAATGACTGTAATGATGGCTCAGTCAGCCCGACCTGTTATTTGAACTTTCCAAAACTCTCCAAAAACTAGCAGCCGCAAGTATGCTTCTTTAATGCCTAATTCCTTACTCCATGCTATATATATCTGCGGTTGAGCTAATGCTATGAAACACGAATGCTATATAAGGTACAGTTGCTGACGATCGTATCCATGTCTAAACCAAGACGCTGAGATTCAATTTAGTAATAATAGAACATCGCTAAGTCAACGCCTTTAGATTCGAATAGTGTAAATGGAACATGGCCTCTTCCCGCCACGTGGCTAGCCGCCATTATTGATTTCCGGCCCGCGAGCGAAACAACGCTATACCACAATTTGTTGCACTATTTTCTGTCCCGTTTTTCCCCGAATATATGACCTATTTTTATACCGCTTTCCCTTTATTAATTCTGGTTAAGTAATTAGGTGAAAAGTTTGTGACGATTGTTATCACATGGCATTAAAATAAGGTTATTTCCTGCTTAACTTCTTGAACTGTGTTGTTCCTAGAAATAATATTTAGTGGTGCACTGGTTTTATATTATCTGTAGCAGTCGATCAGCTGTGTGCGCGGTCGGTTTACTTGTAGTGTAAGGTGACTGAAAAACCTACAATATAAGGGCGCAATAATATCATTATCTACGCATTTCCTTTTTATGGAGACTATAGTTGATTACCTATGTTAGAAGACATGTTTTGAGAGAGTATAGGCTGTTGCTGAACCAGCGAGCTACATGTTAGACCCCGTAGTTACTTACCATCAGGTGTTACCGAGGTCAATCGCTGGTCAGTTTATCAATAAATACAACCCTCATAGAGCCACTACTAAGTAATAATAATAACTTTTTCACCTCACTCGCTCGGAAAACCTCCGTTTATAGCACGAAATCTGCGTGCAATTCTATTGTATCCGCTAAAGTGCAAAATTTAATTTCGAACACGACGATTGTGATTCTCTGATTTGTGATGTGAGCTTTTCTCTTGTTTATTTGGTTTAGATTAATTTGTGTTATTTTTAAATTTGATAAGTTAAATAGAGCGCAAAATTAAATGTTTTTCTTGCATCTCGTATTTTCCTCGCCGTAGTGAGGTGAAAAGTTGTGCGTTCCGCACGGCTGCAGAGTGATTTGGCTTCTCGTGTTTTCAATTTCAACACACGCGCCAAATAACAACTTAGCAGCTGTGGATAACAAATAACTATTATTTTCCCAGGACGCTATCCAATTGACCCGGCTTTTAATCGTTGTTCTGTGACGCAACAGAAACTCGCTGGCAGAATTAGTTTATGCAGTTGAATCTAATTTTAGATTAGCTACACTTTAGCCCATGTCTGGCTCTATTCAGTTTCTCGCACTGTTTCCAGCGAAATTTGAGTGTACAATGGCTATATACAAGTAATAAATCGGATATTATACGCAAGACTAAATAAGTTATACGTAAGACTAAACAAGCAATAAAGTAACAAATAAATAAATATAGGGACAATCTTACACAAATCGACTTAGTCACAAACTAAGCAAAGCTTGTACTATGATGACTAGACGACGATATACATAATATATAAATACTTTTTGCACTAGGCACAGCCTGTCTCGCAGATAACCAAGACAAGAGAATTTGACATGCGTTGTTATAATCCGAAAGGTTAACGTACCTAAATATAATTCTGAAAACTGACTTGTTTTGTAAAGTTGCTGAACAAATGTTGTGCAATTTGAAGAGGATTTTTTTTTTTTTTTATTTATTGTCCTATTACAGGCTTCAACCGGTATACATAGTTAAATGAACTAAATAGGAACTTGTCAACTAGAAATATTACCTACATTTTTCAACTCGACACACATAAAGAAAGAAAGAAATATATTGTACTGCTTACCTACTTCTGGACACTTTCAAATTCTTCCATATAAGATTTTTCTCCTCTTAATTCACTCTATTGGATATCGGCGATATGTCATTCAGACGGGTTACCTATGTTTTACCAAAATATTTTTGCCAAATTATCACTTCCCAAATTTTTTTTCGAAGAATTTCATTCGCCAAATAATCGTTTGCCAAATTAATTTTCGCAAACAATTGTTACGCAAACCTTATGTTTGGCACATCAAGGTTTAGACAACGACTTGTTTGCCAACTGGTACTTTGACCAAATTTCATTTAGTCAAATGTTTTAGTTGGCATAACATATTTTGCGCAAAATATGTTATGCCAACTGGCAAATGAATTGTATCGTCAAACTTTTGTAAACGTTGGAGTTGGACTTTCTGGACACATGTTTTTTTTATGATGTTATCGTATACAATACGTTACAATAAGCGTGTTTTGTATGGGCAACATTTTTTTGGGCAAAACTGACTTCCTCGTAGCTCCGGCGCTGCGGGAAGAGCAACCCTCCAGCCAATTTCTAGTTTAGTTTATTAGTTCTTCTCTTGTATTTCTATTGGTTCTATATTCTAGTGTTTTGTAGCTTCGTTCGCTCGGCTCGCGCACTGTTGTGGTCGCAGTTCTAACCTAACCTAACCCAGCCAGGTTGGTTTTGGCACTTTGTCGGCTACTGCCGAGGCACGCTAGCTTCGCTCGCTCGGCTCGCGCGCTGTTGTGGTCGCAGTTCTTATCTAACCCAACCCAGCCAGGTCGGTTTTGGCGCTTTGATGGTTGCTGCCGCGGCACGCTAGATTCGCTCGCTCAGCTCGCGCACTGTTGTGGTCGCAGTTCTAACCTAACCAGCCATGTTGGTTTTGGCGCTTTGTCGGCTACTGCCGAGGCACGCTAACTTCGCTCGCTCGGCTCGCGCACCGTTGTCGTCGCAGTTCTTACGTTTGGCGCTTTGCTGGTTGCTGCCGCGAGACGCTAGCTTCGCTCGCTCGGCTCGCGCACTGTTGTGATCGCAGTTCTAACCTAACCTAACCCAGACAGGTCGGTTTTTAGGGTTCCGTAGCCAAATGGCAAAAAACGGAACCCTTATAGATTCGTCATGTCTGTCTGTCCGTCTGTCCGTCCGTCTGTCCGTCCGTCTGTCCGTCCGTCTGTCCGTCCGTCTGTCCGTCCGTATGTCACAGCCATTTTTTTCCGAAACTATAAGAGCTATACTGTTGAAACTTGGTAGGTAGATGTATTCTGTGAACCGCATTAAGATTTTGATGCAAAAATAAAAAAAAATAAAAAATATGGGGGCTCCCCATACTTAGAACTGAAACTCAAAAACTTTTTTTTCATCAAACACATACGTGTGGGGTATCTATGGATAGGTCTTCAAAAATGATATCGAGGTTTCTAAAATCGATTTTCATATATAAGCCAGGGGTATGAAAAATATGGGGTATAAAATCGAACGTATCTGCCGTGCTAATTTAAAAATTGGTATCTCAGTATACGATCGGGGTAAAAATACGACTTCTTAATTTAGCAGGTTATACGTTAAGCGTTAGAGACTAAGATCCCGATATAAAATGACCTTCACCGAGATGTTTATTTGATGAAATGTGTTTTATATTCAATTTAATATGTCATTAAATATATTGCATATGGGTTGCCTAACAAATTTTAGTCCAGGGTATCCTTCTTCATCCTTGCGCTGTCCCCATTGTCCCAACTCAACTCGAACTTTTACCCCTCATGGACTTAAAGTGCATATAGGGCGCATGCATAAACATTTTCCCCAAGTCATCCCCTCCAACCCTAGACTGTCGGTTTCACAGCAAGCTCATGGTAACAACCCCATTCATCTAGATTTTGGTGATCTAGCTACGTTAAAGCAGTCAGTACGTGTGTTACGGCATATCCCCAAAGGGGCGCGAAACTTGGCAGCGGCCAAATTGAGCGACCTCATTGATAAGTGTATCGACTCCAATGGCACTCTCGAATGGTTTAGTTTACTGTCTTTTGCCTATTCCGCACTCAAATCGCCTGAAGCGTCGGCCACGGGCAATTTAACCACGAAAGTTAAGAGAAATATTAACTCTGCTTCTTTTGATATCAGTGGGAACATCGGTGCAGAGACCACGCCTTTGAGATCACACTCCATACTGAAGACAATTGAGCGTAAAGTACATGAAGGGGATCTCTCAGGTGCAGTGCGAGTGCTTATGTCGGAAGAGGGCGTGGCGTCGTCGAGCCCTGAGACTTTAGCTACGCTGCAGTCAAAGCATCCAGCCCCGTCCCGGCCGCTGGTACTTCCACCGGAACCTGACATATCTATTTCTGCCTTAACTGTTAAGCCGGAGGAAGTGGTGCAGGCACTCAGCTCTTTCAACAATAGTTCGGCCGCCGGTTTGGATGGTATCCGCCCTGTTTATCTTAAGGAGCTTACGTCTGCATCTGCGGGAGACGCCGGTTTTCGGCTCCTGGAACATCTGGCCAAGCTTTGTAATTTTTTGCTCAGTGGTCAATTAAACCCTGAAGTTTGCCCCTATATTTATGGTGCTTCCTTATGTGCGCTGTCAAAAAAAGACGGTGGTATAAGACCCATTGCCATAGGCAGCGCTTTCCGCCGCTTAACGGCAAAGCTAGGATGCCGTGCAGTGAGAGAAGAAATGGCAGCTGATCTGCAACCTTGCCAATTAGGGTTTGGCACAAGATTGGGCTGCGAGGCTGCAATTCACGGTACGCGGGCTTTTTCGGTAGATACCAAAAACTCAGAATCCGTTTTAATTAAAA
This sequence comes from Apotomis turbidana, assembly GCA_905147355.2. Lineage (NCBI taxonomy): Eukaryota > Metazoa > Arthropoda > Insecta > Lepidoptera > Tortricidae > Apotomis > Apotomis turbidana. The sequence continues at coordinate 52,700,873 of LR990280.1, read as the reverse complement.
TTGATTTAAAAAACGCATTTAACTCAGTGGAGCGTGATGTTTTACTGTCCGAAGTGAAGGATAAAGTGCCATCACTCTACCCCTTCCTTTTCCAAGTATATTCTTCCGCTTCTAATCTTTTCTACAATGGTTCTCTTGTTCTTTCCCAAGTTGGTGCATAGCAGGGGGATCCGCTAGGCCCTTTAGTTTTCTGTCTGGCCATACAAAAGGTAACCTCTGAATTAAATCCCCATTGAATATCTGGTACCTAGATGACGGTACCCTAGGTGGTAAACCTGAAGAAGTGGAACAAGACTTGCTCATGCTCCTGCCTCATTTAAAAGCTCTGGGTTTAGATATTAATTTCAGCAAATGCGAATTTTTCCCCTGCAGTACCGACTCACACGATTCTTTCCCCTTATTCAGTGCTCTGCTCCCCGGACTGAAAGTGTTGTCGGCGAGATCTTTCAACCTCTTGGGGTCCCCAATATTCCCAGAAGCCATTCCTGAAGCCTTCGAGGAGAGAAAGCTGCTTCTGCTGATGGCTGCGCAGAGGTTGAATGAACTTTCGGCTCACGTAGCCCTCGTTATGTTGCGAGTTTGCTTTGCCGTGCCTATGCTGACATATTTCTTGCGCACGATTTTCATAAACCCATAAGTACTCTTATTTCTGCGACAAAATTATCGCGCGACTAAAAAAAATCGTGGTACGCGCCTGGCCTGAAGAGTAAACTCCAGTCGTGCGTCGGAGCTGACACACACACTTTTTTTTCTAAACCGAATAGTTTACGTGACAGACGCTTCCAAAGTGGAAAAAAGTTGGTCCCCCCCCCCCCCTCTAACATCTAAAATAAGAAAATGATGGTGCGCGAGTCCGACTCGCACTTGGCCTGTTTTTATTGTGCTTTGCCGGCTACTGCCGCGGCAAGCTAGTTTCGCTCGCTTGACTCGCGTGCTGTTGTGGTCGCAGTTTTAATCTAACCTATTCCAGCCAGGTCGGTTTCGGCGCTTTGCCGGTTGCTGCCGCGGCACACTAGCTTCGCTCGCTCAGCTCGAGCGCTGTTGTGGGCGCAGCTCTTATGCAGAGCCAAAAATATCATTGGGTAAATGTTTTTTTTTTTCCTTTTGATTCATTGTTTTGTTTAACCTTAATACAGCATTTGCTAGACCAAATGCCTAAATGTAGGTTTTAGTATTATTATTTTGCTTAATGAAAATTTGACGAAACGTTTATTATCTAATATTTTGCTAAAAGACCAAATGCCTATATGACATTTTTCGAAGTAATATTTTGCTGAACGAAAATTTGACGAAATGAAATTAAAACTATGCCAAAGATTGCATTGGCAATAAAACACTTGCTAAAATTTGTTTAGGTAATGAAATTTGACGAAAATAATTTTGGTTAAACGGCAGAATCCCCATTCAGACACGTTGAATTAATCCCCAGCTAAATTCGGTTCGATCATGCTTCATACTCCGTCTCTGTCGTAGTGTGATTTTAGTTTATCATACATCATGCATAATCCGCGCTCTAATTCCATATATATCTCTCTGATATCTCGTAGAGATCTCCGAAATGGCGATATACCTCGTACTCGTAAAGGTTATAAAAAAATACCTGTTATAAAACACTTGAGTGACATTATATTCACGAAAGATGTCACTCAAGTGCTTATCATAAAATACTTGCATCATGTTAAGCTCATGTTTGATAATATGTATGTCGGCGGCCGATCGTATAATCCGGCAGATCACGAAATTCCTAGGCATATCGTGAAACGCCGCCATTTCATGATATGGCTAAAGACTTCTTGGAATAAACTTGTAATTTTTATTATCAATTATTACTTTTTAAATTTATTTTTATTTTGGTAAATCAATATATTATATTATATCTTTAACATACAACAATAATTTATTATAGATATAATATCACAAAATGTTTTAAAAATGAACAAATGAATAAATAAATAAATGTTTAAATATGCCATGAAAAACTATTACTTTAAATATTTCTCATTGCTCTAATGTAACTTTAAATTTTATTTTAATTTGTTTTTAAGTATAATATTTACATGACCTAGTTTCATTTCCTCGCAATCAAAGTGAAAAGTAGAGTGTGCAACTCGTCCATAAAACGCATTTTACACTCGACTTTATATTCATCCTCGCTCGCAAGCTCGCTCGGATGGATAAACGTCTCGTGTAAAATAGTGCGTTTTATGCACTTGTTGTACAATCTACTATATATCTTAGTGAATATAATTTTTGTTTTATTCTGTTCGACGTCCAGGGTTTCCAGTCTTGTGTCTTGCTTGATCTTTAATAAGATGTACAACAGGATCCCAAGTTGGTGGTAATGATAAACCGTCTTCTCTATTGAAATTAGGGTAATTTTATCCAAATCATGAAATGGCGGCGTTTCACGATATGCCTAGGAATTTCGTGATCTGCCGGATTTTCACAATGTTCCCGGTATAGAGCTAGGAATATCGACGAATGCGTTGCTCTAATCAATCTGCCGTACTTTTATCAGGCACATCATGATATGCCTGGTCAACTTTTAGTCAAATCATGAAATGGCGGCGTTTCACGATATGCCTAGGAATTTCGTGATCTGGCGGATTTTACGATCGGCCGCCGACATGTATATCATAAGCAGCGACGAAGGCCAAACTGTGAATACAGTTTTGTAGGACACTTTCTTAGAACTAAGTTTTTATACTCTATATATCTAATAATAGGTAAAATATTGCTACTCCTCCAACAGGTACCCGATAAATTTGCACCTCATTTATATATATGCGACGCCATAATTATGAGATGCTAACTTAACATGACCCTGTGTGAAAAGTCCCTTCATAAATAAATAAATAAATATCGGACAACCTCACACAAATCGATCTAGCCCCAAATTCAACTCTAAAAGGCTTGTGTTATGGGTACTAGACGACGATATACGTACTTATATAGATAAATATATACTTCAATACATAGCACAACCATAACCCAAGCACACATATTCGAGTTCATCACACAAATATTTTCCCTGGCCGGGATTCGAACCCGGGACCGCCGGCTCAGTAGGCAAAAGTGTCTACAAACCGAGCCAAACGCGTCGCCATTTGTGAAACACGAATCGCTGGCTTTTTTTTATGTCTGGAACTGTATCAGGGCTGTTTACCAGTGAGTCGGATTTTGCGTGGGAGTACAAATCTAATAACAGGAATGTCTCCGCGCCAAGCTTAGCGTTTTAATGACAGTTAAAGACGATGTGCCTGGGGTATATCTGGACATCGCGGTATCGCGAGATTGGCGATGTCTCAAAATACACTAGAATTAGCACCCAGTCAATTATGATACATCATGCATAATCTGAATATAGCTACTTGCATGCAGTTCTAGTTTGGAAACTGTGTCACATTAGGTACCTATACTAAATGTTGAAGTTAATTTCGTAATGGATTATTATTTTGACATGTGCATCTATCATTTACTAGTGGAGTCGTACGTTGATTTGGCACGTAACATCATTTGTCAACACTTTATATTTAAATGTATTGTTGTTTGTGAACTCTATATACTATATAGAGATATACGTAATGAACTATTCAAGTCCAACACGGAAGCTACGTTTATACTAGATACAATACCTTATCGCGGTTGTATTCGCCGATAGAGGTGCTAGTGTCGACTGAGGTTATCAGAACTGTCAAATGCATCCCACCAAAAACATTCTGTAAAAAACTAGCCAAGTCTCGATGGAGCTGCTTGTTTATCTCTAAAAAGTAATGAAATCTAGACAAAGTCGTACCAAGTCTAAGGTTCCTTACTGCGATTTCTTTATTATTATAGTTAATGTTGTGTGACTTGGCCGTTGAAGAGTACACAAGGGTACAACACCAGGTGCTCCATGACATCATTGCACCAATCTGTCCCCAGAACCGCTACAAGTCAATTTTGTTTACACATAATGTTATATCTGTTGTAACTACCTATGTTTGTTAAGCGAGATAATAGCCCATACTGGTATTGGTTCGCTAGTGTCTCATTTTAGGCTGTTGTTGATTGTGCAGCACATGCATTCAGCATTGACAATGCTGACTTCTGCTCTCTTCTTTTTGGAGCGTCAAATCGACCACCGATCTAACATAAAATAGACGTACAGACGGACTTCTATCAATGATTAGAGGTGCGTCTGTACTAGAAATATTTTTTATACTGTTTGTTTCAGGCTCGCCTATACATAAGTATTATTGAAATACGCAGCTTTATCAAGCTTACAATTGACTGGTTATTGAATCAACGTTTTCCAAGTGGCAATTTTCCATCGTCAATGGGTAGCGGTTCTGGCGACAGATTGGTGCAATGGTGTCATGGAGCACCTGGTGTTGTACCCTTGTGTACTCTTCAACGGCCAAGTCACACAACATTAACTATAATAATAAAGAAATCGCAGTAAGGAACCTTAGACTTGGTACGACTTTGTCTAGATTTCATTACTTTTTAGAGATAAACAAGCAGCTCCATCGAGACTTGGCTAGTTTTTTACAGAATGTTTTTGGTGGGATTTCACTTCTTTTTGTAGAAACGTGGGCATATTATTGTTTTATAACAACCTGCTAATTCACTTTAGCAAACCTCACGAAATGATAAGCGAAATCAACGAAATGCAAATAATCCCTCCTAATCCCTAGCAAACGTTTCCGAGCGCAATAGAAGAATGTCGTAAACGACTGTTACGCGGCCGGTTGCCACTTCGCCATTTATGATTATCGGAAAAACAAACGTAGGCGCGTTTTAATATACAGTTAGCGCCATCTAGCGACGTGTGCGGGCGGGTATCACCGCCACTCTTAGTCCAATGCATTATATTTTGACCAAATTTTGAGCGAAATTAATATTTTGGTGTAATTTGTTTATTTAATTTGTGTAATGTTCGAGTAGAATAAAGTTAATCGTTCGACTATTTCTTCTTGTAAACTTGTAAGTATAAGTATAAAAGCCAGTCTAGTCTTATCCAGAGTTTTCCTTTAATTTTATTTATATGCGTATTAAAAGCAGAAGTTCACAATGCCGAAGTTCAAAATACTGAATTTCATAAGACCTATGGACGGAAGGCCGAAAATTTAAATTTCGAATGTTTATTTGACCGAAAGTTTAAAATCCCGAAAGAACGTTTGATCCAAAGGATGAAATACCGAATATTATAATCCCGAAGACTGTAATTCCGAAGAATGAAATCCCGAAGACTGTAATCCCGAAGATTATAATCCCGAAGACTATGATCCTGCCTGAAGGTTGTAGTCCGGAATATTATTTAAACTGTCGAGAATTATATTTCTGTAGTCTTACAGAATCTAATGTTTATTTTATACAAAGAATATTAACCTAAATTACGTAACCTACTTGCCTACTACTATACTTACTATTTATAAGTGAACTCTTCTGTGGAACCGATCTGCTCCGGCGCTGCGGGATGTGCAGCTCCTCCGCCCTAGCGTTAGAAAGTGCGGGCATGGTGACCAGCCTCAGCTGCTGCGGCGAGCGTTGACAGCTTCGGGTCCAGACAAGTTCGGTTCGGTTGGCAGTGCACGACAGAATATTTAGTGTCATAATATCGAATATTTAGTGTCATAATTTCCCACTTTCCCGGACTCTTTCCTTTTCTTAATCGACTTGCCACAGAACCGAAGCTGTCAACCCCGATTCCACGTGGTCTTGTCTGCCCTACCCCTAGAGTGTATACATATAAAAGGCCGGAGGCGCGGAGGGAGGGCAGCCCCCGGCCGCCGTAACAAAGTGCGGGCATCAAGCGAGCCGCAGCGGCGGAGGCTGGTCGCCGAAGGTGACCAAAAAGCCGAAGCTGCGAAGGCTAGCGTAGGTGCCGCACTTTCTTACGCTAGGGCTGAACATCCCGCAGCGCCGGAGCAGATCGGTTCCACGGAAAAGTCAGATTAGTTTAGTGTCCTGACACTTTTAAAATGCTCATTGACTTTCGGGATTATAAAATTTCGAGATTTTGAACTTTCGATTTTCTGAAAATAGGTAATTTGAGCTTCGGTTTATTGAATATCGGCTTTTTGAACTTTCGGTATTTTGACCATCGGTATTTCAACTACTAGGTATATGAACTTTCGGGATTGTAATACGTAACCCGCCCAGCTGTGGGACGCTATAGGCTAGATTAAATTAGAAGATGTGTACCCACTACGCTGGATTTTTTCAATGACAGTCGATTTTTTAATGTACCAATAGCAGAAGGGGGCATTACCATATCTCTAATACAGCTGAGACCAGCTGAGGGTTCTTCATCAAATAAATAATAAATAAATAAATATCGGACAACCTCACACAAATCGATCTAGTCCCAAATTAAGAGGCCTTATTCCTTTTAAAATGCTGATTGTTTAGACATTTTTCTCTATGATCAAACATGTTTCTTAACATATTATTGATGTTACTACCTAGAGCAGGGCTATTGAGATTTATTGGTATATATTTGAAACCTACAGTTTGAAGTTTGCATTGATAATTTTTGTTCGAAAACATACTCGAAATTGACAAAATTCACGTGGAAAATTCGTTTTTTCAACTTATTTTCCACTGCACGCAATGAAAGCATGAAATAGCTACTACCTAGAACTCGGGAAAAAGTATTATTCACTTCAAAAAGTTGGTTGAAATTATTAATATATTCGTCATAATATGAAAAAAATAAATTTTAAAAGGAATAAGGCCTCTTAAGCTATACAAGGCTTGTGTTATGGGTACTAGACGACGATAGACATACTTATATAGATAAAGATATAACAAGCACAAACATTCGAGTTCATCACACAAATATTTGCCCTGGCCGGGACTCGAACCCGGGACCGCCGGCTCAGTAGGGAGGTGTCTACAAACCGAGCCAAACGCGTCGTCAAAATACTTCAGACCTTGGATTTTTGACATCAAACGAAGCGGCCCACTAAGTTGAATATTAAAATACTTAAACGGGTTTACTCACGTCATAGAAGTCGAATAACGCTCGACATGTTTCGAATCGGTACGCAATCCATCATCAGGAGAGATGATCAGTCGCGACGGCGGCCGACCGAACACAACAACAAGTTGAATATTTTTTGTAAAGGCGGTATGTCGATCTCTAATAGTTTGGTTGGGCTCTTGTGTTTTCTAATCAGAGTACCTACTCCAGATCTTCGATTATCCTAGTTTTTAGGGTTCCGTACCCAAAGGGTAAAAACGAGACCCTATTACTGAGACTTCGCTGTCCGTCCGTCCGCCCGTCTGTCACCAGGCTGTATATCACGAACGGTGATAGCTAGACAGTTGAAATTTTCACAGATGGTCTATTTTTATTGCCGCTATAACAACAAATACTAAAAATAAAATAAAATAAATATTTACGGGCTCCCATACAACAAACTTGTTTTATGGAACGGAACCCTTCATGCGCGAGTCGGACTCGCACTTGGCCAATTGTTATAGTTTTCGCTTTATGTGGCCATTAAACCCTAACTCTGTACCAAATTTCAGCTCTCTGAATTTATGGGAAGTACTAGTTCTTTACTGATGATCATGAGTGAGTGAGTGAATGAGTGAGTGTCGTAAATGCGAAACTTTGCTTTCGCTTAACTTCGGAACTAAATGACCTACAGACTTGAAATTTTGGATTTTAAGTATGTGATTATAGCTTACTGGATGACAAAAACTTCTGCGTTCTGGTCTTATCCAGAGGTGCTCAAATAGGGGCCTGAAAATGCGGTGAAATGGTTCCAGTAAAGGATGGTACGGCAGTGTTTGCTTCGCGCTCGACTTGGCGGGGGCACTGCCGTGCCCCCTGATATAAACTACTGATATTTACGAATAAATAAACAAAAAATCTGTTGACGACGTGGATAGCGCAGTGGACCAGTGGTTAAGCAACTGACTACTGAGCCGGCGGTCCTGGGTTCGAATCACGGCGAGGGCATGGGGATTTTTTGTGTGATTAACTCGATTATATGTGCCTGGCTCAGGGTTTTTATTTGCAAATAAAGCTAAAGCGACCTGTAGGTGTGAACTACCAGAGCTTTGGAAAAATGGACATACAAACATCAAAACATCCAGACAACGAAAGAATTTTAGGCCAAGCAAAAACGGAGAAGATTCGCTCGCTCAATCCTTCCTCCTCGTGAAATAAATTCTGAATCCTATTAAAAAAACAACATGACTTTTCTCATTGTGGATAGTTTTGGCTTTATTATGCAAGAAATACTTGAACAGAGTGTTGAGTCTTGTTTCGTCTTTGTTTACATCAGTGACATCCACTGACTTTCAACGTCAGTTACCAAAAATTTGTCGTAGCAGGAAAATAAATAAGTACCACTAAAAATTCGCAATATGGCGCGGGTTGGAACGTACCCTGTGGGGCATAACCTTATACCAACTGAACTTTAACTTAATTTCTCGAACGCCCTCAGAGTTTGAGCGCATCTCTGAACAAATAACTTCTCGCTATGCAACAAATGCAATATTACAAACGACCTTGAGCGTACTCGAAGTCTATTGCATCGCGTCATAATAACGTAGTACAAGTTAGCTCAATGAAATAACCTCACTATCGTTTCTAAGGAACTAGTAACTTTCACCTGAGCTTCCTGGAAATTGCTACGACATTCAGTGAAATATTGTGCCTCTAGACTGCAGTAGAGGAAAGTGAGACTTGTGACCTACTTTATTCAAAGTCAAAGTTCACATATCCTGCTATAATAGAATTAAATGCGTACACGTGCGTTATATTCATACCCCGGGATTTTCGGTGCACAACTGATTTGACGCCAACCGAAAACCCGGGATAAGTATGGTTATATTTTTCCTAAGCGGAACGATTCGGGACATTGACTTCGAGTTCGGATGAAGACCAAAAAATTTACTCCTTTAACTCACTCAATTAAAATGTGTATTTATGGGAAAATGTTGCACAGGAAGGGATTCCCACTCGTTTGCTGTCCTGATAAGAAAATTAGACGCAAAACGTTTCGTACGAATCAGTGTTACATCGACTAAATGATGGAACCCAAGTCCACGTAGAATGTTGTGGTTTCGGAATGGAGACGGTGCAATCAGTTCATGCAGTCCTAGTTCACACTCACCAAAGAGTATCTCGTAGAAACCCGTTAAACATGTGATACTCCTGCGGTGTTGTAGGTTCTTCAGCTTTACCCGTGACCTTGTACGTTTAGGCAAGTAGGTAGGCTTACCTATAGTTCTTGCACGTTTTCTTGCGCAACGAAGATGCTGCCAATTAGCGTGCTCGTGCATGCAAGTTTCCTATACCCCTCGCGGCGAACGATGAGTCATATGACACCTGTCATCTCAGTACCTACATTTAATAACCTATAATCGGAAAAATATACTGAGATGATACGTGTCATAGGACTCATATTTCGCCGCGAGGGGTATAAAACAAACAGTTAAATCTCCTTTGTAAGCGTTGCCATGGCAACCAGTTTGTATAGCACTCGTAACTTATGCACCGACTTGATCCCCGCAGTTAACCGACTCAGTATTATAATGCAAAGAGACGGCTCGGGGTTCAGGAAATTGTTTACGATGCAAATTGGCTGAACTAGAAAGATAAGAGGTTCTGCAGCTGAACCTGAGAAACTTTACTTTAGGTTTAATTTGCACAACTGTATATTAAGCGTAGTTCCTACGGCGAATTCAGACAGGATTTTTGAGAGGTGTTGAGGCAAGGAACCTGTTTTGAATTAGCGACGCGACAAACTCCTTAGACGGGTCATACTTCCAATAAAAGAAAGACTGTTTATAACAATAGCGAGGTCTCGGCAAACATCTTAAGAGACTTTCGCTAGCTGGCCATAGGTATCGAGGGTTGGGACGTGGATTGTCAACGTCAAGGCTAGATTTACCAAACTGAAATGAGGCTTACCCTTTCAAATTAACAAAAGAAAGCTTACCGAATTAAATAAATAATTACTTGCTAAGTATTTCAGAAATCAGAAATCAGAATCAGAAATGGTGCAAACATCATTCTACGAAGTTTTTACTTTTCAAATCTTTATTTTTCTAGTTTCCCGACACAGATGGATGCCTGCGCTGTGATTGGTCAGTCTGATTGGGCAACGGCACGAACAGTTACAGCCAAGGTTGAAACAAAACAAAACATTATTTTATTAAATGACAATAAATAACTAGGTATATTAGGTAAATTCTATAAAGCTGACGCTACAAACATTACTCCTCTCAGAATAACCCCTTGCAAACTGAAATGTAATATTAAGCCTTTTGTGACTTACCTCCGAGAAACTGTTTGCACGTGGCAGGTCAAGTACTCTCTTGCTTCCGCGCAATTTGGAATGCTTTTCTCGTTTTTTACTCGCGCTGCCTTCAAATGGCTTAACATGCCGCCATGCAAATACTTCTAAGTCTTGTTTCGAATATTTCATCAACTAAAAGAGATTTAAGATTAAGAGTTAGAGTTCTTAAGGTGATATCAAATGAGTTCGTTTGTCGATAATGCTCATGGATACCCACTACTCTCATTTGATTGCTAAAAAGGAGTTATTTGATGGCTTTCTTTTTTTATCAAATATCTATTTCGGAATTCAAAAAAAGAACCATATCAGCATAGCTGGGCATTAACTCGTTAATCCGTTAATTAACGGAATCTACATTTTGATTAACGGATTAACTTTAAAGTTAACATTTAAAAATGTTAACGGACACGTTAACTTCCGTTAATATGCAGAAGTCCGTTAATCGTTAATCCAGTGCCTACTATTTACCGCACGGCACCGCGGCGCGGCGCGAAAAACGGGTTCAGACAAGTGTCGGGCGGCGCGTGGCAGAGAGTGAAACAAAAACAAAACTAGATATATTTTGCCTTCGCGTGCGAGTGATAAAACTGCGAAGAGATTTGTTTCGTTTGATCATTTCATTACTTAACGCCAGTGCTTAGAGTGACGAGTGTTTTGTTTGTTGTTATTATAAATTACTGTCAGTGATCATTGGCGTGTTGATAAAGAAGAGTGCAGTGTAATTTAGTTAGATAGAAAAAATGTACTGTGCAGTGTAGTAATTAAAACCATATCATGGAAGACGTTGATCGGATTCCAGCGGTCCTGATGAGAATCCATGGCCACATTTGACTGAGTATGTGGAATTTGTATCCAGATCGGGTCAGCAAATACTTTTTGCGTGTAAGCGTTTGACGACGGGGTCTGCTCAGTTTGTAAGCGCTTGCCTACTAAGTCGGCGGTCCCAGGTTCGAATCCCGGCCAGGGCAAATATTTGTGTGACGAACTCGAATATTTCTGCTTGGGTCATGGTTGTTCTATGTATTTAAGTATATATTTATCTATATAAGTATGTATATCGTCGTCTGGTACCCATAACACAAGCCTTCTTGAGCTTAATTTGGGACTAGATCGATTTGTGTGAGGTTGTCTGATATTTATTTATTATTTATTTATTTACTCTTAGCATTTCTATCTAAAGCCTGACCAGAAATATAATTATGAGGATGCGCCATATTGCGGAATTTGACTGGAACTAATTTCTTACACTAAGGATTTTATGATGGTTAGTCAACAATGTCAATGTCACTCGTTGTGGTTTCTTTAAAAGGCAAATATTGAAAACTATCCAAAGAAAATGCCGAAAACCATTCACAGTCGTGAACGTAAGATTATAAATAAAGTGTACACGTGTTTACTACACGAAAAACAGTCAGACAAAGAGTGTATTCCATTAAATGATATTACGAGGCATCAAGCCTTCTTGAGCTTAATTTGGGACTAGATCGATTTGTGTGAAGTTGTCTGATATGTATTATTATTATTTATTATTAAGCGTCGTACGTACCTAAGTTCACTAACGCAACGATATAGAAATGCAATTTTACACATATTAACGGATTACCGATTAACGTTAACTTGCGTTAATTCTTCCGAAATCTAACGCTTTAACGTTTAACGAAGCTAACTTTTTTTGTAGCGGATTAACGATTAACGAAGTTAACAATTTGATTAACGGTGCCCAGCTATAAAATAAAAATAAAATAAAATAAAATATCTTTATTTCCAGACAACATTGGTCCATAGTTTGTTAGTACACATGATAAAAATAATTAAGAACTATGTTAGTAGGTATATAAGTCGCACTATTAATTTAACTGTTGCGCACAGCACCGGCTGTCCAGGTCAATGCAGCGCACTCGAAGCGTGCAGCTCATTGAACCGGCCGAGCACGGCGCTGTCCTGCCTCCCCGCCACAACCTGTAGGAGACTGTTGGGGCTTCCCCTCACTCTGCGTATTAAAGAAGCGACTTTTTTACGCATTAGCGCAAAAAAGTCGTCTGTGTGAGCATCGGCAAACATGCCTGAGGCGCTACAAAAACGAGGAAGCCCCGCCAGTACCCGGAACAGATTATTATATACTACACGTAGGGCGTTGTATGCTTTTTGGGTAAAACTGGTCCATAAACTGCCGGTGTAAAAAGTTTGGCAGTAGGCCTTAAAAAGTGTCACTTTGACCTCGAAAGTGCACCCAGCAAATCTACGAGCCAGCATGTTCCCCCTAACAGACAGCGCCCTACGCTCTCGTTCTATGTCACAGTCATCTTTCAACTGCTCATTCACAATGTGCCCTAGGTATTTAAATTGTGTTGCTCTCTGTAACGGCGACCCGCTTAAATACAATGGCGGTACCGAAGCTGGAGGCTTATTTTTGCCAAGAAATACCAGAACCTCGCTCTTTTTCGAATTATATTTTAATCCGTGTGCTTCTGCATATGCCTCACAGATAGCCAACAGTTTACGCAGACCACCAATCGTGGGCCCCAGCAGCACCATGTCGTCTGCATAACTTATGTTATTAAAACATACCCCGTCCACGTGGCATCCGACATAGGTGCTGCTAAGCTCCACGATCAGGTGGTTTACATAAATATTGAACAATCTGGGAGAGGTTAAGCCCCCCTGCCTCACCCCGCACTCAAGTCTATACTGGTCTGATAATGCATTGCCCCATTTTACGGTATTTGTTTGATTTTGGTACCAGTATGACAGGATGCTAAGCAGTTCGGCAGGGACGCCTTCCCTCTCGAGCTTTTCAAATAATACGTCATAAGAAACAAGATCGAATGCTTTGGACAAGTCCAGGAAACATGCGTACACTGGAGTCTTTCGATCTACATAGTATTTGACAGTGTGCTATGCATATCAGCACAAAATATAAACATTAAATTACGTCCATCGTTGTATTTTCTCTTATTTTCATACCATTCGAGCGTTTAGACGTTTTCTTTTAAATAAGCTGATTTCATCTGTCAGGAAACTCCCTAATAGGGCTCAGAATTCAGAATGTTTGTATTGTCGAAAAAACACAAGTTGCTTTCTTACTTTTTATTTTTAATCCCCGAAATATAAAAAGAGGGATGTTATAAAGTTTAACATGTCGCTGCCTTAATATTAGGGAAACCTGAGGAGACTAGATCCCTTGGGAGACTTGTTAAAGTTAATTTAAAATTCAACCGAACGCGATACGTTTTCTTACGCTAGCAACACTCATTCATTTATGCCTAACTTCACGTTATTTCGTGGCACGTTGTGACTCACATCAGTATTTTGCACATGGTGGCCGTTGAAATATTTGTGTCGTGTCGAACTTAATTTTCGGTAAGTTATAACTTGATTTATTTAATGAAAAGTGCAATAAATGCTATTGTTTTAGTGTGTTTGTTGTTTTAGTCGTTTATTCAAGTGTAGATTGTCATTGAATACGTTCAAATACGTGATAAATAGTTTTGAGTAGGGCATGTTTTATAACAACACTATGTATGGGGAGACTTGAGAACTTTTGATTTGGGGGTGACATGATGACGGAATCATGTGTCCCCGTGAGGGATCAAGTCTTATCTATGCAGGACTCATAGATCTGTCGATGAAATATTATTTTTGGCCGACTACGACAAAGTTAAAAAATTAAAAAGTCTCCCAATTACCGGTAAACAAATATCCCTTACATGGGGGATACATGGTAAAAGTCTACAATATTGTATTTCATTTAATATTGAGTTAAATTGTAGCATAATCTTGTTTTCGTTCAAACTATCAAATACATTTTGAATATTTTGGCTTGAAAATATGTCCAATACTGTAAAAAATAAAAAAAATAGAGTCCAAAATCAAAATGGGGATCAACTATCCCCAGGTTCCCCTACAGGATTCTATCTTTGAAGAGTTCAAATATGAACATTTTCATAATGACATTAAATCTGATTTTAACTGCACTGAAAATGTAACATGGCAATGTAGGTAATATTGGCACAGATAGTGTGTCTGTTTGTGGCATCGTAGCTCCCAAACGGATGAACTAATTAAAGCGTGGTTTTTTTTTTATCGAAAGACTCGTCCGTCGAGATGGTTACTAATAATGTGTGGTGGAAATAGGTCCAGTAACTTCCAAGATATTTTTTAATCGGAACAAGTGACAAGATCTCAGCCAATATTAAGAATTCCGAATTTTGTAGTTCTGTTTTAGTAGCATTTTCTATATCACTCATTGAATGAGGGTCTCATGAAGACCAGCTACTTGTATCGGGGGTGTTTGTAATTTTTATTAGGTTATTATTATTACATTTGTAACTACGTGACCAAAGACTATGTAATTTTAATCCCGCTACTAAACTGTCAGCATATAAAAGCAAAATAAAATTGAAAAGCGGTTGCTCATAGCGAGTGAAATACCAGCGGCTAGGTTCTATTTTCCTTTGCAACTAAGAATGCAAGATATCCGTCGTGTTATTCTCTGAAATATTTATCCGATCCATTTTAGTACCTAAACAGAAATTCTGTTAAACCGAAGCCTGGAATATTTGAAACGTTTTGCATAAATATGCAGGGAATACTTTAAGGTAAGATATCCCGGACGTCAGGTGTAGGTACGAGGTTAGAATTGCTCTCGTACAACAATTCACCTGCACTGTGACACGCGGCTCTTTGATACGCGACAATTACTACCTGTCACTTTTACTGTGCGAGTAAGGCTGCGGTTCCTGTCACTTTCATGTCAAATACTGTGCGAGCTGCGTTTCCGTTTCCACCAGTGCGGGGATGGGTAGCGAGAGCGAGCGATGTGTTTTTGTTAACCAATAGAACCAGTTGCGCTGAGGGAGGACAAGTAAATGAAGTTATTCCATTGGTTAACAAAAACACATTAATCGCTACGCATCCTCGCACATGTGGAAACGCTGAGTCGCGCGACAAGTGTAGTCGCATGACGATATGCTAGGCACGCTGGAGAAGATGGAAATACGGCTGAAATTCTGCGGGCTGGTACACTGATTCTTAAAGTCGTCTCCATCATAGTATAGTAAAATAAGCTATGGCACGCCGTTATGACAGGCGAGACTCGCGCTTTAATTGGTTGGACGGTTCTGTCAATCCGTTTCTCTGTTGCCAGTGGTGTATAATAACACTCCCCGATTCCCTTGTTATCTGTATGAATTTCATACGATCCTGAGTGTTTTAAATCAATTATTACGCCATAATGTAATTTAGTTAAAGAACTCTTTAATGCATTTTATTTGTAAGACAGGCGGATTTTTTTTTTTTATTGGTACTATTTCTCGCGCGAGATAAATACTCGTCTCTTTCTGTGCAGTACAAATGTGAGAGAGTGACGGGTAGCGATATGTCGCGCGACATGAGTCGCGAAGCATAGTTGTGCTGGATGGGCTGTTCCCTCATCCGTATGCGGCGCCGCCGTCTCAACATCACAGAGTTCTAACTTACATTTAACAAATTGAACTTGGAACGTTGTCATAGCGAAACGGGGTCTAGTTTCCTTTGCAAGCGTACCAGAACGCTGTAGCGAGCGTACTGCGCCGGTGCGAACGGCTCAAAGTGCACGGAGCACGTGTCGGGGTCAAATGCAGTAGGTACGCGGGGGCGCTGCAGTTCATCGACCCGGTCAGTGGGGCACCGCAGACTGCACTACTATGAGCACTTGAACTTTAACCGTACGATCCGTAGCGGTGCATGTATAGGTAGCGCACGCGTACTTGATACTGTAACTACGTACGGTGCGTTCTAAGTTTATCGGGGGAAGTTGTTGGATGATTTGTAGGTAGGTTCGACGACGCGTTTGGCGCAGTTTGTAGTTTGTCTGCCTACTGAGCCGGCGGTCTCGGGTTCGAATCCCGGCCAGAGCAAATATTTGTGTGATGAACTCGAATATTTGAGTATATAATTTATCCGTATAAGTATGTATAAGGTGAGTCGGGGCTATTGTAGCTATGGGGTTATTGTATCTTCTTACCATTATAATGGTCTGTGACCCTTAAAATGGTCTGTGTATATATAGGATTGTGTATATCATTGGTCTGTGTATCCTATTGGTCTGTGTAATAAGATACAATAACCCCATAGCTACAATAGCCCCGACTCACCTTATCGTCGTCTAGTACCCATAACGCAAGCCTTCTTGAGCTTAATTTGGGACTAGATCGATTTGTGTGAAGTTGTCCGATAAAAAAACATTTAAAAAAATGCGTTTTTTGGTATAGTGTATTACTGCAGGCGCCGGGAAAGAAGAGCTAGTGATACGAAGCCGGCAATTCCTTTTCACGGCTAAGCATGTATAGTGCTTTTCTCAAATATATGCATATCTCAAACATATGTACGTGCATACTGAAATTTGCAGGGCTACGAGTAGCACATTTTGCCGCGACTTGGCTTGTCGCGCGAGTCGGCATCTCCTGTCTTGCTGACACGTTATTGAAAGGAAAGTGGCACGTAGTATTTGTAGCGTGACATAGAGTCGTAAGTCAAAGTTTTCCTAGACGTACCGTATATTCAGGCTAGAATTTGAAGCAAAATAGACGGAGATGTACGGCAAAAAAAATATTGTAGTATTATAATGTTTACGTCACTAGGCTTAGTTACCTATAGTAGAGGAAACAAATTAGAAACTACCTTTTATACATACTACTTCTTGCAGTACCGTTAAACTACCCAACTATAGTCCAGTCCACACAACTATGGTCCAATTTAATCCGGAAATTACTCGTTAATATTATGACAATTATTACGAATAAACTCTAAGGTGAACAACATACTTAAACGAACTTAACTGAAAACCTATAAAATCACTGATAGAATATGGATTTTGATTTATTAAAAATTAACGATTTTTGTTTTAGACCATAGTTGGATGATTGGACTATAGTTGGATAGTTACGGTATTCACTATTGTTTTAATACTTTTTGTATTCTGAAGAAATTTTACGTATCTTATCAAATGCCAAATTGCAGCTTTATAATAGTAGGTACACATAGTCGTTGAGCTAAGCTGTAGACCAACGAGCGATCCTTTGTTGACAACGGAACCCTAAACACTAAAACCTTATAAAATCACTTTGTTGTCCCTCCGTCTGTTTGTCAAGACCCTTTATCTTGGGAACGCGTGGAGGAGTCTATTTGAAATTACAACCATATACTGGGGTCTACAGTCCCTTGAAGCTGTGAAAAAAACTAACTACTAAATTAACGTAAAAAAAGTTACGGCAAAAAGCGTATATTTCGACTCTCTCAAGGGAATCAAAATTTAAAGGATAATTTCCGTTGACCTAAAACTAGGAAATTTAATAAGTAATACCGTCTTATTTCACAAGTATAGGGAAACATATGAAAACAATACATATTTTGTAAGAAAATCATAAAAATGGTACTCTTTGTTAAAAGTACGTAAAACAGCTTTCCAACGGTAAATTGAAATTTATCGCTCAGGGCCCTATGATGGTTGCGTTTATCACCCGATAAATAAGTAATAAAGCATCTGTCACTCACACTCGCATTTCGTCAAAACGTGACGGATGCTTTGTCGCGTGATAGAAGCAACCATCATAGGCCCGCAGTACAGTTTATAATTTTCGTTAAAGCAATAAGCAGTGCTATTATAATTGGTACGGAACCCTCGGTGCGAGAGTCCGACTCGCAATCGTCCTTTTTTCCCCTGAAGTCATACATTTTTCATAATTCTTGAAAATATCCTCCTATTGCTTAGGATAGAGTTTGTTTTATAAGAATCCCAAATAGTTTACGATTTCAGAGAACATTGCTTTCTACCAAATGACACTTAGGTAAAAACTTTCCAAGAAAAAAATCGGCAAAAAGACAGAGAACCCATTTCATATACTGTTCCATTCGACTGGAAGGATAGTCGGGACGAATTTATCTAAAGCTAACTGAACAATTCCATTGCAAAAAATAAATTTCAATTCAATATGAAAAATGCAACAGAAAATACAAGCTTGTTATTAAATAAAACTACCCTCCAACGTCGTGGCAGGACGTTATTTATCGCCCGTGTATCAAATGAACTTTCCACAAATTGACAACAGTATAATTCAGTTTCCTCGTTCAATAGATTTGCGTATCCAACTGTGCTAACAGACTTGCATTCAGTTGGACGTTACGAGCACGTCAAAACTTTCATACTGGCGCAATAGGGTGGTTTACACACACCACGCGCCATGATATATGTATGTATAACTTTATTACTTTAGTATTTATATACGGGACTTTTACATAAATTAAATGAAATAAAAAGTATATAACTAAACCTTAAGAAACGTATGATCTAATTAAACCTAACTTAAACTATTGGGACCTAAACTATATGTACATATATCCAGGTCGCTACCATTGGGCAGGGTGCCCATAAGGCTGGCCGCGTTACCTGGCTGGATGGCAATGCCAATGCGTTGGGTGAGGAACGAGCCAGCTCTACAGTCACCGGAGGACCGGATAAGCAAATAACTCAGCTTTTTGAAAAAACTGGTCTCCACGGCAAACGCCGCAAATACGTAGCTATCACCGAGAGCTGCGTACTTGCGGCGCTTGGCTGATGTCTGCCGCAGGCAGCCGCTCCACCTACCCTCAACAACGTCGTGTCCACATGGGACGGCGCTAGAGTATCCACACATGTGGCGTCCCATATTAATAAAAAAATATGTATATACGTATTTCTCCTCGTTCAATCCATTTCTATATGCAGCGATGCTAACAGACTTCCATTCAGTTGGACGTTATGGACGCGTCAAAACTTTCATACTGCTGGCTCAATAGGGCGGTTTTCACACACCACGCGCCAAGATATATGTATGTATAACTTGGGTACACTACATAAATACGAAAAACTTAATTCCGATTATCGGAATCACGAATTTCATAATGCCGATTATTATAATTCCGAATGTTTTAAAACTCCGAATATAATGTCGATTTTTCACTTTTCCGATTTTTATAAATCCGAAATTTCAAAATGTCTAACGTTTACAATCACGGTTTACAAAATTCCGAATTTCAATACACCGAACAATAAGAAGTCCGAATGAATAATAATCCGAAATATCAAAAATACGAATTCCGATTATAAAAATACCGATTTTCGAAACTCCGAATATCAACCAATAAAAAACCCGACTAATCAAAAGTCCGAAACATCAAAATTACGAATTGCTGTTATTAATAACTATAAAAAATAAACCTAAATATGTGAAAGTTTTCTGGCTAACGGGGCCTGCCTCAAGGTGAAATAGGTAATTTTAGGATTTAACCTAACCTACAGTTTCCGGGGTTCAGCAAGTCTTTTGACGCTCCGCTCGCTTCGCTCGCTCCGCTATATGGTCACAATACAAACCTAACCTAACCTACAGTTTTCGAGGTTCGGCCTATTGGCCGAAAACTATAGGTTAGGTTATTACCTAACCTATAGTTTTCGTGGTTCAGCAAGTCTGACGCTCCGCTGTACGTGGTCATAATACAAACCTAACCTAACCTACAGTTTTCGGGGTTCGGCCAATAACCCAACCTACAGTTTTCGGGGTACAGCAAGTCTTTTGACGCTCCGCTCGCTCCGCTATAAGTGGTCACAATACAAACCTAACCTAACCTACAGTTTTCGGGGTTCAGCCAATAACCGAACCTATAGTTTTCGGGGTTCAGCAAGTCTGACACTCCGCTAAACGTGGTCACAATATAAACCTAACCTAACCTACAGTTTTCGGGGTTCAGCCAATAACCTAACCTATAGTTTTCGGGGTTCAGCAAGTCAGACGCTCCACTATACGTGGTCACAATACAAACCTAACCTAACCTACAGTTTTCGGGGTTCGGCCTATTGGCCGAAAACTATAGGTTAGGTTATTACCTAACCTATAGTTTTCGTGGTTCAGCAAGTCTGACGCTCCGCTGTACGTGGTCATAATACAAACCTAACCTAAGCTACAGTTTTCGGGGTTCGGCCAATAACCCAACCTACAGTTTTCGGGGTTCAGCAAGTCTTTTGACGCTCCGCTCGCTCCGCTATAAGTGGTCACAATACAAACCTAACCTAACCTACAGTTTTCGGGGTTCAGCCAATAACCGAACCTATAGTTTTCGGGGTTCAGCAAGTCTGACACTCCGCTAAACGTGGTCACAATATAAACCTAACCTAACATACAGTTTTCGGGGTTCAGCCAATAACCTAACCTATAGTTTTCGGGGTTCAGCAAGTCAGACGCTCCGCTATACGTGGTCACAATACAAACCTAACCTAACCTACAGTTTTCGGGGTTCGGCCTATTGGCCAAAAACTATAGGTTAGGTTATTACCTAACCTATAGTTTTCGTGGTTCAGCAAGTCTGGCGCTCCGCTCGCTTCTCTCGCTCCGCTGTACGTGGTCACAATACAAACCTAACCTAACCTACAGTTTTCGGGGTTCAGCCAATAACCCAACCTACAGTTTTCGGGGTTCAGCAAGTCTTTTGACGCTCCGCTATACGTGGTCACAATATAAACCTAACCTAACCTACAGTTTTCGGGGTTCAGCCAATAACCTAACCTATAGTTTTCGGGGTTCAGCAAGTCAGACGCTCCACTATACGTGGTCACAATACAAACCTAACCTAACCTACAGTTTTCGGGGTTCGGCCTATTGGCCGAAAACTATAGGTTAGGTTATTACCTAACCTATAGTTTTCGTGGTTCAGCAAGTCTGACGCTCCGCTGTACGTGGTCATAATACAAACCTAACCTAACCTACAGTTTTCGGGGTTCGGCCAATAACCCAACCTACAGTTTTCGGGGTTCAGCAAGTCTTTTGACGCTCCGCTCGCTCCGCTATAAGTGGTCACAATACAAACCTAACCTAACCTACAGTTTTCGGGGTTCAGCCAATAACCGAACCTATAGTTTTCGGGGTTCAGCAAGTCTGACACTCCGCTAAACGTGGTCACAATATAAACCTAACCTAACCTACAGTTTTCGGGGTTCAGCCAATAACCTAACCTATAGTTTTCGGGGTTCAGCAAGTCAGACGCTCCGCTATACGTGGTCACAATACAAACCTAACCTAACCTACAGTTTTCGGGGTTCGGCCTATTGGCCAAAAACTATAGGTTAGGTTATTACCTAACCTATAGTTTTCGTGGTTCAGCAAGTCTGGCGCTCCGCTCGCTTCTCTCGCTCCGCTGTACGTGGTCACAATACAAACCTAACCTAACCTACAGTTTTCGGGGTTCAGCCAATAACCCAACCTACAGTTTTCGGGGTTCAGCAAGTCTTTTGACGCTCCGCTATACGTGGTCACAATACAAACCTAACCTAACCTACAGTTTTCGGGGTTCAGCCAATAACCTAACCTATAGTTTTCGGGGTTCAGCAAGTCTGACGCTCCGCTCGCTTCGCTCGCTCCGCTAAACGTGGTCGCAATACAAACCTAACCTAACCTACATTTTTCGGGGTTCAGCCAATTCGATATTTGTCCAAATCCGGTTTTCTATTTTTTGTTTTAACGTAAAAAATTGGTTAAGAAAATAATCTTTACCCAAATACTCCGAAATATTTTATTCCGAATTTACTAATTCCGATTTTTAAAACTCCGAATTTCATAATTCCTAAGAAATAAATTTTCGATTATTGAAAATACGAATGTCATTATCCCGAATATCAAATTTCCGAATAAGTAATGAAGTTTCGGAAAATTAATAATCGGAATTTTGTTTTTCAGGCCAATGACACTTCGGGCTTTTCATTATTCGGAGTTATAAAAATCGGAATAATATACAATCGGAATTTTGAAATTCGGTTAAATAAATTTCGTGCTTTTTAGTAATCGGAATTTTAGTTCCTAGGAATTATGAAATTCGGAGTTTTAAAAATCGGAATTAATAAATTCGGAATAAAATATTTCGGAATATTTGGGTGTTCCCGTATAACTTTATTGATTTTATAACTTTCTTTTTAATTAAGTTTTAGTATGTATAGTTTATTTATTTTCCATTGTAATAATCCATACTAATATTATAAATGCGAAAGTGTGTCTGTCTGTCTGTCTGTCTGTCTGTCTGTTACCTCTTCACGCTTAAACCGCTGAATCGATTTTGATGAAATTTGGCATGGAGATAGTTTAAGATCCGAGGAAGGACATAGGATAGTTTTCATCCTGGAAATTATCCCTAAAAAGATTGAAAAGTGAGTAAGTAATTCATGATGACATTGATGACCCTGTAGAAAATGTAATGATTAAACCAAAAGCACAATTGCTCTTACATTTGCTTAGGCGCTCTTTTATTATTAATTCCGCTGTTTTTACTATCAATTTCATCACATTTTATCTGTTAATATTAATATATGACGATCATAGTATAAGTGCATGTAAATTGACTTCGTGTAATTTATATTGACATTTTATATTATGAAATAAATAAATCTAATCTAATCTATTAATTAAGGTGATTAGGTGGATATCTATCGTGTTGTACGAGGTTGCTTCCATACTTCCAAGTTCCACGCGGACGTAGTCGCGGGCAAAAGCTAGTTATTAATAAAAACTTTAGTATAATTAGAATTACATACGTATATGTATAGCTCAGTTTCCTAGTTCAAACCATTTCTATATCCAGCGATGCTAACAGACTTGCATCCAGTTGGACGTTATGGACGCGTCAAAACTTTCATACTGCTGGCTCAATAGGGCGGTTTTCACACACCACGCGCCATGATATATGTATGTATAACTTTATTACTTTTGTTTAATTATATATGTATGTATAACTCAGTGCTAACCGGTGCTAACAGATTGCCATCAGTTGGAGGTAACTGACGTGTGAAAAGTTTCATACCGCTGGGTCAATAAAGTGATTTTTTGAGTTTTGCAATGCTGTGTTTCATTTGTAATGCTGTGTTTTAGAGTGTAGTAGTATATTGTGTCATAAGGGTAGTAAGTAGGGGATTACTAACGAAGGTCTATTAGAAGCCCGACGCCGAAGGCGGAGGGCTTTTAATGTCCTGAGTTTGTAATCCCCTTACTACCCGCCTTACACACAATATTTTTCATCACATTTTGGAGTAAATAACAAATAAATAAGCCAAAAATAAACATTAAACGATAACGATTGACAACCAACTTTTTTCTGTATATATTTTTTTAGTTTACTATAAGCACGGGGAAAACGGCCATCAGCTTAAAACAGAAAACAAATATACACAGAATCTTACCATCTATTATTAAACAAATAACAATTAACAATATTATGCAGCAATAATTAACAGCGTAATATTATAAACCTTAAATATGAAAAGTAAGTTTGTTACAAACTAAATAGTTCCTAACCAATAATTTTATAACTTTTTTCCTTTTTTTTGTGTCGTCTACCACAGATAATGCTAAGAACTGCGTTTCGTTTAGAAACTTGACAGGCTATACTGCCAGATTGTAACGATAATTCAAAATTTAATTTAATAAAATTATTGCAAAATACACATAAATAATTGTTAAACATAAATATTAATGCAGTTACATTTACCGTTTTAATTCAATACACAATAAAATTTGCAGGTAGGCAAGTTTTGTTGATACAACAGAAAACCTTGGCTGGATTGAAACCTCCTTAGTCTGAAGTAATCTGCGATTGCGTACTATATTTTTAAAACTAAAACCATAACTCCCGAGGGAGTTGTGTCAATTTATAACTCCCGCGGGAACTATATAGGCCTTAGTCCTTCAGTACACCCGCATGTAATACCATCTTTTACGAGCAAATGTGATGAAAATGAACATTTCTTTCTTTCATTCAAAAATTTACAGAGTTTTCTGTATGTCAGTATAAATAAAAAAGGCGAAAATGTTTTCTCCCGCCAATGCACGCCTGCACTAGGGTGGGTAATTTTTTTTTTCTTTTTTAATTTCTAACGGGTACAGTTGAAAAAAGGTGCCATTTAGTGCCATTAATGGATACATATTTTTATATTTCCGTTTTATTGCCTCCGGATTACTCCAGAAAAAAGTTCCTAATGTATGGAGCACTAAAAAAAAGTGGCCTTGTATATTATTATTTTTTGTTGCATTTCGTTTACTCAGAATAAAAATACATTAAAATATTGGGCCAAATTTAAAATAATAAAACCAGACTTCATAACGCTCATTTAATATGGGCATTTCTATACTAACTTAGAAATAGATCCGGAGGCAAAAGATCAACATCAATTACAATGCAATTTTGGTATTTAGTTTATATTATTATGAGTTACATTTATTTTTTTCCCATACATCAGTGACCCACCCTAGCCTGCACGGGCTTGGGACGGTACGGCAAGTGATCCATTGATATTGTCTATAGCTTAACAAGTTGCGGTTTTCCCTGGGATAGTGGCGCTAGAAATAGCTTTCATATGAATAATGTACATTACTTCATCCATACTTCCATACTAATATTATAAATGCGAAAGTGTGTCTGTCTGTTTCCTCTTCACGCTTAAACCGCTGAATCGATTTTGATAAAATTTGGCATGGAGATAGTTTAAGATCCGAGGAAGGACATAGGATAGTTGTCATCCTGGAAATTATACCTAAAAAGATTGAAAAGTGAGTGAACATTTCTGTTGGGGTGCGGTGACCCTGTAAAAAATGTAATTATTAGACCAAAAGCACAAGTGCTCTTACACTTGGTTAGGCGCTTTTAATAATCCCTTTTATCAAGTTCCACGCGTACGTAGTCGCGGGTAAAAGCTAGTGTACTTATATGTGTTATAAATGTCAGCAGTAGTATGTCCACATGAATATTCTAAACATTGTTTACCGGAATGCTGCTCAATCCTTCGTTCTTCTTCTGAAATAGAAATTGAAACATAGTTACCGTTTGCTGACTCAATATTATTCATACATGAGTAGGAAAGACCGAGGGACTTTGAAAAAGAGATGCGAGGAAACAACGTCAATTTCTCGTTAGGTATCTAAATCCGTTAGCAAGCCGATAACAACGCTGTTTAGATTAGATGTGCCCACCACCCGAGGGCCCCTCAGTGTGCGTGCATGCTTCGTTAAGAGGCCTTATTCCTTTTAAAATGCTGATTGTTCTAAACATTTTTCTCTATGATCAAACATGTTTCTTAACATATTATTGATGTTACTACCTAGAACAGGGCTATTGGGATGTATTGCTATATATTTGAAACCTACAGTTTGAATGTTTCATTGATAATTTTTGTTTCAAAAACTACTCGAAATTGACAAGATTCACGCGGAAAATTAGTTTTTTCAACTTATTTTCGACTGCACGCAATGAAAGCATGAAATAGCTATGTTACTACCTAGAACTCGGGGAAAATATTCACTTCAACAAGTTGGTTGAAATTATTAATATATTTGTCATAATACGAAAAAAATAAATTTTAAAAGGAA
Organism: Apotomis turbidana; assembly: GCA_905147355.2. Classification (NCBI taxonomy): domain Eukaryota; kingdom Metazoa; phylum Arthropoda; class Insecta; order Lepidoptera; family Tortricidae; genus Apotomis; species Apotomis turbidana. The sequence continues at coordinate 52,675,153 of LR990280.1, read as the reverse complement.
TAAGGCCTCTTAACGATTGTAGATTTGTAGATCCGAGAAATTGCTCACCTCTGTTCCAAAGACCCTTGGTCTCCCCTATTGTATATGCCATTTAATGAGTTATTTATCATTAAAATTGTTTTACAGCGGACGTATGATGGTCATGTCTACTTGAATAAGATTCCGTTACTTTTGACGTCAACGGATGTTTTATATTTATTTTATTACCCATTACTACGACGGTGGCAAACAAGCATGCGGTCCGCCTGATGTTAAGCAGTTACCGCCGCCTGTGGACGCTTGCGATGCCAGGAGCATCACACGCGCGTTGCCGACCCTTTAAGAACCCATTTAATCCCCTCTTGAAAAACCGCATGCTTTAGGCCCCGGGGAAAACCTCGGCTCATTCCACATGTGGGAATTCCTCTGATACTGCACAGTTATAATTTATATATAACCCAAAAAACGGGACCACCATCATATGCCCCTAGGTTAAGCTCTTTTTCAGATTATCAACACACGGGAAACAGTGTAATTGTTAAATTCGTGGAATACAGTGTAGTGTGCATTTCGTGGGATGAAATTCCAGTATGTGGATTTTCTTCAATGACTAATACATGGAAAAGTTTAAATTGTAAGCTCTTTTTCAGTTTCAAGGCGACTTACGGATTGCAGTGTAGTGCAGTGAAAAAAGTGAAGTTTGTCAGTTATATTATATATATAAAGTGAAAGTGAACGGATGGAGTGCGGTGTAGTTTTTAAGTTTCCTTTTAGAAATGCTGTTAAAAATGGATCATACTCGGTGAGTTTAGCTTCTCGCATGGTAATATTGCAAGTTTGTGTCTTATTGAATAGCGGCTTCGAGTCTCATATAGCTATATCATGTTTCAAAGGTGCCATCTTGTTTTTTTTTTACTAAGGGACAATCTTACACAAATCGACCTAGTCCCAAACTAAGCAAAGCTTGTACTATGGGTACTAGATGACGATATACATAAATATATAAATACATATTATAGATAACATTCATGACCCAGGAACAAATATTCGAGTTCATCAGCATCACACAAATATTTGCCCTGGCCGGGATTCGAATTCAGGACCGCTGGCTCAGTAGGCAGGTGCGCCAACCGCATCATCACATTTTAGGTTTCAATTATTGGTCCTTCGAATAGTCATATATGTACTTTTTAACCCCCGACGAAAAAAGAGGGGTGTTATAAGTTTAACATGTGTATCTGTGTATCTGTGTATCTGTCTGTGGCATCGTAGCGCCCAAGCGGATGGACCAATTTAAGTGCGGTTTTTTTTAATCGAAAGACTTTTCCGTCGAGATGGTTCTTAGCTATGTTTGGTGGAAATAGGACCAGTAGTTTCCAAGATATTCAGCTTTAATTGGAACAAGTGACGAGATCTCAGCCAATAATGAAGTCAATAATTCGAAATATTGGCTAAATGTTAAGTTTTATTAGTATTTTCTATATGACTCACTAATTGAGGGTCTCATGATGACCAGGTAGTTGTTAATGGATCTCAGCCAATATTGAAGCTAAGGATACCAAATTTTGGTTAAATGTTAAGTTGTATTAGCATTTTCTATATCACTCAATAAATAAAGGTCTCATGATGACCAGCTAGTTGTTAATGGATCTCAGCCAATATTGAAGCCAAAAATTCCAAATTTTGGATAAATGATAAGTTTTATTAGCATTTTCTATATCACTCAATAAATGAAGGTCTCATGATGACCAGCTAGTTGTTAATGGACTTCAGCTAATATTGAAGCCAAGGATTCAAAATTTTGGTTAAATGTTAAGTATTATTAGCATTTTCTATATGACTTACTAAATGAAGGTCTCATGATGACCAGGTAGTTGTGAACGGATCTCAGCCCATATTGAAACTAAGGATTCCAAATTTTGGTTAAATGTTAAGTATCATTAGCATTTTCTATATCACTCAATAAATGAAGGTCTCATGATGACCAGCTAGTTGTTTATGGATTTCAGCCAATATTGAAGCCAAGGATTCCAAAGTTTTGGTTAAATGTTATGTATTATTAGCATTTTCTATATGACTTACTAAATGAAGGTCTCATGATGACCAGCTAGTTGTTTATGGATTTCAGCCAATATTGAAGCCAAGGATTCCAAAGTTTTGGTTAAATGTTATGTATTATTAGCATTTTCTATATCACTTACTAAATGACGGTCTCATGATGAGGCATGACAGAGAGTTGTGAAAGGATCTAAGCCAAGATTTTCTAATGTTGGATAAATGTTAAATTTTATTAGCGTAATCAATAGATTAATAAATGTTTGACAGTACAATAATTTGGTACCTTGGAGCTGAAGATGGCCGTAGGAACTCCTAAACAGCACAAGATAAACCCACGGTGTTTGGGCTCATCTGATTGTTCTTGATGAGCAATTAATATTTGTGTAAGAAAGTACAGTCAATAATAAAACTGAGTCCCAAAAAAACTCATTATAATTTCTGTCACAGTACTGGGTCACTATTTTTAAATTTCGAAATTCTGCTAAAGCTGAATTGTTATTAGGACTATTGAACAGGTTCCTTTGATTGAGGTCACAAATAGCAACACCCTGCAAGATTTTAACGCGACTAAATGACACGTAAGCTTTAGCAAAAGTACTCTTGCCTAAGTGAATAACAGCTTTTTAGGATTTTGTAGTTTGTGTCAGTCTGTACACAGCTTAGCTCAGAGATAAAGTGGTTGAATACATTTTTAAAAACCATTGTATGTTTATCCCATGGTGTGGGGTATCGATGATTAGGTCTCTCAAAACTAAGTCGTTACCTAGCACCAACTGCAATTTTTATGGAGCTAAGTAAGCCACCCGTACCTACTATTTGGATCCTGTACAATAGAAACCTGGTTCTGTTTTAGGCCATAAGTAGCAGGTTCTTGCGACTGACTGCATGAGCAGTGCATTTAAAGTATATATTTTGATTGTCTTGGCTAATAACTTCGCCATTTTGCCATTATAAGCATTAACTAGTCTTACTTTAACGTTTTTTTTCCCAGAATGTTGCTTAAGGCTATTGAAATCAAAATATATCCTAACTTCAATCTTAGAGAAGACGGCATTCATTACCACTGGCTTGGGATCCTGCTGTACCTACATAATTATAGTCCAGGATCAAGCTCGACGAAAGATTGGAAACCCCGGACCTTAAACGGTGTAAAACAAAAATAGTGTCAAAAGAAGAAAATTCCAGGACGAAACTTCTGTTTGTTTAAAAAATATGAAATAAAAATAAAATTAAAAATTTAAAAAACCCCCGACATGACAACCAATAAAAAGAAAGAAATAAAATCTACGAAATGTGCCTATACAATGAACAGTAGAAAAAGAATCCAAGCTTCGTTGCGTCGGGGGACCGCTAAGTAAATGAAATGCAATGTACTGAAAATCGTAAAGTGGGAAGCCCAAATGCATACATGCAATTTTGCGTTGAAAAATATATTTCATTTCATTTAGGTAGGTACTTCGCGGTCCCCCGAACGCAACGAAGCTTGGATTCTTTTTCTACTGTTCATTGTATAGGCACATTTCGTAGATTTTATTTCTTTCTTTTTATTGGTTGTCATGTCGGGGGTTTTTTAAATTTTTAATTTTATTTTAACTTATATCAAATGAAAATTTCTTTAAGAAATAGCCAATAACACAAACTACAGCATTATTTTAGATTTTCGCCTTATGATAATGACTTAGATATGTCACAAATTTATAATAAACAGAAAATCATATTTTGTGACTAAACTTCGTCCGTGTTTTTTTGTTTCTTTACCTACTGTACTCGGGTAAAAGGTATCTTTGGATTAGCTACCCTTGTACTAAAATTGGTTAAGATCCATCCAGCTTTTAGCCGTGACGAGATGAAAATAATAGTTTATGCAAGTGTTACATAATGAGACGTCTTAAAACACGACTGTAGTTATGTGAAAAGAGCCGAAGGCGTATGTGTACCTAATAACCAAACACCTTTTTGAATTCCTAACGTAGAATTTATGTAGCAGATCTCAGATAGGTGTCGGTATTCGGCTATCTGTCCACAAAAGCGAAACGGAGTCACATTCCTCAGATTAAAAACTTTCTTTCTTTTGGCCTTCAGGGTGCAGCCTGGGACCTAATTCAAGAATGCCGTTTGAGAGATCGCAAAACGTCAAAACTCTATTAGATAACAGTGATATCGCCTTTGAACTGTCGTTAAAATGCGATGAGCTTCAAGTGACATAACTCATCTCAATTTTGGAAATACGAAGGCGATAATGATTGTCAAAAATGCTATTCATGCATTTGAAATTATGAATTTCTGTATTGAACGAAACGTAACTGACTAATTTCACGCACTACACGGTCAAGTTAAAGTTTGCGCCTGTTATTTATGCTTTGTCGTCACATACAAAGGAAACGCAAATTAAGCGCGACCGGATTGACGAAGTTGCGATGTTTTAGGGATATCGCCACTTGTCAAGTAGGGACACGTCAAAAGTGACGGATGGCGATAAATGGAGAGATCTCCATCATCTCTCTAAAATTGGTCGATTAGGGCCTGGTTGATACATATTTATATATCCTATTATCTGTTCTATTATAAAATTCTAGGTTTGTATTGAACGCCATTTTTCTATGGAGAGATGCAGGATCGTCATTTGTTTTGTATAGGCGCGCGGCGCCGAGCCAACCTGGCGCCATCTGTTGTAATAATTTCCATAGTTCTCGCATCACTCGGAATTGTTCGACATGATGCCCACGGCTACCTTCTACCACCGCACTGCTTGCCATCGGCAGGGTGTTCATCCTCACATGCTAGAGCCTAAATGGTCGAGAACTGTCCGGTTCCAGAGGAACTTCCTGCCGCGACCGCTTCGCATGTGGTATGAGCTCCCTGCCGCGGTTTTCCCCGGGGGCACAGTATGCGGTTCTTCAAGAGGGGAGTAAATAAATAGGTTCTTAAAGGGTCGGCAGCGCGCGTGTGTTGCTCCTGGCGTTGCAAGCGTTCATAGGCGGCGGTAACTGCTTAACATCAGGCGGGCCGCATGCTTCTTTGCCACCGTCGAAGTATGAAAAAAAAATCACGCCGAAACGGCTGGACAATTTTAGCCAATTTTGATACAGGGATAGCTGGACATCCTAATATGGTTATACGATATTTTTTAACCATTAAAGTACTATATACAGGGTGTCCCAGAAGTACCACGTCACAGTGACACTGGAGGTAGGTCAGCTCAAGAGGAACCCAACCAACTTAACATGACCTCAGTAAAAGTTGCACGGTTTTCGAGTTATTACCGAAATAAAAACTTTTGAGAATTTTCCCCTTTTCTTTTACATTTTTAGTACCAGCATCGACACGGAAAGCTCTTAATGTCAAACGTGAGACAATTCGAACATTTATTGTGACCTAAATTTATTCCAATAAATGTATCAAAAATAAACCTGTATTTTTGTCATTGTCATTTTATGATTTTATCCAGTCCTTTAGAATAAGCTAGCCTCCAAAAGGGAGAAAAAACATTAGTTTTTAGCCCTCGTGCATTTGGCAAAATAATCGGATCAGATAACAGAAGAGTCATCGCTGTACACAGCATCTTTGTAGCACATAACAGTGACTGCTTTCGGAGTTTAAGTTTTAAGTTGGCTCGATAGGGCATCGCTAAAGTGATAAGAATACCTAATGTTATCGCAGTAAGATACATGTGTTATATCATTTTAGAATCTGCATAACATGCCTAATTTATTGACGTTATTTGTTTGTTTCGTTTCTAATAAAAAAAAAAACATGGCAGATGGTCAAAATTGAAGTTCGTGTTTTTGTGACAAATTAAATCAAGATTAATCAAGTTTTCTTCAGCATTTTACAATAGTTACTGACAAAATAACACTTTACACTTCTGAATTAGCTATTCATGATTTGATAAACACAAAAAACTGTCACTAAGAACTTTCCGTGTTGATGCTGGTACTAAAAATGTAAAAGAAAAGGGGAAAATTCTCAAAGTTTTTATTTCGGTAATAACTCGAAAACCGTGCAACTTTTACTGAGGTCATGTTAAGTTGGTTGGGTTCCTCTTGAGCTGACCTACCTCCAGTGTCACTGTGGCGTGGTACTTCTGGGACACCCTGTATAGTAGGTACTTAAGGTACTATAAAATTTCATAACCGGGACGCATTTATTGACACCGCAGTCACACGTAAATACCTCTCATTTCTTAAGTAGTCCAAATGCAACTCGAGCGTTAATTCTAAATACTTAAGTGGACACAATTTTGTTGAAATAACTGTAGAATAAATACTGACACAAAGGCAAATTATGAATGCTGCAATGTAAGCAGGACTCGAACCTGTGACCCTACGTTTCCGGTGTCCTAAATGAGCTATCAAATATATCAACGCCAATACTTTGTATCGATAATTCTACGCTACTAGCGCGCCCTGTGCGTCAGATTTTTTTTATTTTGATTTATTTAATGGGAATTCTAACCATCTTTTAGAAATCCGAGATCATCGCCAAATAGATCAAATAGTAGTATGAAAAATGAAAATTTAAGAAAGTATTTACTATTACCACTACAAAATATAGAAGTAGTTTGTCCAGTAGCAGTAACAGTAACTAGACTAACTAAACATAATGTTAATGAGCTTATGAGTAGGTATATAAGAGCTCCATACGATTTCAAAACATGTCTGGCCGTTCCTGACAATTTCACGTGAGTGTAAAGACTTTCGGACAAAATGGAGTATTCAAAAGTGAGGCTGAAACACTCGAATAATGACCCAAATCGGACTTACTTACACATGCCCAAGTGTTCGCAAAATAAAAGTGGGTCGTAGTTCCAAACTTGAATGTGAGTTCCAGCATAAAAGAAGTCTGAAACACCGCCGAGTGCAATATTCCCAAACGTGCATGTCTGAACATGAACATACTTGGACAAGCTATTTCGAAATATTCTTATGGAAAGTTTCGAAACTTTCTTCCTCGGAGTTCGTTATATTTAAAAAGAATTCACGTAATCGTAGGATGGTTAAATCTGTTTCCAGTGTGTTCTTAATCGTAAAAAACTTGTACCTAGACAATAAAAGATGTACCTTGTCAGATTCATAGTTTTAGAGGTAAGAGTTTAGACTTTTAAGGCATCGCGTAATCAGAAATGAAAAATGCCTGGAAACAATCGTAGGCAAGTATCAAAATATAATATTACCTATTAACTCCATAGTAATGAGATGATTATAATATGGATATGCACAGATACGAATGAGTAATATCGGTTTAATATAACAGGTAAACAGTTGAAAACCCATACAAGTTTTTATCTTGGACCACATCACTTGTACCTATTTAGAAATAACGTAAACAAACAGTCCGTTTTCAACACACGTCATTCAATGCCACAGACAGTGCTTCCCTCGATATCGACATCTCACCCAGCTGGTCTGGTCTAGGCACCGATAACTGATAACCAAACAGATTTAAAACCTATGAAACATGTATACACTTATTACGTTTCAACTCTGAATTTCTCGCCTTGCACTTGAAACGTGACGATCGACAACCTTCAACCCTATTGCAGTTTGCTTGATACAACTTGTTCTTCTCTTTCCTTCAGGTTACTTCAAAATTGGGCGGTAGTAGAGCCCTCGTAGTTCTAGTTCTTGCTTGATTTAACCATGCCTGATTAAGTCTACCTCGATGCGAGCGTAATAGCTACCGATTTCATGCAATTGGCCCTATACATTTCCGGACTAATAAGTTCTCGGAAATAGGTAGGCAAGCCGGGAATCCCACAATTCAGCTGGTAGCGAAATGAATGTATTAACATAACCTTAACAATTCATGATTTACTACCACAAAACGGTATAATAAGAGCAAATTTTCAAATCTGCTAGCTACCGTCAACAGTTCAGTTACCGTCAGACAAACTTTCTCTACTCCACGTCGGTGGAACAAAGGCGGTGGTTTTAATCACAAAACCATTGCACCGGTACTTCTGTTTCACGTTTCATGTAAGCTCTTAAAGAATGTGTCTTTAAGAGCCTAGATGTTCATTTAGTGCTAATTAGGATGTATTCTCTTTTCATGCGCCTTCAAATTCCCACAACCTATTAAGTAAATAACTCCATGAGTAGCCGAAGTAACCAGACCTAGCGGTAGCCAATGTTTAAGTTAAAATTCCTGATTAAAGCCGTGAAAGGCTAGTAAGGCTGGTAAATACCTTACTCGTATTTGGGTGGATCAACTTTTTCTTGCTGTTATTCTGTCCCGTGACCCAAGGGACAATAGTGATTAAGCTTCTAAGAGAAGTGTTGCTAATTTATATTACTGGTATTATTACGAGGTAGTCTTCATAAGAATGGGTTTATACCTGCTTAAATTACAAAGCTTTTGCTAAATATAACCAAGGAAAATCGTAGTTTTAAAAAGTGACCCAGGAGACATCATCACCATGGCAACGAGTGGCAGAAAATAGTTGATTGACCCATTTTCATTCAACTGCCGGGACATAGACATTACAAAATCGTGATACGTGCGCACTCAAATGGTACCTCTGCTCTGTCCCAAAAATGTCTGCTACAACTGTTCAAAGTAGCAGGATGTGGCACGGAGTTCCACATTTTGAAATAAAACGATTTTATAACGAACTAAATGGCGCCCGTAACTTCGTACGTGTATTTTTTTGTACCGTAGTCTGATAAAAAGTATCCTATAACCGTGATGGGGTGTTCAGCTTTTCCTGTATCAAAATTGTTTAACATTTATTCAGCCGTTTCGGCGTGATGCGAGGACAAAGGAAATTATGAAAACAGATGGCGCCAAACTGGCATAACGCCGCGCGCCCATACAAAACAAATGACGATCCTGTATCACGCTATTAAGATTATTCCTGAAATCATGACCCCACCATCCCTCCATAGAAAACTGATTTATGTACCTAATAGAATTTTATAATAGTAAAGAAAAGATAACGACCAGAAACCGGTCCAAGTAACGGAAGATCCAGCAGAGTAAGTGTTAAAAACCTGCTGTCTACCGTCAAACAGCTCACAAACTTTGTTCTCCACGTCGTTGGAACAATGGTGGTGAAATTTAATCGCCGACACATTTCAGCCGTGCTCCACAGCCCAATGACACAGTGTAAAAACTAACAGTGGGCCGACGCCTTTGATGTTTGCGTAAATGCCGACACCGTTCAAGGTTACCGTATCTACCAAGGGTTGTCACAGACTTACGCAACTGCCCAAAAAAGGAGGGTAATGTTTTTAGGGTTCGTGTATGTATGTATGTGTACTAATTTTACGTATGGCGTCCATTTTGGAAATAAAGATGGTGGACGTCACTTTTTAAAAAGTCGACATGGGTGCCGTTTTCTAGGTTTCTGGGGGTGTAGATTTCAAAAATAGATATCACTGCTACACACATCGACACCCATTTCGAAAAGTGACGTCCGCCATCTTGGATTTCAAAATGGAGGGCATTTTCGTATCCAGAACCACGAGGAACCACGGAGATGACACCCATATCGATTTTTAAGAAACATTAATGACCGCCATCTTGGATTTCAAAATGGACGTCATTTTCGTATCCGGAACCCCGAGGAACCTCGGAGATGACACCCATATCGATTTTTAAGAAAAAATAATGTCCGCCATCTTGGATTTCAAAATGGACACCATTTTCGTAATCGGAAACCCCAGGAACCTCGGAGATGACACCCATATCGATTTTAAGGAAAAATAATGTCCGCCATCTTGGATTTCAAAATGGACGCCATTTTCGTAATCGGTAATCGGTACCCCGCGGACCCTCAAAAATAAATTAAAAATCAGACATGATTCATCAACAAACAATTTCTTACTTTTTAAATAAAGTCTAAGTTAAACCTTACGTAACTCGTAATTACTTTTTTTTAATGTAATAAAAATTTGTTGAAGTAAAATAAAATATTGAAAATATACAAAAATGGATGACGACGGCAGTGGGGGAGTAAAGGTCAAACTCGTAATTACTTAAAATAACCTATAAATCATGTCCGACATCTTGAATTTAAAAATTCATGTAACATATCATATCATTATATATTTTTGTTTAGGTACACAGATAGATCAAAACGCAACTTGACAAGTGCCTTAAACTACACTGCTACGAAAATTATGTTACATGACCTTGGAAATAGCATAGATCAATCCTTTGTGATCGACTGTCATAAGTTAAACGCACTTGACGAATGCAAAAAAGTTCTCACCAACCGTCATAAATTTAAATTACTTACTTTGAATATAAGAAGTTTGCAGCGTAACTTTGACGCCTTCTTAGTAACCTTAAAAACCGTTAACATTGAGTACGATGCCATAGTACTCACTGAGTGCTGGCTGAGCGAGGGCTCCATTATTGACCATCTGCCAGGCTATAACTCATTTAACACAAGTAAAACTATAAATAAGAGTGGTGGCGTTGTTGTATATGTTAGGGAGAGTCTTAATGCTACAGCGGCAGAACCACCGATTGAGGATGCAAATTGCCTCGCTGTATCTATTTCCAACGAAATTATACTCTACGGTATATATCGATCACCATCATTCACGAACATTGACAAGTTCCTAACGTCCTTAGACACCACCCTAAGAAGTCAAGTAAATACCAATCATCAAGTAATATTAGCCGGAGACATCAATATCGACTTGTTGCGCCAATCGGTTCACAATCAATCAGAATACGTCTGTGTCTTGGCTTCCCATGGGCTCCTTCCCTCGATAACAATACCCACTAGAAATGACGCATGTCTCGACCACATATTTATTAAATACAGTAATGCCTCCGTGGGTGCAGTTTGCTCTAGCTCTATCTCAGACCACGACCTTGTTATGGCCGGCCTTGCAGACATCAAATCTGAGAAACGTCGGCGTTACGTCTGCAAAACCAATTATACAAAAGTAGCGGCTGAGCTGGCGGCAGCTGACTGGTCAGTCGTCACTGGTGCTAGCCATGTAAACGAGGCAGCGGAAAACTTTAATCGTCTACTAACCCAGGCCATTGATAATAACACGCATACAGTTAAAGTTAGCCGTTCTAGATTTAATATTAAGCCGTGGATAACACCAGGGTTGATGAGATGCATGAAACACAGGGATAAGTTACATCTACAAGTGAGAGCCTCGCCGCAAAATCAAATACTTCGTCTCACCTACACTAGGTACAGAAATTTCTTTGACAACTTATTATTTAATCTAAAAAACGAATACCAGAACAAACAACTTACCGACTGCAAAAATGATCCAAGTAAGCTCTGGCAATCCATCAAAAGCATCTGTCAAAACCCTGTTCCAAAGAATGCGGCAGAGGAACTTATATCCTCGGGTGACAAACCTGCGCAAGAAATTTTAAATGACTGCAACAAATATTTCTCCACTAACGGAAAGAAACTTGCAGACAGCATTTTGTCTACATTATCCGAAACACAGACAACTTTGGCTGCAAAATACAAACCATCTCGGACAGTCACAGACTCATTTTACATGCACCCAACTGATGTCCATGAGGTAGACAGGATCATTTCCCAGCTTAAACTAAATAGTGCTCCTGGCCCAGACAAAGTAAGGCCGCTACTAGTAAAACAGATTAGAAGTGTTATAACAGAACCACTGGTTTACATATGTAACCTTAGCATGCAGTCCGGCTGTTTCCCTGATTGCTGGAAGGTGGCTTCGGTCGCGCCGATACACAAAAACGGGCCCAAAAACACTCCTACGAACTTTAGACCAATTTCACTTTTGTCGGTATTCTCTAAAATTCTTGAAAAACTCGTAAAGGTCAGGCTAGCCAGTTTCATTGAGAGGAACCAACTAATTTCGGACCGTCAGTTCGGCTTTAGGACCGGCAGGTCAACAGAGGATGCGGCTATACTTCTTAAGAATCAGATATCTAGTTACTTGGACGGTGGCAATAAGTGCGTTGGTATTTTCTTAGATCTTGCCAAGGCGTTTGACACCGTCTCGGTCCCAATACTGCTAAAAAAGCTCGAATATATGGGTGTCAGAGGTGTAACTCATGACTGGTTTGCTAGCTACCTGTCTGATCGCTCCCAAACGGTGAAAATAGGCGAATTTTTTAGTGATCAGCTTCCGGTAAATTTTGGGGTTCCTCAAGGGAGTGTGCTTGGCCCGTCGCTTTTTACTCTATACATAAACGATATTTTTGACATCACAAAACCGAATGCGAGCCTTGTCTGCTACGCGGATGATACTGTCATACTGGTGAGTGGCAAGTCATGGGATGACGTCTATTCTGGAGCTGAAGATGCGCTATCTGAGGTTGCTTCATGGTTGAACAATAACTTGCTGACTCTCAACGTTGACAAAACCAACTTTGTAGCATTCTCAAAAACTTCAGCAACGTCACCCTCCATTGAAAAAGTCATAAAATTCCACTCCTGTGCGTATAACGGTGATGCATGCTCATGTCAGGTAATTAAGAGGCAAAACTGTGTTAAATACTTAGGGCTTCTCTTTGATCAACACCTCTCCTTTGCACGACATATTTCCACTCTTTCTTCAAGAGTTAGGAAACTCATATTTGTAATTAAGAGACTTCGCAACTGTGCCGACCATAATGTACTTCGCCTTGTCTATCAGGCGCTAGGTCAGTCTATTCTGGACTACGGGGTGACCGTCTGGGGCTGTGCAGCTAAAAGCCACCTGCTTCCCCTTGAACGTGCTCAGAGAGCATTATTGAAGGTGATGCTTAAGAAACCATTTCGGTTCCCCACAGACTTACTGTACCGCGAGACGAAGCTGCTCAGAGTGAGGCAGCTTTTCGTCATTAAAGCCGTCACTCGCACCCATGGCATCGTGCTCAATTCTGCTGGTTACGAGGAAATGCTGCGAAGGCGCATCTACAAGGTTCCGCTACCCCCATTTAAATCCGCTCTTGCAAGGCGTTCACCAGCCTACTCGCATTGTAGCATATACAACTACGTCTGTTGCCATTGTGACATTAAACTTTTATCAGTAGCTAATGCCAAAAGGGTGGTGAAGCATTGGTTAATGACGTTGACATACAGTGAAACTGAAGATATAATTAAATGCTCAATGTGACCCACAAATGGGGTTTCCAGACGACAGCACACACATACATATACACACACACACACACGCACACATACACACACACACTAACTTTTTCTTGATCGTACTATAGTATTATTTTAGAATAGTAAAAGCATTATACTTACCAATTATCATAATAAGTACTTGTTATGTCTTAAAGCGGTTATGTAAATATTTTCCCTTGTTACCCGCCCTCGCAGTTGGCCAAGATACAGGCTCAGCCTAGTTTGGTCACTGACAGATATTTGTAATTAGTTATAATTCTATTTTGTTAATAAATTATTTTGTATTTTTTTGTATTTGTAAACAATTAGCGATATTTCTGCGGTATTTCAATTTTTACTGGCAGGCGTAACGCTTTTATATCCGCCATTTTGTTTACGTTGGCATGACATGAGAAAATTTATTACTTAGGCACTATAAAATAATATTAAAAATATAATATTTACCTTTCTATTGACCGAGGAAATCTATGGAATCGTAGTTCTTTATTTTTAAAAGATGACGACATGCATTGTCGCACAGCACATGTCGTATGCACCATTTTAATTATGTTTTGCAAGACGCGTCAGCCCTGGAAGTCATCTCCCGCAATACTAACAATTTCGTCGTATGACACATGGGGAGCGCCCCTCCCGCCGCCGCCTCTGTCACCACGCACGACCCTGTCTAGACGCCTTCGTCGACCGACTGTATTGTTTCTTAGACTGTGCCAATGATATACGCACACACACACACACTTAGAACTTCATCTGGCTCTAATTATGATGATTCTTTTTCTTCGGCCTTTTTTTATTTAATTTTCCAAATTTAGCGGGACTATAGCGGCTATGGCGGACTAACTGAGCCATCAGACTACTAACGAAGGCCGGCACCGCCTTTGGCTGGAGCGGCGCGGGATCGCTTTAAGCATTCAACCTTTTCTTCGGCCTGAGATTTATCTTGACTAAAATAATGTGCTCATAAAAGATAAGCACGTATACAGACGACAGTACTGAGTACGGCGCTACGACGGTAGCCAAAAGATCCTATTGTATCTTGGTCCTAAAAATATCCATGTTTGTTTGAAAAACCTGCTGCATACTCTATCAAGCAGCTCACAAACTTTCTTAGCTCCGCGTCGAAGGAACAAAGGCGGTGGTTTTAATCGCGGGCACATTGCAGCCGTGCTCCAATTCCAAGCTTCGTGTATGTGTCTACAAGCACATGCTTACAAGTTCGTCTGACTCTAATTAGAATGATCCCTTTTTCGTCAATTGAGTTTAAAGACTACGAGGTTCTCAGTCTCTTTCTTAGTAAGGCTTGATATATGCACTATCTACAGGCACATGCTTAGAACTTCATCTGGCTCTAATTAAGATTTTTCGAGACTTTTCGAGATTTTCGAGATTTTTCGTCACATGAGTTTAAAGAATACGAGGTTCTCAAAGCCCCTTTCTTAGTAAGGCTTGATTATAATGCATCTACAGGCATTAGCCACGTGAGTTTAAAAACACGAGGTTGATATATATGCATACATGCCTAGAACTTCATCAACATCATCATCATCATTTCAGCCATATGACGTCCCACTGCTGAACACAGGCCTCCTTAATAGACTTCCACACGGGCACAGATCCACTACTATTTTTTAAAACAAAAGGAAACGACAAGACAGATAGATGTTCAGATGTTTTACTTTACAAATCATGTATTGCAGTGTGCCTAGTATGATATTTATTTTATGCACTCCAGTTTTTAGGGTTCCGTAGTCAACTAGGAACCCTTATAGTTTCGCCATGTCGGTCTGTCCGTCTGTCCGTCCACGGCTTAGCTCCGTGATCATTAGTACTAGAAAGCTGAAATTTGGTTTGAGTATGTGTATGTATCACGCCGACAAAACGGTAAAATAAAAACTAAAAAAAATATTTTTTTTCGGGTACCGCTCGAACTTCTAAAGTGGGGGTGAATTTTTTTTTTTCCTTTCAACACTAGTGTGTGGGGTGTCGTTGAATAGGTATTTTAAAAATAATAGGGTCTCCGAACATTATTTTTTGATAAACTCAGCAGTTTTGTAAATATACGCTCCGAAAATTTAAAAAAAATCATAATGTTCTTAAAAGGACGTAAGTTGACTTCCAGAAGGTAATAAGTAACTACATCTACTTTGGCGTTTACGACCTTTTTATAGAGCTTGAAATCTTTCTCGTAACATAAGTTTATTGTGAAGGATGAGCAACTACGGAACCCTACACTGAGCGTGGCCCGACATGCTCTTGGCCGGTTTTTTTCTATGAGTTATACAGTTACTAACTCTTATAATTTTTGTAAAATTCTATAGTATGCTGCCCAAAAAAGCGCTGAATGCTTTTTGGCGACATTATAGCATCGTTAGCACTGTTAATTGATGCGTGTCACATGTTGTCGTTTTTACTTCTCACTTTTATGTTCTAGTTTTTAACCCCCGACGAAAAAAGAGGGGTGTTATAAGTTTAACATGTGTATCTGTGTATCTGTGTATCTGTCTGTGGCATCGTAGCGCCCAAGCGGATGGACCAATTTAAGTGCGGTTTTTTTTAATCGAAAGACTTTTCCGTCGAGATGGTTCTTAGCTATGTTTGGTGGAAATAGGACCAGTAGTTTCCAAGATATTCAGCTTTAATTGGAACAAGTGACGAGATCAATAATGAAGTCAATAATTCGAAATATTGGCTAAATGTTAAGTTTTATTAGTATTTTCTATATGACTCACTAATTGAGGGTCTCATGATGACCAGGTAGTTGTTAATGGATCTCAGCCAATATTGAACCTAAGGATACTAAATTTTGGTTAAATGTTAAGTTGTATTAGCATTTTCTATATCACTCAATAAATAAAGGTCTCATGATGACCAGCTAGTTGTTAATGAATCTCAGCCAATATTGAAGCCAAAAATTACAAATTTTGGATAAATGATAAGTTTTATTAGCATTTTCTATATCACTCAATAAATGAAGGTCTCATGATGACCAGCTAGTTGTTTATGGATTTCAGCCAATATTGAAGCCAAGGATTCCAAAGTTTTGGTTAAATGTTATGTATTATTAGCATTTTCTATATCACTTACTAAATGACGGTCTCATGATGAGGCATGACAGAGAGTTGTGAAAGGATCTAAGCCAAGACTTTCTAATGTTGGATAAATGTTAAATTTTATTAGCGTAATCAATAGATTATTACTCTTTAGGTACCCTTTACTTTTTACCTTTTTATTTTACCCAACTACCTACTGTCGTAGATAAAGTATTCTTTGCAACGTTGTATAAGCAGGTCAAAAAAAGCTCGTGGCGTCTTACGATGTTTGCTACGGTCACATCGTAACCTATGCCACTCGTTTTTTTTTTACCCCTCTTATGCAACTATAGCATTAAATACCATTGTATAACGTCATGTTGTCCAACAACACAAAATTATCGTCTAGTATTTGTCTGTTGTCGTTGCTCGAAATGATTGGGTAGATTGTAACGAAACCATCAGACGACTCGTATTGTCAAGGCGTTACTGTGCGCGTTCAGATATTTATTAACGCATTATTTGCTGCGACATATCTGATGGCGACTGTATATACTACCTATTATAAAGAATTCATGCCTTTATGAAAAACAATAATATATGTAAATAACAAAAGATTTAAAAGGTACAGTAAATATCTACTTATTTTGAACAAACTGCATCAAATTATTTTTACGGAATATGGTTTTGTAGGTCCAATTGTTCGGGACGCGTTGATAGGTATTGGTATAAATGAGGATGGTTTTCAAAAGGGCTTATTTTTGTATGAGTTCCATAGAGAAATAATCCCTTTTGGAAAGACACTCCTCAGATTATGCAAACTTATTTATTTAGTATTTATTTCTTCGGTATCCGCGATTATTACACATTAATATAAAACAATTTAAAACGGATTATATCGCGTTTATTCAACATTTGCAACAACGACAACGCTAATCGTAAAATTGCTGAAACGCCAGGTAGGCTTAATATACGTGGTATAATCCGATTATATTGTTTTATTTAAAGGGAACTTTTAAAAATACTATCGCAGATATGTGTCCAAAATTTTCCATTCGCTATTTTTGTGCAAATGATTTTATTATTTCTAATTAACATTCACTGGGAATTTGTATTTTTTCCCTCGTAAAACTTTGGCCCTTTGGGCCTTTGACAAAATGGCCCTAGTAATTAAAATTCTGAATTATTTATATATTAGATATTAATAAGAATATTAGGTTGTACATTTTATTGATAATTTAAACCAACTTTTTAAGGTTAAATAATAATTTTCCCTGAGTTCTAGGAAGTAACATATATAGCTTTCTTTGCGTGTAGTCGAAAATAAGTTGAAAAAAAGTTTTCTGCATGAATTTTGTCAAGTTCAAGTAGGTTTTGAATAAAAAAATATCAATGAAAAATTCAAACTAGGTTTCAAATATATACCAATAAATCTCAATAGCCCTGTTTTCAGTAGTAGGTAACATTGATAATAGTTGAAGAAACATGTTTGATCGTAGAGAAAAAACGTTTTTGAACGTATAAGGAGCCTTAAACCATTTCCTCCAATACGTCGAACCAATAAAATAATTCGTGAACCTGAATGAAAATGCAAAATACACAGACGCCACGCCGAGCGAGATAGTATTTTAAAGGGCTTCCCCAACGGCGCCTACTTCCCAGAAATGCATTTCACTTTCCCCCGCTTGCATTCTCGGCGCGTAAATCCCTCAATACTATTCCTCACAATAAGCGTGCCCTACTATGTTGTTTACAAACGTAAAATCGACTAATAGAATCAGCTGTTGCTTTCACTCGGTTCCTTGCGATGTGTCGTGTTATGAATGGTGTCTGATGAGATGATGTTTAATTGGAGTTGATTGTGTTTTGTTTTTATGCAGTTATGTTGCATCATTTGATATGTTTATATGCATGCTATGTGGTTTTTTATACATGGTATCTGAATATATTTTGGTTGTTGTTTTTGAATCGTATTGGGCTGTATTTTGTGTAATGAATACTACAATATTTGTGGATTGAAAATCAATAGTATAAGTATTTGTTTATAAGTATTGATTTTCTGAAGGCGCTACTTGACAACAATGTCAAATATAAATCGTTTGTATTTTTATAATAAAAAAAAACAGTATTAAGTAGCCTTTACAAAGAAAAAAGAAAGAAATTACATTTATTGACAAAAATGATAACATAACACAGTTTTAAAAATTAACAAAAACGAGCACAATATAAAATAAACGAATAACAAAAGAACGGCAAACAACACAAATTTGACAACAATTTTTAAACTATCGTATCTACATGAGAAATAGTATTGAAGATGAACAATAAACTTCATACATTCTGCCTGGCCCAATTCCAGAAGTTAAAACTCCATAGTGTCAAATTTAACGCCTAAAAAACTTTGTAGATATTCGCGAATGCAATTTGAACTTTAAGGCGTGTTGCATAGGTTTTCGTTGACTTCGGACGTGCACAGAGGAAAAGTGCACTGCGCGTAGGGCAGGCTCCATGCGTTCCGGCGGCCGGCGCGTCCCGCACGGCGACCGGCCGTGCACCGCCGGCCGCCGCCGCCGCCGCGCGACCATCCGCCGACCTCCTGCCACGCCAAGTCATGTGGTTAGGATAAAACCTATGCAGAAGAAAGAACTCGGTGGTCGACCCCTACCAAAAGGCAAACCCCAAATAGTCTAACCCGGACTTACGGCACGGCACCGTCTTGCGCGCGCACAGAAGACCTGCGATCGCGAACGTCGGCGGGTGGCGACGCGCGGCGGGTATAGTGCGGGTCAGTGGCGTGCAGAGCGCGCCGCGGACGCCCGCACCGCAGTGTCGAGCAGCAACCCGCCATGCCCGGCTCGCGCCTCTCCCGCGCCGCCTGACAGCATGGCCCACCCGACCGCTACCACCACACGCAGCCACGCTCTGACGACGGTATGCATCGCTGTCATAAAAAAAAAATCGGCCCGCTCGTCGCTTGTCGCTCGCGCACGTGGCCTCGGCCGCCCGTCCGCTGACCGTTGCTCCCGTCTAGTGTTAGTCTGTTAGTGGTATTAGCGGTTGTGTGAAGGCGGGCTGCGGCCGGGGTTGCGTGCCGGTCTTATCACCTGCAGGTGGTGAAGAGTAGGTCCATGAGTCCCTATGAGGGTCACTAGATGGCGCTGCTGCTCGCTCCTGCGGTACACTCTCCGCCCCCTCCCCCCGATGATGCCTTTTCTCTCTTAGGTCCAGATCATAAATAACAAGAAGGCACCGGCGGTGAGCCGGCTGAAGGTGTTGATGAGACTATTATGCCTCTGCTGCTTGAACCCGAGCTTGGGGCCAAGGTCTCGGCTTCTACGAACTTCCGTCACCGCCGTCTCACAACTAGACGCGATACTAGATCAAAATCATTCACACTTTTCACACAAACTTTCGAGTTGCAATGATAACACTATGATAAACAACCTTTAAGGTTATCAATAACCTTACAACCCAACGTGACACTAGTCAGACAATCCGTGACACAAGATAACCTCAAAAAGTTCAGTTATACATTTCACTTTCAATGAGAACTTAGAAATGCAAGTTGTATTGAAGTTCGACTGAATTCAGAAGCGAGTTGATGCATTAATTCATACAAAGTGGACTGCGGTGGCGGCTGTGACTGGGCCTTTGCCTTTGAATGTAAAATGCAGAGATTAAAGAAGCATACAATTTACGGATTAAATGAATTAGCCGTAAATTGTATGCTTTATTATTAAGTAGACACATACACAACAATACACCTAATCACTAAACCAGAACTGCAGATGGCATGCCGCGCCCATCCGGCAAGTTCTAGAATAAGGCTTCTTTAAGCAGTCATTTACAACCGTATAAGCCTGTAACTCATGAAATAGGGCTTCAAAACTGAAAACATTCAACAAACATAGGTTTCAGAACACGGAAGGCAATGAAGTGATATGCAAATGATATAATATCAGCCTTTAGGGGTACCTCTAATCTATTAATACCCGTTAAAACATTACATACATATCTGCTGTCAAATACGGCGCATGGCCGATCACACAATGCAGTGTATTTCAACGTCAGTTGTCACTGAAAAAATTAACAAAAATTATATCAAAACAACATTAGACATCTAGAAAACATATTATTTATAACAAACCCAATGGAGCTCTATCCTTACTTCATCATGAACATAGAGCAAGAAGCGGAACATCGAAATGTAGAGCTGTCTCTTTCGCACGGTTTCTTCGGATTCTGCGCCATTTTTTCACTTCGGGACACAGTGTTCGTGGGTTCACCTTACAGTAAGGTGGTGGGTAAGCCGATTTGCGTTTTCTATACCGGTCAAATATGCAACCCTGTGTGATTTTGGTGACACAACCCAGTGTGCGTGAACGATAATCATGACATTTTGTGCTACGTCCAATCTCTGCTCGGGTTTTAGAGGTAACAATTCCACATTACATTTATCGAATCACCTAGAGTTCACATAGTTTAAGAGTGAATATGCATAAGGCGAATTCTATTTTCATGTTTTTAGGTATGGTTTCTTCTGCATGTCATACAAGATACATGCATTTCAGCCCGTTTGAGTGCAAATCATGCGAATTCTTTCCATGAATGAAACACTGACTCATTAACATCTTACACTTAAAATGAATACCAATAAGTTACGAATTACGATAGAATCCAACATCAGCACGTGCTTTAATATTAATTACCCAAACAAATGTTTTACCAATGGTTAAAATATTACTGTTACAAATTCCTAATGGTTACAAAAAAAGCGATATTTCAAACTTTAAAAAAATCGTTTTGTCACTTTTAACATCAAATTTAACGATACGAATTATCTGTCAACGAATTCCATAGTAACTAATTTTTTTGTCAATTATTATGATAGTTAACTATTGAACAATATGTTCAACGCCATCTTTCGTCACTTGCCTAAATTACTCCTTTGTGTTACCGGTTTTTCTTTGCTTAGGGCTAGCTCTTCGCCCGGGCGACCCGCAGTCTTTCCTCTCTTTCCCTCTACGGCATTTCGGCTATGTGTCGTAGATGTTGGCTTCTGCTCCAATTTCAAGTACTAGGGTAAAACTGAATGTGAGACGGTTTCGTAATGAAAATGGAGATTGTTTAATACCGTACGCTGACAAGGAGTATTAGTATCTCTGTTAAACACAAACAATAAATCCTGTTTATTTGCTATTATGTCTTCATATTATTTTAAAACATTGTAGTGAGTATTTATTCTGCCTATCTAGTCAAACGGTAGGCTTATTTCCTTTAAGTATATCCATACTAATATTATAAATGCGAAAGTGTGTCTGTCTGTCTGTCTGTCTGTCTGTCTGTTACCTCTTCACGCTTAAACCGCTGAACCGATTTAGATGAAATTTGGTATGGAGATAGTTTGAGACCCGCGAAAGGACATAGGATACTTTTCATCCCGAATAAATTTTGTGTTCCCGTGGGATGAGCGGGTAACACCGCGGGGCACAGCTAGTAACTTATATGGCGTAAAACTATATGGGGTAGTACTTTTTATTTGTAGATATCCGTATGCATTAGCATGTTACTTTTCTATTTCATGCACTATTTTTGACACTAAACGATTTATATCACTTTTCATGTTTTTTTTTCATGAATTTCTTCTTCTAAGACATCCTCGCTTAGGGCTATATAAACAACAGTCATTATCTGGTACGCTAACGGGCAAATTTTACCATGCTCTATCAGTTTGTAACGACTGATTATTCCTGTTGACTAGCTAAGTCATAAAATAACTAACAGATCAGCTGGTGCTGATGACAATTGGCCTAACACTTTGTATGATTTTGTCTGACATACAAATCTGCTACATAGTTAATGGTCTTGCAAGTTTGTTTAGTGAAACAGTGAACCTCACTGCTAGGGAATGCAAAACCGATTATTGTAATAACGAATACCCGGTTCTAACCGGTGTTACTATGAAAAAATAACCGATTTCCAGTATGACATAGTGAAGTATAAACAATCAGAAACGGAGCGTGAATTTAAACTAAAGAAGAAAGTATGAGGTTGAAAATGAATACTAAAATCATTTTAAATGTTTAATAGATAAAATAATTGACTTAATTAATCTTTTGTAACTATGGTAACATGACTTAACATTTTAGTACAAAAATTCGCGGTCATATTTAATTTAAAATTTTGTGGTTATATTCAAATTTAGTAGCATTTTCTATATCACTCATTAAATGAGGGTCTAATGATGCCAAGGGGGTGTTTCAAGTTTTTGATTTAGGTTATGGAATGGGGATTCATATTTGTATATCTTAAATATCAAAAAGTTATTGTTGTCAATAGTAACAATTTATAACAGTTAGTTTTAGAAATTAGGGTAGGCTTAATATAAAAAAGTTAGTAGGTATTAATCGAAAAAGCTTTTAAGAATTTCAAGCACCTGGCATTATTTAGTACTAGCTGTGCCCCGTGCTGTTACCTGCTCATCCCACGGGAACACTAAATTTATTAGGGATGAAAAGTATCCTATGTCCTTACCCGGGTCTCAAACTATCTCCATACCACATCTATGTCGGTTCAGCGGTTTAAGCGTGAAGAGGTAACAGACAGACAGACAGACACACTTTCGCATTTATAATATTAGTACTTATGGATTTAATAAATAGCATATGAACGGGAAATGTCTCATATAGGTATCTATCGTAAAAAGGAAAGCGAGTAAATATTAGGGGACAATCATACACAAATCGACCTAGTCCCTAACCAAGCAACATGCTTGTGCTATGGGTACTAGACGAAGATAAACATAATATATAAATACATATATAGATAACATCCATGACCCGGGAACGAATATTTGAATTGAGGAAGTGTACTTTTGTTGTATGGACAGATTTTACATCCAACTTTTTTTGGCATTGTTGATTTTGTGCTTCATCGATTACCTAAGACCTAGAGGCAAACCTAAGACCACCTGGACTAAAGGGTTGCTGGCACTCATGAAAGAATACTATGTTTCAATGTTTCCGAAAACGGTGTGAGGGATAGGGCGAAGTAGAGGAGGAAGATAAGGAAGGCTGACCCCACCATGTGGGATACATAGACAGGAAGAGAGAGAGAGTTGATTTTAATGAAATAAGTAATAATAATAATAATAATAAATATTTTGGTATGATTTTCTGACACAGACACGTCTGCATAATACCTTAGTAATAATTACTAATAGGGTGGTCCAAAAATACTAAATATTGAATATTATTTGTCCCCTCAGTTACTTTCTGTCCAAAACCCACTAAAATGATAGTCACCATTTTTATTTTTAGAGGTCGCTCAAAATGTAGCAATTTTCTTATAGAAAATAGTATGGAACACAGTGACCGGAAAATGCGTTCACTGATGGAACAACTTTCAACAACCATTTTATATATAGGGCAAATATTTGTGTGATGAACACGAATATTTGTGCCTGGGTCATGGATGTTCTATGTATTTAAGTATTTATTTATCTATATAAGTATGTATATGTGTATCGCTTAGTACCCATAACACAAGCCTTCTTGAGCTTAATTTGGGACTAGGTTGATTTGTGTGAGGCTTGATATTTATTTATTTATTTATTTATTTATTATAAATGTGGGCAAAGGACATTGAAAAGTTATAAAATTAACATTATCGTCATCTATTGCAAGCGATTAAGTGAATCGTTCTTTATTATCACCTTTCGGTTTTGTTTTCAAAATGCAATTTATATGAACATCAGAATTTTGTTTCACATTTGAGCGACCAGATACTAGATTTCCAAATTAATAATGATTTTGATTATTACTTGATAGCAAAACATAATTAGCCATGTGGAGCTAAGATTGAATGTCCTTTTTTCTCCATAAAATAGTGGACCACCCTTATTTTTATTATTTTTTATTTATTTAATTATTTATTAAAGTGTAAAGCTAAAACATATACAATTCCCTGCAAAACGGTTTGTACTGTTTGTCTGCAGGTGTGAGTCTCTATATAGTATTTCTACAAATTTTATTGCTAAGCACTTGAGTGACACTTTGAATAGACAACTTTATCACTCAAGTGTCAGCAATAGGTCTGGTGTAGTAGAGTTGTTAGTCCGCTGTTTTCTAACATAATTGTGCGCATCGGGTTACAAGCATGAAATTTCTACCACAGATAGAGTGTTCCTTGGTGATTATTTTCACATGTGGAGGGAAGTCAGATTCGTCCCCTGTGAGGCGGGAGAGCGGAGTGAATAGGACCAAGTATACCTCTTTTCTTTCTTTATTGCTGGTCAGTTAAGTCTACTAGGACTTGTCTGGTATCGTTTTCGTGTAAAACGGATATCAGCAATTCATTTTTTATGTTATTTTTGTATAGTTCTGTATAAAAATATGGGTGTATGGCCGAAAAAGTAAAAATCACAACAAGTTTTTTTATTCAGTGAGGTAAATTAGTTAAATTTCGTTAACATTTTCAAATTATTATTATTATTTTAAAAAGCTTATTTAATCTTGTTTCTAAAAATACATGCATATTGGGCACTTAGCATACAAACAGTAGCTTTAAAATATATGTTTATGTCAGCGTAACCAACGTAAATCTCCGAACGCATCCTATTTTGCTTCATGAAATACATTAAATAATGATTATTATCAAGCTTTTACATACAATATTTACCAAATACGTCCTAGAAAAACAAATTTATGTAATTCAAACAAAATATTTTTTTGGTAATGTGTCTCGAGCACACGGGCTAATCTCAACATCAACAATTTATTTAAGTTACTGTTTGTATGCAGAGTGCCCAACATGTATATAGGTTTAGAAACTAGATTAAATTTCCAGTTCTGCGATATTTTTGTTAGTTGTAAATATTAAGGAAATATAACTAATTTATCTCTCTAAATAAAAATAAAACTTGTCGTGATTTTTACCATTTCGGAAATACACCCATATTTTTATATGGTACTATGAATAAATAAAATAAAAAATAATTTTCTGATATCTCTTGTATACGAAAACGATACCACCAGTAATAAAAAAAGAAAAAGAGGACTCCTTTGTCCTATTCACCCCGCTTTCCCGCCGCACAGGGGACGAATCTGACTTCCCTCCACATCTGAAAGTAATCACCGCAGAATACTCTATCTGTGGTATAAATTTCGTGGTTGTATCCCAATGCACACAATTTCGTGACTTAGCAAAATGTACTAGAGCACGCAGGCTAAACTTAACATCAATATTTTTTTCAAGGTACTTTTTGTATGAGATGTGCCCAATATGTATACATTTTTAAAAACAAGATAATATTGCTATATATTGATATTTTTTTTAATTGTAAATATTCAGGATATATAACTAACTTATCGTTCTGAATAAAAAAAACTTGTGGTGATACCTTTTCGGCAATGTACCCAAATTTGTATACCAAACTATTCTTAAATAACATAAAAAATGAATTGCTGATATCTGTTTTACACGAAAACAATGCCACACACGCCCTAATAGCCTTAACTGATCAGTAATCAAAAAAAGAAAAGGAGCAGTACTTGGTTCTATTCACCCCGCTCTCCCGCCACTCAGGTGACGAATCTGACTTCCCTCCACATCTTAAAATAATCACCGCGGAACGCTCTATGTGTGGTAGAAATTTCATGCTTGTAACCGGATGCGCACAATTTCGCGGCCTAGCAACTCTACTATATGAACCAAATGTTGATTTTTGATGATGTCAGGCACCTGCTTATAATTAACTATAAAACTAATATTTTATGGTATTTAAATATTTAAAGATATATGAATGGGAAGTCTCATATTTATCGCAATAAGGAAAACCATGTACCGTGAACTGTTACTTTGATTCATAAGGTAGCATGTTCACTCATTTTTAAGTTATAAACTTGATATTCATCTATTGGCATTCATCTTTGATCCGACAAAGGTTACGAAAATTTCAGGCCCCTGCATAGAGTATAAATAAAGCCAATGTTTTATGGTACGTACTCAATAATTTATGAATGGGAAAAGTCTCCTATTTATCGCAAGAAGGAACGCGAACAAAAATATATGTACCGTGAACTGGGGTTACTTTGATTCTTAGGGTAGCATTGTTCACAATGTTTTAAGCTAAAAAGCTGGTCTGTTGTCAGGCTGGTCGTTTGTTTTTGTTAGAGTTGGCGACTTCAGTAAAATACGTTATAAATGACACTAGAAACACACTGGCTACTTAGTATATGTATATGTATAACTTAAAAAAATAGTGAACAATGTTACCCCATGAATCAAACGGTAACAGTATGTAAAACATAATGAAATGCAAATATAATAGAACAAGAAGAAAAAACAATGAATAAAAAAAGGCAATGTTATAAAAGAAACCCAACCTAACCTAAGCTAAAATCTAAATCAGGAAAAAATACAGACTCATTTATCATTTATTTTACAATGTTTCTCACATTGTCGACGAAATGATAATTCTATGTCATTTCTTAGATTTTTTTGTTTATACACCTTTCATCGCCGAAACTATCGACAAAACGGATAGACTAGAGGATCATAAGTACGTCTATTTGTTAACCAATTGGCGTAAACACCGGATGAACCAATTCCGAGTGGAATGATTTAAATAATTGACATGATGAGGTGTTTGTTGGCGGCTTCTGTGTTCAATGCACTGTGATTGACACTTGACAGTCATTCGTGATGCGTAAACATGGATGGGACAATGCGTGAGCTCTGCTGATGGGATGAAATGTGATTTGAGTTTTATACCTGTCTCGTTCGCTCTTATGTGATTGAGATAAGAACCTCTCCGATTTCACCCAAACCTAAATATAGGTGTCTGCTGCATGAGTTCTAGTTTCAGCAAATGCTGACGTATTATTGATTCGTAACTAAGTGGGTATGGCAGAGGTTGACAGAATGACAAATTCTAGAATTTTAAACCGCTGTGGATTTTGATGAAATTACAGTTAAACAATTTACATGAATATAAACACTATATACAATTTTTATAAAAAAGATTACAAAAAAACTTAAATGTCACTGGATTTTGATTGGAAATAAATTGTGAGGATGAATTATAGTATAAAGAAAAAATATACAGTTCTCACACTACGCGCAACTATAAAAACCATTAAAAAATGTAATTTAGGAATAAAGCCCATGATAAAATTTGTCAAATTTGTATTTAGAGATGCGCGTAAGGGACACACTGCAGCTGCATTGAATCCCGAGATCCATTTTCTCCGTTTCTTGAATAACGAGATCCAATAAGAATAGGCAAATTTCTGGATTATAAATATTTGAAATTTTGTCAAATTTTTAGTTGGTAAATCTCGAAAATTTACCGACCGATTTATGGAATTAAAATTGCACTTTATAAAAGCTCATCCGCGTAGCTCCCGATTCTGCAAAACTATCGGCAAATGTCATAATTTCATAAATCGGTGCACCATACTCGACCAGTCCTATAATGGTTGCCTTTATCACGTGATAAATAAGTGACAAAGCATTTGTCACTCACACTCGCATTAACATTTTTAATATTAAAAAAAACTACAAATCATTGTAGTAGGTATGTATCGGTATACGATTAGGTACTAAAATGATTTCTTTCCATGTATTGTAACTATACTAACATGTATTATACTGAATTACTTGATTACTTACATGATAGCTAGAAGCCCCAGGAGAGTAGGTTGCGACGGTACGGTCAGGCAAAAAGGCAGCCATCTGACCATACAGCCGTGCTAAGGTAAAAGGCGACCTTTTAATATGGAGCTCCATACAAAAGGTCGCCTTTTAGCTTAGCACGGCAGCATAAAGGAAGCTTGGCACTACAACTTACCATTACAGTTTAAATAGAATTATAGACGTCGTTGCTCGCGTTGACCTATTGGATGTATATTGATCATTTTATAAAAGCTAACAGCATTATTTTGATAGAAATGCAAGTGATAACATATTCAAATCACCTATGAACCCCTTGCCATAGAAGTTTTGTAAGCGTTAATATTATAAATCACATATTTAATTGTGAAGGAGTTAAGCTCAGAATGAAGAATGCCGCGAAAAGTAAAGTTGTTGTACAACATAAACGTTTTAGTTATATATGTTTCCCGTAAATATAATATGTCACAAGATAAATAGATGCCGAAAAAGTTTTTTAAGGTGCCGCAATAGTGACTAAAACTTAAGTCCAACCAGCTAGTCTATTATACCTACATATTAACACAAAGGTAGATTAAGAAAGAGAAATGCAATTTGATCCACTGCAAAGTAAGCTGGACTCGAACCTGCGACCCTACGTTTCGTAGTGCTCACCCGACTGAACTATCACATAGTTACGTCACTCACATCTCACAATATAATTATAATCAAAAATTATATTCTATTAAAAAACGTAGCCAGTTTATTATGTTACAACTGAAAACAAAATAATATAATAAGTTAAAGCAAACAGTATCTTGACTCGGTTTAAGTGCCAAATTATACACAGCACGACACGTTCTTATCAAGACTCGCTCGCAAACATCTCGGCTAGCCAGCACGTCAACCAACAAGCCCAGCTATGGCAAAATAAACTGTCCTCTTTGTAAAAGTGGCACGTTTTTCAATAGCAACTATTTAATGGAACCCACCCTTTTCTTCGAATTTCGTTGTTCTAGTTTTATATTTAGCGGTTCTGAGTTTAATTGCCTCTGGCGTACTGCATCAGCGATAAAGTCTGGGCTATTTAAGGCTCGTTCTATTTTATACATTTAGCTGGATCAGCGCAGCTACCCTGTACTTTGATTTTCGTGACACATTTATGACCTAACCTTGCCCGAGTTAATTCTTATTTAATTAAATGTTTACAAATGAAGCGAAAATTGAAAAATTTAATGATTCGAACAGGATTCGAACCTGCGTTTCTTATTTAATTGACAAACTTGAGTTTCATAATGATAAAGCAGCGCAAATCATGGTATCTCATATCGCCATATCGACGCTTAAGAATCAATACCGTCTAACTATTTTTTTTGACGTGTATCACCTTTTAATGCAGTTCAGAAAAAAACGAATATAATGCAATAATCGTCTAATTTTTTTTCTTACTTTGACAATATTGATTCTTAATCGTCGATATATTTTTAGACTCCGACTTTGACTTTGAATAATTTAAAATTAGCGACTGCATGGATTTTAGAACCACGGTATGCTACCAAATAAAAATAAATTAAAAAAATAGTGACAAAAAAAGAAATAGTGACATTTACATCAATTAAATTTATTGATTGATGTGATTGGACGAAACCTGTGCTGTGGATGCTGTGACATGTATTTTGCTAAGTTTTTGTCTTTTAATAAATATGTATTAGTATTAAATTTAAGAAGTAAGTCCGATGTCAAAAATATTGAAAGTATGAGCTAGATACACCAAGCTGCAAACTTTCAAACAATTGTATACTGTAGCCGTAGTTCTTATAGGTAGAGTTGTTAGTCCACTGTTTTCTAACATAATTGTGCGCATCGGGTTACAAGCATGAAATTTCTACCACAGATAGAGTGTTTGATTTTCACCCCGCTCTCCCACCACGCAGGGGATGAATCTGACTTCCCTCCACATCTGAAAATAATCACCGTGGTCGATGCGCACAATTTCGCGGCTTAGCAACTCTACTATCACTATAATTAATCTATTTTAAATCATATTATTGCCCATTGCTTTGATATTTATGACAGAGGACTGACGGCGGTTGTAACGCATGTAGAATCACCCAGAAGTCAATAAGTTCGGTTGGGTTAGGTACCTATTTATTGGCGTTTTAAAAAATAATGTTGTCTAAGAAATTAAATATTCCATGAATTATATCGATAGGAGTAAAGCGAGCAAGCCGTGAGTAAACCCATTGAAATAATCTACCAGCCTCACCAAAAATATATAGCATTGCATTGTCTCCAGACACCCTGTTTATATTTCAGTGTATACTAAGAAACAGCTAAGAACGGTACAAATTGCAGACTTGTTTCTTAAATTGCACGATACGTGCAGCTATTCATGAATGCACACGATTCAATCGCATCTTGTTATGATAATAACTAGATTTACTTAGTTCAAAGACTATAAATGATGCCAACGTGACATCACGAACTCCCGCAGAATATTAAACATACTTATAATTTTTATTTATTTACGTTGTCCAAGCATTTGGCTTCTGGAAAATGCCTATTCTCTTTCGACTTAAGGGCTAGGTAAAAATATATATCTTATAGCTTTTTTACTATGTACGCATAGTAAAAATCGCATAGTAAATACGCATATGTTATAAACTCATAATTTTGTGGCAATGTGCGACTGTGCGTTTTTTATTTAGGGCTTATTTTGAATGAATATGAAAATGTGCGTTCTTAATGAGTAATATCATTGAAACACGACACATTAAAACTAGCCCTGCTTTTTAATTCATTGTAGCAGAACAATCAAAGTTTGCGTTTCTATGACACCATCAAATAAAACCGGCCAAGTGCGAGTCGGACTCGCGCACCGAGGGTTCCGTACAAACACTTTCCATCCCTAAGTGGTTAAGTTAAGTTTGCACCTGGTATGTATAGCGCCCCATAAATTAGGTGCAAAGTTAGGTATTAAATTAAAAAAAAAAAACTACTTACTAGATCTCGTTCAAGACAATTTTCGTTGGTAGTTTTTATAGTAATGTACATCATATGTTTTTTTTAGATTTTTATTTTCTTGTTTTAGAAGTTAGAGGGGGGGGGGGGGACCAACTTTTTTCCACTTTGGAAGCGTCTGTCACGCAAACTATTCGGTTTCGAAAAAATATATTTTAGAAACCTCGATATCATTTTTGAAGACCTATCCATAGATACCCACACGTATGTTTGATGAAAAAAAAAATTTTGAGTTTCAGTTCTAAGTATGGGGAGCCCCCAATATTTATTATTATTTTTTTATTTTTGCATCAAAATCTTAATGCGGTTCACAGAATACATCTACCTACCAAGTTTCAACAGTATAGCTCTTATAGTTTCGGAAAAAAATGGCTGTGACATACGGACGGACAGACGGACAGACATGACGAATCTATAAGGGTTCCGTTTTTTGCCATTTGGCTACGGAACCCTAAAAATGGACTTGCCTCCACGGACGCAATTAGATGAATTATATAACTTTTGCAGGGTGTCACATTTTTACAATCTAATTGTTTACTGCGGTATAAGGACCCTTTTAGAAATGGTTTCTGACATCTCTCTTACATAGGTCGTGAATAATTGTTATATCCCAATTTCCGAATCCACATAAAATTAACAAGAGCGGTACAGGCCACATCTGGATTCATGCAATGCTATTAGCGATAAAACAACTATGGCATTGTACATTCAAATTACCTATGCGCTTAAATTTGTGCGCTCCGAATTCTCATTACCACATTCTCAATGTCCTGCATGTTTAGAATACGGTCACAGAGCACTTGTATCATACGATGAATTCATAAATCGAATTCGCGATAATCGAAAATCGTATAAGCGAACAATGTAGGGATTTTGCGAAAATATTATTAATCCAACAGATAATTTGATAACGGTGGTCGTATTGTCCTAATATAGGTGAGATTCTACGTACTAAGCCTAAATTCTTAAGATAGGTGAATGGGTTGGATTGCCGGTGCAGTGTGTGGCACATTACTTGAGCTATTCGATATACCTAGTTGTGGACGAGGAGGTAGTTCGAGCAAGATGAAACACTTCAGATACAATCAACATGATTTATTCCTTATACCTACAATGAAGCACAAAATAACGGTTGCTCGCACAGAGGTCTGTAAGCTAAGTCTCGAACAGTATTAAATTAAACACTAGGTACATTGCAGAGTTATAACCAGTCACTGACTCTAATCAACTTGGTATAGCACAACGAAACGGGACAGTTCCAAGGCAGTAGTGCACTCGATGGTGACCCAAAGTGAAGTGTGTGGTGGGCGTTCGCTGAGTGAACCGCCAAGAGTCTGTCTAGCGCGCCAAAACTGGTTCAAGGGGCGCTAATGTCGCCTTCCAATGGCGCGCCGGTTTCGTTGAGCTTCCATACTCTTGACCGTCTCCGACAGGTACATATTACTGCAATGTGATTGCTAGGTATATTTTAGGAAAATAATACTGACTGTTCAGTTTCTTTTAGCGTTTCTTCTCAACAGTGGTCTCTTCTTGTGAATTTCCGGCAGACTCATAGATGCAAAAGTGCCTTTATGCCCTACTTATAGAATAAAGTTCATTGTTTTATTATTTCAAATAATACAATCGTGATGAAGTGACAACCACTAAGCACTCCAACTAAGTTACGTTACTCAAGCCGACTGCTAGAAGTGGGTTTAAATATCTTGAACTTGATATTGACATTAACTGTGCAAAGTACCTGCTACCGACATACAGTCACAATATTAATAAAAAGGGTGTTATTAATAGTGGAATAAAAAATAAAGAAGCGCAGCATACATCGCTACTTCAAGAAGGAAAAACCTCTTGATTTCGAAAACAATATGGTGCATTATTTCTTGACAATGCAGTATAAGCAAGTGGGGTCGATGAATAGTTACTTATATCGGGCAATGAAAGGTCTGATGTCTTCAAGCAACAAGTCCATTTATGTAATGTATGCAATATGCAATTGATACGCACATATTGCATTTTTCTATGCATTGTCATCGATGATTCCTTGGTAGATATTCCAATGTAGTATCAGGTGTTCGCTTAAGACTGCACCGAGCGAAATGTGACAAAATAGGCAGTTGCCGTTAAGTAGATAACGTCAACACTAGTAGTTTAATCTATTTCTAAACTATATTTTAAGCACTTCGAAGAATGTGTTAACAACTTCTTCGTAGAAAAATTATAAGATTATTAATATTTTACCCTAGAGAACTAAGGAAAGTTGGTCGAAAATTGTAAAATCGTAAGCAGGCGTTAAGTGTTTATTAATACTTTAACAATGGAAATCTATTCTGGTTTTCAGTCAAAAAAAAAGATGAATGTTTACATTATAATTTTTCCGCATCAAATATTTCAATTATTGTTTGGTATTAAAGGTCCAGATTTATCAAAAAGTGCTTTTAATTCTCCATACATTTTAACTATGGTGGCCGCGCGCCGACCTAAATACGCATTCCCCGCGCTCTATGGCTCAGTCGCTAACGCTCGGCGCCCTCTTAAGGCGGTTGTCACACTGCTGCCGCGTCTCGTTGCGAGACGCGGAGCTACGGACTCGCATGCGGAGACAACGCATCAACGTCCGAGTTTTCTCTGCATCTCCGTCCGGAGCTGCGCTGCACGACGTCCCGCGTCCGTCGTTCGTCGTTACTTCCGCGTTCTCACGTTCATTTCACATTCGAACGTCAGAGTGAAAACAGTTCCTATATTTGGCGATAAAATGGAAACGGACCTTATTCAGAACGCTGCGATGATACTTTCAGTTTGGTTTTTATACAATCGAGTCATAAAACGCAGAAAACACTGGGTACATCCCTTTTTACAAACCAGACCTATAAATGGGTCTTTTGCTAGAGATTACCAAGATTTAAGGCAACACGAAGATTTTTTTTTTAATTTCACCCGTATGTCAATTGTCAACCGCGTCGTTTGATTGTCTTGCTTTTTGCACACGGTCACTATATTCGTTGCATTCCATATTCCAAATTGCTGGATGACTTTCAATTTCAAAAATAAACTTATCGATGTCGATATCCATTGCGCCTACGTCCTTCTTGAACTAAAAACGGTCCGGCACTGCGGAGCTCAGTGTGACATACCCTGCGGCACGCACCGCATCTCCGTCCCAGCGCGCGAGTCGTCGTGCGTCTCGCTCTTCCGTGCGTCGAGGCGGAGCCAGTGTGTCGTACCATGCGATTTTTCTATACAAAATCAAGATTCTACATACAAAGTTAAAAAACGCATCAACGGACGACGCTGCGAGATGCGGAGCAGTGTGACAACCGCCTAAATATACACAAACTACTAAGAGATTAAATATACGACAGTGGCCTATGATAATGAAGGTCTATTATTATATATTAACTGAACCATTTTGATCCTCGCCTCGTCAACAGTTTTTTGTATTGGATTTTGACATTTTGTCTTATTAATCTTATCATGTGGGGTACTTATCTAATGAAAGGTCTTTGTGAGCTGATTCCAAATATATACTTATGTATGTTTTATTACTTTGCATAATGTATCACTTCGTGTTAGCTAAGTCTACTCGTAGATATTTAATATAGATATTATATAGGTACACGCACCCACTCACCAGATTTTCTCTGTATACCAACATTTTCTCAACAAAAACATCCAACAATATTTACGAAGGAAAATAATGATTATTAAATAACCACAAGTAAGACTGATCAGTCACGAAAAATACTCCTATTTGATTGAATTTAACATCATATTTTTATATATCGGTTATGTCACGGCCGTTTGTCCTATATTCCGGTTGTTGCTTCTAATGCTGATCTCAATAATAGATACAAAGAATGAGACTGAATGGTGTTGGTGTGCCCCCTACCTTGTTGCTGACGCTGATTTACCTATACCGTCTTTTAAATATTCCCTTCTTTAATATCATATATTAAGTTTGGGTATTTTTAGGGTTCCGTACCTCAAAAGGAAAAAACGGAACCCTTATAGGATCACTTTGTTGTCCGTCTGTCCGTCCGTCCGTCTGTCAAGACCCTTTTTCTCAGGAACGCGAGGAGGTATGAAGCTGAAATTTATATCAATTACTCAGGTCTACTGTCCCTTGAAGCTGTGAAAAAATCAAACTTCTAAGCCAACGCAATCAAAAGATACAGCCGTTTATGCCGCAAATTTTCGACACTTGCAAGGGAATCAAAACCTACAGGGTGCTTCCCGTGAACTCAGAATCTTGAAATTTGGTACGAAGCAACGTCTTATAGCATAGATAAAGGAAAAATTACGAAAACCATAAATTTTTAGTTACATCACATAATATATATTTTTTTAATAATTTTAAACTTACTACCCATTTCCTCATAAACGCGTAGAGGTATTAAATTGAAATTCATACCAAATACTCAGGTCTATAATACCTTTAAGCTGTAACAAAATCAAACTTCTATGTCAACGCAGTCAAAAGAAACAGCAAATTAAGCTGCATATTTTGAAACTCGCAAGTACTCGCAAGGGAATCAAAACCTAAAGGGTACTTCCAGTCGACCTAGAATCTTGAAATTTGGCATGAAGCAACGTTTTATAGCACACATAAAGGAAAAATTCCGAAAACCTTAAATTTTTAGTTACATTAAAAAATATATATTTTTTAATAAATATAAACTTATTACTTTTTTCCTCATGAACGCGTAGAGCTATCAAGTTGAAATTCATATCAAATACTTAGATCTAATTGCCTTTAACCAGTGAAAAAAAAAAAATTATAAGAACTTTGTAAACCTTGCAGGTTTGTACGGAACCCTCGGTGCGCGAGTCCGACTCGCACTTGGCCGGTTTTTTTCTATGATAGTTAAACAAAAGTCTATCTACAGGCGTCGGTAAGGTCGGTTCAAATGTAGATAATTTTCTTCGTTTGCGTTTGGCAGACGTGTAGGTGAGATTACTGGACAAGTCGAAGTGTATTTAAAGTGAAAAATTTATAAAGCAACGCGAATCACTAGAAATACTTATAGTAAAAATAAACTAAACTAGAACGAAATAAAGTTAAAATAAAGTCCATTTATTAATCCAATTAACAAACATGCTTTACAGAGCTGTAGGTATTCAAAACATTCGCGCGGTACACAAAAGGACAAATAAATAAATAATTAAACAAACTTGTAAAAAAAGAACAATAATATTCAACGAAATAATCTCCAGCATAGCTCGTGACAAATAACGGTAAACGTATATTTATATGTGTCCAATTTAGGTAGGCGAGAAGTTTTCTTGCTAAATGCACTAACAATGTCGGAAACACATCCACGTCTTAAGCTTCCAGTCTCAATAATGTTATTAAAATATTCGTGAGACTAGATAGAGAGATATTTAATTATTGTATTAAGCAGTTTACACTCACGTGAAGTTGTCATGAACGGTGCAACATGTTTCGAACTCGTATGGAGCTCTTTATCAGGGACTGCTACCCGTATACCAGCGCGGCAACTTTGTCACTAATAATAAATAATAAATAAATATCAGACAACCTCACACAAATCGATCTAGTCCCAAATAAAGCTCAAGAAGGCTTTTGTTATGGGTACTAGACGACGAAATACATACTTATATAGATAAATATATACTTAAATACATAGCAACAACCATGAGTCCATGACCCTAGCACAAATATTCGAGTTCATCACGCAAATATTTGCCCTGGCCGGGATTTGAACCCGGGACCGCCGCTCAGTAGGCAGGTGCTTGCAAACTGAGCCAACTGCGTCGTCAAGTCACTGATTCTTTGATCGACGCTCCGCTCTAATAACGCGCGCCGACGGCGCGGGGACGGGGGTGCTTGCAAGCTTGCTACTTGTCCACGTAGTGATTACATACTCTTTGTACTTGTCCGTCCGGCACTCTGACGTCACTTTTGTCATCCATAGACATTACCAGTGTCCATGGCGAACCTGGCATCATTCATTACCTTCACGAGCTTCGATCATATGCCTCTGTGACTTGCATAAACAAATTGTGATTTAAAGTTTCTGTTGCAAAGCGCGCAATCCTACTCACCTTTTTTTATAAATATAGGCAGGCTTTGTGGAAAATAGTTCTGTCAGTTACCTATCAATGCCATTGTTTCGTTAAGGTTAAATATGCCTAATACCAACGGGGTAGTTGACATTAGTGGAGTAAACTCATGGCCGCGAAGCAACTATCGGGCCGTCCTAATCGATGAAATTATACCCCACGGGCCATTCATTCCATAGAGACATGATTGATCGCCCTTTTTGCTATTACTTTGAAAACCTTGCATCTGTAAAATAAAAGTAGGCAAAAAGTACATACTAACGCCACGTACAAGGTTATTTCAAGATATTTAGGTCTATTTCTTTTCAGTTACTCTTTGCCATGGGTCACTCTTTAAAACTACGATTTTCAGCGGTAACATTTAGCAATAACATATTAGTATATAGCATATAGAGTTTACTACGAGTTATGGTTGTGTTTTTCCTAATTAAGGGACTTTAAATCCAAATTTTCCGTCCAATATTTTCTTCTTTAATTTTTAGTTCAGGCCTGCACGACAATTGAATAAGTTACGTGTAAAAAGGCTTATGTACGATGCAATTTTCTTCTATAATATAATCCATCTATTTATTAACCACATGCAATTTAAACATCAAGTTCTAAAGGAATGTAAAATAAAAATATAAAATGTATGATAAAAACCGCAAATTAGGTACTTTTATTCGATTCTCATAGTCGCGAATGCGCTTGAATTCAGCGTAACAAGGGCGCAGAAATCCTCTATGACGGCGGAAACTTTCACATTGATGACATTGAGACACAGATTTAGGAAACTTTAACAGTCAATTCTGACTCTTAGACCACTAGATAGACCAGATGTCTTCAAAAAAAGATTGTCTAGACCCCTATGCTTCTCTCTCTCTACTACACACCGATTAAATACCCATAGCGTTATATAAGATGTTTATTATGAATGAATTAACGAGTTAAAATGTGGACGAGTTGGCAATGTGGCCGAATTAGGAATGTGGACAAACTGGGAATGTGGACAAGACAAGAAATTGATGATTTGAGAATGTGGACGAGTTAGAGGATTGGACGAATTGTGAATGTTGACGAGGCAGGATTATGCCCAAATGTAGTAGTTTATCTAAAGGCCGTTTAAACGAATGGTAAATTACCATTATTAAACTAAATATGACTTTAAGCATTTCATTTATTAGACATGGTAATCTTATAAAATCTATTTTCGCCATTTTTACCTATTTTATTAGTAATTATAAAATTCCACATGACTGAACATCCCTATTATTGAGTGTACAGAAGTTGTGAGGTTGCCGAAGGTAACTCGAACGTGTCAAGTATATCGGATAGCGTTAATTACCTCAAAGCGATTAAGGTGTTGCCCGCCACTCCTCGCTTGGCCGGTACCTATTAACAAATGACACCCTAACTACCTCGGTTATCGTACCTTCCGTAGCGAATTCTACCGTACAGATCCTCGGAAAGATAGACATACTGTATCTTATTAAACTATTTGTACTAATCTTTGTATTCAAACATCTGTATGGTGTACATTAACTCGCGAAAATATTAACCCTTCGTATGCCGCCTCCCCGTATCCGTTACCTATATCTGTATAGGACGGAATCGGGACACGGCATACGAAGGGTTAAGGGATGTATCTCGAATAATCTAAAAAAAACGGGAAACTAACAAATTCGTTCGTTCGTGCGTATATTTCTGATAAAATCTCAATTGTATAGTACAGTGTTTCTTAACCTGTGGTCCGCGGACCCCCAGGGGTCCGCGAGCATAGTATGGGGGTCCGCAGTCTTATCTATGGACTATTTAACACAGTCATAAATAAATGCCACCAAAAGTCTCGTAATCGCTACGCACGCCGTGCTATTTATTTCGGCTTTTTTTATTAAGGGGGTCCTTAAAAGTTTGCTTGATTTCCTAAGGGGTCCGTGGACTAAAAAAGGTAATAAACGCTGGTATACCTAGTACATAATCGTATTTAATTCAATCTATTTCTAGAGACGTAAATAAGTCATGTGCCAACCATTACACGAGTACCTACTCTAGCCAGATCTACACGTAATGATTTATAATAATCTCAGAAAAACTAAAATACACTACATGTTATACATAGGTACAGTAAATTGATAAAGAATTCGTTCTAGAATTAGTTGGCCCCAGTGGTCGTCAGCTCTACGACATATATGGACAGCACACTGCTACCTCAGCTTGCTGATTCGCTGGGCTATGTCGGTGACTTTAGTTTCAGTTTGAATCCCTAAGAGACAAGCCGAGCATAGCTATTTCCTATGGCTCGCTGAGCAAATTGATAAAAATCTAAAGCATTAATTACTCTCTTCGTACGTGTCGAAAATTGAAGGAGCTTACTTAATCATTAGGAGATGCGACTGATGTTGAATTATAGAACGTAGTGTTGTAGTTCTATGAATACAATTTGCTCAATATGTCATGAAACAAATAAGTTTTTTTTTAATAATATGTGTTTCTAAGGTGCAATTATTATTATTATTTTAATCCAAAAGACATTTTGATATTGTTTTGAGCATTCTCATAATTTAACAATACAACAATTGTACGACGACCATGAACTTACGCACTTTTTCACGGTGAAAATGGCAAATTACTTATTGTCTCCATACAAATATATATGGGTACCCAAACCACAGATGACGTTATATGTAAGTAGGCTATTTGTATGGAGCGTTTTTATACTCTGTACGAATATTGAATTTTGACGGTCATTTCTGACTTTTAGAGCAGACTAAGTATATAGACATTGATCCCAATAAAAAATAGAATCGATTAACAACCAAAAAAAAAAGCCGCACGCCTATTGGAGTACGACCGCAAAGCTGTCGTAGACACTATAAGACACTATGAGCCGAGAGTATCGAGTATTAGGGATTGGGTTCAATACTTTTGTATGATAACTCGCTCATCATTATGTACTTAATTCACTAGGTAATCATGTAATTAGCAATCACTTTATTCATAAAATAAAAAGAATTAAATATCTCTGCAATAATAGTGAAAAACGAGAAGATGTAATAATTACATCGATGTTTAAATAAACATTTATCGACTTAAGACCACCACTAAGACCGCCGGGTTTTATTGCCCCTGTCCCGAACTTGATTGCGTCAGTCCTCAGTTTGGTTTGAGGCAAGTATAAACGCGACAAGTTACAAGCCCATCCATCTACTGCCATATTTACTATAACGTAGACGCAGTATACTCAGTTACCGAAAATGTGGGAAATTCGCCCCTAAAATCGGTTACATAAATCAGTTTTTAGCGCTTAATTCCAAGCTAAAATGGTAGTCATAGCCAGTCGGTCCAAGAGAGACATTGTATTTTTATTACTTATAACCATTGACGTAATAATTACATGGACACACAATCAGACGGAAAAAATGGCACCCTCCGAACTAATGCAAAATCACAAATCGCATTAGTTGGGCGATCAGTCTCGTTTAGACCATGACACGTGACGGGTCTCAAAAGTGACTTAATTTTCAGTGAAAAATTACAGAAATAACAACTATAAAATAAAGGAACAGGACGGAATATTCTTTTTTACTTAAGTTCTATTGATTAATTAACGAATCCTATGTAAAATCATAGCAATTTTTGTATTAGAATTATTAACTTTGTCCCTACAAAATGCACCTCATCACAGAACAAAAATCGAAGGAGTCGCTATAGTTTTATATTTTATTAATAAATTAAGGAGTGCAATAAATAATTATCCTATTTTTAGGGTTCCGTAGCCAAATGGCAAAAAACGGAACCCTTATAGATTCGTCATGTCTGTCTGTCCTTCTGTTAGTCTGTCTGTCCGTCTGTCCGTCCGTATGTCACAGCCATTTTTTTCCGAACTATAAGAGCTATACTTGGTAGGTAGATGTATTCTGTGAACCGCATTAAGATTTTGATGCAAAAATAAAAAATAATAATAAATATTGGGGGCTCCCCATACTTAGAACTGAAACTCAAAATTTTTTTTTCATCAAACATACGTGTGGGTGGATAGGTCTTTCAAAAATTAT
The DNA here is from genome assembly GCA_905147355.2 of Apotomis turbidana. Lineage (NCBI taxonomy): Eukaryota > Metazoa > Arthropoda > Insecta > Lepidoptera > Tortricidae > Apotomis > Apotomis turbidana. Next base: position 52,634,228 of record LR990280.1, on the reverse strand, counting down.
ATCGCGGTTTCTAAAATATTTTTTTTCTAAACCGAATAGTTTGCGTGACAGACGCTTCCAAAGTGGAAAAAAGTTGCCCCCCCCCCCCTCTAACTTCTAAAATAAGAAAATGAAAAATCTAAAAAAAACATGAACATTTGAACGAGATCTAGTAAGTAGTTTTTTTTTTATATAATAAACCGTTTCATTAAATCAACTCAAATATAAAAATAAACAAAAGGCCTTTAATTTCATAAATCAATGGTACGGAACCCTTTGTGCGTGAGTCCGACACGCACATGGCCGGTTTTTTTTATTCAAGATTCCCATTCTCAACAACGTAAAAATGGAGATCACATTTAGCAAGAGACAAACGCGAAGAATAATTGAAGCCAAATAATTCGTCTCTCGTGTGTTCGGCATAATCATGTTTTTTTCATGTTAATCAACACCCAAGCAGCACATTAGTGAATTTTGCAGCTTATCTTATAGCTTTAAGTTCTAAATGAGTGGTTTAACAGCTTGTAGCAGTGGTTTAGCAACTTATAGCTTTAAACACAACTCAAAACTGTATATGAGTTCATCCTATCACTTGTAGTTGCATAGGAGCGTTTTTTGTTTCTACTTTATTACCTATGGTGGGATAAAGTCGATTTTTCTACTTAAAGTTGCATGCAGGTTCAAATTGTCACTCAATAAGAAGCAATAGTGCTATATAAGGCCTTAAAATCACTTATAAGTAACTTTTACATATAAGTGGGAACATACCCTTATTTGGAACTAAAAGTTCCAAATGACTAGTACAATAGCGAATTATATCACCAATAGTGGCTAAAGGGATAATTTTACGGCTCTTTTGGAACCAAAAAATATTGCAACTTTAAGGCCTAAGAAGTACCTTATTGCCACTCCAACGCATAAATAGGTCTCAGTAGGAGGTTCTTGGAACCAAAAGCAGTTATTTTCACTTATTTCAAACCACTAACGAACTAAAAGTTCTATTATAGTTCCTATTTGCGCCTTGTCAAAATATATTTAATAGTCTTGCTTGTTTAATAGTCTACAAAATAGCAAATAATTACTATTGGTAATATCATTCACTGCTTTGCCACTCGCAAGATACAAATAAGTGATTATTAGACTTGATAGTTCCAAATAAGGAACAAATAAGTGAAAATAAACACTGTAGGATCTTTTTTGTTTCGCCATGTTTACAAATGGAAGCCTATGAAAATTGATTATTTTAACCAGAATTTTATCACACTCACGCATAATCACAGACTTTTGATAGTTGTGACGATGTTAATTTAACATTGTACGTAACCTACAATCATTAGGTCAGGTTTTTAACAGTTTTATTTCTTATCAGTATCTATTCCTTATTTCATTTAGCACTCTCTTTTTTAATATTCCTGATCAAATGAAGGGCGCGTCGAAATTTACAAAGAAAACATACTATAGTTTCACAGTAAAAAAAAATTCGCAAGAATTTCGTGCTTATTTCAATGCTTGTATAACGTAAAGTTTTAATCACAATCAAACAGACATATAAATCCAAAATGAATATGGCAGATCACGTATTACTTTTAATAAAACACAATTTGACAGTTGCCTCGCCACTCAAAGATAATTTTGGCGACTCATTTATCACTCATTGACCGAACTGAAATGTTTTCATTCGTTCACTGCGCATAACTTTCACCCATAGTTCTAATTACCACTTAAGGTAATTGTGAGATCTCTTATGGATTCTATTTAGCACCAAAAATAGGCTGCAATTTTTCTCCTTTTGGTTCTATACTGGTGGCATAAGGGTTCTTGCCACCTATATAGCACTTAGTCATGGTGGTAAATTTCACTTAAGCATCTAATTAGATATGATATACGAGCTATTTAGACCCAGTTGTGCTACTTGGGCAGAAGCGTAAAATGGTGACATTCATAAATTACTAAAAAATAGCTCTGTTGTTATTGTTTTATTTTGTCACAGAGTGTAAACACTGTCAGTTTAAAACTTTGAACGCCAAGAGCACATAAAGGCGACGGCGACGTGTGCTGCCGTGCATACCACGCCACCGACAAATAAGATCAAACTTTAAAGGGTTAATAATGTCAATATTTTGCACTTGTCTTACTCTCATTTCACATACTAGAACAAGGAGAAATAATGTCAATATTACTGATCCCTTCTGTCGGAAACTTTTTATGCAGTTGTTAAATAAAAACGTAACTAAATTATTTATTAACAATTTACAATAAAAACGTAACTTAACACGTTCGGTGCCAGTGACACAACATCTGTGATCAAAAAGTTTTAACTCCTATGCCAGTGACACGCTTACGTGATTTTGAGTGTGTGTCCTTTTCTCGGCGAATTCGTTGTACTATTTGTACAGTATATTATTCGTGCAGTATAATTATACAAATATGAATTCAGTTTCACCTTGGTTTCAAACTTGGTAAGTTTTTGAAATGTTACTAAAAATGACTCCACTACAGTGCCGATGACACGCAACCGTGTCATTTTTTTAAACACTTCAGAGATTCTCAACCTTTGATTTACTTTAACACTAGGAAATAAAATTTTACCTTTTTTAGGGTTCCGTAGTAAACTAGGAACCCTTTATAGTTTCGCCATGTCCGTCTGTCCGTGCGCGGCTTTATAGCTCCGTGATCATTAGTACTAGAAAGCTGAAATTCGGTACGTGTATGTATCACGCCGACAAAACGGTAAAATAAAAACTAAAAAACTGTTTTTCGGGTACCTCTTGAAAACCTAAAGTGGGGGTGATTTATTTTTTCGTTTCAGTACTAGTGTGTGGGGTGTCGTTGAATAGGTCTTTTAAAAAGAATAGGGGTATATACCCATATTTTTTTTTTATAAAGTCAGCAGTTTTGTAAATATTCGCTCCAAAAATAAAAAATAAATTGCGTCCCCCCCTTCTAACTTTTCAACCACGGGCAACTATCATATTAATCTGTGCCACGGGTCAAAAAATATGAAAAAAATCATGAAAATGAGGCCTTATAATACTTTCAATGAAAACTATATTGAACGAAATCGGTTGAGCCGTTTTTGAGTTATGGCAAAATTTCATTATTTTCTAAAAAGGACGTAAGTTAACTTCCAGAAGGTAATAAGTAATTACAGTTACTTTGGCGTTTACGACCTTTTTATAGAGCTTGAAATCTTTCTCGTAACTTAAGTCTATTGTGAAGGATGACCAACTACGAAACCCTACACTGAGCGTGGCCCGTTATGCTCTGGGCCGGTTTTTGATCAATCAAAATACAAATTAATAACATCATCATATCAGCCGTTAGATGTCCACTGCTGGACAAAGGCCTCCCCCAAAGTTCTCCACGACGATCGATCTTGCACCGCCATCATCCAATTTCTACCTTCGATCTTAACCAGGTCGTCGGTCCACCTTGTTGGGGGTCTTCCAACGCTGCGTCTTCCGGTCCGCGGTCGCCACTCAAGAACTTTTCTGCCCCAACGGCCATCGATTCTACGAGCAATGTGCCCCGCCCACTGCCACTAAAGTTTGGCGACTGTCTGAGCTATATCTACAACCTTGGTTCTCTTGCGTATCTCATCTTTCGAATTCGATCCCGCAAGGAAATTCCGAGCATAGCTCGCTCCATTGCACTTTGAGTAATTGTGAGCCTTCTTATGAGGCCCATTGTAAGCGACCACGTTTCAGTACCGTATGTCATCACTGGCAACACACATTGGTTAAAAACCTTCGTCTTAAGACACTGCGGTATTTGAGACAAGAAGACATTCCGCAGCTTCCCGAAAGCTGCCCATCCGAGGTGGATTCGACGAGTGACCTCTTTTTCGAAATTCGACCTACCCAACTGGATCGTTTGTCCAAGGTAGATATAGTCGTCTACAGTTTCGAGCGCAGAGTCTCCAACTTTAAGTGGAGTGGGTGCCACATGGGAGTTAAACATAATTTTCGTTTACTCCATGTTCATTTTAAGACCCACTTGTTGAGAGACCCTACTGAGGTCGATGAGCATTTTGCCGAGGTCTTCCAGGGTCTCAGCCATGATCACGATATCATCGGCAAAGCGGAGGTTGGTGATGTATTCGCCCTTAATGTTGATGCCAAGTCCGTCCCAATCCAGAAGCTTGAATACGTCTTCCAATGCAGCTGTGAACAATTTAGGAGATATGACATCTCCTTGCCTCACACCACGCTGCAATTGGATAGGTTTCGAGTCTTGGTTTTGGACGCGGACTGACATAGTGGCATTCTCATACAAACACCTTAGTACCTTGATATACCTGTAGTCAATTTGGCACCACTGGAGAGACTGCAGCACTGCCCAGGTCTCGACTGAATCGAAAGCCTTCTCATAGTCCACAAACGCTAAGCATAATGGCTGGTTATACTCTTCGGTCTTCTGTATAACCTGCCGCAGCGTATGGATGTGGTCTGTGGTACTAAAAGCTTTACGGAAGCCGGCTTGTTCGGGAGGGTGGAAGTCGTCAAACCTGCGTGCGAGACGGTTCGTGATGACTCTCGAAAACAGCTTATATGAACATGACTCAGAAGCGAGATGGGTCTATAGTTCTTTAAAAGGGTCTTATCGCCTTTCTTAAAGAATAGTTTCACTACGCTTCTGTGCCATGCCTGTGGCGTTTTCCCCTCGAGTATGACGGAGTTAAATAACTTTTGTAAGACTTTTAAGACCGGTTTTCCACCTGATTTTAGAAGCTCTGAGGTAACTCCGTCATCACCCGCCGCCTTATTATTTTTAAGCTGTTTGAGAGCCATACTAATCTCGTACAGGCTGACGTCCGGGATCTCTTCTGTGTAGTGTCGGGTCAACCTAGCTCTTGGATCTTTGGCTAGGTTCACGACAGGTGTCAGCGTTGTCGTGTATAACTGTCCGTAGAACGCCTCGACCTCCCCCAGGAGCTCAGGCCTAGATGACACGATTCTACCATCCCGTCTTCAGCTTTGTCAGCTGGCTCTGTCCCATTGACAAATCTCGTGCGAACACTTTGGAGCCTTTGTTTCGCTCAATAGCCTCTTCAATACAATTTGTATTGAATTGGCGCAGGTCGCGAGTCAGAGACTTTGAAATCAGGGGAATGCAGAACCATACCGCGCCTCTCCTTCATGAGCTCGAGAGTGTGATCAGAGATCTTTTTGGTTCTCTTTGAACGGTGGTTCTTAAAGAACTTAGATCCCACCGTTAGGACAGTTTCCACAACCCTGTCGTTAAATTGGTCCACGTCTTCGCAATCACCCAGACATTCGAAGCGATTCTGCAATTCTAGCTGAAAGGGCTCAGGGTTTTGGATTTGTATCGGTGTTGGCCGGAGCATAGACTTCATAAGCCGATAACGTTCAAGCTGAACATTAATGTCTAATGTGCCTCTTACCATCCGGTGGTCGCTCCCGGTTTTAACGGCATTGATCACAGAGACATCATTAAACAATTCCCTCCTAGTCGACATTATGAAGTCTATCTCGTTCTTTGTGACACCATCGGGACTAATCCAGGTCCATTTGCGGTGAAGGCGCTTCTTGAAGAAGGAGTTCATCATATAGAATCCTTCCTTCTCTATGAAGTCCGCAAGCATTTGACCCCGTGCGTTCCGATTCCCAAATCCAAAAGGTCCCACTTTCAGCTCACCATCGCTTCGTCTGCCCAGTTTTGCGTTGAAGTCCCCCATGACAACGGTGTAGTGAGTTTTGGAGGTATGTAGGGCTTTAGAGATATCCTCATACATAACATCCACCTCATCATCAGGGTGTGTCAATGTTGGTGCGTATACCTGTATGACCTTCACCGTTTGGTGATTCTGAGTATCAAGTACGCTATACCCTTGTGGACACACTCTCGATCTTGACAACGTTGTTCACGAGGGACCTGCGGACGATAAACCCGACACCACTGCTTAATTCTTTCTCGAGTGCAGTGATTCTCGTCAGTACACAGTGTGCGCGTATTGTATGTTGCCAGGGCCAGAGGTCGTCGGTAGGAATTAATAACATGATCACTTAATAATTTCAATTCTTGGCATTTAAATATCACTTTTTGCTTATTGCGTAATTGCACAAAAAATTCGCTGACAATGCTGATGACATCTTGTTCCACAGGAAACGTCACTATCGTTTGAGCAAGGAGCGTAGTCATTAAATTACGAGTAAAAAACATTGATATAACGGCGTACCAACATGACGTCAAAAATGATCCAACTCACAAAAAACTTTTCTTCAACCATTCGTATTAGCAACCAAGTTCTAATTTAGAATTTTATTTTGCACGGATTTTATCCTTTTCGCTAATCTACGTCCAAGTAATTGCCATGTTGTTAATATTAGCACCAAAGGTTGAGAAACACTGAATGATTCATAAATTACTCACTGCTTTTTTCCACCTATAAACAATGCCAGATGACACGTATATGTGTCCACGAAATTCGTAGTCCTATGCCAGTGACACTCCTTCGTGATTGGGATAATTCCAGCCGGCATAGCGTAATGGCTTAGTGAAACGTTGCCGGTGCCGAACGTGTTAATTAGTTATTAACAATTTACGAGTTTATTTAGTTCAAAAAAAAAAATATTCAAATACCTACCTGAATAAAATAATAGTGAAAATATTTTTAGCATGTAAAAATATTAAAATCTGATCCATTCGTGCCATGTTCCAAGTTTGACAAGAGACTTCAGTCAGAATACGCTAAAAAAGTTAATTTACACGTAAAATATTTGTGGTAATAAGTAATTAAGTCAATTTGACACTTAAACGTTTAAACAAAGAGTTCTTTTGTACGAAGTCAATATGTTGCTGCAAATTATAAATAAGCGTTATTGGCATCTACTTGAACATGACAACGGTGCCACTTTATTTGACACTTTTGTTCGGGTCTGTGGCTCTATAATAAATAATACCTCAATGCTTATAACTAAAATCAAAATACAAACGTTTATTCTGTAAGTAGGCCGCAAGGGCACTTTCACATGTCTGATCTGAATCTACTGGCATTTCGCAAGAGGAGACCGCTGTTGAGAAGAAAGCCGAAAGAAACTCAACAGTAAGTAATTTTTTCGTAAATATACTTAAAACTATTACAATTATAAAGCGTGTATATTTGATATAACTGCAAACTTTACGGGGTCTTAGTATAGGTATTTATTAATATATTGCACTGTAAATTATTAAAAAAAACAAACTTTTTTTTTTTCATATAAAATAATTCAGCACGCAATGTATTTATTTGTTGTTGTTTGTTGACACTTAAACATCGTGATGTGACAACTGTCACTAGTAATAACTACGCTATACATTGCTCTCAGAAAATTTTCAAGAATATATATAACTAGGTAATTCATACATGTACAAGATTTACAAGATTCTCCAAATCAATGTTTATGGTTCAAACAAAATATAAGTTCAGGACCAGCCCGTCTAGCACAACTAAGCTTCGCGACTCTTGTCGTGCGAAATAGCATCGCCCGTCACTTTCTCACAGTATAGCGAAGAAAGAGATAGGTAATATTTGTCGCGCGAGAACAACGTGTAACTGTTATGCTAGAGGGGCAATTAAAAACGATATAAAGTCGGGCAGTACTCGTATTTGCGTTTGTTTAATTAAGTAGACAACGTTCTAATTGCGTGTTAAACACCTCGTGAATAAACACGTTGATGTTGACAATAAACAGTCATATTACTGGGTGGACGAATATTGTAAAGCTGGGTGTCAATTCCCGTGAAATATCCACATTAATCCTTCATTAAACTATCTACAAATTAAGAGGCCTAATTCCTTTTAAAATTTATTTTATTCACATTATGACAAATATATTGATAATTTCAACCAACTTTTTGAAGTGAATAATACTTTTCTCCGAGTTCTAGGTAGTGTCATAGCTATTCCGTGCTTTGCATGGAAAATTAGTCAAAAAAACTAATTTTCTGCGTGAATTTTTCCAATTTTGAGTAGTTTTTGAAACAATAATTATCAATGAGAAATTCAAATTTTATGTTTCAAATATACACCATTAAATCCCAATAGCCCTGTTCTACATAGGTAGTAACATCATGTTAAGAAACATGTTTGATCATAGAGAAAAAAATCTAAAACAGTCAGCATTTTATAAGGAATAATGCCTCTTAATAAGCGTCAATCTGCCTCACTGGTAATAAAATGCAACTTGATATTGAATCGATTCCCAATGGACGAACAATTTCAATGAAATGTGCATGGGTATTGAAATGCAGCGGGAATGCAATTATTCATTTGGTACATCTGAACGTGTGGAAACTAGTTGAGGTATGCAGATACCTCGTTGCATATTCAATCGATCCATAATTTATTTACAGACAACTGATAGATGCAGACTTTAAAACGGACATTATTGAATAGTAAAATTGGGACCCGCCAAATTGGAACCTTTCGTAAACAGTATATCTAGATATATTTCTAGCAAGAACAACAGGTGGTTAGTGGTTACATATAATAATAATATCGAGAAACCTGTTACCGATAACCACCATGTCAACGTTATAAAGGAAATGCATAAATAATTATAAAGTTATTAAGAAAATATTGATAATGTTGTGGAACTTAAATAAGTGTCACATTGTTAAGTAAATTACTTACGTTTTAAATCAGTAAAGTCTATGAATATTAAAACTTTGACTACTTAACTTATACAGGGTGTCTTCAAATTGGTAATACAAAACACTTGATTGTCTCAGTTAATAATAGATAAAATATTACATGAAGTCTATTCTTAAAATTAGCTGTCTGTAACTATCGTTAATTTTCTAACATAAAAAAAGAATAAATCCCAATATGTGATTAATGGCTACCGCAAATTCAATAGCTAACTCTCATATCTGCACCTCGTCGATCGAATTTTACAAGATATTAACTGAAATGATTCCTTAGTTAAGCACTGTACCTACTTCGCGATGTAAAATAAAACTATACCATTGTCCATTCGTTGAATGGTATGGTATAATGTAAATCTTATAAAAAATAACATTTTCTTTGACAAGGGACAATTACTAATCAAAACACGTTTACTCCATAAATGCTATCTCAGATGATAACCAAAGAGGAAAGTGTTGATTTGAAGTACTTTAAGTCTCTTTGTTTTAAATTATAGTGGAAGGGTAACCGCATAAAGCCTAAAAACATGGGATAGTTTAAAACTAAAAATAAAATATTTTTGATTATTTTAGAAACATGAGACTAAGAAGGTACAGGGGTTTACATTAGAGATGATGTGTGCAAAACATTCATTTTATATTACCAATTTGAAGTCACCCTGTATTTAACGTTGGTATTTAGTAAAGAAATTAATGAAAATGTTACGATTTTGCCACTTACATTTTCTCTATTCCATTAAAGTGATACTTATCGATAACAGGATTGTCGATGTTTTTTTGGTCAAGCACTAACAATACGTCGTTCGTGCTAGCAAAATCTCCAGCCCGTCTTGCACAACTATGCCTGGCGACTAATGTCGCGCAACTTAGTATCTGTCACCCTCTAACAGTACTGTACAGAAAGAGATAGGCAGTATATCTAGCACGGGAAAGAGTCGCATGTCACAGTTGTGCTACAGCTACAAGTATGGTAATTAGACATTCAGTCACTCTATCCTGCAATCAGTGCCGTAGTATTTACCCCTAGGCCCACAAGGTCTCAGAAGTTGGACTTGCACCATACTTATGTTCTCACGGGGGAGGGGGCCCCAAATGCCAAGTGCCTAGGGGCCCTGGCCCTCTAAGCCCTGCCTACAATGCGCGAGATTTAATTATCTTCAACTATATACATTACAAAATCTATATCAACATCCTTTGTATTGTATCTATTGGTTAATCAATCTTCAGCGCATAAACGTTAAATGCATAGTTAATTTGATAGTTCAGTTTAATAAAGCAGCAAACTTAGTTCATCTACTCGTTTGTTTCTGAACTGTTATTGAATAATTTGGTTTGCTAACGGCCTGCGACGACTAAGTCGACTGAGGTAAGTATTTGTGGGGTAGACACGGACATTTGGTCCCTGAGTCTTGGATATATTCTTTATATTTTATAAATACCTGTATTACGTAATAATAATGTTACAAAGTTTTTGCTATTAAAGTATGTATCTGCAAACGTCAACACCAAGAATATCGTAATAAATGGTTTACTAGTTAGTTATTAGCGTCGCGCAATGTTTCCTGTTCTATTGGAAGATTTTTCTTCGCACAGTTCTAAGCTACATAACCTAACTCTTGTTGAAAAGCAGACTAAATGGACACTTATATAGGCGTTCCTCTACTTTTATATAAAAACAATTCACCGAATGCGTCATGTCATAGACAATTTTTTCTCGGAATTTTTTTCAGAAATCTTGAAAATGTCAACCTACAGATTTGATTAGGTTAACATTACAAACGAGTTCTCCAAATATTATGTTTGAAAAGGACTATATCTTTTATCATTTTATTACAAATGTATAGTTTTCAGGTTTTTATAAGTATTTGTAGTAAGTGACGATATTACTTGCCAAATTTCATAGTTCTAGGTCATCCGGTACTTTATCATTTTGAGAGTGTCAAAATGTACGTTTTTACGCGACATAAACGGCCGTATCTTTTTTTCACGTTAACGTAGAAGTGATATGGTGTTAATTTCAACTCGATACCTCTACGCGTTCTCGAGATACAGGGTCTTGGTCAGGGTCACAAAGTGATCCTATAAGAGTTCCTTTTTTTTCGATTGAGGTACGGAACCCTGAGAATACTTTTGCACATAACCCCGCTATTTTTTATTGATGTCTTGTTTATTTTGAAGTTGATTTGTGCAAATCTGCTGAAATAATGTCGAGATAAAGGGACGAATCAATACATTTAAACCCGTAAAATGTTATTGAAGAAGTAAAAAATGTTAACAACAGCCTCTTGTTGGATAAATCAAATCAAAATATTTTTTTCCAATGCAAACAGTCTTTGTAAGTATTAAAGTATTTTCTATTTTCTCGTACCACATGAATACTAAAGTTTTGTACGAAACTCGTGTGCAAGATGATTTCGAACTCGTGTCGCTCGTACCTCGCTCGTGAATAATAATTAGACTCGTCTAAAAACACCTACCTTCCACACTTGTACCGTAAATAACTATTATGGTTTTAAAATGTATATGTCTTTAAAATTAAGCCCTTTAGATAGTCATGCTGACCTTTGTAAACAAGACCTTGATGACAGCAGTATAATTGGGTAACCTTAACGTGTACTTAACTATTATTATGTACTAAGTTGTCTTCATTGAACCTCTAATTATACAGATTAATATTGTATCCTTAATTCGCCGTATTTCCTGTGGACAATGACTAAAGTTAAGGGTTGAGCATGTAATTATTAGAGCGGAGCTTATGGTCTGTGGAGCGAAGCTCCCATGGATCGACTCGAATGGACTTTGTAACAATGCGCAGATCTCAGCGAGTTCTCAACCGATTTTAGAATTTTTTGTTTTAAAATGCACAAATTCGCTAGGTCGTGACGAAGAGAAAATTTCAAAAAAAAACTCCGCTCCAATCTATGGTGCAAGTTTAGCCGGTGGCTGACTCTGCATCGATCTAGTGTTTTATGGTCTTAGCCTAAAGTATGAGACAGGGGACAGTTTGCGCACGCTCTAGTGAGAAAAATAGGATTTTTAGTCCCTTAAATTTTGGATGCCGACAGGAAAGTAATTAGGGTGATAAAATCTGATGACCCAGTTACCTATTTTATTGGATTGATATCTATATTAAGTGCAATTGAAATGAGATACTTAAGATTCCAAAATTTCTAGACATTATATTTAGTATGGAGTATTTTCAGCGCTCAGCAGGAACATTTCAATTTGAGTATAATTTATACCTTTAATTGCTGTTGGTGCCTACTATCGTCTGTCGACATCTAAAACTCACTTCGTAACAATTACCTACTTAAAACAAAGCTAGTATCACAGTGTCAATGTAGAATAGAATAGAAAAGAATACTCTTTATTGCACACCTCAATAAGAAAGAAATACAAATACAGATGACACTTAACATTACAATAGAGGCAAACAATAGGCGATCTTATCGCTAAAAATCGATCTCTTACAGACAACCTTTGGGTAGCGGATTAATATAAATGAAATGAGATGAGTACTTATTAGGTACGAGGCTTTGAAGAGCAGCGTCAGAAATTTTAGTGAGTTTTGGTTTTAGTGAGTTTTGGTTGTCACCAGGCGATTTTACGAGCATCAAATGTATCAAACATTTTAATCCAGTGAATAAAGGGGTTTTACCTTACAAACGGTCCGGTAGTTTTGAATTTTTGATATGTGGTTTAGGATGGTTAGTAAGTGTTTAAAATGCAAAATGTACAATAATATAATTTACATTTTAAATTTTATTTCAAGGACAGATAATTACGGAGATAGAAGGAGAAGCACTCACTAACCATCCTAGATCACATATCAAAAATTCAAAACTAACGGACCGTTTGTAAGGTCACCCCTACTACTTTAGGCTCTATTCACCGAACTATTTGACAATTAAAAATAATAAGATCGACTCCTTTAAAAAGATATAATTTATGATAAATGATTTTATTTTGTTTATTTTATTTCAAACAGATTACACATCTTAACAGTGAAATACCAAGGCGCCGCTGTGAAATGCATACAATGTTAATCTTAAATACTAACATTAAATTGTTTTATACAATACAACAATAACAATATTAATAGGTAACAGAAGACATACGATCATCCATCGCCTCACATAACCTCTTACATTCATCACTAATTATCTTCCAACTGCTTGCAAAAACATCGCAGTCAGGTGCTGATCTAAGAAGCGCGTTCAGATACTGTAAAGCGCGAACTAACGGCAATTTCCGGTACGCTACAGTGCGCGTTTTGGGAACTGCCAATAGGTCGCGATCACGTGGTCTAAAATAAAATTTTGACTGCGACAGAGAAGGCGCGAAGATGCGAACCAGTTGCGAGACCAGTTGAGGACAGTCTGAATCCCCACGCAATATTCGGCATGCCCCAGTCACGAGTGCATAATTACGCCTTGCTTCTAATGATTTAAAACCCAGGGAGCCAAGGAAGAATTTTGTCGGGTAAAGAAAAGGATAACATCCATAGGTTTTTTTTATATAAAACCCAAAAACGCTTTTTGGATTTTTTCCAATAACAGGGTGTAAGTAACCTCGTGGGGGTTCCATACTATACACGCTGCCTCCAGTTTGCTCCTAACTAGAGCGATGTACATGACCTTAATGGCGAAGGTGTTTTCAAATTCGCGGGCATTGCGGATAACAAAACCCAATCTCCGGTAGCAGTCGGTAGTTAGGGTTTTCATATGGACGTGGAAATCAAGATGTGAATCAAATGTAACACCAAGGTCTTTAACAGTGTCTACACGTTTTAGAGATTCCGCTCCAAGTATGTAATTGAAGGATAAGGAACTACGAGCACGCCTGAAGGACATTACGGAACACTTCTCAGTGTGGAAAAGTAGTTTATTAGACAAGCTCCATTGGTCGATCCGGTCGACATCTTCTTGGAGCGATTCACTGTCTGATAGTTGCTGCACGCCATAGATGAGCTTTAAGTCATCAGCGTAAAGAAGACATCGGGCATATCTAGGCAGAGACGCCAAGTCATTAATCATAATGCCGAACAGAAAAGGACCCAGGATTGAGCCCTGGCTTACTCCGGAGCGAGTGAAGTAGGGATTGGAAACAAAGCAGCCGTGTTGCATGTACTGCTGCCTGTCGCGTAGATAACTGGCAAAAAACTGAAGCAGTTTTGGCGAGAAGCCGATGTTACATAACTTGCTCAGTAGTATGTCATTATCCACTCGATCAAAGGATGATAATAAACATGGTTATTGTTATACGATATCAAACTATTATTTTTTTGGTTTCATAAGACAAAAGATGAATAAAGGATGATTCAAAGGCATAATTTTGAGGTATCATTCAGTTATGTGAGCCGGACCCAATTTTCAGACTAATTATCTTCCAACTAATCTACCATGATGAATGAGGATGATGACGTATCGGCATGGAGCTAGTAAGTACTTACTATGTAGTTCTATGCCGTTTTCGTCAACAGCGACACCCCTGTCAACTGTTTCTGGCCTATACGCGTTTCTGGATGTAGCTCGAGAATCCCAGCTTGTTCCCGAACATGATTCAGCTATGTTAACCGCATGAAAACTGAAGGGCTACACCGATGTTCGAAATTCGACCGTCGTATAGTGCCGTCCCTCTCGATCTGTCAAAGTAATTAAGTGAGCGGGACGGTTGAATTTCAGTACATTTTAATAGTGCCCAATATATTTCCGTTCAAAAATGCTGATTGTATTAGACATTTTTCTCATTTATCAAACATGTTTTTAACATATTATCAATGTAACTACTTAGAACAGGCCTATTGCGATTTATTGGTATTTGAAACCTACAGTTTGAATTTCTCATTGATAGGTAATTTTTGTTTCAAAAACTACTATAATTTGACAAAATTCACGCAGAAAACTGTTTTCTTGTTAACTTATTTTCGCTTGCTGCATGCAAAATAAACGAATAAAAGCATAAAAGAACTATGTTACTTTCTAGAACACAGGGAACAGTATTATTCACTTCAGAAAGTTGTTTTAAATGATCAATATATTTGTCATAATAGGAAAAACTTTTTTTTTTAAAGGAATAAGGCCTCTTAACGCTTTAATTATAATTTAGATGGTGAAATGTTTACTATTAGGTCTATAAAGGCTCGATTCTACATTTTAATGCAGCCCGTAGGTAATGGATTGATGAATAAATTACGTTTTATTGTCACAATATTTACACATACCTACTAATTAAAACATTGCGGGATTGGAATTAAACATGACATGAACATAATTTATTGAGTTATATTTCATCCAATGGAATAATATTGTAGGTATTTATAATGGGTACGTAATGTTTTACATAATTCCAGAAAAAACACAGATAAACTAACATACAGTTGATATACAATAAATTGACATAAAGTGATTTAATATAATGTAACGTTTCATATAACGGTTTTTTGTTATAATTTGTTTCACTCTGATTATTAATTCGTATAATTTTATAATGTTAAATAACGTGAGCAAGTCGACGAACTTCTATTTCCGCTCTGAATGACGCAAGGTACCTAACGAACCTAACTTGGTAAACAATTGGCCATTTGAAGGGTTTATAGCTCTATAAAATATAACACATTATATCATTCGTTACATTATACAAATCAATGGTATATCAAGCTAAAATAGATTAAGTGAAATTAGATAAAACGTCGTGCACCCTTTTTTATAAATTGTTATATGGGGCTTAACTGGTTTTCTATCACTACGACATTTTATTTGCGAACGTGTTCGTTGTGATAAAGATATTGAAACGAGGGCCTGCTGATGGGAAAATTATCATCATTAATATAAATTAACTATATGTATGCAAGTTAAAAATGGTGGTATTTGCTTAAGTACAAATCACAGAAGCGAACAGATATCTAATTTTATCACATATAAATTAAAATACCGACACTCAATGTAGATAAGCACATGTTTATACAGGGAGTGGCGTGTAACAGGAGCAGTATATTAAAACGTAGAATACTACTCTTCAAACTGAACAAGATGTCATTATTAACTGTTAACAAATACTTGCTTTTACAATAAATAGAAAAAATCGTTTCTTCAAGGAATCAATGTATCGCGAAATATATGAAAGTAAGTAGCCTGACAGCTAGTTTCTTTCAACTGAGCTGTAGTACTCGTAAACCTGTAACGTATGCGCTCACGTGCTGCATCCACGTTGAGATACGACGTTACGATAACTAGATAAGTGTACGGTCAGTATCAAAAGTAACTGTCGATTTTACTACGGGCTTATGTCAAATTACATTTTAAAATTGTCAGCTACTTCTGCGATATGATAAATCAATTTACGTTTCGCATTTTCATTATCGGTCAGTTTTGTGTATGATGTTGATTTTTTGGTGGCAGTATCGTTACCGAGGCTGTCCGATTTTCATTCTTCATTGTTTGTTTTTTAATTAAATTGTAGTTTTTTTTATTCACAAACTGACCGGCGATTGACCTCAGTATCACCTGATGGTAAGTGGGGTCGCGGATGAATCTCGCCGGTTCAGCAATAGCCTATTCACTTTTAGAGAAACCCAAACAATCATTTTCTGGAAATACACACGATGGGAGCGATTATCATTCCTTTTTTTTATGTACCACACCGAACATGAAAATAGTCATCATTTCGCAGTACGTTGATTACTCTTATAAAAAAAAGACTATGTTAGAATAGAATTATATTTATTTAAGTTTAGAAGATATTCACACATTATTAAAACAAAACAGGACTAAACCGTATTCAAAAAAGTGTTTACTTAATTTCCTATAAATATTTTAGAATTATGAATCTTTAAACCTAAGTTCTTAAATAATATAAACTAAAAAGTTGCTAAACAAACATTGTTTCTTTACTGGTCTATCTTTTAATTTATTGCTTCTGCATGACACACCCAGTATAACCAATCAAACCCAAATACGATCTAGAAAAAGTTTTATAAAGTTCTATAATATATAGACATATAGAAAGCTTTTTTCTAGATCGTTATTATTTGGGATTTATATTAAACAAAACTAACCTAACGACTATCTACGCTATGACTTGTAGTGTGGGTTCAGAATAAAAATATGTGTAAATATATGAGTCATTGTAAGAATAGGTTTTCTACGTAATGGAAAAACCCTCAATGTCCCTAGTACTTTGACATTTAACTTACCAATATATTCGACAACATTTTCAGTACTTCTATGAAACCTGGCCATCGTTTCTAATCTCATTATGATTATTGGAGTATCTGTTTTCATTATATTGCGCGCAAAGAGAATATATATAAAATATATATATTTGTTGAAGATCTTTATCTCTTTCTAGACAGAAAAACCTTACAATTTTTTTAGGTACAATTTCTCAAATTTACGATAATTCAGATTTGTAGGTTTATTCTGGGAACGACAATATTTTGTTATATATCTTTACAATTTTGCCGAAGATCCGCAGTGACGTATTTAATCGAGGAATTTAAAATTGGAGCGGTTAAGATGAATTTATCAGTGGGTACAATTTTATTATACTTACCTATTTCATGAAGTGGCACAGCAGTCAAACTTGTTTAGGGACCTGTTTTCTCTCTCTGCACCATTGCATAAAGTATGTTTCAGTAATTTATGATTATGACTGTTTGAACCCGATCTTGCGGATACTACATTCTGCTGTATAAATTATTTAGACCTTTTATTTATAGTTAGAGACCTAATTCCTTTAAAATAAAATTTCATATTATGACAAATATATTAATAATTTCAACCAACTTTTTGCAGTGAATAATACTTTTCCCCGAGTTCTGGGTAGTAACATAGGTATTTCATGCTTTCATTGCGAAAGTCGAAAAAGTAAAAAAAAAAAACTGATTTTCCGCGTGAATTTTGACAAGTTTTCAAAACAAAAATTATCAAAAAAAAATCAAACTGGCGGTTTCAAATAGGTATATAACCAATAAATCCCAATAGCCCTTTTTTATGTACTAACATCAATAATATAGTAACATGCTTTCATTGCGAAAGTCGAAAATAAGTAAAAAAAAAACTGATTTTCCGCGTGAATTTTGACAAGTTTTCAAAACAAAAATTATCAATGAAAAATTCAAACTGTTGGTTTCAAATATATACCAATAAATCCCAATAGCCTTTTTTTTTATGTAGTAACATCAATAATATAGTAACATAGGTATTTCATGCTTTCATTGCGAAAGTCGAAAATAAGTAAAAAAAAAACTGATTTTCCGCGTGAATTTTGACAAGTTTTCAAAACAAAAATTATCAATGAAAAATACAAACTGTTGGTTTCAAATATATACCAATAAATCCCAATAGCCCTTTTTTATGTAGTAACATCAATAATAATATGTTAAGAAAAATGTTTGATCATAGAGAAAATGTCTAAAACAATCAGCATTTTAAAAGGAATGAGGCCTCTTAAACGAGAACTTTAGACAGAAAAACAAGGAATGATAATATATTATTAATACTATCGTAAGAACTATAAATATTGTATCAAATCGCATAAAAATTGTCTGGAACGGCCCGACAATTTGATGAGTCGCGTAGCAGCATGGATCGGTCTCTGATGAAGAGCTCCACAAATACGAAACATGTCGGGCCGTTTTTGTCAATTTTTATGTGAGTTTAAAACGTTTTACAATTATTACAAGGATCATGGCTTCATTTTCGTTCACACAATTCTGTAAGCTTTGACTATGAGATGTAGGTACCTTAGTTTCTACGCGAACCAAGCCCTAAACTGATCTGTACTTTATTACCAAGAAAGTTTGTAGAGAACAAATAATTGTGACTGTTATATAATGAGGCTACTTTTAAACTGCCTCTTCCTGAGTGGTTTCTTACGCTTGTTTTATCGCATTAACGAAACCAGTTTCATCTGAAATAAGGTTTTTTATAAAACAAACCTAATCTAGTGACATTTCCAAATATCGTATAAATATTAAGGCTACAGGGAAAGAAGTTGCTGACGTCATGAACAGTGTATGAAATGAAGCGTTATATGAAGCGTTTTACGGCAAAGAGAAGGTACTCGGTCAATACCAGGAGAGACATTAACTATAGTAAGGGGATTATATAGCCAGGTTTAAAGCTAAACGTAGATTACATAGATTTAAGTACTACTCATGTAATGACTGTTTCGATCGTAAAAATAAATTGACGAAAATATGTTACTTTAAAAAAGTTGTCTCTGAAAACTTTTGAAAAAGGGTAATAAATAAGTGCTGGTCAACATCAAACAAATGAATTACGTTCAATTTATAGTAGTGTTACGGTATTGAATAACTTGGTAGGTTGGCGTGGATTCCGTAGAATTCGGTTCGCACCGAGATATTTTAGGCCCGTTGACTATTGATAAATTGACATTTGTAGGTACTTGTGAAGAAAAGACATAATGCTGAAATCCAATTAGCTCATATACCTAACTGGGTCGAAATATTATATACACTAATATCAATATAGTTGCAATTTAAATCAAATTGCGTAACATAGTGCAGTGCTCCTAAAAAATACTCTTCCAGATTTAACTGATTCATATTAAATTAATAAAACAGTTTGGATATTCACGAGTATATAAAAATTAAAATCAAATTCTAGGAAGCACAAGCATCCGCAAAATTACATGACTTTGCTTTTGCTACCGTGCAGAAACCGTCCAATTTCGCCATAGCGGGGAAATGTCCCCGCGGTTTTAAATATGTTGAAATAGGTTAAGGATTTGCTTATGAAATAATTCGATCATTTTCATTATTTGCTTTGCTTTCAGGTAATCTATAGTTTCACGGTATCTATAATTCGTCAAACCAACATTTCAATCGTGCATACCTCAAACATAGGTACTATAGCTACAATCTTCCGATACGCTGAAACACGGTTCATTCTACACCGCCGGGCTAAAGTCCGTACCAGTATTCCAGAGTCAAAGATGACGAGACGGGCGCGTGACGTCACAAGCCGCACTCTGCGGCTGCGACTATTGATCGGGTTCTCAACCTCTCTTTCCCGCGCCGGTCTCGCTCGCACCCACTGTCTAACTGAAAGCCTGCGTTCCGAAATACGCTACTAATATTTATTTTAACGCAGCCGCCCGGGCTGAACTGAACACGTGGCAAGGGGGGCAAGGACGTTCGCTTTTTCAACGAACAGCGCTACGCTGCTGCCTTGAAAGGTCGTATCTCTATATGGATTTCGTAGCAAGATACAACTTTTCGCCGTAGCACGGCACAGTAATGACGTGGTGCTAGTCTTCCATGAAAAATAGGTTTTGGTCCACGAATGCTAGAATACTGTACGCCTTCGGCATTTTAGCTTCTTATTTAGAAGCATACTTCACTGATTATCAAAACTTTATTTTCAGGTTCAGGCTTTCTTTATTAAGATTTAATGGAAGTTAGGATGTCCAGACTCTTTCAAACTGTTCTCATCTAGGGGTCGCATTTCTCAAACCGATTTTCATGAAATTTTGTGAGTAGGATCGATAAGTATATACGGGGTGACTTTTTAGTCGTCATTGGTTGTGCCAGTAGGTGATGAGGACGGTGACGCTGAGCAACTTTCACTATGGGGACAACCACGAAATACTAAGTAGTCACCCTGACTAAAAAGTCACCCTGTAGAACGTATATGCTTTTTTCAAAATGGCGGAGATGTGGTGGCTGAAAATGAAACAAATGACTGCGTTTTCGAAACAAAGTACCAAGGTCTACAGCTCACATAACCACGTTGTATGTTAATACATAAGCCAACAAGTCTCCTATGTTTAATTCAATTCAATCCTTCTTATAAAACAAAACAAAACATCTACCGAAATATCGCCTGGTGACAACCAAAACTCACTCAAATTTCTGTCACTGCTCTTCAAAACCTCGTATCTAATAAGTAAATTGGCACTGAGATACGAGCTTTGTTTTAAGTACTTATTTGTTACTTAGAGCGTTTTGGTTGTCAACAGACGATTACCTTTCATTGATAACATTTGAATGTCAGCAATATTCAAGAGAGGATACAGTGTGTTCTCGTGCGAAATACCTCAGTGCTTGAAGACGAATGTCTTCAACCAGTGCGTATTACCGGTGATGACGATGACCTACGGAGCCGAGACGTGGTATCTAATTATGGGCCTTTTAACGAAGCTCAGAGTCACTCAGCGAGCTATGGAAAGAGCTATGCTCGGGATCCCTCTAGGTCGAATCAGAAACGAGAAGAATCATAGACGAACCAAGGTCATCGACATAGCAAGCTGGGTAAGCAAGCTGAAGTGGCAATTGGGGGCACATAGCTCGAAGAACCGATCGCCGCTGGGGCAGAAAGGTTCTCGAGTGGAGAACACGTACCGGCAAGCACAGTGTAGGTCAGCCATGCAAGTGGTAGTCTATTGAGGAGGCCTGTGTCCAGCAGTGGACAACCTACCGCTGAAATGATACCAAGAATATCTACAGTAAAAATGTATCCGCTGTAGCAGGACCAACAATGTCAATCCTCCTTTACTCAAGTGCAAAAACTTTTTAATGGAAACTACTTTGGTGAATGTTAATTCAGTAAAAGTACAGACTTGATTTCATAAAAATGTTCAATAAGTGAAGTCATACAACAGTTAACTTGGACTTGGTAGTGGATGTATCTTACGCCTAACGCCCTTGAAATCTTTTCGTATCTCATAATTAACACACTTATATACACGTTGAGGGTGATCAATCCAAATAGGTCAGTAAAGAGAAGTTAGAAATTATAATAAATGGGGAAATCTGTTCTTAGGGACCATGGCATCAATTTTAGATTTAATAAAAACTGTATATATTTTTTAAATCTCATACATAACCGGGTGTCAAAGCATTAAGTTACTTATACAGAGTTTGACCAGGTTCGATCGTTTATGCATAAGTAAAAACAATGTATACCATTTGTATTAGGTAAATATAAAATCGACGCCATGGTTTCTAAGAACCAGATTTCGCTGTTTCCTGACTTCTCCATACTGACCCATTTGAATTGATCACCCTGTATACTTAAATACTGAATTTATTTATTAACACGTTCACTGTCCGTGTCCCATATGTGGGGTCACGGCAAGCCTCTATTACAGAGACATAAGGTTCACATGTCAAAATGGGACAGTGAACGTGTTAAGGTCGCTCAAACCCGTTTTAACAAGACGATTATTGTAATCGAATACTGATTAACTTTAAAGATTGACTCTCAATCACATCCATTAATTTTGCGGCTAATTGCACGATAACTAACGATGGTTGGTTAATGATTATAATTAAGTATACGAAATTTGACACCGCATTAAATGTGATAAGCACCTAATTAGACATGAAAACGATCAAAATTGGAACGAAACTAGTTAACAACAAGTAGGTATTACTTGTGGGTATGTGAGCGGTCTCGCAATCATTTTTCGAAATAGCAAAAAAATATATTTTAGTACGATCCGCCATCTTGAAATTTTATGTCAAACTGACTCGACAACTTTCAATACCTACATTATGCTATGTTGAACTTGTGCACAAAACATAACTAAAGGGCTATGTGTATGTAGTAGTAACGTGTCTGTATACAGAAATTGGCGTTCTATATTTGAATTTTGACGTAACCTCCATTCCTTCCAGTCACTTAACGTGTTTCATCGATACTCGCATTTATTTTATGGGTCGTTTACAATATATAGGTATATTTCATTGATTATTTTATGAATCATTAAATAATGGCTTCTTTGTTTGTTTCATTAGTTCATTAGACAGTGTGTTCTTTTTTGTCAGCTTATTTATTCATTACTAGATGTGCCCGCGGCTTCGCCCGCGTGGAATTCGGTATGTGTCAGTAAACTGCTAATACTTCACCGTTTAAACCTTTTCTGGACTACGATAAACATTTCAAAACCAAAATCAGCTAAATCTGCCCAGCCGCTCTCGAATTTTAGCGAGACAAACGAACAGCAATGGATTCATATATATATATATATATATATATATTATATATATAGATTATCCACACTTAACTTGTGCAATCGGGGTAATTTTTGCCCTTCCATATAACATCGGCCAATGCCTTATTACACTAACACACTGCCAGTTTAATTGTTTTACTGTCACTGAGCTGTCACTGAGCATAGAAAATGTATTTCAATTGCTAAAATATATTTTAAAAAGTTACCGTTTATGGTAGTGTTGCTAACTCTGACATTTACTTAATAAAGGCCGATTGTTCAAGCACCAGATAAATTTATCTACCAGTTAAAATTATTGCTATCCTATTCTCCCGTCATATAAAAGAAGTGACAGCCAACATTTGATTGAACAATCGGCCTTAATCATTTTATAGTAGTTTGAAACACGAAATACGATTTCCTGAGATAAACTTGATTAATTTAACTTGATAGGTGTGCAGAATAGAATTAGCGAACATGAATTATAACCGTGAATGAATCCCGATTGTCTATACTCGAATGGTACTGGGACCTAATTCAAGAATAATGCCGTTTGAGAGATCGCAAAACGTCAAAACTCTATTAGATAACAGTGATATCGCCTTTGAACTGTCATTAAAATGCGATGATCTTCAATTGACATATCTCATCTCAATTTTGGAAATACGAAGGCGATAATGATTGTCAAAAATGCTATTCATGCATATGAATTTCTGTTTTGAACGAAACGTATTTAACTAATTTCACGCACTACACGGTCAAGTTATGCGCCTGTTATTTAGGAAACGTAAATTAAGCGCGACTGGATTGACGAAGTTGCGATGTTCTAGGGATATCGCCACTTGTTAAGTAGGGACTCGTCAAAAGTGACGGATGGCGATGAAATGGAGAGATCTCCATCATCTCTCTAAAATTGCTCGAATTGCCCCCCTGATTTTTTGTGCTAAATATACCGGAGTTATTGGGGTAAATAACTAAACTATTACTTTCGACACATTCGGGTGTCTACTAGAAACAATTCTATCAGGACATACATGATGAGTTGATGATGATGACAGAGGGTTCTAATTCCATATATATCGCTTTTATATCTCGGAGATCTCGGAAGTGGCGATATCTAGTATACCTAGTATATCGCCGCTACGCCAACCCGGTTGCGTTAGAAATGACGTTTCGTTGCGACGCCATAGATAGCAGGCGCAAACTTGACGGGAGAGTAACGTGAAATGTCTTTTAATGCATTTGTTAATGTTAATGATAGTTAAAGGCGATTAATACACACCTGGGAAAAACCTGACACATCATCAATTATGAAGCTGAACACATAATAACTTTTTCATAAACAAAATCACAATAAAGCACTTTTTTAACTTGACTATAATTATATACTCTATGATACCCGCTACTGAACTTTAATACTTCAAAAGACACAACTCTCTACTCAACTCAAATGTATTTCAAAAAGAAAGCATCATTAGCATATTAGATAAAAAAATGTTACCTTCTTGGTTGAAATTACTTGTCAAAAAAAATTACCGATCACAAGGCATCCGCCATGACCATCGCAATCAGGTTTGTCTTAATTAGTCAGTTCCAGTTGAACGACAAGATGTTACATCAAATAAACAACAAAATGGGGAATGGCGATTAAAGTAAAAAAGTTTGTCTGCGTTTTGCTCGGATAAAAAGTATTGTATGCAATCGTTACACAATTGGGGTATCCCAAAAAAAATTAACATTCATTTCAAAATATTCATTGTCTTGTCAAAGAATTGTTAGCTGACAGTTTGTAAATAACCAACAAAAAAATTGAATTGAATTGAATGTAATTGTTATATTTGCTGCTTTTCAATAGCTCTGTCTTAATTATGGACTTATTTTTCACGCCAGGCTAGTCTCCATGGCTATGCTTTGACCGTACCAATAAATATTCGACTTGGAGGCGATAAAAGTATTTGTGTGATACTAGATAAAATGGAAACAACAGTCCTAAAACCTAAAAATTCAACATCCCAACAAGCTTCATGGAGCAGATTATTGTTAATAGGTACTTTAAAACAGTCAAATGATTCACTATGCAGAATTATGTTTAAGGACGAAAATATTGCTGTCAAGATTCCTACTTTCCTGAAGGAAAATCGCATCACGACTAACAACATTAAAGATAGAAAACTTGCTAGTAAATGGATCCGGAAGATTAAATTGACAAAAATGTACAAACTACTAAGTGTGAATTACATCATAGTTTTATTTCATTCCTATATAAGAAGTAAAGTATTTTTTGGATGATTTATATTTTCTGTAACTTTAATGAATGTAGGTATAATGTAGCAGAAAAAATGAAACTCATGATATTATAACGTTTTTTTTTTATTGAAAGTAAATAATCTTTGTGACATTTTCAAGAAAGAAGTACCACTTTGTAACTACCTGACCATATGGACACGTTGATTCGTTATCGGTTTACAGGCGCGACCACAATGTTGCTCAAAAAACAGTGTGCTTACGTAGTCGCCTGTCATATCTGTAGCATTTCCATAAACTCTATATAAAACACAATTTTTAAGATAATCTTAAAATGTGAAAAGTGTGTTATCATAATTATTATTGTAAAATTCTACTCACATAATGAATAAATTTTGGAGTCCTTCTACCGCCCGGAACGTTATCTCTTCGTCAGGCAAAGTTTAAGTAAATTGATTGCCTAATACTGCTATCACTGCACAGCAACAATGGCATTCTTCGATCGATCCTTCCTGTCCTCTTTTATGTTCATGCTGGCTGTAAACTGTCTGCAAGGTAGTGAGAGTTGCGGTTGCCCTTTCGGGTGGGTGTTGAATCTATGAAAATATTCTTGTAGTGTAATCGTAGTGGATCTGATCGGAACTCATGTCTCTGAAAGTATCGAAGGAGTCGAAGGGCACGTTTAAGATTTTCTTGGGATCCAACATACCATCAAAGTTTTGGTAATGGTCATACGCCTTCATCTAAAAGTAAAACACACGTAAGTGTCTAAATTTTATATAAAAAAATATAAAACAAACCTCAAATGTTTTGAGATCATTACCTTCTTATTAAATCAGCATTTTTAATGACCACCGATGCATTTCTCGTTCAAAGCTCGGCTTGGTGCATTCACGCAATCTTTGTTAATCGCAGTTAATTGACAAGAAACATAAACAATATAGGTAAAGTCGCTTGAACTATTTCTCGAGATATTAGTCTGCATCCTAATTTTTTATAACCGATATTATTTTTATTTCCACTCATGGTCTCGTAAGTGTTTAATAAAACTCTTTCTCTTGTTGAACATAAGTTACACCAGTTAAGAGACGATGTAAATATATATACATACTAGCTTTTGCCCGCGACTTCGTACGCGTAGAACTCGTTAATTGATATTGACAATAAAAAAAAACAATTAGACTTTCAACCCTTTCAGGTATTCAATACTCGAATGGAATCTAGTTAGTAGTTTAGTTGTGGGCTATTGGGTGAAAGCCATGGACAAAATGCAAAACATCCTTTTTTTAATATTTTTGGAGTTGCAAGGCTAAGTCCCATTCGATTCAATAAGTTATCCGAGGCTAAGTCCTATTCGATTCCATAAGCTATGCTCAGAAATGGCTCGAGATGGAGACGGTCCATAATCAACTGACGAAGAAGGTATGGTTCTATTCACCAAAGAATTTTGTCACATTATGAAATTGGGACAAAATAATTATTAGGTAGCTACTATTATTTTTCTAACTTGGTTTTTACAACTTAGTTTATTGAAGTATAGTTCAATAAATTATCCTAAATGATTTATTTAGGTCAGTAAAATCATGTAATTTTTTTAATTTGGAGACATGAGCAAGCTATGAGAAAAACATTTCGTGCCCAAATGTATTCCTGCTACTTTTCATGTTCGCCCCTGTGATTTATTAATAGACATAGAAAATGTTAAAAACTTTTAATGGAAACTGTAGACGTTTAAAATTAAATGGTAAATTATTCGGTATAATTGGAACACGTGGTATAAGTACACTTTGTCCCTTGGCTTCTCCCGTTAAAATCGTGCCCTTCACAATGTATTTCCCTAATTAGGTGATTCTCAATCTAGCGCCGTTGCCAAATTTGGGTGCGTCTAAGTTGCGCATTAACAAAACTGGTACTTTTTTTGTTGATTTTGAAAACAATATCATTTTTGATGCCAATATGGTTCTTTCACATAGCCAGTTTTCGTCATGAATATAAGCGTGCCAATAAACCGACCATGAAAAAATGCTCGGT
The DNA here is from genome assembly GCA_905147355.2 of Apotomis turbidana. NCBI lineage: Eukaryota > Metazoa > Arthropoda > Insecta > Lepidoptera > Tortricidae > Apotomis > Apotomis turbidana. Next base: position 52,607,363 of record LR990280.1, on the reverse strand, counting down.
CGGTGATAGAGCCAAAAAATTGCACTTTTTCTATTTCCTCTTATAAGTATCATAATAAGGTTATCCTTCTCCATCAAAGCGTGTCAGGCCCTTGACTTAAGCACGTCGATTATGTAGCATAATAATTGATTGACAATTCGGGTCTTGTCGAGTATCCGAGTCTAAGATCCGAAAAATACAAAAACTTTATGCACTAATACTGTACTCGGCGATAAATATTGCACATCGGTTTTTAGCCCTTAATTTGACAAAAGATAACGAAGGTCGCTGGTTCAAGCCTCGTTATGGTAAAATAGAGCAAAATATTCTGGTTCGAAAATAATATATGGAAAAAGATGGTCAAAGAATTTGTTCACCCTGCCATACACGCCAAATTATGGGTTAGAAAGAGGCAATTCAGCAATTGGCTGTTTATTTACGACGATTTCCGAACACTGGCGACCTTCCATCAATCATTGTTTAAAATTAAGATGAATGAAATGGGAATGAACGTAAATACTTTCTCGTTTATAATATTATTAGGATTATTTATATATGTTAAGTATCGTATATTTGCATACTGAGTTATTTACTACTTTATTTATACTCAGTTACCAAGCGGAGGTATATAATCAAAGCTCGTAGGCACTATTTTCAGATGATGTGCGTATCGGAACGTGATACCTACCTGAAGGGCTACTCCGATGTTCGAAATTTTACTTTCGTATAGTGCTATTCCATTCACTCAAATATACCTAAACTATTGTTATTGCTATTCCATTCACTCAAATAGGCCAAAACTTACAATGCCCAGTGCACAATACCGCTTATTTTAATAAAAGTATTTTTAACATGTCCATAAAAATCTTTAATAATTTGCCAGATGACATCAAGACACTTGACTTTCCTGCTTACAAGCACAAACTTTATGCATGGTGTCTACAAAAAATGTTTTATAATATATCCGAATTTTTCGAGGCTTGAATTGACCTATAAATTAAAAATTGATTTGATATGTAGTAGCTAATTAGTAATATTACTTGTAAATATATAGTTTTAATATTAATATTACCATACTTGACATATTCACTCACTCAATGATTTCTGTATCAATGGACCCACAAATTGTATGAGACTTATATCAATTTATTTATCTATTTTACCTGAAATATGTAATATTATTGTGCAACCTTTAATGGCTGATTATGACGACACATAAATAGTACTTAAGGCCTTTCGTAATACTCATAATCTTACAATAAAAAATATTGAATTGAATACCTTGACAGGAGATCGAGAGGGATGGCACTATTCGACAGTCAAATTTTGAACATCGGAGTAGCCCTTCTGCAATCACTGGTTTGACATGTCTTGCCAGATGGGTGTGTGACGTTTGTCAAATCAAATGTGATTGATTCAAATTTGTAAAATTTTATGTATTTGATTCTTGAAATTACGCAATTAATCGAATTTTGCGGATACATGTTCCCATATCAGAATTTATTGTTTTTTTACAAAGAATACTTTGGTATGCGTTTGGTGAAATATTGAATTGAATACCTTGACAGGAGATCGAGAGGGATGGCACTATTCGATAGTCAAATTTTGAACATCGGAGTAGCCCTTCTGCAATCACTGGTTTGACATGTCTTGCCAGATGGGTGTGTGACGTTTGTCAAATCAAATGTGATTGATTCAAATTTGTAAAATTTTATGTATTTGATTCTTGAAATTACGCAATTAATCGAATTTTGCGGATACATGTTCCCATATCAGAATTTATTGTTTTTTTACAAAGAATACTTTGGTATGCGTTTGGTGAAATATTGAATTGAATACCTTGACAGGAGATCGAGAGGGATGGCACTATTCGACAGTCAAATTTTGAACATCGGAGTAGCCCTTCTGCAATCACTGGTTTGACATGTCTTGCCAGATGGGTGTGTGACGTTTGTCAAATCAAATGTGATTGATTCAAATTTGTAAAATTTTATGTATTTGATTCTTGAAATTACGCAATTAATCGAATTTTGCGGATACATGTTCCCATATCAGAATTTATTGTTTTTTTACAAAGAATACTTTGGTATGCGTTTGGTGAAGGTCTATCGTAGGTAGATTAGTTTACGTCAAAACGATGACATGTAGGGAGTTGTTGCAACTACAATGATTTGCTCTCCATACAAAGTTTAATCCCGTTTTTCACGGGAACACTACATTTATTTGGGATAAAAAGTATCCTATGTCCTTCCCCGGGACTGAAACTATCTATATACCAAATTTCAGTTAAATCGGTTTAGCGGTTTAAGCGTGAAGAGGTAACAGACAGACAGACACACTTTCGCATTTATAATATTAAGTATGGATGTTAAGTATCGTATCTTTGCATACTGAGCTATTTACTACTTTATTTATACTCAGTTACCAAGCGGAGGTACATAATCAAAGCTCGTAGGCACTATTTTCAGATGATGTGCGTATCGGAACGTGATACCTACCTGAAGGGCTACTCCGATGTTCGAAATTTTACTTTCGTATAGTGCTATTCCATTCACTCAAATATACCTTGACAGGAGATCGAGAGGGATGGCACTATTCGACAGTCAAATTTTGAACATCGGAGTAGCCCTTCTGCAATCACTGGTTTGACATGTTTTGCCAGATGGGTTGTGACGTTTGTCAAATCAAATGTGATTAATTCAAATTTGTAAAATTTTATGTATTTGATTCTTGAAATTACGCGATTAATCGAATTTTGCGGATACATGTTCCCATATCAGAATTTATTGTTTTTTTACAAAGAATAGTTTGGTATGCGTTTGGTGAAGGTCTATCGTAGGTAGATTAGTTACTGAACTTTAATACTTCAAAAGACACAACTCTCTACTCAACTCAAATGTATTTCAAAAAGAAAGCATCATTAGCATATTAGATAAAAAAATGTTACCTTCTTGGTTGAAATTACTTGTCAAAAAAAATTACCGATCACAAGGCATCCGCCATGACCATCGCAATCAGGTTTGTCTTAATTAGTCAGTTCCAGTTGAACGACAAGATGTTACATCAAATAAACAACAAAATGGGGAATGGCGATTAAAGTAAAAAAGTTTGTCTGCGTTTTGCTCGGATAAAAAGTATTGTATGCAATCGTTACACAATTGGGGTATCCCAAAAAAAATTAACATTCATTTCAAAATATTCATTGTCTTGTCAAAGAATTGTTAGCTGACAGTTTGTAAATAACCAACAAAAAAATTGAATTGAATTGAATGTAATTGTTATATTTGCTGCTTTTCAATAGCTCTGTCTTAATTATGGACTTATTTTTCACGCCAGGCTAGTCTCCATGGCTATGCTTTGACCGTACCAATAAATATTCGACTTGGAGGCGATAAAAGTATTTGTGTGATACTAGATAAAATGGAAACAACAGTCCTAAAACCTAAAAATTCAACATCCCAACAAGCTTCATGGAGCAGATTATTGTTAATAGGTACTTTAAAACAGTCAAATGATTCACTATGCAGAATTATGTTTAAGGACGAAAATATTGCTGTCAAGATTCCTACTTTCCTGAAGGAAAATCGCATCACGACTAACAACATTAAAGATAGAAAACTTGCTAGTAAATGGATCCGGAAGATTAAATTGACAAAAATGTACAAACTACTAAGTGTGAATTACATCATAGTTTTATTTCATTCCTATATAAGAAGTAAAGTATTTTTTGGATGATTTATATTTTCTGTAACTTTAATGAATGTAGGTATAATGTAGCAGAAAAAATGAAACTCATGATATTATAACGTTTTTTTTTTATTGAAAGTAAATAATCTTTGTGACATTTTCAAGAAAGAAGTACCACTTTGTAACTACCTGACCATATGGACACGTTGATTCGTTATCGGTTTACAGGCGCGACCACAATGTTGCTCAAAAAACAGTGTGCTTACGTAGTCGCCTGTCATATCTGTAGCATTTCCATAAACTCTATATAAAACACAATTTTTAAGATAATCTTAAAATGTGAAAAGTGTGTTATCATAATTATTATTGTAAAATTCTACTCACATAATGAATAAATTTTGGAGTCCTTCTACCGCCCGGAACGTTATCTCTTCGTCAGGCAAAGTTTAAGTAAATTGATTGCCTAATACTGCTATCACTGCACAGCAACAATGGCATTCTTCGATCGATCCTTCCTGTCCTCTTTTATGTTCATGCTGGCTTTAAACTGTCTGCAAGGTAGTGAGAGTTGCGGTTGCCCTTTCGGGTGGGTGTTGAATCTATGAAAATATTCTTGTAGTGTAATCGTAGTGGATCTGATCGGAACTCATGTCTCTGAAAGTATCGAAGGAGTCGAAGGGCACGTTTAAGATTTTCTTGGGATCCAACATACCATCAAAGTTTTGGTAATGGTCATACGCCTTCATCTAAAAGTAAAACACACGTAAGTGTCTAAATTTTATATAAAAAAATATAAAACAAACCTCAAATGTTTTGAGATCATTACCTTCTTATTAAATCAGCATTTTTAATGACCACCGATGCATTTCTCGTTCAAAGCTCGGCTTGGTGCATTCACGCAATCTTTGTTAATCGCAGTTAATTGACAAGAAACATAAACAATATAGGTAAAGTCGCTTGAACTATTTCTCGAGATATTAGTCTGCATCCTAATTTTTTATAACCGATATTATTTTTATTTCCACTCATGGTCTCGTAAGTGTTTAATAAAACTCTTTCTCTTGTTGAACATAAGTTACACCAGTTAAGAGACGATGTAAATATATATACATACTAGCTTTTGCCCGCGACTTCGTACGCGTAGAACTCGTTAATTGATATTGACAATAAAAAAAACAATTAGACTTTCAACCCTTTCAGGTATTCAATACTCGAATGGAATCTAGTTAGTAGTTTAGTTGTGGGCTATTGGGTGAAAGCCATGGACAAAATGCAAAACATCCTTTTTTTAATATTTTTGGAGTTGCAAGGCTAAGTCCCATTCGATTCAATAAGTTATCCGAGGCTAAGTCCTATTCGATTCCATAAGCTATGCTCAGAAATGGCTCGAGATGGAGACGGTCCATAATCAACTGACGAAGAAGGTATGGTTCTATTCACCAAAGAATTTTGTCACATTATGAAATTGGGACAAAATAATTATTAGGTAGCTACTATTATTTTTCTAACTTGGTTTTTACAACTTAGTTTATTGAAGTATAGTTCAATAAATTATCCTAAATGATTTATTTAGGTCAGTAAAATCATGTAATTTTTTTAATTTGGAGACATGAGCAAGCTATGAGAAAAACATTTCGTGCCCAAATGTATTCCTGCTACTTTTCATGTTCGCCCCTGTGATTTATTAATAGACATAGAAAATGTTAAAAACTTTTAATGGAAACTGTAGACGTTTAAAATTAAATGGTAAATTATTCGGTATAATTGGAACACGTGGTATAAGTACACTTTGTCCCTTGGCTTCTCCCGTTAAAATCGTGCCCTTCACAATGTATTTCCCTAATTAGGTGATTCTCAATCTAGCGCCATTGCCAAATTTGGGTGCGTCTAAGTTGCGCATTAACAAAACTGGTACTTTTTTTGTTGATTTTGAAAACAATATCATTTTTGATGCCAATATGGTTCTTTCACATAGCCAGTTTTCGTCATGAATATAAGCGTGCCAATAAACCGACCATGAAAAAATGCTCGGTCGGTGATAGAGCCAAAAAATTGCACTTTTTCTATTTCCTCTTATAAGTATCATAATAAGGTTATCCTTCTCCATCAAAGCGTGTCAGGCCCTTGACTTAAGCACGTCGATTATGTAGCATAATAATTGATTGACAATTCGGGTCTTGTCGAGTATCCGAGTCTAAGATCCGAAAAATACAAAAACTTTATGCACTAATACTGTACTCGGCGATAAATATTGCACATCGGTTTTTAGCCCTTAATTTGACAAAAGATAACGAAGGTCGCTGGTTCAAGCCTCGTTATGGTAAAATAGAGCAAAATATTCTGGTTCGAAAATAATATATGGAAAAAGATGGTCAAAGAATTTGTTCACCCTGCCATACACGCCAAATTATGGGTTAGAAAGAGGCAATTCAGCAATTGGCTGTTTATTTACGACGATTTCCGAACACTGGCGACCTTCCATCAATCATTGTTTAAAATTAAGATGAATGAAATGGGAATGAACGTAAATACTTTCTCGTTTATAATATTATTAGGATTATTTATATATGTTAAGTATCGTATATTTGCATACTGAGTTATTTACTACTTTATTTATACTCAGTTACCAAGCGGAGGTATATAATCAAAGCTCGTAGGCACTATTTTCAGATGATGTGCGTATCGGAACGTGATACCTACCTGAAGGGCTACTCCGATGTTCGAAATTTTACTTTCGTATAGTGCTATTCCATTCACTCAAATATACCTAAACTATTGTTATTGCTATTCCATTCACTCAAATAGGCCAAAACTTACAATGCCCAGTGCACAATACCGCTTATTTTAATAAAAGTATTTTTAACATGTCCATAAAAATCTTTAATAATTTGCCAGATGACATCAAGACACTTGACTTTCCTGCTTACAAGCACAAACTTTATGCATGGTGTCTACAAAAAATGTTTTATAATATATCCGAATTTTTCGAGGCTTGAATTGACCTATAAATTAAAAATTGATTTGATATGTAGTAGCTAATTAGTAATATTACTTGTAAATATATAGTTTTAATATTAATATTACCATACTTGACATATTCACTCACTCAATGATTTCTGTATCAATGGACCCACAAATTGTATGAGACTTATATTAATTTATTTATCTATTTTACCTGAAATATGTAATATTATTGTGCAACCTTTAATGGCTGATTATGACGACACATAAATAGTACTTAAGGCCTTTCGTAATACTCATAATCTTACAATAAAAAATATTGAATTGAATACCTTGACAGGAGATCGAGAGGGATGGCACTATTCGACAGTCAAATTTTGAACATCGGAGTAGCCCTTCTGCAATCACTGGTTTGACATGTCTTGCCAGATGGGTGTGTGACGTTTGTCAAATCAAATGTGATTGATTCAAATTTGTAAAATTTTATGTATTTGATTCTTGAAATTACGCAATTAATCGAATTTTGCGGATACATGTTCCCATATCAGAATTTATTGTTTTTTTACAAAGAATACTTTGGTATGCGTTTGGTGAAATATTGAATTGAATACCTTGACAGGAGATCGAGAGGGATGGCACTATTCGACAGTCAAATTTTGAACATCGGAGTAGCCCTTCTGCAATCACTGGTTTGACATGTCTTGCCAGATGGGTGTGTGACGTTTGTCAAATCAAATGTGATTGATTCAAATTTGTAAAATTTTATGTATTTGATTCTTGAAATTACGCAATTAATCGAATTTTGCGGATACATGTTCCCATATCAGAATTTATTGTTTTTTTACAAAGAATACTTTGGTATGCGTTTGGTGAAGGTCTATCGTAGGTAGATTAGTTTACGTCAAAACGATGACATGTAGGGAGTTGTTGCAACTACAATGATTTGCTCTCCATACAAAGTTTAATCCCGTTTTTCACGGGAACACTACATTTATTTGGGATGAAAAGTATCCTATGTCCTTCCCCGGGACTGAAACTATCTATATACCAAATTTCAGTTAAATCGGTTTAGCGGTTTAAGCGTGAAGAGGTAACAGACAGACAGACACACTTTCGCATTTATAATATTAGTATGGATGGATGTTAAGTATCGTATCTTTGCATACTGAGCTATTTACTACTTTATTTATACTCAGTTACCAAGCGGAGGTACATAATCAAAGCTCGTAGGCACTATTTTCAGATGATGTGCGTATCGGAACGTGATACCTACCTGAAGGGCTACTCCGATGTTCGAAATTTTACTTTCGTATAGTGCTATTCCATTCACTCAAATATACCTAAACTATTGTTATTGCTATTCCATTCACTCAAATAGGCCAAAACTTACAATGCCCAGTGCACAATACCGCTTATTTTAATAAAAGTATTTTTAACATGTCCATAAAAATCTTTAATAATTTGCCAGATGACATCAAGACACTTGACTTTCCTGCTTACAAGCACAAACTTTATGCATGGTGTCTACAAAAAATGTTTTATAATATATCCGAATTTTTCGAGGCTTGAATTGACCTATAAATTAAAAATTGATTTGATATGTAGTAGCTAATTAGTAATATTACTTGTAAATATATAGTTTTAATATTAATATTACCATACTTGACATATTCACTCACTCAATGATTTCTGTATCAATGGACCCACAAATTGTATGAGACTTATATTAATTTATTTATCTATTTTACCTGAAATATGTAATATTATTGTGCAACCTTTAATGGCTGATTATGACGACACATAAATAGTACTTAAGGCCTTTCGTAATACTCATAATCTTACAATAAAAAATATTGAATTGAATACCTTGACAGGAGATCGAGAGGGATGGCACTATTCGACAGTCAAATTTTGAACATCGGAGTAGCCCTTCTGCAATCACTGGTTTGACATGTCTTGCCAGATGGGTGTGTGACGTTTGTCAAATCAAATGTGATTGATTCAAATTTGTAAAATTTTATGTATTTGATTCTTGAAATTACGCAATTAATCGAATTTTGCGGATACATGTTCCCATATCAGAATTTATTGTTTTTTTACAAAGAATACTTTGGTATGCGTTTGGTGAAATATTGAATTGAATACCTTGACAGGAGATCGAGAGGGATGGCACTATTCGACAGTCAAATTTTGAACATCGGAGTAGCCCTTCTGCAATCACTGGTTTGACATGTCTTGCCAGATGGGTGTGTGACGTTTGTCAAATCAAATGTGATTGATTCAAATTTGTAAAATTTTATGTATTTGATTCTTGAAATTACGCAATTAATCGAATTTTGCGGATACATGTTCCCATATCAGAATTTATTGTTTTTTTACAAAGAATACTTTGGTATGCGTTTGGTGAAGGTCTATCGTAGGTAGATTAGTTTACGTCAAAACGATGACATGTAGGGAGTTGTTGCAACTACAATGATTTGCTCTCCATACAAAGTTTAATCCCGTTTTTCACGGGAACACTACATTTATTTGGGATGAAAAGTATCCTATGTCCTTCCCCGGGACTGAAACTATCTATATACCAAATTTCAGTTAAATCGGTTTAGCGGTTTAAGCGTGAAGAGGTAACAGACAGACAGACACACTTTCGCATTTATAATATTAAGTATGGATGTTAAGTATCGTATCTTTGCATACTGAGCTATTTACTACTTTATTTATACTCAGTTACCAAGCGGAGGTACATAATCAAAGCTCGTAGGCACTATTTTCAGATGATGTGCGTATCGGAACGTGATACCTACCTGAAGGGCTACTCCGATGTTCGAAATTTTACTTTCGTATAGTGCTATTCCATTCACTCAAATATACCTTGACAGGAGATCGAGAGGGATGGCACTATTCGACAGTCAAATTTTGAACATCGGAGTAGCCCTTCTGCAATCACTGGTTTGACATGTTTTGCCAGATGGGTTGTGACGTTTGTCAAATCAAATGTGATTAATTCAAATTTGTAAAATTTTATGTATTTGATTCTTGAAATTACGCGATTAATCGAATTTTGCGGATACATGTTCCCATATCAGAATTTATTGTTTTTTTACAAAGAATAGTTTGGTATGCGTTTGGTGAAGGTCTATCGTAGGTAGATTAGTTTACGTCAAAACGATGACATGTAGGGAGTTGTTGCAACTACAATGATTTGCTCTCCATACAAAGTTTAATCCCGTTTTTCACGGGAACACTACATTTATTCGGGATGAAAAGTATCCTATGTCCTTCCCCGGGACTGAAACTATCTATATACCAAATTTCATCTAAATCGGTTCAGCGGTTTAAGCGTGAAGAGGTAACAGACAGACAGACAGACAGACAGACAGACAGACACACTTTCGCATTTATAATATTAGTATGGATAGGGATTATATATTATATTAATCTTGGAATGGCAGCTCCTGGTTTTGCCAATGTCAGTTTTTAATAAATAATCTGATTCACTTTATAAAGAATAATAAACCATGCTTGTATATGTTCAATACCATTTCTAGAAAATCCCGATGTAAATATTGAAAATGTAAATAAATAGTTGTCATTGTTACTGTCAGACGAAATATTTACCGATCCAAACGTGAATATTTGTGTTCAATTTAGTTACAATTGCCAGCGCAATCAAGTTTTTAAAAGATATTTGAATGTTTGACTTACAACTTCAACATTATAAAATAAAATGATTATTGAAAGAAAAGACTGTTTAGTATTAGGAAGATATTAATAATAATTAACCGTTAGTATAATTTGGACCGAGTATTGGGGTACCACAGATAACACCACCTGTGCCTTTCCTGACTTCGGTGACGTAGCCAAAGCCCGGTCATTGAAGGTCAAGTGAAAAATTGGGTAGGATTTTTTTACGAAATTTTTGTAAAATATTTTAATAACTAGATATGGTTCAGAAAGAACCCAGCTCGTTAGTCATAATCGAATTATCGGTTTTGAAAAAAAAACGGTACACCCCACTTATTTAGGCCAAACGCGGTAAGTACATGACTTTAAGAACCTTCATTGTGCAACGATTAACAACCATTAACATAACTGTAACATTCTTCATAATATGAGTAGTTACATTATAAAAAAAATTGCTTTATGCCATAATATACTAAATACTTAGGGATTTATCTAGTTGCAAACTTATATAAATATATAAATACGTGTTCTTTAAAATAGGGAAAGCATACTGGTAAATATTTGTATGGAAATTACCAGATTACCGGTAAATTACCGGTAATTTCCATAGTGAATTTTACCGGCTTGCATTCTCTGCTTTAATATGTATCCAATTTGTCACTGTAAAAAGGCATAGAGAACATGCATTTATTACATTATTTATTAACTATCACTAAGACTGAGCAATATCTAAAAAACAAACTGAATGAATCGAGTAGAATTGTACCCCAGTTTGGTTCGTGGAAGCCAGATCATGAGATAGCAACCTACCTATATACATACCTATACCTACCCGGCGGGAGACGTCGAGCGCAGAGCGGGACAGAAGCGGCGATTTAGTGAGTGAACACGACAGAAAATCCATGTTAAGGCGCTCTTCACTAGGAGCAATCACGATATTCGAGTTATGTAACAAAAAACACCATTCGTTAAAATTGTATTGCAAGTGAACGCTGTCGGTGAAGAAGTACTTTTGGGCTCTTCAAAACTCTTCCTTACCATGAGTTAAATTGACCGCACTCGCTAGCGACAGCGAAAACGATTTATATGGAGAACAGTACAGCGGTCTTAGCGGTTACTTTGTAGAACTACAATTCTCCATGCAAATCCTTTACGCAGTCGCTAGAGAGTACGGTCACTGTAAACTCATGGTTAATGTCGAATTATCTATCAAATGATATTTTTATTTGTTTCCAATGAAAAGATAATTCGTTCATAATCGTTCACTATCTAAATATCCAGCTATCATGTTATAAATGCCACAGACTAAAGCATAAACCTAGTACGTATTGACTGAGTGAGTGAGTGTTCTGAATGTCGTAGCACATCTTCGAATTTCATCGTGTTATTTATCGGCTACGCGTGTAGCGCTACGAGATCTTCGTTTCCACCAGAGATGTGCGAGGAATAACTTCATTTACTTATCCCCGCTCACCGCAACTGATTCTATTGGTTAACAAAGACAAATCCCTCGATCTCGCTACGCATCCTCGCACTGGTGGAAACGCAGCCTTATGCAGCCCATTGTACATACATTCAGCATCAAAACTAGCTTATAATTTTAGTAAGCAATACGGTGTTTAACTATACTATAAATAATATTTTTTTGAGATCACTAAACTAACTTTCGGACATTATAGTATTTTTAATCAGTGAATATTGAAAATGTAAATAAATAGTTGTCATTGTTACTGTCAGACGAAATATTTACCGGTCCAAACATAAAATCTGTGAATATTTGTGTTCAATTTAGTTACAATTGCCAGCGCAATCAAGTATTTAAAAGATATTTGAATGTTTGACTTACAACTTCAACATTATAAAATTAAATGATTATTGAAAGAAAAGACTGTTTAGTAGTAGTAGTAAGGGCTGTTAATTATTATTAATAAATAATAATTGACAGCCCATTGTACATACATTCAGCATCAAAACTAGCTTATAATTTTAGTAAGCAATACGGTGTTTAACTATACTATAAATAATATTTTTTTGAGATCACTAAACTAACTTTCGGACATTATACTATTTTTAATCGGACAAAATAAAAAAAACCTGTTATGGCTACTGATTTTTATGACGTCACAAGCCAGTATCTTCATAGAAACTACTCACTAACAGATCGTAATTGACCTTATTGACATTTCATAAATATTGAAAATATATTGCTGATTTAAGCTGTCATCAAATAACGTGTTTGACATATGCCAGTTGTAAAATTGTCAGTTGTCTACTTTTGACTGACATATATTTGAGCCTCACGGTAGTCTCGTAATATGCTGACCGACCGTACCGTTACCATTATATTGTTTTGTACGAAGCTATGAAATGCACCAATTGTCAAATATATTGAAGAGCGTTTAGGCATTCTTTATTCTTTGCTCTTATAGATCAACGTTTTATAATAGCCCAAAATAATGTATGGTTTCAGAGAGAAAATAAATGCGCTCTATGAAATGAAACAATTTATGAAACGTTAATCTATAACATATTGGGTAAACCACTTCATATAATAAAACCATAACTAACACACATACAACCTGTTAGCTTTTGAACACTGAAAAGACGCTTTCACCTCACCATCTCAAACATGGCGATTTTGCTGTCAGATAACAGTGAACAAAATGCGATTTTGTTTCGAGCGTGACTACTGACTACTACAAAGCAACTTTTTAATTTTTGGCCACGAATTGTCATTACTGACCAAAAGGTTAATTATAAATTCGAATCATTCGAACTTTGCTGCACTGTCTCCTTCATATCTATATGATAAAGAGAGTGATAAAAACATACCAATTCGAAATTCGATTTCCGAATCCGCCCTTTGTTTTTAACGACCGAATGTTCAAATAAGTGTGTCTTTTATATAATACAAATAGTTTATTGTTCAAATAAGATAAGATTTTTCAACTTTATACTGTAAATATACATAGGTACTTAGTTCATAATAATTTATAATTAGATATAAATAAATATTGGACAACCTCACTAATTGATCTAGTCCCAAATTAAGCTCAAGAAGGCTTGTGTTATGGTTACTAGACGACGATATACGTACTTATATAGATAATTCACTTATTTATCTAAGATGTAGTTTCAAAACGTACTTTAAAAAATATCGAGTTCATATTGTTCTTGTTATTTATTTCTGTATTTATTCTGTTTGATGCTTTACGCATAAAAATATTATCAAAATATATCAAACTATAAACTAAATCTCATGGTAATAAATAAACACGTAATGTATTTTGCTAAATATTCCAATTTGATCAAATAATGACAACCGTGTGGTTGTTTGTGGTTGAGGGATTCTTACAGTGTTGGAACGTCAAATTTAAATTAAATAATATTGTTATTCCTTTTTAAGCTCATGTTCTAGCTAAGCTTTGTAGAAAAAAGACTTCTGGAGACATGAACTGGTCCACCGTATGTTATAACGAGTTTTCAATATTCGCTATTCAAATTAAAATACGAAATGGGTTTACTCACGTCGTAGAAGTCGAATCACTCGACATACTTTGAATCGGTACGCGATTCATCATCAGGAGCTGCGAACAGTCGCGGCGGAAGCGAAAACACGACGTCGACCTGAGTATACTCGTTTCATATGTATTTTAATGTCTGAGACTCGCCAGAGTTTTCTATATAAAATTCGCTATTCAAATTTCATAAAGCATTTTCCTAAGGAAAACTTACTCAAGAATGCTGCTTCCCATATTACTCAATAGAGCTTCGTCTTAAGACGGAGTACATATTTCAAATTGGTTTTGTAGGATAATAGCCTTTGGTAGGAGCTAAAGAGTTAAATGTCATGTAATGCGATATAAGATTTCCATATCACATTTTATATTCGAAAACAACAAAGGAGATGTCTATGGCGTTCTAGTCGTCTGGTCGTCTAATAATACTTCAAAATGGCTCGCAGAATATAAAGGCTTCTGATGTGAGGGTCAATTACAAAAAAAAAAAACATAGTTAAGGACTTTAATTAAAACAAAACTTAATTGATTCCTTTGTGTGACGAAAGTTACCCATACATTTTGTATGACTAACTTTCGTCACACAAAGGAAGCGATCGTATTTATGTTAACTAAGCTTTTAACTATGTACAATTTTTTTGCAATCGATCCGTGAAGAGAATCCCGAATTTTTACCAGTACAAAGACGTTATATTTTCATAGACGAGTATGCTATTGAAAATACAGCAAATTGACAACATTTCATATTTCTAACAGAAATGGAAATTAATATAGAGATCGAAAGAGCTTTGTATCGTATACACTCCAAAAATAAATTATTTGAATTTATTTTTTACGTTAACTATGTCTGCAATAACTATGACCTACCCGCAAAAAAAAGACAGTTTCTGACAATGTCAAGCTCAACGTCATTAGTTTTATTTTTAATAATACACCCGACTATAGTAACCATTCCATTGATCATAGTTCTGGAGTTTTAATAAATTAGTAATCTTAGGAAATATATATATAGGAAAAACAGTGATTATGTCTGAATATAGAAAAGTAATGAAAGTAGTCTTAAAAATATGAAATATTGTTAATTACGTTAGCCCAAATAACACCAAAAGGCAATTGACAATATTTAATATTAAGCATTGCAACTCCTGCCTTTAACAGGCATTAATTTGAGTAGAATAAATCGTCTGTTGAGAACCGAAAGTCACTAAGAGACAAATAGGTAGGTACCTACTTAAAACAATGCTCGCGTCTCAGTATCAGTCTACATAATAGATACGAGGTTTTTGAGAGTAGTGACAGATATTTTAGTGAGTTTTAGTTGTCACCAGACGATATTACATTTAAATAAAATGGTGTTACCAAACTATATACATATGCATGATGAAAACACCGGTATACCTCTTCTAGCACCACACTGACCGCCCGGCGACTTAGGTCTTAGCGGTAGCGGTGCGCGGTACTCTCGCTCACTCGTATCGCCACCCCGCTCGGATCTCCGCTTCCCGCCGAAAGTAGTGGCATGGCCGACACTCGGCCACGTCCGTGCCTTGCCGTCACGCCCCCGCCGCAACCCCTCTCTTCCTCCTCTCCCCGCCGGCTCGACTCGTAGCCAACTTCATGCTGTACACAATTAAATTATAGCGTTCGCCGTCCCACTTCTGCCTAGTGAACGCGAGGTGCTAGGTTTTTAATAGGATTAAAGGGTAATATTTTCTTCGGTTCTCGCGTCTGTCTGTATATTAACTATTTGAGCCTCCCTGACCTTTCGGTAACTTTCCAGTTACCGTTGTCAAAGGTTGACTGAGAAAAAGACAATTTTATTCTGTCAAAGTTACATTTGTGCGAACTACCCATTTTATATATATGAATTAATAAAAATAAAGTGTGTAAAGGCAGTTATTATTTTATTAAAAATATCTACCAGAAGATTGGAAAGTTACCGAAACATAATAGGCTCATATAATTAATATACGCGATATGATCCGTTTAAATCGTTTTATTTAAACGATTAAAGGATATATAACCATGCTATGATTGTTATTGATAAAGATAATACAATAGAGATTAACACTGTGATAATAAATAATTATATTTAACGAAACGGTAGGTGGTACTGAGTGAAATAACCATTTCTACATAAGTACAACTCTATACAAAATTGGATTATACAGTTCGGCGTCCTCTACTTCTGCTTGTACTCAATAGTCAGATACAAGTGCTTGGTTTTTTATAAGATTAAGAGTAACTCATGAAAGTAGACTTGCGTTGATAGACAATCAAATTTAATCACTGCATAAACTGAGTGATCATAAACCCTATACAGGTATTATAAAAAAGGTGTGTTTATTAAATTTCCTCAACGTTTTAGACGTGGTTCTACGTCCTTGTTGTCTATTTACGATTAACATCTTTACATCTGATATGGTAAAGACATAATATATAAAAATTATGGTGAGAAATATTTTCCCATTGAATAATAAACACAAACCCGCTCCGTATGCTCTGTTTTTTATTATTATAATTTTTATTACATACAAATTCACATTACACATTACCAAGACATTTGTATGGTATATAAAAATAAACACAATTAGGTACAATACAAATAAAAGTAAAAACATATTATAAGACATATCATAAGACTGTAGTAGGAGATGCCGGTCATTTTGCTATGGTAAAACCGGTTATTATTGGTTAGTTGCATAGCAAAACATCCGGTTATACATTTACACGTCACTAGTTAGCAGCAAACTTCGTAGCAAGTTAGTACTTACTACATACTCATTTTGCCATTTTATCGGCTACGCGCGTAGCGCTACGAAATCTTAGCAAAGCGCAACCGCGCAGCGGTATTATTGTAAATAATAAAATTGTGTGATATGAAAATGATCAAATTATTCACTTAAATTTAATTATTTTTCATAAATTACTTTTTTTTTACTAACTGTATAACAAACTAATCACATTAATGTAAAGATTAATAAACGTATGTTGATATTATTGATATCAAATAAATATATTTTTTTTGTTTTATTAATCGAATTTAAATGTTCTGTTTATAGCTTGGGGTGAAAGATAAGTTCGTTTTCAATGGTAGTGCGTAATATTTCATAAAACCCAATATACATACATACATACATACATAACTAAACATTTTGTTTCAATAAAAACACACAAATTATTCGAATCAACCACAAAGCCAAATCATGTTAACATTAAAAAAAAAACGCAGAAACGGCGACGGAAAACAATGTACCCAAAATAAATCTGATCACTGAATATATAGCTGAACAAATTGCGTTTTAGCCCTGCAGTAGTGGCGCTACGAAGAGCTTTCACACGGCAATAATGTGTATAAGTCATAGGTATATTTATACATTATAAAATGTCAGTAGCGAGATGTCATCAATCAAATTCAAAACAATTCTCACAGGAATGCTGCTCAATCCCTCGTTCTTCTGAAATAAATACTGAATCGAATTGAAAATGACTTGGCTTCCATGAGTGTGGATAATTTTGGCTTTACTATACCAACATTACTTATGTGTTATTTAATTGTTTCATGTAACAGATTACATAAAAGTCCCTGCACCATACAAATGTTTCAGTTTAGTCCTATGGTTGACTGGTAGAGAATGCCTTACGGCATTAAGTCCGCCATTTGTACTTTTACCTGTGTATTGTGTGCAATAAAGTATAAATAAATAAATAAATAATAAATTACTTGGATGTTTGCGGGATATGTAGCCCTGTTTTCTCTTTGTTTACATCAGTGACATTGACTTTCAACGTCAATTACCAAAAATGTGTCATCCCCAAAAAAATTGATTATTGAGTAAAAATCCGCAATATACGAGTAGCATTGGTTAAACCAACTTGTTGTGCTGTATCTTTATTAGCTGCGGTATCCATCATTTTGTTATGTAGTAGCAGCTACTATTTTAAGCTTTACTGAGGCCGTCTTCACATTAGCCACGCGCGACACCGCGTTGCACAGAATGGCAGGATGCGCAGACTTATAATTGTATACAAGTGGTAATTTGTGGCTGCAAAGTTGTTATTTGGCACGAGTGTTGAAATTGAAAGCTGAGCGAGCGAAGGCATCTAAGATTCGCTTCGCTCATGGTCCTAAGATAGATTCCTAAGAGCAGCTAGGCTTTCAAGACACGAGAAGCAAAAATAATTTTGCAGCCGTGCGGAACACAAAACTTTTTACCTCACTACGGTGAGGAAAATGCGAGATGCAAGAAAAGGAATTAAAATCGTCGTATTTAGTTTTGCTCTCTATTTAAGACACTTAAATCCAAACCAAATAAACAAGAGAAAAGTACACATATCAATATTTTAAAAAGAGTTACATGCATCACAGAGAATCACAATCATCGTGTTCGAAATTCAAATGACTTTTGCACGCTAGCGGATAAAATAGACTTCGCGTTATAAACGGAGGTTTTTCAAACGAGTGAGGTAAAAAGATTCGGATATCATCATCACAAGCCATGTTGAATGTTGATAATCGATAGTAATGATGTGCTACACGCAAACTAATATTTTTTTTTTTATTAAATCAGTAACTTCTGCTAGCTTAAACCAAATTTTTATATTGATGCGAAAATGTTACCATATTTCTTTTTTCCACCTTTTTTTTTTAATGGAATACCTCCATTCATTACCTACCACTTTGTGGGTATCACAAGGACCCATTGACAGGAATATAGATGCTAATTAATTTCATATTTTTCTAAGTGACGTCACAAATAAATGTAACATTGGAGTGGACTTTGTCATAGGTCCAAGGTCAAGGTTGAGCGGTATGGCGGGAAGTAGAAATTAAATGTACTTGAAAATTAATATTGACAAATGTCAAGTCATTTAAAAAGTAAAAAAAAGTGTGGCCTGTAAACAGGAGCAAAAAATTAAAACTTAGATTCTTCTCATCAAACGGATCGGAACAACATTTATTCAGTAACTTAAAAAAACAATTTTCGGATGTTCAATATTTCAAACTTAGACAGTATTTTCAATGTACGCTCACATATCATTAGCATTGATATAACTGTCACACTACTAAATATTATCAACTATTTCGCAATAAGTAAATTGCTTCTTTGGATAAACATTTTAAAAGTTGCTTAACAAGTGTTGTTCAGTTTGAAGAATAACTGGAAGAGATCCTTACAGAGATAAGTTTGCCTTTGTACCTATGTTATTAGTAATTTATGTATTTTTAACTGTTTTTGTGTACAATAAAGTTTTTACTACTACTACTCCTAAGAATTCTTTTTGCTCCTAATCAAAGCCACACACGGTATAAGGGTTAATTGAAATTCACGTTCAAAAAGTCCACACAGATTTAAGGTCAGGGTGTTATGCGCTTTGTAGAAGGGGGCGGCGCGCGGGGTAGGATGCGCCGTCTGCCGCCCAGTTCCGATGCAACGAGCGGCCTCGCGGGTCGTGCCGTTCTCGATTATATCGCGGATATATACTAATCCATACGTCAGAGGTAGGATTAAAATAAAAAAAAAACTTTTTATATACTTACAATGATGACTTGATTTTTCTTTGTTTTTTGGAATATGATATATTTTCATTTATCTGTCAAAGGTTTTAAATGATATAATAAAAATATTAATTATCAACGAAAATTTATAGTTAGGTACTTTTAGTGATTTGCAAAACAAAAATTTGTGAAAATAGAGTACAGGTTATAAATAATATTTAAATTATCTTTGATTCAATTCTATTTATTGACTTGGAAAATATATACAAAATTCTTCTTCTTCCACATAATGGAATTAAATAAAATATGTAAAATTGATTTCGTACTAAAAATAAGTAATTTGTATCATAAGGACATATTATATGTCTCCTTAACAATGTAAAATAAATAAATAATATCCAATCCATCTCCAGCTCGGCAGTACGCTCGTCGTTAATTAAAATAAATATTGATATAAAACTTATTAGAAGTGGGTTGAAAATATTGAAATATGAAATACAGCATAATAACATACAATAAGAGATATATAGGGTAAACTGATCTTATTTATTACATTGTAAGATAAGAATATTCTTCCGTCCCCTTTTCTCCGTTACTCTGCTCAACAGGTGACTCCACAACGTGGTGTCCACTACAAAAAAAAAAACAAAATATGTTACCTCTATTCTAATTCAAATGAGTTTCTAAAATACAATCAAGTGTTAAATACATTATTAGCTCTGCGAGTTGACTTCTGACCGATTATATCGAATAGTGGTTGGTGCCGTAGGTACATTTACGCCAATGCATCTGGATTGTATGTGTTACCTATCATTCCCCGTGATTCTCGGTGCACGAATGAATCAAACCTACTGTTGGCCTAGTGTCAAATCATCAGTGCACTAAAAAGCACGGGGTCTACGTTCTTATATAATGTGCAGTGTAACATTCATGGAATACTTATATTTTAACTCGAATTTTGGAACAGTTGCCGATGCTTTATGTTTATGAAGTCTATGAACGGTTGTCCTTTCAGGAGGCCAAACTTCGGAATTGCTCATTTTGAAATATGAATAATCTTAGACTTACACATAAGTCCCTAATCACACTTGCTCTTGTGATTTTCAAGTTAAAACTACAATCGTATGTTATTTCCAAAGAATGGCCTACAGAAATGACAAGATTGAGAAATTTTAATCTGTCAAAAAATTTACAGATTTGAGTTCAAAAAGAATTAAAAACGGAAATGAGTATTTTTTACTATTAAAAATGATATGATTTAAATTCTTTAATTAAAAATGACAAAAATATTTCAAGTAACGATGTAAAATGTCAATTCACCTCACAACGCTCAGCTTGCAATGCGAATGCCACATTTTAATAAACACAACAGTATTTTAAACACTTCATCAGACCATTTAATAATGAATTGTTACCCTTCATAAACACAGTGTTATTTATAAACTAATTAATCACTCTTGCTCATTCGTAGGTAAATCATTTTGCATTAGCAACGGTAATTGGCATGGTCAAAATAATACTGAAAACTAGTTACTTTTGCGCGATCCTCATAAAACCAACTTAAGCGCGATTGAGCAAATGCAAACTTAGTAATTTAATAAAAGAATCCGTTGAGGCCTTATTAGGTATTATTTACTACATAAAAAATCGTAAAGTTAGTTATTTTTTCTGTGATTTAGGTGACACTGTCTCAATAATAAAATAATAAATATAACCTCTTTAGTGATGGCAGCTTGCGGCGGAATAACGACTGAAAAAGAAGATGCGTACTTTCAGAACGCCTAAGCTAAATCCGCTAAAATGTAGTTCGCGTGTTTATTTAATATTTTGCAAATGTCAAAGTTGTGTTTTTTACTTTCAAATATAATAGTTGTGTTAAATGTTTGCCTGCTTCATTGCAAGGTGAACGTAAATGTAAGTAAGTCAGACGATAGTCTTTGCCGAAAGAAAAGAGTCGTAGGATTTGAGTTCGTACCAATCAGTGAACGCATGTACCAATGCTATTTTATGGTTTTTGATATGCTGACAACTCTGTCACTCTGTGTGACTTATTTTAAGATCATGTATGACCTGCATAATTAATATATTTTGAATTTTTACCTATTCTGTGTCGGAGTATTAAATACGGAATAATTTTAATGTTGAATACAACATAAATACCCGTCATAGCGGTGCCGCTTCTTCCCGCTGACAAAATCGAATAATATTAAATATAATTTCCCTTGTGGAACTGTACGGTTTTAACCCCTTTCGACATTATTTTATACATAAGCCTTGCGGTTTTTGTAAACAAAATTAGCAATGAAATGACATATAAAACGACAGAAGTTTGTTTATTTTATATAAAACATGTGTACCTATTATGGTTCGATTGGCATGTAAAATTCATAGAATGTTAGTTCCCGTTTCTGCCACGACTCTTCTCTTTCCGCACAAACTCTACAGCACCTCTAGCACAACTGTGAGCAAGATATACTATCTGTCTCTTTCTGTACAGTACTGTGAGATAGTGACGGATCATGCTATGTCGCGCGACATGTTTCGCGAACCATAGTTGTGATGAACGGGCAGATTTCTATTATCAACGTTCAATTTCCCAGCAGACCGAATGAAAAATTAAAACAATCAAGTGGTTCAAGTTGAATGTAAACAACGGGGACCGTTCGATTGATTTTGCCGGCAAGTGCGTGATTGCTTTATGGTTCTCTGGTTGGTTCATGATCACAAAAAGAGAAGTTACAACATTTTATACAATTTATTGATATGCCGCCCATGTTCGGTTAGTACCTACCACAGACATAAGTTAAGTCTATGGAACGGTTATAACTATAAAATTTTGAAGTGGGATATCTTAGGTACAGGGCCAGGTTTGACGCCGTACCTTACTTAAGTCATTGACCCTTGTTGAGTGTTTCAAAGTATATAGTTTTTTACCAATACTGCTCGAAAATTTAGTTATAGATTACCAGAATACGGTACAGAAAACTGCTTATATTTGTTTATTTTTAAACTGTGTATGTTAGCTCGCAACACGACGTAACGGTAACAGTTCGTATCTAGACTTGAAATTCATAGTAGGATACGACTTTTTACAGCAACAGTATTTTTTTTGGTTAGGTAATAGGTATGCAAACTATATGATGGTATTCAATCACAGTGGTAAAATGAGTAGGTACCTACTTAGGACAGCGAAGAAGCGACGAAATTTGGAAATTCTAGGTTCATCTCGAGCCATTCTTGTTATTCATAGAAATGTAGTTTAAGCTTAGCAAAGTTGCCTTAGAACTTCGAACTAGTATAGTAACCCCTTTGAAGTGGTGGTCTAAATGAAATACCTACTTTGACATTTCTTCCCCATAAATGTTCGCAGATATTGCACGCGTATTGCCCTTATTTGACAGTCTGACTTATACCTTGGAATCCAGTTATAGTCAATGAATCTTCATACAAACCTTTGAAATCTGTTCTTCACAGTACATAATTATTATTTTTTGGCCGGTGTGATATTTGGAGAGTACAAAGGAGGAGCGCTTTCTTTATTTATATACAAAAATGTTCGGTGAGAGCCGTTACTTAGTAACTGTTGTTAATACATTTTCAATAAAAACGCCGTGAAGTAGATTATGCATTTCTCCTGTATGTACTTAAAATAACTAACGTGAAAATACTATTGTCAACAAAAAAAAACTCCTTAATACCTACACTTAAATCCATCTAATACTACGTTTTTTTATATTATCTCGCTACTCTTTTGTTATTCTCGTCTATTGTGGACGGCATTGGAACTATTATATTTACTGCTTCCCGCTAGGTACTTTTTCAAATA
This sequence comes from Apotomis turbidana, assembly GCA_905147355.2. NCBI lineage: Eukaryota > Metazoa > Arthropoda > Insecta > Lepidoptera > Tortricidae > Apotomis > Apotomis turbidana. Next base: position 52,584,208 of record LR990280.1, on the reverse strand, counting down.
TTCAACCATAAAGAACAGTGTTCCTTTTAATACTACACTCCATATTAAGATCGCTATGTGATAATGTGATGCTGCAATCACGCTCCTAATATGTAAATATGTTCTAAAATTCAATCGGCTAAAACGCTATGTAATCGGAAACTCGATACTATTCGAACCTGTGAATAATCGGTAATATTGTTATGACATAATTGCTAATTAGGTCAGACAGAGGTCAAGGTTCGCATATGCGTTGAACATTTGGATATAATTGTTTTTACTTTATCCGACTGTAAGGCCGCTTACACACCGTATCCGATTTCATTAATAATGCGGTATCGTACCGTGAAATACGCCAACTTTGGCTCCACAGGGAACTTTGCCCAAAACGCTACTTAAAAGGAGAAACGTTACTGTAGACAATTTTAAGATGATTATGGCAACACTACTATTTTTAGTGGAAAATAGATTATATCTGTGGTATCACTGGGAATCACATTTGCGCGCAACTTAATTCCGTAACGTGTTGGGACTAGTCGAATAAGGTGCGTGATTTGGCGGCCCAATTCTAGGTGAAGTTCTGGTGTATTTTTTACAGAATGGGGAAGCCTCAGGTGAACGTATCTTATTGCTTGTTATAAAATAAGAACTGTAGATCATTTTTACTGTAGTTTGTACTAAACATACTTATTAAACCAGAGTTATGATGGTGGGCAATGTTATCCAGTAACTTGCTAACCAGTAACTTTGCTACGCCCTATCAGGGCCCATGAGAAACTGTATATCTAACTAATTAAGACCTATTTACCATGGATGCAATCATTCAATAAATGAATGAATAAATAAATGAAAACCTATGAATGAATAATAACATTGCCCAGACTAAAAAAAGGGTTAGGGTTGTCACCTTGTCGTTATTTTACCTGACTGCGAAAATAAAGGAGGGTTATGTATTTAAGGTAAGGTAAATTGTATTTCTATTAAGCCGTTGTACTTTTAGCAGTAGCTGCATGTCATGTCATGTCATGTGCATAAAACACAAAAACATAGAATATTCAATTATGCCAATTTTTATTAAGATTATTCTAACGTGGAGTAAAAAAATAACCGCCTAACTATTAGTACCCAATATTAAGCATACATTTTTCATTTTGATAATGGTATTGTTAAAGATGGTTTACTCAACCAAAAGTGACAACCCTGATAATTTAAAACTGCTTGATTCGGCTTGTATGGAGTAAAACAAAATACCTATGTAACATTGCCCACCCATATTGCACACGTGTTTCTGTTTGTATAGTTAAGACCAAGATATTTACGTGGAACGCCATTATTACCCCAGATTTTATACTGATCCTTATCTTAACGTTGTAGGGGCTATAGTTACGAAAATAATCGATTTGGGCAATGTTGACAAAAGTTTAGATAACTTTACCTGAGGTAAAAATTGTTTCTCGTAATACATATTAATACGATGGATCCGTTAGACAAAAAAAAACTTTATCCCGTCATAGAAAAAATGAGAGAAATTCGAGTTTTTACGAAAAAAGCGAGCAAGGTTGGCATATTTCCCTTCAATTTTCCAGCTAGTGCCACACCGGTGCTATTGTAAAATTGTAACAGGCCACATTATGCCGTGCGATATTGTCGGTCTCAGTACATTCAATGCAGTGTAAAGGTGCAACCACGCCGCTGCTCAAAAAACGAATCAAAACGTTGCGCTTGCCTAATAGGCGCTGATGCAACAAGTAGGTACTTAATCCTAAAGCTGTTTGTTATATACATTGACGTGTTTCGATCGTAATTCACAAAAGCATGCTTTTGAAGCGTCACAAATTACAAATTGTATTGTTTTGTGCTTGTATTGTAGAATAGTAAAAGCCGTGGACTCCATTTAAACTTGTACTCCATATTTAATATCTGAACTTAAAACTATTGTAACTTTTAAATTCTTATCTTTGTCATTTTCCTTTTTTAAACGCACTCGCAAATGGCGAAGATACAGGCTTAGCCCAGTTTGGTTACTGATGCATAGTCTTTAAATTTAAACAATTGTTTTTTATCATATTAATATCATATTTTGGATCTAAACATAATGTCACGAGCCAAATGACGATCCTACATAAATGTAACAATGAGCAATGTTTTTTTTAAATAAAGACATACATTTGCTTTTGTTTGCTGTCGCTTAGACGGGTAATAAGTCGCTGAAACGAACGCAGACCCTTACAGTCTACAAGCAGCGAATAATAAAAAATATAATTCAAAGCAAGTCTCAGAAAAAAAAAGGCGCACTAAGGTTGCATTAAATAATGTATACAAACATCTGTAGAGTATTGCCGGGGGGCATTGAAGCAATTAAAGCTATTATGCATTGCTCTAATTACCGGTCTAGATAAAATAAAAGTTCAGAACGGCGTAGGTTGTTATCAATGCACAATGTTTAGGTATTATTAAATGTATTTATTTGCAGTGATGCATTTCTTTTGCGTGTTTTGTTTACGTCTCTGATATTTAACTTGAGCTTAGTTAATGTCTTAAACATTTTTCTCTATGATCAAACATGTTTCTTAACAAATTGATGTGACCAGTTATAACAGTTTGAATTTTTCGTTGATAATCTTTGTTTCAAAAAACTACTTGAAATTGACAAAAAACACGCAGAAAACTGTTTTCTTACTACTATCTAGAACTCAGGGAAAAGTATAATTCACCTTAAAAAGCTGGTTTAAATTATTTGTTAATATGAAATAGTAGTTTTTGATACAAGTGTGGAAAGTATGTCATTTTGAACGAGTCCCGAGGAGTCTTGGCCTGAGCCGCAAGGCGAGGGTCAAGACTCGGGACGAGTTAAAATGACAGTTCCACACGTGTACCAAACAACGTTTTTTAATACATTTGCGAAAAATTGCAATAATACAAGTTTAAAACAGTAATTGAAAGGGGCAATTATATTTATTTCTGGCTAATAAAAATTAAGAGTACCTACCTACAATTTTTAGAGCAATTGTCAAGGGTCGCATTTAAGGCCTTTGCAGGTAAGTTTAAAGTTTTATTCAAGTTGTTAATAATTCTCTTTTTCTCGTTTCCAGCCAATAAAATGTTCATAGACGGCAATGTAATTTTTCTTTCGATTTTGCGGGTAAAATATTCTCACTTGCAATTTTTGCCTTGGCTCGTATAAAGGGCGGTGTTAAATCTATTCTGGTAACATCAGAATCCATCATTTTCTATGAAAAACTCTTATTTTATAAATCTTACGTGTCATTTACACATAATTAAAACAATCTTGAATGAAAAAGAAAGTTTTACTTTTAATTGTAATATGTTTTTTCAAGATGGCGTCGGCTGTCATCATTCAGCCAAATCAAAAGAAATGGTTTTAATATTTCAGAAGAGATATGATAATGTTACACAGTAATTTAATTGATTCAAAACAATAAACATCGTGAATCTGTTTTTAGTTCTTTACACTTCATATAATTGTAAATAAATATATTATTTATTACACAAAAATAGCGATTATTCATAATTATTATGAATTTATAAAGCAGCGCGTAGGTCACGCTTAATACTGTATTTTCTAATCTGTGACAATACTTTTCTTTTTAATTTTCTTAGGTCACGCATAATACTCATTTGCTCATTAAATAATAGTCACTCAAACAAATTATTTACACCGTTTTTGGGTTTTTTTAATAGATAACCCTTTGATTGATCCAATATGCAATTTAAATATTTTAAGCATAATTATGAGATATACACCTGCAATGCTGCATGACGTAATAAATAAAGTGAGAAAGTGATTGACCTTTGTTTGGATGTATGAGGTATGACGTGTTAGTACAACAGAAAATTAAAAAAAATTGAAAAGTAAAAAGCACTAGTTCGAAATAACCAACTTTTCGCACGATTTGCAGCTACGAAAAGTACCACTTTTTGAGCAACTGTATTAAAAAATGTCTTATCATACCTTAACAATTTTTTTATGCATTTTTTATTAGTTTATGTAAATTTATATGACGTAATACTTAATAGTGTACAAAACCAAAAATCATAAGGCCTCATTTTTTCACCATTTTAAAAAATTACTAAAAACATAAATGCAAAAAGGCGCCCGACCGTGACAGGACTCGAACCTGCAATCTTCGGATCCGAAGTCCGACGCCTTATCCATTAGGCCACACGGTCACAGGTGAACTTGTTGAAATTTCTAATCAATTTGTGCTGGCTTGACTAAAATTTTCATCAAGTAAGGCTATTGTGGTACTTTATTTTTTTCACAATGCTTGGTTAGCAAAAATCTGTTAATAACACTAGTCAAACGATTAACAGTGACATTGCTAAGCCATTTAGATATCCCCCATTCATTAATACAGCTACTATAACGGCTTTCGAATAACATGGTCATTGATGCCGTTAATAAAATAACTATGGTACTCGTATAAGTGATCATAAATTTAGAATCCAGCACCAAAGATTGAGACTACACAACAGCTAAAAGGTAATGATATATTTGATACCTACAGTATCTATGCTTCAGATGACAATTAAACTAGGAACCACTCGTATTCCATACAAAATATATACATTTTTGGTGCGAATAACTAATAAACTTTTCTCGCAGCCAAGGCCTATAGAGTATAGTATACCTACATAGAAGCAGCGCCGAGATCATTGCGCTCAGCGTGGATATTTTTTTAGGGTTCCGTACCCAAAGGGTAAAAACGGGACCCTATTACTGAGACTCCGCTGTCCGTCCGTCTGTCACCAGCCTGTATCTCAACAACGCAACGGTGATAGCTAGACAGTTGAAATTTTCACAGACGATGTACCTATTTCTATTGCCGCTATAACAACAAATACTAAAAATAAAATAAAATAAATATTTAAGGGGGGCTCCCATACAAAAAACTTGTTATAGATTATATATATGTATAGGTACGGAACCCTTCAGGCCTTCATGCGCGAGTCGGGCTCGCACTTGCCCAATTTTTATTTTTTTATTAAGGGTGCTTCAGATGACAATTAAACTAGGAACCACTCGTATTCCATACAAAATATATACATTTTTGGTGCGAATAACTAATAAACTTTTCTCGCAGCCAAGGCATATAGAGTATAGTATACCTACATAGAAGCAGCGCCGAGATCATTGCGCTCAGCGTGGATATTTTTTTTATTAAGGGTTACCAACAATTGTTTAACACCAATACAATGTATTAAATTCTGTGCTAGCCAAAATATTCCGTAATGTAACAATCACTTAAAGGTAAACAATTATTGTGAAAATGAAAACTTACCAATAATAGAAATTAACTAAGAATTACTTATAATTATACTACGTACATTTGACATTTTGAAAATACGATGGCAGGCGCAAGTCATCGTTGCACATGGTCCTAAACGACTCATTAAGTTCCCTATTAACTCAGTTACTTAAGATCCCTATATAGTAAATCCTTGTATAGTAGTTCCCAACCAGAGCGACACACCCCTAACTAGGCGTAGGGCAGGTAAAAGATAACCCGAATAAAATATCAAAACAGCACATGAAACAACAAAGAATTTACCATAAAACATGAGAATGGGACATGAGATTTCTTTTTCGTAGTCTGGGGAACTCTCTCTGCTATATAGTACAGGGTTCACATGAGAGTAAATATTTTATTAGACATCAATAGGCGAGTAGGTCAGAGTTAGAAGTGCAACCGTTTAATCATTCGTTCCCTCACAGTGCAAGTGGAAGAAATCCGTTTGCTATTTACATATTGGAAACTAGTTGAAGTGAATTTGCTGCCATTGACATAAATTTCCCGACGCATGTGAGGCAATAAGACGGCTAATACTGGTAACGTCTGGAAGTTAAATGCGCCCTTCGAGATGTAAAGTCGAGTAAATAAACTAGACTGCTTCGAAGGCTTATTGGAAACACGATTTAATTCCGCCATCCCCGTTTCACCATCGGACTAACAGGCGAGCTAGCGATTTCATCCTTATGTTGTCATTTCTTTGGTTGTGTTTCTCCTGTATGTTTCGTGAGGTATGCAATAAAGAGTACTTGTATTGTATTGTTGTCAGTTTACCGTGCGAACCGCTAAGGAATGGAACTCTTTCCCATCGTGTATAATTCCAGATAATTTGGGTCTTTTCAAAGCAAGAGTGAATGGGCTTGCTGAAACAGCGAGCTACATCCCCGTAGACTTACCATCAGGTGATACTGAGGTCAATCACTGGTCAGTTAGTGAATAAATGTAAGCCAATAGCGTAATAACTAGATACTGTCCACTATCTAAAACTATCAGTGGTTGAGAGTATCTACACAACAGTGGCGAGGCGTCCAAAGAAATCGATTCCAACCGGCCGGATTGCATGATTTTAAAGAATTTGTGCATCCTATTCTTCTGTTCTAAAAGAAAAAGTATACCAAACCTGCTTCGGCTTTACTAAAGGTATATTTGACGCCACGCAATTGCTACACAAGCTTGACTACAATTTTATTACTTTTCCCAATTCCACTTAGAAAGAGGATGTATTCACATCGTTTTTATATGTTTACTGAGGTTACTCATTAATAATGAGTCATTATTTTATTATTCATTTATAAAAATGTATTAACTCCAAAACTATGACATAATGGAAAGGTACTTGAGTCCGGTGTCTAATAAAAAAAAACAATGACGTTTTGTTTGACATTGTTAACAGCTTATTTTTTTACGCGGATAGATCTAAGACTATAACTGTATCCAGGCATAATTGTCGTAGATATCGGTTATTTTATAAATGTATTTTCTTATATTTGTTTATCAAAGAAATATTTTAGCATGTACACGATGCAAAGCTTTCTCGAATTTTCATATGTTAGAAATATGAAATGTTGTCAATTAGGTATGTATACCAAAAGAGAAACAGTCAGCCCAAAATTCTCGTTCCCCATCCTAATGGAAGTTTAGGAAGGGAAACAAAAATTCCGGGCCCCATTTTAAAAACAAAATTTCCAAATTCGTGAAAAATGGTGGATATAGCTATATCCCCAATTCCGTATTGAAGGTCACTTTGAAATTGAAAAATCGGTCATCTCCGCTACATAGGCGGCGTCGACCATTCGGGGGAAATTGTTCCATATCCGATACCGGGCGATAACGGGCAGATAGCTGACGATGGCGACGCAAAGGAAGCCTACAAACCAATACCAATTACGGGTACCGAGGCCGACTAAAAATACGTCACGAGCGTTTCATCTTCTAAATATCAAGTTTTTATTGTTGCTCGTTGGCATGGTGATGTCCCCTGGGTCACTTTTAAAACTAAGATTTTTGGCGGGTATATTTACTAAAAACTTTCTAATTGCAACAGTTGTAAGCCCATTCTTATGTCCTCACCTGACTATACTAGTAATAGTACATTAGATACCTAGGGCGGTGAATTTGTGAATGTCCCGAGCCGAACGTGAGGTGAGAGGGTCATACACACGCGATCTAGGGCTTTACGAAGTACTGCCCCTGGTTTGTTTAATGTTTTACGTCTTCCCTTGGCCAGGAAGTGAGATTTCATCTCCGCGTAGCGGGCAGAAAATCCCTTGGAGACGTAAAATAAATTATCAATACTTTTCTAAGAAGTTCAATCACTATTGTCTCTTGGGTCACGGAACAAGAATAACAACAAGAAAAAGCAGCTCCTATTATTAAATATAAAATTAATTCATTCTAGCTCAGCGGCCTGGCCAATTAGTGGATTATTTTATCACGCACATTATGTAAATTAGCACAATAAAATGTACACTTAACTATCATAATGAGAACCAGTTACGAGTAAATTCCAAAAATGTCCCGGCTCTTACTGACTTGTATTAGTATTTAATAGCAACACTCTTCTATTGTATGGATTGTTTAAGTTACCAATATACTGCTTTGCTAATTAATTAAGTGCAAAATCTTTAAATGAACCGGTTTAAATGTCAGAGAACATCTATTTAAATAGCGATCACCGTCGATACCTTTTAGGTACCTTTTGTGTCTGTGTTTTTTTTTTTTTTGCAACTTCATCACACACGCGACTTGCCGGATTCCATCTATTAGGTATCAGTAGCTAATTGTTAGTCTGGTTACGATGTTTTCAGCCGACTACGGTAAACCAAAAAAAAAGTTCACTTATTTCTTAGCCGCCGAAATAGAAGAGAAATTGTTCGTTCATAGTGTAGTTTTCAAGTTCACTTTGAGGTCTGCTCTAAATATTGTAATTACGCCACATATTTCCAGCCCTAACGAGACGAGACCTTTCTAAAACTCCAACTTAACCTTTGCCGAGTAAAAAGCTTTGAAGTTTTCTGTTTCCTAACGCTTTGCTTCAGAAACGTGAAAGAAAACTCACTTTGAGCGCCTTTGCTCTTGCAGAAAATAGTAACCGAGTAGGTACTTGTTTCCATTTTATTACTTTACTAGTCGCGTTCTTTATTGTTTGGTAACATCAGCCGTGTTCTTGGAAATAAAGATTGCTATAAAATAACTCTTATTCAAAGCTGGTCACAATTATCACTTTAAATTGGCAAAAGTTAAACTAATCACACTCAATAACATCTTATATACCTATAAATAAACTATTAAAATAACATCCATGCAAGCCTTGAAAAACATTTTTATTGGTATTGTCATACTCATATACCCAAGTTAAAATAAAATTGTTTAATTATTTAAATTATTATTTGTTTTTTTCGTAAACTTAGTTATTAAACAAAAATATCTTCCTCTCCAAAACTGTATCAAATCATTGTGATAATAGATACCAAACATTACTATAACCTCCTCTTTTTTTAAAGCCGGTTAGGAAGAGAAACATAGACATTTAATGGCAAATGTTGTTTACGTAGTCGAATACTATGACTTGACTATTGCAATGTATATATTCATTTGCACTCGCGTTTACCTCACAAAATTGCCTGACCTTATGTAGTTAGAGAGTAAAAAATGTTTTACATCATTAATTAACGGACTTCGAAAAAGAAGATCACCGTGCCATAAGGCCTATAGCTTAATTATACTACATACATACGTCTGATATGTAAATTTGAGGCAGATTTCCGATGCCACGTGCCACACATTCTCATAAACCGAGAATGTATCCGAAACATATAAATGTCTATAGTACATTCGACCTTTTGGCATTGCACGGAAAGTTGATAGCGTGTTCAAGAGCAGTAATGCTTGCGTCAATAATGCAAGCGGCACGGTTTCAGTAGCATTTGTTTTTCATTTTATCAATTTAGTAACTTTCACCTAGTTCAATTTCATCAAAAGTTTTGAAATCAAGCTGATTGTGTTAGTATTAGACTTAAGACACACCAAAAACTCATTCGATCCATTTTTTTATTGAGATCCAATGTTTATATGGGACTAACTACACTTAGACTGCTCGAAAAGTCAGAAATGACCGTTAAAGGTCGACATTTCTACGGAACGCTGAAAACGCTCCATACAAATTGCGTCGAAGCCGTTTTATATTTGTTGAAGTATGAGGATTCTGAAAACAATTTTTAAATTCTGCGTCAGCGTACCTTTGAAGTCCGCCAAGGTCACTTTACTTATTTCTTTTTTCTTCATTTCACGACAAATTGATCTATTTTAGATATTTATCCATTGCTGCGCAACTGGATTGGTGACTTCATTATCAAGGGTGAAAATTGCAGACAGCGTTTTAAGCATTTCAAATACAGAATAAAAATCATACTCGTATATTCATGTTCAATTTGTTCAGCCGTCTTCTACTTTTATGAACTGAATAATATATATTTACGTTACCTATGTCAAATACTATACGAAATAAACGTTAGTTTTTATAAATAATGACACAAACGTTTGTTTATTACAATTTAACATGAGTCAACTAGCTTATTGTGTTTGTAACAGTATCTAACAAAAAGATTCTGAAGAATTTGAAGTTGTAATATAAAATCCTCACCTAACAGAGTATATATCCGGTTCCAATTAACAATTAACTTCATTTAGTTTTTCCAATAAATCCAATCTTGCTCCGGAATGAAAGGATTTAAAACCAATTATCTCCATTGCGATGCAATTTCATTGTACCTGCTTCGAGGGCTTCAAGTTTAATATCATCCATTATTGAATTTACTGTGAAAAAGTCTAGGATGCGGATAATAAATAACAATTGAAAAAACAACGCCGTTTGTTAATTACATCTCTTAAAATTACTCTGAAGTTATTTACTACTATGACGTGCCCGCCACTTGGTCCGCGTATTTTTTTCTTTGCCGTAGACGGATAAAAAGTATCATATAACCATCTTCGGATGTCCAGCTATCCCTGTATCAAAATACGGTAATGGACTATAGTGAATATAAATTGTGGCATTGAAACCACTAACTAAACTGACATTTAAAAATACGCGGAACCAAATAAACTATAACAAACTTTTGGACATTATACTATTTTTAATTGTACAATAACTAAAAATAAGACGTGTTTTGACTACTGCTTTTTATGATGAAAGCTTCATACTAACAGATCGTTTTATTTAATAAAGAGTGGCTGATTTCAGCTGTTATCAAATACAGTATTGATGCGGGGACAAAGGGAATTATGAATCAGGTGGCACCAGATTGGTACGGCGCCGAGCGACAAAATGACAAAACAAATGACGATCCTGCATCACGCTATATATTAAGATTTTTCTGAAATCATGTCCCCTCTCCATATAATGCCTTTCAATATAAACCCAGAATTTTATAATAGTGAGTTTTAAATTAGTATCTTGTGTTAAATTCAAAGTGTTAGTATTTAACATGATAAAACGAATATAATATTGTATGACTGAATTGAGAATTAACTCTATGCCTCGTCTAATTAAGACCGTAGTTTGTAAAAGCGTTAACGAAGGCATTAATAAAATTATGTATGGTATGTAAGCTTTTCGAAAGTAGGTCACGCGTACGACTCAAGCAGGAAAAGGAAAGTTATGCTTTCAATTGTTTCACTGGTTGTTTCTGTTTAGCTCCAATTTACTATAGACAAAGTGAATATCGGTAACTTCACGGAAAACTGTAGAGATATAAATGTTTTATAAAAGTGAAAAGTTGAACAATTTTATGCTTTGAGCGGGATCCCCACACGGCTTTCCGAGCCAGACGGGTGCATTACGAATTATGCCACACAAGGCCACTAGCCAAAGCATCGAATCTTTCAACCAGGGGGGGTAATTCGACCAATTTGAGAGAGATGATGGAGATCTCTCTATAACATCGCCATCCGTCGCTTTTGACGTGCCCCTACTTGACAAGTGGCGATAACCCTAGAACATCGCAACTTCGCCAATCCGGTCGCGCTTAATTTGCGTCCCATTTGTATGTGACGGCATAGATAACAGGCGCATACTTAACTTGACCGGGGAGTGCGTGAAATTAGTCAGTTACCTACGTTTCGTTCAGACAGAAATTCATATGCATGAATAGCCTTTTGGACAATAATTATCGCCTTCGTATTTCCAAAATTGAGATGAGATATGTCACATGAACCTCACCGCATTTTAATGACAGTTCAAGGGCAACATCACTGTTATCTAAAAGAGATTTGACGTTTGGCGATATCTTAAACGGCATTCTCGAATTAGGTTCCAGTTGCTTAATTTCTAAATGTCTTAGGCCGGCTTTATCGGAAGATGGCGCTACGATGCCGTGGGGACGTGGATTCAAATCCCAGTCAAAGTTTTTTTTTGTTTTTCGCTATTATACATATAACGATAAGACGTTACTAGTTCATTAAACATTGAATGTAGGGATGTATTGGATTTCCTCATAGAAGCTGCCAATTGCACGTTACATACAGCCTGTTACCGGCATTTATTAAAACTGATAATAATATGATCCATTAGTAATTGTTTGCATGTATTAGCAAATCAGAATTATGTAAATTAACTGCACAATTATTTTTTTTAAATCCGCACATTCAATGTAGTGGGTGTAAACTGTACAGGGTAATTGTCGTTACTCATATCACGCTGTCATTTAACACTCACTTTTCAATTTACTTTACTGTACATTACTGGCAATTAAAATTTTGTTAGAAAGTTAATAAAGCCTGAATTTATGTTAAAGTTAACATAAATTCAGGCTTTATTCACTTTAGTATGAAGATGTCACTTGGACAACGGGGACAGAGTAAACAGCACAAAAAAGTTGATTCACCCACTTAATTAAATTAAGGTCATGGATACGTTAAAGATCTATGTTACTTTACTCTACTTTAAGAAACGCCTACTTGGCGGTAACACACTGTATAATAATAATAACAATAATTTATTTCCACAATAACATCTTTACAAAGATTTCTTATAATAGAACTCTACTCCCTAAATAGGTACAAGACCTGTACTATAGGATAAGCAGCGCTCCTCCCCCAAAATGTATTGTTTGATGTTCAACAGTGGTTGACAAGTGGATAAGTAGTTTACATAACTATAAAATCTTGGTAATATAATAATATATATAAAAAAAGGTTTTTATCTCACGTAAAAATTGTCAAGCACGGCCCGACATATTTTGAACTCGTACGGAGGTCTTCATCAGTCCATCTAGCACAACTTGGCTTCGCGACATAGCATCGCCCGTCACTCTCTCACAGTACTGTGAAGATAAAGACCGGTAATATATCTCGTGCGAGAAAGAATCGCGTGTCACACTTGTGCTAGAGGTGCAGGGGCTCATTATAGAGCTCTTCACTCACGAAAGCTCCATATGAGTTCAAAACATGTCGGGCCGCTCCTGACAATTATTAAGTGAGTTTGAACTGTTTTTATAATTATCAAAGATGTCTCACGATACTTTTAATAATGTAATAATATATTCTTAAATTAGGAATAAAAATATTAAATTAATAAATAATAAGTAAATAACAGACAACCTCACACAAATCGATCTAGACCCAAATTAAGCTAAAGAAGGCTTGTGTTATGGGTACTAGACGACGATATATATACTTATATAGATAAAAATATACTTAAATACATAAAACAACCATGACCCAAGCACAAATATTCGTGTTCATCACACAAATATTTGCCCAGGCCGGGATTCGAACCCGAGACCGCCAGCTCAGTAGGCAGGTCTCTACAAACTGAGCGAACTGCATCGTCAATATATATTAATTAACAACACCAATTTATGTAACGAAAGTTACCAATATCGTTTTTATGACTAGCTTTCGTTATACAAAGGACACGACAGTGTTGTTTTTATTAAGCTTTTAACTATGTAACGTCGACGTCGCGTTTGGCGCAATTTGTAGACCTGCCTACTGAGCCGGCGGTCCCGGGTTCGAATCCTGGCCTGGACAAATATTTGTGCACTCGAATATTTGTGCCTGGGTCATGGTCGTTCTCTGTATTTAAATATATAAATCTATATAAGTACGTATATCGTCGTCTAGTACCCATAACACAAGCCTTCTTGAGCTTAATTTGGGACTAGATCGAAGCCTGAGGTTGTCTGATGTTTATTATTAATATTATTTTAAATGTATTATTATATGTATATATTATTATATTATAAATGTTTTTTGAAAGCGACTCATTTATCACAGTAAGAAAAAAACACACTTCAAACACACCGCGCCGATAGAATAGACAGTTGAGTGATTGCAAATATTGCATTCAGTTCCGTCGGCAAATGTAATAAAAGTGATTTTAATAACATTTATCTTATCGTACCGATAATGATACGATAAAAATGGAAGTTGAGCTATGAAAACATTATATTAATTGATATCAGGTTGGATTTATTCAAAAACTGATAAGATAAGGGATTCTACAATCGTTAGTAAAATTATCGTTAGGGGTTTAATAATACAATTTTCGTAACAATGTTATACAGATATCAATGTGTGTGTTGGTTTTAAATGGCATGTTTGGTACAACAATGTAAATGTTTTTAAATGGCTGTAATATCTATTTTTTTTAAAACCCATAATTCCGCTATTTTGAAGAAAAAACTTTTTTTTTTTACTAAAATATTATATTTATCTCTCCCGAGAATCGGATATCAGAACATACGAAAAAATGCTTACCAAGTTCAAATGGAGCAGCTTCGCTCGAGACGCTTACTTGATCGGTCAATTTAACTCATTAAAAACGTCTACATTAGGCCTGAAGCCTATCCCTTACAGTAAATTTTGTAAGATAAAGTCTAAAGTATACTAGTTATACCAAATCGTGAGTAAACCACTTATTTTATGCCCTATAAGAGACATTTTCAAAAAACATGTACATAGTTGAAGGCTTTATAAGAACAAAATTACGATCGCTTCTTTTGTGTTACGACAGTTACTCGTAACATATATGGGTAACTATCGTAACAGAAAGCAATCAATTAAGTTTTGTTTTAATTAAAGCCCTTAACTATGTACATGTTTTTTGAAAATGACTCATAATTCTTTGATTTTAAGGTTAGGATGAAATCCCTGCTAAGTGCTACGACGTAGCATACCGCAGACATCGCTACGCAACAACCGTAGCGAGCTACGTATTGTAGATTAACCTTAGCAATATCGTATCGAGTTGAAATTTTAACAATTTACGTTTACACGAGTTCGAAACTATCTATTACCGTGCAAAGCATTATAAACTTTCCGCACCTACAACGACGGTTTAATACTGTAGTAGAACCTAGTACTAGAACAAAGTAAATAGTTTTATGCAATAAAGTCGCTTTTCCGTCAAACTCTTCCATTTTAATTAGGTACAAGCATGCGACCACAGAATTTCGGAACGTGTAAAATGTTTTTAATAAAAGGTGCATGTTTCGTAACCGAACTACGCGATTCACGGAAATTTTCATTCATCTTCATAATTCACTTGAATTATTTACCTTTATGACTTATATTTGGTTGAGATAAAAAAATGACGAATACCTACTCGTATTGATAGTGACCGAATGAAAAGGGTAGTGTGATTCGATAACATTCACATATAACGATTTAAATCAAATACCAGCCGTATCGGCCAATATGGATGATATAATTATAATACATAGAATAGACATGTTGACAATTTTTTTTGAGGATGTCAATCGATTCTATTTTTTATTGTGATGAAATGTCTATATAGGACTTAAACTGCTCTAAAAGTCAGAAATGACCGTCAAAGTTCAACATTCCTATGTAGCGCTATAAACACTCCATACAAAAGGCGTCCAGGCTAGTGATGTCACAGGCTGGTATAGGTACCAATAATTAAGAAATTTGCCATTTTCACCGTGAACAAGTGCGTTTAAGTTCATAGTTAATTATTGTTTTGCAAAATTACGAGGATTCTGAAAACATTTTCAAATTTTATTTTGTATTAAAAAATTATCATAAAATTTGCGTACCTTTGAATTCACATATTTCCAAATAAGATTTATTTTTCTGGATTTTTTTCTTTGTTTCGTGCATGATATATGTAGCTAATTTTATTCATATAACTACAGTACGCTGTAGAATTCAACATCAGTCAACATGTCTATTTTTATTGGAATTGATGTGCCTAGCATATGGCACGTTTTCAATCAAAAGTCCCTACTTTCGCGACTTGTCGCGCGACGTTAGATACCCGTCACTCTCTCAAATAATCGCACAGAAAGAGATGGATAGTTATCTCGCACGAGTAATAGAGTCGCATATGACAGTTATGCCAGAGGTGCAGAGACGACACTGAGCGGTGTTTTTTTAACGTTGTTATTTCTATAATTTAGGTTTGTTTATTGTCTTTGTATCATTCTTTATTAGAATTTAACGTAGGGCGATGTGGTCGCTCAGTGACAATGCCCTTTTAATAAAAAAATATATAAAGGGACAGCCTTACACTAATCAACCTAGACCCAAACTAAGCAAAGCTTGTACTATGGGTACTAGACGACGATATACCTACATGTATAGATAACATCCATGACCCAGGAAGAAATAATCGAGTTTGTCATACAAAATATATGTCCTGGCCGGGATTCGAACCCAGGACCGCCGGCTCAGTAGACAGGTGCACTACAAATAGCGCCAACCGCGTCGTCAAATGATATTTTTACATAATTTTGGTTACATACATGCGAATGCCCGCTGTTGCAGCGCCCTCAGACACACGACAAGCAAAGTCGTGGCAAGTTACTAGCTAGCCCAGACAGGACAGTGATCTTTTACAATCCTATTACCTTCCCTTAGTGCTTAAGCTTTAACTTTGCAGACAGCAGTTTACAAAGAAAATATCCTCGTTACTTTGCTCGACGATCGGTTAAATGTGTTTATAGTGGCTAGACGGACACGTCTGCACGCGCGTACATACATATACAGGGTGGAACGGTTCTAAAGACTGGGCTGGCGGGGTAGTGTCATCTGAGTGTAACAGGGTAGTGTCATCTCACTGATCTACAATAGACCTATTATAATTGTAAAGCTGGATTTAAATGTAAAAAAGTCATCCAAATAAAATATTTTAATATCTGTGACAACAACCTTACTAATTCAAAGGTTTTATTTACATTTTAAATTGACACCTGCCTTTAACTTAAGCGATGTTCAAAAGATGTTAGGGTTGATATGTGTACATTTTTACACTAATGTTTAACAAACTGTATTTCAAAAAGGGATAGAAATATTTACATACCTAGTTCATTGGTGAAAAATGAAGTAAGTACTCAGTCTGAATTATTCCATATTTTCTTAAGGGTCCCTCGATCTGTTCCACCCTGTATATCACTAGGAATCGGATGATAGTACGGTAGGACTTTAGACAGCTATGGAGTCGATATTAACATTTTAATATAATTCAAACTCATACTCATAATTTCTTTCCAATCTGCTTTTATGATTGTGGTTAACATTAAATGACTAAAATTGTAAATAAAACAAAATTTGTACAATAATACATACTTACTCCTAGATTTAACAATATTAATTGACGACACATAAATGGATATTCGTCAATATAGAACCCACTTTACTCCAGAAAACATGGAAAAAATCGCGAATGTTTACGTATTTTATGATGACAAAAATAATGTTTTCACAAATCAGGTATTCGCTTATTCTTCTGGCTTTGTCCTTGACTATAAAACTCAAATTGCGAATTAAATATATTTATGAGTATGAGTATGAATTCCATTTTAATGTTAATATCGGCCCCATAGCTCTCTAAAGTCTTATGGTGCTATCAGAAGCCTATACCGGGTGGAATATTTGTATGGGCCCTGGAGGGGAACTACCTTAAATCCTTTAGTTAGCTCATTTTACTGAAAGGAAACATTCCTTTATTTTTAAAAAGAAACAAAACTGCATTCAAAGATTTTCCAAAAATTGGCTTGCCTCAAGCGGGAATCGAACCAATTAAAAATTAAAAAAATAAACCCTCGATATTTTATTTCACGAGTCAGTAGGATTATTGTTTTTAGTAGGTTTTTAGTTCTAGTGATTAAATAAATAATTTTATCGAGACAATCCTAGATAATGTTAGAATCCATACATTCACGCAAAGAATAGGTAAAAAAAATGTATTTTAGCCTTGCCACTGCAAAAATATTACAAATAGAGGTAACTTTGGGATTATTTTCTATCGAGCGAAATTTATGCAATCATGTTGCTGTAAACGTATTTATAATCGCAAGATCCTTAAATATGACATATATGTTTGGTATAATCTTCAAACACTGCTTAATATGTTTACGACTCATTCCAAAATGAGTGAGTTCGGCGTCTACTGGAAGAAGAGCGTCTTAAGTTAAGTTTGCACCTCGTAACTATGACGTCGCGTACGAGGTCCAAATTTAACGTAACCGGGTTATGCAAATCGGGGTTTTGTTCTCGACTGTTTTGTCCTCCAAAATTTACCAATCTTTACGATTTTAGAAAATGAATGGTAAGGAAATGTTCTGTATCGTACCGTATCGTCTTTTGCGCAAATTATGATAGAATCTGTGCAGTAGGACGCGCGTTTGCGGCGGAATTTCGGGCAATAAACAGGTCAACCAATTTGATTCCTAGGCCATTTCGTACCTTGTCACAGTGAACGCCAATATGAAAGCTGCTGGAGATTTCATATCATTGTCATTGTGACAAGGTTCTATAGCGGCCTAGAAATCAAATTGGTTGACTGTACATTAATTTTATAATAATAAGCGCAAAATCGAAACGGTCCGATACGTAACGTCTGAATAATGTACACGACTTGTATATGCATTGTAAAATGTCCGTAGCCGTATGTCAACAACCATCAACAACCAAATTAAAAACATTATTAGTCGGAATACTACTCGATCCTTGGTTCTTCTTCTGAAATAATTATTGAAACATAGAAAATAACTTTTATGTCTTATCTATACATAAATAGCTGGAGACTATGTGATATTTTTGGCTTCCTTATGCGAAAATTTGTAGAATACTTAGCGCCGTCTTCTCTTTGTCTATATATCAGTGATACTCGATGACTAAGCGTCAGTTACCGCAAAATGCCGGGGGACGAAGAGCAACTTGTCGAGCTCGCGCAGTAGTGACGTCAAATACTGCCGTGTTACAGTAAAAGGTCGTATCTTTATACGGATGTCATAGTAAGATACGTCCTTTTACCGTAGCATGGCAGAATAAGTCTTTCGGACCACTCTGAATTTCGAAGCACGTAACGTGCCATTCCCCTCACTCTCGTGTTAAGTTATGTATTTGAATGAATGGGACGCTAGACGAACTTCGAGTTAAAACTTAAAATTCCAGAGTAACCCGAGTGTCGAACTTTTTCTTAAAATAAAGATATTAGTGGTATCGCAGGAGGCTTGAATAACGGAATAATGCAGCTAATCTTTGTTAGAAAATAGGAAATGTCAACGCGTGTATTTTTTTACAAGCTTTTATATAGTCGTTGCTTTTATTTAACTTGCATTGTATGTTTAAAGTATGTTTGTTCGGGTGAAATCTTGCAACTCAATTTTGAAGCAGATATCGTCAACCGATTGAGCTGAAATTTTGCATACTTACTTAACTTTCATGACAATACAATAATATGGTACCATGGGGCTGATCTGATGATGGAGCCGGAAGGTGGCCATAGGAAGTCTATAAAAAAAAAGTAATCCTACCGAGCTTGGGCTCCTTAGAATCGTCTCAGTGAGCATTTGATGGATATCCAAAGGAAAGTACAGTCGGTTATAAAAGCTGGCCACTAAAATGTCATTTTTGACAGAAACTTATTACTACTATTGCTACTTTCATCAAAATTTCAACCTTGTATAGGTATTGAAGGTACTTCTGATGTATCGCTATATGAACGTGGTTGTGTTCACTACTTTGATTAAAAAGGCACCATTTTTCCTTTAAGTTGTAAATTTGGTATATTTTGATACCTATTACTATACTAATATACCATTATTGAAAGACACTACAACTAACATCTATACTATTATAAAATCCTAAATTTGTATTGAAAATTAATTTTCTATGGAGGGAGGTCATGATTTCAGGAAAAATCTCGATAGCGTGATGCAGGATCGTCATTTGTGTAAAGTGTAATATACTGCCGGTCGATGAGAGGGTATCGTTTCAGATAGCATTGGAACAGTTTGACACGTGTGAGTTTAAAGTCCCTGTGACTAACCCACGTTTGCGTAGAAAGGTGGCTAAGGAAATATTGATTTTACCTAGAATGGTCAATTATTATGGAAAGAGATCCAGACCTTATCTTGTCCCTAAGATATACAACAATATACCACTAGATATCAGAAAAAGTACGAGCAAAAATGTATTTAAATCAAAACTAAAAAAACATTTAAATGTAAATTTAAGCTAAAAAAAAAAAAAAGAAAAAAAAAAAAAAAAAAAAAAAATTTAAATAATTCGATATAAAATGCTTGCTGGAAAATGCGAGGCCGCCCACCCACTTAATATAAGTTTAAATGTATGAGCGGCTTTCCTGGGATGCTCTGAACCTTCGGTGCTTTGTGAAGCTCGGCCTTCGGCTTCGCATTAAGTTACTTCGACTTATATTAAGTGGGTGGGCAACTTTCTTGGGACGCTCCGCCCCTACGGTTCGGCCTCGCATTAAGTTACTTCGATTTATATTAAGTGGGTGGGCGGCTTATTTCTTGGGATGCTCCGCACCGACCGACGGTGCTACGCGGAGCTCGGCCTTCGGCCTCGCATTAAGTTACTTCAACTTATATTAAGTGGGTGCGCGGCTTCCTTGGGACGCTCCGCACCTTCGGTGCTACGCGGAGCTCGGCCTGCGGCTCGCATGAAGTAACTTCAACTTATATTAAGTGGGTGGGCGGCTTTCTTGGGACGCTCTGCACCTACGGTGCTACGCGGAGCTTGGCCTTCGGCCTCGCATTGAGTTACTTCAACTTAAATTAAGTGGGTGGGCGTCTTCCTTGAGACGCTCCGCACCTTCGGTGCAACGCGGAGCTCGGTCTTCGGCCTCGCATTAAGTTACTTCAACTTATATTAAGTGGATGGGCGGCTTCTTTGGGACGCTCCGCAGCTACGGTGCTACGCGGAGCTCAGCCTTCGGCCTCGCATTAAGTTACTTCAATTTATATTAAGTGGGTGGGCTTTTTCCTTGGGACGCTCCGCACCTACGGTGCTACGTGGAGCTCGGCCTTCGGCCTCGCATAAAGTTACTTTAACTTATATTAAGTGGGTGGGCAGCTTCTTTGCGACGCTCCGCACCTTCGGTGCTACGCGGATCTCGGCCTGCGGCCTCGCATTAAGTTACTTCAACTTATATTAAGTGGGTGGGCGGCTTTCTTGGGACGCTCCGCACCTACGGTGCTACGCGGAGCTCGGCCTTCGGCCTCGCATTAAGTTACTTTAACTTATATTAAGTGGGTGGGCGGCTTTCTTGGGACGCTCCGCACCTACGGTGCTACGCGGAGCTCGGCCTTCGGCCTCGCATTAAGTTACTTCAACATATATTAAGTGGGTGGGCGGTTTCTTTGGGTCGCTCCGCACCTTCGGTGCTACGCGGAGCTCGGCCTGCGACCTCACATTAAGTTTCTTCAACTTATATTAAGTGGATGGGCGGTTTCCTTGGGACGCTCCGCACCTACGGTGCTACGCGGAGCTCGGCCTTCGGCCTCGCATTAAGTTACTTCGACTTATATTAAGTGGGTGGGCGGCTTCCTTGGGACGCTCCGCACCTACGGTGCTACGCGGAGCTCAGCCTTCGGCCTCGCATTAAGTTACTTCAATTTATATTAAGTGGGTGGGCTTTTTCCTTGGGACGCTCCGCACCTACGGTGCTAAGTGGAGCTCGGCCTTCGGCCTCGCATAAAGTTACTTTAACTTATATTAAGTGGGTGGGCAGCTTCTTTGCGACGCTCCGCACCTTCGGTGCTACGCGGATCTCGGCCTGCGGCCTCGCATTAAGTTACTTCAACTTATATTAAGTGGGTGGGCGGCTTTCTTGGGACGCTCCGCACCTACGGTGCTACGCGGAGCTCGGCCTTCGGCCTCGCATTAAGTTACTTTAACTTATATTAAGTGGGTGGGCGGATTTCTTGGGACGCTCCGCACCTACGGTGCTACGCGGAGCTCGGCCTTCGGCCTCGCATTAAGTTACTTCAACTTATATCAAGTGGGTGGGCGGTTTCTTTGGGACGCTCCGCACCTTCGGTGCTACGCGGAGCTCGGCCTGCGACCTCACATTAAGTTTCTTCAACTTATATTAAGTGGATGGGCGGTTTCCTTGGGACGCTCCGCACCTACGGTGCTACGCGGAGCTCGGCCTTCGGCCTCGCATTAAGTTACTTCGACTTATATTAAGTGGGTGGGCGGCTTCCTTGGGACGCTCCGCACCTACGGTGCTACGCGGAGCTCAGCCTTCGGCCTAGCATTAAGTTACTTCAACTTATATTAAGTGGGTGGGCGTCTTCCTTGGGACGCTGCGCACCTTCGGTGCTACGCGGATCTCGGCCTGCGGCCTCGCAATAAGTGTAGTGAACGTATGATATTGTGTTTACGCGTGCGAAGCCGCGGGCAAAAGCTAGTACGTATATAAACGCAACAACACGAATAGCCAACAATCCAACAATCATTCAGTAAAACCAACAATGAGTGACGCATTGTTGGTTGCGTACGAATCGACCTATATCGAGGGTTATAAACGAGTAGCCCCATTTCTCCCCCTT
Organism: Apotomis turbidana; assembly: GCA_905147355.2. Classification (NCBI taxonomy): domain Eukaryota; kingdom Metazoa; phylum Arthropoda; class Insecta; order Lepidoptera; family Tortricidae; genus Apotomis; species Apotomis turbidana. Next base: position 52,562,088 of record LR990280.1, on the reverse strand, counting down.
CTATAAATATAAATATCGGGCCTGTTTAGCAGATAATTCGTTTACTTACACATAAATGGATACAGAACGGTACGTCCACGGGCAAAGAAAAGGCCACCAGAAAGGACTATGCGTGCGTTTGTTTGCAGTTGGTTTTTTAGTTGTTTTATTTTTATTTTAAGATCGGGGGCTCCAGTGTAATATACCAACGACCTATTCCACTTGATAACGTAACTAGGTGGTAACATTGGCACATACTTTTGCAATGCATACAATGGTAGACAATAGGCGGTCTTATCGCTAAAGAGCGATATCTTCCAGACAACCTTTGGGTAGCGGAGAAAACAAAATTAAGCAGAAAATAGTAGGTACGTGGTGAGATAAGAACTACGAAGCACTTAAAGGCAAATGGGCGTTTATTTGTAGTCACATCTTTTTATACCATGAAAAGACGTGACCCTACTCGCTAGAGTCGCTAGCGACAGCGTAAACGATTTGTATGGAGAATAGTTCAGTGCCCCTAGCGGTTACTTTGTAGAACTACAATTCTCCATACAAATTGTTAACCGCAATCGCTAGCGAGTGTGGTTATTGTGAGCTCATGGTAAGGGTACAGAGTACTTACAGAATGTGCATTTGAACCTCTTAAAAGAAAAAAGTGAGCTAAAGTTTTGTACTTATGATAAAATATTTTGCAATGCATCACTAAAGCCACAATATATTTTACATATTGGGTCGAAAGTAGTACAAACTATTTCGAGTAAGAACTTCTCAGTATTCTTAGATAAAAGACTACGTACACTTTTCGTATCTCTGAAAAAAAAAACCCAGAAATTGGACTGAGCTTTTATCAATTGTCAAGCAAAATAACGTGCTTCAGTCAAATAAATAGTTCACTGTAATTACAAATCCGTGCATTACCCAGACATTGCTAGTTGTTAGTATAACTTACAAACTACGTAAACAACTTAATAAACTAAGGTTAGCTTGGCGACAATATAAACAATTAGTCCAGTGCAATAGAAATAACCGTTGTTTAGCTTTGGCTCTACGTTACCTACTAACTGACAAATTAACTTGTTTAGTAAGTAACAGAATAACTTGTTTACTAACAGATTAACTTTTTTTACAAATAATTGCAGATTTTAAATTGTTTACTGAAAATGTTATGAGATGGCGATAATTTTTATGTCGGGTTATTTATATCCGTCGCTTGATTTTATTATCTAAGTAATTAACTTTTGGATGCCGTTTCAACTAGCGCACTCCCATACAAGCAATTGTCGACATCAATAAAAATAAATATGATGCTCCTTTACATTATCTCAAAATTCAAGTTTAAGTTCAACCTGTTAAAGGAGGCCTCTTAGCCATGGCCGTTATGACATCCACTACCGTTAGTCGGTTTATCTTAATAAATGAAAATAAAGATTGTACACTATAATCTTTCTATAGATTCTATTTACCACATTTTTATTTTTGTAAATATAATATTGACACTAATGTAAATTATGAATATACTGCTACACATTACATTTTCCTTTCATAATTTACCTTTGTTGTTGTGTCAATATTTATAAAGCCTTTGTACGTTTATCGTAAAAGTCACATTAAACAGAAGTTAAAAACATATGAATGACACTTTTTACCTTACTGCTGTAAAAAAAAGAGGGGATATCATTCTTCGCGGACAGAGTTCCGACTAGTTATAAACATAACAGTATAGATGTTTACCAACGCTGCTTTGTATACATACGTATACAGCGTGTATATTTGATATAACCGCAAATTGAAGCCAGACGGAGATTAGTGCTATAATCTGATATATATAACAATTATTAATTTAGCGTTAACTGCCAAAGCGTAATAAATTTTTGAAAATTTTCTGAGCAGCAATGTATGGCGTAATTATTACAAGTGACAGTTGTGACATCACGATGTTAAGTGTCAACAAACAACAACAACCAAATACATTGCGTGCTGAATTATTTTATATGAAAAAGAAAAACGATTTTTAAATATTTTACAGATCAATATATTAATAAGTGCCCATACTAAGACCTCGTAAAGTTTGCAGTTATATCAAATATACACGCTGTACGCTGTATGTACGTTAGCGTTAAAAAAAAAAAAAAAAAAAAAACCCATACCTCGGCGACGCCCCGGCGTCAGGAGCAAGGACGCGGGATCTGGCGGCCATCCAGCATGTTGTGGAACTTACGTAGTCTAGGAATAGGAAAACCTAAAGTAAAGTTCATAATTAGGGGAACTAACTTGACAGTTCATTGCACACGAATGTTGCCACAGTTTCGCTAGTGTTGTTAGTATAGATATTTGAAAACCCCAGTTTATACCAGAGGTATGGTAAAAACAGCATTATTGTGTTTGATGTCAAACTAATATTTTTATTAAGTACACAAAATAATAATTTAAAAAAATCGGTTGGACATCACTAAAAACGCTGTCCGCCATTTTGTTTTTTGACTGTTCGAACCATTGCATACACTTACTTTAGCGGCAAACCCATAGCTTGGCGACGCTTCATTTCACACGAATGCTGCCACAGTTTCGCTAGTGTTGTTAATCATCATCATCATCATCATCATCAGCCCGTATCTATCCACTGCTGAACTAGGGCCTCCTCGTGCATTTTCCATTCACTGCGATTCCGGGCCGCGTGCATCCACTTTCTTCCTGCGACCCCAACTATGTCGTCTCTCCATCTAGAGGGGGGCTGCCCACGCTTCTTTTTCCCATTCGTGGTTGCCACTCCAGTATCTTTTGAGACCAGCGTCCGTCTTCTCGCCTACATACACGCCCCGCCCATCTCCATTTTAGAGTAGTGTTGTTAATATCGATATTTAAAAATCCGATTCATACCAGAGGTTTAGTTAAGCAGCATTATTGTGTTTGATATCAAACTAATAATTTTATTACACAAAATAATAATTAAAAAAAATCGGTTGGAATTAAAAATACTTACCTCGAAAGAACTTCATTTTAGGACATCACTAAAAACGCTGTTGGCCATTTTGTTTTTTGACTGTTCGAACCATTATATACACTTACGTTTTAGCGGCAAACCCCTATGGGCGATGCGCCGGTGTCAGGAGTATGGACGCGGCATCAGTACCCTCACCATGACTTAACGTGACAGTACTCGCTAGCGACAATATAAACGATCAGTACGGAGAATACTACAGCGCCCCTAGGGTTACTTTGTAGAACTACAATTGGCCGTACAAATCGTTTTCGGATTTCCTAGCGAGTACTGTCACTGTAAACTCGTGGTACGGGCACTGGTGGCCGTTCAGCTTGCTGCGGACCTTACGCAATCTTGTATATATCGAAACCTATTCTCGTCACTTGTCACCGATTTAATGTGTTATGGTTTATGTTTATTTTTGGCTAATGTGAAACATCTGAAGACGTTTTGACGTAAGGATCGTTGAATGGATACAGATGTAACTTGACTTTACGCCTATAGATCATGTCACCCTATCATAGGAATTAAGTAACTTTTGTCATATCTGATATATATGACAATTACTATGGTCGCGTTGGTATATGATAAAGCATTTGTATTTTCTTACATTAATAATGTGCACAATGTGTATGTGGCTGACGAACCAGTAAACATATAGTATGATCCGCCATTCCACTCCGCAAACTTTTTGAAACTAGATTGTGACTAATCGGTCTCATTGCAACTAGTCTAAATAATTTTTATTTCACAACTTAACTCGACGTTCATGTACCTAATCCAATCGTTACTGTTTTCTTGGAACTCAATAGCCACTTTTTTAACAACTGTTTTAGAGCATTTCAATAAAAGTTTGCATAAAATTAAGACCACAATTAAAGTTCAATAATAAAATCCTATTTCGTAACCAATTATTTCAGTCATTTTATATCAATGTTATTAATAATCTGAAATCATTGTATTGGAAATAACTTTAATTAAACTTACTTTTGTACTTACAAACTTTTTTAGACATGATCTTTAAATAAGTCGGAAAGTTTTATTTGAATGTCCAGGAAAAACAACGTTCTCCTTTAAGACTTGTCTAACCAAAATCTTCCAAGTATCAATCAATTGGTTTAGTTATATGCTTCTATTAAATAAACCTTTCAATGATTACTTGGCCATATCAATATCACCTAATACAGCTGAAATAACTTAATGCCATAAGTGGTTATAAAATAAATATGTTAAAGGTAATCTAATTAAGCTTGTCCAATATCCAATTGTCTATGCATTCGGTTCACTATTAAATATTATATACAATGTGTTACCGCCAAGTAGGCTTTTCTTAAAGTAAAGTAAAGTAACGTAGGTCTTTAACGTATCCATGACCTTAATTTAATTAATTAACTTAAATTCAGGCTTTATTAACTTTCTAACAAAATTTTAATTGCCAGTAATGTACAGTAAATAAATTGATAATTGAGTGTTAAATGACAGCGTGATATGAGTAACGACAATTACGCTGTACACCCACTACATTGAATGTTCGGATTTAAGAAATTTAATTGTGCAGTTAATTCACATAATTATGATTAGCTAATATATGCAAACAATTACTAATGGATCATATTATTATCAGTTTTAATAAAAGCCCGCATGCCGGTAACAGGCTGTGTACAAAAAGAGTTATCATCATATGTTTCCCACGGTGACTTGGGTGAATTCCTAAATAATAAATATGTATGCGTTTTAAGATTGTTTTTAGCTTTTAAACAAAGCAATTAATCCCAATTCCGAACTAAATACCTATTAAATTTTCGAAGCGCAATTTGATAAATCCTACAGAATATTCCAAACCACTTTTAATACATCATTTTCAACGAATAACTTTTCACTCGCGAATCTCGCGATGCACCATTTCTAAAGCGCTCACACGGGTTGTAATAAGTTGTTCTCAATAAAGTTTCCTTCCAGGCGAAGAATTCGAGGATAAAATTGTAACGGGTAGATATGATGCCTCGACAGGGGCGAGATATGATTCGTACAGTGTCAGAACCCTTGTGAGTTCTTTATTGTTTATACAGTGACCGTCTCATTTACGCACTCGCTAAACGATTAGTACGGATAATTGTAGTTCTACAACGTGACCGCTAGGGGCGCCGTACTATTCTTCATACAAATCGCTGTCGCTAGCGAGTACGGTCACATTACTTGCATTAGAGGCATTCTATCTTCGTCCTCCGGGTAGGCAAGCACTTGTGACTCCTCTGGTGTTGCAGGTGTTTATGGGCGACGGTAATCGCTTTCCATCAGGCGATACGTTTGCTCATTTGCCCCCTATGACATAAAAAAAAAAAAAAAATAACTCATTGTAAGGGCCAGTGGACGCTCGAGTTGATTCCGGTTTCACACGAGGGCAGAGCAGTGAGGCAGACCAGTAGGACAGAACAGTTTTGAAGGACAGTGGCGTTAAGAAATAGGACAGTCAAATCCGAGAAAGCTGGTGGGGAAGCAACTGCCCCGAAAAAATAGACCAGCGAGCTATCAACTGTTCTGCCTTGGTTACTGTCAAGACAGTACTATGCATTCAAACAGTAGCAGTACTGTGCTGTCCACTGTTCGGCCTCACTATTCCATAGGCGTATTTAGGGGGGTGGCCGGGAGGGACGTGCCCACCCCAGTACGGTCTAGTGCCCACCCCAGGATTTTGGGTTACCTATAGAAATTCAAGGCTTCATCAGGCCCCGTCTGAAAAATTATCTTAGATACACCAATGCACTATTCTGCCCTCTGGTGAAACCGGCATGAGGCGACTTTCATGTTAAGCAAATGCAATCTTACCAGGTGACCGTGTCGTTTTCCATAACTTTTGTAAATAAATGTGGTTTATTAAAAGTCTACTGTGTTCAGTTTTTAACTTCCTAATACTTGATAATTATTTACAAAGGCAAGTTGTTACTTAACACCTACTAACAGTTTCCCTGGCATAGGTTGATTAGCACATTGCTCGTAGAACCGCCTACCGTTGGGGCTGAAAGGTTTTTGAATGACAAGAAGATGCAGAGATAGTGCCATCTGATGGTAGATTTTTTTTTGTGTGCTGATCACGCCGCAACATCCGGCGATGGAATTTAACAAATTTTGGTACAGGGGTCTGCACATTCTAAATAGGTTTTGAATGCTTTTGACCCTACTACGGTAAAGAGAAACAAGATTACTCGGACCTTCTAGCCGAGAATAAAACTGAGTGACGAGTGAAGTGCCGTTTCAGAGAATTTCCGGAAACTTTCCTTATTTTGTATGGGAAATGTTCTCGAGAATGGCACTCTCTAGTACCGATATATAGGATGCCTCAACGCAAGCTCACTTATTTAGCAGCGTACTCGTAAACTTCATTCATATGTTATCAAGTTCATTTAAACACATTTACCTCGTGACAATATAATCACCTGATGATAACCAACACACAAAAAATCCGTCACTACTCTTTAAAACCTCGTATCTAGTTGATATGATTCATGAACTTGCCTAAGTAGCTTCGTTGGAGTTGTTACATCATCGGCGTGAATAAGCGTATTCTGTGAAACATGAGACGCCCACGGCCTGTCTGATGCGTCACAATTGTCTAGAAATCGTTGACGCAATTTTTGACGTACGACTAAAGCGAGTTATAGTCTAACAGGGTGTTTTTCATTTCACGCCATATTTGCGGTTTTTAGTGGTATTAATTTATTTTACTGGCAACGAATAAATTTTGGTTACTGATGTTGAAAGTCAGTGAATGTCACTAATGTTTACAAGAGGAAATAGGACTAAATATTCCGCTTTCAAGTAATATTTGCATTATATAGTCAAAACTATACACGCCTTACCTGAGACTATTTAGGAAGAAGAAAATAAAACGAAATAAAAAATACATTACTAAAATACCTTTACAGTATTTAATTTATTTAAATTGATTATTGTATTATGTGCCTAGTACCTATCCTATGTAGTAGTGTGTTGGAATAGTAGGGCCTCGTGCAGGGTCCGTCCGGATTGTTACTACCGTCTTGCCTACTAACCCAACCCAACCCAACTTCGCATTGTTGTGTTCCGGTGTGGGGGTAAGACTCAAACGAGCAAACGTATCGCCTGATGGAAAGCGATAACCGTCGCCCATAAACACCTGCAACACCAGAGGAGTCACAAGTGCTTGCCTACCCGGAGGACGAAGATAGAATGCCTCTATGCTAGTAATTTCACCGGCTATCTTACCCCCACACCGGAACACAACAATGCAAACATTGCTGTTTGGCGGTTTGCTGTGTGTAATATTGTCCATACTAATCTTTTAAGCTGTCGCTAGCGAGTATAGTCACGTTAACTCATGGTAAGGGAACAGAGAATGTCGCGTTGTCCCTTTTTCGCCGAGGTGACCCACGTTGGCGCCGAGTCGACGGGCATTCTCGGCGCCGTCTCGTCTAACAAGAAGCCCAGATAACCTCTTTGGAACGCACCCAGGGAATATTTTTTGCTTATTGATATAGGCCTCGAGGTCAGCACGAACGTTATGTTAATGGACTAACCCTATAGCGTAGGTAGCATAATTTGTCAATGTCGTTTAGTGTCTCGCGTTGAGCTAATAAAGCGCTATTGTCATATACGGGATAGTATCCTAAGGAGAATTCTAAGCTATTTTTAGGCGTCGGTAACGACGATTAATACCTATTAACAAATGACATAAACCAAAATAGGGAGAGATAAAAAAACTCGGAACTAATTTTATTGATAGTTACCTATTGTAAATTTCTTAACAAATTACAAGTGTACAAGTAAATGTAGGTAGCGCAATAGCTATAAAACATTAGTGAATAAGTAAAATATTAATAGCACAAGTCTTCACAATTAAGCTAAAGCTAATTTATAAACGATACATACAGGATGGCCCATTTTGATCGGTCTGTATGGGAAAGTTTTAAGCTATAAGACATACGAAGATCTGTTCTTAGGAACCATGTCATCGATTTTAATCAAAAGAAAAAATGCATTCTATCATTTAAAAAAAACCCGGACTCAGCTCAGGAATCGAACCCGGATGTTTTGAAAAATAAATTAAAGAGTATGAAAACAATGTATTTTATCCATTTCAGACATTATGTCTCACAGTAAAATTGCCTGCTTAAGACCTAGACAATTGATATCTAAGTAGAAATAATGTTAGTTTTATTTTTCACTTCGTCCGGGTTCGATTCCCGAGCTAAGTACAGTTTTTTTTTAGTTAAATTTATTAATGCAATTTTTATTTTCATTACAATCGATGACATGGTTCCTAAGAACAGATCTTCGTATGTCTTATAGTTTCAGACTTTCCCATACAGACCGATCTAAATGGGTCACCCTGTATATAATACACGAATATTCATAATTCATAATTCTTTATTGCATTATCATGTTGTACAATAAGATGTTACATTAATATGATTAACTTAGGGCACAGCAATTTACTTAGTGGTCGGTGTATAATATAGCGTTACTAAGTAGCGTACTCGTATACTTCTGTCATACATTATCAAGTTCGTTATTTAAGAGGCCTTTTCCTTTTAAAATTTATTTTTGTCATATTATGACAAATACCTATACTTATTGATAATTTTAACCAACTTTTTGAAGTGAATAATACTTTTCCCCGAATTTTAGGTAGTAACATAGCTATTTCATGCTTTCATTGCGTGCAGTCAAAAATAAGTTGAAAAAAATCCATTTTTCGCGTGAGTTTTGTCAATTTAGAGTAGGTAGTTTTTGAAACAAAAATTATCAATGAAAAACTGTAGGTTTCAAATATATACCAATAAATCCCAATAGCCCTGTTCTAGGTAGTAACATCAATAATATGTTACGAAACATGTCTGATGATAGAGAAAAGTGTCTAAAACAACAAGCATTTTAAAAGGAATAAGGCCTCTTAAACACATTTACCTCGTGACACTATATCGCCTGATCACAACCAAAACTAACTAAAATTTCTTTCACTATTGAAAACCTCGTATCTAGTTTGTAGATTGATACTGAGATACGAGCTTTTTTGAAGTAGGCGTTTGTTACTTGGTGAGTTTTGGTTGTTAACAGACAATTATGATTTAGAAGTTAAATATAGATAATGTTTTACATTAGCAATGAAATACAATATGGCCTCACTTATCATGGGCCGAAAATAGGCTTAACTGACGCGCGTTGAGGTTGAGGGCGTGGGCTTTAGAGAGATAATCAATAAGACACTGAAGATCTCTCTAACGCGTCGGGTCCAACCGAGCCGAACTCCATTTAATATTTACAGTCTAGGGATAACAACGTTTTTATGTGTCAGTGTTTTTTTTTTTTTATTGATCTACTATACTATTTTAAAGTTCTAGATTTGTACTGAAAATCAGTTTTAAATGGGGTTATGATTTCAGAAAATATCTTAATAACGCGATGCAGGATCGTCTTTTGCTTTGTATGGGTGCGCGGCGCCATGCAAGTCTGTCGCCATCTCTTGGTCGTAATTTCTTTGTTCACCCAGCACGCCGAAACGGCTGGACGAATTGTGTCACAAATGCCGTAGATTCTAATGGGATCACAAACAAAAAATCAGGGTATACAACCAAATAACTTGACAAGCTACAAAAATCCACGGAGACTTCAGTGTTCACGAAAGGGGGTTGGTTGAAACGCACGATAATGCCCAATTCTACTAACTCGCTGACTTTCGTAGTCTAAGCAACTGTTGATGAAATTCGAAACTTAAAAGCCAATATTTGCGTTATTATAATTTACCGCCCGAACGGATGGAAGCACAAATTGGTTTTAAATCCCAGTAACGTTGTTTCAGCTGCCACTCAATTTCGTCCAGGTACCGAACTCGCTAAAACCTGCCGATATCTATACCTACCCCGAAAATTGCAATTCGAGTGTTTTGGGAACCAATCCGGTTTTTATTCGATTTACCTTTGACATGGTCTGAGCTTCGTACAGTAGTCGAACACAATCTATCACATTCCAATATTTTTATTAATATGATCCAAGGAACGCGGCATGTGGTGTTGGTTTTGTAACGTTCGGGAGTCAAGGAATAATTACGGCACATGATCATCTTCAGTACAATTAATTTTATTGACAGACTCCTAATTGACAATACTGACATGTATTCTTTGATATTGCTAAACAGCCAACACTGCACTCCTCCCCACCAGGTTTATACTACAGTATCAAAAATTAAAACTAAACAACACTTCTGTATAAATAAAACTACTTCTAAAACCTGGGCTACTGCCACAGCCTAAACTGCCTGAATGGTCGTACTCGGAGTAGACGCCCAAGTAGGTACAGTCAACCGATTTGATTTCTAAGCCACTATAGAACCTTGTCACAATGACAATGATATGTGATTTCAACCGGCTTTCATATTGGCATTCACTGTGACAAGGTGCAAAATGGCCTAGGAATCAAATTGGTTGACTGTACACGAGCTGCATACGCGGTTATGCAGCCTATGTGTAGGGCTGCCATCTGTAAGTCCGAACCCGGACAAAGACTTTAAAAAACCCGGACATTTGGCGCAAATCGATTTTATTCCCCGGACGTATCCGAAAATAATATTATTTAAAGACAAGCTTTATTTTTCATTCACATAAAAGGTGTGTGGATTTTCCCGGACACTGAAAACAAGCTTTATTTTTCATTCACATAAAAAGTGTAGGGTTTATCCCGGACACTCTTTGAAAGCCCCCCTCCCCCCCTAGGTCACGAGGCTTGCCGAGTGGCCTAAGTCAGGTACGAGATTTTAAGACCTAATTGTGGAACTATTGCACACAAAACTTGTTATACGAGCAAAAACAGAAAAACATTTTTACTTTAATCGTCATTCCCCACTATGAATTTTTATTTTTGATGTACCTAACCTTTTTTGTTCAACTAAGTAATACTGATCTATTAAAAAGAAACATGATCGCGGATGTCATGGCGGGTGCCTCTTGAATGGTGAAATTTTTTGACAAGTAATTGCAACCAATCAGTGAACAATAGCGTGCTTTTTTTTATCAAATATGCTTATGTTCTCTTTTTGAAACTAATAGAGTTGAGTAGAGAGATGTCTTATGTAGGTATATTAAAGCTTGTAGCGGGTACCATAGAGAATAGAATTTTGGTACAGGATTAAGAAGTGCGTTGTTGTGATTTTGTCTATGAAATTATAATTGACAGATTAAAGTACGCGAGTATATAAATATCATAAACATAAGTACCTGCAAAGTTACTCCGTATTATATTCACATTAGGATAAAAATATCTGTGACTACTAATATTATCATTTTATATTCTAGTTAGAGAGTAAAATGAGCCAAAAATTTCAAAGTCGTGAAGGAATAAAATATGTCAATTTATTTGAAATTCTATGCTTGTATAATGCAGAATTTCCAACTTTATTCACAGCGAAATGTTTCACAGAAGCGCCATGTTACGAGAAAAGATTCTCACACCGGAAGATCGCGCTGGCTCTCGAGCTAGCATCTTGCTGAGGCGGGACCTTTTCGTGGCACCGCCATAAAATAGTTGCTTATTGTTTTATTTTATTTTCTTATAATTTCTGTCACACCTTTTATGTAATTATTTTTATGTCACATCACGAATAAATGTATTTCTTTCTCTCTTCTTCTTTCTACGACGCGTTTGGCTCGGTTTGTAGACACCTGCCTACTGAGCCGGCGGTCCCGGGTTCGAATCCCGGCCAGGGCAAACATTTGTGTCATGAACTCGAATATTTGTGCTTGGGTCATGGCTGTTCTATGTATTTAAGTATATATTTATCTATATAAGTACGTATATCGTCGTCTAGTACCCATAACACAAGCCTTCTTGAGCTAAATTTGGGGCTAGATCGATTTGTGTGAGGTTGTCCGCTATTTATTTATTTATTATTTCTCTTTATGTTTGAGCTGTCATCAAATACCGTATTAAATTTTCAAAACAAATATAGCCACGTTCAGGCAAGAGGGTAAAACGAAAAACTCGTCTACCCGTCTACATTAGTAGCTACAATGTAAGTTGGTTATGCGCCTAAGTCAATTGTTGCGTCTTAATATTTAATTTTACATTGTGAGACTTAAGATTAGTTTGAAACTTTAACACTTAATTGCGGTATTACGTGGGATTAGTGGATTGTTTATATTATCAGTGAAGAATCTGACAAATGCAAGAAAACACTTCGCAATGGACGCTACGTGAGTACAATTTGAGATTAAAATTTGGATACACCTTAAAAATGTATATTATACGTTCAGTTCGGTAATGCCTCCGTTATACATGATAATCATGATGGCATATAAGTTGATCAAATTATTTATTATTAGAAATACTGCGTCGGCATCATCTAAAACAATTAATGAAGTAGAAATGCAGTTGCATAGTTTAAACCATTTGGAATCTACTCCTTCAACTTGTTCATTCATTTATACGGTAAAAAAAATGATATATTTTTTAAGCATTTACTTACTATGGGGATATGTTATGAGCATACCCCGTGGTTTTCGGTGCATGAATGATTTAGGATATTACACCCCAGGCCAAAACTATGGAAACAAGCTTATATTACAATACAAAGCTGTGATTTCCATACGGAATAAATTACAATATATAAATGATAAACGTCTTAAAAGTCAATAACACAAATTCAGCTTATCAATGAAAATATAATATTTATGTTTTCGGGGGTTGAAACATATCCACCATTTAAATGATACATTAAAAACTGAGTCGACGACGAAACGAAATTTCATTTCAAACGAGAATCGGTTGATAAATGCGTCATGTAGGCGAGCCGGAAACCCGGACATACGGATATATGAAAGCATTTCGAGCTAAAACGGAGAACTTCGCTCGCTCCGTGAAAAAAGCAGGCGAACTTAACGTAATTGCAAATCTTCGATTACATTGCTATAGCGAGCTATTAAAGTATGGAACTCCTTGCCGATCAGGCGAAATGAAGCCACTATGTTGTGCCGTTATAAAAAAAAAAAATGCTATGGTGCTAATGTGTGCCATTCGTGTCGCAAGCTCGGCACTGAAGCTCAAATGGACACACATATCGATTTCACGGTAGACTTCTGATTCACAACACCACAACCTGGTATTGCGTTCCGATTCCCTCAATTCAATTGTTTACATATAAATTCATACGATCTTGTACCTAATGAATGTGTAATGTGGCTAAGGTAAATAATGGAGATGTTTCCTTGACCTTTGTTCAACGAGATAGTGGCTATTTTCCTGATTAAGCAATTTCTCCTTTTCATCAAGACCAAATATAACATAGAATATTAAATTCTCGTACCTGTAGTTTGCAGCGACATGACCCGATATTTCGAATTGTACTGCTATCGGTACACTATATATTCATATTAAGAGGCCTTATTCCATTTAAAATGCTGATTGTTTTAGACATTTTTCTCTATGACGAAACATCTTTCTTAACATATTATTGATGTTTTCTTACTTCATGACATTAAGCTGAGTGACGACCTTTTTAGCATTAATTTAATCTACATATAAGTATTACGTGTTAATCATGTTTATGTCTATATTATGCTAAATAAACTTATTTCTTTCTTTCTTTCTTCTTTCTTTCTTTCTTCATGTTACTACCTATAACATTTGATCTCCAATAAATAAAAATAAAAAATAAATAAAAATAAACAGGGCTATTGGGGTTTATTGGTATATATTTGAAACCTACAGTTTGAATTTTTCATTAATAATTTTTGTTTCAAAAACTACTCGAAATTAACAAAATTCACGCGGATACTTAGATTTTTCAACTTATTTTCGACTGCAGGCAATAAAAGCATGAAATATATATGTTACTACCCAGAACTCGGAGAAAGGTATTACTTATTGACTTCAAAAAGTTGGTTGAAATTATCAATATATTTGACATAATATCAATTTTTTTTTAAAGGTATAAGGCCCTCTTAATTAGAAGGATAATATCACATTTTTAATCTAAACATATGGTGGCGTAATATCGGACATACTCGAGGATTCTTAGGGCCTTATCAAACTTGCGATTTATTTAATTTTCCCATTAACACATTTCCAATGCATCAGGGATGCATATATCATTTTCATTTCACTTGCCAATTGAAAAATGACATGGATTTCCATAGCTCACCGCGACACGTTGTCCTATTTGCTTATTCACACTTAGGTAAGTGACGACACATGCGATAGCAAGTCTGTGGATATTTCCACCCATTTCTAACATTTCTAATGTATAGACACAGACAGATGTACATAAGTCAGTTCATTTCACACGCACATTGAAAGGTGACATGTTCCAGATCACCGCCTTAGACACAATGTACTATTTGCTTATTCGTGCTTAAGCGACGACGGATCCGATGACAAGTCTGCAGATATCTGGAGCCTCAGTCTGACGGGAATGCACTCGACCTTGTAGTAAGCATACGAGTAAATAAGGCATTCTGACAGTTTTTTGCATTATTTTATTTTATTACATAAATAGCGTTCTCCTATATATCAGTATTACGATTATTCAACCCAACCCGATAATTGAACTAATGCGACTGTCAGAAACTGTATAAAAATTTGGTGTAGGTTTGTTTTGTAGCTTACCAACTTAAAAAGGAACATTTATAAACTGTCTATTATACTCAACTTTACACAGTGGCGATGACTGCTTATACTCGTATAATATAGCCGGCTATCACAACTAATTTATAACTTTTCACATACAATTTGTCTGTGTTAAGTAGAATGGCGCAAACACTGCCGCGTCAGATTTCGCGTAGAACTGTACGAAACCTAGACCTTTGAAGCTTTGAAGTATCGGGGTGTATTTTCGAAATCTTTCCAGTACGTTTATGCCTTTGATGTTTTTACTATGATGGCAATTTCAGTCGACACATTTTCCAATGTAACGATTCCTAGCTGAGCAATGCTTTCAGGAAATGCCATGTAAATTGCTTTTTATATTTTATTTCTCAGTTAAGACTGTTTCTCGGAAACTTCTAAAGAGTTCAAGCGAAAATCCAATGCACAACTACATAAAGGAAAACTTACTTATGCATGTTCTTTTACTGATAAATATTGACAGTATATTTCAGTAAAATGTACGTGAAGTTTGCGTTTAAGCACCTCCTTGCGCTGAAGTTATGGTTTGATGGTTTCTCGGAATTTGTATGCTCGATTTTCCTAGCAAATTTCCATAGCGATTCTATGGAAACTCGAATAGACATCATATCGATCGTGCTCGAGAACCGCCTTCACGCTTAATATTACGTTCGTCAGTCACTGTTAAAATTTCACTGCTCGAATCTCGAATATTCCCAAACCCGATCTCTCTAGGGCCTTTTGGGTGCGTTTCAATTGAGACGTCCGGAATAGACCAATCACCTGAATCGAAATCAGATTGGTTGATTCCGCATATCTCCGCTCCGCTTCAGTAAGATAAGGTACTCCGATGACAAAACTTGTCGAATATTGTATTTTTCATACTACAATGGTGACAAACAAAATTGATAGAAAAAAGAAAGGTTGTGGTGGTTCCACCTTTACTAAGGTTGGATAAAGCAAACTATTCTGGTTTGAGAAAAAAATAAAAAAATGGTCAGAGTAGCAATCAAAGAGTAGATCTGCATATAATGCAGATTGCCAAGTTAAGGGATAACGCGCGAGTTGCCCACACCCTTTTAATATTTTAGTCGGGTAATTAGGATCCTATAACCATCTTTGTCCGTCCAGCTATTCCTGTACCAAAATTGTTTAAAAATTCTCCAGGCGTTTCGGCGTAATGAGAGGAAAAAGGAAGTTATGCCCAACGGATGGCGCCATATTGGCATGGCGGCGCGCGCTCATACGGAACAAAGACGATCCTTCATCGCACTATTAAGTTTTTTTCCTAAAATCATGATTATAGAATAGTATAGATGAGATTCAGGGAACGTTATATTACACCTATAAGGTATTGCGCCCGAAAACCCCATTTCCGCAGACATTTCTAACTTGGGTCGCATGTAACAAAGTAAACGGCTCCATCCGTCGTATCCTGGCGTATAGATCCGTGCAAACATCCTCGCCGTGTGTCATTTAGGTTTTAGCTGGCTTTGTGAGCCGAGTGCTCTTCGATCTGATGCACATCGCTATTGTACCTTAGTTACTTGGGATAGTAATATAAATAAGGCTTTTAAAGAGATACATAGAATGACCCTTCTCCATGGAAAACTGATTTTCAGTACAAATCTACAATTTTATAATAGTATAGATGAGATTCTGGGAACTTTATGTTACACCTATAAGGTATTGCGATACTGTAATGATCATTGAAATAATATATTTATTTCCGATATAATAAAGCAGAAGATATTACTAAAAAGAAGATATTATGTTACAAATCTTGTACAAATTATCACCCAGCCCAGGTAGTGCTGTAACGGTTACCCGATTTATCCTCCCGAAAACCCCATTTCCGCAGACATTTCTAACTTGGATCGCATGTAACAAAAAGTAAACAGCTGCATGCGGCGTATCCTGGCGTATAGATCCGTGCAAACATCCCCGCTGTGTGTCATTTAGCTTTTAGCTGGCTTTGTGTTCCGAGTGCTCTTGGATCTGATGCACATCGCTATGGCACCTTTGTTACTTGGGCTAGTAAAGGAACAAGGCTCAATACTCGGCGCGGACTTGGATTCCAACCTTATGTTGTCGATGTACACTGATTCGTACGAAACGCTTTGCGTCTACTTTCCTTATGAGGACAGCGAAGGAATGGAACTCTCATCCTGCGCGCCTGTTCCCCGAAAAAGTCGAGAGTGAATAGGCATCTTCTAGCCAAGCATTCTCCATCTTAGGCCTTATTGTTACTTAACATCAGGTGCAATCGAGGTTAAATGCATGGCTATTTTGAATAAAAAATAAAAAGGCTTTTAACGAGACACATAGACGATTTTTTTTAACCAAACTCATTACACTACCTACTTAATTTAGGCACAGCCTCAACGTTACGAATCGGGGAAATTCTAACAGTCGAAATATGTACCTAACTTTAAGTAGGTAGGTATGTTTAGGAAATAATACTAGCTCTTGTGAATTGCCGGTAGATTCAGATTGAGACATGTGAAAGTACCCTTGAGGCCCAAATTACAGAAGAAACATTTTGAATTTGACCCTTGATAGAAATAGTTTGTTACACATTCATTGGTACATTCTTATACATATAATAAATAAATAATAAATAAATATCAGACAACCTCACACAAATCGATCTAGTCCCAAATTAAGCTCAAGAAGGCTTGTGTTATCGGTACTAGACGACGATATATATATACTTATATAGATAAATATATACTTAAATACATAGAACAACCATGACCCAAGCACAAATATTCGTGTTCATCACACAAATATTTGCCCTGTCCGGGATTCGAACCCAGGACCGCCGGCTTAGTAGGCAGGTGCACTACAAATTGCGCCAACCGCGTCGTCAAATGATATTTGTATATACTTTTTGTTACAATACATGCGAATGCCCGCTGTTGCAGCGCCCTCAGACACACGACAAGCAAAGTCGTGGCAAGTTACTAGCTAGCCCAGACAGGACAGGCAGGTCTCGACAAACCGAGCCAACCGCGTCGTCAAATATAAAAAAATTGGGCAAGTGCGAGCCCGACTCGCGCATGAAGGGTTCCGTACCTATACATATGTATAATCTATAACAAGTTTGTTGTATGGGAGCCCCCCTTAAATATTTATTTTATTTTATTTTTAGTATTTGTTGTTATAGCGGCAATAGAAATACATCATCTGTGAAAATTTCAACTGTCTAGCTATCACCATTGTTTAGATACAGCCTGGTGACAGACGGACGGACAGCGAAGTCTCAGTAATAGGGTCCCGTTTTTACCCTTTGGGTACGGAACCCTAAAAACTATAATACATCGTTCCTCGAAATTGTATGAAAGGTAAAGGTTCAATAAAAAGATGCGATATGAAGTTGAACTCACAAAAGTGCAAGGTCCGTTGATAAGCGGATTCCACAGTTCCACAGTTCATACCTCCACGGTTTTTAGGGTGCGTATAGGCCTATCACCTGAGTTGAAATCTACATCAACTCCGCTTCACTTTAGGGCTTGTGCACAAATCACGTTTTTTCGGCTACTTTTGGAGCCCCCTACCATTTTTTTCTTAGTTAGTTCACTGTAGAAAAATACACGTGAGGTCTCCTCATACCCCTCCCTCCCCTAACGTGATATATCGTGATTTATTTCGTGACCCCCCTCCCCCCTATTTAACCTCAGGTAATTTGTGCACAAGCCCTTAGTGATTCGGCGATTCCGCACGTCTCAGCTCCGTACCGCTTCAGTGGAGATGCACCCTTACATAAAAACCTCTCACGCGTACTGCGACGTTATTGGTTTAGTGCTAACTTCAATACTGACCTTAATTTAAGAACTCCTTTTATTTTGGGAACTATGGGACTACATTTTTGAAATCCTCAGGCGGTTTTTACTAAACAAATACCGTGAGACTCAAGTATATGTTCGGTCAGCAAAGTAGCTGACAATTTTACTACTGGCTTATGTCAAGCTGTAGGTAAGTATATTAAAATAGTCAGCTACTTTTGATGCTGATTGTACATCACTTTGACGAGTGTTAGTAAGTTTCGTACTTCGGCTTTTCTACAAAAAGAGGCACGGTTAAACCTTACAAAATTGTATAGTCTGCCTGAAAGCGATCATTTTACAGCCTTCTAGATGCTTGCAACGTCAGAAACATCACGTCTATTTTACCGACACATTAATAATCTGCTGATCTCCTCTTAAGTTATACCAGAACTTAGTGTGAAAACAGAAACCTGTTCAGTTATCATTCCATCAATATAGTATACATCATTAATACCTACACGAGTTGCGAACCCGTGTCATAACCTCAGCCCCGCGCAACATCAAACAACCTCAAATCCAATCCACGCTCCATACAGCCTATTAAACAAGCCTGATATCACATGCGTCGGCACTCGCAATCAGTAGGTAGGTCAGCCGACTGGGTCGCCAATCTGTTATTGTATAAGAACAATAACACGTGTAGCGCCGACTCGGTTGGCCGACAAGTTGCATCGGCGATCGGGCGCAGTGGAGGCTAAACGCATCGCCGCCCAGTCGCCGGGGCGCAGCGTTCGGTTCGAGTCGCTTTCTCTATCGGGCTTTCCTCTGCCAATCTTAGTTGGCAAGGAATTCGTAAGCGGGTGTAAGTGACTCAATGCTGTCCTTGTCGGAATGGGATCCGCAGTTACTTGACTTTGCGTGTATTGATCTCAGTTCTCGCTCGCCTATCAAATAAACACACCGGTAAGTATCCACATAAAAGATAATATACGTGTAACAACAATATGATTTTTAAAATAATTACATTATACTATTATTTTTACCACGCAAATATTTCGAGTGTGTGCCATAGCGGCTGTTTTATACTTTTAAGCTTTAAGTTCAAGATTTTACATTAATTTTAGAAAGTTTAATTTAAATGCTAAATGCGAATTAATCTTCTAGATGTTGTTCATTGAATAAAATCATTTTTTTAGTTTAGATTGTGATCGTTTTTCCCTATAGTTCCGATTTATCCGGATTAAGCTTTGCGGTTCAGCAACTGCTACCGGTCGCTGGGGGATTTTAGTTTTAATTATCCTCACTGGATTAATAACAGAGCAACAAATTCTACAAACACGTAGCCGAAATGGCATTTACGGGGAAATTCGAGTAGATAAACAGCTAGCAAAATAACTGGATTCCTATTAATTGTGGTTAAATTACGGCACCAACAGCGTACATTTGAATATACAAATATCTGACTTGTGTATGGCTATCACTCGACAGGTACCTACAAGGATTACGAAATGTAGCCATTTTAGGTAGGAAATGGTACATCGCAACTGTATAAAATGAACTGAAAAAACGGCAGGCGCGGGTATAGGATTTCGTTGGGAGGTGCGCATTTTTCATGTCATGACCATGAGAATGGTAAAAATTCAGTCAGGGCCGTCTGCGGGGCGTTCGAGATCACATCACGTGTAATTTTTTTACACAGTGGAAAAACCGAAACAACAAAATTACTTTTCTCAAACATGCAATGAAATATTGTCTTTACGTTCCTTATAATAGGCTCGGAAGTATCGCTTTTTGGGCGCAACAACTCGAGAGGACTGTAAATGGATTTCATACTGCTTTTCAGGCCTAGGCTTGCAAAGTAACTTTTTTTTTGGTTTCAACAACAAGGTCATTCACACAGCTTTTTTAAAGGTTGGTTGTTAGACTAAATTGTCCTATTTGTCAATTAATAAAATGTTGTTCTTTGAAGTATATTTTTTTATTTCATTGTATGTTTGAGAAAAGCACTATACATGCCTCGTCGTGAAAACGGATTCCCGGCCTCTGATGTAATGTACTATTACCATTTGATTATAATATCGAAATAATCCGCTTGTAGCGTAGGATGCAATATGGTGATGAAAACATACCATGGATAAGACATATACATATTACATTTCGAGTAACAAATATGTATGCAGTTTTTGTAGTCATATCCATATTACGTAGGTATATCGTTTGACATGATTTTGACGTATATTGCATTCACTGTCCGCCCTTTGGTGATTACCCAAATAAACATACAGTGTTTACTAGTATCCGACTTGTACTTTATTCAAAAAGTTAAGTGCGAGTCGAACCCGTGCACTGAGGGTTCCGTACGAACTATAAAAGCACTGAATATAGCTTTAATTAAAAGGTAAACTGTACTGAGCGGCAAACTTAACTTTACCGTTGGAAAACTATTTCACGTACTTGTCAACCAGACGGATGGACTACAAAATCCATACTAATATTATAAATGCGAAAGTGTGTCTATCTGTCTGTCTGTCTCTTACCTCTTCACGCTTAAACCGCTGAACCGATTTAGATGAAATTTGGTATGGAGATAGTTTGAGACCCGGGAAATGACATAGGATACTTTTCATCCCGAATAAATTTAGTGTTCCCGTGGGATGAGCGGGTAACGCCGCGGGGCACAGCTAGTGATCTTATAAGGGTTCCGTTCTTTCCTTTTGAGGTTCTGAACCGTGTACATATATGGCGTATTCCTTCCTTCCATCTATTATCGAGTAAGATGACAGCAGTCGTAATCCTAATACCGTCGCCTACGGTCATTGTCGCCTTTAAACATGAGTGTAGTCCGGAGATTATTCAATTGCAGGAAGTCACTGCCACAAAGTAATTTCTGTAGGAAGTTGTCGTACTATATAGGTTACTCTAAAGCGTACAGTCAGTTAGAAAGAGATTTCGTGTAACAACGAATGACACACGAATTTTATATTGCATATTTTATTTTTTTCGCTTCATTGTAAACATTTGCTGATATTGCTGTTTTTCCTCTTAATGATTGACGAAACTTTTACAAATTACCCTAAAAATAATGGTATCAATTAACATTTGGTATAGGTATATATACTTCATTGCAATTTAACTTTTTGCCATAAGTATGCGACAGCTAGGCAAGTTGTGAAGTAGTCAATGTAGGTGTGACATTAAAATGACGCGCCAGAAGAAAATCCAGTTTTTTAGGGTTCCGTACCTCAAAAGGAAAAAACGGAACCCTTATAGGATCACTTTGTTGTCCGTCTGTCCGTCCGTCCGTCTGTCAAGACCCTTTTTCTCAGGAACGCGTGGAGGTATGAAGCTGAAATTTATATCAATTACTCAGGTCTACTGTCCCTTGAAGCTGTGAAAAAATCAAACTTCTAAGCCAACGCAATCAAAAGATACAGCCGTTTATGCCGCAAATTTTCGACACTTGCAAGGGAATCAAAACCTACAGGGTGCTTCCCGTGAACTCAGAATCTTGAAATTTGGTACGAAGCAACGTCTTATAGCATAGATAAAGGAAAAATTACGAAAACCATAAATTTTTAGTTACATCACATAATATATTTTTTTTTAATAATTTTAAACTTACTACCCATTTCCTCATAAACGCGTAGAGGTATTAAATTGAAATTCATACCAAATACTCAGGTCTATAATACCTTTAAGCTGTAACAAAATCAAACTTCTATGTCAACGCAATCAAAAGAAACAGCAATTTAAGCTGCATATTTTGAAACTCGCAAGTACTCGCAAGGGAATCAAAACCTAAAGGGTACTTCCAGTCGACCTAGAATCTTGAAATTTGGCATGAAGCATCGTTTTATAGCACACATAAAGGAAAAATTCCGAAAACCTTAAATTTTTAGTTACATTACAAAATATATATTTTTTTGTAAATGTCGATTTCGATTGTCGTAATGAACGAACTTTGTAAACCTTGCAGGTTTGTACGGAACCCTCGGTGCGCGAGTCCGACTCGCACTTGGCCGGTTTTTTTTATCAGATTATATTTAACCGTTAAATTTAAAAAGGTTTGTCAATTATTATGAAAACATGACAGTCAGTCTGTGAGCTCACAGACTGCGATTAGGATTCGGGTGAAAACTGGGAGCTTCTTATTTGGATCGCGTACGAGCGAGACATGATTCCTAAATGTCTCATGACTTCGTTATTCGCTAGGCCGTATTTGCCAAGTCACCTGGTGACAACCAAAACTGACTAAAATATGATGAGACAGCTGGATGAGCAGTGACAGATGTCACTGCTCTTCGAAACCTCGTATCTACTTAGTAAATTGATACTGAGATAGGTTTGTTTTAAGTAGATATTTGTTACTTAGTGAGTCTTGGTTGTCAAGAGACGAAGTATTGATATGTTATCTGTGATAACATAAACTGACTAGATGTTGAGCAGTATTCATCCAAGTGGACGAACCTTAAATACATAGTAAACTTTGTTTACGGATTGGATTAGTTTCAGACTGGAAACCGATTGATGTTTATTTCTTAATGGCTTACTGGAGTGAATTATTTCGAGCGCAAATAGTTCTATCGCAAAAGGGCAAAGCTTTCCATGAATGTGTGCCTTTAAGTAATCACATGATCATTAGTTTACGGGTAAACTCATACTCCTAGTGCCATTATCATTCTTGTATTTTCTTTTAATTAAGGAGCTTAAATCATAATGATGAGCAATTCAGGTCCTATTATTTTTTTATTTTTCTTTATTTAAATCATTAGATTTTTTTACAAAGTTTTAAATGTTATATTGCCACTTTTGGAAACCCGGGAGGTTTATTTAATTAATAGTGGCAAGGTCACGCGGTTCGGTCCGCATAACTATTCATCTTAAGTATAAGTAGGTATATAATACTGTAGTTAGTTAGGGTACATTGAAGACAGCGTTTACTGTCGGTTTAATTAAGAGGCCTTATTGTTTTTTTTTTTTTTAATGACAAATTTATTGATTATTTCAACCAACTTTTTGAAGTGAATAATACTTTTCCCTGACTTATAAAAAGGAACACATTGCGTGCATTCGAAAATAAGTTGAATAAATCAGTTTTCTGCGTGGATTTTATCAATTTCGAGTAGTTAATGATAAATTCAAATTATAGGTTTCAAATATATACCAACAAATCGCAAGTCCCTTGTTCGTACTAAGTAGTAACATTGATAATATCTTAAGAAACATGTTTGATCATAGAGAAAAATGTCTAAAACAATCAGCCTTTTTGAACGGATAAAGAGCCTTAATACAAGAAATTCTTGTAACTAATACATGCTGGGTCACTCTTTTAACACTTTCAACACCGGGAACCCGCTCCATGGGTGCTGTGGTCGTAGCAGGTTTTCGATAACTACAGACGTATTTCCCCAATTATCGGCTACGCGCCGCGCTACGAAATACTTCGCTGCGAAAGTGTTAATTTATGATTTTCGGCGGTTATATTTACCGATTGCAATTGCAACAGTTAGTTGAATATCCTTATGGAAACAATATTAGTAAGTAATTGCAATATGAGTAATATATATTCTTATGATATTATCAACACATTCGTTTAACCATTACAAGATAAATTGATCTACCCAGATACTTATAACATGAGGCAAAAGCGAAATGTATTTTTGGTTTACATTTAATTGGTAACGTATTTAAAGGATTTTAGTGGTACTAATTTATTTAAGCAACGACATATTTGGTAACTGACGTTGAAAGTCAGTGAATGTCACTGATGTATACAAAGAGGAAACAAGACTAAAAATATTCTTCAAATTTTAAGTAATTTTAGCATAAAAAAGCCTAAACTATCCACAGTGATGAAAGTCAACTTATTTTTTTTTTCAATCGTGCATTATTTATTTCACAAGAAGAACGAAGGATTGAGCAGCATTCCGGTAAACAATGTTTTGAATTTGTCTAATGACAAATAGCTACTGACGTTCAATAATGCGATTATATAACGTATGCACATTATTGCTATATTAAATCTTTTTGTAACGCCACTATCCCTGGGCCGGGCCGACACTTGTTAGGCTATTCCTCATTAATATATGTACTGAAGTCAATCACCGCTAAGTTTGTGAATAAAAAAGCTTTTGTATCATATATTGAACGCGCAACGCTGTAGCTGTAGCTTGCATGCTGCTTGCTGCCGTCGGTTACCAACGCGTGTCATCTTTGAACCTAACTTTCTTTATAAATAAATAAAAAATGACACCGAATGGTGGCATTAATGCGTGTAAACCAGTTTCTTTTATGTTACCGAACTCATCGATATCTCTAGGACTGCTTTTGTGAGCCCTGGGCTTCAAGAGTTCAAGACCGTCACGGACATCGTCAGAATCCGTAGAACAGGCGTGCGGACAATTCTTTTGAAGATGTCAATCAATTTTTTATTGGGATCAAATGTCTGTAAGGGACTAACTACACTTAGACAGTTCTAAAAGACAGAAATTACCGTCAAACTTCAACATTCCTACAGAGAACTATAAGGGCTCCATACAAATGGCCTATACGTCATCATCTGTGGATTGGGTACCAATATTTGTATGGAGAAATAAGTATTATTAACATTTTCACCGTGAAAAAGTGCGTTTAAGACCTTTGGTTGGTATACAATTATTGTTTTGTTAAATTATAAGGATTCTGAAAATAATTTCAAAATTTCTTTTGGATTGAAAAAATAACAAATTTTCGTACTTACCTTTGAAGTCACATATATTTAATAATATATTTTTTTATTTGTGTCATGACATAACGTGCTAATTTAATTCATACAACTACCCTATGTAGTATATACTAATATTAAACATCAGTCGCATCCCCTATTGCTCTTGACTCACAGTCCCGTTTTTTTTTCCAGGTTGGCGGCAGCGCAGGAGGCGGCGGGCGCGCAGGCGCGCGCGGCGCCAGCTGATACCATGGGCGGCGCGCACCAGCCCGCTACTCCTGGGCCCACTTCACTCTTCATACTCTCCGACGAAAATCCTATACGGAGGTAAGTTATGGTTATGTTCATTGACAACATTTCATATCTATAACACATGGAAATTAATATAGAGAGCGAAAGAGCGTTGCGTAGTGTACACCCTAAAAAAATATTAAAATATTTAAATGTTTTTTTTTCTGAATGTAAAGAAACATAATAAAATACGTAAAATAACCGAAATCTACAACTACTCGTAGTCTTCGATCTATACGCGAAAGAAATAAGCTGTCAAAAATGACAAGCTCAGCGTCATTCGTTTTTTTTTATTAGACACCAGACTAAGGTAACCTTTCCATTGTGTCATAGTTTTAAAGTTACTAGTTACATTTTAGAATGAGTAATTTTTAATAAATTAATCAATTCGCTGCCTCACTGAAACTCCATGGCAACATCGCCAGCTATCGTATACAAAAAAATGATATATTGGGATATTATGGAGGCTAACTCACTTGGCAGCGCTTGGCTACAATACTTTTATGTGAGATACGCCTGTGATAATTATCAGCATAACCTAAGGTAAAAAATTACACAAAGGTAACACTAACATTACATTTTTCTGTCATAATTATGACAGAAAAATGTAATGTGGTCTACCGCAATGCAAGCAGCCCGTCTACCACAACTATGCTTCGCGACTCTTGTTCCGCGACTTAGCGTCAATCTTCACTCTCTCGCAGTACTGTACAGAAAGAGATAGGTAATATATCTCGCTTGAGAAAGAGTCGCGTGTCACAGTTGTTCTAGAGGTGCAGCACCTAAGGTGTACACACTCTGCCAGATCGGGCGAAACTCATGCTGTATTCTTCATAAAATATATGTAGGAATGAAAAGGCGTCCCGCTTAATCTCGGCGAGAGTGTAAGCCTAACTAAAAATTTCTTGAAAATAATATTCACTCTATTAGTTTTTTCCTGAAATCACGACCCATCTCTATAAAAATTGATTTTCAATACTCTAGAATTTCATAATAGTATAGATATACACGGTAAAATATTTAAAGCAAAAATATCTACCTGGAAACGTAAAAAGTTTACCGTATGCAATCGCGATGAGTTTTATATGACATGTATGTGTACAGCAATACCATTAAGGATATTAATATTACAGTCGCGATCCCTTGGTGTCCGGAATATTCCAGTTCAGTGGTTTCCAGCGTATGCAACCCAGATTTCTGACCATATTTTGCAAATAAGTACAGAAAGATACAACGTGCCTGGGTATATACAGCGTGTATTATTGATATAGCCACAAACTGTAACCAGACGTAGATTTTAGTGCTATGAGTGTCGATTGCAAAAAAAATGTACATAGTTAAGGGCTTTAATCAAAACAATGTTAATTGATTCCTTTGTGTGACGAAAGTTACCCATACATTTTGTATGACTATAACTGTCGTCACACAAAGGAAGCGATCGTATTTCATGTTAACTAAGCTTTCAACTATGTACAATTTTTTTGCAATCGACCGATGAACCGATATATAAACAAATTGTTAATTTAGTGCTAACTACCAGACCGTAATTCATTTTATTTTTTCTAGCCGCAATGTATTGCGTACACTTATTTGACTCATTGACGTTTATTGACAGTAGGTGACTGTGAATGATAACGAGCTACATTGCGTGCTGAATTATTTTATTAGGAAAGTAAATATCGTACATTTTATTATTATTAATGCTAAGAACGTTAAAGTTGTATCAAAAATACACGCTGTATTATTTGAGGGTTGTATAGTATATAGTTTTATATAGGACGTGACGTAATTCGAATCTATATAGCTAAAATGTTCTAAATATTTAACGAGGTTTAAAAATTCGTTTGACATCAACCTGTTACTATTTAAGCGATATTTCATCCATATCACAAACACCAGTTCTTACATGTCGTACCTAAACATCATATTGAAGTGAAACTTCTAATGCGACTTCCAACAAGGTTGCGTTAAACGTTTAACGCTCCTGGGGAGGGGGAATAGAAAGAGACAGAGCGAGAGTGAAGAAGTTTGTCTTAAAGAAACAATATGAGTTCACTAAAAATCGATTTCTACCCCTTCCTATTTTCATTTCCACATTACGAAGTTTCACTTCTTCCGCGCGGAGGGACTCCACGCACTATTATTTTTTTTTATTTGTCAATGGGCATATATTATTCCAGGTTCAGGGTATTTGTTGCGCGACAAAGTGTCGCGTGTCACAGCTGTGCTAAATATATCAAATATGAATATGACATTTAAATGGGTTTGTCTCATCCGATGATTCCGTTTGATATTCAAATTTAACGATTCAACTGGCGAATAGGATATTGCCATTATCTGTCAGCTTTCATACTAAAAGTGAGCCAAATTGACGTATTCATGTGACCAAATCAACAAATCATCCAATTAAGAGACAACTCCAATTGGAACGCAATCCGTCTAAAGCCCTATTTCAACGAAGGAAACCAACCTGCCACATTTCTGACTTTGAATTGTGGTGTCAGTTTTAATAGACTTTTTGAGAGAACTCACCTTTTAGCAGAAAAAAAAGATGAATTATTAAAAACGTTAGTATTTGGTAACAGATTGCGCTGAGTTTATAACTTGATATCGCTTTTGTATGTATTAAAGAATGATAGTAAATTATCAAGGATTATTTTGTTCCTACACACTTTGTATGTATCTTTTACGGTTTTCTTTTGAAATGGATAATACCGCGCTTCGGGACACATTCGTGGTTGCGGGGGGGGTGACGCTCGCCCCGGGAAGGGTGGAGAGTAGATAAAATTTAACTTCGCTCTATAACGGACATATTCTGATAGATAAAAGTTGTCCTTTCATTTTGCCAAATTTTTTGCTAATTTTATTGAACTATGTAGTCTAGTTTGAAAAGGCAGCTGGGGTTTATACAAGTTTATTAACTCAAAAAATCCGTTTTAAAATTTCAAATCACTGAGGAATAATCCAAACCATACATGCGTACCAACATGAGAGCTCGTAATACGGTAAATTCCAAGGTTCACGGTAGCCAAGTATGAAAAGGCAACTGCTGTTTTCGTGTTCTTAGCAAACATGGTGCCGTAAACAAGTTTGATAACTCAAACAAAACCTCTGTTCTAAAGACAAAAATCACAGAACTATAATCCAGACCATAAATGCGTACCTACCAACAGAGCTCGTTATACAGCAAATTCCAAGGTTTCTCATGCAGCCAAGTATGAAAAGGCAGATGCAGTTTGCGTTCTCTTAGCAAACATACTTCTGTAAACAAGTTTATATAGGCACGATTAATAACACAGTATATTCGTTCTAAAGACTAATATCACAGAACTATAATCCAAACCATACATGCGTACCGACATGAGAGCTCGTAATACGGTAAATTCCAAGGTTCACGTTAGCCAAGTATGAAAAGGCAGCTGCGGTTTACGTGTTCTAAGCAAACATGCTGCCGTAAACAAGTTTGATAACTCAAAACTTCTGTTCTAAAGACAAAAATCACAGAACTATAATCCAGACCATAAATACGTACCTACCAACAGAGCTCGTTATACAGCAAATTCCAAGGATTCACGGCAGCCAAGTATGAAAAGGCAGATGCAGTTTGCGTTCTCTTAGCAAACATGCTTCCGTAAACAAGTTTATAGGCCAGCTCGAATCGATACCGCATCGCTCTCTGCATCTGTGTCAACGAGCTCGCTGCAGAGTTCAATCCGACCGTGCAGCCCCGCCGCCCGCCGGGGCTTTTATATTATTACTGGAAGGCAAATTCGATCGCGGAGAACAAAAAAGTTATGGCCTTTTCTTACTAACATCATAAGTCTTGCAAGTATGCTCGTAACTATAGGAATACGAGTACCTATATGGACCCTACTAGTGATTCAAAAATTACCAACAACGATCCAGTCGTTTTAGGGTTCTGAGGCTACATGTATATACAGGAATAGTTCCTGGACGGATTTTAACAGTTATGGATATTAGGGCTAGTAGGTTATCCAAGGATAGTTAAAGCTTAGTGTATTTTTTATTTGACTAGGTAGGCGGAAACAATAACAGTGTATTAATAAATAAATATAAATAAATATTAAGGGACAATCATACACAAATCGACCTAGTCCCAAACTAAGCAAAGCTTGTACTATGGGTACTAGACGACGATATACATAATATATAAATACATATATAGATAACATCCATGACCCAAGAACAAATATTTTGCACAAATATTTGCCCCGGCCGGGATTCGAACCCGGGACCGCCGACTCAGTAGGCAGGTGTCTACCAACCGAGCCAAACGCGTCGTCAAGATTTATTGTTTTTCTATACGTGTCTTAGAGATGTGCCGTTGTAGAAACCGTTTCTCGATTTGTATGGAGAGAGAACGTTTCCGAAAATTCTCGAGATCGGCGCATCACTAGCATCTTATGATTACAATTAATTAACAGTTACAGACAGTTTTATGAATCCGCCCCCTAAAACTTGGAAATAGCGAAATCGTCCACTTTATTATCCAAAACCGAGAATACGAGAATGCATTTTGCAGCACACATTGATCGCAGAGTGTAACATTTCGTATTTCAATCGTATTTCGGTGACCCGGCCGTTATAGGTCAGCCAAGTAGTTGAGTTCTCAACAATCCAATGCAGGATGGTTATTGAAAGTTACTCAATTCTACGTGCCTTAGGGTGGCATCGTAGCGCCATCTACCGTAAAAATTACCGTAAAGATATTCTCTATTTTTTGCTTCCATATAAACATTTAGTTTACGCTTGCAGACGTAACTGCTTTAATACTTCAACTTATACAAGTAAAGGTATTGTTACTATCGATTTCTTAACATAATATGAGACGGTAAATAATCGTAATCGTAATTTATGGCTTGCTCGGTAGCCTTACGGCTGTAACCGACATCGTGTTGCTAGGCGGTGCCGAACATAAAGACATATAATATTTACGGTAGATGGCGCTACGGTGCCGCCCTAAGGTATTTAGAAATGAAGCAACTGGTTGAAAAATCAATTCTTTGACTAGTGGTTTTGATAGCATACCAGGATAGTTATTATAATGCACAGCAACAGATAGTTTCAAAATGAGCTGGTTGTCGCAATTCAATCGAAATTATTTTCTATATCCGCTATAAAATCAGCATTATTATGGTAAAGCCTGACCAGAAATACAGTCTGACCAAAAAGAGTAGAAATTAAAAAGAGGCAATACTGTAGTGTCATCCCTTTCTAATCAATCTAAGAAAACACAGACGAGAGTACAGTATTGGCACTTTTTAATTTCTACTCTTTTTGGTCAGACGTATATGACGATTGTCAAGAGGGCGCAATTTATAAGATTTATATGGCAACAATTTTGCAACCAATCGCAACCCACTAATATGACATTAGTTTAAATACCTGTCAGCTCCACTATGTTAACCTCGTAATATCATTTAATGGAATGAACTCTTATATTGACTGTTTTTCGTGTAGTAAACACGTGTACACTTTAGTTCTAATATTACGTTCACACCTGTGAATAGTTTTCGGCCTTTCTTTGGATATTTTAAATATTTGTCTTTTAAATAAACACCACGAATGACATTGACATTGCCGACAAACCATCATAAATTCATTACCAGTGTTTGAAATGAGTTCCAGTGAAATTCCGCAATATGACGCATCCTCATATATTTCTGGTCAGGCTTTATATGACGTTTGATATTTTAAATACTCGTATTATCGAATATGATATAAAAAATTAAATATAAGAATAAAGCGGATTATAACTAAATCAAAAAAAAAATATATAATAAGCTGCTAACAAATATATAGATAGGGTGTATTACTTGTCCAGCAAAAAAACCGCGAAATAAACATATATCAACCACTCTTCTCATCGGAATATGTGGTCAAAACTAAAAGTCAATCCTAAGCATCGATACGAACTTCACTGCTCTTTCACTTACGAAGTGACCAACATCTGTGTTCTCTTTGTTTAAGAGTAAACCTTATTTCGTTTGAATTAAAGACTAATTTAGTGTAAAATTAATTTGCACTTATAACGCCTTACATTTCGAAGTGGCAGTTGTGGCCACAGTTAACAATACAGATAATGAGTATTGTTCATCGGGTACAAAGCTAATGGGATTCGCTTAAGAAAAATAATTACATCTATAAGTGCAGCTTCCTGCTGAGCCTACGGACCTAAGTATGACACGAGATATTAAGACCTAATTGTGTAACTATATTGCATACAATACTTTTTATACGAGCAAAACGAAGAAAATCATTTTTTACTTTAATCGTCATTCCCCACTATGAATCTTTATTTCTGATGTAACCTTTTTCGTTCGACTCAAACTGACCTATCAAAGAAAACATAATCGCGATGGTCATAGTCGCGATGGATGGGCATTGCAAGTAATTTGAACCGATCAGGGAACAAAAGCTTGTTTTCTTTTAAATCAGTTTCATTTGTTTTGAGTAGAGAGAGATGTCTTATGAATATTAAAGTTCAGTAGCGGGTACCATAGAGTGGAGAAGTTTTGTACAGATTTAAAAAGTGCGTTGTTGTGATTTTGTCTATGAAATCATAATTGACAGGAGCATGCGTGTATAAAAATGCTCTTAACTCCTATGACGCAATCGTCTCAAATGTCCTTACTTGAGAATACAATATAAAAGAAAGCGTCACTCCCACCTTTCTCTTTCCACTTCAGTACTTAGTTATTTGCACGGGATACGCTACCGTTAATGGGCACTTAGCGCGCGTAATATAAGTATACGTTTATTCATTTCACTCTTAGGAGAAAAAGGCCGCTTTGACGGCGGTGGTCTTAGAAACTTGCGACGTTATAAAACTGAGCAAGCTCCTGTAAGGTAGCTAAGTGCATTATCTAGAAGAAACTGCTAATGAGACGTGTAACGAAAGCCGATGCGATGAACTATCGCGCTATTAAGACTGCGCCGAGCGAAATGTGAAAAATAGGCAGTTGCCGTTAAGTAGACAACGTCAACACTAGTTGTTTAATCCATATCTAAACTATATATTTAGCACTTCGAAGAATGTGTTAACAACTTCTCTGGAGCAAAATTATAAGATTATTAATATATTACCCTAGAAAACTAAGTGAAGTTGGACGTCAACTGTAAAATCGTAAGCAGGCGTTAAGTGTTTTTTTTTTTATTTTAACAATGGAAATCTATTCTGATTTTAAGTTGAAAAAAAAGATGAATGTTGACATTACAATTTGTCCGTATCAAATATTTCAATTATTGTTTGGTATTAAAGGTCCAGATGTATCAAAAAGTGCTTTTAATTCTCCATACATTTTTACTATGGCGGCCGCGCGCCGATCTATATACATTCCCCGCGCTCTAAAGGTTGAACACGCCAAAACTGGGGCACACAAAGATTAATATTAAATAATTTTAATAATAA
The DNA here is from genome assembly GCA_905147355.2 of Apotomis turbidana. Lineage (NCBI taxonomy): Eukaryota > Metazoa > Arthropoda > Insecta > Lepidoptera > Tortricidae > Apotomis > Apotomis turbidana. Next base: position 52,529,299 of record LR990280.1, on the reverse strand, counting down.
ATAACCACATTATGTTTTCCACATTTAATGTCGAATTTAATGAAGTTTATAACAACATTTCCTATTTTAGTAATTGTCTACACTGTAAGCCATACTTCTAACTTTCCTGCGCACACGGCTCATAAGACCTTTGCACCATCTCATTAGGACACCGTTTCGACGCCCATGTCCATACTTTTTGTAGTTCAGAGACCGATTTTATTTCTCCGCCTTTCTTTTTTAAGATTCCCTTCATAATACTCCAGTAGTCTTCAACAGGCCGCAGTTCTGGACTATTTGGGGGGTTGCATACTTTGGGTACCACCACGATTCCGTTTGCTTCGTACCATTTCAACACTGCTGTTGCGTAATGGCAAGTAGCAAAGTCTGGCCAAAACAGCGGTAGTGAGTCGTGCTTTCTTATGAAAGGCAGTAAACGTTTCTGTAAACACTCTTTTTAATAAATACCGCTGTCTATTGTCCCGGTGGTAATAAACGAGCGACTTTTTTTTCCGCAGCTACATATTGCCTGACAAATAAGGTATTTTTTTGGGAATTTAGACTGTTTTTTTTAATTTACATTCTTCAGGAGCGTCTGTTCGACTAACGCTGGTATAGAACTCTTGGCCAGGAATTTGTTTTAAGTTTGCCTTTGCATATGTTTCGTCGTCCATGACCACGCATGCAAACTTCGTAATGAAATTTTCATAAAATTTTCGTGACCGTTTCTTTGCAGATAAGTTCTGTCTCGAGTCTCGATCTGGTGCAGCCTGGGCTTTATAACTTCTTGGTCGTGCCCTACGTTTAACTTTTTAAACATAGCACTGAGACATTTTCACTTTCTTGGCAACATCGTGAGATGAGATCTTAGGATATGAGGCAAGAATTCTTACAACACTCTCGTCCTTTTTTTATTCTTGACTCCCTGCAACCCACCACTTCCTGGCTTGCGATCTATTGTTAAGCGTTCACGAAACCTTTTTAATACGCGGCAAACCGTAGATTGAGGACATTTCAGTTTTTTTGCGATATCTCTATAGCGTAGCATTGAATTTTCTACATATTCGTGCAGAATGGGTTCGCGTTGTTGATGTTGTTTGCTCGACATTTTGACAGCGAATAAAAAAAAGAAAAAAAAAATTGACGTATTATAGGATAGTTCCTTGTAATCAAATAGGTGTCTAAAAAATTTGCATAACTCTATTTTTCGCGTAATAATAGCCGATTTTACATGCCCAAGTTTTGGCGTGTTCAACCTTTATGGTTCAGTGGCTAACGCTTGGCGCAGTCTTAACATATTATGGAACAAGAAATATTATTATTAAAGTTGACCCATCTTCAACTTATTTATTCACGTTTCTTATATTAGTGTTTTTACAATAAAATATAAATAATTACATTAAAAATATAAACACATCTTAATAAAAAACCTAATCTAAGACGCCGCCGGTAGCGGGGCAGGGCCCAGGCTATCGGTGGTTAGGGCTGCAGAGAGAAGAACCTCCTGACGATGCGCGCTGTGTCCAGGAGTACCGCCTTCTGAATCTGGCCCTTGATCCAGCCATCTAGCGAGAATCTCTTGAGATGTTGGTTGCCCCCAATGTAGCGTATGCAGTTCTCATTCATCACTTGAGTCCACCAACTTACTATTCTTAAGCGCAGACCATTCAGACAATACACTCAAATTATCGCCTAGACGTCTTAGAAACGTCGCACTGTCTACGTTATGTAAATAAATTGATGCTATAGGTAATAATCAGTTAAAATGTAGGTCGTGTAGATATGGATCAACGTGCGCCGTATATTATATGTTTACGCAAAATGTCATTCGAGTTCGGGTAAAACCGGAAAAGTTCAAATCTGATTCGCGTAAGTGCGAGCGAGACAGGTTATAACCGCGTCGACCCAATGTACTCACGAAATGTACAGGCGGAATTTTCTACCGGTTGCCTAATTTAATACGCCTTAGGGCATGTAGCGCCATCTATTGTAAAGTTCTGGGACTATGTTGATTCGCCACACTCACAGTTTCACTTAATAAAGGTAACACCTAAACTTGTACTAAGACTAGAAGATGGCTGCGAAATTCGTCCCCGTGGAAGAAAAAGCCATAACTGTATTTTTTACTTCTCCGTAATCAGGTTTAAAGTATCCTATAATCGTTTGTGAAAAAACCGCCCATCTACTCGTGTACTGAAATAGTTGAAATCGGTCCAGCCTTTTTAGAAGTGATGAACACGCAAAAACAAATACAAAAATAAAACAACTTTCGACGTAGTGACCTCCAACTACCTTAACCTATTACACTATAAAAAAAAACATTAATGTTTTCAACAGACATTTCATTCACACAAATTTTATGATATTATAGATTGCGCGGGTACACTGCGAAGTTTCATCATCCCGAATTTTTATAATTCCGAAAACCATGTCCTGATAAAATAGGTTCTTTTTGGAATAACACATACCTAAACCTAATCTAATTATAGTTTTTTTTTTTATAACGGCACAACATAGTGGCTCCACTTCGCCTGATGGTAAGCAAAAAGGGGAGCCCAAGTCGCAATGGCAACTGACGAGCAACCAACGGTGCCAAGTCAGTTGACACTGCCACGCTGGCCCGAGAGATGCTTCTTCACGCTTCTTTGAAGGGTCCCAAGTTATAAGAAGGAGGAAACACATGAGCCGGCAAGGAGTTCCATACTTTAATAGTTCGGCAGATGAAGGAATTGCCAAACTTCTTGGTACGTGTGGGAAATTGGGAATATTCTCCACGATGAGGCGATGACATCGCAAGCTGGCACGTGTGGTTCTATGACGGACAGGGGAGGGTGGGATAAGAGAAAATAACTCTTCAGAACACTCGCCATGGTATAGGCGATAGAAAACGTCCCTAGTATGTAACATATCCACTCAATTTTGAGTTGGACCCTATTAATATAATAAAATAAGAGCGGTGACAGGTAGCCGTCCGTAGCTACCAAAAGCAATTGAGTGGATATGATCCATGGAAGAAATGATAGTTTCACGCTATTTCACTTTCGGAATATCGATAGTCGGAACTTCGTATTTATTCAGTGATCCCAGATCGCTTAATATCAATGGGTGACCAAAGGGCTGGTTCATACCTATGCCAAATAATAGCCCTGGCTATTCAGCGTGGTAATGCGGCCAGCCTCTTGGGCACCCTCCCGGTCGACATCGATCTGGAGCCCGTTTTTTATTTATAGTTAGGTTTATATACATATATATGTTCTTAGTTTTAATTGGTTCTATACAAAGGAGTTATAAAACAGTTAATATCAATGGTGTTCTTTTCCAGATACACAAAGTTCATCATCGAGTGGCCGCCCTTCGAGTACGCGGTGCTGCTTACCATCATCGCCAACTGCGTGGTGCTTGCGCTGGAGGAGCATTTGCCCAACGGCGATAAGACCATCCTAGCACAGAATCTGGTAAGTTATGGGTATACCTAGATATATTTCTAGCAGGGACAACATGTGGTTAGTGCTTACATAACATAATAATAATATCGACAAACCTGATATCGATAACAACCACGTCAACGTTATAAGGAAATACATAATTATATAGTTATTAAGAGAATATTCACAATGTCGTGGAACTCGAATAAATGTCACATTGTTATTAATTTATGAAACATGTAATGTCTCATTTATTTTTAATGTGGGTACACAACAATTTTTTATTTAAGCCTTTGATACAAAGATCAAATCTTAAGGAAAAATTGAAAAAGGAGCTACCTGGTGGAAGAGACCGGGAATCGAACCCGGTACCTCTGGATTGTCGGTCCAGCGCGTTAACCATTTCGCTACCCTAGCTCACATCGTTATGTCAATTATTTAATTTTTAAAATAATAATGTCTATGAATTTAAAAGCTTTTATTACTAAACCTATATTAACGTTAGAATGAATGAAAATGCATGTTACGATTTTGCCACTTACTTGTCCTCTATGACGTTGAAGTGGTATTTATCAATAGCATGATTGTCGATGTTTTATTTTGTTAAGCACTAACAACACGTCGTTCGTGCTAATAAAATCTCTAGTTATAGTTAATAGGACGGGTCCAATGCTGATAAATTATGCATGTATTATACATATAATCTCTTGAATCACTCTATCTATAAAACCGCATTAAAATCCGTTGCGTAGTATAGATCTAAGCATACATAGGGACAGACGGACGGACGGACACCACAATTTTTATATTAAACCATTGATACAAAGATCAAAGCTTGTTGAAATGCGTATGAGAAGAGACCGGGAATCGAACCCAGTACCTCTGCCCGTCTAGCATAACTACGCTTCTCGACTCTTGTCGCACGACAAAGCGCTACCCGTCACTTTTTCACATTACTGCACAGAAAGAGACTGGTAATTATCTCACGCGAGAAATAGTCACGTGTGACAGTTTTGCTAGAGGTGCTGAATTGCCGGTCGCGCCCTCTCTCGCTTGCTCGTTCACTGCTGTGAAGTATTGCGGTGAGATGTGAATATTAACCTGTTTACATAGAGGTCGCTAAGGTGTAATGCTTTTCAAATAAACAATGCAAAGATCGACACACAAAAGCGTAAGGAAAATTTCGAAAGGTTGCTTGGGGGTGAGGGTGGCGGAAAGGTAAACACGCTGGAATCTTCCACCATTTCAATTTTTCTTTGAGCTTTGGTCTTTGCATCAATGGTTTCATACTCTAGAGTTACATATGAGTAGTCTGCGATCCACGGCCCACGATACTCCCTTAGAGCCCATGACTTGCAATATGAGCCAAACGGTTGCCAACCCCTGCTTATATTATTGTCATCTTAAAACAGTGGCGTAACTAGACGTGGATGAAGTGGCGTCTTGTATACTGTCGGGCGCGAAACCTTTGGTATAGACACTGTAAGCTTTACAAAATTCATAGTGTAAAATAATTACAGAAATAGAATACTGCTACCACCACGATACGGTATGCCACTGTTCAAAAGCATTTTATCTATAAAGATACCATTTCGAGACCGCATACAGATTCCTATGTTATGAGAGATTTCCCTAGATAAATATATTTCCTACTGGTAGTACCGACGCGTAAGTACTTACAATTAGAAACGAACTGTAGTCGAATGATTTTGAAATGGTATCTTAACACACTGTCAACCCTAATTTTGTCGGATATATCTCCACTATTACCATAAATCAAGATAAAACGTCCCTATAATTAGACATATGCTCACATAGGATCGATAAAATGAGCGTGCAACAATGTCCCACATGCAAACTTGCGTTTCGATATAGCACAGATAGATGAAAATCGCTATTAACCTTTTGAGCGCCAAAGACGACAAATCACGTCGACAGAAAGCTGTGCCCCAGACGCCTCGACATCATTTGCCGCTATACAATGGTATACTATCTGCTGACGGCTTAGCATCTGGGACACAGTTTTCCGTCAAAGAGCTGGGCGGTCATGAGGTTAAAGTATCCATATCATAATTAAGTAAGGTCACCTGAGGCTATTGTGACTATGAGGCAAATGCGACTTTTGATATCATATCATAGAAAAGCAACACTTTATTTACTTTCGTTGGCACTTTAGGCAGTAAGGGTATGGGTATGGGTGATCTTTAACTGTTGTGCATTTATAATATCATCAAAAGTCGCATTTGCCTCATAGTCGCAATAGCCTCAGGTGACCTTAATATATATGTATTTAGCAACAGAGACATGACATGTTTGTTTTTGTTTCAGGAAAAGACCGAGGCGTACTTTTTAGGAATATTTTGTGTAGAAGCCTCGTTAAAAATTTTAGCCTTAGGGTTTGTTTTACACAGGGGGTCGTATCTTAGAAACGTTTGGAACATAATGGATTTTTTCGTTGTAGTAACTGGGTGAGTAATCAACGTTTATTACTTATTTAATGTTATTTTATGTAAAATATAGTTGACTTTGCAATGAATTTTATAAGCCGTGTCATTACATAAATTAAACTCTGGTACCAATAAACATTGACACGTTAAGACGGAAGGAGAGACGTGCAGAATCGATCAATCACAAAAGTGAAGCGAAGCTGAGATACAGATTTCAAATCAGGTGATTGGTCTATCCTGCGTTTTTCCGTTCCGCCTCGCTTAAATGGAGAGTGCACCCTTAGAATGCAAGCTCCGTAAACGCAGATGCAATTTTTTTTTAACAAAGAGGTACGCCAAACCCAATATGGCGATTGACCTAAAGATTGGTAATAGTTACGCCACTGGTAAAGTTCATCGCAAAGGCAACATGAAAACGTTAATAAACTTGTAAACCTGTATATAAGTAGGCATTCGGTTGACATTGTTATATACGCCGTTGTTTACAATGCAAGCCTCATCCGAGCCACTGACTGAACATTACCGACAATTAGGTCGATGACGATATTCGCCGAATACAACGTGGACGTTGACCTCCGAATGTTGCGATCGTTCCGGGTTCTGCGCCCGCTGAAGCTGGTCTCGCGGATCCCAAGTAATTCACAGTAATTGGCGAAAAGTTCACTAAATACCTAACATTATTGTATAGAACGTTCTCGCTAGATATTTTCGATTATCGACCTTTTTTAACAGTAGATAATTTATATCGCTAGTTTTGAAAATAGAACTTTTTTACAATCATTTTAGTAACAAAACGTAGTGTCGATTCCTCGGCATTTTATACAGAATTTGTAACAGTTTTAGAAAATGTGTGATCTTTTTTATCATTTATTGATTATTATCAGAAAGTGTTTTATGTAATTTGAATTTCGGCTACCTGTTGCATATAATAGTACGATTTTGGTATGTGTATAAAAAGGCTAAAACTTATTAAATTTAGATAAAACAATATATATTTTAGTTATTAATTAAAACATAAGACGTATTTAGATTAAAATGCGTGAATTATAACATGTGATTAGAACATCAATAATCAAGACTAATTAGTGACAATACTTTAGTCTCGTAGTAAATGAAGCTAGTCTATATGAATGGACAAATGACGGGAGTGTGCTTGGACGTCGGCGGCCGTGGCGGCGGGCCTGTTCACACTAACACTCGACAAGCACACTCCTGGGAACTTCCTTCCACAGGCTTTTCCACTATAACTATATGTCTATATATATCTCTCCTCCCGACCTGTATCGGCCATGGTGACAACTTAAGACTCATTGGCTTCACACTCGTGCGATCAAAGATGACTTATGCAATCTATCTTCGACGGACATTGTCATCCAAAGTCGTACCTTACTATGGAATCAATATAAAGATACAACCTTTTACCGAAGCACGGCAGCTATACCTAATCAATACGTTATAGAACACCTGATATTTTTCCAACTGTTAAGCTTGTATTTAAACTTCGAACAGGGCGTTCGAAGAAAAAGTACCGACTTAGTCCATGCAGTATTGTTAAGAGTATCGAAAAAGTTAATAAGCTCCTTTCCAGACTTGTGATTCTAAAGATCTTCTCGAGCCATCAGTGTGAAAATAAAGTGTGCAAGCCTGAAGATAATAATGTTGGAATACGAGGCACTCGATATAATAACGTATTCCGTGAACTGGAAACACTAGAAACTAACAATCTTTGTTACGGTTCACTTCATAACAACACTTCGAATTGTAATGTAGATTAAATTGAATTGCAACTTCATTGTAAAAGTAGTACTGCAATGTTTGGATTTCTCGCCCTCTTTGTAATAAAAACTGAAACGTAATACGGGTTTCATACGTTTCATTTTTGACTTTTTTTACAGGTGTCTATTGGCTATCTTTTCATATTCTAAATTTTCTTACGTGCAAGGAAGCAATAGCTCGAAATAGGTGGTGACTAAGCCATAAATTATACGAGTATAGGTCTACAGGTCGACAGACATGGCCCACGACGACGTAACACGCACGTGTAGTATTCGAGTAAACGTGTAAAGGTCGTATAGAGAGGAGTCAAACAGCCGTGGAGCGAAGTTTCAGTAGTAATTTTGTTCTTAATTTAGTTGCTAGTTCAAGCTATAGTATCGAGTGTGTGTTTGGCAGTATCGTCACGCTGCAGCCCGACATCGCGCCAGACGTCGACTTCAGGACCTTGCGTGCCATTAGGGTGCTGAGGCCCCTTAAATTAGTATCGGGCGTCCCTAGTGAGTTTTAGCACATTCCTAGAATAGTTTACGTTGTTACATGCACTGGCTGTTGCATAATCTTGTATTTTGTTTGTTCATTCTGAATTGTTTAGCCGCTGTGTTTTAAAGGTGTTCGTTTTGTTTTTAATTGGGAATAAGTTCTATTAAGTATGAATTAGCTATATGAAATGGGGAAATCACTTTAACGTTATACTTATTAAGTACGTGTTTAATGTTTGTGGTTGTATATTATAATATTAATATAATTTAAAAAAACTGCGCCGAAGAGTTATTTAAGTGTAATTATTACTAGGGACAAATTTATAAAGACCTTAAAAACACAGCGGAAGTGGTATGCAATATTTAAAAGTAATGTAATGTCAGTCATTCTTTATACGAAACCTAAAAATTTCTTGAAACAAATGACACTGGCATGTACTTTAAGCATGCATAAATATCAAGGAACATGTAATCTTCTTCGAATGAGTAACGCGCTTCTCTATTTCTTGTTTACATTATGCAACAGCAAAATTCCATTGTTATTGTGCACGCTTTGATTTCGTTTTACCTAATTGGTTTTCATTAAAACTTAGTTCAACTTTCAGTTAATTTTCATTTAATTTAATGATGGTGATGAATGAATAACGTAACTTCCTTTTGATAGTTCACGAGTGGAATTCTAAATGAAATCACAATCAGACATTTTAAGTTTCCCAATTTCCATTCATGTAATTGGTAATTTTAATTTACTCATCTTGTTTAGGTCTGAAAGCGCGTTCATGGTAACTCAAGGACAACAACTGCTCTAGCACAACGCCCAGACAAATATTGTCTGCCTTTCGTCTCAATAATGCGAGAAAGATGGTTGATACTTTGTCGTTCGACTAGTGATGTGCCGTTCTCGAGAATTCCCGGAAACGTTCCTCATTTTGTATGGGAGATGTTCTCGAGAACGGTACATTTCTACGCTCGACTAAGGGCCGATACTGACACAGACGGTCTCCAATCCAATTGCAACTTGTATATAAACTATGCCTTCGGTATTCAGTCAGCGTGCAATTCCCGTAAAATAAATTAAACAATATTACATAATAATGTGGGATCGAATCTTATGCGATAATATTGTAATCAAATTAAATTTTACATAATTAATCCTGCTATACACCCACCACTAAGTAAATTGCTGTGCCCTGACAGGGTTCATGTTGTGTATTTAACCTTACATTATGTAATGTAACATCTTATACACAACATGATAATGCAATAAAAAATTATCAATTATTATTATTGTAGCTGCCAGTTCGTCTAAATCGGCCCTAAGTCGCGGCTACTTGCGCTAGACGTGCTGATTAGAGCTTCCAATCCCGTTTTTTGTGTGTGATCCCGGGATCCCGGGATTGTTCATACATAATATCCCGTGATTAGAAGCCCTAGTGCTGATCTATAAGTTATTTTAAACGCGCCCCAATATTTCCCTGTTGAGCGGAACAACTAAGTTTAGAAACAATAGAAGCGACCGGCTTGCCTCGTCTTTTGTTTATAGTTGCTAATACTCTGTTTCCAATGTAGGTTTGCAAGTGGTGTTGAAATCCATCATCAAAGCCATGGCGCCATTGCTGCAGATTGGATTGTTGGTGCTGTTCGCGATTGTTATATTCGCCATCATCGGCCTGGAGTTCTACTCCGGGGCGCTTCATAAGACTTGTTATAATTTAGAAGATATTAGTGAGTACCTTGTTTTGTTGGTCACAACGGCTAGAGCAGTGCGGGATTGTTGTTCACCACTACAATGTTTAACTAACCTCAAATTCCAATGGTATTACATTGTACATAGAGAAAATAAGTTTTACCGCGCGCGGATTTCTGTAGTAGCAAATTTTTCAATTTTCCAATCCAAAACATTGCACTAGCTGTTGTGTAACAAAAATTTCTATATAATTAGCATTTTTACTATAAGACGACCAGATTTATCATTAATAATGGCTGTATCTAAAAACAGATATGCTGTTATTATGTTGATAATTCCTTGTCGTATTTTTCCAATGTTACTTAAAATCATCAAACTGATCTTTCAACCAGTCAGCGTACATCAATCAGTTTAGAATTATAAAATTATATCAACGTAACAATGCTCAGTTTGACGATTGATGACATTATTTTTATATGTAGGTACATAATATAAGTAAGAAATGCTTCTATAAATATTGTTTGTTCTATGAACATTTTACAAATGTTTATTTATCTCAAGCGGCGTCCTCTCTTGCCTACCATGCGAATTTCATTAAATGCAATTGCGAAATCTAAATGTGAATGTCGACCAAACACAACATTTTTACACGCAGCAAGCCGTTAACTACGCGTACTTGGCGTACTTTCATATCAGTTGAATAGTAGGAGATAATTGTACAAACTAACACAAATAACTTAAGTTTAGTAAGAAGACCAAGTTTGTGGGGAGTTCACCTGGGTTTCAATGTACTCAGTGGATCCGACATAAGTTTTATTAACGAAGCATCTTCTTATATTTACATTCAGTTGGATGCAAACTGAACTGTGAATGTGAACTTTAATTGCAACTGAGGAGAATACTTTTAGAGAGGATATTTCATGCTTAATAAGATACACATCCTTATTACTCGGTTTCATTGGTCGATAGCTACCGCATGCTGTATGACGACGAGTTATCAAACAATGAAACTTAGTAGGGTTCATCTAGAGGTATTAATTGGCACTTTTACACAGTCGTTCTTCTTGACCCACGAGTTTGAAATCGTGATTTGTCCATGAGTCAAAATTATAAGTTTGTCCAAGGAAATGGAATATAATTGAGGTAGAAAAGTGTTTTACACGTGGTGTTATGCATTTATTTTTATTTTCCCGATTGGTTACTAAAAGTTGTAATTCTAAACGGAATATTTTGCTTGGGTTTTCTGATGATTTGTAAAAGAAATTCGAAATTCGTTTGCTTTTTATCATATTATGCGATAGTTTTGCGTGTTCTGGGTGAAAACTCCATTGCGTTGGTTTTATCTATTGGTACAAGCTAAATTTAAATCTATTATCTTTTTTGCCATAGATTATTTTATTTAAAACGTTTATTTTAATTTTAACGCATTTTCAATATTGACGAATTCATAGCAACAGTGTTTAAGAAAGAAGTACGGCACCTCCAGGACAATGTAGGTATATGAAGTTAATATTGAATTAGAGCAAAAACTAAAGTATTTTTAGTTATGAATAGGTCATCAAAATTATATTTTAAATTTCATGATTACGATTATGCGATGCGACACTATGTAATAATTACGTTTAGTTACGCTGCGCTTTTGTTTTCGTTTACCGATTTTCTGTTGAGAAATTCACGAACAGCACTGCGAATATTAATTATTAAATTGGTGTATCATAATATAAATATATGGCTGAGCATATGTATTGTATACTATAAAATCACAAATCCAAGTTATGATTCTAAGTAAAATCTTAACATCGCCACCATAGCACCCTCCGTCGGTTGGGCTACAGATACATCTCCTTCACGCCAAAACGGCTGAATGATTAAAAAAAAAATACAGGGTTTGTTGGACATCTAAGATTGGTTATAGGATACTTTTTACCCGACTGTAGCAATAAAAAGGGTTATGCCTTACATCCTCCGCGGACTTAATTGACACTTTCATGTTATGTTTCATCGCAGCACTATACCTGCGTTATGAGAGCAGCGTTCCATGGTATTCGACATATAATTGGAGAATAAAAAAAAAAAAGAATTGCTTTTCGAAATCAAATATTGGTAAGAAACTGCACTTAGCTCTTGCACATAGAATGTTCACTCGGAGATAGCGCAGGCATTGCTGCGATGCGAAACTATAACTAGTATTACTTTTACGAAAAATACTATTTACATTATGAAATTTGTTTTTCGTGCTCTAGGTCTGCTATAAGCACGTAGTTGATAATATAATAGCCTTATTTAAAAGTTGTCGCATTTTGCTGAAGCCTTCTGTTTCACCAGGTTTGTTTTCTCTTTCATTATTATTATTTTTTATTTTTGTGTTCATAATTTTAACGTAGCATAATTTATGCGTTATAATATGCCTAAATCAATAGTTTTGTATGTTTACCAATACGAGTAACAACATCAACTTTAGTTAACAGCGGTTGGTTGTTTGGCGAAATACCATTGATTTGAATAAAATGAGACCGCTCCGGATTTTTCTTTTGTCTGTAATGGTTACGTTCTAAAACTCAAATGCTTCTAAAGCGTGTAAGTAGTTCATGCAATGTGCGACAACTTTAACAACTTATGCCTAGTTCCACTTTGCTCTGAGTAGGCTTAATAACCCTCAAATAATAAACAGGGTATGATGGGACTGGGCATGAGTTCTGTTTTTTTAAATAACGTTTAGTTTTAATACATTGCCACTATCCGACCAAGTGGCAATATATGAATTATATTCCCATAATATGTTTCAAGAGTCTGTGCATTTGCATACCGCGACTCAAGAACTTGAGATTGTCCTAATTCCTATCGGCATTTCTTTCCAGATGAAATAATGAATGAGGGTGACAGTGCCACGCCGTGCAACGCGGACAACAAATCTCTGGCGCCGTTAGGGGCCAACGTGTGCGAGTATGACACGAGCACATGTTTAGAGAAGTGGGAGGGGCCGAACAAGGGCATCACATCGTTTGACAACATCGGCTTCGCGATGCTGACCGTCTTCCAGTGTATCACGATGGAGGGCTGGACTGCCATCCTCTATTGGGTAGCATGAGCGACAGACGTGGTTTTAACGCCGTTTTGACTGTATTGATCTAACAGAACATCAAAAACCCTTGGAGAATCATCCAAATGTCACACATAGGTGTGTAATCCGAAACAGCCCCTTTTTTGTATGAGAAATGATTTGAGAGTATTCCAGGCGCGGATCCTTCGACGTGGGCAATGTGGGCATACTCAGCACCTGAATTTGGATTCATCGACTAATATGACAAACAGGCTTTATAAGAGCTTGTACAGCCATCAAAACTCTAAGTTAAGCTGTATAAAGAGTATATACTTGGGTATGGTCTCTGTAGCCCGACCCGCACTGGACCGACTTTTTCTGCACAGGTGTCCTTAACGTTTTCATCCGCGGCGCCCGGAATCTTCTCACTCCATATAAAACGGGGAAGGTTTTTGAGAACAGCGTAACTCTATGAGTGATAAGTCAGTGACTATCCAAAAGATTAAAGAACCGGTTACGTCATTTTTGTCTCGCGATTGCATTTATCACGCTGAGTTACAGTTATTTTATTATTTAACTGTACCGAAATCATTTGAACTCAGCATCTAGACTGATTCCTTCTGGTTTCATAAAAGTTGATTGTAACTCTGAGATGATAATAATAATATAATAAAGGGGCGAGTCACCACCCGCCAGAGGTAACAGTCGCATTGATGGTTACGGCGGGTGAAGTTTTTCTACTGCAATAGCCCAAATAAATAGTCCACCCAAACTCCATTTTAATAGCCCGGTTTCTTTTTCATATCAATGCAATAGTTCAACCACCTGCTGGGACCTGTCCATGGATGTATCATCTTATTGATATGATCAGGAACGGGTTCCAGCAGGGCTACAGCCACAGCAAATTTCTCCAAGGGGCATCTACGTGTTGGATCCATATCCCCACGCAAGCCTTCCAAAAGACCGGAGACATATGAGCCCGTGACTCAAAAAATGAGAAACAAATAACAATAAATGGGCAAATTTTTATTTTGTGGCCGATTTTTTTTTTCTCAGATTTCAATAAAATTTGGTGAGTTGGTAAAGTTGCTTCTTCTGAGCATGGTAAGCCCAATTTCACAATATGTCCTACAAATTTCTTTCCATTGAGTTACACAAAATGTACTACAGAAATTGGCCAATGGGCCAATTTTTATTATGTTGTCGAATTATTTATTTTTAATTTCGAGCTTACTCATTTTGTACTAAATTTTAGTACAAAATATGACATTTTTCTAAAAATCATCCATACATTTTTTGTAACTCAATGGAAAATTTTGTAGGACATATCGTGAAATTGAGCTGACTTTGTTCAGAATAAGCAACTTTAGCAACTCACCAAATTTTATTGAAATCTGAGAAAAAAACAAAATCGACAACAAAATAAAAATTTGCCCAAATACATTTATTTCGAATAGCTACGATTCATTTTTACAATTACATTACATTAAGATAATATGACGAAACGACACAGAATAACGCGAAATGAACCCATCCTATTGGCAAGTTATAACGTTTTTATATGTGACGTCTATCTGAACAACTCAAACTGGCCGTTAAAACTGCGCGTCTGTAGCTACTTTTATTTTTTAACTTTAACTTATGTACCTACTAGACTTATTTGGATATATATCCAGTTACTTCTATATTTATCCCACGCAAACTAAATACATATTAAATACTTCTATATAGGGCCAACATCGAGGTACCCTACCCGTAAAGACATAAGTTATTAGTCATTACACTGAAATTAAGGCTAGCATGTTGACAAAATATCCATGTACACTTTGATTTTAGCCCTATGAAACCCCAGAAATTACAAAAAAAACAGTTTAATAGGCCTTATTTATTTTAAAATGCTGATTGTTGTAGACATTTTTCTCTATGATCAAACATGTTCCTTAACATATCATTGATGTAACTACCTAGAACAGGGCTATTGGGATTTACTGCTAAATATTTGAAACCTACAGCTTGAAATTTCCATTTTAATTTTTGTTTCAAAAGCTACTCGAAGCTACCCGAAGTTGGCAAAATTCACGCGGAAAATTAGTTATTTTACTTATTTTCGACTGCACGCAATGAAATCATGAAATATTTAGCTATGTTACTACCTAGAACTGGGGAAAAGTATTATTCACTTCAAAACGTTGGTTGAAATTATCAATATATTTGTTATAAGTCATAATATGAAAAAAAAAGCATTTAAAAGGAATAACGCCTCTTAAGCTTAGATGATAGGTGTCAGATGTGACTTCTTACTGGAGGGACACTATTGTGACAATATCATTAAAATTCACGTATTTATGAGAAACAATGATTTCGGTTACTGGGCTATTATATAGCAGATTTGATTACAGATGTAGCAGAAACACTTTCATGTATAAAATGAGACAATAATATCCAAGCTCAAGTCACTTCAGGCGGCTTTCACACAGGCCACCCTTTACATCGCCGCCATCACAAAAATCTGCGCGGTCGAGCGTCGCAGTGTGTGTAAGGGAAGCAAACCGGTAAATTGTTTTATGTAAATTACCGGTAACTTACCGGTAATATGGAAATGTCCATACAAAAAATTACCGGTTTGCATTATCTAAGTGTGTAGTACCGGACGTGTTTATTATACAAACTGATATACCGGCATACCGGTAGCGTGGCGTGCATAGATCACGGTCCCCACCGGCTTGCCCACTTCAAGGCCATTGAGCACTATTCCCTATCGCTACTGTAGAAAATTCAGCGTAAGCTACCCCGGCTTGCCATGAGCTTCGTTCTAGCGCGTGACCAGTGTGAAGACCGTCTGAAATAGCGATTTTAGTCAAATAACCGATTTATATTGGATTGATTCAAACTTTCATTCCAAGAATAACACTTTTCTCAAACATGCAATGAAATATCCTCATAACGTGCGTTATATAACAGGCTTCGAATTATCACGTTTCGGGCGGAACAACTCGAGAGAACTGTAATTAAGGAATTTCATACAAAATTGAAGGCCTAGGCCGGGAAGTATGTTTTTTAAACATGGCGTCTGTGTTTATGTACATACAAAACAGCTGAATTATATGTTTTTTGAATGGTGTATTTTTTATTTCATTGCATATGTTTGAGGAAAGCACTGGACATACCTTAGCCGTGAGGGCCTTACCTAATAGAGGTCTATAGCCCTTTTTTCCCGTCTGCAGTAAAATACTATATTTTAAGATAGTAATGTCAAACTAATATGGGGTCTTAACATGAATATCCGGGAGTAGGACTTATTCTTGGAATAAAAGTTTGGTTAACGCATTTACTGCCAGGGGGCGTGGCCTAGGAACAAAGTTGTATGAAGGTGAACGCGCATATGCGTTGCTAGCAGTGAATGTGTTATCCAACCTTAGTTTGTCACTAACTGTCGCATTTCAATTGTTTCAGACGAACGACGCTTTAGGCAGTGCATTCAACTGGATTTATTTTGTGCCTCTAATAGTATTGGGTTCATTCTTTATGCTCAACTTAGTTCTCGGTGTACTTAGCGGGTAAGTTTCAGTACTTAGTCATTTCCCTGTAATTGCTGTCATAAATATTCAAAATTGGGTAAATGGATTGAATTTTTCATGCTTTTCTTTTTAAATACGGCAGAATTTTTACAAAAACATGGTCGATTTCAATTTGTTAATTATCTATCACGGAAATATCAGAACGGTGATATTTAATTCTACCATTCGATCTTTAGAATAGAGTAAGAGACATTCTTAGTACATTTTTTTTTTTTTATATTTATGATTATAAAATATAATCGTCTATGGGCCCATAATGTAATCGGATCTTGTAGTATTTGCTGGCTATTTGCGAAGGATAAATATTTTTTTGTATTTTATTTTATTTTGGGTGTATATTCATAAACTTAACCTAATTTCGTAATAAACGTAACCTAATTTAAGTATCGATAAAAGCCATAATCAATAGATCAAATTCATATGATACTAGCTGACCTGTCAATATTCGGTCTATCAAAAGCTTTATATGGAAAAAAAAAATATATGGAAAAACTCCCCTTGATTATTACTTTTTTCCTGGTATTTTATTTATTTATTATTCCTTCATATTAACTTTCCTCGAACTTCAAAGAATTCTTAAAAAATAATCGAAATTGGTCCAGCTATTTCCAAACTGTGCGCTTAGCAATATATTTAGCGATAAATTTTTATATAGGTACCTACGGCAGAATTTTCAAACTACTGATCATACAGCTCATAGCAAAATTTTAAATGAGATAAGCGACTCGAGGAGAGCATTGCGAATAATTCTAGTAACTTCAAAAGTAACCATTAACCATTTTCGGTGAACTTGTAGTCGCGGCTTTTTATATTTTTTTGCAAAATTATTGATTGCTTTTATGAATTGGCCAATAACGTGGACAGAATAAGACGTTCGTTCAAACGTTCGCTCCGCGTACTAGCCTATATAATATCTAGCTGCTTGGTTTATGCTATGGACAAAGGAGTCTGGCTAAAACGTAATCAGGTCGCAGTTCTCCACAGATTCTCATGAAGTTTTGTGAGTAGATTCAGTTTATCGTTTTTTTTTTTTTAAATAAGACTTTTTAAACGCCCAATTTTACACGTTCTTTTTTTTTAGCTACCCAAATTTTGATAGTCCAATAGTCATATTCTTATTAGGATCTGCCTACTGATAAGAATCAAAAAAATAAAAGATGAATGAAATGTTTGGACGTGAAATTTAATTTAGAGTTTTTCTATGTTATTTTAAGTTCCTACTTAGATACCTTCCTTTTTTTCTTTCTTATCGAATGGTGACAAGTTTGTTGTAGGAAGTAGGCAGTCCATAGGAACTTTTTGTGTATTTAGTATAATTATTCAAGGACATTTGTCGGGCAACCATTTGCCATTAGAAACCTATTGGACCATTTAAATAAAAAAAAGTAGTATAATTTTGCTTAACTATTAATATCTATTTCTAACTTTACTTAACTATTAAAATTAATATGTATTTCCAAAAATTACTGCGTTCACTTTATGAGACTGTTATAAGGATGCTACTTGGCCGCGAGTATTTGCCTGTAAAGTAGCTAAAAACAAATGAAATCTTCCTTTTTTTTGGATTACAGTCGAAAGCTCACGGGAGCGCCATTAAACATACTCAAAAATCATGACAGCATCAGAGAAAATGATTATTGCGAAATTAAAATTCAGTTAGGTAATAAAATATTTAATGAAACACTATATCTGGAATAATCCGGCATGACCTGCTGAAGATGTGTTGAGATATTGGAGAAATATTTCCATAATTTCAGCTTCGATTATAATATACAGAGTGACATCAAACTTGGGACCAGAACTGACAAACTATATATTCGTTAGGTGCAACTTTCAAAAAGAAAGATATGCTGTTTGTGGTATATGATACGTAACAAACTGTGTTCTAGGGTGGCAAAAATCAGAAACTGACTACCAAAAAGTGCTGCCCATTAAGAATCGAATTACGCCATTAATAGCTTAGTGTTTTAAAAGTCAAAAGATTGCGCTATTCTCGGTATTTACCTAATACTGGAGATAAAAAAAGTTAAATCCATACTAATATTATAAATGCGAAAGTGTGTCTGTCTGTCTGTCTGTCTGTCTGTTACCTCTTCACGCTTAAACCGCTGAACCGATTTAGATGAAATTTGGTATATAGATAGTTTCAGTCCCGGGGAAGGACATAGGATACTTTTCATCCCGAATAAATATAGTGTTCCCGTGGGATGAGCGGGGTAACACCGCGGGGCACAGCTAGTATGTAATAATTACAGTATATTATTCGATTTAGAGAGTTCTCTAACGAGCGAGGCCGCGTGGAGAGACGAGCTCAGTTCCAGAAAGAAAGAGCACGACAGATGTTCAATACGGATTTTACAGCGTATTTAAATTGGATAACAGAAGCAGGTCTGGTGTGACGTGTGACCAGCTATCGTTGTTTTGATGCTATACTATACAGTGTATTTTAGAACTCGGAACAGTATAAATAAATCCTAAATGGTAGGAGTTACTTACAGAATATTTTCTATATATATATAAAATATATATAGTTGAACAAATTTCTAATATTTATTTAGTTATTAAAAGGTTTACCAACTGCATACTCTCTCTTTCTATCTCTTTCTGGCTATGTGCACCATATGGTAGGTGGTACTACCGTTAGCCTTCCTTAACATTGGCTAACTCTGATAATGAAAATTGTAAGTGAACTTGGCTTCTCGTATTACTTGATTGTATCATAAGAAAATAAAATTGTTAGCATAAATGATCTCAATCTATGAAAAAGTTAGAAACTTACGAAATGTACCTATAGCCTAAGAAGTTGTAGTTTCACTTTAAGATAGCTACGCTACAAACAGCTTTCGTATGGCAATAATGTGCATACGTATTACAAAATTACATTAACGGTATGCCAATTTCAAAAGATTCTTTGCCGGCGGCGTGCGGCGGTTTGCTTTTCTTGTGAAATAAATATTGAATTTAAATAAAGTAGATGTTATGTAATTGTTGTCGTTTTAGGACAAGGTACTTACTAAAGGTCCGACATATAGGACTTGTATAGACTGTCCTTATTTAAAATACACTGTAAATAGTAAAAACGAAACGTAAAATCAAGAGCTAGAAAATACGCGCATCTTAAATGCAACACTGTTTTTGGCTAATACGTTGATGATTCAATTATTGCAGATATTTGTAATGTTAATCAGAATAGGTAATTTAACGCTAGAATAAAGATATCTGTTCATTGCTATGGGACGACATATTTATATGTTTCATTCTTAGAATAAATACAACTAGAAACCTAGTCAGCGCTTGAAAATGAAGCCAGTTTAAGTGAGCCACGGCCTGTCACGGGCTCTCTATGATTGGTTCGTAGACACGCACACATAAAACCAAAACCGGCTTCATCCTTCGCAAATCTGTTGTATAAAGACTATCGTTCTAGGCGTATTTATTCTAAAGTTCCATTATTTAATTTGACGCATTTAATTATTAATTAATATGGACATCATACGAATATAAGTATTCTGTCCCTTGGTTTTGGTGGATTGGCTAGCGGGTTGTGATAATGAAGATTTTGTGTGATGACAGGTACTATGCCGAAATTACGGAATAGAAGTTTGACAGTCGATTTTACATTCACATAGTTGGATGATAGGATTTACAAACTTAATGTACACCACCTCTGACTTACCTACTAATTGTGCAAATTATGTTTTCGTATCGAACATTAACTACTTTCATTTTAATATTATTTTTATTTGTAAATAGACTTCCTAGATTCTGAACCCAAATAGCGTCGTTTATCGAAAAAAAATAACACCTTTACATACCTTAATGATTACGATGCCCCACAATCTCGCAAAGTTCAACTGTACTCAAAAAGTGTGAAGTAGATTAATTACTGACTTCTGCATAATTTTGGCATTACGTGTCATGATCATAATACTTAAGACACCAAAGCAATTAAAAAATAATAATATCTGTAGATACTATGTGATTGATTACTTATTTACTCTGCGTGCATATAATTTCTCATACGGAATAAATCGGTACTTCCCATTCGTTCTGTTCCTTTTATTTTTAGCACGAATTAGAATTCCGTTTCTCATTAAAACAGTCAGGAAGCTAATGGGAGGTATCGAAGATATACTTTAGGTTTTTCTCAGTCTCAGTAGTTTGGTTGTTAGTCTTAATAATCTTAGACTTACAGTAGATTTTGAGAGCAAGGCTGCATAATGAAATGAGTCATTATGATACGAGATGTTGCGCCGTTTATAGAATAGGCAATTATAAATCCCTAAAACAGCTCTGGCGTGGCTAAGGACATATTTGGTCTTAAAGCGATGCATAGCAGGCAATGATTTCAATAATGGCTATACGATAGATTGTTATTTTGAGGTCTCAAATGGTCAGTAATTCAGAACACATCATTAATATGCTAGTCTAAAATTTGTCCGTAAAATCTATACTCGTTATCGCGTGACGATCCGTTTATAGAACCTGTTTCCTGTGGGGTGGAAAAAAGTTAGTCAATTTAACACCAGTTTTTCTAAGGACGTCTCATCACTGCACTTCGTCTGACCTTACTCACCGATGACTGACGTACACCATTACGTAATTTATTCATAAATGGGCCATGCAATTCTGCAGCTCATTGTAGGTAATTACTTCCTCTATTCTGAAACTCAATTGACGACAGCACCTCTTACTTCTTACGATGAACGCTTGGCATGATTCAGTCGAAGTCGCAACAAACGCTAACCCGGATCAGTTGCTCGGAGACTGAATCATGGTTTCTTGTTTCAAAAAAGTACTAAAGTCCTTTTTTGTACTAAAGAACTAAAGTACTTTTTTGTCCTAAAGTACTAAAGTACTTTTTTGTCCTGAAGTACTAAAGTACTTTTTTGGCCCTAGGACAAGAAACCTAAAGGACCTTCCTATAGTAACAAAAAAAGTAATACTGAGACACATTCAAGTTAAAAACCAAACCACTGAGACACGATGGCTAAGTTCTGCACTTGTTATAAATACACTGGTAAAGTTATTAATTAAGCTATATGAAAGTAGTTGATGCTGCTAGTTACCGTATGTCGCTATATTTCCAGAGAGTTCGCTAAAGAAAGAGAGAAAGTAGAAAATAGACAAGAATTCCTTAAATTAAGAAGACAACAGCAACTAGAAAAGGAACTCAATGGTTATGTTGAGTGGATATGTAAAGCAGGTAAGTAAAATAAGAAAATTCGAGGCATTCTTATAGTTATAATCGTATAGGGTTAGTATACAGTTGCCATATGGTTGTGTTTACTGCGCGCTAGATAAATAAGAATCTGTAACGCTCGCACGCCGAGGTATGTTCATCTACCTGTCTACTATAGCATACTTGACCCCAGATGCGAAGTCAAAATTCAAATTAAAACGTGACCCCGAACTGAGTAACTAGGTAAAATAATCTCCTATCCTATTCATCTTACCAACCTATAGGTAATAATCATGATGACATAGATTAAGACCTAAAATATGTTAATTCCTGCTGACGGCATAAGAGCTTAATGCACACGGCGTTTTTTTAACGATCTGACAACGCGCGTTGGACTCAAAACAGTCGGCAAGTTGCGACATTTACAAACGAGCCGCGTACAGATACGTCGATGCAATTTGTAGCGATACAAATTTGCAGAAAGCGGCCTCCATTTTTAAGGAATTGAGATGCTACTACCTTGGTCTCGGTGATCTTTAGAAACACTTTCCTCGCTGCTTCAGCTATTTTAACCACGTTTGTATCGATACAAACGCCGGATTGAAGCGAGTTTAAGAGGCCTTATTCCTTTTAAAATGTTGATTGTTTTAGACACTATCCTCTATGATCAAACATGTTTCCAAACATATAGTAGAGGATCCCGATATAGAACGACCTTCACCGAGATGTTTATTTGATGAAATGTATTTTATATTTAATTTAATATGTCAATAAATATATTGCATATGGGTTGCCTAACAAATTTTAGTCCTGGGTATGTTTTGTTAAAAATTAAATTAAAAAATATTAACATTTCACCGGTTTGATTATTAGATAAATTCATAATAAAATAATCTTAATTTTATTTAATTTCAATTCAATAATCAGATCGTTGCAAAATGCTCGTAGGTATAGATTTACCTGTTTATACCTGGCTACCCGATAGTTGTGACGGGAAAAGAATAGGCAACCTAACGTTTGCATATTCTATGGGCTTCATACTTTCGATTGGTATAGAATTTATCTAATTTATATAAAAAAATAAAAAATAATTATTAATTAAAGCGCATTAAATCTGCTAACATGCGGTGATTACGGACGTGCTGATAAAAAATCAAATATTATAAAGTCATCTCGTTAAAAAAACGTGTGCAAATTCCCATCTATACACTTAGTTTAACTTTGTTTTATATTTCCAGAGGAAGTTATTTTAGCTGAAGAAAGAACCACAGAGGAGGAGAAAATGCACATAATAGAAGGTATGTTAATGTCCCTAAATTGGGAATAATTTAATGTTCCAAATTTTATGTTATAATAACATCCGTAGAATTAAGAAACCATAGTGACCAAGGGGAGGAACAAGTATCGCGCAGTAGATAATATTATAATAAAAAGAATATACTTATGTACAACTGTTACCTAATTGCTATTTTACGTTTTCCAGCGCGGAGAAAAGCAGCGGCCAAAAAGAAGTTAAAAAACCTTGGCAAGAGCAAAAGCACCGACACAGAAGAGGAGGAACAGGACGAGGAGTGCGGTGACGACGGTCAGTATACCCGTCTCCTTCACACCTCGATGTGTTCTCATTATCGATTATTAGCGGCAGAAAGGACTGGCTAACATAAAAAAAAACAGCTGAGAGCCTGAACTATCTTTTGAAGAATCAGTAAACATAAACACCAATGCTATTAGAAATAGGCTAGTTGACCCAGTTTTGAAATATATTTGAAATGGTTAATAATGATCTTACTAGCTCTAAAAAAATGTCTTGTATTTTTCTGAAAGCTATAAAGCTAAATTTTATCAATTGAAAATTAGAAATTTCGTAAACAGTCAAAAACGCCGTCCGCCATTTTTCCCTTTCGCTAATCTGTGGCGTGACGTAGAATTACCTGTAAATATTCGAAATTCGACCGTCATATAATGCCATTTCGCTCACTCCAATATACTTTGACAGGAGATCGAGAGGGACGGCACTATTTGAAGTCGTCAAAGTAGACTTTCAGTTTTGTTTACATCAGTGTTTTTCAAACTGTGGGTCGCGACCCCCAGGGGGGTTGCAGCTCATATCCAGGGGGTCGCGAGGATCAGCATCGAGAAATTTTCAAGCATGTACATTAATGAAATAGCAATCTTTCTTAGACATCTTCATCTATTTATTTTACGATTAGGTATATGTAATTTTTAATATTTTAACCATTTTTATATTTTTTGCAAAACAGACCGATTGAACGATAGACGGTGTTCCAAATCTGTTAAATAAGAGTCGGATTCTAAGTTTAATCGTACAAACTGTTTGAGGGGATTGCGAAGGAATGTTGATGGTATTTACGGGCCGTGATAACAAAAAGTTTGAAAAACACTGGTTTACATGATCGATGACGTCACTATCATGAGCGAAAATGGCGGACAGCGTTTTAAGCATTTCAATATACAGATTAAAAACCAAATTTTCAAATTCAATTTTTTCAGCCTACTTTCACTTTTATGAATTGAAAAATATATATTTAGGTTTCCTTTGCTAAATACTATAGGTACGGAATAAACATTAGTTTATTACAATTTGACATGAGTCAACTAGCCTATTGCAAACCTTTAACCCAGTACTGCAAAGCCAAAAGGAAGGCTTATAAGTTTAGTGCCATTTTGTGTGGTCTAATAAAAATATAACATTTGGGATTTAATATTGCTAATCCTTTCTGCAGCTATCCATATTTTATTTCATACTTCCTCTTACCAGTAGGTACTTGTAACTTCATTTAGCAGTAAAATATGAATGTTTTACTTACTTTTGTTGAATAGTAACACACGTACGCGTCAATAGCCACAGTATTTATTCACGATGATTTTGATGATTTTCCTTACTTGTGAATAATAGTAAATAATAGGTTTCGTGCCTTATTTATTGCAGTCAAACTTGATAAGTAACCTTTTTAATTTCTACTAGCAAAGTTGTGTCTTTTTTATTTGAGTACTAACATAATTATGTGCGAATGTTGCATGACTGTGTTCATTTTCTTTCACACTCATTGCCACCCTACCTCTAAGTATTCGTACTCTATTTCTGTGTTGGTTGTTTACAGTTCCAAAGAAAAAGCAAGGTATGGGATCAAGCGTGATGCTGGTAGAATATTCCTTTACAACTTCTATGTAGTCAAAATAGTCTAGTCATAGTGGTAGAATAGTGACCCCTTTCAGATCCCGGTGAAGCGTGTTTACGTCCGCGATTATATAGTGGCGTAAAGTCGTTTGTACCTTCTATGACATCCTTGCTATTCTTTCATCTGTTGGTAAACTTCCTAATGTCCATGTTACCTAAAGCTTGATAGACTTGGGCTTTAGATCCTTACAGCGAAAAGGTTACCTTACAGCGTGACTGGAAAAAGGCTGGAGATAACATGTTGAATATTCCCAGAAGGTCAAAGATTTACGAGCGAGGAGTCGAATTCGAGCCGTAATTGACTTCGACGCTGTCTAACGATGCCAATTACCTAAGCCAAATTCGGCCACGTTGAAGACATCGCCGATGCTAGAAACATCAACACATTTAAATGAATTATGCTAATCCCAGTTCTTCCTTTAGCTAATGTTGATGCCCTTGGTCGTTCGGAAATGTAAGCTTCTTTCGATCGTAGGTACGCATGAGACGAAATATCTTTTACTAATGTTTTCGTGTTTATAGGTTTTTTGAAGAGCAAGACGCGATCGGTGGGCAAGTGCGCGGACTTCTGGCGGGCGGAGAAGAGATTTCGTTTCTGGATCCGGCATACAGTGAAGACGCAATGGTTCTACTGGTTCGTCATTGTGCTGGTGTTGTTCAACACGATATGTGTCGCCGTCGAACATTATAGGCAGCCGAAATGGCTGACCTCATTTTTATGTGAGTATTTTGAATTCGATTTTATTATCAGTACGCACAAATAAAATACAAAGTGATTGGCTTAGAATAAATAAAATAACTAATCTCAAATTTAGTTGTCACACGATATCATAGTCCACCCTCAAGAACAAATAAGTCTACTACTACTAAGTCCATAAACAATGTGTACTTCGTATTCAAATAGGATAGTCTATTAAAATTACGATGAACAAGTTGCCAGTCATCCTCGCCCCTAAAATTTTGAATGCTAAAAGAAATCCCATTTGAAGTAATCAGATTCAATTTATCTTTTCCAGATTACGCCGAATTTGTGTTCTTGGGTCTTTTTATGATGGAGATGTGGGTGAAGATGTATGCTTTGGGACCGCGGATATACTTCGAATCTTCGTTCAACCGGTTTGATTGTGTGGTCATATCGGGCTCCATATTCGAAGTAGTGTGGTCCGAGGTAAAGGGCGGCTCATTCGGCCTCTCTGTGTTGAGAGCGTTAAGACTGCTGAGGATATTTAAGGTAAGATTTCCATAATCTGTTACGTTTATAACTATGATACCACCAGCAACACATTGCCTAGTTGAGTTTTTATCAATCTTATTTATGAGCACAGAATAATTTAACTTACAAGCTTGCCATGTACATTGACATAAATAGGAGCCACGCGTGCCTCAGAACCGCAGATACTATTAAAACTGACTAATTATTTACTCCAATATGACCAGCTGTCTGGCTAGTTGACTCACGTCAAATTGTAATAAACGAATGTTTATTCCGTATAGTATTTAGCAAAGGAAACCTAAATATATATTTTTCAATTAATAAAAGTGAAAGATGGCTGAAAAAATTGAATTTGAAAATATGGTTTTTAATCTGTACCTATATTGAAATGCTTAAAACGCTATCCGCCATTTTGGCTTATGATAGTGACGTCATCAGTCATGTAAACAAAACTGAAAGTCTTCTTTGACGACTTCTAATAGTGCCGTCCCTCTCGATCTCCTGTCAAAGTATATTGGAATGGCATTATACGACGGTCGAATTTCGAATATTTACAGGTAATTCTACGTCACGCCACAGATTAGCGAAAGGGAGAAATGGCGGACGGCGTTTTTGACTGTTTATGAAATTTCTAATTTTCAATTGATAAAATTTAGCTTTATAGCTTTCCGAAAAATACAAGACATTTTTTTTAGAGCTAGTAAGATCATTATTAACCATTTCAAATATATTTCAAAACTGGGTCAACTAGCCTATTGAGTACAGGGCCAAAGTGAATACCTAATTGCGTGAATGCGTGTTAGGCTGGTTTTAGTGTAACGCGGACCGTCGCCCGGATCGCTCCGCGCGGAGCAATATGTATGGCGCGTCCGCGCGGACCCGTCCGCATTACTCTAAAACGCTCCCTTAAGCTTAATACATCGTACGTGATCGGCGCGGACGGTCTGCATGACACTAAAACCAGCCTAATGAAGAAATGTGGCATTGACATGACAGGCTAACTATACGCCAGAGTTTAAAGATGGCCAAACTCCATTTCAAGACGGAAAGCGTTTAATATCTTGGCTGTGGCAAAGGGGTATTGACAACCAAAGTCTACCTACCAGCCTAAACACACTACTAATCCTTAACTTTTCCTCTATTCCAGGTCACAAAGTACTGGTCGTCGCTTAGGAACCTAGTGATATCGCTCCTGAACTCCATGAGATCAATCATCTCACTGCTGTTCCTACTCTTCTTGTTTATTCTCATCTTCGCCTTACTCGGCATGCAGTTGTTCGGCGGCCAGTTCAACTTCGAAGAGGGGACACCGCCGACTAACTTCAATACCTTCCCCATAGCGCTGCTTACTGTCTTCCAGGTATGCTGTACTTAGATGTATTATTGGTTATCTCTGCAACTAGCCTTCTTTTCAGTCAGTCAAAAGTATAGTTCTTAAAAAAACCTTGGTTTTTATGCTTCCTATACAAAAAAATTGTAGATATCTGATAATTCGAGAACAAAATGTCTCTAATCACACGGCATATCACGAGATACCACTTACTATCAGGCGGGCCCTGTGCTTGTTTGCCACCTGCGTGCTATAAAAACAGGTGATTTGATGATGATGATTGTTGTGAAATCGGATAAAACTTCTATGCAGCTCCAGTTATTACTGCCATTACCTATTTTCTCTTGATCAAAATTTCTGATTACATGGTTTCTATTGTCGCGGCATTCTTATTAGAATTAAATTATTCATATTAGAAACTGTTATCCTCTTTCAGATTTTAACAGGTGAAGATTGGAATGAAGTGATGTATCACGGTATCGAGAGTCAGGGTGGCATTCAAAAAGGCATGATCTACTCCTTGTATTTCGTTATTCTGGTGCTTTTCGGCAACTACACCCTGCTGAACGTGTTCCTTGCCATCGCTGTCGACAACTTGGCTAACGCTCAGGTAAGTGCAATATAAACGGGAATCATGTCTCAGCTGACCTTGTAATGGTTTTTTGACTTGGACGTCGCTTTGTTGACTTGCTCTCGTCAATCAATCTTTAACAAGAGGATAATGTAAAGGCCAGAAGATTAAAAAGGCTACATCGACTTCGCTTGTCACGAAAGCGAGATAGTCGATCAGATCTAAAGAGAAAGTCATAAGGTCACCAGAGACTTGATTTTTTGCTGTTGGAATAATATTCATGTTCAATTGTTGTGTTGCACCTGTAAATTTAAAGCTTTACGTGTAAATGTTGCGTTTCTCTTTCCAGGAATTGACGGCGGCGGAAGAGGAACAGGTTGAGGAGGACAAAGAAAAGCAACTCCAAGTAAGTAACTCGCTTTTGTTACGTTGTCACGCTGTTTCACATGAATGTTACTATTTCATCCTCTGATGCTTCCGACCTAAGTTGATAGAATCACTATTTTCAAAGTCATAGCATGTTCAAACACTCTTCCACGAGCATAAACACAACACTTTCGAGCGGTTGTTGTATGGAAGATCGGATGTGCTGAACAAAATTTGTTTCATACGACAACCTCTGTTTCGGCTGATTAGGAATTGAAGAAAGAGATGGGAGCGTTACACGCGGTGGATGGGGTACCACCTGAAGTAGATTCCCCGTCGCCTACTTCTAGGAAGGTAAAAGCAGCTCGATGGTGGTGTAAGC
The DNA here is from genome assembly GCA_905147355.2 of Apotomis turbidana. Taxonomy (NCBI): domain Eukaryota; kingdom Metazoa; phylum Arthropoda; class Insecta; order Lepidoptera; family Tortricidae; genus Apotomis; species Apotomis turbidana. The sequence goes on along the minus strand of LR990280.1, from coordinate 52,500,645 downwards.
TGGGCTTGATCATGCGCAATGTTAGCACCACTTGGAATGTTGTTGATGAAACAAAACATTTGACCCCTCTTTGTCTTGTGTTCTCATAGTACAAGATTTTCCATAGTGGGTTAATCAACAATGTTCTAACCGTGGTCTCATGCGAGTATGTGTCGCTTTTGTCGGCCGAATGTTTTATAGGTGTTCTTTACATTGTTAACGTTGTTTAGAGTGCTATCTTCTGTTAATTGTTAAGTCGTTTCAATTCTTCGGGCGTAAGTACCTACTTACTGTTATTTAGAAAGTTGCATTAGTACCTAGGTACATCATCATCCGTACTTTCTTTCTTATGGCTGGTTCATGAATATGTGACTATGGCAAAATGGTGACGCCAACTTTGTGTAAGCTAACCATGCATGTGTGTGTAGAACCTGCTACTGATTAATACTAGCTTCGATGTTATGTTATATAAACTTATTATTGTCAATAATGATTTTATAGTGCTTAATCATTAAAATTAAATACTTAGATTGAATTAGAAACCAAGAAAACTTAATTTGCAAATTTGAAATTATTTTCATTAATAGTTAATTTGATTTAGTAACGAAATTCATTATTAGTGACGCTAGATGACTTTTACAGAACGTCATATCATACATATAGATTTTAGGCAGGTTTAAATTTCTATTTATTGATATGTTGCTTAAAAATATTCCAGAACAAAAAGAAAGAAGAGGCCAAAAAGGAGGATGACGATGAGGTGCCAGATGGACCAAAACCAATGCTGCCATATTCGTCCATGTTCATTTTGTCACCCACTAATCCGTAAGTTGACTAAATTAATTTTGTATTATTATAAATTAAAAACATTGTTCACTACTGCGGGCCTATGAGGTTAACGTTTATGAATAAATATAATTAAATAAATGAATATTAAGGGGCAATCATACACAGATCGACCTAGTCCCAAACTAAGCAATGCTACTATGTGCACTAGACGAGGATATACATAATATATACCTACATGTATAGATAACATCCATGACCCAGCAACAAATATTCGTGTTCACCCATCACACAAATATTTGTCCTTGCCGGAATTCGAACCCAGGACCGGTTCAGTAGGTGCACAACAGACTGCGCCACCTGCGTCGTTCGTCGCCAAATTACACCAAACCGTCTACTACTTTTGATGTTGACTCTGCCTATATAATTGCTTGATTAACCATTTTTTTATCGGCTGATAAACGTGGCCATCACAGGCCTGTGTTACATACATAAAATTTAGATCCATGCCGTGCATAATGGAGGTAACAAATTTTCTGAATTAAATAAGTAGTCATCCAATCAGTAATCGCGCGAATCAACTCTATAACCGACACAAATCTACGCTTACCATGAGATAACGAGACCGTACTCGCTAGCGATAGCGTAAAGGATTTGTATAGAGTACAGTGCCCTTAGCGGTAACTTTTTAGAACTACAATTCACCATACAAATCGTTACGCAGTCGCTAGCGAGAAAGGTCACTCATGGTAAGGATACAGTCCACAACTTTTGAACATCGTTCTTAAATTTCACCTTTAAATAATAACTCGATGTTTAAATGGATGGTGTACTTTGAAACGTTCAATGTCCCCTAATAAATAGAAAATATGCATATTGGAAGCCTGTTTTTTTTTTTGTAACTCCAGAGATATTTTAAGTAACGCCAGAGACAGTGAAAAGTGTCGGACAAGAAGTAAATTCCCCCAATATAATCCAAACCTAATCAGATTAATTTTGTTTAAAAAAATATTTTTTTTATTATGATTTGAAAACATGCAGCGATTCAGTTAAGGAGTTAATCAATTTTGTTTACCTACATGGCTTTCTGTGAGATTTTGAAGTCTGATAAAAACTCAAACTCGTTTCTATTCTAATTAATCATGAAAATTACCAAATATCGTTTACCCCATATTGTAATGTAACTTTGTATTTTCTTTTATTTCAGAATTAGGAGAGGCGCACACTGGGTTGTAAATTTAAAGTACTTTGATTTTTTTATCATGATAGTTATATGCATGAGTTCTGCAGCATTAGCAGCTGAAGATCCCGTAGTAGAAGAAAGCGCCTGGTAAGTTGTATACGCTGTTGCCTACTTTATTTGATTTTGTATATCATATTTTATAATAGATTTAGAAGTGAGCAACGTCACACAAAAATCACAAAATTATATTTTCTTACAAACAATCATAATTATTATGTATAAGTCTATCGAAGCCACTACAACAATTACACTATTATGTCCGCGATATAATTATGTGCAGCGTTTCAATGTTAGACATCCTAATTTTTATGATTTACAGCGTCTCTATGGGTATATTAAGATTGACGGAAACCATTAGGACGGCGTCCAATACTTCTTCAGTATTCAAAAAATTATAGTTTGAAATTGGAACTAACCAAAATTTTTCTTCAACAGGAATAAAATATTAAATTTATTCGATTACGCATTCACCGGTGTATTCACCGTAGAAATGTTACTGAAAGTCGTCGATCTGGGCATATTGTTTCACCCTGGGGCGTATCTTCGCGACTTGTGGAACATAATGGACGCTGCCGTCGTAATATGCGCCCTGGTCAGCTTCGGTTTTGAAATCGGGTACGTTGATAACTGTATTTCTGCATCTCTAGAATAATTGTGACACGCGACTCTACCGCACAACAATCATTGTTCGCCCTTGTTACTTTCAATGTAGCGCGTATAAAACGGCAGACATTGGGTCACGCGATCATCAAAGTTTGAAACGCAGGAAACGCTCCAGCAATGGTCTAATTTCTGGAGCGTTTGCCTCATCCAGCCCGTTAGCCTCCAGTTCCGATATGTGATAATCATGACATTTGAAGAGGCGTCAGAGCACACGATCATAAAAGTTACATCCGTTAACATAACATAACATTCCGAAACGTCTCGTAGCCTCACCCAGTGTAACAGCCTTATGGTTTTCGTAATTTACAATTTCTTACCAAATGAAATGATTGTTTGTTACAGAGGCATGAAGAAGGGTGCGACGCAGAACTTGTCCACGATAAAGTCGCTAAGAGTGTTGCGAGTGCTCAGACCGCTGAAGACTATCAAGCGGGTCCCTAAGTTAAAAGCGGTGTTTGACTGTGTGGTGAACTCTTTAAAAAACGTCATCAACATTCTCATTGTGTACATACTATTTCAGTTCATTTTTGCTGTAATTGCAGTTCAACTTTTTAATGGTAAATTTTTTCACTGCAACGATATCAGTAAGAATACATTTGAAGACTGCCAGTGAGTATATTTTGTTTACTTTTTATGATTTATTTTGTACTTGTGTTTTAAGCCGCGACTCTACCAGAATGGTGTTCTGTGGGACACGTTATATGGAAACATAGATAAAAAATTTACCCCTTTTCCATGTAACGTTCAATACAATTCCTATTCAAGTATACCCACTTATAGGAATAACATCCCATAATGTTTCTTTCGCGGTTTGCAATATGCAACAATTTGTCTCACAGCATCGTAATTTGGTGGTATCACGCCTTATAAAATATAGTAAAAGCTAAAAGTCATTTAAAAACGAACACAACTTTCAAAACTAAAATGCAATGTTAACTTCAAAAAGCGCTAACTCGTGGTGCCATACTGCTTAATAAATTGCTAACTAGCTTTAATATTTAACATCGTAGCATCATGGTAGCACAGCGCTATTCATTTCTACTTGCATAGGTATATAAAAAAATTGCGTGACGGTGTAGTCATTTACAGATACACCTCCGTCACACATTTTAGTAAGGAGCCATTGTCGGTCAACCACGTATGCAATCGATTCTTGAGCTAAAAATGCTAATAATAATTAAATACCCATACCCAAATTTTTTATGTTAACTTGTCCCAATTTAACCGTATTATCAATTTTCAGAGGGTCGTATTTCGTCTACGAGGCGAATAGCCTACTGCCGAAAGTAAGCAAACGACAGTGGACGACACAATTCTTCCATTACGATAACGTCGCCACTGCCATGCTGACGCTTTTTGCGGTACAGACGGGAGAAGGGTGGCCACAGTGAGTAACAAATCTCACCCCAGCTGACTACTCGCGAAGTTGACCGAAGTTGGCCGAAGTATGGGCTTCCGCAGCGAAGTGCATCTCCACACTATCATATTCGCCCAACCTCGGCCAACTTTGCGAGTAGTGTGGAGCTAGGGTCACGCTTTTACATCGGCACTCTGCCGTGCTAGGAAACTCGGTCTCGCCTTTGATGTGCACTGTGCAGTGTCGGAATTAGGGTGCGTTTTCATTGACGCGGAGCGGACCATGATTGAAAAGAGACACTGTTTCCACTCACGGTGAGTGGTGATTTCAAGCACTGTGGTTGATCTAACACGGTCCACTCTGCTCCGCCTTAGGGCTTTATCACACTTGCGAATTGCGAGCGTATTATCTATACAAATATCAGTGGCGGCGAACTGCGTGATCGCCTTCATACAAAATTCGTTCGCCAATCGCAAGTGTGATAAGGCTCTTGGTAGGAACGCATCATTACATATTTATCGACTGCACGTCGCGAGTCTGTTAGCCAAATGTGATGTCTATTTTCAACATTGCTGTTTCAATTGCTTAAGTATTTCAGTGCCTTTTTTTTTGTACGATGACTTTACGCGTAAAACATTTCTTTTTCAGGGTTTTACAAAACTCTATGGCCGCCACGTATGAAGATAGGGGACCCATACAAAACTTTCGAATAGAAATGTCCATATTTTATATAGTTTATTTTGTGGTGTTTCCGTTCTTCTTTGTTAACATATTCGTAGCTCTGATAATTATCACATTTCAAGAACAAGGTGAAGCCGAGTTACAAGACGGTGAAATTGATAAGAATCAGGTTAGTATTCTTTTGGCATAGAGAATTTCATTATGTTGAAGTAATGACGCTATGCACAAAGAATCGTACATTGAACCGCCATTTATTCAAGAGATGCGCTTGGAGCTCGCCTGTTAAATTATTATAACTATGCGCGTGGTAAAGGTGGGTCTTTGGAGGAAATTATTCATGCTTAGTGTCCTTACTTTACGTCACATACATACTCATTACATCAATGCCATTGTTCACAGAAATCGTGTATAGACTTTACTATAGAAGCGCGACCTCTTGAAAGGTATATGCCAAGCAAAAGGGCGAGTTTTAAGTACAAAGTGTGGAGAATAGTAGTATCTACGCCATTTGAGTATTTCATCATGACTCTCATCGTACTCAATACTTTGTTACTCATGATGAAGGTATGTATCACAAACTTTATATAACTAATATAATTATATTACTTAAGTATATTGAAACATAAGAATAAGGTTAGAGTAAAGTATCGTCTAATCAGACTACATACAAAACATGAGTAAGCACTTTGAATGTAAGATGTAGAAGCGGTCACCAATGAATTAGATGCTGGAAAAGATAGTCAAACCACCAGGCACAGTTGATGACGAGCTAGATTAGCAAAACGATTTCAAGTTGTCACAAAGCGCTGTACCACAACTAGATAAGTACTTGTGAACGGTTTCAAAGTGGCGGAAGGCTGTGTCTCGACACAAGTGTTTCTTTACGGCCGGGTCAAGAAATCCCCGGCGTGCGGCAGCGACGACCATAGGTGAGAGCGAGAGACTGCATTCCGGCCTTCCGCTCCCACTTATGGGCGCCGCTCACAACTGTCGCTCGCCGCTGACATCGAAGCCAGACCGTTACCACAAAACAGATAGGTACAGAAATCAATCTACATACAAGCGCGCTCGAGCAAGCGGATGGCACTCGCGCTCGCACTGGTCTGAACTGGTCCGAGATGTCGTGTCCGTGAGCAAAGTCCATGTGTGCGTTTGCTCGAGCGCGCTTGTATGTAGATTGATTTCTGTACCTATCTGTTTTGTGTCGTTACGCCTCGCGTACTACCGAGCCGATACCATGCCGTTCAACGCACTGTCTAGTGTGGTATAGTTAGAGCAAAATATCCCTAATAACAATCTCCACTATTTGTCTTACTTGCGTGCGTTAAATATGAGCACCCAGACAACCCCGTGTTTGCAAACATTTCTACGCACTTGTAATCCCCTCCTTAGTAACATAAACATGAACAATTGGCTATTAAATTCAAGTACTGCCTAGCATAAGATTTTCAAAATTACACAACACATGCAACACTTACAAATGACATTTGTGAAATATAATCTTGCCGCGAGATTAGGTACACTGCATCTGAATGCGCCGTGGATCTGTCTGAGCCTATCCTCCTCTGTCAAGTGTATCTACGCCACAATTGAGTTTATTGTTTTAATCCTACGTTTTGTTCAGTGTTCCTTTCGTGACTCCTTGCTTGCTATTCATTATGTATGTATCAATGTCTACTGCACGATAAGCGTATCCTTCCTGCACATCTACAGCACATGAAACACAAAATATAAATTGGACTATTCGTGCTTGTCGATGCACAACATCTCTGAGAGCAGTGAGCTCGGGGCATGGGCCATTAATGTTGTTCGTGTTGCATGATCTCGTTTAAGACCTACATTCCTGATTGTTTTTGTGAGCGATCTGCATGCTTCGTGGAATGGCCTACTGCCAGGCGTAATTGTTGGTGGTGGCAAACAGCTGCTTTAACTCACCGGGAAACCTAAATTTGCATAGGACTAAATATTTCTCCAGTAACAAAAAAACATTTCTGCTCGAAACTTGTGCGTTCTAAGTAATCCCCTCATCATGTTTATGTTGAGTAATTTTCTGTTTTTAAGAAAGCATTCGCTGATGTTTTAATTCTCTGTGACCCTGTGTATTTTTGTTAATCTTTTGACATGTCGGCACGATTCCTCACCAGCTCATTTTACGCTATCCTTCTCTTATGTTGTCCTTTTTCAAAGTACCAAAACCCAGAGCCTAAAGCTATGATACAACATTATTTGCCAACGTCTAGTTATCTAAACATCACATCTATCAATACTCATTAAATTGTTAATACTTAGTTACTTTATACAATTATATGAAGTAACAAATATCTATTTTCATTGCCATGGGTTTATCCAATACGCCTGGCACATCATCACAAAATGGCAGTACTATAATCAAAATGACCTCTACGCGGATATCCTCAAGTATTCGAATATGGGGTTCACTGGAATGTTTTCTGTGGAAACGGTGTTGAAAATCATCGCTTACGGTGTCAAAGTAAGTAAACCAATACACGGATCGTTCTGGTAAATCATTTGGTTACTATGGAACAGCAAAAATAGGTACAAATGTACTCTTTCTGTTTACTAACATGTTTTGTCTATTTACATGACTGTATGGGAATATTTTGAGCCGAGTAAATATAATCCCTATCCAAGTACCACCCGATATTGATACCTTACAAGATTTCTCTCTTAAATGAAGGCTTAGATGCCATTTACTGAAACCATTATTCAGCATTTCATTGTTGAGCATGGCTTTACTGCTGCATGCGGCACTTGTACGTTTCACACACAGTCAGTCAAATGTTCCTTTACCTTTTAACTATGCTTGTGGTTTCAAGCTGTCTTCAGAGAACTAGCCATCCGAAAATGGGCACAGGTAAGGATACGATCGGATTAAAAATGGGCGAAGTTCTGCTGTAATATACAAGGTCAGTATAATTTGTGTGTTTTTTTACATCCGTATTGCGAATTTATTGTAAGCGTAAAGCAATCTTACAACAGATTTGCAGGATTTGATGTTACAACTTCTGTGGTTAACGCAATTGTGCATGTTTGTTTATCCGATGCATGAACGCACGTGCTGCACTAAAAAGCCGCAAGAATTACATATGATACACATACACACATCTACCAAAAACAGGGTTATAGAATATGGGAACTCAACAGCACACAACTAAACACCTCAACATGATACACACAACGAGTTTGTTTTTTAACGTTATAGCAGATAGTAGTAAAGTTAATATTTTTAGATTATGGAAGCCAATATGCCAGAATTATTTTTAAGAATTCATTTTAATGGATGTTTATATGTTTGTGGATAACGTATGTTTCAAAAATAATACTGGCTTGGTATTTATAATATTTATAAAGTTTGAGGTTAAACATATTGGTATTGGTTTTGTGGTAGTTTCACGAGGCTCCACCACTACTCATGGACTCGTTATCTTTAATGAACCTCATCTTTACGATCTTCTTCCTTCTCGAGACCGTTTTGAAGCTGATTGCGTTTGGATGTCAGGTAAGAGATTATCTTTATTATAGTACAATTTTAAGTAATGACATGATTTCTTGTACACACGGCGTACAGATACAGAACATAATGCTTTTCCATCGTTCTTTTTACTGAAAAGTTCGTGTGTTTAAAAGATGAGATGCAAATATAAAAACAAGCTTTCCTGACAAAATAAAACGTTATGCACTATATCTGTATCAATGAATTTTTATACATACAATGCCGTGTATATAAGACAACACGCATTATTTTCTTTACTATCTTAGAATTAATTTCTAGCATTCAATATTCAGTACTGACTTGAATATTATTAAATTAGAATTTATAGAATACAAGATGCCGCTTAATTTTTATATGATATAGTTTTCATATCACTTAATTAAAAGTTTTTTAGATATGCAAAATAAATTTAATTTTGGATATGTATTGTCTAAGAGAGAGATAATCCCTATCCCTTCCCTATGAACATCCTTCTTGCTCTAAATAGAAAGTGTACATTTGTATTTATCCCTTGTCTGAACCATTTTTTACGATTTTTCAATGTTTAATAATATATTATCCATCCTATGATAAGTTTACTCCGTGTTTAAGATATTAACATTGCGATATAATTTATGTTTCCAGAATTTTTTCAAAGATCCGTGGAATACATTTGATTTCATAACGGTCATTGGAAGTATTATTGACGCACTCATCATGGAATTAGGCGTAAGTATAACAATACCTTACATGTCTATGTCGTCTGTTGACAACTAAAACTCACTAACTAACAACTACCTACTTGAAAGAAAGCTCGTGTCTCGGTATCAATCCACAAACTAGATACGAGGTTTTGAATAGATAGTAGTGACAGAAATATTAGTGATGTTTGGGTGTCGGCAGGCGATGTCTTCTTTTCACAACGCACATTTTCCATCAATTCTTCTGTCAGTCTTTATTTATGATTACGACGGCACGTAAGTTGAATTATGTTCATGTATAAAAATAAAACCTGATGTTTGGTCGGGTGGATTTTAAGACAGAAATAATGTTTGGTATGTAAACGGAGTTGATTTTGAAAGCGGTTTTTTTTTAAACCGTGGGTAAAAAACTATGTCCTGATTCCAGAGCGATCTTCCCGAACACTGTGCCTCTGACATATCCTGTCAGCAGGTAAACAAATTGGAGTGTTTGCTAGGAATTAGTAATTTTGTAAACGTATTGTAAATTTTACGGTCAAGTCGTGTAGATAAACTATCTAAATTTAAATTGATCGATTTACGGTAGTGCTAGTTTTAGGCTAGATTTTGTAGTTTAACTCGAGGAGTGTTTTATAGATAACTTTAAACTGTTTAGAAACGACATTTCGGTAAAGTTATTAATGGAAAAAATTAGACGTATCTTTAATACATCGAATTACACGTGTTGATGCTATATTATTTAGACGACATAGTTGTTTTTTATTTATATGTTTTGTTATTTTCATACTGGACGTGTTTGTGATGTTGTTTTTTATAGCTACATTGATTACATAGATATTACTCTGATTTCCTCTTAAAATACGTGATTTTGGTATTTAGAATTTTGAAACTAAATTTAGACTTATTTTTGAAATAGTGACAATTAATAGTAGGATTTTCTGAATTCACAAGGCGAGTCAAATTGTGAAGCTTTGACGTATACATTTTCTTAGCGTTAGAATTTGTTAACATTTGTTTAAGTATGTATCAAAAAATCCTAGGTAATGTTTTTATTAAATAATGTCACTTATTTTATTTATTATTACCTTCTGGTTCAATTTTCCGTAAACTAAACAAATTAGAAGTATTATTTGTTAATATATCTCTAAGATATTTTAAGGCTCTATCAACATCATTGAATTTACATCATTGAGTAATGTACCCTATAATCATAGATCAATAATAAATGTGCCAATAATTTTAATTGTCTAAAGGGGCTTCTAAACTGGCCTCATTTTGCTGCATATTGTGGCCCAGCCATTATTTGCATCTTGCTCTAGCGTAGGGTGTCAGAGAAATACGGCCACAGTTGCCGGCCACAAATTGCAGTATTTTATGGCCCGTTTAGAAGCCCTATAATTTGTGCAAGCACACTCATAATATATGAATGGATTCAAAACATATTTATAACTGAATAATGCGTGCCATTATCCACGTCCTTTCTCAAGGCCTCGAAGATGTTGATAGAACCTTCAACGACGGGATAATAACATGTGTGTACTCGTTTTGCAGGAAAACACGTTCAACGTTGGATTCCTCCGCCTGTTCAGAGCCGCGCGACTGATCAAGCTGCTCAGACAGGGTTACACTATTCGAATACTATTATGGACGTTCGTGCAGAGCTTTAAAGCCTTACCCTATGTGTGCCTTCTCATCGCAATGCTCTTCTTTATCTACGCCATCATTGGGATGCAGGTCTGTTCATCATTTCTCTCGTACGTGTCTCTATGTTTCATATCTGCTAATATGTCATGGAAATAACTAATAAACTTGATTCAAGATATTTTAGTCCGGGGATAATGAATAGTTTGTATATTTTTATAGTTGGTATTTGAAATAGATCAGATTAATAGATTTAACTTTATTCTTTTTACTGCCATACGCAAGATTTTGAGTACCTAATGCAATGCTCATTAGCGGTTTACGAGTTTATACTTAGATAATGGAATTACAGCTTAATTTTTTATGATAGTTAACATAGCGTTAGTGTATGTAGTGCTGGGGTTTAAGCTAATTAGATAGGCTAAAAATTTAAACTAGTACTGTAATTTTACTTTGAGATCTAGTTGCCATTTTGATTAAATATCAAATAGCTACTCATACGGCGTTATTACTATGCTGCTAATATCTGCTGGAACGGACTTTCCCGCCAGATACGTTATGTTACTCCATTCCATTTGAACTCATTAGTTTCATTCCCGAGATTCATTCCTATTCCATAGACCAACGCGACAGAGAAGTGCAGGAGCATTACACAAAAGTAGGCACTGATCATTTTCTAATGGCAGGTTTTCGGAAACATGCAATACGATCCAGACACTGCCATCAACAGGCATAACAACTTCCGATCTTTCGTGGGAGCACTATTGCTGCTATTTCGGTGAGAGTACAGTACAGCGTAGTGGTGCCAACCGATTTTTTCTGTTCACTTGTCCACTGGCAGTTAGGGCCGACGCAGCGGATCCGTTCCCTCCGAGCATGACACATGGAGCGCGGTGTGGCATCTTGAGACAACTCGCAGTTGCGCCCAAGACCCCGACACTACTGTCTATGTTACATGTATATACCAATCATAATCATCGAACTCGCATCTACATCTCGTAAACATAGTGTTTGGTCACATTCAAGAGTAGATTTAGCCGATAGTATGTCATTGTCTTCAAGTTAATTGTCCTAATACTGCATCTTATGTTTGTAACTAGTAAACCCTTGTATACTATTGTTTTCGCATTGTACCCCTGAAACATTTAATTAGTGGTAGCAATAGATAATTCATTTAGGTAGAACCAACTTAGTAACTGTCATAGCGGGGTGAGCTTAGGGTTTTTAGGGTACACGTATTTTTGCACACAATGCTGATTTTCTGTGTTGTATCTGCTTGGACACAGGTGTTTGGCAATATATACTTAGCACCCGACTCAGATATGAACAGACACAACAACTTTCAAAGCTTCATTCAAGCACTCATGCTACTATTCAGGTAAGGAACAATATAATAAAAGGATGTTATATCACTTAACATAACAATAACGGGTAATTAAAAATTATTGCCATTTTTGTTTTTTGGTCAATGTTGCTTAGTCAATGACAGCTGCTGTTTAGCACTGTGTCAAACATTGGGATATAAATGAATTGTAATAAATTAAAAAAAATTGGAACAGGTAATACGAATTAGGTCTATGTTTGGCAAAAGCATGATTGTCCTCACTGCATGACGTTAAAATTTAAAGTCCAGATGTACCTCCACATAGGTTTTGTGGCAGAATTAGACTACACTTATAGAATCACTTGCATATGAAATTTTAAGTGTTTAGTTTGATTTTACAACATTGTTGTGTAAGTCTTTATTATAAAGATAATTTATCTATTGGATAACAATACACCCAAGGCTTTAGAATTATTGTTTAATTTACAAATGAACTGAGGCGTTGCATCTTACCATCAATGAAGTCGATAACACTGTTAAATATACGGTTAACGTTCTTCGAGATAAGTAATCCCTTTTTTTTGGCATTCAACGGACCCAATGCGATATTTGTGTTTATCGCGCGGCAGATAAATGATAAAGCATCAGTCTCTCTCGCACTCATATTCTGGTTTGAAAGCAACGGGCGCTTCATCATTTATCAATATCCAGACGACCTGCTGGAGATGCAATGTTTTCTTTTCAACCGCGGACCATCTTTGAGGTATTTGTGAGTCTATTCATATTCAGATGCGCAACGGGCGAGTCCTGGCCGAACATCATGTTGGCATGCCTCAAGCCAGCGAAATGCGATGAGAAAGCCGGGAAGAGTCCGAGCGAACCTTGCGGAAGCACACTGGCTTACGCCTACTTCGTATCGTTTATATTCTTCTGTTCGTTTCTTGTAAGTAGCTTAATGGATTCACTGACGTATGGGCTAGTTATGTTTCCCAATTTGCTTAATTTCCCAACTAGTTCATATCGCCGACAGAGATTCCAATACTTTTATGAAACAAATTGAGACTGAAACTGGTTTCTAAACAAATAATAAGTGAATTTGATGGGAGATCTCGGAGAAGTATACAATCTGGGACATTTTGTTAAATAACGCGATAAACTCGATGATAACATGAATGTAAAAAGCTAAAAAATTGACCCTCTTGTCTTTTTCTTTACTGTTCATCCACCAAACCCTTTGTTATTTTAAAATACGTTGTTTATAAAACAAGTATAAGATAATCTAATTTTAACGTTCACAGATGTTGAATTTATTCGTTGCTGTCATTATGGATAATTTTGATTACCTAACGAGGGATTCGTCCATCCTCGGAGCACATCATCTTGATGAGTTTGTTAGGATATGGGCCGAATACGACCCAAACGCCACGTAAGTTTTACTACTGTAGTGCATTCGAGTTAAGAAAGCTATTAATAGACCCCGGATTTTCGTCGCAGTCACATGACAATAGGGTAGTTTGGGGAGTAAATGGACCTGTGTTAATAAATAAGGAAAAACTATCAGTTTTGAACCCAATCAATTTTAACTTTGATAATCACAATTTTTTCGTATTTTTTATTAAGTAATACACTCCACTTGTTAAAAATCTATAATATTTTAGATGCTTTTGCCTTTGTATGTTTATAAATTTAAATAATTTACGACTAAAATTACATAATTAATTGAATTATACAATTTTTTGGTATATGAATGCAAACCAAACATTTGATTTGTTACGGAGAGTCAGTTAACGTAATAACAACGACGATAAATAAATCAATTGACAATTGACCTATAGGTAATATTAACTAAAGAATATTAATTTATTTATGTCATTTATTGTATTAATTAACACCGGTCCGTTTACTCCCCAAACTACCCTATTGTGACGTCACCGCGACAAATGTCCGGGGTCTAGCTATTAATTATCGCTGTTACAGTAGCCGGTAAACACCTTGAGCATAACTTTGACTGCGCAGTGGCCGATTTACGTACAAATGTGCATTCGCAGATCCGCCATTTTTGTTCTAAAAGTTTGCCGGCAAAAACTTGCCTTATAGCCACGCTCAAGGAAAACAAATCACTTTGACCAATTGAAGTTGATCATATTTGGTTTTGAAGTTATTGTTACTGTCATTGATGGTTATGAGTCATTTTTTTCTTAACTTTAGTCATAATATTTGTCAATATTAATTAAGGTACACTAACTGTACACATTTATTGAATATGTTATTATTTTTTAGTGGAAAGATCCATTTTACGGAAATGTATGATATGTTGAAAAACATGGATCCTCCGTTGGGGTTTGGCAACAAATGCCCGAATAGGTTGGCGTATAAGAAATTAATAAGGATGAATATGCCGTTGGACGATGAAGGGAAGGTTAATTTTACTACAACACTGTTCGCGCTAATACGGGAAAACTTGAACATCAAGATGAGATCAGGTAACCGACATGAAGAAATAAAATAATCAGATTGGTTTGTTTAGGATAATGTAATTCTTACCTTTACCGTAAATGATTATACAGCGGACGAGATGGATCAAGCAGATGAAGAGTTGAGGGAAACGATCACCCACATATGGCCACTGCAGGCGAAGAAAATGTTAGATTTGCTGGTGCCTCGAAACGATGTACTGAATACAGGGAAAATGACCGTTGGAAAGATCTACGCGGGTCTGCTCATCCTCGAGAGCTGGAGATCGACTAGGTTTGGCCGGAATCCGCAGGGTGTCACGGTAAGGATTGTCCACACTGTATCCTGCACTTATTTTATGTTCCTTATTCCAAAAAAAAGAACTGTTGTTAGGTCTATGTCGTAGGTGCGTAGTTCTAATTAAGCCAGAGTAAATACGTGTGGCTAAAATGTAATTAATTGTACAGTATCTTCTGTTACTTTGAGCCAAATGTAAATATTAAAGAATAGGTAAAACTACACGTTAAAAAGTAGTGTTTGTTGATGGACCCTTATAATCCCCCACATTAGTGTACAATTCTAACATTATAGTTAGTTAAGTATAGTTGATTGTGTTATTTCTGTGGATGTATTGTTGTCAAGGTGACGCTAAAGACAAAATATGAATTGAAGTGAAATCGAGAATAATATTCGAAATTTCGATTGGCTTCTAGAATATTCCTTTTTCGAGCGCTAGCAGATCACAACAATACAGAGTCACGTTAGTGGAATCGGCTCATACGAGTCGACTACATTGGTGGTTTACTTTTCAGGCATTCGGCGAGAATAGCCCTACGGGCAATCAGCCGGTAGTATTAAAAATTTTACGGAACGAAACTTTGACTACTTTTTTCTTGCACTGTTCTAGACATTTTTATTTTATCATGTAATTTTTTCTCGCATCGTGTTTAAAAAAATCTATAACAATCATACCCATGCAAGAAAAAAATTAAAATAAAGGCTAATTTGACTAACTCAAATAGTTCCATGAGAGAAACTTCATACCATGATAGTAGCATAGACTAGATTTACAGTTAGATTTAGTTATCAGTGACGCACTTGATGTACTGGCTGAAATAAACTTGTGCGCGTCAAGCATATTTTTGTCTATCAAGTGTCCGTCAGGGCTTCGTAAACCACGATATAGTGACCTGTCCTATAGTTGCAAAATATATGTAGAGCAGTGTGATTGTTGACGAGTTGTTTGATCGTGTCTAGTAGCTGTGTTGACTGCTCGATATAGCCTCTCATTTGTGTCGTACCTGTTACCCGTACCGCTCGCTACTCCTTCACATTCTCTGTCTTGACTACCAATTGGCGAACTAAAATTAATTGTTTGACTTTTAGGAAAATTTGCATGACCAGCATTGGACTTTTTATAAGAGTGTTTCTTCCTCCTGTAGTCTGTGTTATAATGAATGAAAGTTTTGTTTTACATTATCAAATTATCTACATTTTGGCTCAATTACTTTTTCATTGTAGAGGCCTGAAGATATTCAATGATCGAAATAATACGCTTTTCTGCTACTGGAAGTAATATTGTGGCATTTTTGAAACAAGATTGTAGTATCTAATACAATTTTTACAGAAAACGCAGTACCTATAATCGTTTTGAGGAGGAATCATCGTTAACAATTTCAGTTATATTATTACGAAACGCGATATATTTCTCAAACTTGCGACAATATACTTAATAATGAAAAATAACGCAACTTATACCCGTCTGCTAGAAAGGACCGCTCGATCCTTTTCTAAGCCGTCATAATTATCAAAACGCATCTGGCTTCAATTATTTTTGCACTAATTTTACAAATAGCACCATGTATATGAATATATTAAATGCTTTGTAATTTACAGCTCTATTCTATCTATATCATATATAACCATCATACTTATTCACTGAACAGTAACTCCGACAGCGTACAAGATCTACTAACATAACGTGTACAGTTGTTTTCTCAGATATATTCCCGCATTCATCCTCACTCTACACTTATACAGCGTAATATTCATTCATATCACACTGTCCATTCGTTGGAATTCTTGATACACTCAACAACTTACACAATACACATGTAAAGAAATCCAGCATGGACATGAGGTGTGGGTTGCGCAGACTCATGTAGGCTTTAGTTAGTTGCCATTGCGTCCATGTTGGGCGGTGTGACATGAGCTTGCGCAAGCGCGTGTGCGGTTGTGTGAAGAAGTGCGTGGTGCAGAAGGCGTCCTTCTTTAACTGCCTCCTGGACGTGGCGGCGGGCCTGGGGCCGGGCTCCCGCGCCGGCTCGCTCAGTCACGAGCCACCCATCGACCTCCCCGCCGATGCCAACCATCTCGACGACCACGACTCGCACACTCTAGCTGACCTCGCCAGGCGCAACACCAGAAAGTCGCTCAAGTGAGTACCAAACTGATGGTAATAGACATCTTAGGGGGGGTAGTCAAATATTTTTTGTAGTTACCCTTTAATAGAAAAATAATACTAGGTTCGAACATAAGTTCTACAGTCAGTCAAGACACGAAAACTGTCATAAACATGGCCTCTAAAAGTAGAGTTGTTAGTCCGCATGTTTTCTAACATAATTGTGCGCATCGGGTTACAAGCATGAAATTTCTACCACAGATAGAGTGTTCCCCGGTGATTATTTTCATATGTGGAGGGAAGTCAGATTCGTTCCCTGTAAGGCCGGAGAGCGGAGTGAAGAGGACCAAGTATAACTCTTTTCTTTCTTTATTGCTGGTCAGTTAGGTCTACTAGGACTTGTCTGGTATCGTTTCCGTGTAAAACAGATATCAGAAATTCATTTTTTATGTTAATTTTGTATAGTTCTATATAAAAATATATACACCCGTATGGCCGAAAAGTAAGGTAAAAATCAAAACAAGTTTTTTTATTCAGTGAGGTAAATTAGTTAAATTTCGTTAACATTTTCAAATTATGATTAATGTTTTAAAAAGCTCATTTAATATAGTTTCTAAAAATATATGCATGTTGGGCACTTCTCATACAAACAGTAGCTTAAAATATATGTTTACGTCGGCGTAACCAACGTAAATCTCCGAACGCATCCCATTTCGCTTCATTAAATACATTAAATTATTATTATTAACATGCTTTTACATATAACATTTTCCATATAGGTGAACAGAGTTCATTTTTAGTTTGAGGTGGCCAGTTATTGAACGGTGGCCAATTATTGGTGATTTACCCTACGTCCTAGAAAAACAAAATAGATGTAATTAAAAAAATATATTTTGTGCTAATGTATCACCGAGCACACGGGCTAATCTTAACATCAACAATTAATTTAAGTTACTGTTTGTATGAAGAGTGTCCATCATGTATATATTTTATCTGACGACGCGTTTGGCTCGGTTTGTAGACACCTGCCTACTGAGCCGGCGGCCCGGGGTTCGAGTCCCGGCCAGGGCAAATATTTGTGTGATGAACTCGAATATTTGTGCTTGGGTCATGGTTGTTCTATGTATTTAAGTATAAATTTATCTATATAAGTACGTATATCGTCGTCTAGAACCCATAACACAAGCCTTCTTGAGCTTAATTTGGGACTAGATCGATTTGTGTGAGGTTGGCCAAAATTTATTTATTTTTAGAATTTAGATTAGATTTGCTATTTTGCAGTATTTTTGTTAGTTGTAAATATTCAGGATATGTAACTAATTTATCGTTCTAATTAAAAAAACTTATTGTGATTTTTAACTATTCGGCAATATACCCAAACTTTTATATCAAACTATACTTGAATAACATAAAAAAATAATTGCTGATATCTGTTTTACACGAAAACGATGCCGCACAAGCCCTAATAGCCTTAACTGATCAGTAATAAAAAAAGGAAAAGAGCAGTATTTGGTCCTATTCACCCCGCTCTCACCACGCAGGGGACGAATCTGACTTCCCTCCACATCTGAAAATAATCACCGCGGAACGTTCTATGTGTGGTAGAAATTTTATGCTTGTAACCCAATGCGCACAATTTTGCGGCTTAGCAACTCTACTATAAATATGCCTTGTACATCTATAGTTTTCCTATATCCATACTAATATTATAAATGCGAAAGTGTGTCTGTCTGTCTGTCTGTCTGTCTGTCTGTCTGTCTGTCTGTCTGTCTGTCTGTTACCTCTTCACGCTTAAACCGCTGAACCGATTTAGATGAAATTTGGTATATAGATAGTTTCAGTCCCGGGGAAGGACATAGGATACTTTTCATCCCGAATAAATATAGTGTTCCCGTGGGATGAGCGGGGTAGCACCGCGGGGCACAGCTAGTATGGAATAAAACAAACATAACGTTATAACCCAGTGGTGTTTAGCAAACAAGCATACATATGAAGTATTATTAAAATGAATACAAACTAACGTGAAGTTATCTTTTGTTGCAGGAACAATAAAAAGGTGAATTCTGCTTTAGAACGGGCTCAAAAGTTGAGCTATATTTGTTGTAAAGCCCTATCATAAATAGCTATTGTCAAGTGAATAATTGATGTTCCCACCAAAATCATTTCTCAACGAGTTCACGAAATTGATTGAACATAATTTGAACTGAGACTTAGACGGTAAATTAGAATATATGCTGTCCACAAACGTAGGATGTCAGATATATATTAAATAAACATGTCAATGCATTACCATCTGCCATAGATAGTCCATGTTGTAATTTTATTTTAAAGATTAGAACATTATTTTATTTAATGTAAAGGACAACTAATCCGTAGGTTGGTCACGTTGTCCTATTGTTGTTGTTGACACTTAGAAAATTAATGATATATTTGTTGTTTTATAGGTATTTGAATTCGTGGTAAAGGATAACTTAGGGGCTTAGGCCCATTATATGTTAATTGACTTGTATATGTTGTACGTACTAAAATGATAATGGTAAAAGGTTTAAAGTTTACAGATGGTTGTTATTAGGTAAACACTTTCAGTAATATAGGATTGTTTTAATAATCAGTAAAGATGTAGCGTATATTATTATTCCTGTCAATATCTCGATTTTATGATAGTGAATGTCTCGTATGTGCGAGTAACTAATGCGAATAACATGAATTAGACGTTGAATATAATTATATGTTGGTACAATTAGATATAGTATATTCACTACTGATACATAAACAAACATTACAGTCATAATATATAACATGACACCATAACATAATTTTATACTTGTATCGCATGTTTATTAGATTTATGTGAAGGCATGCGTCGCATGATAGTACGTTACACTTGAGTTTTACTGTGGGTAAGTAAAGATTGTTTGCGATAAAAACAGCACCACCCAGCACGATTTCTTGCATGATGCAAACTTTTTCACTGACTTAATCAATGCATGATTTCCATTGATGTACGAATACAATTTTGTAAATATGGGACAGTTATTTCACATGAGCAGGTTAAATCACATCTCGTAGATATATGGCATTTCATTGACGCGATTTGCTCTAGGATATTGTGTGACCATTTATAATGTTATAGGTATTGGAGCTGCAAGACGTAGGGTCTCATCACGCGTCTATTGAATCGCTGGATGAAGCCCGGTTAGCAGCACCCCACGTATACCAGAACGGCCACCACGGCAGATCTTCCAGTTTGAGGTAAGATACCTCACAATAATTCACGTCACTTTGTTATAATTTTATTTTGAGTTATTCCTGTTTTCATTTTTATTTTGTAGCGTCATCGAAGAGGATATTGATCTCAAAGTAATCGTTGTGAGAAACGGTATGTTAGCGTTGCACGTCAAAACGTCCACTAACAAATATCTGAACTAACCCATTTCTGAATTTTACCGTTTCGTGTTTGTACATGTAACTGCATGGGGTGTCGCATGCGGGTGTTGAGCCTGGAGTTGTGGTTAATGAGGTGTGTTTTCAGACGAACGCCCAGTCCGAGGAGACGTGGCCAGTACGGGGCCTACCACCACGACATCGGGTTTTCGGACACGGTCAGCAACGTGGTCGAGATAGTAAAGCACGAACATCAGCGGCACGGCCGCTCGCACCGTCCGCCTCACCACTACCACCCACATGGTATGCTGTTCTGACAATAAGCTAAGAGTGCTACATGCTACACCTTTGAGATAAATTGAGCTACATTACTGATATTGCTGGTCATTTTGCGTACGTCCTACTGCACACATACTGTAACCCCATATTTAGATCCGTTTTAACCGTCGCCATTATAGTAAAGGTGCGAAGCAGCGCTACAGCGTATGCAGTTCTCTCCCTTTTTAGAACGTGGACGTGGCTTCATGCTAGCAACTTGGAATTTGTGACTTTATCCAGATGTTTTCATAGTTTTTTAGCTTTTTATTGAGCTGATTGCCTCAATTATTATATTATTTTGTTCCTGTAGTATATATTATTTTCATTTAATAATTATTGTAATAACATTGACATACTTAACCTATTTTACTTAGCCTCGATTAATCGAGTTAAACAGTTTTGCAAACATTTTTCTTCTCATGAAGGTACTCTGAAAGTTTTGTGAGAAGATGGGAAGTCTAGCTTAAAGTAGATGTAGAAATGTTTTGTAGCTGTAGTTATAAGACATTCTATGACCGAATCGGTTACGCTAAATTAAATAAGTTGAATAGATCCATAGTCTGTAAATTTTAGCTATACTCAACATCATCAAAAAGCTAGTTTTGTAATTTACATACCGACAAGTAGTTCAAATTTAGATGTTACTTAATAACAGCTCATCCATACATGCTCATAACTCGATTGTTAGCAATACGTATCGAATATTTTTTCATCAGGCATTACTTGACATTTCTAGATTTAAGTTTACTCTGCCTAGGTTCGCCACTGCCGCCAGCGGGATCAAAAGCGGCTGACATTCGACTCGTAACTTAAAAAAACGCTTGTAAAAGAAACTTATCTCAGCAGATTCTTGTTATTGTTTTGCCTGCTGCATGATATGGCGTCGACTTACAGAACTAACTCTTACCCACCCTTGTTGCACATATTTACTCGCTTTTTTTATGAACTACACTAAAGCCTAAGGCGCCCGAAGCGCATGCACTCGGGCAGGTTACTGAACCATGCAGCATGCAAACGCTTAAAGGGTTCTGCATCTCGTTCACTTGTCGCTTCGTCGATACAATAGTGTTGCAAAGCAAACTGAAACAATATTGAGCATCATGCGATCTAGTGACGGACACGCCGAATAGCCCCACAAATATATCCCAGTTCCAAATCCGTGTCCATCACTACCCGAACATTTGGTATAACCACAGACACCCCAAAACTTTTAGAGTCACCTTTGTGAGCAAGGAAATGGTCGGTAGTCCGACGGGCATAGGGTAAAGCGTGGTGGAAGGTACATGAAGGTATTCCTGACAGCAGGGAAGGAGTGGAGAGCACCGCACCCAACGACCAGCCTGAGCCAGCCCTCGCGGTCGCCCAGCCCGCCACACCACACCTACGGTGAGATCCACTCGCCACACACACCACACACACACCCACACAAACACACATACACAAACACTCACACGCATATTCACGCTAGTAAATTTATAACATATATTCCTTTTTTGACCCTCTATGATATACAAACTGGTAATGTACTAGTAACTTATTATTTAAAACACATTACTGAATTCAACGCACAAGCGAAACACCTGTCTTTAATTTTATTTATCTCTTAGCTATACTGACTATATTCTTGTTCAAAGTCACGCGACCTAACCTAAGCCTTAACACTAACTAGCCACATCTACTACACACGTTCCTTAACTGTCCAGGACTATTTCTGCATTAAGAAGCTTATCTATCCATCGAACTGAATAAATTTAAACTCCCTATTAAGCATATATTGCCAAAAAATTGTAAAGCAAAGGGTCTGATTAAAGAAATTAATAAATGTATGATATATACAGTCGATATAAAAGCAATCTACAAGACCCTTTGCTAAAATCACAGCATTGTGTCTAAAGCCAATTAGATTTTCAATGTTAACATTTTGGTTTTGCACGCACGAGGACGAATGAGAGAGCCGCATGTCTAGACGAAGAGAGACGTGGTATTTGTAGGAAAATTGTTTGCACATCTGTTTATTATCCAGACTGTATATTTTCATTACGACCCTTGTTGTTTTCCTTGTTTTCGATTTCGTCCTAACGTTTTTGATGTCGGTTGCGTTGCGAGTGTATCAGTGAGTAGAACGTCCAAATTATTCAAAGAACAGTTTGGGCTCCTATAGGTGGTGAGCGGGATCGGGAGCGAGACCGCGAGTGGCGGGCTTGGAGGGACCGGTCGTGGGAGCGAGACGGCGCGCGGAGAGGCCGCGGCCGCCAGCTCCCACCCACGCCTACCAAACCGTCCACGCTGCAGGTCAAGCAGCAGCCACCGTTCACTAGGATCACCCATAGTCCCTCACATGTAAGTATCCAGGACCTAGTTAATAGTGGTGTTAGAATGGAATGATAACAGCAGGAGGGGGTATGGGACAACAGTGGCGTAACAAAATGGAGGCGCCTCCCATACCCCGCCCAAGTCCTGAACATACATTTTGTTAGATTTATGTACATGGAGGAAGGTAGCGCTCCATCCAATGATCCTGCCAGGGGCCTGGATGGTGATAGTAACGCCACGCCGGTCAACCTTTCTCTTATTCAGTGGTTTATCAATAGATTGAGTGGCAAGCCAGGCTTCCCTGAAAAGCCCTCGGGAAAGGACCAGATCCGATCCGTTTTTGATACGGGCCTAGTTCGTAGTAGTAGGACGGTAGTAGTTATGCTTTGCCCCACAAGATTATCTTTGACATTGTGCCAACCTTCTAAAAGTAATAACATCCCATTTGTGCACCATTACAGTTATCATTGAGACAAACGGTGCGGGACCCGGTGGAGCCTTTGCACGATGAGTACGAGTATGGCCGAGAAGTAGAAAGACTGATACACCGAGACTATAGATCTAGAGATAGGTAAGGTACAACTTCATATTATTCTGATAAGGCAAATGGATCAAGTAAATGAAGAAAAAGGTACATATTAGAAACTGAAACTAGTTCAGACATGAGATATAGATACCTAATTCAAATTTTACTTTTATTACCAGCGTGCATGCCTGTGATTTACATTTCAAACTCTATTCATTGAGCCCGCAGCAGGCATTGTTCTTGTTTTCACCTCTTTGGCAGGTCTAGATATTATTTGGACCTGGCGCGGACGTCCCTTCGCCACTACCCCAAAACTCTGAGATGGAAATCTTAGGTTAGAACGCCGCTTATAGCTAAAAAGAGCGCGACCCGATAGGGGTAACGACCACCTTGCTGCCCGGCAGCGTCGGCTAGCCATTGAGCAGGGTAGAGCGAGCTTATCTTTCGGCGCCATTTGTTTAAGATCGCGCGCGCCACTCACGTCCTTGCACCTTTCAAAAGCACATATCACCATCTAGCCTGGAGCGATGACTCCACTCGTTCTACCTTAAAGCCGGCGCTGCTGTCCGGGCGTTAGACGAGCATAAGGAATGAGGCATGACATTATATGTTTGTTCTCATAGTATTTGCAACAGACGCGGGCGGGGCTACGAGAGTGAGCGGGGCGGGCGGTCGTACGAGACGGTGGCACCGCTGTCGTACGAAGCTGCGCTGGCACTGGGGCGAGGCGGCGGCGCGCGCGCGCTTCCCTCGCCCGCGCCTCCCTCGCGCATGCCCAACGGGTACAAGCCACGCGCGCGGCACTCCGACTCCGACGAGGACGACTGGTGCTAGCGGCGCCGCCGCGCGCGCTCACAGAGAGACGTGCGCGTCGCCGCGACGCCCGCGACCCACGCGCACACCTTCTGAAGCGTCGCGCCTGGCCCACCCCGCGACAAACACGCCTCGAACGATCTCGTTTTTTACTCGGCGACCGTGTGTACATAGACGACTTACGTTGCTCAGGATTTTGGACATCCCTCCTGGACACAGCGGAGCTCCGCTGCGCCCGCTTACCAGCGGGCCTCCATGAGCTATATCCAAATTCTAGTATTTACAAAGTTTTGGAAAATTTAATTTTTAATTCGCTAAAATTTTACTCTTTAATTTATATTACAATTAAGGTAATCGAAGTATGAAACAGTGCCAGACAGCTCGTTTGCGCTAGGATTTTTACATAAATGAAATTATTAGTCTGTATTGTAAAAGTAAACTTTCTATATCATTAAATTTGCACTTGATAAAGTCCACGTTATATCGCCCGCGGGCGGCGCGTCCGGCTCGGCGGGCGCCGGCGCTCCGCGCATGTCGCGCCGTCTCGCCTTACATCTACAACTTAGTTGTTGGGAAACACTAGCAATTCATCATCAGACAAATTAATACTAGTATTGTATAAAATATTTACATAGCGAATAATTTTTACTTAGTTAAAATTATACCTATACTAAATAAATAATAACATTTTTATTGAATTTGCTGTCCTCCCCAAGTGCTTTATACGTTATTTAAATTTAATAAATACAATTAAAGCTAAAAATATGAACTGTATATGTATTTCATTCAAAATGACATTTTTAACTTTAAATTGACTAAATTATTAAATGTATGTATTGTTATCATTTGAAGCAGACAAGATTACTCTGAATGATTTATATTGTATTTAATGTTGTAAAGTTTATTATATTTAGTGTTGACATTGTTTTAGTCATTCATGCACTAGGAGTTTCAAAATTATTGTTAGCATCGAGCCGTCGCCATAGACGGGGCCGCCGACTCGAACTCCGGTAAGAAGGACAGGCGCCCGCCGTTTTATACATTCCATTCACACTGTACTACATTTGAGACTCAACCAATGTTAAGAATGAACGCCACTAGAATAACTCGAGGGTCCCACGTTTGGTTCTCGATTCTGAAATTTTAATTTGATACTTCCATATTACATTTGATGCAGTGACGTGTAAGGTCTATGAATATTGAGTTATTAATCATGTTTGTCTGTTTATAAGCGATTGGAATAAGCAAAAGTTCCTCGATCGAGATCAGGTGTGGCGTATTTTTAATTAGCAACGAGAACACCAGGCTCTGACGGATGCGCGAGGCACCATTTCTTTACAATCAGGGTCAGATTGGCTCACTAACAAATTACGATATAGAACTATTTAATTGTAAACTAATAACTTTATTGCATGTTGTAATTATTCGTTAATTACCTACAACTAAAATTAATAACTATTTACAAACGTTTAGCCAAACCTGCCAGTGGTTGAGACCCGTGTGTGACGTTCGATTCGAGAGGCCGGCTTGACTGTTTTTACTAGGATTTTAAATTACTTAGCATTTAAGGTTTTTAATCCACCTAAGTGTATAACGAGTCCAGGAGATAAAATTTAATAATCATGGCAATTTTATACCTTGTGCTGACTAAATAATAATGTCCAATAATTGTTAGTCTCCTGAGCCTTCCGTGTGGAACAGCTATTTTGGATTGTATGCAGCCCTGAACAGGAACAGTCGTGGGTCAAACAGTATTAAAATGGTATTTTCCAGGAAATCATTTCATTGGGAGTTTTCTGGACTAGAACTGGTTACAAATGACATTTAAAAAAATCATTTTTTACCCATCTAAAAAGTGCCAAGCGCCGCTAAAGAAGTTTTCACTTCAAAAAATATGGGTTCTGTTCCAGTTGCATATAACGCTGGTGTCCCTACATTTTGGAAAACATTAATCGCCTTTGTTCATTGACGTCAGGGAAATAAATTAAATAAAAAAAACCGGCGACCGTTTGAAATTGTTGTTCGTGACGCCAAGTGCAAAATGGGCATAGGCAATGATAGTTACTAGTGGCTGTTCATCAAAACTGTTTGTTATACTTTCTTACAAAAAGTTGAAACTCATTGAGTGTAATTAGTCTATTGGCTAGCATATAATTTAATTAGTTAAGATTTTCAATAAGTAAACAATTCAAATGTTTGTAATAATCGTACGCCTTGGATGAGCGGGCAAATGAGGACAGAAGTCAAAGTGAGACATCATAATAGTGAGATTATTGAATACCTCCAAGCCGGTCCCTTCACCTCGAAAGATCATAAAGCAATAAAATTAAAATAGAATACGCGTTCCGTATAATATTATGCTATTGCCTTATCGTCGCATATAACACGACTAATATTAATCATAGAATATATTCGGAAGCTATAATTTTATACTCCTGCCATTGATGACAGATGAAGACCTATTTAATATAGGAAAGTAGATAATCACCCCGCCTCCCGGGCTACTATAACTGTGCTACTTTAGTCAGTTAAACTGTGATTCAATAAAAGTGTTCATAACATGCTGAAACACTTGGCTGACTATTCTCAAAAGCGCTTGTCTCGCCTGCACGCAGCTACAAACACCAGGAACCGACGAGTTTAAAACAGGCAGCTCGCTCGCATTTGCACCTCCCTTTAGGACATTACAAATTGCATATAGTTAGTTTTGCTACACAGGGACGGATGCTATGTCAGTAATTAACATTAGCATGCTCAGCTTCATATGGCAGCGTCATGATCGGCGACAATGACGTGGCCATAAACAAAACTGAAAAAGCGAGCCATTATTTTTATATGTAGCTGATTTCCCAGCCATCCATAGTTTAAGGATTTAACTAAGATATTTGTCATTATCGTCTTATATTTACGGAGCTTGAGTTTTTGCTGTTTACTCCTGATTGCAAGACCTGGAATTAAACTGCAAAATATAACATCTCAAAATATATCATCTGCAAAATATAACAACTCTAACCTAACCTAACCTAACCTAACCTAAAATCATACTCGGACCAGTATCTTAGGCAGTGTTTTCTTCCAAACCGAATATTTAACATCGACAAAAGTTAAACAAATACTGATACCAATATTGTCTTCTTCATTTTTGCTCAATCGTAAAGCGCGGGTTGGTGAAACGAAATCCCAAGACTGTCGAATTAATCCGTGATAAAGTGTGTAAATATTAGAACGCGAGTGTTTGATAATGTTTCTAACGTAATACTTACTTTAGGGAGTAAAATAACGCACAGTTTCGATATAGCAGCCAAATGCTTTAAAGTTGTACTCCAATCGAATAATAATGTGGTAAAACTGAATTATTTTCATACAGTATTTTCATCTGTCAGCAATAGTCGGGAGTGTAATAATGTAACCACCCCCTGTTTTGCAGTGTAAGTCTTTTGCCGAGTCACAGCGATATTTATTATCCATAAGCTACACCCTGCGAGCATTATATAATAAAAAAAGTTTATGTGTATTCAGTTGATCTAAAGCGATCTCAAAGTTCTATGTGTTCTATGACGTTTATAAGTAAAGCGTACAAAGTGACCTCGACAAAAGACTGACAAAAGGGAAGCTTTCTCCTGTGTTCATAGCACTATGTGATAAGTCAACTTGTCGACTCCACACATTAGCACTGAGGCCCCCTCTTCCCATGTTAAAAATACTCCAACCCCTTGGAACTAACGTGTGGACCCGGCGTAGCTCCTCAAATCATTGTTACTTGTGTATCTCCAACACCAAACCGTTACCTAAAGCAATAAAAATGTCGTACACATACAGTAATATATTAATGGTGTAACTAGTATAATTTAACATAGCATTCTCACAATAGCCCATGTCCGAGGACGGGACTTCAAGAATATCTCGCGAATCATGCTGTAGGTTACGACATTTTAGTACGACAAAACTGTATATAAAATGGTTTTCTGTGATAAAGAGGAAAAACATAATATTATTAGAACT
Source organism: Apotomis turbidana (assembly GCA_905147355.2). NCBI lineage: Eukaryota > Metazoa > Arthropoda > Insecta > Lepidoptera > Tortricidae > Apotomis > Apotomis turbidana. Next base: position 52,472,566 of record LR990280.1, on the reverse strand, counting down.
GTGTGATTGCCTAGATTTGAAATTTGAGCGGCGTCGCCTGCTTGAGAGCTGCCAGTCCATTGGATCATCTAATATTGATTAGATACGCAAACATGGCTTTGAAATATATTTATACTATTACTTGTTTATATAGACCGTTATAAATATTAGAATATTGAATAAAAGTACAACTTTCTTTAGTGTATAAATAAAACTTGGATATTTAAAAAAAACTGCCGTCGAATAAAATTAAAAGCAATAATACCAAAGCTACTATAAATATGAAACAACAAAAAGTGAGACTCGTGTTTTAGATGTTGTGATAGTTATTTTGATGTTCGGTGGCGAAGGCCTTGGTTTCCGTGTGTTGCAAGTGTTCGTAATATTTTATGTAGGTGACATAGGTGACAAGGCTAGGTAGAGTAGCATTTTATATTTTGTTCGGTCGTCGGTGGGGCCTCCGTCGCCGACGCGGCCTCTCAAGCATGCGCGGTCGAGCCCTGACAGAACTCGTCTCATAGTGTTGGACGGTTGTTGTATGTTGCGAGGGGTAGCGGGTGAGCTTTTAAGTGTTTTTTTTTAATATATTTTACGTCGGTTATAGTTAATTATTAGTACAAAGTGTCTATTCTATAATGTGATGCGGATTTTTTCTGTGAGCTTTTGATAAATAGGTAATAGATCGTCAATATTGAGAGACATGTTTGTCCAAGGAATAATATAAGAAAACTTGAACGAAACGAACATATAATTGTGATTATTGTTAAACATGAGTAGTACAAGATGCCCTTATATAATTATAAGAATCGTACGCCTTTCCAAATTGTGTTAATATATAAAAATTAAGGAAAATCTTTAAATTCCATGTGAGGCGAATAGAAAAAATTCGTGTACCATAAACGTTGTAAATCTCTGATCTCGACATTAGATTTTTTCTATGTAGATTTATGATTTATCGTGTTACCTACATTCACTAATATATTTAAATTGTTATTGTATAGATGTATAATTGATTTCAAGCCGTGTTTAAGTTTATTAGGCCGATGGACTTTCGATGATCCAGTGGTCTAGCATTACAGTGCTCGACGTTAGCGCTTGGTCCGTGCGACTTGCAGCGAGGGCATAACGCACTCCCTATGGGGAATCGAATGATAGTCTCGCAAATACCTCGAATAGGTTTTATATTAATAAATCAATATTAGTCGAATTAGAAACCTTTGACAAAATTAAATCATTTTCGCCAGTTGGCGATTCCTCGCGCAATGATGCTATGCAGCCTGTATTCGTGCACCCCTCGCTGCGATGTCGGGTCACCGACATGTGTTATAAGACGTGTAAATATTGTAAAAAAACGCGACCGTTTTGTAGAGGTCGCATGTGAAAATGTCTAGTGATACGTTACTAGTTAATTTTAATGTTAGCTAGGTAATCTCGTCCCCAACTGTTCTTGAGTTTAAGTTGGGTGTTTCACTGCCTTAAAATAATGGAAATGTTCGATGTAATAGTTACCTTAAAACTACTACCGATAAGTGGCATTTAAATTGTTCTTATAGGTTTTTTATATCATTCGGTAAACACGGAATATGCGGGATTACGTACTGAGAGCGCGCGTTCTGCGGCGTTTCTGTTACTTATCTGTGATGGTGCAAAACTATAAGACGCCACCGCCACACGGTCTGTACGATACTCGACGCGAATCAAAGATAAAAAAGTTTTTTAAATAAATATAAGCCAAATATTACGCCCGCGAGTCTATGATAGTATTGCACACATAGGTAAGTCGACACTGAGGGAAAATCGCAATAAGAATACGCTTCTGAAATTAAGAAGTACGTTGTCGTTCATCTTCATTATATATAAAGGGATAAAACTAAATATTACCGTTTAATAAAAAATTACGTGATACTTTTTTAAGTAATACGTCAGCAGCAGTTTATAATAATCGATATTAATAAACTCGTTCGAAATTCGTTTAAATATTGCTCTTTTAGCCCAGTTCATGCGATTCGTCAGTAGGTTCGCGCGCCCGCTAAAAATTCCGCGTTGTACTTAACGAAGTGACAAGAGAATGTTAGCCCAGTATTATAATGCCTGCCTTGTATCTGTGTATCGCTTCACGAAGATCATATTTTATATTGAAACGATAAATTTATTACGTATTTAGCATAGAAAGTTCATCGGCAAAGAGAGCACCATAGTATGTTTTTTGGTACATTCCAATAACTTTACAGGATAGTGCAATCCTATTGATATTGTATTAATAAAGAACCAAACTTAAAATTAGTATTTAAGTAATTTATTATCCTAAAACTAAACTATACGCATGTTTTCACTATACTGGTAAAAATGGTTATGTACAATACGAAAGAGCTACTGTTTTATATATGAATTCTTGCTCGCCTGTAAAATTTTGCAGAATGAATCATATTATAAGATTGTACAATATGAATAAATGCAAAAAAAGACAATTTCCTCGATCATGTGTGTTCATTTTCAAAATCACCCTGATAATAAATGCCAACGTCGTACAAATCCAATGTCTAATTTCAAGCCTGATTTAGGGTAATTCCACAACATAAAAAACAAGCAATTAAATCATTTTTGGATCACAGTTTTGGCATGACAAAAACTGTGAAAATAGCTGAACACGAATACGCCCCCCTATAAACAAAGTTCACATATTTTTCATCAAATTTATGCTCACTGTACCTACCTTGACTCGACTGTACCTTGTATATTTGACTTGGCGGTGTCAGTGCCATCCATGAAAATAAAATAGACTTTTAATGTATTTTATATTTATTTGGAGCATCAAACAATACCTGACATCGACAGTGTAGCATACCAAACTACGCTTAATTTTTTTAAGAGTATTATTAATATTTCAAAACAATCACTAGGTTTTTGATAGCCATGAGCGATCAAAGCGAAAATACGCCATAGATTTCCTTATATGTACAGATAAAGAATTCCAAAGATTGACGAATTAGTTAAAAACAAATAAACGTATGGCGTTCAGTCGGACCCTCCGACATCCGTGTCAATGGAACTGACATCAGCATCGCTGGCCGGCAGGGCGTCTCTTCGTGCGCTATGACTTCGGTTAGGAACACGAAGAGAGTTTGGGTTGCCTAAAGGTACAAATATAATCATGTTCAAGAATGTATTTTCAACGTTAAATCAGATTATTAGTAACCTGGAGAAACTTTGCAGATTTATATCTAGAGGGTGCCTACGTAACGATTACAATTATTTCTACATATGCAAGTCGAACCAACTGTATTATCCCACTTGTACTGTTAATTGTTTGAGACTGTAAAACTACGCTCTAGCGTATAATTATGTTCGCTTAGTAGATTTTAAGTAGGTAGTAATAAAATCCAACGGATATTGACAGGCGCCAGGGGAATGTACACAATTTTATAGCTTTTTTGTTTTCCTAAGTAGGTCGGGGTAAATGGGGTAAGTACATTTCGTACACACGCACGTGCTATGCGTGTGAATTTGTAAACGTCAAGTAATTTCAATTCAATAAAGAATCCTGAAGACCGACATTCGAAGTTTGTATCGTGCCACCCCTCTTGATCTCTTGTCAATCAATATTTAAATAAGCTTCGGAATAACCCCCTGAATCGATACAAACTAAAAGCCTTTTTTATAAGAGGCCTTATTTCTTTGAAAAAAATTTTTTTTTCATTCATGACAACTATATTTAAGTGAATAACACCTTCCCCGAGTTCTAGGTAGTAACATAGCTATTTCATGCTTTCATTTCGTACAGTCGAAAATAAGTTGAAAAAACTAAATTCCGCGTGAATTTTGTCAATTTCTAGCAGTTTTTGAAACAAAAATTATCAATGAAAAATTCAAACTGTTTCAAATATATACCAATAAATCTCAATAGCCCTTTTCTAGGTAGTAACATGAATAATATGTCAACCAACATGTTTGATCATAGAGAAAAATGTCTAAAACAATCAGTATTTTTAAAGGAATAAGGCCTCTTAATCATGACTTGAACTGTATGGACTTTGTGTGGGAGAACAAACTTTCGAACGTGCATAAATGTAAACAAAAGCATCATAAGCAATTGGACTTACCCATCGCCGACATAAATGAAGTATCGATCGATGCTGGTCGAGAATATTCTATATTCGATGTATTGGCTTGGTTGTGTGCTGCATCATACTGCGCCGCTAATGTCTCCGGGTCTACGATGATGAACTGAAAATAAATAGATCATATTTATAATTCGCGCAAGTACAAACTCTCACGGTAAGCCACCTTGCTGACTCAGTATTTTTAGACTCTAAGAAAAATGTAACTCTTAAAAAAATATGGTTCCCTTTTAATCATATTGAGCTCGTGAACTGATTGACTTTGCTTGTGCAATTTCGAGTATTTTGTAGGTAAAAGGTAAGTAATTCATCAGGCTTAAGTTATAGCTATTAGGAAATCGCATAATATATAAAAATCTGCCTTAAACTTAACTACTCTGTTCTTTTTAGTTACATATTGTACAATTAAAAATAGTGTAATGTCCAAAAGTTAGTGATAGTTTATTTGGTTCCGCGTATTTTTTAATGTGGTTTCAATGCCACAATTTATATTCACTATAGTCTGGCTAATGAAATATTACTCAAAGATTTGGCGGGAAATTTAAAATATCTGCGGCTGGTAACACCTTCTGTAGAATTATAGTTTTGATACTAAAACATATTTTTTATTTTCTATGCACACGTAAGGTACCTAAAGACATAAGTTAAATATATGTTGACGTGCACTCATAGTCAGCTCACATAATTTCTTCTACCACTATGTACAGTACAGTCAACGACAAACACATATGATTAGTTGATTACACTTTCTAACCATATACAAGGCGAACAATTAAATGTAGTTTAAATAACACCTATCTCGTTACTACCATATTAATTCGTCACCAAAAAAATTACATAAGTACTTTGCCAAATTTCAATTCGATCGGAATGTTAGAACTAGTACATAAAGTATTGAAATTATTTATAGAGGACCTACCTACTAAATTGTTTAAATCATAGACAATTGGTATTGGTAAATTACCACAAGGAAATATCTGTCAACATTATTTGGCTAGCCAGGCTCTATATAGTCAAATAGCGTATTGTGTTCAAAAGTACTCCTGGTGAAATCTTAGTCGCTGGACGAATAGCAGAGTTACCATGGGTTTACAGTGACCGTGCTCGCTAGCGACTGCGTTAACGATTTGTATAGAGAATTGTAATTCTGCAAAGTAACCACTAGGGGCGCTGTACTATTCCCCATACAAATCGTCACGCCACTCCATACAACGGTCACGTTAACTCATTGGAAGGTCGCTGTCGACGAAATGGCCGTGAAGAGCGAAAGAAACACAAAGAGTAAGCGAGCGACAGAGTAGGTAGTTGAATACAGGGGTAATCACCTCGCTATGCACCCTGGACGAGTCCAAACTGGAGCTGGACGAAGTCCCGCGGCCCGAGCTGTCCTGGGACAAGTCGCTGTGGACGCCGTGGCCGTCGCCCGGGCCCGCAGCAACTGTATGACTGAATACACGTGCTAGAGAGATAGAAAGAACGAGAGCGACAGAGGTAGTTGAATACAAGGGTAATCACCTCGCTATGCACCCTGGACGAGTCCAAACTGGAGCTGGACGAAGTCCCGCGGCCCGAGCTGTCCTGGGACAAGTCGCTGTGGACGCCGTGGCCGTCGCCCGGGCCCGCAGCAACTGTATGACTGAATACACGTGCTAGAGAGATAGAAAGAACGAGAGCGACAGAGGTAGTTCAATACAAGGGTAATCACCTCGCTATGCACCCTGGACGAGTCCAAACTGGAGCTGGACGAAGTCCCGCGGCCCGAGCTGTCCTGGGACAAGTCGCTGTGGACGCCGTGGCCGTCGCCCGGGCCCGCAGCAACTGTATGACTGAATACACGTGCTAGAGAGATAGAAAGAACGAGAGCGACAGAGGTAGTTGAATACAAGGGTAATCACCTCGCTATGCACCCTGGACGAGTCCAAACTGGAGCTGGACGAAGTCCCGCGGCCCGAGCTGTCCTGGGACAAGTCGCTGTGGACGCCGTGGCCGTCGCCCGGGCCCGCAGCAACTGTATGACTGAATACACGTGCTAGAGAGATAGAAAGAACGAGAGCGACAGAGGTAGTTGAATACAAGGGTAATCACCTCGCTATGCACCCTGGACGAGTCCAAACTGGAGCTGGACGAAGTCCCGCGGCCCGAGCTGTCCTGGGACAAGTCGCTGTGGACGCCGTGGCCGTCGCCCGGGCCCGCAGCAACTGTATGACTGAATACACGTGCTAGAGAGATAGAAAGAACGAGAGCGACAGAGGTAGTTGAATACAAGGGTAATCACCTCGCTATGCACCCTGGACGAGTCCAAACTGGAGCTGGACGAAGTCCCGCGGCCCGAGCTGTCCTGGGACAAGTCGCTGTGGACGCCGTGGCCGTCGCCCGGGCCCGCAGCAACTGTATGACTGAATACACTTGCTAGAGAGATAGAAAGAACGAGAGCGACAGAGGTAGTTGAATACAAGGGTAATCACCTCGCTATGCACCCTGGACGAGTCCAAACTGGAGCTGGACGAAGTCCCGCGGCCCGAGCTGTCCTGGGACAAGTCGCTGTGGACGCCGTGGCCGTCGCCCGGGCCCGCAGCAACTGTATGACTGAATACACGTGCTAGAGAGATAGAAAGAACGAGAGCGACAGAGGTAGTTGAATACAAGGGTAATCACCTCGCTATGCACCCTGGACGAGTCCAAACTGGAGCTGGACGAAGTCCCGCGGCCCGAGCTGTCCTGGGACAAGTCGCTGTGGACGCCGTGGCCGTCGCCCGGGCCCGCAGCAACTGTATGACTGAATACACGTGCTAGAGAGATAGAAAGAACGAGAGCGACAGAGGTAGTTGAATACAAGGGTAATCACCTCGCTATGCACCCTGGACGAGTCCAAACTGGAGCTGGACGAAGTCCCGCGGCCCGAGCTGTCCTGGGACAAGTCGCTGTGGACGCCGTGGCCGTCGCCCGCGCCCGCTGCCACTTGCACTGGCAGCTCGTTACCGTTCTCGTCGTAGCCCAGTTCGAATGGCTCTGGTATGTCGACTATTGGCGAGTCGAATATGTGGGGCTGAGACTGAAACACGAAAAATTACAAGCATAGGTGATACATCTTACTGGAATAGGCTACAGTCAATCGGGGTAACTTTGACCCGAATACCTCACATTGGCTCACGCTTACATACTGCCAGTTTGAATTGGCACTTACAATTTGAAATACATTGTTGGAGCCGAGCCATTTTATCTTTTGTTGTACACTTTACTTTTTTTTTAATTTTGGATATTCTAGATATTTTCTACTCAGAATCACAAGCTCTTTCGATCTAATTAGTTAAACAAAAGTGTCCCAAAATATTCATATATTTTTTGTATTTCCATTCCGTTACCACTATAGTAGATAATATGGAAATGGTAGCGGAATGAAACGACTTTTTTTTCTAATTAAATCGAAAGAGCTCGTGATTCCGAGTAAAAAATACCTGAAATATACAAAATCAACAAAAAAAACTACTGTACAACCAAAGATAAAATGGCTCAGCTCCATCTCATCTCCATCGTAGTCAATATAGTCCTTGAGCCCGCTCCAAGATTGCCTACGTACTCGTAATATGACATCATGATAAAATGCATGGCACACGGTCGAAAAAGTTGTGCTGAGTGAAATTCAAACGATTGTCGCAAAGAAAATTGGCCGGAAGTTTGAGAAAATCCTTCATTTCCGGTAAAAATTTTAGGGGTGTACTTACGTCATGTGACATCAGTACGTGACACGTGGCATCATTTAGCCCTTTTATCGGAGAGCTTGTAAACATAAGTCTGCCAGTTCTGCAATGGCCGGAAGTCCTTCAAAAGTGTTTTTTTACTCCAAGGTAGAGGAGGTAGTGGTAATAATGTTCAATGCGCACGATTTAACAATTTATGTTCTATCGCCAAGGAGTTCCGACTCATCAGTCGTGGTCGTGGTGGGAATTGAATAGAACTATCTAGGGTAAGTGATGGTAATAATGTACTAGTCGACGGACAAATTTAATAAAATATATAAATATCAAACCTAACCTAGGGTGCCGCCGGCGGGAGCCAAGGTGTCGGTGTCTACTCTACCGCCGTGTCCAGGAGTACCGCCTTCTGAATCTGACCCTTCCTCCAGCCATCTAGCGAGACTCTTAAGGTGTTTACCGAGACTCTTTACTACAAAACCGATCACGTAAACGACTACCTGTACAATTACCTTCGAGTCAACATACAACATAGCGGTCACCTCGTGATCCAAGTCAACGTATTTGCTGAGTTTGTCCTTCTTAGCCTTCACGAGGGTCTCGTCACGCAGGATTATGGTGTCGGCATGCACTGCCTGAAGGCTAAGAAGGACAAACTCAGCAAATACATTATTACCATCACTTACCATAGATAGTTCTATTCAATTCCCACCACGACCACGACTGATGAGTCGGAACTCCTTGGCGATAGAACATAAATTGTTAAATCGTGCGCATTGAACATTATTACCACTACCTCCTCTACATTGGAGTAAAAAAACACTTTTGAAGGACTTTCCGGCCATTGCAGAACTGGCAGACTTATGTTTACAAGCTCTCCGATAAAAGGGCTAAATAATGCCACGTGTCACGTACTGATGTCACATGACGTAAGTACACCCCTAAAATTTTTACCGGAAATGAAGGATTTTCTCAAACTTCTGGCCAATTTTCTTTGCAAAAATCGTTTGATTCTCACTCAGCACAACTTTTTCGACCGTGTGCCATGCATTTTATCATGATGTCATATTACGTAAGCAATCTTGGAGCAGGCTCACGGACTAATAAATGTGACCACTTGGCCTGGAAAGCCGTAGGAAACGCTGGTCTTAACCCCGCCTGAACCATAAAATTTTTCAATTTCTCGCTTCAACGTAAACATTTGGTTCACACTAGATAGACGTTACTACTTTAATAAAATTAAGGATATTTTATATGGAGAGTCCCAAAAGACCTGGGATTCTACACTTACCCTATGCTGCAGACGCCAATACAAAATAATTTACTATAAAAAATTACTAAAGCGGTTTTAATCAATCACAATATCAACTCACATTTGCACTATCCGAAGCATGACGACTGCGGTTTTGGAACAGCCAGTTGGGAACTTCGGCTTCCTCGTCCAGGGCGGAAGATACGTAGCTGTGCGACGTCTGCGCCGAAACTAATACTTCTTCGGACGCCTATTGGAAAAAAATACTTATGTAACCTTTTGAGTGCTAACTGAACGGCAACGTCATCAAAAATCCATGATTAAATCAAATAAAGCGGATCAATATTCATTTTTTTTACATTTTCAAAAATATCCCAATTTCTTATTTAAATATCCATTTTAAAAGTTCTTTATTCTATAAGAGCGCGTAAGTGGACAAGTAATTGGTCACAGCACAGAATACCATACAGTAGGAATATCACTACGGCAGATTTACTAATGGAAATGCGACTGATGTTCAATTATACAACATTAGTGTAGTTATATCAATAAAAATACCTCAATGTCATAAGACAAAATATATATATATATATATATCGGACTTCAAAGGTACGAAAATTTTATGATTTCTTTTTTTAACAAAAGAAATTAAACCATTGATGATGAAAATTTGAAATTTGACATTGACAGGCATACGAGATTAACGCCGTTCCATTTACTCCCCAAACTACCCAATTTTATTTTGCGTTACCACGCAACAATGCGGACTCTCTTCATGACTTGTGTCCCGCTTCACCTATTTGTAAACACACGCGGCGGGGGAACGCTCGCGGGGAAGTGCACTCTAGGTTCAAGGAAAATTAATTATTTTAACATAAAAACTGTATCTAAAAAGTGACTAGTCATGTTCACCTGTAGCCTTCATTCACAAATAAGTATGACGTAAAGGTACAAACCGTCAGCCCAGTAGCGCCAATCGCAATACTTCCAGTTTCGGAATCAACTCGATTGACGTGGTCCGGTTGGTTCCTGGTCACCAAGGGACTTGGCTCTGGATTTATTGAGGAAGTGCTCTCCGGACCCGCCGTTGGTTTCTGAACATTTCGAGACAGTCTTAGTCAGCATCATACAACTAATAATAGTTTGGCCAGATATATAATCCACGCTTCGGAATATACGGAGCAAAATTTAATGAATTTGTATATTTGTACTATTCTAGAGACGATTATATAGTTCACACAGATCATATGTTAAATGATCGATCGCTAGGTTATGTATGAATACTGTTGCACTATGAAACAATAATAGCCCTGCAAGGGGTTTTACAACCCACGCCATATTGCGGATTTTCAGTGGTACTCAATTATTTTACTGGCAACGACAAATTTTTTGAAAGCCGGTGAAGTTAAGTATTTTTTTCATAATAAAGCCAAAACTATCCACGGTGATGAAAGTCAAGTTTTTTCAATAGGATTCAGTATTTATTTTGCAAGAAGAATGAAGGATTGAGCAGCATTCCGGTAAACAATGTTGTTCGGTGCAATATGCACCTAACACGTGACGCGCCCATGCGTACGTATGCTTTTTAGCTAGATTGAGGTCAACACTAATTTCAATTTATTAATTTAATGCAATTACGGATACCGTCGCGACCGGGTGCATTCGAACACAGTTTTATAACATTTTAACATTTAGAAACATTTTAAACTAACTTAGCTTTTAGTAACAGTGTTTAGCAGTAGTTTTTTAGACATTAAACATTTTCTTCTCTTCTCCGGACTTTTAACATTTACTCACAACCCTCGCCCACCACATTGGTCCTTCGAGCCGGATCTCTCGCGTCGTGAGCTTTGTGGTTGACTGGCGTGTGAGGTGAAAGAACGGGTGAACATCATCAGGCGTGGGGGTTGGAGCGATTGAAGGAGTAGAGGCAGCAACAGTAGCGGTGGTATTGGCAGTAAACAGTAACAGCACTAAGGAGATATTCAAGTAAGATCTTTCCTTATTTTACTAACACTAAACCAGTCAAGATGGCATACATTCAACGTCAAGGAGAAATTCAGCGTAACATTGAATATGCTTTAGCTAATTTCAAGAAGGATGGGGCGGATAGAAAGTCGAAGATTGAATACTTTAAAAGTCGTTTGGACACTTTAAACGCTTTTTGGACTGAATTTCAGTTCAACCATGAACAAATTTGTATGGTAGCAACCGAAAATGATCCTTATTTTACGAATCGTATCTTTGAAAGCACGAAGGCAGTTTATTTAACATTTAACTCCAAGCTGGTTGAGGGCTTTAAGAAGCTAAGTGAGGAACCCTATGATCCGAAAATTGAACCAGGGACTTCAGGGTTGAGACAGATGGAGACACAAGATAGTGAAACAGAGGAACGGACGGACAATGCAGCACTTCCTCCGCTTCCTCCGCCACCTAGGCAAACAGATTACAATCAACAGAGGCAGAAGGATAAGGGATTAGAGAGCAAGATGGATGAAATGTTACGGAAGCAGGCAGCTAATATGAAAGCTTTTGTGCGAACTGTCAACAGTATCGATATTGAGTTATTAACAGATAAGTGGGAGCTGGAGGACGCTCTTAAATCGTTGGGAACTCGTTGGTCAGTGGTAGATTCTCTGCATTGGGAGATCGAAAGCGAGGGTACTCAATTGAACTCAACTTATGAGGGGACATTCAATCAACATGAGAAAACATATAACATGCTAAAGAAAAACATTAATAAAAAGATTTGGTCAGTGGCTCACCGGGAGAAATCAACCCCGGTTTTGGACATACCTACTTTTCATGGCAATTATAATGCGTGGGTTTCCTTTAAGGACTTGTTTAACGAGGCAATTCATAATAACACTGCGCTATCGAGCGCTCAGAAAATGCAGTTCTTAAAGGCAAAAATAAAGGGAGAAGCTGAGAGGCTGATTCAACATTTGTCTATTAGCTCTGACAATTATTTAGTTTGCTGGGAGATTCTCAATAACCGTTACAATAACACTAAGCTTATATTTACATCTCACATGAACATCTTATTTGGGCTGCCAACCATGCAACAACAATCAATAGCTCAAATAAAGAAAATGCATGACACAGCGACTGAATGCTTACATGCTATTAAGAATCTCGGAGTAGATATCAACACCTGGGACCCAATAATAGTCCATATTCTAACTCAAAAGCTGGACTCTGAAACACACAAGGACTACATAGAATCCTTAAAAAATTCTCGGGAACTACCCATACTACAGGAGTTCTTTGATTTCTTGGAGGGAAAATTCACAAGCTTGGAATCATCCCGCCGCAAACAGGAGCCAGTGTATTCTAGAACTCATCTCCAGCAAACATCGAACACTAACTACGTAAAGAAACCAGGTCAAACATTCAACAATCGCCCTTATTACAATAACAATCAGAACATTAACGGAACAAGCCGAAATAATGGAAATATAACTATTGCGAAAACAATGCACGTAGCCGGTATCAAATGTCCGTTGTGCAAGAATCCGCACGGCATTTACAGCTGTCGTCAATTTCTGCAAATGCCTATGGAAAAAAGGCATTATACGGTCAATAAACTTGCATTATGCATAAATTGCTTGTTTAGTCATAATGGCAATGCATGCAATTCGAATAAAACATGTCAGAAGTGCTCAGGTCAACATAACACTTTATTACACGAGGCATGTGTAAAATCTGCTGCACCAGCACAGTCGTCGACCGCAACACACACGTCGAATGCAGCTATTACGAAAAAACATTCAGAACACGTGACTAACACTTCACAGATATTGCATTCTGAAATCTTATTGGCTACAGCACAACTGAAAGTCAAAGCAGCAGATGGCACTTATCATTTCCTTAGGGCCTTGATTGACCAAGGAAGTCAAATTTCTCTAATTACCGAACAAGCAGCTCAACTACTCAATTTGAAAAGAGAAAAATGTAAAGGAGTTATTTATGGTGTGGGTCAAAAAGAAAATAACTGCAAGGGTAAATTAAACATAGCTTGCTCTTCCATTTATAATGATTTTGCGTTTAACGCGGAAGTTATTATCATGAACAATCTTATAAAAAGCCTACCAAACAGAACATTCGCCAAACCCTCCTGGGCCATGATTCAAAACATTAACCTTGCTGACCCCGACTTTAACATCAGTCGCCCGGTAGATTTACTTCTGGGAGCAGACATTTATTCCCTTATACTCCTGAGCGGTATGATAAAAGGAGATGACTCTTCACAACCGATGGCGCAACAAACTCACCTGGGATGGCTGTTATGTGGCAATGCGCAAACATATCACTGCAACGTCGTGATCAACAATTTGGAAGAAATACAACAGTTTTGGGAGGTAGAAGACATATCAGAAGATGGAGATCTATCTCGAGATGATATTGAGTGCATACAGCATTTCGAGGCAAACACTAAACGCAACAATGACGGCAGATACGAGGTGCGCCTTCTCATGAAGCCTAACTTTGAACAGAAATTAGGTGAATCTAAAACAAAAGCCATAGCTCAGTTCAGAAACATGGAGAAGAAGTTCGAGCGACAACAGAAACTAGCGGAAGCTTATAAAGATTTCATGAAGGAATACAGTGACCTCGGGCACATGAAACCGGCAAGAGATAGTCATGAAATCGAATGCTACTTACCACACCATGGAGTGGTACGCGAAGAGTCCACATCCACCAAATACAGGGTAGTCTTCAACGCATCCTCCAAGACCTCAACAGGCTATTCATTAAACGATCTTATGTACACGGGGCCTAACTTACAAAATGATTTACAAACATTGCTGTTAAAATGGAGGCAATACGAATTCGCATTTTCCGCGGACATTGAGAAAATGTACCGTCAGATACTTATCCATGAGGAAGATCAAGCATTACAGAAGATCATTTGGAGGGAAGACAATGGACCAGTACAGTCATTTTTGCTAACAACCGTCTCATTCGGTACAAAGCCTGCCCCTTTCTTGGCTATGATGACGCTAAGAAAACTAGCATCTGACGAAAGAGACAGGTACCCTGAAGCGGCCAAAGTATTGGAAGAATCCTTTTACATGGACGACTTAGTACACGGAGCGCATTCCGTGGAGCAGGCCAAAACATTAATCGCGGATCTAATCGCTATTCTAAAATCAGCAGGATTTAACTTGCGTAAATGGTCTACAAACAGAGAAGAGGTATTGGAAAACATTCAAGACGAATCTAACAACGAAAACCTACTCGTCAACTTCAAACAGAATAACATTTCAAAAACACTCGGACTGTGCTGGAACCCAGAAGAAGATAACTTCATTTTTCAATGCAAAATAACAAAACAAATAGGCATACCAACAAAAAGAACACTGCTGTCAGAGATCTCCAAACTTTTTGACCCCTTGGGCTGGCTAGCCCCTCTGAGCACGAAGCTTAAAATTCTATTCCAAAAAGTTTGGGAACAAAACATTAATTGGGACGAACAAATAACACAAGAAATATACACAGAGTGGTCCCAAATACAGCAAGACATACACGTCATCAATGAATGCAAAATAAGGCGCTGGCTGTCATGTAAGGAAAATGACGTCATTCAACTACATGGCTTCTGTGACTCGTCCTTAGCGGCCTACGCTTGTGCTATATACGCGCGAATCAACAATCAAGCGGAACCTATACTGGTCGCCGCTAAAACAAAACTCGTACCACACAAAAAACAATTGACTCTGCCAAAACTAGAATTGTGTGGCGCACATCTTCTTTCCAAATTAATGGCAAAAGTCAAAGCATCCTTACCGTTACGTAAAACAGAAACATTCTGCTGGACAGATTCGAAGATCGTACTAGGCTGGTTGCAAGGCGAACCAAGCCGATGGAAACCGTTCGTGGCGAACCGTGTCGAACAAATAACTACAGTGATACCAGAAGAACAATGGCGCTACGTAAAATCAGCGGAAAATCCATCAGATGCTGCCAGCCGAGGTCAAACTGCATCTCAACTAAAAGAAAATACGTTATGGTGGACAGGCCCGACGTGGCTAACAACTTTTCAGCCAGACCTAGAAAAATCAGGGAAACTGAAATATATAACAAGCGAAGAACAGAAAAGATCGTATAAATCAAATGCGATTCAAAACAATAACAACCAAGATGCTATAAATAGATTATTAGAAAAACATAGCTCTATAACTAAAGTAATACGAATCGTTGCATACGTTTTACGGGCATTGACACCTAAGCGCAGCGCGTTACCTACATATCTCACATTACCCGAGCTACAAAGAGCAAAATTAATTATAATTAAACATGTACAGAACAGCGAATTGGGCACGGACATAGAATATTTACGCAGACAGAACAAAGTTGATTCAAGTAGTTCACTTTTCAAGTTGAGACCATTTATTGACAGTGACAACATTCTACGTATTGGGGGTCGACTCGAGGAAGCGCATTTGTCCTACGACATGAAACATCCGAAAATTATTCCGAAAGATTCCAGGCTAACTACGCTACTTATCGACCAGGCTCACCAGTTAACACTTCACGGGGGTGCCAAACTGACCCTGAACAAGTTACGAGAAGAATATTGGATTATTGGTGGAAACAACAGAGTTAAAAAACAAGTTGGAAATTGCGTGAAATGTTTGAAAATCGACGGGAAAACACAACAACAGCTTATGGGAGATCTTCCAGCCGCTCGTGTAAATGAAGCAAAGCCGTTTTATCATACGGGAGTGGACTATACTGGATTTGTAACCTTAAGGGCAAGCAAAGGTCGAGGAAGCAGAACATTGAAGGGCTATATAGTCATATTTGTCTGTATGGTTACAAAAGCGGTGCATTTGGATCTCGTAACAGATTTAACGAGTTCAGCATTCCTAGCTGCTTTGAGGCGAATGGCAGCCAGGAAGGGAGCCCCACATCATATTTACAGTGATAATGGTACGAACTTCCGGGGCTCAGACAACAGATTGCAAGAGCAATGGCAGGAGCTTCAAAACATTTTCACTGACAGCTTTATGACGGAAGTAGCTGAGATGAAAATCCAATGGCACTTCACAGCACCATCCTGGCCCAGCTCAGGAGGATTATGGGAAAGGGGAGTCAGAAGTTTAAAGGGGCACTTAAAACGAGTGGTGGGGGACCAAAAACTCACTTACGAAGAATATAGCACCGTCCTAGCCCAGATAGAGGCGTGTCTAAACTCGCGCCCACTCTGCCCATTAAAGGAAAGCATTGATGATTTAGACGCTCTCACCCCAGCACACTTCTTCCCCGGAAGGGCTGGCGTAACAGTTATAGAAACAGAAGAAGATGCGCGGACAAGGTGGCACTTGACCCAAAAAATATTCAGTGATATCTGGAAGAGATGGAAGGCTGAGTATTTAACCCAAATGACTGCGAGACAAAAATGGAACAAACCTCAGAAAAACATTGAAATTGGAGATCTTGTGGTCATACATGAAGATAACCTACCAGCAGGGAAGTGGGCAATGGGACGAGTCCTAGAAGTACATCCAGGGAAAGATAAACTAGTAAGAGTAGTGACACTCAAAACAAAAAATGGTGCGATGAAAAGGCCAGTAGTGAAACTCTCGGTCCTACCCTTAGCAAAACAAAAAACATTAGAAGAAACAAAACAAACAAAAACACAAACACCAAAACAGAAAAGAAGAGGATGTTTTGCAACAATCATCGCAATATTGGTGTATTTTCTTACATTGTCCACCGCCGGTAGTTGCGTGAAAATGGCCCCTATAAACGACAGGCAAGGATTGTATTTTGATAAACTAGGAAACATGGAATTAGTAAGGGACGATTGGAAACTAGTTGCATACTACGACATGAGCCCCTACTGGGAAGGCGTATCTGCGTATAAAAAGTATAATGATCAATTAGAAACCATTTGTAAACAAATAACAACCTTATCCCATTGTGACGTCGTCATGCTACAACTACGTCACACGTACGAGGAACTGCAACACTATAATAACATTTTATTACGAAATCAGCTGAAACGGCAGACTCGTAGGCGACGGGGACTAATTAACGGCGTTGGAAACCTTGCGAACACGCTATTCGGAGTCCTAGATGACCGCTTCGCTGAACAATACCAGAAGGACATAGGTCTTCTTCGAGATAATGAAAAACACCTCGTGACAATGTGGAAAAATCAGACGTCTATTGTTGAAGCCGAATACAACATGCTATTGAGAACCCGAGAAACAATTCAAAAACAACATAAACTAATACATCAACATTTACTTAACTTGGAAAAGGACACAGGCGTAATGGCAAAGGAAATTACCGCCGCTGAATGCCTTTCTCAATTCACAATAATCAGCATGGCTGCAAACAATTTATTAAATCACCTCAAGACAATACAAGATACCTTAATTGATACCATAACTAACATTTATAATGAAAAAATGAACATACATATTATGAGTCCTGAGCAACTACAACGAGAACTAAGCGTTATTTCCAGTCAGCTTACTAATGACCTGACTCTCCCCATCGAAAACATACAAACAAATCTACACAGTATTTACCAGGAGTTAAAAGTGAAAGCAAGAATCACTGACCTATATATGATATTTGAAATTCGAATTCCTTTAATCACTCGTGATCGTTACGATCTTTACACAATTATTCCAGTTCCGCAAAGCTCAGCAAAGAACATGATATCTGTCCTTCCTATAGCAAAACATATAGCCATGAACTTACAAAAGGATGCATTTATGCCTTTACGAGAACAGGACCTAGAAAATTGCCTTCTGCGAGATTCGTTTTCCTACTTATGCTATCTTAAGGTTCCGATTTATAAAATGAACAATGATAAGGATCTATGCATTAAAGACGAGACCGAAAATCATAAATGCAAGACAAGTATCGCCGCGTGCCAGAACATGTGGATAAGCTTATCAAAGCCAAACCATTACTTATATTTTTGTTGTGATTACTGTCCGCTGAGAACAATATGCACGGATCGAGTTACCGCTCAATCGGTAACCCGAACTAACATTATTTATATTGAAGAAAACTGCATCGTAAAAACGGATAACTTTGCAGTTCACACGCATATGAATATGCAAAGTAAATTCAATTTAAAATATGAGATTCTAACTCCAGAAATAGACCCAATAAACCATATAATTAACATAACAATGCATGAAATTGAAAACTATAATTTGACCTTGACAAACGAAGAAAAAGAACGGAAGAACATTGAACAGAAGTTAAAGATTTTAAAAGAGACTCAATCTCCAATAGATCAGTACTCGGCACATGACGTGCACCATTACGCTGCCATATACTGCCTCTGGGCTGCGATGATCATCGTAGTCTCAGTGCTCGTATGTCGCAGAACACGCTGTCAGTGGCGACTGAACAGGTTATCTGCTCCCACCCTAACAACTCCAGAGGATACGAGTTCAACATCAGCGCACGGAGTGCCAGCAAGCCGCCGAGTGGAGCGGCCGGCCCCGGCGCAGGTGCGGGCGACGCCCGCCCCGCGGGCTGCCCGATGCATCAGCCTGCATGATATTGGTGATAGTGATCAGTGTAGTCTTAGTGCGCGAAGCATAGTGAGAAGTGCAAGTGAAAACCAAATTAACAGTGCGCGAGTGGAAGCCGTAGAGCTTCAAGAAATAAGTAGATCGCAAAATTCGCAAAAGATGGACAGGGGAAGCTCCCCAATTTTAAGAAAAATATCTTTTAATTAATATGTAGTTAATATCATGTTTATTACATTGTTCTATCACCTTGTATCATCCTTTCAACGTTATCTCATCTCACCGTTTGCCCCCGGCAAGATGTTCGGTGCAATATGCACCTAACACGTGACGCGCCCATGCGTACGTATGCTTTTTAGCTAGATTGAGGTCAACACTAATTTCAATTTATTAATTTAATGCAATTACGGATACCGTCGCGACCGGGTGCATTCGAACACAGTTTTATAACATTTTAACATTTAGAAACATTTTAAACTAACTTAGCTTTTAGTAACAGTGTTTAGCAGTAGTTTTTTAGACATTAAACATTTTCTTCTCTTCTCCGGACTTTTAACATTTACTCACAACCCTCGCCCACCACAAATGTTTTAAATTTAGATAATGACAAATCCTTGACTGACGTTTAATAATGCAAATATGACGTATGCACATTATTGCCATAAGCTTTCATATTGTAGCGCCACTATCCCTGGCCGGACCGACGCTTGCTAGGCTATATTATTATCTATTTATCAAACCTCTTGGGTAATTAGATAGCTTACCTACTTAGTTTATTGTTAAACAGTAGGTAGGTACTAATTGTCAAAGTCGTCGGAATGAGGAAAGAAAAATCTACCAAGTGCGAGTCTGACTCCCGCAACGAGGGTTCCGAACAAATTACTATTTAATCTTAACTGACCGGCTTGAGTTAAGTTTGGTATGTACGGCGCCGGATACAAATGAGGTGCAAAGATAACGCAACGATCATGTTTATTCGGGTTATGATCGGGTTCGAATCCCGGCCGGGGCAAATATTTGTGCAAAATATTTTTTCTTGGGTCATGGATGTTATCTATATATGTATTTATATATTATGTATATCGTCGTCTAGTACCCATAGTACAAGCTTTGCTTAGTTTGGGACTAGGTCGATTTATGTATGATTGTCCCTTAATATTTATTTATTTATTTATTATTGTATGGGTGCTCCCATATCCCTTAAATATTTATTTTATTCTGATTTTTTGTATTTGTTGTTATAGCGGCAACAGTAATACATTATCTGTGAAAATTTCAACTGTCTATCACGGTTCATGAGATACAGCCTGGTGACAGACAGACAGATGGACGGACGGACAGCGGAGTCTTAGTAAATATTTAAATACAGGCAAATATTTGTGCAAATATTTGTTTTTGGGTCATGGATGTTATCTATATATGTATTTATATATATTATGTATATCGTCGTCTAGTACCCATAGTACAAGCTTTGCTTAGTTTGGGACTAGGTCGATTTGTGTATGATTGACCCTTAATATTTATTTTATTTATTTATTTAGTAATAGGGTCCCGTTTTTTACCCGTTTGGGTACGGAACCCTAAAAACGACGAGTGAAGGTTCCTTTTAAAGAAAAAACAGAATTATGTATGTTCTTATTTTGTTTAATTTGTATACTTTTAATAAAATTAAATTTTTACAATCAAACATTGGCGCGGTCACTAGGATATGGGGAAAGCATCGATAATTGAGTTTATCGATATACGCGATCCCCAGCTGCTAACAGCTGTCATTAAATTTTGCCCTTTTTATTCCGAGGTCTGATCGTAACATTCGTACATACTAATAATATACAAATAAAGATCTGATTCGATATATTCGTTTGTTTTGGACGCTTGATTGCTTGTATGCTGACTGTAACCGCGCTCGTAATATTTAATATCGACCACACAGAACGAGCGCTAACCGAATAGAATTAGTCCACACTTTTAATAACTACAAGGAAACATATAGCGCCAGTTACATTGGCCACTTTCAACGGACGGCCATAATTTCAACAAAAGTGTTTAATAAGTACATCAAACTTGTACTAACGCTCTTTTATCAAGACAAAATAATGGAGATAAAACGGTTGATGTTTAAACGTTCTTAACGCATTCACTGCCAGCAACTCATATACCTAATCAGTAGTTTTAAGGAATGTTGCACTACCTATTTCATAATATTTTTTCGGTTACCTACCCTAAGGCTGTCTGGAAAAGATCGCTTTTTAGCGACAAGACCATCTGTGTCACCAACTGTAGTATTATTATAATTTGACGACGCGGTTGGCGCAGTTTGTAGGGCACCTGCCTACTGATCCGGCGGTCCCAGGTTCGAATCCCGGCCAGGGCAAATATTTGTGTGATGAACGCGAATATTTGTGCTTGGGTCATGGTTGTTCTATGTATTTAAGCATATATTTATCTATATAAGTATGTATATCGTCGTCTAGTGCCCATAACACAGGCCTTCTTGAGCTTAATTTGGGACTACATTGATGTGTGTGAGGTTGTCTGATGTTAAATTATTAAATATTAAATTATATGCGTTCACCGCCATAATACAAGTTTGTCGCTAGACCACTGCCCCTGGGCCCTGGCAGTAAATTCGTTAAGAATGAAGCAGCAGATGAATCCTAGAGCACTATTAATAATAAATACATTTAAAGTTTCACACATACCCGAGTTATGCTGACAGTCTCCATCCATATATCATGAACCTTGCCATCACTGCGTGGAAGACTAGCGGTACAACTTTCGTTGTCCGCAAAGCATTCAGATAATTTAGAAATAATTGACGCAGACTTGAATGAAAAATCTGAAATGCTTTGGACCTGGTTGGGTGACCGACCATCATACGCTGGAGAAGAACAAGTCACATACATCCCAGAGTCAGTACTGGTGTCGTTTTCGAAATCCAAATGTTTTACATTTGCAGCCTCAGATTCTCTATTTAGACCGGGTGCATCTAAAAAATTTAAACTCTCATCTTTAATCTGCTGCATTTCATTGATATTATTGATGTATGCTATTGTATGACAATCAGTAGTCGAAACCGAAGTAACTATTCCTTCTTCGATATTATTGATGTCAGCTGTTGTATGATAATCATTAATCGAATCCGAAGTAACTTTGCCTTCTTGGATATTATCGATGTCTGCTATTGTATGATAATCATTAATCGAGTCCGAAGTAACTTCACCTTCTTGGATATTATTGATGTCTGCTATTGTATGATAATCATTAATTGAATCCGAAGTAACTTTGCCTTCTTGGATATTATCGATGTCTGCTATTGTATGATTATCATTAATTGAATCCGAAGTAACTTTGCCTTCTTGGATATTATCGATGTCTGCTATTGTATGATCATCATTAATCGAGTCCGAAGTAACTTCACCTTCTTGGATATTATTGATGTCTGCTATTGTATGATAATCATTAATTGAATCCGAAGTTACTTTGCCTTCTTGGATATTATTGATGTCTGCTGTTGTATGACAATCATCAATCGAATCCGAAGAAACTTCTCCTTCATTGATATTATTGATGTCTGCTGTTGTGTAACAATCATTAATCGAATCCGAAATAACTTTTCTTTCATTGATATTATTGAAGTTTTCTGTTGTGTGACAATCATTACTCGAATCCGATGTAATGTTTCCTTTATCGATATTAATGATATTTGCTGTTGTAAGACAATCATTAACCGAATCCGCAATAACTTTTCCATCTGCAATTTCGAGTGAACAGTTACTGGCTGATTTGACCGGAACTTGGGTATCCTCTAATGCTTGAATACTTTTCGTTTGTAGTGGATCTAATACTAAATCCATTTTCGGCTCTTGTGTTTTAGAACTTCCTTCGATGTTATCGCTCGCAACTGACTCATTTTTACTATCAGAACTCTCAATATAAGTTTTTTTGACACTAGGTTTTAACACTAAATCAACATTATGCTTTGAACTAGTTTTTACCGAGGTAGAGGTCCCAGAAAATTTAGTTGTTGCATTTGTGGGTGTCTTTTTTGTATTGATTATTTTGTTAGCCAGTTTTTTAAATCTAGAAAACATTTTGCTATCTGGACTTTTGCGTGGTATGTTGGATTTTTTTATTGGTGGTTCTTGTTCATTATTAAGAACATTTGGCCACGGGTTGGTCACTGGTTGCGAACTCAACACTGTGGTCACAGACTTGCGCGACGAGCCGGCATAGCCATCACGATCACGATTACTCATTTTACGCCTTAAAACTTCCTTTTCACTTGGTCTAGCAGGAATGACGGCTACCTTTTCAACAGCTGTATTGAATTTCGAGGTCAGAGTTTCATTCCGATACACAGTATAACTTATTGTATCCGGGGGTTCAATTTTTAATAGCGCCGCTATTAGATCCTCTGCTTTTGAATGGCACAATGATGATGTCTCATGTTCATGACTCAGTTTTAACACATTCGACAGACTATCTGAACTTTTAACTCTAACTCTTGATTTGCTCACTGTTTTTGGAATTTCTTGTTTTTCGGACCTCTTCTTTAAATAGCGAGGAATGTTCGAATTCCGTGTGCTTCGTTTTATATTTTCATTAGCTTTATTGGTCGGTGACAGAAATCTTGTTTGTCGGGCAGGCTGAATCTCCGTCCTTGAATTTCTCTTTGACGATTTTAAAGGACTAAATTAATATAACAAGAAAAGTTAGATATATCATACATACTACGAAATATGCTTCATATCAATAAATAAGTAAAATTTAGTTACCTGTCGGCAAATTTAGACACAACCTGTAATAACGTACTTTTTTAGTATAATAAATAATAGATAACTAATCGCTTAGAAATAATTAACAGATTCTCACCTTTGACACAATTATCGGAGTGGTAGTGGTTTTCTTTACTTCTGGTTTGGCTGAATCAATTTTATTTTGCATATCAATCTTTGACACTTTTTTCTTTAGCTTGCTCGTTTTGAGTTTTCGTACGCTATTAGGTGCCGTCTTTGGCCGTTGAATTGGCGACTCCTCGGTTTTCTTTGGAACGTTTATTTTGCTAGTATATTTTGTTTTATACATCGTATAGTCGATATTTCTAGGATTATTTTTAAGAGGTTTCTGTCTACATCGCTGCCATTCACCTTGATATAATACGTCTTCTGATACTTGTAGATCTTTGTAACTGTGAACATGAACTCCTCCGCGCCTCAGTGTTTTCATATCATTTGGCCGGCGAAGGTATCGCATTGCTACGATGTTGGGCGGGTCATTGGACAAGGCAGCTTTAATATTGGGGGCTTTACTTCCAATTACATTGGACTTTAGTCGATTTGTCGAAATGACGGAAAGTTTGTTATAATCAACTGACGTTCCTGATTTGGCTATATTTTTCTTGGTACCATTGTCCAGTTTGCCAGTTCTACCCTGTCTACCCAATCTGCTACCCTCGATATTCTTGACAATATGAGTAGTTTCAATTTCCATGGAATTATTATGAGCCGTATCGACACAACCATCGTTTACAGTTACAGGCGCGGCAGCAGTTTCGTTTTCTTTCCTGTGTTTCAGTAATGAATCTGGAATTTTATGATCAGAGTCTTTTATTTTAATTCCAACAGATTTAATTCGCAGGGACGACTTCGGTCGAGGTTTTAGAATATCATACGATGACGAACCAGCTCCAAAGGGAGCAGCATCTTCAGTTTTCAATTCAGTTTCAGCAATATTAAAGGGATTGGTTAATGAAGTAGTGGCGGATAGCAGGGCATATTTTGACATCGTCGCATCAGTCCCACATTGAACATCTGTGGACATGTGACGACACCCTTTGGATGTCGTAGCTTCGTTTAAATCTAAAAATGAAATATTATTTTTTAGTATAACTTTATTGTAGTAAAGTAACTAATTCTTCGGTTCGTTAAAATATTAATTTATTCAGCTATCTACGCCTATCGACACGTACTGACCATGGTAACGACATGTAGGTAACATACATATCTTTAACTCAATTCAATTGTATGGGATTTTGACATTTGTTGTTCGTAATCCTATCATTTCGGGTATATAATAAATTGGCCTCCCTGCTAAAGAACTCCCGATCATAAAATGTCGTATATTTAAGCGGACACCGGCCACTATAGATTTATTTATCCACTATTGCTACTCGATATCCAACTAAGGAAGAGCGGGGAAATATTCCCCGTATTCATCGGGTAAGGTTAAGTAATCCTATTGCAGTTTTTAGGGTACCTAAAGGGCAAAAAAAACGGGACCCTATTATTAAGACTCCGCTGTCCGTCTGTCCGTCCGTCAGCAGGCTGTATCTTATGAATCGCGATAGTTAGACAGTTGACATTTTCACAGATGATGTATTACCGTTACGCCGCTATAACAACAAATACAAAAAAAAAACAGACTAAAATAAATATTTAATACATGTTTTGTACGGAACCCTCGGTGCGCGAGTCGGACTCGCACTTGGCCGGTTTTTTTCCTTTACGCCGCTTAGCTATGTAGCACTAATAGAAACAGGGCCTTAAAAAGGAGTCAAACGTATAGATAAACAGAAATAGGTAATATCCTAAATAAATAAAAAAGCCCCCGATCTAACCAAACATGGCTAAGAATCATCTCAACAGACAAGACCGACCTTCTTAAAACAAATTTAGAAAATAACACACTCAAATCGGACCATCCGTTTGGGAGCTACGATGCCCAGAAACAGGCACACAGTTTCATGTTAAGCTTATAACCCCTCCTTTTTTGTCGGGGGTTTGAAAACAACCGTAAATATAGTTCATTTCATATACCAAGAACCACCAAAGATTCCACTTGCAGACGTCATAGGCGGTAACAATGGAAGAAAAGATATTGGGTAAAAATAACGACACGTACCAAAAGCTGAGCTCAAGTCGACAAGAGATAAACACTATGTAGTCTCAAGTGGAATCAGGCCTTGGCCAAATGAACTATACCAGCTCATTAAATTATACAAATCAAAAAGTATCTTACCATATAAAAAAAAAGTTCCATCCACTACACCATCTTTTTCGTGCAACACCGACCCTACTAAAAACCTTTTAAACTTATTGTTGGTCAGTTCCAGTTCCGGCGCCATATCTAAAATGGGATCAGTGCCGACGGTATGTTGTAAAGCGACTACTTCGCGAGTGTCTTGAGTCAAAATTTCAACAATTTGCGTATTCTGTGACAATGCTATTGGCAGCGGTGGAATCTTCAACTCTTGAAACGGCCCGGGTGTATCTAGATTATAAAATTAAATGTTGAACGCACAATAGAGTACAAATATAAAACCTAATTATTAAGAAGAATAAGTAAGACAGATAGCAGGTACTCGCGTTAAATTGACGTAATTTAAAACAAAAATTTTATACATAATGCAAGCGCGTTCAGTTCAAAATTGGGTTCACTTTATTTACTTTATCTGCTTAAATAAATTACGAGAAATTTTCCTCCTTTTTTAGATCATTGATAATTTGTTACTCAACTAGTAGCACTGTGAGCTTTGACCTGGCGAGTCTGTTTTGTAATAGCTGAAACATGATATCTTTTCGTTTTAATAATTACCGAACCTGCTCACAAATTTTCACGAGAATTGGTTGAGAACTGTTGTAGGTGATCTCACCTACAAGTGGACATCTGGCGATCATCCAGAGATACTTCACTCGCTCGGTTACTTAACTAGAGGTTAAAGCATACTAGCACGTGTAGCACGAAAAAAAGCTCACTTTAAGACAAACAGAAACAAGAAGAAAACTCAAACAAATTTAAATCTTTTCTAAGGTTGAAATAACAATAGCATAATAGCTCTTTCGAATATGAGTGACAATATTGCAATTCCAAACTAGGAACTAAGAACAGAAATTTGCCTCCCTCCATTTGTTCTATAGTGAGCATACACGAGTAAGACAATGGCTTTGTGGGGTCATGTTTACAAGATAACCTTTTACTATACCATCTTGGGCACAATCTGGACGAAGAATTTCACGTGACGATGTCTTGGTTAATAAACCTGTTAAATCCGAAAGCTCTAATTCATGCTCGCACACTTCAAAATCGTCGTCGGGACTAGTGCCGATCGTTCTTTGCAAAGCCACCGTCAAAGTTTCGTTTTGTGTTAAGATTTCGACTATCTGAAGTTTCTGTGTTGCCGATATTGGCAACTCCTCTGATATGTTCTGTGGAGTATTTACGGTACCACGCGAGGGTGTTTTCTGGATCAATTCTGGGTGACATAATTCAATTATGCTATTCGGAATCTGAAATCACAATACATTAGTAAAAGTATTTTTCTCAAACATGCAATGAAATATTGTCTTTACGTTCCTTATAATAGGCTCGGAAGTATCGCTTTTTGGGCGCAACAACTCGAGAGGCCTGCAAAGTAACTTTTTTTTGGTTTCAACAACAACGTCATTCACACGGTGTCCTATCGTTTGACCAAAAAACGTTTGACAAATGATCACTTGAAGATGAAGATGAAGATGAAGATAAGATAAAGATACGTTGTCAATTAATAAAATGTTGTTCTTTGAAGTATATTTTTTTTATTTCATTGTATGTTTGAGAAAAGCACTATACATGCCTCGTCGTGAAAACGGATTCCCTGCCTCGTATCACTATCCGGTATATACCTACTTGGCCGGAAATCCTCATTTTCCCGGCCTCTGATGTAATGTACTATTCTTATAGGACTGTGTTCACGACATAGCGCGGCGGCCATACGAGTGAGCGAAACACGTACCGCGCACCGGCACCGCTCGCCGCTGGCCGGGCAGTAAAAGTGTAATTACGGCGTTGGATGATACGGAGTTCTGCTGTGGCAGGATGAACCTTGTGAACCATAAGAACGTGCTTTTATTTTTTATTTAGGCCTCTACCTAACTGTACCTCTTTTAGGCCTTAGTCGTTCTCACCAGCCGCAGAGAACAGCGGCTCTATGCGGCGGGCAAGAATGCGACGGCCGCTGCCCGGAGTTCCATCCTGCACTAAAAACCAATGGCTTTCCTTTTTTTAAATGTTTTTAGGGCTCAGAAGGTTCATGCCATAGGAGAACTCCCGGTCATCAAATGAAATGAATCAATTTAAAATAACGTCGGCCACTCCAATAAATGTTTTTATTTTTTATTCAAAGTTGTTCTCCTATTTCATAGAATACTTCCACTTTAAATAAAAACATTACAGCCAAGGTTATATCTCTTAAAATGCATATGGTATCAAAAAATATACCACATTTTACTTCTAAAATAACTTAAATAAAAAAACTAATCCATGCAAATTTTGAATATGACACTTTTTTTACTAACTCTGAATAAATTTTATTTTTAGTTGATTTGTATCATGTCAATGGTATCGTTTTTCATGCACCTAAGGGAAATAGAAATCTACCGCGACTACAGATGTAATCTAGCGAAAAGAAACTCACTGGTTTTGACGCTGTTGAGATTAACCCTGGTCTATTAACTTCATTAACCCTCTCCATAAAGACCAACTCGTCACAGTACATCAACTTCTCCAAATTGGTTTCTGATGCTGCTCCTCTTACATTTTTTCTGCCAACTTTGCAGTTATAATTATTTCCTAATATATTTTTTATTCCAACAAAGCTTATACCGTATTTGTCTGCTTCTTCCGTCTTATGACAAATGTTATTGATAAAGCAAGTATTATATTTTTTCAAAAATCTTTGGTTATTTTTCGATATTGTTTTTTTGCGTGATTTTTTATTTTTACAACGTTTCGGGATTAAATGGTAGAATTTTCCAGATTCATATCTTTCTTCTCGATAAATGTTCACGTCTTCCCAGTCATGTATACTATTTGATTGAGGATCGCCAAAGTTAAGTGACAAGTCATCGATTGGTGAAATACTTCGTAATATTTCACTCTCTTGCAATGGTGCTTCCAAACAATGAGTGTCATTATAAGGCGACGTTCCACTTTCTAGAAATATTCGTAAGTTTGTAATACATTTCAGGTAAATCAAAGCAGAGGCTACCCAAGCGTGAGGGAGGGGGACCGTGCATTGGCGTATCTAAAATTATTTTTCAGGGAGGGCCTGGGGGGGGCCTGGGGGTGGGCCTGGCCATGGCCTAGGAGATGAAACCATGAATTTCTATCGGTAACCCAAAATCCTGGGGTGGGCACTAGACCATACTGGGGTGGGCACGGCCCACCCGGCCACCCCCCCTATATACGCCTATGGGACCGTGTAGCTTTGGTGTATGGCCTCACTGTGGTTGGTTCATGTTAGGGATAATCCACACCGCGAGCATTCTCCTCAGTAACATTACATATGTGTCATGTCATTTTCATATATTTTTTTGCTATAATATTACAGGCGAAGGCTTGCGATGTGGACGCTCCCTTAAACAAATGCAATCGATGCAAGCCTCCTAAGTGCACGCTGCCTACCTCCATCTACACTTACGAATACCTTTAAAATATCTGAGTGCTTGAATTGTAGGTAGCCTGCTGATAGGAAAGGGACTCGCTGTTGCGACTTCACCCACGTCTCGATTATTCCACGCTTCACCATTGACCTTGACTTGAATTGTTGGAGGACACGTTCACAGTCCCCCTTTTAACGCGATGTTCATGTTGACACGTTAACGGTTCCAAAAAGGTTACAAGTATTTTGTTTAAGCTTTGCCACTCAAACCAACTTACCTAGTGTATTGCCACTTTGACTACCCGTCTCCAAGTTAGGGAGGTAGGAAGGTAGGTTGTACGTGAATGGGGTATCGGTATCAGATGCGATCTCCGCGTCATACGTGATGTCTAAAATATAACATATCGTGCGATAAATAAATGATAAAACATCATCATTCACTTGTCGAACACGAGTGTAAGGGTGCGTCTCCACTGAAACAGGGCGGAGCGGAATAGACCAATCACCTGAGCTAAAACACAACAATCTACATACAAGCGCGCTCGAGCAAACGCACACATAGACATAGCTCACGGACACGTCAAGCGGATGGCACTCGCGCTCGCACTGATTTGAACTGGTCCGAGATATCGTGTCCGTGAGCAATGTCTATGTGTGCATTTGCTCGAGCGCGCTTGTATGTAGATTGACTTCTGTACCTATCTGTTTTGTGGCTGAAATCTGTACTCAGCTCCACTTCACTTTTGTGATTGATGGACACCGCACGTCACCTCCGCTTCAGTGGAGGCGCACCCTAAGGCTGCTTTATTTATATACGATCAGTGGAGGCAATGCGCTTTACTTTTGCAAACTATCTGAGATGCCACGACTTTGCGCGACAGCGGCAGCGACAGCAGTAGAGCGAGAGATCCGAGCGCATCGGCCATACGAGTGAGCGAGACACACGTACCTACACCGCTGTCGCGCAGTCGTGCCAGCTCATCAAGATGGCGTTAGTAACTTCTGTACCTACTTTTCAATATTCGCTGGATAACTTATCACGATCCCGACTGACTTTATTACACTACAGAAGGTTCTGTTTTGTTATTCGTAAAACACGCTTGTAAACTTTATTTTATTAGTTATTTATGTTAAACTAGCTTTTGCCCGCGACTACAACACGATAGATATCCTTAATTAATAAAAGGGATTATTAAAAGCGCCTAAGCAAATGTAAGAGCAATTGTGCTTTTGGTCTAATCAATACATTTCCTACAGGGTCATCAATGTCATCATGAATTACTTACTCACTTTTCAATCTTTTTAATCTTGGATAATTTCCAGGATGAAAACTATCCTATGTCCTTCCTCGGATCTTAGACTATCTCCATGCCAAATTTCATCAAAATCGATTCAGCGGTTTAAGCGTGAAGAGGTAACAGACAGACAGACACGCATTTATAATATTAGTATGGATGCGATGCAATTGTTTGTGAGGCGTAACGTCACGACTGACCGACATGTGCCACTGCGGCTGGCTATTACCGCGCGCCGATTTATCTACAGCAAAGGGGGAAGGCGGCGTCGATCGCAGGCCCGCACACACCGTAACTAACCACTTGAATTGCACGCAAAAATTCGACATTATAAATATAAAATGATACATTTTATATATTTACGAGTATTCGATGCACAGATCCAACAAGATGAAGATGACCAAAAAAAACATGTAAACGATAATACTAAATAACTAAAAAAACAAATTAAATACAGCTAAAATAACTAAGAACTATCCCTCGATGACTACTTCTAGATCTAATTTTAGTACAACCTATTTAAAGACCTCAGCAAAAGCCTTATTGCTACTGCATCTCTAGCACAATTCTGACATCCGTCTCTTTCTCGCGTGAGATATTTATCTCTTTCTGTGCAGTACTGTGAGAGAGTGACGGATGATGCGTCTTCGGGACCATGCCACAAGGCCTTGCGAAGCTAATACTTTGTGCGAGGAAGCTGCCAGCTCTTCGCCCCCAGCCCGTCTAGCACAACTATGCTTCGCGAGTGTTGTCGCGCGACAAAAAGCATCCGTCACTCTCTCATAGTACTGCACAGAAGGAGATAATTATCTCACGCGAGAGAGTCGGGTGTCACAATTGTGCTAGAGATGCAGTAGCAATAAGGCTTTTGCTGATGTCTTTAAATAGGTTGTAGGCGCTAAAATTAGATTTAGAAGTAGTCATTGGCAATAAAATGAACTCACCGGAACCGTAATACTGTTTCTCAGGGTCCACTACACTGTCTGCATCATCTAATTGTACAAAATAATCATATCTCAGTTAACGAGTATATACCAGAGAGGCAGTATGTAATAGTATGTCACCTTACCTACCTTAGATTTTTGCACTGAGGTAAATGCCCTGATCAATCTTAGATCAAATGGCAAAATGATATAAGCATTCATTGTTTGAAATTTGACACAACCCTACTGTCTTAACTTTTCTTTTTGTCTATTCGACCCCACACGCATTCACTGCTAGGAGGCGTGGCCTAGGAACAAACTTTTATGACGTTGAACGCGTATATGCGTCGCTGGCAGTGAATATATAAATAAATAAAATATTATGGGACAATCATACACAAATCGAAGCTTGGTTTACTAAGCAAAGTTTGCACTATGGGTACTAGACGACGATATACATAATATATAAATACATATATAGATAACTAGATAACATCCATGACCATGACCCAAGAACCCGCCGGCTCAATGGGCAAGTGTCTGCAAACTGCGCCAACCGCATCGTCAAAATATGTAGAAAACTGTACCTCTTTGCAAATTTAGGACATATAATACCCAGATAGTGACCTTTCGGTTCAAATTAGAGATCATCCATAGAAAAGAAACAGTTTTCTCCGGCTTGTCTCGAAATTGTTTTTCGACGCCACTGTTTGAAATATAAAACAAATACAGAGGATAAAGAAACAAAATAGGTACCTTCTCGCATTTGCAATATATTTTCATACTTCTCGACAATTTTCATCCTGAAACATTTAAATTTAATGAATAGTAAACAAACCTACGCCACTCGCTTAATGGAAAATGTAAAATATGTCTCACACTGCGTCATCCTGGGCCTTAATCTTAATTAAATGTCTGGCCGTTTCATCCAATGTATCTGAAAATAACAATATAAACTACACTATACGCGGTAGAAGGAACTGAAAGTACTTATTAGAATCCGAATCATTTATTTGTAAAACATACGTCTAAACCAAACCAGTTACAATGCGGAATGACGAAATTAAAAAAAAAAAAATTTTATAAGTACGAATAGCCCGCCTCATTCCTAGAAAAAAGTTACAGATTCTGTAGCTTGAAAAAAAAGGATGGAAATACTTATCCCGCCTTGCCCGGGCATCAGAACGGCAACCTAACCTAAGTGATAGAACTTTCGACTTGGCCGGGGGCTGCCAGTATTTCGAAAGTTAATGAGGCATTTTTTATAATATAATGTCAGAAAATAGATCCTCATTACAGCATAATTATGAAACTAAAGGTTATCGCCAACATCTAACCGCCCGGCGCCATCTCAACTCGAGTCGTGAAAATGTTCTTTGTATGGCAATTGAAACTACAACGCAGACCTGTCAAATCCGTAACGGTATCAACTCGACTTGACACACGCTAATGGTGCGTGGAGAACATGCTGTCACCGCGCTACGTCAAGTGGTCGTCCCGCTTATAACTGGCAGGGACACCGCGCGAAGTTCCCGCACTTATTAAAACAATCGTAAGAAGTGGATGTGTCATCGCAAGCGTGGCTAGAGATGTGCCATTCTGTTCTCGAGAACGTTATATCCCCATACAATGGGAAAGCATTCTGAAGAACGGCACATCTTGCCGGATATGAGTCCCAATCCTATTACACTCGTTCTGGTGTGAGTCAAGGCAGTACACTAGGGCCTACCCAATTTTTAATCATGATTAATGACTTACCAAATGTCGTCAGCACTGCTAAATGTTTAATGTTCGCGGACGACATTAAATTATTTCACAGTGTTGGGGATAGTAATGACCAAGAACACCTTCAAAACGACATAAATTCAATCGCCAAATGGAGCGAAGACAATAGGCTACATTTCAATGCCTCTAAATGCATGTCAATTACCTTCTCCAGGATGCGTTCACCTCTAGCCACCGAATACACCCTACGTGACGTTGTACTCCATCAAACAGACGAAATACGAGACTTGGGACTGACACTGGACAAACAGCTTGACTTTAGACAGCACATTACGACGACTTGCAGGATGGTTTCCAAAACGTTGGGTTTTATTATTAGACTCTCCTCTCAGTTCTCTACCGTCAAAGTTGCTATTATTTTGTACAACGCCTATATTCGTAGCAGGCTGGAATTTGGAGCGGTGGTATGGGATCCCCATGAGGATAAATATGTCCTTATGGTGGAAAAAATACAGAAGAAATTCGCCAGATACGTATATAGGCGGCTATATGGGTATTATCCATTCTTATACCCAAGTCTTTTTGTGACGGGTATGATCGGGATTCACACTCTCGAGTTGAGACGTAAAATGTTGCTTATGGTTCATTATTATTGTCTCCTCAATAATAAAGTGGATAATCCATCTGTCCTGCAACGTATTGGATTGCTGGTACCGCGAGCCTGCGGCGCGGGCGGCGCGGTGGCGGCGCGGAGGCCCCGCCGGCTGCTGGCGGCGCCCGCCACGCGCACCCACCGCGGCGCCAACGCCCCGACGGCGAGAGCGATTACTATTTTTTCATCACATTTGCTCGTAAAAGATGGTATTACGTGTAGGTGTACTGAAGGACTAAGGCCTATATTGTTCCCGCGGGAGTTATAAATTGTTATAACTCCCGAGGGAGTTATGGTTTTAGTTTTAAAAATATAGTACGCACTCGTAGTTTACTTCAGACTAAGGAGGTTTCAATCCAGCCAAGGTTTTTTGTTGTACGAACAAAACTTGCTTACCAGCAAATTTTATTGTGTATTGAATTAATACGGTACATGTAGTCATGTACTGCATTAATATTTATGTTTTACAATTATTTAAGTGTAATTTGCAATAATTTTATTAAAATTAGTTTTGAATTATCGTTACAATCTGGCAGTATGGCTTGTCATGTTTCTAAACTAAACGCAGTTCTTAGCATTATCTGTGGTAGACGACACAAAAACAGAAAAAAAGTTATAAAATTATTGGTTAGGTACTATTTAGTTTTGTAACAAAATTACTGTTCGTATTTAAGTTTTATAATATATTACGGTGTTAATTATTCCTGCATAATATTGTTAATTGTTATTTGTTTAATGATAGATGGTAAGATTCTGTGTATATTTGTTTTCTGTTTTAAGCTGATGGCCGTTTTGCCCGTGCTTATAGTAAATTAAAAAAATACATGCAGAAAAAAGTTAGCTGTCAATCGTTATCGTTTAATTAGTTTAATGTTTATTTTTGTCTTATGTATTTGTTATTTACTCCCAAATGTGATGAAAAATATTGTGTGTATGGCGGGAAGTAAGGGGATTACAAACTCAGGACATTAAAAGCCCTCCGCCTTCGGCGTCGGGCTTCTAATAGACCTTCGTTAGTAATCCCTTACTTACTACCCTTATGACACAATATACTATAAACCGCGTTGCACTCGAAGCTGACGTTGACATGTTTGCTGACAGTGTTGGTGTATTTTGCAGAAAAATCTTTGCCTACTTAAGCTCTACACAAGTTGATATACGTTTACCTTTATTTATTAGAAGTAGTTGTAAATAGTTGTTTTTTTCTTTTTGTACAGAATTAAGCTTGTTTTTCTTGTTTTTATTATTGCTGTCTTTTATTTTTAATGTGTGTTGTTCTATGTGTTAGTCTTACTGTTTTTTGCTTTTATGTTTACTTAATTGTGTTTCTGTGTTCCATGTGTTTACCGTGCAAATGTTTTGGTCATGTGAACTGTAAATTTGCATGTAA
Source organism: Apotomis turbidana (assembly GCA_905147355.2). Taxonomy (NCBI): domain Eukaryota; kingdom Metazoa; phylum Arthropoda; class Insecta; order Lepidoptera; family Tortricidae; genus Apotomis; species Apotomis turbidana. The sequence goes on along the minus strand of LR990280.1, from coordinate 52,437,611 downwards.
TTATTAAATAAATAAATAAAAAAAATCTATAATCGTGGCGTCGCCTCGCCGTCGCCGCGCGGTCATGTCAGCGCCTCAGCGGTGCTGACCCGGTGACGTTACGTGCCTGCGTTTGGTTGACCCCGGGTGGACGGCGGTCGGGTGCCACGCAGTTAGGTGTGCGACAACCTTAAAAGCCAGATTATAACCGTACCGAGTTCGCATTGCAAGTGATATCCAGCTTCACAACTTTTGCGATTACAGTAGATCCGCGTTATTCTTAGATGTGGGTGAAAACTTACCATAGCCTTTAAATGGTTCAGTTTCATTGTTTCGCAAATTTCTTCTCAAGATAGATTTCTCAGTTATAGTCAAGAGTTCGAGCAGTTTTGCCTGGAGCCATTTCGAACGCTCCGGGCCTTCTTTGATACGCCTACTACTGCGCGCAATCTTCTTGAGTCTACAAATGATGTGGCATAGCACTTGTCTGATCTCTTTATCGTTTGGAAGCATTACTTGCAACTTTTTCATTTTGCGGCACAGTGTTCTATCGAGCCAGCCTGCAACGTGTGTATCAAACGGAGTAACCTTTTATACGGTCTATAATATTTATAAAGATGTTGTGAATAAAGTGTTGCCATTTTGTCGTTTAAGCTAGTATCTATTTATTTTTGTTTCAATAAACACCAGTGAAAAGAATATTGAGCCAGAAGTATAAATACGATACGACCTTTTCTCAAACATGCAATGAAATGTTGTCATAACGTGCGTTATAACAGGCTTCGAAGTATCACGTTTCGGGCGGAATACCTCGAGAGAACTGTAAAGGAATTTCATACACAATTGAAGGCCGAAGCCGGAAAGTATTTCTTTTTAACCCTTTGACCGCCAAAGACGGCAAATCAAGTCATCGGGAATTCGTGCCACTGACGCCAACGACGCCTATTGACGTCAAAAATTTCAATGGTCAAAAACATGCTAATTCAAACCACTATCTGTGTTTTCAATCTCTGTTGATTTTGGAGCACTTTTTTTGGTTTGGCGTCAGTGGCACGGTGAATTGCTTTGCCGCTTAGCGCTCAAAGGGTTAAACATGTCGTCTGTCTTCATAGCAGGCTAAACAACTGATTTTTTTTTGTGGTGTTTTTTTTTTCATTACATGTTTGAGAAAAGCAATACATTCCTAGTCTTGAAAAGGGCTTGCCGGCTTCGTGTCTCTATCTGGCAAGCCCTCCTTTCCCGGCGTCCGCAGTAATGTACTATTACCGTCAAAATATGTGGACAAAACTGTATTCGCTACATCTGTACTATTGTACAAAAAACGGTGTTGTACCTTTAGCCCCTAATAAATTTAATGTTATCTCAACTTTTGCATTTAAATAGGGGTAGGGTGGGTCAGGATTCCATGACATCTTTTATGTTTCATATGATAAAAAAACAAAAAAAAACTAAAAAAAACATACCGTTGACATCCTGTCCATAACTACTTTCATTGGATACATTATCGATCTGAAAAAACGAACATTAGTACTGAGTAAGAACGCCAACTAAGAAGGCAGGCTGAACATAAAATCACTTTCCATTTGATATACGAGGGGCGTCTGAAAAGTTCTAAGCCTAAGATAGAAAAAAACAATTTACACAAATGAACTCGTGTTTATTTTTCAATATAGTCTCCTCCTAAATCAATGCATTTTTTACATTTTTTATACAGTACTTTTAGGCCATTAAAAAAATAATCTTCATATTGCCCTTCAAAATGCTCCTGTACAGCCGCCTTCATCTCTTCGTCACTTCTAAATCGCTTTCCCCTCAACTCTTTCTTCAAATTATTGAATAGAAAATAATCACTTGGGGCTAGATCTGGGCTGTAGGGTGGGTGGTCAATTTCGTCAAAACCAACTTCCTTCAGAGCACGCCTCGCAACATTAGCGGTGTGAACGGGTGCGTTGTCTTGCAAAAACAAAATGCCTTTCCTTAGTTTACCCCGCCTTTTCTCAACTATGGCTTGTCGCACCTGTCTTATTAGATTTGCATAATAAGTTCCGTTTATCGTAGAGCCTTTTTCTAAATAATCGATTAAAAGAATGCCATCACAATCCCAAAATACCGTAGCCATTAACTTAGAGGCCGACTTTTGCACTTTAAATTTCTTCGGCGGCCTTTCACCCTTTTCAATCCACTGCATCGACTCAGACTTACACTCCGGATTATACTGTCTGATCCATGTTTCATCAACAGTTACTATTCGGGAACAAACTTCATCTAAATCATCTTCGCACAATTCTAAAAACGCCCGAGAAGTTTCCACACGACGTACTTTATCGAAGGCCGTTAGCATTTTCGGTACCCAACGAGCACTGACTTTACTCATGTACAAATGTTCATGTAAAATTTCTCCGACTCTTTCTTTACTAATACCTAAGACCTCAGCTATTTGCCAAACCTTAATTCTTCTATCTTCTAATACCAGCTTTTTGACTTTTGCTACGTTTTCTTCGGTCACTACCGATATTGGCCGCCCTGAGCGGGGGTCGTCTTCGATCGATTCCCGTCCGAGTTTAAATAAGCGACTCCACTTTTTGACTGTGGCATAAGAAGGCCCAGAATCACCGTAAATAATAGCCATTTCCTCAAAAATACACTGCGGTGATTTGTCACTTTTTGTAAGGAATTTAATTACAGCACGGTGCTCAATTTTCGTAATATTCGTTGGTAATTCACACATGATGTACTTTTCCGTTGAATATCTCGAAACAGAATAATAAAAACGTGACATGTTATTTATTAATAATTTGTTTTTAAATGGCCTTTCTAGTGGCCAGTATCATAAACGCATATATAACCTCGAAATACCTTAGGCTTAGAACTTTTCAGACGCCCCTCGTAATTATAATACATTTTATTAATTACCTAGAACTAAAATAAAGTTTGTGTTACCCGTCAGAGTATGTCAATAAGTTGATAGTTAAAATTTCACAACAAAAATTTTCAACTAGATGACAGAAATAAAAGTATAGGTTTGTTCAAGAGAGTTGAGGTGACGCACACAACAAATTATCACGTAATGACAGCGAGATTATGAAATTACTGTTCTGTTTTCCTACCGATAGCATGTTCAGCAGCGAACTTCTAGATTCACAAAAAGTTTATTCAGGGTAGGTAGGATTTAAGTAAAATAGATCATTATATTTTTCGACTAATAACTATAAAAATGTAATAACTAACAAATCTTAATAAACTAGCTGAAGATAAATCTACTAATAATAAGTATTTTACATCTGTGCAAGATTCCAAATCCTCTTCATCGTCGACCTCAGAGTTGTCCACGGCAGGGAGCACCAATAAATCCCCGTCCATTTCGTACCCGTTGTCTTCCAGTAAATTACTGAAATGTAACCGTCCATTGATATTACTTTACTGTTGAAATATCGTCTATTGACAACCAAAACTCACTAATTAGGTAACAAATACCTACTTAAAACAAAGCTCGGATCTCAGTGTAAATCTACTTTCTATATACAAGGTTTTGAAGAGCAATGACAGAAATTTTAGTAAGTTTTGTTGGCCACCAGTCGATATAGGGATTTGTTACTCTTTTATTTAGTAAATAGTATATATACTTATACAACATTGATAGATTCATTTGATTATTATGTTAAGTGGTCTTTATGAAATGAAATAAAGCTTAATTATGGTCTCCTTATTTAGAAATCGCCAGAAGCGTAAAACAATGTGCGAATAGACGTTGGCCGTTTTTTTGCACCAATAGCAGTTAATGGCAGGTAGTAATCATAATTTTTTGTGACTATTGGAAACTACCATAATTATGTCAGAGATGGGTCATTGTCAGTTCAAAAAACAAAATTTGTCGCTTCGGTGGTCAAAAGTTAAGAGCTTGTATGAATCTAGGTTATGTTGCTATTACATCGGATTATAGAAGAGGGAACGTTCTTAATTCTCACAGGTATTTAATCAGATAATTAGGCCCTGGAATCCTTAATTTCGCAAATGTCCACCGGAAAGACGCGCACCTAAATCTGACAATGACCCAGATGATTAATATCTCCAGAAGGTTTAAAAAAAAAATCACAACGCACAGCCCTACTCATGATCTTTATTATCAGCCAATTCACAAAAGACATTAATTTTATCCTCAGCCAAAGTGGCGACTGAGGTAATAAGACTCGGGACGGGGGCACTAAAACCCGGCGCCACAGACAACTTAACCCTATAGACCCCGCTTCATAAAACTTTCTCTAGTATCTCAATTTGCCAAATTGGCGGGGTGAGGAGGGCATCAAGTGACTGTGATTGGCTAGTTCAAGGTCAGCGAGCAATAACGCATGCGTTGCAAGACGCGCGCCTTTTTTGATAGTGATGGGACACACTCGAAAAAGAAACTGCAGAATGTAAGTGTATATGTTTTTAATTGGAATCAATAAGAATACAAGAATGGTATTCATCATCATCATCATCTCTGCTGAACATAGGCCTCCCCTTTGGACTTCCATAAATACCGGTTGGAAGCGACCTGCATCCAGCGCTTTCCGGCGACCTTTATAAGGTGATCTGTCCATCTTGTAGGTGGACGTCCTAGAATGGTATTATTATTAATTAATTATGTACCTGAGTGCATTTTTAATTGGACCTTGGTGGAAATGCACTCTAGTGTAGTAGTAGATCAACAAATAAAGTGAAAATTGAAAAATCAAAACATTAAATAACAAAACAAACTATTCACTCACTTCATAAATTACTTTTAATTTTTCTAGATATGTCATGAAGCAACACAACATCGAAGCTCCGTTACAATGAACAAAAAAAAGCGTCTTCGCATCACTATAGCTGACCTTTCTCAAAAACTTAAACAGACAAAAATTAAAGTAAAACGTTTACAAAGTTCAAATCGCACGTACAGAAAAAAGATTACCTCATTGAAATCGCTACTAAAGGAAATACAGGATAAACAATTAGTCACTGACGAACATACGTCTATCTTGGAACATATCGGCGTACAGAGTTCAGAAATCCTGAAACGTCAACTAATAAATTCTAAGTCAGGTAAAATAAGTCGAACAAAATGTTCTCCTCAACTGCGAACATTTGCACTCACATTACATATTTATTCCACTAAAACCTATCAATACGATAGGAAAACTTTTAATACGTGTTTGCCGCATCCGAAAACATTATCCAAGTGGTATCAAACTGTCGATGGTCGCCCTGGTTTCACCAAAGAAGCCTTTAAAAACTATAAAAAGTTCAATATTGTTTAACGGGTATCGGTTACGTAATTAATCAGTCACATCACTACTAAAAACACTGCAAAGGTTAGACGAAGATGGAATTACAAAAATTTGCAAGCGAAGGTAAGAGACAGTTTACAATTGACAGAAGACATCACCGCGTCGCTAGGTTACCAACCTACATTTTATAACTTAATAACATTCGTTGTAAAATGGTAAAAATAGCTTACTTGTGAAATGAAATCCCATTTTTTTGAAGACTAGATGTCTTGCTTCATTTTCCACACAATTTTACCATACAATAAGGCATATTTTGAACACCTTATAAGCCAAGTAAGCAGTGAAATATTTCATGTTACTTCGTCAACAGTCGACCGCGAACTAAGAGAGCGTTTGGGGGCGTGGTGAGCGATGCGTATTTTTTGAGCATTAGCTTGGCTCACCCGGGTGCCCTTATAAGCGGGGTCTATAGGTTAAGTTGTCTGTGCCCGGCGCCGACAGTGATGGCAATAAGTACGTCGATTAAAAAAAATTAAACGTCGATGTAAATATTATTTTTTGTTCTCTTGAAAGTCACGGGCTCAGTTTCCTACGTGTACGCATCTGTCCCAACGTCAAAATCACACATGCCAAACGTCTCTATGATTGTTGCGTAGACACGCACACATAAAACTAAAACCGACTTCATCCTTCGCAAATCTGTTGTATGAAGTGAAGACTATCGTACTAGGCGTATTTATTCTAAGGTTTACCACCAACATGCTATAGCAACAAACTGATACTTACACAACCCTCTGAACATCATTAGTTATATCCCTAACTGCGTGCATTAAGTGCAGGACAGGAATCTCGAACTGACAGCCCTTGGGCAACCCGTCTATCCAATGCATTTCGATGAGTTTGTTGATCTCATCCAAAAGCATGTCTAGAATAGTTTCGTCTTCGGATTTCTCCTGCAACTAAGACATTAAAGTTATTGCAGGACTGTAAACTGTGCGGAAAATCGGCTGTAGTTCATTCGGTTTCTTTAGAACTAAACCGATACCGAAACTTTTGTTTTGTGCTAAACAATAGCAATGGCTACTGTTCAGTTATCACAGTTATTTAAAAAATATAAATGGGTCTAATTTATAAATTAAAAATATAAATTGGTCTAATTTTCCACCAACTATACGACAGTTCTTAGGTGTAAGTTTTATCCATTAATAAATATTGCGAAACTTATATCAAATACAAAAGTGAAACTACGCGTTATTATTATTAAAGTGCTTTAGGTGTTATAGAAGGTGCTACTTAAACTGAACATAACTACAAAATGTTGAATTCTTAGCTTCAATATTGGCTGAGACCTTATCACGTGTTCCAATTAAAGCTGAATATCTTTGAAACTACTGGTCCTATTTCCACCAATCATAACTAAGAACCACGGACAAGTCTTTCGATAAAAAAAACACGCTCAAATTGGTCCATCCCTTTGGAAACTACGATGCCACAGACAGACACACAGATACAAAGTCATGTTAAACTTATAACACCCCCCTTTTTTCGCCGGAACTAAATAAAAACTCGGAGATCTTTACTTACTTCATACGGATAATTATACACTCCCACGACCTTATAATATTGGTTCCAGTAAGGAACATTTTCCCCCCAATTCACGTTGTTCCATATGCAACCGTCCCCAGCACTGCGGTTCACGTTGCTCGTCAATTTGACGGTCAATTGTGAGATTTCATTCATTATTTCTTGAGTGTCAGATATGTCAATTTCATTTTTCTCCAACAGATATTGGGTCGTCTTGGAAAATTGCTTAACTTCACACATAGTGTTGTTTAACCTGCAATAAATAAAACGTACAAAAAAATATTCACGGAAACTTCAAACACTATTACAAACTCCTAGATTTGTATTAAAAACCAGTTTTCTAGAGATAGTGGTCGTGATTTTAGGAAATGCAGGATACGCCAGGAGTATTTTGTATTATCAGGCCGATTAGCACAACTATGCTTCGCGACTCTTCACTCTCACATTACTACAGTAAGAAAGAGACAGGAAATTATCTCGCGCGAGAAGTAGTCGCGTATGACAGTTATGCTAGATGGGCGCGCGGCACCATGAAAGTCTGCCGCCATCTTTGTCCTCTCATGACGCCGAAACGGGTGGACGAATTTTAACCAATTTTTGTACAAGGATAGCTGGACCTCCAAAGATGGTTATAGGATACTTTTTTACGCAACTACGGTAAAATAAAACGCGATAGAGGTCACGGGCACCTTCTAGTACGATATTTCGTAGTTACGTCACAACGTTCGCCGTCGAGTCGTGAATGTAACTTCATTTACAAGACACAACTTTACTTTTTTTATATATTTATTAGCGTCAGGAGGCGTAAGGCAGACACATGAGGCAAGTTAAACACTTGAACATCTATACAATTGTAAAATTCAAATCTAGAATTATCTAAAATCCGTTTTCTATGGAGAGGGGTCATGATTTCAGGAAAAATCTTAATTGCGTGATTGTCTTTTGTTTTGTATGGGCGCGCTGCGTCATGCCAGTCTGAAGCCATATTTTGGTAATATTTCATCTAATCTTACACAAATCGACCTAGTCCTATACGAAACAAAGCTTGTACTATGGGTAGACTACGATATACGTAATATATAAATACATATATAGACCACAATAACATCTATAACCCAGGAATATTCGAGTTCCACACACAAATATTTGCCCTGGTCGGAATTCGAACCCAGGATCGCCGGCTCAGTAGGCAGGTGCACTACAAAACTGCGCCTACCGCGTAGGCGAAACTGTATGTCAATAGTGTCCTAAAGATTCATAAGTTTCTGCCAAAAAAATAATTTTAGTGACAAGCTTTTATAGCCGACTGTACTTTTCTTTGGATATCCATCAAATGCTCACTAAGACGACTCTAAAGAGCCCAAACTCGGTAGGATTGCTTTTTCTATTATAGAGTTCCTATGGCTACCTTCCGGCTCCATCATCAGATCAGCCCCATGGTACCATATTATTGTATTGTCATCAAACTTAAGTAAGTATGCAAAATTTCAGCTCAAACGGTTGACGATAACTGCTTCAAAATTGAGTTGCAAGATTCCATCCGAACAAACATACTTACATACATACATTGCAAGTTAAATAAAAGCTTTTAAAAAAGGGATGGTTACCTATTAGCAACATCTCCTATCTCATAAATGTTGCCATAAATCATCTTCCTCGGCATTCGGACTTGATACTCCTCCTCGTGGAACATCACGAAACTCTTCCCCAACTCGGCGTCCACATCACACTGGGCACTCTTGTCGACACGCTGAAAAGGGAGAGACACTACGGAGGACGCACCGGACGGATACAAGGTGCTTTCTATCGTGGTGTATGAATTGCTAGGCGAGGTTTCCCTGTAAAGGAAAGTTTACTAATTAAGGTGTCGTATGTGTCTTTAGTATCAGAAGGTAGGTAAATAAGGCGCGTGTTCACTTCGCGGTGTTTACTGCGAGCTTATGCGCTGGACGCAGCGTGCGCTACTCTAATAACTATACAAGTATACATGATAGCTAATGTAAGTATATAGTGCGAGTATAGATGCGCTACAAATACAAGACATGTTTCGTTGCAAGTTTATTGCGCAATACAAGAAAAATACGTACAAATGGGCAATGTGCTTTATGCTCACACTTTCGCAAAGCTTAGGACGCATATTGCGCAAGAAAGGCATCAGCTGAAAGGTTTATACAATAAGAATCTGCATATTCATTACCCTATGGCAATATACGTATTTTGTGAAACACTATTGTTGTTAAGTAAAAATACGGATTATGAACACATAATTACGTAATTTTTTAATTGAATTATATTTTTTTTTTTTGGATAAATGGTGCCCTATCCTCGTAAGGCCCAATGTACCTCTCATTGCACAAAGTAACACTTAAAATAACTCGGCCCCAGACAGTTTGAGCTATACACGTGTAAACGCCAAGTGTAGGTACATTACGATGTACAAATTTCATTCGATGCATTCTATTCGTCTAGAGCCTAGACGAATAGAATGCATCGAATGAAATTTGACTAGACTCTAGACACTAGAGTATCTTGAAAAAAAGTATTAAAAAATCATAGTTGTGATCTTCACAAAAAAAGAACAATTCTTAGGCCGCAGGTAAAAAAGAATTGTACATTGGGAATTTAGTCCCTATGGGGCTTCATACGGCCCATATTTTACTGCAATTTGTGGCCGGCAACTATGGCCGTCCCTCTCTGACACCCTACGCTAGAGCAAGATGCAAATAATGGCTGGCCACAAATTGCAGAAGACCATGGCCCGTTTAGAAGCACCTTATGGTTTTGTTTGGGCTTGGACCTCACGAGGATAGAAAGGTAAGTAAGGTCTGTACAGTTACTATCAAAAGTAGCTGACAATTTTAGTATGCAATATTTATAGTTCCAGCTACTTTTGATGTTGACCGTACCATGTATGGCCTGAGTAACAGTTTAAACTATGAATTATACTAACTCCAGTATTCTCTGAAGCATACTATGCGAACTAGTCACATCTGTAACTGTTGTCCAAACAAGACTGGTCATTTCCATTGGTTCAGGGGGATCTAGAAGTTTTAATTAAATTAACTAAAGTGTTCAAACATATATACTTGCTCGGGGATTGCACAGCAGGCGTTAGCAAGACGGAGGGGGAGCCACATAACGATTCCTAAAGCATCTATTACCAAAATGAGTCACTGATGAGAGGGATGCAACAATACGAAGGAGCAAGATGGAGTTATATCCATACATGTTTCACATATTGCTGGATCCCTCTGGTCAGTGACTAATTTAGGAAAGTGTAATAGCCTCATAAAAGTCTTAAACCAAAAGGAGGTGGAATACACTTTCTCTACCAATACTAGTCTAGAAGGGCCAAAGCAATTGGTGGTCATATACGAAAAGATGATCGTAATTATCCGAAAGTTACGGGAAAGACCCTAGTTCTGTTCCACCCTATATACAATAACGAGAAATATGTATTAAATAAACACATTAATATTCATGACAACACAAGATACGAAAATATGACAGAAAGGGTGCTGATACGGGAAGCGTATTCAATCAAGAAAACGCACAAATAAAAAATGAGCATCACACAATCGCCATTCAAATAGTATATTTATTTTATTCTCTCTACTCACCAGAAACCAGCACTAAGCTCTCAACATCAAGCTCCATTTCCTTCTTATACTGCTTTGATATAAAGAGTACCAGTTGGCTGTAACAGCCGTAATGAGAAGTGCCATCAGGCCCGGGGCCCACGCCTGTAGATATGACTGTGTAGTCTGGGTATCTCTCTACTATATTACTGCACCTGGAATTGTTAAATTTATCAATTTAGTTTTCTCATATACTAAAAGATGCCCATAACTTCCTCAATGTAAAAACTTTTTCTTCACCACAGTTGGGTATAAAGTATCTTATTTTGGCACTACAAGCAGACTAAGAATGTTTTCCCTGGTGCCAGGTGCCCATACAAATCCTAGTTTACTTTGTTAAGATATATTCCTGAAATAATGGTCCCTTTACAAACAGCTTTTCAATACATAGGATTTTATAATAGTTGTAGAAAACTAGTCTAGTCATAGAGGAGAAATTTCTTGGAGTAGCTGAAAAACTGACTTTGGTTACTTTATCACCTATCAAATAAAAAAAATAAAAATCACTGTATTTATTGTATTTCATTTGAAGTTCAATATGAACGATACACTAAGGATTCTCTCAAGCACACTTGCTATTTAGGATCAGTACAGACAAACACTTCTATGAGTACAACATTTCAATGGTCAAAATGTTTTTAATTCTAACCCATACAAGCGTTTTTCAATTCCAGTAGATATTTCAGAGCCTGAGTATTTTTGTTTTTCTTTTTCTATGGTGTCACTGGCACAAATGGCTTGGGGTTTGAAAGGGTGAATAACTCACTAATTTGACACACTCCTGAATGTAATTAGGTGATTAAAATATTTACCAGTCATGCAACTGCGCCCTAGTCCATTCAAAATAGTGGTCAGCCTGCCTCAGACCGTTTTTATCCAAATTTTTCATAAAATGATTAAAATCAGCATTAGGTGTGGTGAAGAGAGCAATCCATGGCTTAATAAAGCCAAAAACATTATGGACAAGTCTGTCAAGATCATGAGGTAGCAGCTGTTGTATCATTTCTATGGCCACCACCGCATCACAACCGATGAGTCGGTAATCTGGGTCAGCTGCATTCCCTTGGAGTAACTGAAATTGATAAATAAATATCATGAGCATAATCTTATGGCTTTTTTTACCAGACTTGTGTCAAAACGTCAGACAATAAAGGAAAAAAAAACATTGTAGTAAGCTTGGTACAGTTAGATTTAATTATAAACATAGTAAATTTTAACAAAATAGTTGTTGTTACCCTTTTTAAATTCAAAGAAAAACTATTGCGAATAAGTATACTTACAGTGATTTGTAATGGTTCCATCCGTCTCAGTCCATAATCATCAAATAAGTCTAACATGTCACATGTGCAATTCAAGGAGCATTCTATGTCCAGGCCAAGTATTTGATTTATTCCTGGCAGTTCAGTTAAGTACTTTAAGAAATTTATATCATGATTTTTCCCCACATTAAGCACCTGAAATTAGAAAACAAAAATCCTTTCATTGTGTTTATTACAGTATCTGTATGTACCCTAAAGCTAGTAGTTCCATTATGGCTTAGCTCATTAAAAAAACAAATGGCAATTTGTGGTATACAACAAAATTAAAAAAAAAGCACGACCACTTGCCTTCTGTAACTTTCCAAACCACTGTTCGTCCATAAGGCAGTCGCAGACCGCTGCATATCGTTGCGCGTGTACCGGCGGGAAAAATACCACCCCGCTTTCATCATCATACTCTGCATAAACCTGCTCCTCTAATTCATCTTCCTGGGGAACTAAGCCACATCTACTCAACTTCCTTACAAACCGTGTTAATACCGGTGGCACCAATCCATTCAACACGGCCAAAACGGATTCACGAAAATAGATCAACATCTGCATTGCAATGATCATTATGTTGCATTATACGATTTGGGATTTATAATAAACTAAATTGTATTTTATTTCAGAAGGAAATCTGCCAAACTCATTGCAGTGACATGTTTGATGTTCACATGTTTTTGTTTTGTTGATGTTTTATTTAGTTGACAGACTTGACAGTAGCCCCGGAACCGGAAGCATGTTTGAGACATTTGTGAAACAGCTGCACATGTATACATGTATACCAGTTCATAAAGACAAGCGTGGACTGTGCTACAGCGGCGAGACGCGGCGCGGGCATTTGCATCTTTGCATGAAGCTGTATAAAATATAATGCACTGCTTTAAAGCGAATCGCGGCGTGTCGAGGTAAAATACTAGTCACGCCGCGACGTATTTGCTTATCGTCGTCCATCAAAAGTATAAATAACAACACAACGATATGCAGCACGTGTACACGAGGTCTTGCAAATATTGCTAAAGATTACATTTTTTTTGTATGGCAATAGACACTATAAAATTATAATTGTTTAAAAAAAAGAAAGTATCACGACGAAACGAAACGAAAGAGAAGAGAAGCAAATCTTGTCCACACTACTGAAGTTCTCGAATTAAATTGGTCTTTAAGAACCTTGCTTATTGAATTGAGGTGAGTAGATTTCTGATATTTAAATGACTGTTAAAATGTTCCATTCCTATTACGTTCTTCTAAATCTTCACTTTAACGATTATGGAAAGCAGCGTCCATTGTCAGTTTTTTGTAGCCACATCCTCAATTTTATTGTGGCACATGTTTCGCTTGAATTCGGGCAAAAAATTAATAGTTTTCTCGTGCATTCACCTTTAGTATTAGCCGCGCCGTGCGCTGAACGCCGCTCCAAACTGTGCTGATGATAGGACATCCTGTATTTCTAATCGTTGTTTAAAGTACCCACTTTCGACGATACAGTGGTATTTATTTGGTAACGCAGTTTGAATTATAGCATAATATTGTTTTACTCTAATTACTGGATTATTAAACTAGTAAACAATTTGTACTACTTTCAATGACAATAAATCTGTCAAGTATTATTTCAATAACAATACAGCTGAATACACATGGCATTTTCTTTCCACTGTGAAATCGGTCACCTAGGTTGTCGGTAACTAAACGAGATTTATTTGTTAACTCAGGTTGTACTTGTAGAGTTATTTAATAGACTGTTCACTCCATGTTTAAGATAGCTGCTATACTCAGAAAGCAGATGACTTATATTAAATATTAATGCACTTATTTTACCCGCAGAAGATGTAAATCAAATGTGGATGCAAAAACAGGCCATATCGTTTGTTATGCAGTCTGTGTTCCATGTATATGAATTATGTTGTGTTATGCTACATGATATTATGCTGTCTGAACTCCTTTAACCCCTTGTATGCTTTAAACACGGATCGGTGCAGTGACATTTCATCTTTATGTTAAAATATCAGTAAGTCACTAGATGATTAGTAAATTTTCCATTCTCTTTCTAGGCTAAAATGACGGAACCAACTCTTGATCCGCAACTTCGCAACCAGCTAATGCGGTACCTTCATACAGGAAATGAAGTGCCGAAATATTATCCAGGCTGCTGGACATCTCACAAGTATTTTGAAATCAACAACTTGAGGACTATAGACGAGGCTCTGGCCAACGGAGTCAACAATGTTGAAGTTGTGAACATCATTCTAAAGGTAACTATAAAGGCACTGCACAGGGTAAAAAAAAATTAACTCTTGAAAACATGGTAGTGTAAATGTAACTGAAACTTACTTCGAACGCTGTTAATTTTTGATATTCTTGAGTAACTTCCTATCTCTATATAATTTCTTATATTGAAATTATATTTTGTACCACCAAAACGCTTGTGAACTAAGAATGGCTTTGCTGTTTTTTTCCTTTGGGTCTCTTCTACGTAGTTGTTCCCTCCTGGTTAAGGATTATCATATTATCTAGGTTGCTCCACTTGGTGCATAATTTCGAACCACAGGCTTTTTTCATGGTGTTTGAGCAATGGTACAAGTTTTAGTTTATGTTAATAAATTTTTATTTTTATATCAACAGGCTTATAACGATGGCTGGTACACAAGATTTGAAACCATTGCATTTGCCCTCACTAAGTGCTTGTTGGTGGGAAGTGAGAATGTAAAGACTGCCACATACAAAGCTGTTGGTCAAATTTGCAATACTCCCGAACAGATGATGCTCTTCTGTAAATTTACAAGGCTGTTGAAAACAGGTATAATTATCAGACTATCGTAATAATATTGTATATGAGACAGTTTGTGAGGGCAGGTGTATGGATATTTTTTTAGTCTGAAAGGACTTTGGTTTAACCTTTTACCTGGTCAGCTTGTTGTGGAAACTCTTATCTGTGTATAGTGGCAAATGACGTTGCATCTGGGGCATAGCTGTCCATTGTCGTGAGTTGCCGTTATTAATATGTATAGCGGCAAATGACGTTGCGTCTGGGGCATAGCTGTCCATTGACGTGATTTGTCGTTATTAATATATTGAGTAAATTGCTTAAAATATATTAAAGAGTTATATTATTTCTCTTTAGTATATAAATGGTTCATTAATTTTTATCTTCCTTCTGATCTCGAACATGCTGCAATGCATTTGGGTTAAGAAAATAGTGACTCATCGGTAATTCTCGGCTCAGCTACGCTCCTCGACCAAATAGGTCACAGTAAAGTGGAAAGCTGTGTTAATTTTGACCAGTTGAAGTTGATAAGGTATAAACATGTTCGCTGACACAGGATCCCTGTGGAAAAAAAAATCATCCAGCCAAAAACGGCACGAGCCATTTGCCCTCATATAAACACTGAGGACTTTCTGCCTGCAAGTAAAAGAGAGCCAGACTTGCACAGATAAAAGTCGCCGTTCACAAACTTATTGCTAAGGTCCAAATTTTATGTCTCTTGACGTGCTGTCCGTGGGAGTGTTTAATTATAGTCACTGTCTCAGCGATATTTTGTAAAATTGATAATTTGAACCAACTTTTTAAGGTGAATAATACTTTCTCCTGATTTCTAGAAAGTAACGTAGCTATTTCTTGCTTTCATTGCGTGCTGTCGAAAATAAGTTGATAAAACCAGTTGTCTGCTTGAATTTGGTCAATTTCGAGTAGTTTTTGAAACTAAAATTACCAATGAAAAATTCAAACTGTAGGTTTCAAATATATACCAATAAATCGCAATAGTCCTGTTCTAAGTAGTAACATTGATAATATGTTAAGAAACATGTTTGTTCATAGAGAAATTTGTCTAAAACAATCAGCATTTTTAAAGGGATAAGGAGCTTTAACGTAAATGCAATCTCATTATCCTAACCTGCGCAGGTAACGGCCAGGGTTGGTGCAAGATCGTCCGGTCGTGGTACACCTCCAAGGACGCCATGGAACTCGCCAAAGAGGTGACCAGAGTGAAGGCTCGACACGGACGCTCGCACAACACTCTCTTACGGAAGAGTCACGTTAAACTTGATGAATCCGATCGTGGTGAGTTAAATGCGGCTAATTATGTGTCTACGTAAAGTTTACAAAATTGCGAATTTTGCACATAGATGTCTTGGGTTTTATTTTTTTTAATTGTGGAGTAATAAGATAAGCTCTTCATGACCATTCAGATATTTCAAGAATTTTTTACCACTTCATTCTCGTTGCACATTTGTCTCGCGTAAACTCGTAATCTGTTAATTTAAACTGATGGCACCCGATGATAACAAGTCTAACTTGAGCCAGGTTTTGACAACCCGGTTGACGCAGTGGTAGTGCAGCTGCCTACTGAGCCAACGGACCTGGGTTCGAAGCCGGCAGGGGCGAACATTTATGTGATGAACAGAGATCGGATGAATGGGCGTCATTGACGACGCGGTTGGCGTAATTTGCAGACACCTGCCTACTGAGCCGGCGGTCCCGGGTTCGAATCCCGGCCGGGGCAAATATTTGTGTGATGAATTCGAATATTTATTCTTGGGTCATGGATGTTATCTATATATGTATTTATATATTAAGTATATCATCAATTCATCATCTAGTACCCATAGTACAAGCTTGGCTTAGTTTGGGAGTAGGTCGGTGTGTGCGTGTGGATTGAGTGAGCACCCTTCAAAAATGAAAAAAAATGTGCTGATCATTTAGTAAAAGTTCTAAAACAATTGTAAAACTAATTGATGAATTTGTAAAACGATAAATAAAAAGAATACATTCATTAACGTATGCTCACTCAGTTCTCACAAACAACCAACGAAATCTGTGAATGTGTTTATTTAACATATAATATTTATATCCTAATTCTTAGTCAAACTTATGCTTCATAATAATAATAATAATTCATTTATTTCAGGCATCAAAAGGCCCATAGATAAATACCTTACAATCTAACATACATATTAAATATTAAAACACCAAACAACTAGGTCATGATGTGTTGCGTAAGTCCGTGGTGTTGGGTAGCCGACCGCGGAAACGCCGGAATAAAACACCTTTCGGCCAAAATTCTTCCTTCATGAAGGTCGCTAACTGGTCAGTCGATTGTATTTTAAGAAGTGGAGTGTGATCTAAAATGTGGACTGTATCTTAGATTGTATTTTAAAATGAAATTTGAATATCTTTAAAAGCAGACAACGAATATGACATTTTAAATGGCGGATATTTAGTAAAAAAAATTAGTAATAGTTGAACTACTTTGTAGTTTCCTAGATACTACAAATCTTAAGATATTTACATTTTTAACTTACGAATAATGTGTGGACTGAGTGAGCACTTACAACATGTATTATCCAAAAATCTGCCACGTTAGCGGTTTGTTTTGTATTTTACAAATTCTCATATGAGTTTTACTAAACTATATACATATATAGAAGTTTCAATCTGCAGTATTTTCATCAGAAATCGGGTTTTCGAAAGTGTGCGGATTGAGTGAGCATACGAAATTATTTGTAAAACTTTAAATACGTAACCAGGTGATCTACAAATGATTAAATCTATATATATATTACGCGAGGCCGATTTTTGTACATCCCATCAGATCTACATTTATGGTCCGATTTTGATAAATGATATGTCATTAGATTCGTCTCATGCTGGAGAGGTGCATAAAACTCTTGGAATTTTAATTTTTTCCTGAAAAGGTACTGAAAAATGGATTTGAAAAAACTACTGTGCGCTAACCACGTGATCCCTATTTTGACATAAGATGACCAAATAATAATAAGCATGATTTGCTCACAAACCTGAGTAAGTTGTTCAGCATGATGAAATATTATTTTTGAGTCGACAACATAATATCCGCAACACTTAAAACATGTACGAATATGCAAAAATAATTTTACAGTTTGTTGACAATGAATGACAGTAACCATATTCTGACAACTTTTAATGTCTTTTTTATTGGGGGCTATTATGTCAATGCTCTAAATTGCCAGGTTGTTTTTCTTTTTAAAATGTTCATATGGAAACTTTTTTCGCATACCTGTTAAAAATGTGGAGAAAAAAGCCGGTTAAGTGCGAGTTGGACTGGTACTCGAAAGACTAGAAAAACTGACCGTCATTCAAGTATAGATTATTTTTATAGGCGAGTTTTACAATAAATCAAGGCAGAAAAAATGTAGTAAAACTAATTTAAACGTCATTCAAATAAGTAAATTTATTATAGATTATTATAAATATGATTATATAAGTCCATCAAAAAAATAATTCCAAGGAAAATGGCATGAGTCATGGTAAATTAAATGGTATTTTACAAGAAAAAACTAAGTCCTTCCGCTTGCATGTCGACGGGATGGGAAATGTGGTCGAGTTGAGAATATGGACGAGTTGGCACTGAAGACGACTTGGTAATACGGACGAGTTGGTGATATGGGAGATTTGGCAATAAAGACGAGCTGATAATAAGAACAAGTTGGTATTGTGTAGCCGAGTTGGGTGTATCGTCGAGTTGGGAATATGGACGAGTTGGAAATGTGGATGAGTTGGCAATGTGGATGAGTTGGTAAAATTGACAAGTTGGGAACATGGACAAGTGGGCAATTTGGACGAGTTCGCATTATGGACGAGTTGGCAATGAAGACGAGTTGGTAATACGGACAAGTTGACAATGAAGACGACTTTGTAATACGGACGAGTTGGTGATATGGAAGATTTGGCAATAAAGGCGAGCTGATAATAAGGACAAGTTGGTATTTGTAGACGAGTTGGGTGTATCGTCGAGTTGGGTTGGGAATATGGACGAGTTGGAAATGTGGATGAGTTGGCAATGTGGATGAGTTGGTAAAATTGACAAGTTGGGAAGATGGACAAGTGGGCAATTTGGACGAGTTCGCATTATGGATGAGTTGGCAATGAAGACGAGTTGGTAATACGGACAAGTTGGCAATGAAGACGACTTTGTAATACGGACGAGTTGGTGATATGGAAGATTTGGTAAGAAATACGAGCTGATAATAAGGACAAGTTGGTATAGTCGACGAGTTGGGTGTATCGTCGAGTTGGGTTGGGAATATGGACGAGTTGGAAATGTGGATGAGTTGGCAATGTGGATGAGTTGGTAAAATTTACAAGTTGGGAACATGTACAAGGGGACAATGTGGACGAGTTCGCATTATGGACGAGTTGGCAATGAAGACGAGTTGGTAATACGGACAAGTAGGTAATATGGACGAGTTTTCAATGTGGACGAGTTGGGAATATGGACGAGTTGGGAATGTGGATGAGTTGGCAAAATGAACAAGTTGGGAACACGGACGAGTGGGCAATGAAGACGACTTGGTAATACGGACGAGTTGTCAACGTGGACGAGTTGGGAATGTGGATGAGTTGGCAAAATGAACAAGTTGGGAATATGGACGAGTTGGCAATAAAGACGGGCTGATAATAGGGACGAGTTTGTATAGACGAGTTGGGTGTATCGTCGAGTTGGGAATATGGACGAGTTGGAAATGTGGACGACTTGGAATTGTGGACGAGTTGGGTCTATGGACAAGTTGGAAATGTGGACGAGTTAGCAATATGGACGAGTTGGCATTGTTGATGAGTTGGAAATGAAGACGAGTTGGCATTGTAGATGAGTTGGGTGTATGGACGAGTTGGTAATATAAACGACTTGGCATTGTGGACGAGGTGAGAATATGGACGAGTTGGAAATGTGGACGAGTTGGCATTGTGGACGAGCAAGTAATATGAACGCGTTGGCATTGTGGATGAGTGGGAATATAAATGAGTTAGCAATGAAGACGAGTTGGTAATACGGACGAGTTGATAATATGGACGAGATTGGCAATAAAGACGAGTTGGTATTGTAGACGAGTTGGGTGTATGGACGAGTAGGAAATGTGGACGAGTTAGCAATATGGATGAGTTGGCATTGTGGACGAGTTGGGAATATGGATGAGTTGGCAATAAAGACGAGTTGGTAATATGGACGAGTTGGCATTGTAGATGAGTTGGGTTTATGGACGAGTGGGCAATGTGGATGATTTGGCATTGTGTACGAGTTGGGAATGTGGATGAGTTGGAAATATGGACGAGTTGGAAATATGGTCGAGTTGGCATTGTGGACAAATTGGGAATATGGACGAGTTGCCAATGGAGACGTATTGGTAATATAGACGAGTTGGCAATGCAGATGAGTTGGGTGTATGAACGAGTTGGCAATGTGGACGTGTTGGGTGTGTGGACAAGTTGGCATTGTGACCCAGATGGGAATATAGACGAGCTGACATTGTGGACCAGTTGGCAATGTGGACTAATTAACATGTTACCCTAACATGCGAAACTTGATGGTAGAAATAACCTACATATGATGCAAATTTCAAAAAATCGACGCTCTCAAGAATAAATCCTATTTGAATTAATGACGTCTGGCTGATCATTCTTATACTCATTCAAAATAAAATTTGACAAATTCTGCTGTCAACAAAACAAATTGATTTTATAAGGCTTCCGTTTTTACCGACTTTAGTAAGGAACCCTAAAATTAGGTTTATATCATAGACTTGAGAGTATAGATAGCATCTCCCTCACTCTTCTGTCAGACACTATTTCAATGAGAGGAAAGACGAAAGTTTGAATTTGGAATTCGCGGGTATTAGGCCTTCAGCTCTAAATTTATTGAAAAAAATATGTCTTAATATTCTTTTTTCAACATTTTTAGCTGTTTTATATATTGGATTTTATTTATTACACATATTTGACACATTTTTTTTTGTTTTTTTTTTTTTTTTATGGTGGAGTAAGTACCTATTGTTGGTCAGTTATTTATTTAGATTAGTAAATAGGGTTTGCTTAAGTATACCTAGCGTAAGAATTTCAAACACAATGTGTAATTGTTATTGAATAAATTGATTGATGATGATGACATGGCAGCACCCATATTAAGAAAATTTGCATGATCTATTGAATTTCATAAAAAAAAGACAAGCATTGATAATAGTGATTTTTCGTGTATCTATAAACGTTTTATACTCTCTATTTCATACAATTGAGTTTATGTAACATTTTTTATTGTCACTATTTTTAATAGTGAGTGCCCAAATCTGTCGTTTCGATTCATGTGCTATTTCTGGAAATTGATAGAAATCGATCAAATCGATAAATTTATGCCCTGAAGAAAGAACAACAAATTAAATTCTACCAATCCCTATGAAAATATGTCAATTATTTTTTTAAGATATGGGATTATTTTTATGAATTAAATTTTTCCATAAATCGAATAATATGCATTTTATTTGTGAAACAGATCAGCAGATCACATGTCATTAATGCACAAGTTATTTTTACAAGAGTTGAAAAAGTTGGCACGATGAAGCTGGCAGTTGGCTATCAGGCCTAGCTCGAGCCTGGCATGTTTTACCGTTTTTAAAAAATAATTTTGCGAAATTGCGATGTGGTCGCTTAGCGACAAAGCCCTTTAAATATATATATATATATATAAAAAACATAGTTTTAACGTGTTTTTTTACAGTATTTATTCTTCGTTCGCCAAAAACTTCTTATCGATAAAGTAGTTATTTTCGGTAACACTTCCGGATTTCCATATTCTAGCGGCGGTTCGACGCCGCAACGGGCCTCTAGTAGATAAATATTAAGGGACAATCATACACAAATCGACCTAGTCCCAAACTAAGCAAAGCTTGTACTATGGGTACTAGACGACGATATACATAATATATAAATACATATATAGATAACATCCATGACCCAAGAACAAATATTTTGCACAAATATTTGCCTACAAACCGAGCCAAATGCGTCGTTACCTACCTTAAGCATAAATTTTACTAAAAATTAGGATATAAATATTATATGTTTAATAAACACATTCACAAATTTCGTTGGTTGTTTGTGAGAACTGAGTGAGCATACGTTAATGAATGTATTCTTTTTATTTATCGTTTTACAAATTCATCAATTAGTTTTACAATTGTTTTGCTGTGACATGTATTTTGCTAAGTTTTGTCTTTTAATAAAATTTTTTATTATATTGTTTTAGAACTTTTACTAAATGATCAGCACATTTTTTTTCATTTTTGAAGGGTGCTCACTCAATCCACACGCACACTAGGTCGGTTTGTGTATGATTGTCCCGTAATATAATATTATACACGGTGTCCTGTATTTAATGGACTACCTTGTAACTCCCGCTAAAAATATGCGCAGTTTGATTATCACAAAAACCATGGGACTTTTAATAAAGCTTAAAAAGACCTGCCTTTTCTGGTCCATTCTAGCGTGCACCTTTGACTTGATTGGTAGCTTTTAAATAAAACAATTTAAACGGATTATTAATACGTTTAAATTGTTTTATTTAAATGTGTGACAGTCGCGGAAACCGAAGAAAATATGATTGATAGCTTGTTTCATTCTAAGGGCGCTCGCTCACCGCGAGCTTTCGCATGTAATGTAACAAAAAAACAATAGGAGTTAGAAGGTTCTCCATTAAATACAGGACTGCGTGTATAATGACTCTCATCAATCCGATCTCTGGTTATTGTAACTCGTATAGTCATGTTTAATCTGTCATTACGTAACGTAATCAACTGTAAATAACCAACAGGTCATGGGACAGTTCGTCAACAATAATAAAAAAAAACGCTTTTCTTTTGATTTGTTTTATGATACATTGTCATATGACGTTAGTTTATCAAAGACACAATTTTCAGCCCGAGACGCAGTAATCAAATACGCGATCTACGGCCTCAAGAGAGCCAAGCAGCTGGTGGCCGATTCAGAAGAAACAAAGGGCGTCTTTGACTACATACAGAAGGTGGAAGATCTCCGGCACTGCGAGGACCCGGTCGCCGCCGCCGCCATTGTTGAGCAGCACCGCTTCACGCTTGACCACGTGCCCGGCCATCTGCTAACGTCACAGGACGTATGTGTCACTTTCTATGCTTAAAAATACAACATTCCATATTTCTGACAGGTGGAAATGAATATAGAGATCGTGTACACCCTAAAAAATTGAATTTATTTTTCTGTATGTGAAGAAATATAAGAAAATACATAAAATGACCGAAATCTAAGAGCCTTGAGAGCTTGCCTGCGTAGAGTTGTAATGTTCGGCCTATGCGCAAACAAATAAGCTATCAATAATGTCAAGCTCCACGTCATTCGTTTTTTAAGGTTCCATAGTCAACTAGGAACCCTTATAGTTTCGCCATGTCCGTCTGTCTTTCAGTCTGTATGTCCGTCCGCGGCTTAGCTCCGTGACCATTAGTACTAGAAAGCTGAAATTTGGTATGACTATGTGTATGAATCACGCCGACAAAACGGTAAAATAAAAACTAACAATTTTTTTGTTTTGGGGTTTTGTGTGGGGGTGATTTTTTTTTTTCGTTCCAACACTAGTGTGGGGTGTCGTTGAATAGCTCTTTTAAAAATAATAGGGGTCTCCGAACATTACTTTTTGATAAAGTCAGCAGTTTTTTAAATATTCGCTCTGATAATAAAAAATAATGTGTCTCCCCCCCTCTAACTTTTAAACCACGGGTCAAAAAATTATGGAAAAATTCATGAAAATGAGGCTTTATAAGTACTTTCAATGAAAACTATATTGAATAAAATCGGTTGAGCCGTTTTTGAGTTATCGCAAAAATTCATAATTTTCTTTAAAATGACGTAAGTGCCGCGCGATCTCCTTACACTTCTACCGTTATACATGTTGGTTAAGTGCCATACTGTATTAAAACATTTCGCTTAATCTGGTGCGTATTATCGATAATTTATTTATTACCTATATAAAGTTATTTATTACCCAGAAGGTAATAAATAATTACTGTTACTTTGGCGTTTACGACCTTTTTATAGAGCATGAAATCTTTCTCGTAATTTTTCGTCTATTGTGAAGGATGGGCAACTACGGAACCCTACACTGAGCGTGGCCCGACATGCTCTTGGCCGGTTTTTTTTAATAGGACACCAGACTAACCTTTCCACTGTGTCAATTAGTAATCTTAGGAAAAATATAAAAACAGTGATTACATTCTCTTTCTAAGCGGAATACAGAAAAATAGTGAAGTCGTAGTTATAAAAATATGAAATCATGTAAATTATGGGCCCTGGAGGAGTCCCTCCAACTTTCAACCAAGGCAGTCGCCTTAAATCCTTAAGTTACACATAAACATAGTTAAACAGACTTTTAAACTAATCTTATATTGTCTGTTATGTAGGCTGCGTCCTACACCACGGGTTTAACACATCCCTTGCTATGATTTTCCTAAAACTCATCTTTTTCAGGTCTGGGACGCCGTACTTCCACATATGGGTCTGGACGAGCTCTTATACAATGTCCAACGCATCCACAATATGGGCTTCCTGACTAGCGACTCGCCCACCACCGCCATCCTGATATCCCTGCTCAACAACAGTGACGTCATCAAGAAGTCCAAGGTCACGCCCATCGAAGTGTTCATCACGCTCAACAACTATAAAAAGAAGACCAGGTACAAAAAACTTACATACAACTTTCGGCTCATTTACAATATGGGCTTCCTGACTTGCGACTCGCCGACCACCGCTATCCTGATATCCCTACGCAACAACAGTGACGTCATCAAGAAGTCCAATGTCACGCCCATCGAAGTGTTCATCACGCTCAACAACTAAAAAAACAAGACCAGGTACAAAATAACAGTTTCCTGTAGCGTTGACAAACTTATATACGACGTACTGCTCATTTATAATATGGGCTTCCTGACTAGCGAGTCACGTACCTGATATCCCTGCTCAACAACAGTGACGTTATCCTTATCAAGAAGTCCAAAGTCACGCCTATCGAAGTGTTCATCACGCTCAACAACTATAAAAAGAAGACCAGGTACAAAAATACACTTTCCTGTAGCGTCGACAAACTTATATACGACGTACTGCTCATTTATAATATGGGATTCCTGACTAGCGAGTCACGTACCTGATATCCCTGCTCAACAACAGTGACGTTATCCTCCAAGTCCAAAGGCACGCCTATCGAAGTGTTCATCACGCTCAACAACTATAAAAAGAAGACCAGGTACAAAAATACACTTTCCTGTAGCGTCGACTAACTTATATACAACGTACTGCTCGTTTACAATATGGACTTCCTGACTGCCTGATATCCCTGCTCAGCAACAGTGACGGCATCTAGAAGTCCGAAGTCACGCCTATCGAAGTGTTCATCACAACTACAACTATAAAAAGAAGACCAAGTAGAAACCTTTACTCTTTCCCTATAAGAGCCGAAGATCTATTGTCTGGGTAGATCAACTTTTTCTTGCTGTTATTCTGTCCGTGACCCAGGGCATAATAGTGATTAATTTCTAAGAAAAGTGGTGTTAATTGATATTACTGGTATTGTCAGGAGATAGTCTACATAAGAATGGGCTTATAACTGCTTAAATTAGAAAGCTTTTGATAAATATAACCACGGAAAATCGTATTTTTAAAAAGTGACCCAGGGGCATCACCATGGCAACGAGTGGCAGAAAATAGTTGATTGACCCATCTACGTGCAACCATATGGTATGGGCTTCCTAACTAGCGGCTTGCGTACCACCGCAATTCTTGTCTCTGCTCGACAGCTGTGACATCATCATCATCAAGAACCCTATAGTCACGTCTTGCGAAGAAAAAATCACGTTTAAGTATAAAACGATTAATTTGGCCTCAATGGAGAGCCCGCAGTTAGTAAGTTTTGGTTCCCAAGATTGCACTTCATTAACTACACCTCATTGCTATTGTTACTGTTTCAGCTGTAATATAAACAAGTTATTCTTCAGCTCGGGTGCAGTATTCAAGTATACTTTATCTTACAGACCGTTGAAACACGAAAAAGCGAAGGTAGCGGTCGAGAAAGAGCGACGCCGCCGCTCGCGCCAGATATTCGACAAGCAAACTGGTCTATGGGAGTGGTCGGTCACCCGGCGGCATCCGAAGGAAGTCAAGCATTGGGGTGAGTATCGTTCAGTTGACCGAGCCAAGAGATTTTGTCCGACCATTTCCTACAGCTCCCATACTTTGATAATACATTACTGCAGACGCCGGGAACGACGGGCTTGCCGGGTGAGTAGGTATATACGGCCGACCGTAGGGATAGTGATACGAAACCGGCAAGCCCTTTTGACGGCTAAGGCATGCTTAGTGCTTTTCTCAAACATATGCCTAGCTATGCTAGGTGTAATGAAAAAATACAATTCAGCTGTTTACCCTGTTTATGAAAACAGACGCCATGTATATTAAAAATTACTTCTTGCACTTTGGAGTTCAACTCTATTTAAATATTGGCAACAACAGGTAACTATAGTGACCAAAAGCAAATTAATGGGCACTGTATAATGTATATGGGTACCTTATGGTTGCCACGATCTGCTAGTTATTTTGGTTATGATGTGACCAGCACCTCCTTATGGCTCTACTGGTAATACTTGCATTTTTTTTATATTGGCGCATCGTGCTCCACTTCGCCTGATGGTAAGGGGAGCCCAAGTCGCAACGGCAACTGACAAGAAACCGATGGTGCCTTGCCAGTTGACACTGCCATGCTGGCCCGATAGATGCTTCTTCACGGTTCGTTTGCAGGATCCCATGTTGTAAGAAGGAGGAAACACATGTGCCGACAAAGAATTCCAGCTTTTAATAGTTCGGCAACAATTTATTATTTATTTATATACTCATATTATTTATTTATATGACCAGATATGAATTAACCTTATATTTTCGTTCATCAGGTATTGACCAGCCGCCGAACCAAGCGGTGCTAACTGCACTGACCAATTTGGTGGATATGACCTGGACCCTGACTCCCAAGACTGGTGCTCGCTATCTCATCACTATGGACATGAGACCGCACATGTTCAAAGGTAATCAAATTTCAACGGTTTGACATTGACAAGCCATCCACATTTTTTTTAAATTAATATTTGCAGGCACTCTATTATTATTAAAAATAAAAAAAACAGAAAAGCCATGGTAAAGAAAAATGAAAGACCTGCAGCGTGTAGATTCTTACAGCAAGGACTATCGAAAAAAAAATTCATGCGTGACGTGGCCATAAAACATAATTTCATGAAAATATACGTGACAGAAATGAAAAAAATAAAAATAATAAAAAAAACAATAGGCAACTATAATATTATGCTGCCGTGCTAAGGTAAAAGGCGACCTTTTGCTACGGAGCTCCATACAAAAAGGTCGCCTTTTACCTTAACACGGCAGTATGGCTGTGCGACAAGAAGGTCTGACCTCGACATGATGCTAGCTCGGGAGCCAGCGCTGATCTTCCGGTGGGCCCATAGGCATAAAATTTAAAGATCTTCGAAAAATTGTGTCGAGCCTTTTCCCTTAAAACTATAATTTGGATATCTTCAAGTTTCTAGGCAAGCAAGCTTCATCGACACTACACTAGGTGTTATGAAATTGCCTTGTCTATTTTACATAAAAATGACACATTACTTACTCATGTTCGAAAAATTGTGTCGAGCCTTTTCCCTTAAAACTATAATTTGGATATCTTCAAGTTTCTAGGCAAGCAAGCTTCATCGACACTTTACACTAGGTGTTATGAAATTGCCTTGTCTATTTTACATAAAAATGACACATTACTTACTCATGTCATTGTTTGTTTGTTCTTGTTTTAGACATTTTTCTCAATGATCAAACATGTTTAGAACAGGGCTATTGGGATTTATTGGTATATATTTGAAACCTACAGTTTAAATTTTCATTTATAATTTTCACTCTAAAACTACTCGAAATTGACAAAATTCACGCGGAAAATTAATTTCTTCAACTTATATCTGACTGCACGCAATGAAAGCATGAAATAGCTATTAATACTACCTAGAACTCGGGGAAAAGTATTATTCACTTCAAAAAGTTGGTTGAAATAGTATATATGTCATAATACGAAAAAAAAAAACATTTTCCAAAGAAATAAGGCTCCTTAAGGTTCCACTACATGCATGTCTCCTTTTCATAGGACGCCACTTCTGCAAGACCGGTGGGCCGAAGAAGGGTCGCAAGTCGTCCGTGACCAAGACGGCGCCGGCCGCGGCCCCCGCCCCCGCCCCCGCCCCCGCCCCTGCGGCCGCCGCGGCCGACGGCGAAGGGGAGAAGAAGTGCAAGAAACACCTGTTCGCAGAGTGCTTTTACAACAGGCACGTCACCCCGGGACATGCTGGTGAGTATCCGGGACATGCTGGTCTCTGATTCGTTAACCTAAAGGCCCAACCCCAAATAGTACATTACTGCAGACTCCGGGAAAGATGCTGTTCAGCTGTTTAGCTGTTTGTTCATGAACACAGACGGGGCATGCTTAAAAAAAATGTATATTAGTGCAGGCGCCGTGAAAGAAGGGCTTGCCGGGTAGGTATAGAATAGGATAGTGATACGAAGCCGACAGGCTCTTTTCACGGCTAAATCATTTATAGTGCTTTCCTCAAACAAATGCAACGAAATAAAAAAATAAAATAAATGTAAAATAAAATGAAATAAAATAAATGCCCTATGTACAATTTCTTTACATGTACCTACCTGCGGCCCAAGGCATGTTTTTTTTGTGAAGATCTAAACTAGGTTTTTTTTTTTTTTCAAGATTCTCTAGGTTCTAGACGAATAGAATGAACCAAATGAATCTTGTACATCGTAATGTTACACTAGGCATTTACGCATGCGTATAGCACAAACTATCAGGGTCCGACTTAGAAATGTTACTTTGTGCTTTAAAAGGTAAATTGGGCCTCACGAGGTTAATTCAGCTCTGACAATGTGACAGATCGCTATCAGCGATGATTATGACATGGTTTAGGCAATTTTATATAATTATTTCCTGCTAAATAATTATAATTTTCTCGTAGCGATCATACTGGCTCTCCAAATCCTGAAACGGGAGGATCAGGTCAAGCTGGCTGTATTCACGGACGACGGAATCCAGATCGTCAACGTTGACAAGAAAAAAGCCACTATTGACCAAGCGGAGACTACTCTCAAGGTAAATAAATGCCTGTCATTATTAGCAGAGGTATAAATAACAATTTTTCATTATCTACTGTTTGGGCCACCCTAGCGTATTTTTCTGTGGGGACCACCTTAACCCTTAAATGCATGAATTAAAAAAATACAATATTATAAAATATTATTTTATTTAAAATAAATGTTTAAATTTTTGAACCTGTAATTCATTTTTGTTTATGTAAGCTGCATCTTACACTATGCATTTAAGGTTTAACGCCGATATTAAATAAAAGAACCGACCCAAGTGCGAATCGGACTCGCGCATTACCTTGAAATAAAATAACGGAAAAAAATCACATTTGTATGGTATAGGAGCCCCACTTAAATATTTATCTGATATTTATTTATTATTATTTATCTGTGAAAATTTCAACTGTCTCGCTATCACGTTTCATGAGATAGAGCTTGGTGACAGACAGACTTACGGACAGCAGAGGCTTAGTAATAGGGCCCCGTTTTTATCCTTTGGTTACGGTTGGATTATCATTCACTCTCAAAATTAGTTCTACCCAAGGAATGTGATTCGAGTTGTGAGACTAGGCAATTCTTGACCCTATTTTTTTTTTATCGCCAATAGAAAGCAAATCTCGGACGAGTGCAACTCGACGCGCCGATCGAATGGGCGACGAAAAACAAGAAGAACAAATACGACGTGTTCATCAACATGGTGGACAGGACTACACGCTACATGGAGCTAGATCAGGAGCAGAGAGGAGGCCGAGGGGCTGGAGGTCGCTTCGGGCCTCCGCCGCCGGCATCAAAGGAAATTCCCGACCACTGCCCTGTGAGAGCGCTGTGTCGCTACAGAGCCGGAGTTCATCAAAATGCCAAGTAAGTTCCTTATGCTACTAGTCAACTTTCTTAGCTCAATCTAGTTTTAACTGGTCAGATCAAGGGAGACATGTGGCAGTTCTTCAGGCCTGGAGTAAGAACTTATGTGAAGTAAGTCATACATAACGTGTTTATCAAGACTGGATAGGACCAGCGCTACATGGAGCTCGATCAAGAGCAGAGAAGATGCTTCGGGCCGCCGCCACTATCGAAGGAGATTCCAGACTAACTAACTGCCCCTTATTTGGACTTGGTAGTACTGACGACTTCATATCTACGTAAAAGAAAATCTATGATAATGATGATGAAAGTGTGTAGTAGTGTTTGCAACTGTACAGTACGAAACAAAACCCCGTACAGTAATAGACTGTACAGGTTTCTCTGCAGCTTTCTGTACATAGACGTGATCCTATTATGGAACTCGCATTACGCTCGTTTCATCAAACCACACTCATGTTTTAATGCCTCCCATTATGAAACAGTTGCATAAACTATTATGAAGAAACCCAATAGCTATACAACGGTGGTAAGTACACGAGTATTAAAATCCTAACTAGAGCATTAATTCCCAGGCTGATCGTCATGTCTCTGGCGTCTCATCGCGTGGCGTCAACCGACGGCAGCCACGAAGGAGTCCTCGACATGATCGGAGTTGACGAGTTCACCCCCAAGGTCATGGATGCGTTCACACTCGGGCACTTCAAGTAAACCGCAAGCGAATTGTAACGTGTAGAAGCGAAACTGGGCACTGTTACTTACAGAAGAAAACTGATAGTGCTCACACGGCTATTAAGTCATCTATCAAACAAAAATGGAACGACTTGCCGACTGGTGACATCGCATGTCGGAAAAAATGTTTGCTGGAACTAGCTTTTTTAATATTGGGTGCGTCAAAAGCAAAAACTGCTATGTGCCTCTAGAATTGATATGTAGGGGGTTCCGTACCATCACAATGGTGTTTATAATTTCATTGGATTATGATTTTATGTACAATGTTGACTAGAAACGCGAAAGATGAATATGACTAGTCATCATCAAAAATGTTCACCGAGTTTCGCTTCTACACGGCACATATAATCATCGAGTCAATTCCCTTAATTCGGAAATTAAATTAAATTGTAAGAAATCTACCGGTTTACCTCATTATAGTAATCAATTGATCTGTATGAGTTTTCTTTTTTACCAGAAAGTGTTCCGAGAATCATGTGATTATGCGTCTATGGAGTGTTGAAAAGTTGGAATGTTTTGATGTCGCCGTATGAACGGCTATCATTTAGCCGCTTAATGTAGCTCTTATTTGTTAAGATAATGCTTGTTTTGCTTTAGAAACTAGTAGTAAGGGAGAGGATTTATTGGTAAGTTTCTTGTTTTCTCATTGAATTTCTAATATCGAGTATAACTGAGTTGACAGATCTCTTTATCAATAGATAGATATTTAAACACGTGAAGGGGCTACTGTAAAATAACTTTTTGCATAAATGCCCGTATACACATTAAAGTGTCAAAAAGATGCGAGATGTGACATACTAAACAGATGTGCTTTTCATATTTTTTATGAAATCAAGTGACAATAAATTCAATGTAATTCGGTTCTAGCCCCGATTTCGGTATGCTCTGTTGTTTATTAACAATAGTCATTGTCGAGCAATGGACAAGTGTAATCACTAATCAGCATACCCCGTGGTTTTCGGTGCACAAATGATTTGAACCCGATCAAACCCCCGGAGTAAGCTAATCAGTCTTTTAAACTAATCAGTGTGCGGTGGAATTGGACAATAACCTATTTATATATCTTATGGTATATCGCACGATAATAAATTGATCGATTTGCATTATTTAGCTTTTCGTGTGTGAACCGATATTGCTCTACGGTACCTACGGTAAAAATGCTTGAAACAGTTTTAGCGTGCGCATATAATGATGGTGTCGACCCCTGATATGAATTTAGTACATTACATACCTAGGGCAGTGAAATCGTGAACTTCCCAGATCGCAGGTGTGTGCAAGCCATAAATAAGCTGTCTGGGGTTTTCCGAATTACCGCCTGTGGTTTGTCTAAAGTTTTACGTCCTGCCTCTTGACCAGGAAGTGAGATTTTCTGCCCGCGGGCAGAAAACTACTTACGGCCTAGGGTGACGTAAAATATATTTATGTCGTTGGTATTTTAGAGTAATTCTAGTTTTGCGGTAATTAACTAGAGTTTTCGAATGTTTGTCCTCAAGTGACGTTTAGTACCTACCTAAAGTCTTTTCAAGTTGTCGTTTTGTTGAACATCCAAAGATAATTTTACTACTACGTTTGAAGTGATTGTATGTACTTCCATATTGAAAACTTGTATTTACAAATATTGTACATGAACTAATGAGATCGATAATCATATTAGGTAATTATCTTTAAGAAAAAACATTTTTTTTTTTATGTTTCGAGTTTAGATCTAAACGTCTTATCAACACCTAAGGTTGTTTTTATTATTTGGAAGTGATGTATGAGTGGTATTGGTAATAAACAACGTTTAAAATATTATTTCCGCAACACTAGATTTTTAAGAAGTATTTTTATCATCATTGATAAGTATATTTATTGGGTCAGTTATTTCACGGTATTTATTAATTTTATAATTAATTGTATGCGCCCTTATTTGGTACTGAGGCATTTATCACTAGTATAAACAAACTCATATACAAACTGACATAATTTATTCTACTGGTCTAATCATACACAAAAAACATCTATAGATTCACGCATTCTTATAATTGAAACTTGTTAACATTTTCTTTTTAATTACCGAATTGAGAGTACACTTTTCTGCAGTGACAATGCTCAGACGCATGCCAAAATTATTATTCAACATTTAATAAAAATATCGGTATACCTATTTTGTAGAATTATTAGGTAATGCTCTTTTTCAACAAAAATCACGATAGTTCAAAGATTGATACATTACACTTTGCTAAACGTAGGGCTACTTGAATTTATGTATATATACTAATATCGTATTGACTGGCTAGGCGACGTGTTAAATCCTGAATACCTTCATCTACAAAATTCAACGGAATAATTCGCGGTACGGAGAGCACGCTTCTAGAATTTTGGTGTTGCATGAATTCACATTGTTAGTTTTTGTATTGCATGTGCTTAGTCGACAAGTATATTTATATTTATAAGCATGTTGTGTTGTCGACACGTAGTTTAAGCATAGTACAGGGTCTTTTTGGATTATAACAAAATCGGCGCCTGTCACACTTGTGTACCGTTTCATACAAATAATGGGGGTGTTATGAAAAGGGGAATATTTCTTTTATTTCAAGTTTATAAAAGAACGTATTTAATACACCTACTTTGGTTGCTTGCACCCTCCGTTTTATACACATGCCAGTACTTTGTCGATTGACATTCATGTAACACGATAAAATATATTTTTTGTATAACTTAAGTGCCTCGAGTGAATAGGGCGTTAATATTTAATATTATATTTGCCAAAGTGATGATGCATTTGTAATTTAGAAACAAAGTACTGGCAACATTTACTTATTTCAAATTATTATACAGTTCCTAAATTTATGAGCGATAATGTAATAAAAAAGAAACAAACCGCCTCTATGCCGTTAACAAAACGAGTTACACACTTTTAATCAAATTTTCGCTCATTAATTTATGAACTCGACTATACAGCATTTTTTAATGGTATTGTGTAATTGAGATACAAAATAAATGGCCGGTAAATTTACCACATAACAACTGTACATATTACTCGGGTCATAAACATACATTTTAAGATCCGCGTGTGAAGAGGTCTAATGGGTATAAGTAAAATGGGGACTCTTTCATGTATTCAGTGCGTAAAATTGTACATATCTAACGCGTATTTAAATAGTGATGTGGTTTTTATTCCGAAGCTTCGTTCACTCAAATATTGATCAGCTCGTTCACTCAAATATTGATCAGCATGAGAACGAAAGAGACGTCAGCTCGTACATCGGAGAGTTCCTTTTTTACAATTTTGCGAACATTGCATTCTCAAGATATGCTGATCGAAATTCTCCTAATCTGTGATGACTTTGGTACTCTCTCACGTTCTAAGTGTTTTTTATATCTAAAAGTGTTAAAGATTCGAAAAGTTCGCGAAAATTAAATCGTTAGATTACGCTTGTTTATCTACATAAACATCAAATTGTTTTGTTAGAGAATATTTTAGATAGAGATAATCCTTGTAAGTTTTAAGTATTACCTTTGTTGGTCGACGAAACAATGTTTTATTGTAGATTGCGTTTGGTGTCATAATATAAAGCTGTTGGTAGTGACTTATTTACGATACAACTGAAAATCTCTTGGAGCCATCGACAATGGGTACTTATTATCGTTAAATGAATGTATGGCTAGTCACTATGTCTCAAAAATAGCATTCTGTGATTTAATGATACCTTGGCAGTTTCGGACTTTTTAGTGATATTAGTTTTCTGCCCCGTGTTGTGTGGATTAGATGCATTTTTTATATGTGGACCTTTTGATCATATTTCAAGAAACATGCTGATTTCATAAAAATTGCTCTCGTTTTTTATTGCCGTCCTAGTATGTGGTCAAGTTTCACATTATCGTATTTAAAGACACGTAAAATCAAGAATATTTTAAGAAATATCAAATATTATCTGCTAGTATTCATTTGTCCGAAAAATCAAAATCTTTGTGACGTCGCAAGTCAATAGTTACTTGTACCGGAAAGCGTTTTTGCGGCTCCACACTACCCGTCAAGTGGACCTAAATTGGGTGAATATGTTAGTGTGGCACTTTGCTGCGGAAACCCATACTTCGGACAACTTCGCTTCGGCCAACTTCGGTCAACTTCGCGAGTAGTGTGGAGACGCAATGTCGGTATTAATGCTTTTACTTATAATAATCTTCACACCACGGAGCGGGATCCTATATAAAATACCTAAGGCATATATTATAAGGTTGCAGCCGCATTAGGGATAATCTAACATAGTATTATGCATATAATGTAAAACACTTTCTGTTGTTGTTTCATTTTTTTTTTTAATTAGTGTTATGAAGTTTTATTTTACGTTTTATTTTCTCACACAATATGTAATACAAGAGCTTGCTAGTGCATTTTTTTATTTATTTTAGAGCAGTTCTCAAACTACTCCATGGGGCTCGGTAGGACTTCTGAAACGGGCTTCTTCGGTATATTTGACACATGAATGAAGAAATGAGCAATGGTGTTGGAAACCTAAATTACGAAGCATTTAACCTTTCGAACGCCGTCATAACTGACGTCAACATCGTGTAGTGACCACAAAAATTTCGATGAGCAATACGTAATTCACACCGCTACAAGTGAGTTTTCAACAATAGCGTGTAGACAATTTTTTTTAAGATGTCAATCGATTTTATTTTTTATTGGAATCATATGTCTATATGAGACTAACTACACTTTGACTGCTCGAAAAGTCAGAAATGACCGTCAAAGCTCAACATTCGCTAAAATCGCTTACCATATATTTGTAGGAGACAATATTAAGTAATTTGCCATTGTCTCCGTGAAAAAGTGCGTTTAAGTTCATGGTTGTCATACAATTATAGTTTTGTCAAATAATGAGTATTCTTAAAAACTATTTCAAAATGTATTTTGTATTAAACAAAAGACATAAATTATGCGTATCTTTTAAGGTGCTTTTAAGTCACATATTTCAAAAAATATTAAATTTTTGGATATTTTTCCTTGTTTCATGACATTGATATATTTTTTTTATATTGCTATACAATATATCGTATAATTCAACATCAGTCTACACCCCTATTGCTCATTCAGCAATTGATGATTTTGGAGCACTTCTATTATTGCAGTGCGCTTGGCGTTCAAAAGGTTTAATCGATCGATATTATGCGTAACCTAATATTTATTTGTGATTAATATAAAATTATTAGTTTAAAATTGAGCTGCGTTGCGTGAAACCTCCCTGTTATGGTTCAAAACAAATATTATTCGAATGATTATGGACTCAGTGAATTATCAGTTTTACGACTACCTATTTACGATCACAACTAAAACTCATATAACACGTATAATCAAATATATCTCAAGTTCCGACAGCTCTTTGTTCTATAACTGAGAGGTTTTACGTACCTATTTTTTTTCTTAGTAATAATCCACAAAGGTTGCCTCGTAAAAGTGGAAAACTGGACCGCTGTTTTGTAGACACCTATTTAATACAGTCTGACCAAAAAGAGCAGAAATTAAAAGTGGCAATACCCCCTTTCTAATCAATCTAAGAAAACGGGTACGACACTACAGTATTGCCGCTTTTTAATTTCTACTCTTTTTGGTCAGACTTGAAATCTGTCCCGTTATAAATCAGTACCTACTACATTTTTCTGGCACTTGAAACAGCTTTTAGGTTTAAGTATGTAGTACATAATTACGTTGATAATTATTATGTTTAACCCATCCACAGCAGCATATCAACGGCACCATAAAAGATAACAAAATGTAACATTTAAAAAATGTACTTGCATGTTTTTTCATTTTCATGATAAATAAACTCTTGTGTAAACATCTGGTGTTTTTATCTAGTGTATAACGGTACTGGGGTAGTTCCTATTTATTCTATGGAACATGACGTCTTTGAATAAATAGTGTCTAATCAAATGTATAATTTTCTTCGATGGTGTCATAACTTGGGAAATACCCTGGTACGATACCGTCAACATCTGTTAGCCACCCCACTATCCCCGTGTAACACCAGGCATTTTATCAGTTTGACGACTAAGAAAAATTAAACTATCCCCGAAAGCGACAGAGCCCGCTGGTGGTTGCGACCCTACCTCACACACAGACAGCCTCTTTTCCTTTTTTTTTCTTGACATGACACGCCGTTAACCTAGTATGGCTGCATCCGTTAGTAAGTGGCAGGGGGCGGGGCCAGGGCTAATCCGCCGAGCATGCCTGGTGTGATGTGAGTGGTTGCGCGCGATTGGAGGTTAGGACACCGACAGCACGCCAGGTCGGCGCTTTTATCTTAGAATAGTCCGCCTGGCGAGCTGGGCTGGCAGTGGCAGCTGACTAAAAGTTAGAGACTGGATGTAGGTTGTAAGTGTTAAGCCTGGGAGAATAGAGATATTTTTATCAATTTCGCCGTCGGCTCGCCTCCCACCCATGTTCATCTGGACACCTAAAACTACACGAATTATTTTTAGGTAGAGAGCTAATATTAATGTTCATTAGTAATATTTTACTAAGCTCTCTAAATTTTATTGTAATTCGCTCTATTGGGATTATTAATTTATCAAGAATAGAACTATATTCTAGGTCAAGTCATCGCCCAATTCAACTTAGTAAATCGGTCTAAGCGCCGGGCACCTCATCGATATTACCAACCGGATCAAATCGGCTATGACTAAGCATTCGTTAGAAATAATGTCGGACCTGGTCAGATCGGTAACAAACTATGTTTGTCGGGGTTGGGTTGGCTGAAGAAATGTATTATTAACGAGAGTTAAACGAGAGAGAGAAACGTTACTGCGATGAAACATTGTTCGTGGCAATGAATAATATAATACGGGGAACGTATCGTAACCATAATGTGAATCATGTTTCAAGACAGCAGCAAACTCAGCAAATGAACTGTCAAACCATACCATAGATAAGAGTGTAATAAATTCGTTAAATGAAAGACACTACGGTAACATCCAACCTAGTATCCCCCGTAAGCCATGGTTTTTTAAGTTCCGCTCTGCTAATAAATGGGTCACGTCGACTATTTGCCGGCTTCGTCTAGGCCATGTTTGTTCTCCGGTATTTCTTGCTAAAATAAGGGTGAGGGATAACTCACTGTGCGAATGCGGTATTGATGAAGGAACTCTGGATCACATTTTTTTCAATTGCACTAGCTTCCCATATTCTCTGTACGATGTATTACCGCGAAATATCCCTCGTCCTATCAATTTTCCTTCTTTGTTAACTTTTATGGATGCTCCTCTCACTGCTATTCTTATCAAATATTTACTTGTCCATAACATCAGGATGTAGAAGTACAATTTTCTTTAATTTAATTAGATATGTACTTTGATGATCTTTCCTAATTTTCCTATGTTGGCATGCCTTACTTACTGTCACCATCTTCCCGCTCTTTTTCTTAATAACTGTACAAACGTCTTGTGTTGTCTGTGCCGTCCATAACATAAATAAAATGTTGTTTGTTTTAGGTTCCACACCTATCCTCCCACAAAAACACGAAATTATAAATACCGACCATTCTCCTATCGTGTGATATGCCTTCACGTCGACATTGGCGAAATACATCTTGCTAACCCAGCAAGAAGTGAAAGCCACAGAGGGAAAAAAAAAAAAAAAAAATGAATACTTTTCGGTGAAATGAAAATCGACATTAGAAATTTCGATATAATTTATAAAAAACACCCCACCCCGTTTTGATAATCTGCGCACATAAAGGTAGTGATACACCTGAAAGCTGCGCCCTTGTAGCTCGCCTCGTCGACATATCTGTGGTTTCACAGATTACAAAGTCGAATGAACTGTCATGATTACATATTTTGTTAACTTTGTCCATGTTGCTGTACGAATACGGCCCACTAGCGGTACACCTAGCAGAACGATTAAATTGGTTATATTTAGGTAGCTGTCAGTAAAGCCTTACTCATCTACCTAAAACAAGGATTGCGATTTTTTTTACCTTTCTTGCTTGAGTTTGCCATCAGGCTTTGTCTTAGCCTGAAAGCTAGAATATAGGATAATTTAGTAAACACAATTTTATCTTTATAACTTCCCTAAAATGACTGACGTGGATAAATGGGTAGAAATCGCAAAAAGATGTAAATATCTACCAGAAGATGATTTACGGGAGTTGTGCAATATAGTGTGTGATTTGTTACTTGAAGAACCTAATGTTCAGCCGGTGCAAACGCCCGTTACAGTATGTGGGGATATACATGGCCAGGTAAGCCCTAAACTTCAACAAACAACATTACATACTTGGTAAACTAACTCACTTTAGAAGCTGGCTCTGCCAAGCCAGTTATCCTTACAGCTGACTGCTATGCTATCTCTAGTAATCTCAATAGAATTACTATCACTATCCTAAAAATCTGCCTGTAGATGGGAAATACTAGACTGTTGCATATTTTGCCATACCATTTTATAAATTGATGCTCCCATAATAAGAGTTGAGTGGTAGAGTATCAAAAATCTGCTTTCTAATCAAATATTTTTTATAGATAATTTTAAAGTTCAAAGTGCTTTATTTGTAAGCATAGCTGAAACTGAATAATACAGAGCTGTTCGATGCAATTTATGGTCCACTATGTTTAGCCCGTTGGCGTACAAAATAAGAAAAATAGTTTATGATGTCATGAAATGAGGTGCACAATTAAATACATAAAGCGTCAATATTTAAATAATCAGAAATTGAATAAAAGCATTCATCTTGGTGTCATTTCTATATGTTGCGTTTAAATTTAACACATGACTAATTGTTTTTATATCAGCGGTCATTTGTAGTACACCCTAATTACGACTGAAATGGCACTTTTTCACATTAATGCTGTTTTTGAGGAAACTGCACATATGTCCTCAGCCCGTTCCGTATGCCTGCCAGTCACATTCACTTTTTTAAACATTGTTTTATTAATTTTAACAAATAATAGAGCTTCAAGAATGTAGAGAGAGGGTATCGTCAAATTTTTTAATTCCTTGAAGTGTGGTACACAGCTGTCAGTTTGCTGGAGGCCACACATTTCTCGAATGCACCTGTTTTGTGCTTTGTAGACCTCTTCTTTGCTTGAGGAATTACCCCAAAATGTGATTCCATCCAGTGCAGGGTTGATGCTACATGCCGTGATACACAGTTAATATGGCATCAGGGCTCGCTCGCTTTGATAATTTGTGTAGACATATTGATTGAGTTTACGGCACACCTGGTCAGTATGGCAGCATTGTATAAACCTTTACACAATGTGCATGCCATTTTCCATGGCTGTATGTGGCTGTATGCAACAATTTACTTAAATTATAGCAAAGAAACCATACCTACCTAACTAAACTGGACCCAAATAGCACAAGACATAGATCAATGGGCATCTTTGAAGGAGGCCTTAACCCGAATTGGAGTTCTTGCAGAAGAAATAAATAAATAATAAATATTAAGGGACAATCTTACATAAATTGATCTAGTCCCAAACTAAGCAAAGCTTGTACTATGGGTACTAGACGACGATATACATAATATACATATATATAGGGCTTTTTTATTTTACTGAAAGAAACCATAATTTTTTTGGATTAATTTAAGGACCTCTATTTCTTTGTCTTCCTTGTCCTCGGCTGGATTGGAACCAAAAAAGGAAGTTTACATGGACTTAGTTGTGCCTTGTATGTTGTTGTAAAGTAATTGTATTATATTCGGTTTCAGTTTTACGATTTGGAGGAGCTATTCAACATTGGTGGTCAAGTGCCACAGACAAAATACATATTCATGGGTGACTATGTTGACCGTGGGTATTACAGTCTCGAAACACTGACTCTACTCATGGCACTGAAGGCTAGGTATCCAGACAGGTAAATAAAAAAACAACAATTTCTTTAGATTTAGACATTTCATACATTAACAACAACATAGTTGCCAGGGATCGGATACCGGTGTTCAGCTCCAAACAAAATACCATAATTCAATTTCGGTTTTTCGGATTATTACACATTTTTATAATTAAGCTGATTTCAAACTTCTACATCAATACCTAAATTCTATCTATATTATATACTAGCTGTGCCCCGCGGTGCTACCCCGCTCATCCCACGGGAACACTATATTTATTCGGGATGATAAGTATCCTATGTCCTTCCCCGGGACTGAAACTATCTATATACCAAATTTCATCTAAATTGGTTCAGCGGTTTAAGCGTCAAGAGGTAACAGACAGACAGACAGACAGACACTTTCGCATTTATAATATTAGTATGGATAGATTCTATAAGAATATTTTAATAAATACTGATATCGATCTCTGATAGTTACTAAACAAGTTAGAAGAGTCGTCTTCAAAAAACATGTCTTCAACCTATGTGATGTTCAATTCTACAGCATACAATAGTTATGTGCATAAAATTATTAAAAAAAAAATAAAAAAAAATTAAGGGATTTTGAAATCTGAATTATGAGACTGCAAAGGTAAGGCACGCTAATTTGTTTTTTTTTTTTTTATGTTAAATCAAAAGGCAAAGGTATTTATTTATTCATTCGTTTCAGGAACCTCATAATTAACAATAACAATAAACAATAGTTATACTTGAACGTACTTTTAAACGGTCCTTTAGGGAAATTGGCTAACAATTCATATATTATATGAATTGTTAATTAAAATTATTAATTTGTTGCAATATAGTGCAAAATAAAGCAATATTATATACGAGTATGTGCCAGTATACGATAAAGAACTCTGTAAGTGTGAGGGTGTCTAAATACTTAAGAAGTTTGCTGGAATGGCTGGTTTGGTGTGTTATAAAAGAAATATAAGATGGGATAAGGTAATATGTAGTTATATTAATTGTTTATTCCATTTTAGGATTGTGTTGCTTAGGGGAAACCATGAAACATCACAAATAACGAAAGTGTATGGATTCTATGACGAATGTTTTAATAAATACGGCAACGTCAATGCTTGGAAAGATTGCTGTAGAGTTTTTGATCTTCTCACAGTTGCAGCGGTGAGTACCTATCATATGAGAAAATGGGTTTAAAAGAGTGATATGTGTTGTATGTAATAATATCTATAATAGACAATATGTACTCATTCTATTTATATTATTTTACGATAGCTTCTATTGTTATAATACTGTACAGTAATAATCAGCACCATAAAACTAAAATGTGGTATATACAGGATGGCCCATTTAGATCGGCCTGTATGGGAAAGTCTGAAACTATAAGACGTACGAAGATCTGTTCTTAGGAACCATGTCATCGATTTTACTGCATTCATACATTTAAATAAAAACCTGTACTCAGCTCAGGAATCGAACCCGGATGTTTTGAAAAATAAATTAAAGAATATGAAAACAATGTGTTTTATTCATTTTAGACATCATGTGTCATAGTAAAATTGACTACTTAAGACCTATACAGTTGATATCTATGTAGAAATAATGTTAGTTTAATTTTTCACTTCGTCTGGGTTCGATTCCCGAGCTGAGTACAGCTTTCTTTTATTTAATTTATGCATGCAGTTTTTATTTTCATTAAAATCGATGACATGGTTCCTCAGAACAGATCTTCGTATGCATAGCTGGGCACCGTTAATCAAATAGTTACCTTCGTTAATCTTCGTTAATTATTTAATCGTTAATCCGCTACAAAAAAAGTTAGCTTCGTTAAACGTTAAAGCGTTACATTACCGAAGAATTAACGCAAGTTAACGTTAATCGTTATTCCGTTAATATGTATAAAATTGCATTTTTATATCGTTGCATTAGTGAACTTACGTACGACGCTTAATAATAAATATCAAACAACCGCACACAAATCGATCTAGTCCCAAATTTAGCTCAAGAAGGCTTGTGTTATGGGTACCAGACGACGATATACATACTTTTATAGATAAAAATATTCTTAAATACATCGAACAACCATGACCCAAGCACAAATATTCGAAT
This sequence comes from Apotomis turbidana, assembly GCA_905147355.2. Lineage (NCBI taxonomy): Eukaryota > Metazoa > Arthropoda > Insecta > Lepidoptera > Tortricidae > Apotomis > Apotomis turbidana. The sequence goes on along the minus strand of LR990280.1, from coordinate 52,395,318 downwards.
TCATCCCACAAATATTTGCCCTGGCCGGGATTCGAAAACTGCATCGAAAGGAATCTGAGCATCCTGAATACATTTTTTCAACATCACCCAAGGCGCTTGTACACATGGATATCACCGGGAGCACGCTATCGCAATCAAATTGACTATATCATGATCAATAAACGCTGGCGATCTTCCATTCGCAACACAATAACCTATCCAGGAGAGGAATGTGGATCAGATCACAATCTCCTAGTTGCAAAACTCAGCATACGGCTAAAGGCCCCTCGACAACATCCACCTATCAAACCAAGAACCCTGAATCCCGTTGAGCAGACCCAGTTTTGTGAACTAGTTGAGACCAGATTGTCAGATGGCTTGCCTACCGTGGACAACGCTAGCATGGCGTGGGATTACCTTAAATCCACAATATCCGACACTCTCGACAGTATCACCAAAGTTAGAATAACTACCACAACGGACCAAAAGAAAAAAGTGTGGATAGCCGACTCTACCTGGAAGCTCATCGAACAGAGAAAGGCCGTCAAGGTAAAAGGTCTACAAAAATTACAGGTACGTGAGGTGTACTCCAACCTATGTAACGCAATCAAAAAACAATGTCGCCGTGATAAAAACGACTTTATAGTTAACATCTGCAAAGACATTGAGGAGCAATCTGTCAAATACCAAACTCACGACCTTTTTAAAAAAGTCCGGGTTCTCTGCAGTGAGTTTAAACCAAAATCATGGATGATTGATGACAAGGATGGGAATGCCATCAACGATTTGGATTCTGTGGTAGAGAGATGGCGAGAATACTGCGAAGAGCTGTACCAGGACACCCCTTCCAGTCAAGACTTTTGTAGATGGGAAGATCTGGATTTCGAACCCGTTATCTTGTATTCTGAGGTAGTGGCAGCCATTGATGTGCTGAACAGAAAAGCGCCCGGTCCTGATCAAATTGTGGCCGAATCCCTAAAGGCTTTGGGTGACAAAGGCACTTACATGTTACATAAAATATGCAACTACATCTGGTCTCAGGGCGAGTGGCCAAAAGACTGGACCGCTCGATCATACTCCCACTTCACAAAAAGGGATCTACAAGGAAATGTGATAATTACCGTACCCTTGCCTTAATATGTCATGGTAGCAAAGTTTTTCTGCACATTCTTAATAATATAATTCGCCACTACTTGGATTGGCTCAGGAACAAGCCGGCTTTGTGAAGGGCAAGGGTACCAGAGAACAAATCCTGAATGTTAGGCAGCTGATCGAAAAATCTTACGAGTTCAACACCCCGCTGGTTCTATGTTTCGTCGATTACAGTAAGGCCTTCGACTGCGTCAATTGGGAATGCCTGTGGGGTTTGCTTGTCGAACTTGGTGTACCCAAACATCTGATTGCGCTGCTCTGATCATTATACATCTGCAACCGTGGTATTTTAAGGGTTGACACAATGCTCTCCAAACCGTTTAAATTTGGCAAAGGAGTAAGACAGGGATGCATTCTGTCTCCCATTCTATTTAATGCCTACGGGGAGTATATAATGCGAATAACTCTTGATGACTGGGAGGGTGGAGTCTCTATTGGCGGCATAAAGATTACCAACTTACGTTATGCTGATGACACCACACTTGTCGCTGCTAACGAACCAGAAATGGGGGCACTGTTAGAACGTATGGAGCGAGTGAGTGGAGAGCTTGGCCTTGCCATTAACAAGTGTAAAACCAAGATCATGGTGGTAGATCGCATGAAACAGTTAGAGCTCAGCGGGACACTGAATCTCCAATATGTGGACAACTTTTTATACCTGGGCTCTACCATATGCAACAATGGCTCGTGCGAACAAGACATACGCAAACGTATTGGCATGGCTAAGAGTGCGATGACCCGACTCAGCAAGATATGGACTGACAGATCGATCTCGCTGAAGACCAAAATCGGCCTAGTAAGGACATTGGTGTTCTCAATCTTCCTGTATGGCGCCGAAACCTGGCCCCTCAAAAAAGCTGATGGCTCACGCATTGATGCATTTGAGATGTGGTGCTGGAGGAGAATGCTGAGAATACCATGGACGGCCCATCGCACCAATGCATCCATCCTTCAGGAATTGGGAATCACCATGAGACTCTCCAACATCTGCCTCCGTAGAATCCTCGAATTCTTCGGTCATATAGCCAGGAAGAAGAGTGACAACCTGGAAAAGCTCTTAGTAACAGGGAAGATTCAAGGAAGAAGACCAAGAGGAAGGAGTCCCATGCGCTGGACCGATCAGATTCGGGACACAACGGTCTCCAAGTTTACCGACGCAATGCAGTCTGCAGGAGATCGAGATAAGTGGAGAGCGATTGTCCGAAGAGTGATGAACAGAGGTCACGACCCTCAGCATTGAGGAAAACGACACAAGAAGAAGAAGAAAAAATCAGGGAAAACTATTATTCACTTCAAAAGTTGGTTGTAATTACCAATTTATATTTGTCATAATATGAATAAAATATTTTTTTAAAAAGGAATAAGGCCTCTTAAGGCGTTTGAAACATTTAACTATGGCGTGCTTTGCGTGACGTCACTGTTCTTTTTAAACAAATTAGTACCATGGCGTTGAGAAAATTGAATCTACAATGTCCGTGTCGTAGTCAGCTGCTCACGCCGGCCACCGGTGGGCGCACGCGTCTAGACTGTGACGTCACACTCGTCGAACGTTTTAGCACATCGCTAGTACTGTAGTGCTCTTAGAATATATAGCCTTATAATGTCCGGTGATATCAAAGAGGTTTAATTCAAACGGGAAAGTATTTTTAACATGTCACCTGGATTTTGCAGCTAATAGACGAGACGGTGCTGTGCGTACACGGGGGCCTGTCGCCGGAGATCTCGATGCTCGACCAGATCCGCTGCATCGACAGGAACCAGCAGATCCCGCACAAGGGCGCCTTCTGCGACCTGCTTTGGTCCGACCCGGCCGACGTGGATATGTGGTGAGTTCGTTTTTAGGGGTGTACCTACCTCGTCTCAATGAGCTTGGGCATTCGAACGTTCCCTTCCGTTCCCTCGTACAATTTTACGGTTTTTACAGCGCCATCTTGATCGCCGCTCGTGCTACGTCGAATGAATTAGCGCCATCTATCCTGGCACTAAAAAATGTGCGCAAATTTGAGTAACATATCTTTTGCTCGAAAAGTATAAAACCTATTGAAAAACCATCAGACATGATTAAAGTAAAGATGATTATCACTCTCTTGTTGGTATAAGTTTCATGTCTAAGCATCGCGTAACAAGTCGTTTTGTAAATTTAGCATAACTTTGGTTACTAGGTACTTAGCTATTCGTCAGGTACATAGCTAAACTAGTTCACCAATTTATTAATTTCAGTGTAAGTTGCATGGTTTTTAAGAAAGCGTTAGTAGTATTATTTTCTTCCGACTGACCTTAGACAGGTAGGTACATGTACGTGTTCTAGACCACGGCTGCCCCTCTAGCACAACCACGCGCGCGACATAACGCTGCCCGTCACCCTCTCACATTACGTTACCATTATAATGGCGGGACCAGGTCCTGAATTCAGTCAATTCATATTGCAGTATTTAGTACTGAATTGGTACTATTTGCTACCTTTTGTAAAAAAAATAGTACCTCTTCTATTTCAAAGTTATATTTAAAATAGTCTGGTCCCGCCATTATAACGTTATAATGGCGGGACCACTTTGTGGCAGCCATTGTTAGCTGCGATTAGTTTTATGAATATTTAGTACCTAATTAGTACTCTTGAAAAATGCTTAAAAAGTGTGGCTAGGTACAGCAGGTACTGTGCTGTTGTATTAAAACACTGGTCCCGCCATTATAATGTTTGGACATTTCGCATATAAACGTGTAAAGGGGTATTATTTATAAACTTTATTAATATACATATTTAGTACCTATTTGCTACCTTTTTTATCTTATACCTTTTGTAAAAATAGTATCTCTTCTATTTCAAAGAATTTAAATCGGTTCAGTAGTTTACGAATTTCTTTCCTACAAACATACATACAAACATACAAATCTTTCCTCTGTAAAACATCGGTGTATACTAAACAAATTAACACTTATTTTTAATGCAGGGAGTATTTATGTGAATAATTATTTTAACCGAGGAATAAATAGGGAAATGGTAATATTTATACGGCAAAGATATCAATGATTTTCTGTTATTTTTGGAAGTAATTAATATGCACAGTTTGTGGTAAAACCTTTAGGTCGTAGTTTCCTTCTATAATTATGTATTATTATAATATGTTCACATAATATTACATTATTATTGATAACTGTGCCGTTTTTAGTTTTCTTGCGCTGGTCACACACTGTTTCAAAATCTCAGTAAAAAGTGGGTAGTTCAAAATTAACTTATTATTTGTCAACGTTATAAACGCTAAGTATCTATTTACCGGTGTTCGTTTTCTGTTATTTTCGTGCACATTACAAGTGAATTTATTGTTTTGTAAAGAAGAGAGGAAGAAAAGCTGTATAATCAGTGGATGAACAAAAAAAGGCATTTTTAAAATACACAGATGTTTTCGGTGATTTCGATTCGTTGCCTTCTCCTAACTGAACTAAATTATCGTATGTCTGTGAAATCGTTATACCTATCTTTGAAGAAAAATTACAACCAAATTTTTGAGAATAAATGAGTGAAAATTTAAAACATAGTGTAGATGATGATGATATATCATACGATAGTTTTGATAGCGAAGTTTGTAGTGCCTCTGAAAATACCGAAAATGAAAAGGATTCAATAAATTTCACTGGGCTTTTCAATTTCGGTATTTTCAGAGGCACTACTAAATTTCACATGCATCCTCAAAAAATAGGGTGTAATTTTTCTTCAAAGACAAGTATAACGATTTCACAGACATACGATAATTTAGTTCAGAACTTAGATTCATATAAACTGGATCGTTAGGAGAAGGCAACGAATCAAAATCACCGAAAACATCTGTATATTTTAAAAACGCCTTTTTTTTACAGCGTTTCTTCCTCTCATCATTACAAAACAATAAATTCACTTGTAATGTGCACGAAAATAACAGAAAACGAACACCGGTAAATAGATACTTAGCGTTTATAACGTTGACAAATAATAAGTTAATTTTGAACTACCCACTTTTTACTGAGATTTTGAAACAGTGTGTTACCAGCGCAAGAAAACTAAAAACGGCACAGTTATCAATAATAATATAATATTATGTGAACATATTATAATAATACATAATTATAGAAGGAAACTACGACCTAAAGGTTTTACCACAAACTGTGCATATTAATTACTTTCAAAAATAACAGAAAATCATTGATATCTTTGCCGTATAAATATTACCATTTCCCTATTTATTCCGCGGTTAAAATAATTATTCACATAAATACTCAAAATTTGTTTAGTCTACACTGATGTTTTACAGAGGAAAGATTTGTATGTTTGTATGTGTGTTTGTAGGAAAGAAATTCGTAAACTACTGAACCGATTTAAATTCTTTGAAATAGAAGAGATACTATTTTTACAAAAGGTATAGGTCATAAAAAGGTAGCAAATAGGTACTAAATATGTATATTAATAAAGTTTACAAATAATAGACCTTTACACGTTTATATGCGAAATGTCCCAACATTATAATGGCGGGACCAGTGTTTTAATACAACAGCACAGTACCTGCTGTACCTAGCCACACTTTTTAAGCATTTTTCAAGAGTACTAATTAGGTACTAAATATTCATAAAACTAATCGCAGCTAACAATGGCTGCCACAAAGTGGTCCCGCCATTATAACGTTATAATGGCGGGACCAGACTATTTTAAATATAACTTTGAAATAGAAGAGGTACTATTTTTTTTACAAAAGGTAGCAAATAGTACCAATTCAGTACTAAATACTGCAATATGAATTGACTGAATTCAGGACCTGGTCCCGCCATTATAATGGTAACCACATTACTGCACAGAAAGAGACAGGCAATTATCTCGCGCGAGAAATAGTCGCTTGTGACAGATGTGCTAGTGTGCACTTTCAATCGCTAACTAGGTTACTATAGTAGGTATTAATTTGGAAAATTATATTTTGTTTCATTTAAATGGGAATTTGTTTATTTTTCCTTTCCAGGTCTGTAAGCCCTCGCGGCGCGGGTTGGTTGTTCGGCAGCTATGTCACTGAGCTCTTCATGAACTACAACGACTTGAATTTAATATGCCGGGCACATCAACTCGTCAATGAAGGTGAGTTTATCATCTTACAGTGCATATCAATTATTATGGTCATTTATGTACTAACGACATAACCCGAGGAGCATAACACTGTTTATTCAAAAATAATTATATAATCCAAAATAATTATCTGATAATTATCACCAGTGTATGATATTGTTTCATATTTGTTATAATGTTTCATAAGAAATTCATTTGTTATATTGTTTCGTAACAAATTCTATGAAGAAAAAACATAGTTATGTTGATAATTATCCTTTGAAACCCTGGCCCGTACCGAAACACTGTAAGTGATATAACTTAGAGTAAATACGCCTAGAACGAGACTCTTCATACAACAGATTTGTGAAAGATGAGCGCTGCTTTTGGTTTTATGTGGTTGTGTCTACAGTCCGACCAAAAAGAGTAGAAATTAAAAAGTGGCAATACTGTAGTGTCGTCCCCGTTTTCTTAGATTGATTAGAAAGGGACGACACTACAGTATTGCCACTTTTTAATTTCTACTCTTTTTGGTCGGACTGTACAGAGACCTTTTGCTTGTGACAGGTGAGCTAATGTTAGCCCGTGTCTCACCAGAGATGGGCAAAATGAAATCGATTAACGATTGAACTGCTTAATCGCGATTAACGATTAAAAATGACGATTAATTATTAGTACAGAGTACAGCAAGTTTATTTGTACGTCATATAGCTTTTTGTTTCACTTTTTAAAACCTCCATTTGGTCACAACAAGAAGGTACGATTTAGTGAGGAAAATTAAAAAGTTGTCGTTGATAGTTCTTCTTTTTTATTTGCCTTACTAATTTAATTTACACCAAAGTCGTGCACGTGCAAGACACTAGTCGCGAAGTTGGCCGAGGTTGGGCGAATATGATAGTGTAGTTTGATACTAATATAAGATTCTGAATGTAAATAACTTATACCTTTGTTAAACATAATGTTCCCAATATTCAGTGTAATCAATTTAAGCTTAGACAAAATACTTAAAAAAAAATCTGTGATAACCCTGCATAGAACCTGATACACAAAAATTATCCACAGGTTACAAATACATGTTCGACAAGCGCCTAGTAACGGTATGGTCGGCGCCGAACTATTGCTACAGATGCGGTAACGTAGCCTCCATAATGGAGTTCAAAACCGTCACATACAGAGTGGCGAAGCTGTTCCAAGCTGTGCCGGACAGCGAGCGGGAGGTGCCGCCGCAACACACCACACCGTATTTCTTATAAGAAAAGTATTAGGTACGCTTAAAGGGTCGAAGTTTTTGTGCCGAGCGACGTTCTGCGTAGTCCGACATGTGAAATTAAAAAGTGGCAATAATGTAGTGTCCCCTTTTTCTTAGATTGATTAGAAAGGGACGGCACTACAATATTGCCGCTTTTTAATTGTGATACAATATTATCGTAATTATAATACATTCGATTTCTATGGCTCAATATTACTGTAAGGTGAGACTATTTGGAATACAAGGGGTTATGGGTACTAAGCAATAAAAAAGCTTAAGCCCGTTTTTATTTACTATTTATACCACTGGAATATAGGAACGTATATGTTTTTATTGAAGTGAAACTTCTAATGCGACTTCCAACAAGGTTGCGTTAAACGTTTAACGCTACCGTGGAGGGGGTAGGAAAGCACTGTTGCGTTAAACGTTCAACGCTCCTGGGGAGGGGGAATAGAAAGAGACAGAGCGAGAGTGAAGAAGTTTGTCCTAAAGAAACAATATGAGTTCACTAAAAATCAATTTCTACCCCTATTTTCATTTCCACATTACGAAGTTTCACTTCTTCCGCGCGGAGGGACTCCACGCACTATTTTTTTAGGTATATTTTTCCAGCCATTCCGATGGATATATTGCCACACGTGAGTGTAAAGGTGAGATTGTCAGGAACGGCCCGACATGTTTCGACCTCGGGCCTCGTATGGAGCTCTTCATCAGGGATACCTACCCGTTCAGCGGCGCGGTAACTTCGTCACTGATTGTTTGCGTGCGCCGATGGAAACATGTCGGGCCGTTCCTGACAATTTCACGTGTGTAAACCGCTTAATACAATAATTATGCATACAATCCTTTAATATTGAGCCAGCGAGTTATAAAACTCTAACCGATAACAATACACCATTAGACAGAGAGACACCAAAGGTACAGATATCTAGTGCATAAATAATTGCATTCAATTATCATATTCAATGTTCGACATGTAATGTGTCCAATAAACAATGTTAGTCAATATCAAATGTAAAAGTGGTAATATTAATCGAATTCCAATGTATTAAATAATGTTAATTATTATATGTCAATGTTTTGAATTTAAGTGAAATATATAAATGAATAATTGAATTTGTATTGTATTTTTATAGCATCTAGTTCATAGCTGGGTAGGTGCAATTAGAACATTTTGGTTCTTGCAAACTCTTGTGCATGAAATTGCGTCAATTTTACGTCGTCAGCACCAAAATTCCGAGCCCTACTTATCATAATGCTGATGCATGTAATATTTTGTATAATAAATTGTTGCATATTTTAAATTGGTTTTTGAGTAACATCCATTCGTTTTCCAAAAATATCGTGAATCCCGGTTTCTTCCAGAACTTGACGTGTTTGGGTTCATCCTACTCAGAATCGATAGCATTTTCAATATAAATAAAAAAAAAAGTGTTATTAAATTCGTATGGGAATTTTCCACTACGTATCGCACGTGCAAAAAAGTTCATATTCAAACGTGACGTAATGGAACGGTCGAATTTAGGACACTTTGTTATTATTCTTTAGATTACCCAAAAACGTACGGGTATTTTTTGGAAGCCCTGCCAAACGTTTGGATCAAATGATCAATCCTCCCTCACGAAATCGTCGGCACTGTAAGGGTATAGGGTAATCCTTGAAAGATCATAGCCATGCCTAATATTTCAATCATATTGTCAGGCAATATTCAATCATAATTCTGAAACACTAAAGTACAGAAACTATACAAGATTTTTGTGTGTCCAAAGTGTTCTTATGTAATGGCTTGCCGAGGAACTCTAGCGAGCCGATTCGACTTAGCTTTTAATCGAGGGAGTAGGTAAGTACAAAGGTTCTCAAGAATCTTGTTATATGCAAGCCGGTGGGCATCAAGTTCTGTGGACGCCACGCTACTATTAACCTTTCGTATGTTTAGGATAAGGATTCTGACCACATATAAAGGCCGTCTTTTTGTATTTTTTACGGATATTTTTTTACTCATTGCAGCTCAAATATTAATATTTTTTTAATCTCACATACGAAAGGTTACCTTTAGGTTTGAATTATGAAGACTAAAAATAAATCATCCACTTTCAGTTCAGAATTTTGGACTGCAAAAACAAGTCATCCACTTGAGATTGGGTGCCCTCGCGAGGTATCTGGGCACGTGTCCTAAACTAAATATGTCTATATGGCTGAACCGTTTCTCCAAAGTATTTTCCCCTTTTTAGCGAGTTATCTATTTGATCAGAGGCACTACATAGGGCCAAGTACTATAACTTGGAAAATCTCTCACGGGATCCCGGCTGTAGAAAAAAATTGCAACGCGAATTTCGATCCCTACTAACTTTATTGATATAACTTTTTTATTGGCATATCAAAGACCGAATACTACTATTTTTTTTTATTGAATGTACTAAAAGGGTACGAATTTGGTACTAAATTTTGGAACCATCGAAAGTAGAATACGGTGCGATCCAATGAAATCAAGGATATATCAAATAAAACATCATTCCAGTTCATAAAATATATTCCGCAGTGTTATTTCAAACAAGGTTATATTTGCACGGTCCTAAGATTTTATTCGTGACCTTATTAATACTTCCGCACAATGACAAAGGCTTTGTGTGGCAACCGGTAGTCTAATCCCTGTTGTAATCGAAAGTGTAGTCGAAGTAGGATTGATCGAAGCTCTGTACACGGACGTATCCGTCCTCTCCACCTGAGGCGTAGCTCTTGCCATCGGGGTGGAACGCTAAACTGTTAATGGGACCGAAATGCCCTTTCACACGACCGAACTCTTCTTCGAAGACGAGGTGGAAGAAGCGAGCGTCGAACTTGCCCTGTCTCGTGGACGTGGTTGTTACTTCCATAGCATCCTGACCACCTCCGAGTACAACGTGGTCTAGTATGGGGCTGAGCGCGGCGGAGTTGACGGGTCGCTCGGTCTTGTACTCCTTGAGGAGCTCGAGCGAGCTGGTGTCGAAGAGCTTGGCGGTTTGATCTTTGGAGGCTGTGATGAACATGGTGCCGTCGCGCGACAGCTGCATGTCGTTGATCTGGTGGGTGTGCTCCTTGATGGAATGTATTTTCTTGCCGGTCTGTCGAAAAAAAAAAGATATAATGTTGTGTGCATTCGGGATTAACAGTTGTTAATAGTGTAAACAAGATCAAATGACTGGCGGAAGAGACCAGGTATCGAACCCGGTACCTCTGGACTGGATTACCGGTCCAACATGTTAATCTCTCCCCCACCCTAACGCCATATTAATAGATAAATAAATATCGGACAAACTCACACAAATCAATCTAGTCCCACAGTAAGCTCTAGTAGGCTTGTGTTATGGACACTGGACGACGATAAACATACTCATATAGATAAATACAAATAACGTCCATGACCCGAACACAAATATCAGAGTTTATCACACAAATATTTGCCCTTGCCGGGATTCGAACCCAGGACCGTCGGTTCAGTAGGCAGTTGCTTATTCACTGCGCCAACCGCACCGTCAAAATCTAACATCGTTATTTACATTGTTTATTTGAAAGGCTATTGACACCATTTTGGAGTAGTAGGGCCTCGTGCAGGGTCCGTCCGGATTGTTACTACCGTCTTGCCTGCTAACCCACCGCCAAACAGCAATGTTCGCATTGTTGTGTTCCGGTTTGGGAGTAAGATAGCCGGTGAAATTACTAGCATAGAGGCATTCTATCTTCGTCCTCCGGGTAGGCAAGCACTTGTGACTACTCTGGTGTTGCAGGTGTTTATGGGCGACGGTAATCGATTTCCATCAGGCGATACGTTTGCTCGTTTGCGCTCTATGACATAAAAAAAAAACCTTAAAATTAAAATTTAAAGAAATCAACCATACCCTGAGATCCCATTGGATGAGGTCTCCGGCCTCGTGGCCAGTGATGATGGTCTCGTCGAGAGTGCCCCACACCATAGACGTCACCTTGGAGTCGGTGATCTCCCACTTGAGGATCGGGGACGCAGAGGAAATGGACTCGTCCACGGTCCTCGTGTCAATGATGAATACCTGGAATGGGAATCATAGTAAATAGACTACCCATTTTTGCAATTATATTTGAAATGCTCAATAATTATCTTACTAGTATTAAAAAATATATTGTATACTTTATTGAGGTAGAAAGCAAATTTTAATCAATTGAAAATAGAAATTTCTTGAGCAGACAAAAACGACGTCCACAATGTTTTTCTTTAGCTTATCTGTGGCGTGAAATAGGCGAGGCCGTATATAAAGACCAGTAATAAACTCTTATCTATGATGGGGCGTATTTAGTTATAAGTTTTTTTACAGGATTGGTGACATCAAGGGTGCAAATGGCGGACATTGTTTAAGGAATTCAAAATACAGAACAAAAATCATATTAAATAAACATTAGTTTAATACAATTTCACATGAGTCAACTGGCCTTAAATTTGTAATTATTTCACTCGTTTCTTACTGCGCTGACGTAGTCTTTCGACAAAACGGTTAGGAAATAAATTTATGAAACATGTAATGTCTAATTTTTTTAATGTGAGTACCGACACAATTTTTATACTAAACTATTGATACAAAGATATCAAAGCTCAAAGAAAAATTTAAACGAGTTACCTGCGGGACGAGAAAATAATACGGAATGTTAAAACAGTAAAATGCGATGCCCTAGTGCATAAGAAATGCATTTGAATAATCTTTTCTAAGATTCACAGAGGTTGCTTACAAAAACATTTTTTATACCTAACACACACCACACCCTAGATCCGTTGGATTTTAGAAAATGTTCATATCCATTACTCAATATACTCTGACTACAAAAATTCACGCACTTTATCGCGTATTGGGCTACACTCTTCTTTACAAATTTCACCTATCAGTTGTTGTTTTAATCATTTTCTGCCTGCGTATCCAACAGATAGTATCTAGTTTAAAGGGTATAGCAGGATAGCCTAAGAAAAATTGCCCCCAGCGTTTTTGGGTCGAAACTATAATCATACGATGCCTTTTAAGGAGGTTATACCCTGCACAAAGTTTTATCCCTCTGTTACCCCCTGAGGGTGAAAAACACCCGATTAACCCCAAAACCGTTTTATTAATTTTTTCCTAAACTATGAAAGTGATGAATTTCAAATTTCGTACAGATGTTAATGAAACTAAAAGCTATATGTTAAAAAATATGACCCCCGTAGCCATTTAAATTCTTGTAAAAAAAAAACAAAAGTTATTTATTAATCACCCAGTATAACAAGTTCGACTCTTGGTACACACACCATTTTTTTTTCCAAATATGAACCAATTTATATTCTACATCATACAAAAGTTTCATCGACCTAGCCCAGAAGGAAAATTGCGAAATTAATATGAATTTGCTCTTTGGTGCCTACTTTTCATTTAACTCCTACTTAAGAGTTTCTCAGTTTCTCTTTCGAACTGACGAGTCATGGCACAGACACAGATATGAAAGTGGCAAAATGTTGGGGAAGTTTCTCATAGATTATGAAGAAATCTTTTCACAAGAAATAAGTTTCTACATTGAGACAGACATACACCAAGCTGTGCAATAGATTTCTAGTGGTTGTTATTATGCAAGTATAACCTAACGTTATTAATGGCTCACATAAAAGTTGATTATGTTGCTTAATAATGTCAAAATTAATTGTGTTATATCACAACACGATACACAAATTGTATTGTTCAGCTAAGTACCTATCAAAATGATGTTGTTATACACAATACTGGCTGAATGTCCCTAATGACATGTTTTTAATTTTATTTACCTTTAGTTAACAGAAACATGTATGTTAGAATCTGTATAATCATAACACACATAGGCAACTTTAACTATTTCCTACCATGTTCCAAGATTTTGTTAATTGTATTCATATTTATTTGTTTAAAATGGACTAAAGTACTAATTGCAGCAAAGCAATGGGGACTGGGGATCGTACGTGTAAACGCCCATCCTAGGGAATGGCGAATGCGCATAAGCATTTTAAAAAGATATGGCGCACAGAGCGTTCTAGTAGCGTAGAAGAATTGAATCAAAGATTTGGTGTGATTGACGTAACGATGTGATAGCTCAGTTGGGAGAGCACTACGCCGGAAAGGTGGTGTCGCAGGTTCGAGTACTGCTTAGATTGCAGTGGATCGCGTTACATTTTTCTTTAATAATTTACCTTTATATCAATTTCTATAAAATGAACTTTTTATGCGATGATTACTTCAGATAAGTACACTAATGGTTTAGTTATATAAATAAATCATAAGAACATGTGTCTGAAAAATGTATAAAATATTTGTAGATGTGTCACATAATTATATGTAATATACCTCACAAGGGTGACCCATAGCTTTGTCAGTGGTGTATGCAGCCTCATTGGCACTGAAACTAAAGTTGCATGTTCTCACGGAGGAGTTTGTCTTGACCGTTGCTATATTTTTGCCAGTCTCCAAATCCCACAATCTGTTGAAATAAATTGTTAGTTTAGTAAATTGTTGTGAGAAAGCAGATCTCACCATCAGATTGGAATAATTATTGCTCAGGAGAGGGTCAATATATAATGCACTAAGTATAAAAAAAAAACAACTATACATAATTATCACACTAATATTAAGTTTGTGAATGCGTTTATGTGTTTGTTACTTCTTCAAGCTCAAATGGCTGGACCAGTTTTGATGAATTTTGGTATGAAGGTAGCTGACACCCTGGATTAACACATAGGGCACTTTTTATCCCGAAATATGTAGTGTTCCCGTGGTATGAGCGGGTAATACCGCGCGACGCAGCTAGTGCGAAATAAATCATTCAGAATGTAGATTATCTCCAATATACAGGGTGATTCAGGTGTGATAGAGGTGATGAGGAGGGTTACACTATGGGGCCATCCACGAAATCGCACCAAAAACTTAGATTTTTCATTCTACTTTTCGGATAGTTAGCAATCAATTAGCCATCAATTTCCAATTTTATTTTCGATTTTGTAGATGATCCCATTGTGAATGTTGCTCAGTGCTTCATCACTTCTATCAGGGTCATAATTCGAGAGTTTCAACAGCCTCACTTTCGTGGACATATTTTGAAAGAAATGGGCCTAGATTTTGATGCCATTTTCGGATATTTGTTAGATGTCCGGTAAACTTAGTTACCTAACTAGAAACAAAATCAAATCTGCAGCCACTTCTACAAAAATGTGACCACGAAAGTGATTCGGAATAAACGCTCGAATAATAACCGATCACTCCTATTCATGACTTCAGAATCACCCTGTATAACATGCGAATTTAACGTCATGTTAAAACATTGTTTATAAATATATTTTAGTTGAAATTTGTTATGGGCACATTGTATCAAACATGTGTTAGAGAATAAGTATTATTCAAGAACTGACAGGCTGAATTCAATAAAAAGGGATAAATTCATAAGGAGTATGGTGGCCAAATAATGTATGGATCTCAATATTCATTATGGGAAAGCAAAAATAGGACATTTTTTTTTTAACCAATTCTCTCAATTTGCCCTAAGACTGGGTAGCAGGGAATTTAATAAGTTTTCCATTTGTATGAGTAAGTGATAAATATTATAAATAAAATCTACTATGCTTACACAGCTTTATAAACATTCAAAAGCAGCAGGGCATCTATAAACATATTTCATTCATTCAGTCATTCATATCATTTTAGGCATTACCTATTTTACAATTATACAAATACATTGTTAATCAGTAATCATCAGTGGGCAATAAAAATAAATTTATAAGCAGGCACTTAAAAATTAAAATTTCGCATGGCACTAACAGTAAGCTTTGCATTGTTATAATACTGCTATGCTATTACATATAGGCTACTATGTGAAATATTTTGTATCTTAAATAACTTCCATTCATGTATGCAGGAGAAATGAAAAAACTCTTAACACATTGCATGATTAGGTATGGGATCCACATAGGACGAATAACTTAAATTGACATTCAATGTAGAAATTCACTGTTCCCAAGGACGTTTCCCGTTTTGTTATGGAAAAAGAATATTCTCGAAAACTTTTTCATTCAAATCCAGAAACATTCTCGAGAATGGCACATCTCTAATTCAATACGAAGCTAACATAAACAAAGCTAATTTTTTACTTTTGCAAAAAACTGTCTTATTACTTTGTCCGTAATATTGGTCAGTTCATAAAAGCAATCAACCTTATTTTGATAATAATGGTAAAAAGCTACAATTGGAATGTATATAAAAACGAACACCCAATTTTTAGGGTTCCGTACCCAAAGGGTAAAAACGGGACCCTATTACTGAGACTTCGCTGTCCGTCCGTCACCAGGCTGTATCTCAAGAACTGTGATAGCTAGACAGTTGAAATTTTCACAGATGATGCATTTTTATTGCCGCTATAACAACAAATACTAAAAATAAAATGAAATAAATATTTAAGGGGGGCTCTCATACAACAAACTTGTATAGAATATGGTATGGAACCCTTCATGCGTGAGTTGGAATCGCACTTGCCCAATTTTTATTTAAATTAAAATTGTAAAATATAAGACAACAATAATTTCATCCCATTGCAATTTCGATACATCTAATAGTTTTTCTCCTTAGTAAGTATTTTGTGATAATGTCACTATTGACTCGACTTGTACTACAAGCCAGCACGGACAAGTGAACATTCAAAATAAATAACAAATACATTTTCACAGGTGTCAAATTGTCACAGTCTAATTGTTTAAATTTATTTATGGAGTTCGTCTATATTTGATACATTAATAAGACAGTTAAAATCCTCAAATAATCACCCTCAAATGTGAAATAGAGTATCAACAAATCATGCAAATTTGTCTAACTAGCTTGTTGTTGCATTACTATTAACTCATAGAATAATTATCACTCCATGCAAATAATACAATCAATCAAATTTTACAGCATTAAGGAAACCAATCCATTGTTATATTATTCATACACAACAGGAAAGAGCATCACAACTATGACAAAATGAGCTCCATTGGATTTACCATCTAAATTCTACTTTAGAACACATTTAGGGCTATTGCGCACGAACGCAGGAACCAACCTTCGAGTAAGGACGTGTCACATCACGAAATCTCACCTGCAAGAACTGTCGCCACCTCCTGTGATGAGATTGACTGTTTGCCAATCGACGTCGAGGCACCAAACCACACCACCGTGGCCATTGAACGTGCCAAGACGCTCACCATTCAGGGACCACCAGACATTGGGCTTGGAGTCTTTGGCGGCCGAGAACAGCAAATCACCCTCGCGGTTATACTTGATTTGAGTTATGGCACGCTCGTGCCCTTGCAACATAAGGGGTTTCTGAAACAAATACCGCATTATGAAGGCATTGTCGACGCGAATAGCAAGTAATACTTTAACCGAGAATAAAACTTACCATTTTAAGGATAATTCACTAAAATTAGCGTTATAACATGTGGCGACAGCAATTTCTGACAGAAAGGCCGGTGGAGTCGAGCGAGTCATGCGGTGTTGTTGTAGGAAAAAATTAAGAGCATTCATACAAGTTTGATTTTTATGATGGACGACGAAAGATAATATTAGGTTTCGAGTTCATTACTTTAGTTTATTATTACGAGTAATATATTTAGTACAACAAGATGTTTCTTTAACCACCGAGACAAATGTGTAAATGCGTCATTAAAAAAATATTGTATGCATTCGGCCAGTCATTTAGCTTTCATCTGATTGGAATCCGACCGTCTAAAGCCGGCTTAAGACGTAATTTTTTTTATATAGTAGCAACACTGGAATTCAAGCAAGTTTTTCTATTCGTCGCTAGATGGCGTGTATGTTATGAATAAAAAATGTATGTAGTTAAATTATTGAGGAAAATTATAAAAGATATCCCGAGTATCTTGTTTATCTTATTTTGTATTCATGATTATACAATCATGTATAATACATACCCAAATTATGATGGTTAAAAAAATGACGAAGCGCTTCGAGAAAAGGTAGGTAGTGGCCTTGCGCTTTGCTTGGCTCGTCTTGGCGGGGCAACTACAGTGCCACCGGATGAACAGCAATGCTAAGGTAAAATGCAACCCTTTTGTATGGACATAGAGTAAGTATTATTTATTATTTATACAAAAAGGACGCCTTTTACATTAGCACGGCAGAATTATATTGAACGTCTATTGAAATCTTTAATTTTGTACAAACTATTTGAGAAAGGCTCTTTAACTGTTTGCTTTGTCAAAACAATGGAGGCTAGTGATTGACTGATTATTGTGTCTTCTTTTATTAGAAAATGTTTAAAATAAAAATAAAAATACCTAGGGAAAATGGTGCACCGTCCTCCCGTCATAATGTGTGTTCCTCGTATACATTTCGTGCGATTCATAAAAAGTAGCTGATTTTATCTGTCAGGAACAGGATACTAGAATAGCCTCGCTCTCTTGCGACACTAGCGGCACCAATTTAACACCTTTCAGCGGACACTTTCGGATGTATGAAGATGCTGCTCCTCCCCTACACTCCATACTGACCACCATATCATTACTTGAAATTTAAATTTACGGTGCTGCCCTATATTTAGTTCGAGCAAGTTCCCTATATTTTAGGACTTTACAGATGTTGACGGCGACAGGAGACACTGGCGACTGTCTAAAAATAAGTGATATCTGTATATACTATAAATTAAAAGGGTATATTTCCTTTCCACTGATAACAAAATATATTTCGATTACTTACGGTTAACGCAGCTGCGCGTCAGTCCATGCGCATTCTTATCGATCAATTTTGACACCGTTTGTTAGAGACTTTGCACTACGATCGCGCACAGATAATAAATTGATTTCTCATATATGTATGTTAGGAGTAGGTTGTGGCACACTGCGTAATGGTAAATATAAAGTGGCTGTGTTCTCTCGCAACTTTTTAGGATGGAGTCTAACTCTAGCTCTACACTGTCGCGACGTTGGCCTGGGCGAAGTATGAGTTTCCGCAGCGAAGTCCTCTCCACACTATCATACTCGCACAACATGCGATCAAGTTCGCGAGTAGTGTACAGGTAAGAGATGGAAAGCTCTATTGGGGCGCCATATCCGTTTGAGGTTCATCATACAGGAGCTAAGAACCCTATAAATAAATAAATAAGTAGTGTATTATTTAATGATATGTGTTGAATTTTTAGGATAAATAACGAGCCAAATGAATAATTCACATACATTTTATTTTCTTAATTTATTAACCATTGATTTCCAAGAGTAAAACTAAAAAACAAATTAAAGTACATACAAACACGTTATGCATCGCTAACTAAACACAACTTGTAGGTAACTTCTCTTGGCAAACCATTACAATCTTTTGACTAACCGCCGGCGCACCACTCAACGAGACGACATAGATCAGTACATGACTTTCTGAGTACACAGTACAGTACACATGACTTTCTGAGTACACAGTACACACTGGGCCGGGCCGGGGGCGACACGAACGCAAGTTGAACACGAGCTGTCATTCCAAAACCATGACCAAAATTAGGAACAACAAACAATATTCACCAGGCATCAACTCTTATTCCCAACTTCCCTTGACTTTGCGGCAATAGTATGACAGATTCCAATGTTAATATCACTTTAATCAGATGTCTGTAGTTTTATTTTTTATGTAAGTGTCACTTTATCGTGTAAAATGACCTGTCAGTGAGTTAGTATTAAAGCGTCTAGTTGTAAGAAGTTATGTTTTTTTTTTTAAATAATAGGTAGGTACATAATAATATACGGGGTTTTGGGTTTGAGTAACATCTCAAAATAAGCGATGTTATACTGTTACTTGAGTCATAAACTTAGAGTGTGTCTTATAACTCTTATAAGACATTCTGTGATTAGGTATAAGTAATGTGTAATGGGCATTATAGCAAATTTTTCGTGTGCCTAGGAAGCCTCTTATGGCTACTTATATAGCTAAAAAGAAATATAACTAATACAGCTTAAATATAATATTGAGAATTTATGCCGTAAATGATAAACACGCCGTGAAATAGAAATCCTATAAGCTTGAACTGAGTACGAGTAAATACGAGTAGCACATTATAATACAAGTATGTTAAGTGGGTCATTAGAGCCGAGGCGGGTTTTCAGCTCGAGCCGAAGGCGACGGCGTAATGGGCCGTGATTGTCCTGACCACAATGCACACTCGTTTTATACGACGTTTTTAAACACACTTGCGAGGAAATAAACATCCGTTTATACTAAAATATTAAATAATTGGTATTTGTACAGTATGTGTTATGGTATTATTAATAACTTTCACTATCATTATTGCTGGTTTTCTAATAGATGAAGGTTTTATAGGCTATTATTCATCACAATTACTTAATTTTGCTTATTTTCATATAAAGGTAATAACTCTTCGTAGAAAACAAACTGTAAGTAGAGACACTGGTGCGATAAAGAAAAGTTAGAAGCACGCGTGTTTTATAAGATACTTTGGCCATAAAAACGGTTTAATAAAGGCCACTTTACGAGCAAGTGCGTTGAAATAGATTGGAAAATGATCAGTGCCTTTGGAATGTCATGTGCCTGATATTGCTTCAATGTTAATACGTCAGTGTATTGCATTTATTTTATTATACACATAAGATGTATGTGTATTAGTGCCATGGCTACCCCCGGTCCGACCGGACCAACGAGAACGGTACAGCAATCAGCAACTAATGTGACATCTACAAGTATAGAACCCTATCGTATTGATAATACTTAAATTAAAGCGAACAATGTATAATATGCTAGGTCTGAAAGCGACAAGTCTTGAAATTGAGCGAGCCCAAACAAATACGTGAGTACTGAACAACAACGTTCACAATCAACTAGCAAATTTTATAGTACATAGGACCTCTCTCGGCCGTGGACACAGCGGTTATGGAGGCCTAGGACACAGGACAAAGGACTAGCACGTCTCTTCTCGCTCATTCGGCGGAAATGACAGTACGAAATACCGATACTGTTTAGCAACTTTAAAATAGTACAAGAAACAACTTAGAATGCGAAGTTAACCCTCTTTTTGCCATAGTCAAAACAGAAACAGAAATGTTTACAACTGTATAATATAATTAGATTATCGCCTCGTATAGGGTGAAGCCAAACGAGCGTAATTTGAGTCGCGTAATTTTGGTCGAGCCGTACTTAGTGTCACGTGATCACGTGACTTGATGGCGCGACCGAAATTACGCGACTGAAATTACTACGCTCGTCTGGATTCACCCTTAATGCGCGGTCCTACCGCCGTGTCCGGCCGCTCGAGGTTTGGGGCGAACCGTGAAAAGTGTAC